>OY998251.1:52997453-54247453 GCA_963922045.1 Persicaria maculosa | reverse complement strand
TAAATAACAGTGCATGTCATGTACATACTCAAATGACTGATAAGGCCCAACAATCCTTAATTACAAAAAACGGTTTAACTACATACTGAAAAGATGTGAACCATAAATTCAAAATGTGGTAACTACATACATACTGTCATGTCGTTACCTTTATATGTCATGTCAAAAGATGTACCTGTCATGTAATATCCATATGATCGACCAAGTAGAGAGCTTACAATCGCTAGGTGTGGCGCCGCTTCGGGAACTTTCTTTCCCACTGGGACGGGTACCGCGATGTCTTCGGCCTCCTAGGACGTGACTTGATAAGAGGGGGGGGGGGGGGAGGCAAGTCTCATTGGCGATTTCCTGGGGTACCCTCCAAGTGTCTCAAGATGGGACTGGGTAGATCACGTCCTGGTAGCACGCACACCACGCGTCAACCTTGTAGAAGTCGTTGACAAGCGAGTACACATCGACCCTGCACAATTGGGCTGCTGTGAGTGTGTGCGAACATGGGTACTGGTCGACGTTGAAGCATCTGCAGCTACATAAATGACCTGTTAGATTTACAAGCCAGGTGGAGGTTCCCTTGCGTACCTCGAACTAATGAGGTCTCAACTGCCTGACGACCATGGAAAGGGACCGCGCGAAGTTGGATTTGATGGCATTATCAACCTAGTAACTAACGACTTTCCCCTAGGCGGAGCTGGTCTTTTTCCGAGTGACGAACCACTTGTCGACGGTCTCAAGGATGGCATCTATAAGGGTTGTTAAGCACTCGAAATTATTAGTGGTTGTGATGTTGTACCTATTCCCGGTGTAGAACACCCTTGCCTAGTTGCTGAACCCGGCCTCCTTGATGTATTGGCCCACGGCGGGAGCCCATGCACAAAACTCCGCGTACAACGACTGGAACTCGTCGTACGTGTAAGCTTTAGCCATCATCATGAATTGGTCTTGCATGCTCCTGCACTTGAACCGAAACCGGACGTTTTGAAATAAGTGTCATGTGCATATGCCATGCTTCGCGAATACATAGCTATCCCGTATGCCCTTCTCGATGTTAATGTGGTGGCCAGATACCCACATCAGATCAGTCGTGTCTTCAACGACATGCAACACGTGCCTGAAGAGGAACCCCCAAGACCCATCATTCTCGCCGTCCACCATGGCGAAGGCGACAGGGTATAAGTGGTGGTCAACGTCTTGTGCAGTAGCAAATGGCAGGCACCCTCGAAACTTCCCCTTGAGGAACTCCCCATCCATTGATTTGACCTAGACAGGAAACAACTTGAGTCATTAGTGATGTCATGTATAATCGAACACCCGTCATGTTTCCTGTGCATGAGCGTCAAGTTTCCTGGACAATTACGTCCTGTAAGTTAGAAATCGATCTCCCATGTTTTCAAAGCATAGAATGCGTACGACAAATACAGTGGAGACTAGGAAGGACTGACCTTTCGTAGGTGGGGGATAGCCCTCCGCCACACTCCAAGACTCACAAACGCATACTTGAATCGCCCCTCCGTGTCGCATTCTATCCTGGTATACGTCCCAGGGTTAGCCTGCTCCAGCATGTACATGTACGAGAACATTCTCCGACAGCTTTGCTCATCCGTCCCGTACATGTTGTCCCTCGCGCTCAATCGGGTTTGGCGCGCCTTCTAGTAGATGCATGTAACCCCCATGTGCGACTTCATGAGGGACTGCACTTGTTCCGGAACCAGAGGCTTCTTTGACCCTACAAAATTTCACATGCCCATTCACAAACAAGTAGATATTAAGTCGCGTCCAATCTTCTACCACCACGTCTGTCCTGTTAAAATTTTCGTGTGTCCAGTTTACCATTACATATGTCCAGTGAATATCGTTTGGTGTACAGTTCAATTGGGGAAAGTGGACACTGATTTTGCCTATTGGCATCTACATCTTATGGATAAAGTACATGGCAAAGGTGAAGGATATACCTGTCGACAAGCCGCTTCCCCAGCTGCGTGTATGTCGCACGACGCTTTTGTGTGATCACCTCGTTCAGCTTGCACGTGTGCTCGTCCACAAGCTTTCGGATTATCCGTAATTGCGAGTTCTTGTAAGTCGATGCCCGACATGACCTCTTGCACTTAGCAGCAACGCACACTACAACATACAAGATCTTCGTCGACTTCTTCACCTTTGTCGTGAAGCACCTAGCTAGACCTGCCCACGTTATGATCTCCTGCACCTCCTCCTTGTTCCGAAATATTTGTCCCTCTCGGAGCTTAACAGTGCACTAGCGAGGATCCAATGGGTTCACCGCCACCAATGCTTCACTTTCAACAAGCTTCGGAAAAGCTCCCGACTTCAATTTTCCTCTTTCGTATGCTTCCTCTAGTTCCCTAACGGCTCGCTCCGCATCAGAAACCCATTATCAAGACTTCGTCGGACCAGAACTCCCGTGCTCAGGTTTAACCACTTTTGGGAATGCATTGATGGACGATTTTTAGTAGTGTAAACCGTATCAAAATAAAACTCAAACCTATAAACTAGTATAGCAAGTAAGTAAGAGGTCGATCCCACAGAGAATCAAGTATTTCTCCGCAATGTGTATTTACCAATTAGTAGAAAGGGGGGTTTTGGTGATTGAAACAAGAAAGAAAGCAAAATAAACTATAAACAGATTGATGCAAAACAATTTAGAGAAGATCGATCTACCTACAACTATCCACTTTATTTGGTTGAATTGATATTGTAACTTCCTCTTGTTCTTTTAGTTTTCCTATCAATGCCCTTGTCCCGACCTAATATAGTTACTAGTCTAATCAGTCCTAGAAACCCTTATCAATCGAACAGTCCCTAAAGAAGGATTTACCCAATTGATAGCGTTAAGTTCAGAGATTAGCCAAGGTATTTGCAGTCCCTAAAGAGGGATTTAACAAAATAAACTATAAACAGATTGATGCAAAACAATTTAGAGAAGATCGATCTACCTACAACTATCCACTTTATTTGGTTGAATTGATATTGTAACTTTCTCTTGTTCTTTTAGTTTTCCTATCAATGCCCTTGTCCCGACCTAATATAGTTACTAGTCTAATCAGTCCTAGAAACCCTTATCAATCGAACAGTCCCTAAAGAAGGATTTACCCAATTGATAGCTTTAAGTTCAGAGATTAGCCAAGGTATTTGCAGTCCCTAAAGAGGGATTTAACAACACATCCAACTTCCTACCCATCCAATTAGTTCAATCAGCCCTAAAGGGATAAGTTTGCTACTTGGGTTAAGGTTCGCAATCAGGAATCTACAAAACCCTAGCAATTGAATTGATCTAACTAGTTGGCCAGACAAGATAGAACAAAACAATAAACAATCAAGCACAAAGAAGTTGAAGCATTCAATATAGGAAATAAGGAACAAGATTCAGAAACTCACAATCAATCCAAATAAAGCTTCAAATTGCAAGTAGAACGAAGAGAGTTTAGTCGCCCATGGCGAACATCGCTCTCTCTCCAATTGTCCGATAGAACGTAGAATAGAATAGAAGTTCTAGAAAAATAACTAAAATCAGCCTTATAAACAATCCAAATCGGCTCTCAAACCAAAAACAT
This sequence comes from Persicaria maculosa, assembly GCA_963922045.1. Lineage (NCBI taxonomy): Eukaryota > Viridiplantae > Streptophyta > Magnoliopsida > Caryophyllales > Polygonaceae > Persicaria > Persicaria maculosa. The sequence goes on along the minus strand of OY998251.1, from coordinate 54,243,887 downwards.
AAAACTAGGGTTTTTAAAACAAACCGGCGTCGATGACTACGTATGCCGCGGCCGCGGCACCAGCAACTTCCTCCAACCCGCAGCATCCTCACTGGCCGCGGCCGCGGCACACATGCTGTGGCCGCTGCATTGGTCTTTCACGGAAAATCAATCTCGAATTTGCTCTTGTTGTCAACAGGAAAGTTGTAGCTATCCGAAAGAGCTTTCCAACGCATGGTCATAATTGTCAATCGGACAAGCGAGGCCTCCAGAAAGTGCAAAACAAGTTCAGCGTGACTGGCGACAACTTCTGCAGACTTGTTCTTCGTTTAGGTTCGCTTCTTCTTCTCAGGGCCTCTTGAGATCTTCATGTAAACTTCTTCGATCAACTAGACATTCTCATCTAATGCGTTATCAAACCATGTTTCCTTCTCGGATCAACAGTTACTTGAAATAGTCAATAAAAACGTGTAGATTCCGACTCCACCAACATAGAGAGCAAATGTGCAAATTCTACTTAAATCATGCATGATATGCATCTTAACTAAGCTAAATGCAACCTATTATGTCTACCTAAATGCATGCTATCATGCATCATCCTCATCGGAGGAGCTTCCGAGATCAATGGCGACCCGACCAACACCACCACATGGGCTGACTTCATCTTCCAGGTCACTGTTGACATAAATGACCTGCTTTTCACTTTTAACTGTGTCGGCATTCTTTACCCTCTTCGCAAACTCTAACTCCTAACTTCTCCCTAACTCGTCAGTCTGTGGGTGATCTTATTAGGTCATGGGCGGCCCAGTTAACGACACTACAACATCCTCCCCCTTGCAGGAGACAAACCACCACCATCCGAGTCACCCGTTGTTAATCCTTGTGTATTTGCCATGTCTCCACCAACTTTGCGTTGTAGGGAGACATTGAGATCGATAGGCCATGATCATTCTCCATATAGCCCGTTTACAAACTTGTAGGCCTGCAAGTCTTCGTCATCCCCAATGGCAAATGACATGCACCCTTCCTTCTTCGGCTTTACATATGTGAGCTCAACGTCATGCCTCCTCCCATCGACATTAAACTTGTCCATCAGCTGTTTTTTCAGATTGACGTAGTCAATCCTTTCGTCCACTAGCACGACCTTCTGGCTCATTGACCCCTTAAAGACCCAAGTGCCCCCTTCACACGCCCACCATCCTCCAAACAATACAGTGATACAAACGGATGATTTGTCCCCTATTGCATTACATAAGGAGACAGCAAATCAATTTTACAGCAAGATGTACATACAAATAACACTTACCCTACATACATAAAGCACTTACCCATTTTCTATCTGGGCAGGAGAATGTCCAGTAACTTCCAATATATGTCTTGTGAATCCTCTTTATCTGTTCAGTGAAAGTAGTTGCTTACAAGTCAACCTTTTAATGAACCCAGACCCACTTGCTTCTTCTTCGATGGCTTCTCTCTCTTTCTTCAGATTTAATTCCCCCAGGTCCCTATTAAATATGACACCCATCATTCCTCTGATCTCTTTATATAGACCCCCACATCATTGGCCACCAACCCTCCTTCAAATGCCCCGCCGACTCTTCTCCTTCCTCAATTTAAAGTTCCCTTGTAGTGCATTAACGTGGCCTAATGATTTGCTTCAAAATTTCTTGAATGTTTATATACTCTCTCCCTCCATCCTCTTTCACCTTCTTCAATTTTATAGCCATCACTAGGCGGGAACTTTGGGCTCCCTCCTTTTACTGTAGCTGTCCTTGTAATTGCCCTCTCCCAACTCTCTCTCTCTCTCTCTCTCTCTCTCTCTCTCTCTCTCTCTCTCTCTCTCTCTCTCTCTCTCTCTCTTTCTCACACACACACACACACACACACACACACTTGTCCCGCTATCGATCACAAAATGTCCAGTCTCCCCCCTCATGACCTGCTACCGGTTGCAACTTTAACCCGGTTATCCGATTTTGTGTAATTTCTTTCCTGATTAGGTTAACCCTGCAAGGATTTCCCAAAAGTGGGTTATTTCAGCAAATCACCCTTTTTATTTTATATTTTTAATGTTTAAAATTGCATATTATAAATGAAAATATACAACCCTGAGAATTAATTTGGCCCGTCCACCTGTCCACCATCAACACACATTTGTTGTAGCCAATCTTCACGTGCCACATGGACCTCATCTCTTTAGCTGCGTTAGCCTGCGTTTGATCATGTCCTTCCACTGAACGACATTTTTTTATAAATGGTAGCGGAAAAAAAAATTAAAGCCTTACACACTACTGTTTTGACATTTATTACAGGTGACACTAGGCCGAATATCAGAGGTAGCATCCCAAATGAGAGATACTTGTCAATACCCATATTTTAATATTTTATATTAATAAAATTTCAAGCACATATACTACAAACCTCCCAATAAACCTACCCTCAGTAAATAGATACTCGCGATATACAACTAGTCTAGTCATGATCAAAGAAGAATGATGAATTGATCAGCCACACGGTCATCATGAGGTTAATAAAAAAGATAGAGCAATTTACAGAAAAAAATCACCCTTTAAATATGAGAGCTTTCATTTAACCACCCATTAAATTTAAAAGTATAGAAAACCATCTTTTAAACGGTCTTTGTTTACAACTCACCACCCCTCAATCTTTTTTCGTTAATTTATCATTAAATATATTATATTTTAATATTTTAAACTCAAATTTGACTATAAATATATTCAAAATATGAAATTAAGATCTTAATTATATTTTAGGGATAATTTTAATTATTTTTTAAAAATAATCTATATAAACGCTTAAAATAGAGAAGTTTTTGCTTATATGTCACTCTTAGCTTATTTTTATGTATTTCAACTAATCACTAATTTTTATTCTTTTTCATTTTTTACTAGTTCAGTACAAAACTTTTGTGCGGTCTTTTTTTCAAATTAATACTTTTAATATTAAAAAAAGAGGGAATTAAACTATATGACCCTTGCCCCGAAATGGTTTGCTAGCCTAACCCCTTATCCACAACATTTGCAAAGGTTACACTCCCCCCACCAAAAAAAGGCATAATTGCCGGTTGGATTTAACCGGGACAGAGGAGAGAGAAGGTAAAAGGAGGAGAGAGAGAGGAAGCGGGGTGGAGAGAGAGAGGAAAGGGGAAGTTATTGTGGAGAGAGAGAGTGGAAGTGGGGGAAGTTATTGTGGGAGAGAGAGTGGATGAGTGAGAGTGGAAGCGGTTTCAATTGAAAACTGTCGACCCCAACTGCTCTCACGGCTTACAAAAGAGGAAGAGAGAGAGAGAAAGGGCAACAGTTCCACATGCAAGGCTGAGGAAAAGAAGAAGAGAAGGAAGAAGAAGAGGAAGGAGACGACAGAGCGAGAGAGGAAAAGAAGAAGCAAAGGCGAGGAAGAGGACGACAGTGCAGAAGAGGAGACGAGACTTCGAAGTAAGTAAACCCTCACAATGCCGATTAAATACGTTTTGCTTCGATTGATAGGGGAGGAACAAATTTGAAGAAAGAAAACTGGTTTGGATTGTGTGAAAATGGGAAGAAGGGGTCGAATGGGTTGACAGTACGCAATATCGCCCTGTCATGTAGGAAGTAACCGGCGTCAAGTTAAAAACAATTGGTGGAAAGTTTGGGTACTGGGGTTTGCGCGTCTGGGAGAGAAGGGGATTTTTGGGAACGGGGAAATTGGGCAACTGTGTTGTTGAATCCAACTTATCAGGAGAAGGGGAGTGTAGATCCGTTCAGTTTAGGTGGGAATTGGGCGAAATGGGGCTTATGATTGTAGATGCGGCGCATTAGGGGGGAATTTGGGGGAAATTGGTTGAAATGCGGCGCATTAGGGTTAGAGAAAATTGTAGAAAGGGTGAAAAGTTTATGTGGAATCGAAATTATCTGGAATAGGATTACTTGTGTGCAAATGGAGATAGACAGATTGAATACGTATAATGTCATGTTTTCACAACCATGTGTCATGTGTATATGTGTATGTGTCATGTGTAATTGTGTTTCTGTCATGGTACATTTGATATTGATATGAAGGGAACCGTGGGTTGGGGGAGAAGAATTGATGTGTAGAATACTGAATTTGAGTCTTCCACTGTGCAGGATATCTGGTGAATATTAAAAATGTCGCAGCGAAGTATGAAGAAGATTGTAGACCGTACAGCTCAAACATCCGGCGCGGTAATATGGCTTTCGTTCGAGTAATGTAAGTTGTGATTGTTGTGCTGCAGTGTGGCTGACATGTTGAAGTCTGTGCAGGCTGTGTACGCCGTAGAGGAAGAAAGACACTTCAAAGCAAAAATTAACCAACACTCCCGGATGGCGCTCCTGGTTAACATTGACAACCGGTTGAGCGAGTCCCATTGGAAGCGCCTGACCGACAGCCCGTTGGGGGGCATTGCAAGACTGGGCACAAGGGTCCAGTTCTCGGGACAGCTTGTACACTATGTTCTCTAACGACAATTGAAGTCGAAGAAGGAGAATGAAACATGGTACAAGATCCATGAAGCGGTCGTCAGGTTCTCAATAGCTGAGTTTGCCATTGTCACCGGTCTCAACTGTGGCTATGGAGAAGAGCCCGAGGACGACGACGGGTTCGAGAAGGCAGTGTATGATTTCTTTGGAGTTTCAAAGATGAGGATGTTTGAGTTCGAGGTAGAGTTCCGTGTGGCGATGGCATCTGAGAAATCGTCCACCAGAAAGTTGAAATTTGTCCTGCTGATGCTGGTCGAGGGAGTATTGTTCGGGAAGGAACCCAAAAACTACATTCATGGGTGGGTGGTCGACCTTGTCGGCGACGTTGACAGGTTCCTGGCGTTTCCGTGGGGTCGGCTTTGCTACGAGCGAACGAACGAGTTCCTACACCGTGCAGTCGAGAGGAAGCTCCAACGGGATGAGGGCAGCTCTAATGCACGCCCGACCTATTGCCTGATGGGTTTCCCTCTCGCCTTCCAGGTTCGTACACAGATATGACTGGACGCCCTATACTGGTATACTAGGCGTCTTACATTTATTGACTGGACATTAACTGATTATTTACTAGACAATATGTAATTGCAGCTATGGGTGTACGAAGCCCTCACTCCAATGGCCGACCAATTCGCGAATGTCATAGACGAGAAGCTGTACCCCAGGTGTCTGCGATACGAGTTTAGAGACCTGAACCTCGAGTATGCCTCAATCGAAACCCGACTGCAGGAGGCGAAGGAGCTGGGGCACTTCAATGACCCTGCAGCCGTGAGGCCTCTTCTGCTCCCCGATGATGTGGAGAGAGCAACCGGTTTATACCGCGATGCCCGAAACACTCACGACAAGCGAGACAACTTCTTCGACGACATAGTCCGGGCGTTCTTATCAGCAAATGTCAAACCCTCAGCAAAGAAACAACCAAAGGGAGCAAGTGGGTCAACACAAGAATCAGGGGAGGGCACGCAGACACAAGCTACCCTATTAGAGATAGAGTCACGGTTAGTGGCAAAGATGGACGAGTTGCTAAGGAGTATATCCGCGGAGGTAAATTCGAAGATGGCGACGCTTGAGGAGGCGATTGAAAACATGAGGAGGGAACTGCGGTGGAAGGGGACCAGGGAGTCGGAGGAGCGAGAGAAAGTTCTGGGAAAGGAGGTAAGGTTCTCCTGGTATTAGATCACAATCGTCATGTCATCTCCTGTAAATGTCATGTTGTTCGTAATGTATGTCATGTTAGTATCAATACATGTCATGCTAATTCCAGTATATGTCATGTTAATAAGAGGTTATGTGGTTAGGTTCAGGGATCAGTGAAGGACAAGGATAACGGCAAGGAGGAGGAGGACAAGGACAAGGATGTTCTGGGAAAGGAGGTAAGGTTCTCCCGGTATCAGATCATAATCGTCATGTCAATTCATATAGATGTCATGTTTATCATTATATATGTCATGTTAATTTACGCAGATGTCATGTGCTGAGGTTCATGGATCAGGGAAGGACAAGGATAAGAGCAAGGACAAGGACAAGGACGAGGGCAAGGACAAGAGAAAGGAGGACAAGTTGAAGGCCAAGGCCAAGTTGAAGGAGGACAAGTTGAAGGACAAGGACAAGGTTTGCGCATGAGACTGTCATGTGAATATATAAATGATGTCATGTTATTTGTGTTTACTGTCATGTCGTGCGCAATGGGCTTCAAGTTTGTGGCACCCGGTTCTGATGTTGAGGCTGAGGCTGAGGTGCCCCTCATACGACCGAGAAGAAGCACCCGTCAACATCCTGATACGTTGTCCCAGGCGGAGGAACCGCAGCCAGTGAAGAAGCCGCGTGTGGGCAAGAAGCCAATGGATGCCGTCGAGCTAGGCATGGCGACCAGGGCAGATGCTGATGCGTTCGCTGCGTGGATGAAGGACGGAAGTGACCCCGTCCGGTCGGTGGAAGGCACCCTACTGGCGAAGCAGTTCTTTGGGACACTTCAATCACCGACCAACAGGGTGTCATCCGAGGTTAGTTACGTTCCCACATTGTGGTTCGAGTCATCACCTTCTTCCTCATATGGTCTTCCAAAATAAATATTTTTCCTTGCGTCCAGCATATTGAGCAAGCTTGCGCCCTACTGCGGAAGGACATCAACGCCGGTGACAAGTACGAAGGGGTCGCCGTTCTGGATTTCTTGTGGGGGTATCTCCTGTAGAAGAAACTGGCGGACGCGAAGGGGGACCTTGAGGTGGTGAAGGGGGACGACACGATGACCCAATACTTCGACGGCAAGTTGCCGGAGAAGTTTTCGACGGGTTGGGCCGATGTCGACCGCGTGTTGGCACCTTGGAATCTGAAGAACGAGCACTGGGTGGCCCTTGACATCAACTTCGCGGAGTGGACATTGGACGTGTACGATTGCGACACAAGCCACGTCGCTGACCGCCATATGTCGGGCCTCCTGAAGGCGGTTACCCACCTCCTCCCCATTTTGATGAACGGCCACCCTGAACTTCGAGTCAAATGGGTCGGCAAAGTCCCGGAACCTTTGGCGTACAAAAGGGTGAAGGGGATTCCCCAAAACAAACAATCGTAAGTCATTATCGGCTCTTCGTTTAGAAAACATTGGCACAGGTTGTGTGAGCAATTTTCGTTATTTTGATGTAGGGGCGACTGCGGTCCATATGCCATCCGTTTCCTGCAGCTCCTCGCGACCGGTGACACCAAGTTCCGTGGCCTGGACGATTCATTCATTGCGGCGTACCGCCATGCCCTTTGTGTTGCCATGTTTCACGGACGTCTTACAACCCCATCCGATCCTTAAAAAAACTCCCCCATTGGTTTTATAAACATTGTTGGTTTGTGTAGACTTGTTAGTTGGTTTAGACATTTGGTTATGCACTTATGTTTGTTGGTTTTAGACATTTGGATATGTACTTATTGCTGGATTGTTGTATTCGTTGGTTTTTTAATTATGACATGTCATGTCAATATGAAGCAACTGTCATGTCAATATGAAACTATTGTCATGCCAAAATCCGATAGTGTCATGTCAAAAGGGGGTAATGTCATATGGCATCCTGTTAACATAATAGAACAAACTAGAACTAGAACAAACTAGAACAAAACCCCCCATACGAAGTTGCAGATAGCCAACATAATTCTTTGCGAAAGACGTCTAACCAAAATGGGCGTACTATCTACTTCATTCCGAAAGGCCCCGCAGATGGAAGTTCCTATGCCCCCGCTACGTACGGCGGCGCTTCTGCAATTTAAATTTCCCATTAGCGGGACGCGCCCACTCTATTGGTTCAAGTTTCACAGTCGTCGGAAACGCTCCGGTCTTCCCTTCTCCGCGTTGGTATGCTTCCTCTACTTCCCTTACCACTCGCTCCGCGTCGTGATCCCACGGGCTGACTACATCCTCGACGTCACTGCTCACAGAAATGACCTGCTTCCCACGGTCATAAGCAACTGCGTTGTACAACGCATCACTTGGTTCTAACTGGACACGTGGATTATCTAACTGGACAAGTGAGCTCTCTAACTGGACACTCTTAGTTTCTAACTGGACAACTCTTCTTGCTCGATCGACACCTTGTGCTACCACAACTTCCAATTCCTCATCCCCTGCCAAGAGGGTTTTAGTTTGTAACTGTGGGTGATCTTCTAGGGTCAAGTGTGGCCCACCCCCGAGTGGATGGGCCGTTGTGGATCCTTCCGTAGTGGTGAAATCGCCGCCAACCTTGCGTATCAGGGAGACATGGAGGTCGATAGGCCAGAATCGTTCACCGGAAAGACCATTTACGAACTTGTAGGCCTGCAAGTCTTCATCATCCCCAATGGAAAAAGGTCTGCACCCTTCCTTCTTCGGCTTTACATATGTGAGCTCAACGTCATGCCTCCTCCCATCGACATTAAACTTGGCCATCAGTTGTTTCTTCAGCGAGACATAGTCAATACTTTCGTCTACCAGTACGGCCTTTTGACTCCTCGACGACTTCACGACCCAAATGCCCTCTTCACAATCCCACCATCCGCCAAACAATACAGTGATACACACGGACGAGTTCTCCCCTGTTCCATTAGTTAGTGGGGGGGGGGGACATTCAGTTTTACAGGGAGAAGAACACATTGTGAGGAGAGATGTATCGCATAACCTAAATGGAAGGATGACTTACTCATTTCCGCCAAGAAGTCGCTGTCTGTCCAGTTAACCCCAGTAGGTGTCAAGCGCGTGAATGGGTTTATGGACTCCCCCTCCTCCCTCCTCTCCCTCTTATTCTCTTAAGGGGTAAATGACAGGGCGGGAGATTTAATCTCACTCCCGCCATCTCTCTGTCCCGCCCTCTCTCTCTCTCTCTCTCTCTCACACACACACACACACACACTCTCTCTCTCTCTCTCTCTCTCTCTCTCTCTCTCTTTCCTGTCTTATCAAATGTCTTTACCTACCCTCTGCGAGATTCCCCCCCCCCCCTTGGTCTCTCTGAAGTTATTGTTGGGTCAAAATTTTATTCATTTCTTTCAGCATAATATATTGTTTGAAAATGTATTTCGTGGTTTTAAATTAATATGAGTGTACTCCTCTCTCTATGGTTTTGCATTTTTTTAGTATTAATGGTGAGTGGGAAACCAAATTTTATACAAAGGTCAAAATTTTACTAAAACCACTGCTAAAGTTGTATAGTGGAAAACTGTTTGTTATCCAGTAGCTATTAATTAACCGGCTAGTTGTTTTAAAGGGGTGTCATGTAGCGTCTACCGACAAGAAGTAAACCCACTTTATCTTTTGTCATGTCAGAATTGACACGTGTCATGTGTAGATGAGTCCACTGCCATGTTCATTGTAGACAACAACAAAACACGGCCATTCAATCCAATTTGCTTTTTGTTTCTTTTTTTCCTCCCTCAACGGTCACATTGGCACAGTGTTGCTATTTCCCACAAACACCCCACTTATATGATAGCCATTCACCATCCATACTCCCTACAAATCGGTGAAGTTAAGTCCCCATTTCCATTTAACAACCTCTCCAACAACCCTTCAACGAAATGGCATCCTCTTACCCCAGCTCCTCATCTGGCCTCCCTCCCCGACCTGTCCCCATCGTTATATCATCCGACGAATCAGACGATGGAGGTTTGTCGATCACTTCATTTGTGTAGATTTCAGTTGTGCTACTTGTATCATTATACTACCTTATTTGTTTCATGTTATGCAGGACCAATGTCGCCGCCGTCATACCGACGAAATCAAAGAGTAGAGATTGTCGGCGGTGAGTCTGGGATGCTCGGGTCGTTCTACGAGGCGACCCTTGTGCGCAAACTGGACCCTAACCACTGGGAGGTCGAATATGTGACCCTCCTACACAACAACAGAAGAGAGCTGCTAAGGAGGTCCTCCCGGTTCAACGAATTCGTCCACGGCCGCCTCGTATTTCTTACGACGCCTACATGCCCGAAGACCGTGTCGACTGCCGCGACAACGATGGGTTTTGGGCCGGGAGGGTCCTTGGTGTGTCCGGTTATGGGAGTAACCGAACTTTCACGGTCTACTTCCCACTCAGCGACGAGACGTCTGACCATCGTGCCCGCAATATGCGCCCACACTTCGATTGGGATGGATACAGATTCACCACGCAACCACAATTTGAAGGCTTGTTACCTTAAGTTTGGTTTTCACTGTCTTCTATGTTGAGGACCTCTCCTACTATCTTTTAAATGTTTGCTCCTGTGTCGTATTTGATTAATGCAAGTGATTCTGTCTCCGCCATTTTGTGTCCAGTATATTTTAATGTCTGTCATGTCGTATTTATTTCGTGTCCAGTAGAAACTATGGGATTACCAGTCGGCCCACGAATTTACCTCCACCCACTTTATTGTTATTCTATGGTTTTTCTCTTCACCTTACCATGTCATTATAAGTATGTTTATGCCCCCTCACTGTCAATCTTATCCATTCGATTCCAATATGGGTCAAGCATGCTAGTGACGGCCGCAGATAACGAGATCATGGCATCCAAGTATGGGTAAATATTATAATTGGCACACATAAAACAATATGTCATTATAGAGAATATGCTTATCCCATAAATCTTCTCCATTCGATTATGGTAGTTAATGACCTGTGTTTTTCGTAGTTACAATCGTGTCTAGTTAAAGCCAATAGCTGACATGTTTATCGAATACGGATGTCCAGTTACACCTTACTGCTTACACGTGATCCGTAAAATAAACCCCAGACCCTTCCTTCTTAAATTGGTTTTATCTTAAACAATATGTCATTTAGTTGAAACAATATTTTTCCCCCTCACTGATCTATCTGTCCTCTCAGCCTGCACTTTTATCACCACCCCCCTCTCTCTCTCTCTCTCTCCCTCTCTCTCCGTCTCTCTGTCTCTCTCTTCTGTCCTCTGCCACTGCAGCAGCTACTTCTTCCCTCCTCTCTCATTGGTCCTTGCTTTTGCAGGAGTAAAGATGCCCCCCTCCCACCGAGAGTGGAGTCCAGCTGTACCCCACAGGGTGACCGGCCACCGGCTCCCCTTGTCAAGCGGATATCCGCTTTCATGCAAATTTTTTCCGGATTGGGTTACTCTTGCAAACCTTCCGGATATGGAGGTCATTTTAGCAAATTTACCTTAAAAAAATGTATAAAAAATTTTGTAAACAAACTTTAAACTCTAAGTACCATTATTCACATATAAACATTGTTAATTATTATATAGGTAATGATAAAAAGAACTTTGAATATTTGTAATAAGTAGAGATGAAATTTTGTCCCATTGTTAATTAATATATGTACCCAAATGCATGTATGTAAAAATAATCAGAAATTATATATGCAATATAATGTACCATCATTTAGAGTTGAAATTGCTTTTTCTTTATTCTTCTACTCCCTGAATGCATTTGCCATCTTTGAATGCATCTGCCATCTTTGAATTATTTTGTGGAACAATTTAATGAACATGTATTTATTTTGAAAAATGTTTGTTAAGTTTATTTATTGTAATTTGTTAGGTATAGTTGAGATTTGTTTTTATCTCTTAATAAAAATAATTGAGATTTGTTTTTTACACACATACACTAGACCTGAGCATGGGCCGGGCCTCGACCAAAATTTCAGTCCATTACACCAAGCCGGTCTTGGGCCAAGCCCGGTATTTGGGCCTAGTGTCTTGTCCAAGCCCGCCTTCTTTGTCGGGCCGGGCCGCCCACCGAGCCAAGCGGGCCTAGCATCTCAAATTCGTTTTCTGTTCGAAATCGAACAAAAAAAAGTGGCAAATCACAACATTGTATAAATACTTTCAAATGCGAGGCAAATCTGGACAATATTAGCTTACTAACAAATGTAAATTACGTTATAGTGTACCAATACGTTCAAGCGGCACTTGGGCTACGTGAGAGAGAGCATTTAGGGTTTCTATTTCTCAATTGAATTTGATTTTGAAGATTAGAGCGTTTATAATTGAGAATAGTTATCCCTTAGCAGTCGTATGACACCGGTAATATAGTTATAAATTATAGAAATTATGTATATATTTTTACAATACTCTTTGTCTCTATATAACTTATATAATTATAATTATATATAATATTATTATAAAATCAGGCCAGGCTCGTCACCCCGCTTGGGCTTCACTCTCTGCCCAAGCCAGCCCCCCTGGGCCTACCGGATCGGGCCGCATAGAGAAAAATAATTATTATTATTTTTCATACAATAACTCAATCTAGATATCTATTTGATGGATCAATATGATCGATTTTATATGTTATTAAAATTATTTTTATTTCTCATAAATTAACCCAATCTAAGATATTTATCTGATAAATCAAATGATTAACTTTTATTTTACACAAATATAATTGTATTCAAAGAAAAATAGTTTTTTTTTTAAAATATGATCAAATATATTCGAAATTGGTGCCTATGCGAGAGAAAAATGAATCTAGTATAATGGTAATTTTTTATTTTGTATTTATAATGTCGAAAATGAAATATTATAAAGGAAAATATACAACCTTGAGAATTAATTTGGCTCGTCCACCATCAACACCCATTTGGTGTAGTCAATCTTCACGCGCCACATGGCCCTCATATCTTCTGCGTGAGTCTGCGTTTGATTATGTCCTTCCACTAAAGGACGTTGTTTTATAAATGGTAGCGAAAAAAAAAAATTTTAAGCTGACCCACTACTATTTCACATTTATTATAGGCGATACTAGGCTGGATACCAGAGGTAGCATCCCAAATGAGAGATACTTGTCAATACCCACATTTTAATATTTTATATTAATAAAATGTCAAGCATCGATACTACAAACCTACCATTAGATATCCGCGATATACAACTAGTCTGGCCATGATCAAAGAAGAAGGATGAATTGATTAGCCACACGATCATCATGAGGTTAATTAAAAAACATAAGGGTTTTAGACAAGATGTCGGAATGGCTATTGACAAGATAATATCACCTAAATTATCACAAACCCTTTTCATTTTTTTCGAACACATTGCAAAAAGGCTCAAACCTCTCTTTTCTCGAATCGAAACCTAAATCTGTCGAACGAATTGTTTTGATCGAAAACAGCCTAAAATCGATGAAATTAATCAAAATATCAATTGATCGACACACGAATTGGTATATCGCTCGCTTTACATGATTATTGAATGGCGATTTTTGGTCTTCGTTTGAAAAAACCGTCGAAGGAAGGAGCTCGACAGGTAGGAACGAGGTACATGAATGAGCTCGGCAGGTTTAGGCGAGGTGAAGAAGTAACCTCGGTGCACAAAAACGAGGGTATGACGGAGACTTGTCTAGTTTTTGCGAGGTATATAATGACCCCTTTTGAAGATCTTGTCTAAAGCCTCATTGATTTAAGCCAAGCTAGATAAATAACCTCGGCTTCTGTTGTTGAGGTTAAGGAAGGAGCTCGACTTCTGTTGTTGAGGTTAATGAGGGAGCTCAACTTCTGTTGTTGAGGTTATAAAATAGCCTCATTGACACGTATTGGATAAATTCATTAAATTGTGTAGATGTATGTGTGATGGATCTTGTTATAATGCAAACTCATATGCTTATGAGAATGAGACAAACTAAATGACTAAATTAGTTTAGAAAATTTTGTTTTCCCCACTTCTGATTGTAACTCTCAATGACTAAATCAATATCATAACTTCATCTAAAGAGCAAATTAGTTGTTTTTAAGCAGACATGAAACAGATTAATGCATATTTTAATGTTTTATCTTCCAATAATTGTTTCAAGTGACCACTTCCCACCTATCATCAACCTAAGGATTGATGGCGAGTCCGTCGAGCCAAGCGGTTAATAACGAGGGTCATATAGGTCTGCCTGATGTTAAACTGGCATATGTTCAATCAAACATGAGCTTTAGAAGTGATGATCTTCAGTAATTTTTTCCTTATACTTTTAATGCTTATATGGACTCGACGGACTCGGCTCGTGGGAAGTGGCCACTTGAAACAATTACTAGAAGATAAAACATTAAAACTAGTATAGTTCCCGCGCCATGACGCGATTTTTAAAAAAATTGATATTATACCATTTAATAAAATATTATTTAAATATTTTGAAACAAACATATAAAAACAAACTCACAAAAGCTCAATCAAGATGGACTCCAATGTGATAGTATCGAATATTTGCAAATAGACACATGTTCATATTAATTTAATATTTTGAATTAAACTCATTGATTATTTTAAACATGAAAATCAATTGGAAGAATTAAAAGGGGGAGAAAAAAATGATTAGTTAAAAATAAGAGAATTAAAGTAAAAATAGAATTAAAGTTAAAAGAAGAAAAAAGGATAATTAAATTAAATGAAAATTAAAATTAAAGAGAAAAATAGGATTGGTCAAAATTCCTAAAATCCCTCTAAGTGTGACACGTCAGCCTAAACTCTTCTAAATTAAGAGTTTATATAGATATGCATTAATCTGGTTCATGTCTGCTTAAGAACAACTAATTTGCTCTTTAGATAAAGTTATGATATTGACTTAGTCATTGAGAGTTAAAATCAGAAGTGGGGAAAACAAAATTTTCTAAACTAATTTAGTCATTTAGTATGTCTCATTTTTATAAGCATATGAGTTTGGATTATAACAAGATCCATCACACATACCTCTACACAATTTAATGAATTTATGCAATACGTGTCAATGAGGCTATTTTATAACCTCAACAACAGAAGCCGAGTTCCCTCATTAAGCTCAACAATAGAAGCCGAGCTCCCTCATTAACCTCAACAACAGAAGTCGAGCTCCTTCCTTAACCACAACAACAAAAGCCGAGGTTATTTATCTAGCTCGGCTTAAGTCAATGAGGCTTTAGACAAGATCTTCAAAAGGGGTCATTATATACCTCGCAAAAACTAGACGAGTCTCCGTCATACCCTCATTTTTGTGCACCGAGGTTACTTATTCACCTCGTCTAAACCTACCGAGCTCATTCATGTACCTCGTTCCTATCTATCGAGCTCCTTCCTTAGATTGTTTTTTCGAACGAAGACCAAAAATCACCATTCGATAATCATGACCAATTCGTGTGTCGATCAATTGATATTTTCATTAATTTCATAGATTTTAGGCTGTTTTTGATCAAAATAATTCGTTCGACAGATTTAGGTTTCGATTCGGGAAAAGAGAGTTTTGGGCCTTTTTGCAATGTGTTCGGAAAAAAATGAATATGACATGTGGTAACTTAGGTGAAGTTATCTTGTCAATAGTCATTCCAACATCTTGCCTCTATCCCGACTCATAAAAAAATAGGGAAATTTACAAAAAAAAAACCAACCTTTAAATATGAGAGTTTTCATTAAACCGCCCATTAAATTTAAAATTATAGAAAATCATCCTTTAAATGGTCTTTGTTTACAACTCACCACTCCTCCATCTTTTTTCTTTAATTTATCATTAAATATATTATATTTTGATATTTTTAAACTCAAATTTGATTATAAATATATTCAAAATCGGAATGTAAGATCTTAATCATATTTTAGGGATAATTTTATTTATTTTTTAAAAATAACAATAAATATAGCCTAGAATTATTATCTTAATTTATGATTGAAAATGTTTATAAAATTTTAAAATATTATGTACATTACTCTTATTTATTGATATTTTAAATATTCTAAACATATTATTATTTATTTATATTTTAAATATTTTTTTCAATAATTATGTTTGATAAAAATCCAAAAAGGTCTACAATTATATTTAATTTATATGATTAATCAATAAAATATTTAAAAAAAAATTGAGGTAAAAGGCAGTCTACCATATATATAAAGTTTTTTTTATATAAAAAGAATGTTATCTATTAAAAAAAGTTAATATTTTTTAACTTAAAATATGAGTTTGATCCATTTTATTTGTTATAGTCTTATAGATAACTTTTTTTCTTTAAATTTCCCTAAAATTATAAAAAAAAAAAGGTTATGGATTAATCATATTACTTAAATATAATTATAGAACTTTTTTGAATATTTACTAAAGGTTAAAATTTATAAACATTTTCAAACATAAATTAAGATAATAATTATAGGCTTTATTTATTATTATTATTATTTTTTAAAAATAAATAAAATAATCCCTAAAATATAATCAAGCCCTTAAATTCAAAATTTGATTATATTTATAATCAAATTTAAGTAAAAAATATTAAAATATAAGAGGAAATTGTAGTAAATAACCCCAAATCCGGTTGAGTTTTGTTGTACAGAGGAAATCGAGATTGCAAATAAAATATAAATAAAATAAAGCAAACCGATTCAGTTCCCAGCAAATACTGTTCAAGACTCCCTCCCGATATAGCAGCAGGAAGTCAGGTTCGATCCTCGAGGAAGCTGGTCAGCGGATCTCAGGTAGGGGAAGAATCTCACGGGCAGAACACGACTTCAGGGGTACTCGACCTCGATTAAGGGTAGTCGACAGGGGCCAGGCAAGTCGAATTCGAGCAAGCAGCAATCACTGGAGTTGGTCGATCTCGAGGAAGTTTTGGTCGACTTCGAGTAACCTGCAGAGACAGAAACAACAGCGATCTTGCTCGATCGAGATCAGTAGTCGACGTCGACCAAGGTTGGTCAAAATCGAGGAAAAACAGTAACGAAACAAAAGCCAAAGTTTGCAAATTTCGGAATAAAGAATGTATGAAAAAGAACTTCCAAGATCGGGGTTTGCAACAACGATAACCAAACATGCATAAGGCAAGACAAAGAGAAATAATCATGCAATCACATCAAAGGATCAAGCTTTCGTCTTTTCCAACAATTAGACAACTCTTTCAAGAAACCCTAATTGTATCTACCGATTTTATGTTTATAATCCAAGTTGTTAATATGGATCTCTATTAAATAGGCAATAAACATATAAAAGGTAGTGGATGATCAAAACACAATAAAAGTCGAATCTTTACCTCAAGCACGCGTGGCTATCGTCGGGCTCACCCCAACCCTAGAAGTGGGTGGACTACTCGCTCTTCATCGCAAGGAAAGACATTAATAATAAAAGAAAACTAAATTGCATTAATAATAAAATAAAGCTTACAACCGATCAAAGCCAACTTGCTGTCGCTCCTTAACTCTTCTCGGCCTCCACTCTCTCTCTCTCTCTCTACTCCTTCCCCTCTCTAGAATTGAATGAATAGAAATCAGCCCCATGGGCTTTATTTATAGGCTTTAAATCCTTGCTAATCAAGGAAAGCAAATCTATCTACTTTCTAAAGATAAAACTTAAATAAAAGGAACATTTATCTAAAAGGGAAATATCTAAAATATCTAAATATCTTCATGTGGTAGATAGATCCTTCTCTCTATAGATAGATCTTGATAGAATAGGATGGAATCCGGCCTTGCTTCGCGCCTAAGTAATCCACATATGCTCGGATTGGCCCAACGGACTCGCGGCCCAAGAAAGGTTTGGTCGACATCGACAAAGGTTGGTCGACTACGTCGAGTAACGTTGTCGATCTCGCCTTCTGTTCACAGCTCCTCGTTCTGGTTCTCTTCCTCAAGCTCGGGCATAATTCTTGATTTGGTCGACGTCGAGGAAGTTGGTCGACGTCGAGTAAACATGTCAGCTCTCAACATTCTGCTCTGTTCTTGAAACGCACTTTTCCGAGTCATCGTTCGTCGGATTGACGCATATGAGTATGCGTTGGAAACCTCTTTTCAAGGGCTACAACTCTCATGAAGACATCAAAGCTTGATTCAGAATGATGGATGTCGAAATATGGCTTTTTCTCCAGCTGCACCATTCTTAGCTTCTTCATGACTTTCCTTTAAGCTCCAAAGTGCGTCCGATTTCTGCGAAATATAAAAAAACTAGTGTAGACTCTATAATTTGGCAAATAAGCATAAACTACATAGATTCTGTATTATTCTAACCCACATGCATGAAATGTATGCAGAAATCGACATAAAAGTAGATATAAAACTTGGCACAAAACATGGACATCAAGTTTGCATGCCTAACACACTATCCATACAATTTGCAAGGGTTAACCACCCCCCCTTAAAAAATTGCATGATAGCCGGTTGAAAAGTGGGGTTGAAACCGGTGGTTGGGGGTAATTAAAGAAGGGATAGAGCGACTATGGGAGGGAGGAGGAAAGAGAGGACAGTTTTTTAAAAAACTGTCACATCAACTGTGTACAAACAGAGAGTGTTGTAGGAGGAAATCGAGTTCAAAATATAATAAAATAAATCAAACCGGATTATGCCCATGCAAATAATTACAACACTCCCTCCCGATGTAGCAGCGGGAAGTCATGATCGATCCTCGAGGAAGCGTGTCAGCGGATCTTAGGCAGCGGAGAATCTCACAAGTGGTGATCGACCACAGTGTACTCGACCTCGGCCAAGGGTGGTCGACAGGGGTTAGGCACAGCCGATTTCGAGCAACAAAAGATGCTGGTGGTGGTCGACGTCGACCAGGCTTACTCGACGTCGAGTACGGTCTGGTCGACTTCGGGTTCCTGCAGAGACAGAAGCAACAGCGATCTTGCTCGATCGAGAAATCAGTGGTCGACGTCGACCAAGGGGTGGTCCAAGTCGAGTAGGAACAGTAAATAAAAGACAAATCTTTTCGGAATTCGGAATAAAAATATGTAAAAGAACTTCCAAGACCGGGGTTTGCAACAACGATAACCAAACATGAATAAGGCAAGATAAATAACGATAATCATGCAAATCGCATCGAAGGATCAAGTTTTCGCCTTTTCCAACAATTAGACAACTCTTTCAAGAAACCCTAATTGTTTCTACCGATTTTATGTTTATTAATCCAAGTTGTTAGCATGGATCTCCATTAGATGGGTAATAAACACATAAAAGGTAGTGGATGCTCAAACCATGATAAAGGTCGGATCTTTACCTCAAACACGCATGGCTATCGTCGGGCTCGCCCCGACCCTAGAAGTGGGTGGACTACTCGCTCTTCATCGCAATCGCAAACATCATTGATGGAAAAGAAACCACTTGCATTAAATTAAACCAAACAGAGCTTACAACCAAAGGAAGTCAATTCCGCTCTCGCTTCACAAACTCCTCTTGGCCTCCACTCTCTCTCTCTCTCTCTCTCTCTCTCTCTCTCTCTCTCTCTCTCTCTCTTCTCCTCCTCTCTACCGCTTCTCCTTCTCTAGAATTGAATTATGAATAAAATCAGATCTATTGGCTCTATTTATAATGCTAAATCCTTGCTAATCAAGGTAAGAAATTCTATCAAAAACTAAAGATAAAACTTAGATATAAAAGGAACATTTATCTAAAAGGAAATAAATAAATATCTTCTTCTTGTGGATAAATCCTCTTCTACTTAGATAGATCTTGATAGAACTGATGGATCCAGCCTTGCTTCGTGTCCAAGCATGCTTGTAATGGCCCAACAACCTCACGGCCCAAACATGTGGTAGTCGACTTCGTTCAAGCCTGGTCGACGTCGAGTAGATCCGTACTATACTTCGAGTAATCCTCAGCTTGTCGATCTGGTTCTCTTCGTCGAGCACGGGTCAGGTTCGATTCTAGTCGACGTCGAGTAGGGTGTAGTCGACGTCGAGTACGGCTCGTGCTCGAATTATCTTCTTCTTCTGTCCTCGATCAAGTCTGCTTCAATTGTAGTCGACTTCGAGTAAGGCATGGTCGAAGTCGAGTAGAATCCAGCTCTCAGCTTCTGCTCTGTTCTTGAAACGCACTTTCCCGAGTCCTCGTTTTTCGGATTGACGCATATGAGCATGCGTTGGATAGGGGTGTGCATAACCGGGTACCCGACACGAACCGGTTAATCGTGTCGGGTACCCGGAACCGTTAAGGTGAAAATGGGAGATCCGAACACGATCCGATTAGTACCGAATACCCGACACGAAAATGTAAACGGTTTCGTGTCGGATACCCGTGTTATCCGACACGAACCGTTTGCAATGAGAATGTGAGAACGAACAGCAATTTGTCAAAACGCTCAAATCCATTTACTTAGATGGAATGCAACAAATTACATGAATTAGTCGAAGAACAAGAGAAAAATAAATATGGATATCACAAATCAAAATGATCCAAACAAAACAATCATGTTCAGGGGTATTGTGTCGTCGCCGATTCAACAGGGCGTCGGAGATGGTTGGAAGAATCCATATCTAGAAGAATATTGGCCAGATCTGGAGATTTAGAGAGGGTTGAAAGAGGAGAGAGTTTAACACCGGTTGGTATTGGGTCGTCACCGACTCACAGGCCGCCGGAGATGACTAGGAGAAGCCAGATCTGGATACTTGGAGAGGATTGAGAGAGAGAGAGACCAATCGGCAGTAGCCCTTATCGTCGTCGATTAGGTTGTCGTCAACTCACTAGGCCGCTGGATATAGTAGGGAACAGTACCCTGTCGCCGCCGGGACGAGTGGATCCGGGTCAGTCTTGGGCTATCTCCGACAGATCTGGAGGCGGAGAGAAAGAGGGAGGGCAGCGGAGCTGGTGGCGTTCCCTGGATCTAGGGAGAAAGAGAGAGGGCAGATTTGGAGGCTTTCAAGTTTCACCTCTCTCCACAGCTTCAATATTGGATTTGGAGAAAAATTGAGAAAGAGGGAGGCGTTAGTGCGTTAGGGCCTAGGGTTTGCCTTTCTAAAGAAAAAGAAACTTTTTTAATTAAAAATAATAATAATAACGCAGCTTTTAAACAAAAAAAAGATGGGAGGATTAAGATTCGAACCCCCAACCTATAGGCTTTAACACCATTGTCCCGCACGTCTCAAGCCAAATGAGCCAATTCAGTTTAATGTTCCAACTGACACTATATAATACTAGTACTATCACCATAGGACCGTACCTAAAATAAAATAAAAAAATAAACGGTTCGTGTCGGGTATCCGACAAGAGTATTTGCCCGAACCGAACACGAACCGTTTAATGTCGTGTTTTAGCGGTTCGTGTCATTTTCGTGTCGTGTCTTTTCGGTTTCGTGTTTTTTCGTGTCGTATTGTCGTGTTTTCGTGTCGTGTTTTCGGTTTCGGGTTTTTCTGCACACCCCTAGCGTTGGAAAGCTCTTTTCGAGGGATACAACTTTCATGAAGACATCAAAGCTTGATTCAGAATGATGGATGTCGAAATATGGCCTTTTCTCCAGCTGCGCCATTCTTAGCTTCTCCATGAGTTTCCTTTAAGCTCCAAAGTGCTTCTGATTTCTCCAAAATTATACAGAAACTAGTGTAGACTCCATAATTTGGCAAATAAGCATAAACTACATAGATTCTGTATTAATCTAACCCAAATGCATGAAATGCATACAGAAATCGATATAAAAGTCAATATAAAACATGGCACAAAATATGGACATCAGAGAGGAGGGAGGGCAAGAGACAGGAAACCACCATAGGAGAAACGAAAATGGAGAGGAATAAAAACACAAGGAAGAAGACGAACCTGCCAGAAAGGAGAAGAAGAAGCCGGGATCGAAGCAAACCCTAACTCTACCGAAGGAAGAAGACGACCCCGACAGCGTTTAGAAGAGAGGGACTGACGGTTTTCAAGTAAGTAAACCCTAACTCTACCGATTTAGTACCGATTGCAGAAATTGAAAGGAGGAGGGATCGATTGAAGAACCTAATTTGTTTGTCATGGTTTACAATTGGATGAAGGGGTGGAATATCCGCCCCTGTTATGTAGGAAGTAACCGGCGTCAAGTTTGAAAACAATGGGTGGAAATGTGGGAACAGGGGGTGTTCGTGATAGGGAGAGAAGGGAAGTACCATTTTCGTGATGATATGGTTAAGGCCATGAATGGGGAAGCAAATCAGGGGAAATCGACACATGTATTGGGTGAATTTAGGAAATTGGTGAAATTGGATAGGTTATTAGAGAGGGCAATTTGGGAACGTTGATGTGGATTCAAAATTTTCAGGAACAAGTTATTAGGTGTGATTACTTTTGTCAAACCTTCAATCATTGAATGGAAATGCTGTCACATTCATTCATGTCATGTTTTGAGTATTTAGTTGGCATGTTGAATATTTCTCCTGTCATGTGAATATGCAAACTAGCGCGAAGTATATTTGGTGGATGGTCAAAAATGCTTATAAAGTTTTGTCTGAATACGGTGACATCTGATATGTTTAGGGTTGAAATGTACTTGGAGTTTGATAAGTGTGGTGTGAGATATGATTTCTGTCATGTTTTAATGCTCAGGTGACATGTTATATAACCTTACTGTCATGTGCATTGTGACTGGTGTGATGATAACGAGCATATGTTTGCAGAATGCTAATGCATTACTCCCAAATCTGCAGGGTATCAAAGCAGAACATGGCTCGTTCATTAGAAGGAAGGATTACCGAGACACCAACAACAGGCGAGGTATGGTTTGCATAGTGTCGAACAAGGGAAGTTGGATTTACAGACGGGTGGCTCTAACATTTCCACCCCACTGTGTAGGCGATATATGCCGTCCCCGAGGACCGGCATTTCAAGTGCCAGTGCAATCAATATGCCCGACCCCAGGTCCTTTTAAAACTCGACGAGTACCTGACCACATCAAATTGGAGGCTTGGTTCCATTGTTGAGTTCACAGCACAGCTAGTCCACTACGTCCTGCAGCGGCAACTGCGGTCAAAAAAGGAGCATAAAACTTGGTACATGATCCAAGGCTCCATAGTCCGGTTCTCCATCGTGGAGTTCGCGCTGGTGACTGGACTGAAGTGCTCGTCTAACGTGCTGCGGACCGTCAACACTGAGGCGGACAAGGCTGCCTGCAACTATATTGGGGGTGGAAAAGATGAGGATGGAAGACTTCGAGGTGGCCTACCGAGTGGCGATGAAGTCCGAGCGTTCTCTCGCCAAGCGCTTTAAGTACACGCTCATAATGCTGGTGGAGGGGGTGCTCTTCTCGAAGGAACCCCACAACTATATTCAGGGGTGGGTTGTGAACATGGTGGCGGACACTGAGGTCTTCTTGCGTTATCCGTGGGGGCGTTTGCTACGATCAAACCCACGAATTCCTCTACCGGGCTGTTGAGCGCAAACTCCAACACAGGGTCAGCGGCTCTCGCCCGTCATACTTGTTAGCCAGCTTCCCTCTCGCCTTCCAGATATGTATACGAAGCTCACTTGACAATAATTTATTTATACTGGACAATTAGGCATGGTCACTTGACAATAATCTATTTATACTGGACAATTGTGGGTGTACGAGGCTCTGTGTCCAGCCGCAAGACAATTTGCTACCACCAGCAAGGACATACTCTACCCTCGGTGCCTGCGGTATACGTCGAAAGAGCACAACATCATGTACGATTCTGTTGGCCTCCGCATGCAAGAGGTGAAGGATGGGCTGGGCATGTTCGACGAGGTTGACGCTGTTCGGACAGTCCTCCTCTCGGATGCCGAGGAGGAGCGGAAGGGAGTTGTTCTTGGTGCCATCTACATGACAGAGAAGTCGGATAAGTTCTTTGACAACCGCGTACAGGAGTTCAAAGCGCGACATGGGGCGAGCACGATGGAAGCATCCGGGTCAGGCATGCAGCATGAGGGAAGTACGATGGCAACCCAAGTGGATGTGTCAAAAATTTTGTCTAAGATGGATGAATTGGAGAGGACCATAATGGAAACATTTAATGAGAGGATGCAAACGGTTGAGGCGTCGATGGAGGAGCTGAAGAGGGTGGTGATGAGGAAGAAGCAAGCCGAGGACGAGGTGACACACTCACAGGAAAGAGATGGAACCCCTGGGGAGGAAACCGAACATGTTGAGGTGCAGTCGAAGGAGGTAAGATGTTCAACTTATCATGTCAGTATATACAACCGTCATGTATAAGAATACATGATGTGGTAACGTCATTCCCATTTCCGCGTAGGGCGAAGAAACCGTTAAGGATATGGGCCAAAAATCGGGAACCGATGTTGATCGAGAAGAAACCACCCAGACAACCGCTGAGGTGAGTACTCTAACTCAAACTATGATGTCACTTTTGTGAATGACAGTGACACTAACTGATTATGTGAAGGACAAGGGTAAGAATGAGGGCACATGCCCTGGGGACACGAAAATGGAGAAGAATGCTGAGCCAGAAGCACCCCCCCTCCCCCCCCAAAAGAAACAACCGATGAGGTAAGTCATTCCTGTTGTACTGTGATGTCAGTGTTGACAATGGTGTCAACACTAAGTTATTTCCCATTTGTGCGTAGGGTGAGGAAGGTGTGAAGGAAAAGGGTCAGACTGAGAGCACATGGCTTAGGGAAATGGTAAGAGCGACCGATGTTGAGCCAGAAGCACCCACCACCCTGACAACCGTTGAAGTAAGTCATCTGACTCACGTTGGGGACACAGGAACAGCAACTGTCGCATCGCAAGACACAACCACCACCCAGACAACCGCTGAGGTAGGTCGTCGTACTGTTAGTATCATGTTAATTGAAATAGGGGTCATGTCTACCAACACACTGTCATGTACGAGTACCTTTTTTGCGTGTAGGAGGCGCATCATGAGGGCTCTCAAGCAGACGTCCCCCTTCAGCATAAGAGGGAAAGGGTGTGGTGAACGCCTGCGTCGTTGGCTGGGCACGAAGTCACTCAGGCGGTAAAGAAGTCGCGGGTTGACAAGGGGAAGAAGGAAAAGGCGGGGGTTGACGAGGTCACCAAAGGGGTCAAGAAGCCGCGGGTTCCTAAGGAGAAGAAGCAAATGGCGGTTTGGGGGGGGGGGGTGACCAGGGCCGGTCCTATCATTTTATAGGCCCAGAGCGAACTAAAATATAAAGGACCCGATAAACATTACTCCGTAAAAAACAAAAAATGTGTATCTAACTTCATAAAAATTTCAGTTTATTTTTATATTTGAATTATTTTTCAAATTTAAGAAAATAAAAGTAGGTTAATGAATAAAAAATAATATACATTAAAAAAAATTCAAAAATATAATTGTAGTGAAAACTAGTTATTTTTGCTTGCATTGGTATCCAGTATAATATGTCCACAAGTACGTAAGTTGTTGTGTAGAGGAATATTAAAAATAACCATTCTGGAATGGCTAACCGGAAAGGACTTGTGGGTAGTACCCATAGGTCCCCGGTTCAAACTCCGGAATTACCGCTCTTTATTTACCAAATCAAGGAATATTAAAAAATTGTTTAACAATACTAAATATAGTTTTTTCTCTAAGACATCACATATGTGACCTCCTATGATGACATCACCTATATGAACTAAAAAAATATTAAAAAAAAGGATTTTTTTTTATAAACAAAAATAAAAGGGTAAATTAGATACATCGAACATATATAAAGAAATAAAAATAATACATTTTTCTCAAATAAAATAGAAAGAGTTATATATGTAAACAATATAGATTTATTTGCCACATAAAAAAGTGTCTAATAATGTGTTGAAAAGGATAAAGTACAAAGAATCGTGTTAAATTTAAATGGATATAGGCTCCTCTATAAAAACATAAAAAAATGCAAGTGTCTAATATTGTCTGAAGTGGTAAATATATAGATGATGGCGAACGCCAAACTAATATTGTGTTGAAAAGGAAAAAGTACAAAGAATCGTGTTAAAATTAAATGGATATAGGCTCCTCTTTAAAAACATAAAAAAATACAAATTTTAATGGATATAGAGCCTCCTTAAAAATGCTAATAGAGAGATTTGAACTCTACACGTTTAGGAATCCAAATCCAGATTTTGTTAAGATTTAAATTTACCATTGAGCTAAACTCGTATTTTTTTATGTTTTTAAAAAATACATACATACATACATACATACATATATATATATAATATTTTTTATGGGCCCCTACTGAAAATGGGCACTGGGCGGTCGCACACCCTGCCCATGCCCTTGGGCCGGCACTGGGGGTGATGCCGTGGCCCTGGGCCTAGCGACCAAGGCCGACATCGACGCCTTCTCCATGTGGTTGATCAGTGCCGAGGCTGGCGGGACTGACCCCGCACGTACAATGATGGGCACCCTCCTCCAGAGGGACTTCTTCGGGGACCTCAAAGCGCCGAAGCGTATGGTAGGCTCAGAGGTAATGTCCGCTCACCCGTTCTCCGATAACATGGCAATGATGTTGTTGACTGGACACGTGTTCGTTGTTCGCAACATATGGACCAAGCATGCGACATCCTCCGAAAGGAGGTGGCGACTCGAAGTACGCACTTGTCGCCGTCGTCGACCCCTACTTCGAGGTACTACTGCAGCGACATACCAGCATGGACGTCGACGAGGAGTTGAACTACTACTTCAGCGGAATGTTGCCCAAGTGGTTTCCGAAGCCTTAGGCCAGTGTCGACCGCGTCTTGGCCCCTTAGAATCTGAAGGACACGCCTTGGGTTGCGCTGGAGATCAACCTGGCCGAGTAGACTGTCCATGTGTATGATCCGGACACTCGTCTGACTTCTGAGCGACATATGCCCGACCTTCTACAGCCCGTCACGCACACCCTGCCCACGCTGATGAGTGTCCACTGTTGTGAGCCTAATCTGCCATGTTTTACAGTAACTTTTATATCGTTTTCTGCATACATTTCATGCATTTGGGCTAAGATAATACAGAATCTATGTAGTTTATGCTTATTAACCAAATTATGGAATCTACACCAGTTTCTGTTTAAATTCGCAGAATTCGAGACAAATTACAGCAGTTCTAAGAAAGGTTGGAAATGCTCGGAAATCAACTACAGAAGTCCAAGGTCAAGAAGCAGCGGAACCAGGATGAATCAAGCCGGAGCCCAACTTTACTCGATCTCGAGTTAATCTACTCGATCTCGACAAAGGTGTCCGAGCAAGCGTTGGTCGAGCAGAGCATGATCGAGGAAACTGAAGACGAAGCAACCCGACTCCGGAAGCCTTACTCGATCTCGAGTACACTAGTCGAGATCGACAAACCCTGATGCCATGTCCGGAGTCGAGGAGTTGTGCCAAGTCGAGAAGCCGAGGACTGAAGACACCGAGCACCCAAGCTACTCGATCTCTTGGAGGTAACTCGATCTCGACAACTCCAGAAACCACATGTCCGAGCCTGTCGAGGAGAGGTTGCCCGACATCACCGAGCTAGCCATACTCGACGCCAACGTTACTCGATCTCGAGGACCCCAGCAGCGCCTAACCGAGCCGGATCGAGCAGCAGCAACCCGAGACGCCCAGCCAAGCCGTAGTCGACGCCAGAGTTACTCGATCTCGAGTAAACTTGGTCGAGATCGAGGAAACCGTGTCTGGAGCCGCGTTACGCGGTTTGCTGTCCTACGCGGTTTGGGAGTCCTTGGAGCCTAAGGAATCCGAGTTTGGCCGAGATCTATCAACATCTATCTATGGAGAGAAGACCTATCAACACAAGAAGATATTTAGCTACTATAGATATAATTTCCCTTTATGGATTTAATTCCTTTATTGAATTTATTTATCTTTAAAGCTTTTAGATATAGATTTAGATATAGATAGATATTTCTATCCTTGAATAGCAAGGAGTAGAAGGCTATATATAAAGCCCATGGGGCTGATTTTAGGAATCATTCAATTCACAAGCGAGAGAAGTAGTTCACAGAGAGGTTTAGGAGTTCAAAGGTTTTAGGGTTTTGGCGTTCAACGAAAGTTGGAGTGCCGGGATTGTAAAGACTTTGAATTTAGTTTAATGTAAGTTTCTTTTCATACATCAATGTCTGCTATTGCAATGAAGAGCGAGTAGTCCACCCACTTCTGGGGCTGGGGTGAGCCCAACGGTGGCCATGTAAGGTGATGCGGCAAAGGTACGATCTTGTTGTGCGATTCATCTTCTATCCCTATGAGCATGATTCTTTTGCGAAAGTTGAAGGAGATCCTTGTTTGTATTATTGAAGCGAAAGTGATCTTAATGCAACTTGGATTAATTATGTGAAAAGGGTTAGTAACAATTAGGGTTTATGCGAAAGCCTCTATATGCCTGTTTGTTAATAACGAAAGTTATTTGATACAAAGCATGATCTTTTATGTCTTTATGTGTTACTTTGCATGGTTATCGTTGTGGTGTTGATACCCTGGCTTTGGAAGTTTTTAGTATATTGATTTATTTCTTCCGAAATCTGCGATTCTTTGTTCGAAGTTTGCAATTTACAAGTTTCTGTTTTTAGTCGATCTAGAGCAATGGTAGTCGATCTCGAGTACGTTGGCTGTAGTCGAGATCGAGTACGTGTTGTCCGGATCGAGTTTCTGTTGTCGATTCTGAAGTTTCTGTCGTATGCTTCCTCTCCTTCCCTCACCGCTCGCTTCGCCTCATAATCCAATGACCAAGACTTTGTCGGACCAGAAATACCGTTCTCAGGTTTAACTACTTTTGGAATTGCATCATCCTCGTCGGAGGAGCTACTTACAAGTCAACCTTTTGATGAACCCAAGCCCACTTGCTTCTTCTTCAATGACTTCTCTCTCTTTCTTTAGGTTTAATTCCCCTAGGAAATGTGATTAAATGTGACGCCCATCATTTCTCTGATCTCCTTATATAGACCCCCACATCATTTGACACCAACCCTCCTTCTTCAAATGCCCCGCCGGGCCTTCCCCTTCCTCAAGTTAAAGTTCCCATGCAGTGCCTTAATGGGGACTAATGATTTGCTGCATAATTTCTTAAATGTATATATACCCTCCCCATTCTCCCTCCTCTTCCCCCTTCTTTTTTTTGGCACCATTGCTAGGCGGGAAATTTGGCTCCCTCCTTTTTACTGTAGTTGTATTTCCAATCTCTCTCTCTCTCTCTCTCTCTCTCTCTCTCTCATCGATAACCCTGTATATCGTTTTTCACTCTTCCCCCTCTCTCTCTCACTCTCTCCGTCTTTTCTTCCCTTTTCCGTCTCTCTCTGTCTCTCTCTCACTTGTCCAATTGTCGAACCCAAAATGTCCAGTCCCTCCCCCCTAAAGACCTTCTACCTTGCAATCTAAATAAGGATATCCGGAATTGTATAATTCTTTTTCAGATTGAGTTAACCCTGCAAAGATTTTCCAAACGAGGTTTTTTTTGCAAATCACCCAAAATATAATATATTTGATTATAAATTAACGAAACTTGATGAATGGGGTGAGTTGTAAATAAAAACCATTTAAAGGGTGGCTTTCTATAATTTTGAATTTATGGGTTGGTTAAAAACCACTTAAAGGGTGGTTTTCTATAATGTTGAATTTAAAAGGTGATCTTCTGTAATTTAGAATTTAAGGGGTGATTTTCTGTAAATTGTCCTAAAAAATAATACTCCGTGTTACGACGAATTAGAATGGAAGAATCCGCGGCTTCTGGAGACTTCGAATCCGTTCCACCACTTTCCTATTAAACCTTTCCACCTGCAACCTTGTTCTCTCCATTCTCATTCCTTCTTCGTCTCCTCCTCCCTCATCGTCGTCTTCTCTCACCCCACTGTATTTGCCTTCGCATTTTAGCTTCTGATCCGCGCGATCGATTTCCAGATCGGTTTGGTTTTAGCGCATAGTCTGAAACCCCGACAAATCATCAGAGAAAATGTCTCATATCCTCATTCTCTGTTTCTTCTCCTAAAAATCCCTGTTTCTTCTGGATTTGTTTTTCTGTTCTTGTTGGTTGTTTGATTCCGGAGCGAAACAAATCGCTTTCCCGGGAAGGTCGATTTGTGTCTTTGATGCTCAGCATCAACGCAAATCAAAGCCTTTGGTATCTCAAATCTTGCGATTTTTCGTTTTCTTTGCCTTTTGTTTTTCTCTAGGGAATCAATAGTTTAGTTTAGCTGGTTAATCATGTCAAAAATCGGAGCTTTAGAGCTAGATTCGACAAAAAGAAGAATAAAGTCGATTATCCCATTTGATTGAATCAAATTGGTTGCGTTTATTTGTTTGGATTAACTACTGGTATGGTATGTTGGACCTTAACTCAAAGCTAACGCGGGAGCCAGAGGGACAGAGACCGTGAAAGGGCTCAAGCTAGGAATGCTTGTAAATCCAAGCAACAAACCAAGAACGACGGTTTAACCCCTGAACAACGCCGTGAAAGGTACCCATCTTTGTCCCCAACTTCTATCTTTGGCTCCAATATCGTACCATACGGTTTGATTTTCGTTTTGCTAGAATCTATATATCTATTTGATTGCATTGCTGCTGAGGTTGGGATTCCTCGGGAAACTCAATAAAGTTATTTGCCAACTCAACATGACCCTTGGCCTTGAGTTCCTGAAATTCATGGGAATCAAAATTAAAAGAAAATAATGTAAAGTTTTCATAGCAGATTTATGGCTGTTGCTTAATTTTCATCTAACAACAACTTATATTTGTTGGAGATGGAAATTGGACTTCCTTGAAATACGCCACATTCTCTAATTAACTCAACAACTTATGAAAAGTAAAATAAAATAGAATCTGTTTTTGAGAGATAGGTGTACTAATCTCAATTCTCAATAGGCAAAGATGAGAGAAGCTTCATCATTCCATTAAAATATGATGACATCCAGTAGCCCCAACTAATGGCATTTCCCCCACAGGGATGCAAAGGCGCTGCAAGAGAAGGCGGCAAGGAAGGCAGCACAGGCGGCAGGAGGAGGGGGGATCAAGTCTGGAGGTACAAAGCAAAACTGAATGCAATGTGCGCTGGACTTGTGGATCCCTACATTGGGAAAAGAGGGTGATCGGATCGGACCAGATGTTGGTTGGGATATGGGGGGTTCTTCGTGAGTCAAAAGTTCTATGTCATCGTCTTCATGTTTGATTCTATTTGACAGTTCTATATTTGGCTTGAGAAAGTTTCTGTTGTCTATCTGATCTGCAATGTAATTGTTTTCATTTCTCCAACTAGATATTATTTCTTCTGTTCTCCTTGTGTTCCCTTTTTCGATTGAGTTTCGTTGACTGAGATAGAGATCAGATATGAGGCCGCTAATGGCTTTGTTGAGTGGTCTTCAACCAAATTTGGTCTGTTTTTTTCTTGCAATTTGCCAAAATTGTTTCGAGATTGTCAGGTTAGCTTTGTGAGATTGTTGGTTTACAGAACATATATCCAGACTGACGGCCTTTCTGCACGTCAAGATTCCTTACAAGGAGTTTATATTTGTGTTGCTGAGGAGCTTTGGTGCCATAATGATTGTTCATCAAATGAAACACTAATCGGTTGCTGGTTTGTAGGAATCACTAAATGAATGGTTTTTTTTTTCCCTTCCCATAGGAGGTTTCATGTTTCAGTAGAACCGTTGGATGAAGTCATGAAGATGAGTATTTCAGATGATTCAGATCAAAATCTTCCACATACTTTTAGAATTATCTGAACCACACCCAAAAGATTTTCTTCACTGGGAGACAGGGTTAGCCACAAAAGTCTGAGTTGAGTTTGTAGAAACTTCACTGGCAGTTAAAGTCCTAAACTTGGAATCTGTTGACATAGAAATCAGATCAGATCGTTGCATATGTAGCTGATTCATTAGAAAGGAAGAAGTTGAAGATGACAGAGATGAAGGATGCTCACAGCATCCAAGTCAAAGAACAGTCAAAACCGCATGTTGATCCATCTTCTTTAATTGATGCCAATACCCGTGCTTGAAGTTCTCTACTTTCTCTATCCAATTCTTTCCTCTCACTGCAGTTCAAGTTCATGAGCTTCTTCAGCAGCGCCGCCACAAACTCGCTTCCAACAAGCTCATTAACATCATCTTTCATCACCTCCCACCCGATTCCCCAATCTTCCACCATAATCTTACCATTCAGAGGCTGTTCAGCCCCAAGAGGAAATGTCAGGGCAGGATCCCAACAAAGGCAGTGTCGAGGGCCAAGTTCCAGCCACATTGCGTGAAGAACCCACATGTCTAACTGTCTAAGGATGGCACAAGACCCTCATCTGGTCACACCCAGTGCCGACCCAAGGGCATGGGCAGGGTGTGCGCCCATGGCCCATTTTAGATCAATGGTAAGTTTAAATCTTAACAAAATCTGGATTTGGATTTCTAAACGTGTAGAGTTCAAATCTCTTTATTAGCGTTTTTATAGAGAGGCCATATATCCATTAAAATTTGCATTTTTAATATATTTTTTTTTATAGAGAAGCCTATATCTATTTAATTTTGACACGATTCTTTGTACTTTTTTTTCCTTTTCAATACAATATTAGACACTTTTTTATGTGACAAATAAAGCTTACATATATAACTCTTTCTATTTTATTTGAGAAAATTTATTGTTTTTATTTCTTTATATATGCTCAATGTATCTAATTTACCCTTTTATTTTTGTTTATTAAAAATCCTTTTTCTTTAATTTTTTTAGTTCATGTAGGTGATGTCATCATAGAAGGTCACATATCTGATGTCTTAGAACAAAAATTATACTATTTAGTATTGTTAGACAATTTTTTTAATATTTTTCTACACAACAACTTACGTACTTGTGGACATATTATACTGGATACCAACCAAAAATAACTAGTTTTCACTAAAATTATATTTTTGAATTTTTTAATGTATATTATTTTTTATTCATTGACCTTCTTTTATTTTCTTAAATTTAAAAATAATTCAAATATAAAAATAACATAAAATTTTTATGAAGTTATACACTTTTTTTACAGAGTAATGTTTATCGGGCCCTTTATATTTTAGTTCGCCCTAGGTCTATAAAATGATAGAACCGGCCCTGGTCACACCGAGGAACCACCATTCCTTTCTCTCCGAATCTGTCACTGAGCTGGCATCCTCGGTCCCTTGCCACCAACAAGAAGGGCACTCTACTGCCCTTCAGCCCGGTTGCCAGCTGATTTGTTTGATCACTTGACATTGAAAGGATGCTTCCAAGCAATGTAAAGCGTGAAAATTTAGTACCGTTGTTGGAAGTTGCCTTGGCCCCTATAAGGACCCCTCGTGTAGTTCACCTCCTTGTAACTCTTGACGGCATGCACTTGCCTAGAGTTTGTGCAATCGGTAGTGGTGTGAGTTGAGGACCCACACTCGATGCTTGGTTTGTTTAATGACAAGAACTTGACTTGCTTCCTTAGCTTCCTCTTCTCGTCCTCCATGAATTGATTTCGCGCGTCATGATCAATCTCATCGGATGGTTGGTAAAGGGGCATAGATGGTGAGGGTCTCGCGTCAACACTCGCAGGGGTCCTATAAGTAGTATCAAACTCGGTGAGCTTATCCAACACATCTCATGCTTCTTGCAGAGCCATCTTAATGTAACGGCAGGTGGTATATACATTGATATGACCAAAGGTCGCAATATTGATCCCATTGAAGAAGATTTCTTGTAGTACATAGAGCGGTTGCCCATGAGTAGAACATGAAGGAATTGTGCCCTTTACTTTAATGTGCAATGACTAAATATGGAATAGGACAATTGATAGAGATATTAAATCCGATTATTTTAGGAGTCGTAATGCTTTCCTAGAAACCAATTACAATTAACGAGGTTAAACGGTTTAAGTCCACAACTATTATAAACGGGTCCTATGAGGTCACACACTTAGAGTTGACGGATTGGATCAAAGGCATTGATGGTTGATTAGTAATATATACGTTATATATTATTAATAATAAATATTATTTATTTTTGAAATAAATAATTAGGTAAATTAATTAAGGGAGTTACAAAGGTATTTGGTGTGCAAGACCCTTTGGCGTCCCCTAATTAAGATTCTCCTAATTGCGTTGGCCGGTTACACACGTGATCAACAAGGAATAAAATGGCAAAGCCTTGTAAATGGTTGTAGTTAGTGCAAAAATCGGTTTTGCCCATCCTAAAACAAAAGTTCACGTATTCAGAGCAACAAACGAGAGCTAAGTGCAAATTGTATGAAATCAAGGAGTTGATTGTTGTACATGAGTGCAAAGAACTATCATCCGAGGCAATTCGATTGCTCGCCTTTAGACCTTCGTCCTAGCAGTCGAAGACAAAGGAGATCCAGACACCGCGCGGGCTCGTGTGGACTAATTAGGGAAGTCATGCTTGGGGCTTTCGATCTCTTCTAATTCCACCCAGATTCGATCCGATTCATGCATCAAGAGGTATCTTCTATGAACAATGATTGATCGATCGTTTATGCATGAAGATTCTACGATTAGATGTTTAGATATGATATGAAATTCCGCTTAACGCATCTAATAAACCTTCAATTGGTATCAGAGCATCTTGCATAAACTGATATGATCAATAGATTAATTGTTAATTTTGATGCGGATCTTGATTTAATTGGTGGTAAATATGATATGGATTATTTTGCTATATCAAAATTTCGATTTTGATTGATTGGTTTAATGTAAATTGTAATGATAAATGTTATTTATTTAAGAAATAAATAATCAATGTTATTTATTTGTGAAATAAATAATTCTGTAAATTATTTGTTGTTGTGCATAACCCTTTGGCCTTTCTTATGTAAATGACTTCTAATTAATTTAGATTATTGGGATTGGAGTCACAAATTACTAGAAAGTGGTTGCTAATAAATTAAAATGGTTTTTTTTTTCATTTTTGGGTGTGACTCAAGTAAGAAAGTGTAGAGCAAAAGAGTTTTGTTTTTGGTGAGACACAACAAAAGGCATACGTAAGGCATAATTGAGAAAGTGGTTCTCAATGCAATCGGATTTCTTGAGATTATCATTCAATTTAAATTATATGATTTGATAACAAGGAATTACATACCATAAAATTGAATTGGATTTGATCTTATTCGATTTTAGGAGTTTTCGTTGCCAACCTACAGGCCAAACGACCACCATACAAATCGAACTGGTTCGGGTCTAGGTTAAGCCGAGTGTGACTTGACATGGGCCAACCCGAGTATGTCTCGACATGGTCCGGTCTAAGAGGCTATATATTTCCCATCATATAATTTTCAAATAAATGAAATTTAATGATTAATATTGATTAATACCATATAAGGATTTATACTTTAAATTAAGACATTCTTTTACATGATTTTATATTTTGATATAAATTGCTTGCATAAGGTGACTAGTATGACACATAAATACGATATGCGCATCGTTATGTTTTTTTGTACACAATGTACGTATCGTTATGTATTTTTGTAAACTATATAATACTTTAAATTAGAAGACTTTGATGACCTGTCATCTTCTCCTTGATTTTAGTTAATTCAACCAATCCGCTATTTTCTATTTTTTTCCTCTCTCCTATATTTAATTATTATTTTCTTTAATTATTATTTGTATTCTTCCCTTTATCTTTTTAAATCAATCATATTCTTTCTTTTATTTCCAACAAATTTGTTAACAATTGGGCTTAATTCAAAACATTGAATTCAATTTAATATAGTAACTGGACTTAACTCAAGTTTATTTCTTTTAATGATTTTTTCTCCTTCTTTTTGTCTTTTCAAACCAATTATATTTTTTCTTTTATTTTTATCACATTTACTATATATATATATATATATATATATATATATATATATATATATATATATATATATATATATTCTTAAAATAAAAGAGTTTTAGCCTATATGATATCCCTACTTTTTTATCTCCTTAAATCAATCTATTTTTTCCTTTAATTTTTCTTCTTCTTCCCTTTAAACCAATCACATTTCTTTTTTTATTTTTAATCTATTTACTAACTATTAGGCTTAATTCAAAAGATTAAATTTAATATAATCTAATGCTTACTATTAATCTACATGTAAATATTCATATATTATAAATATCTAATCGATATATACTACTTAACACACACACAAGCCTTTTTTGATGATATGGCATAACCAATATCATTTTAGATAACTGATATACCACATCACATTTAAACAAACTTACAATGATATTATTATTTTTACTAAGTGATTTAAAGATTTTATAAGATACATTTATGGTAAAGATTTTAATGAATTTTATCTTAACGTTTATTAATATATATATATATATATATATATATATATATATATATTATCAAGATTTTAGTTTAAAAAATCGCCCCATGGCGCATGAATTGTACTAGTTTATTTTAATAATTAGATTATTAGAAAAATATTGTAATTAATACAAGAAGACAAGAAGACATTAAAATTTCAAGGATGGAGATTCATGAAGGATGCGAGGCTGGAGACCCATGAAGATTAGATCTTTATTTTATGCATCATATGGGCCATACTAGGATCACAATTTTATTGCATTTTGAATCCTTTATTAAAGTCTTTGTATTGTTTTTTGTTTACAACATTTTTTCACTTATAAATAAAAGGAAAATAAAAGACTTAAGTTCCTAAAGTAAATTAGGGCAATGCCTTTCCATATCATAGCCCATTAAGTTTTGGATTTTCGGTTGGATGGGCTTCACAAAAGTGAGGATGTCTTTCCATAATCTTGGGCTAATGAGGGTGAATCTATACAAGGGGTTCACAAACCTTGATATGTTTGTACCCAACGAGAGACCAAAAGGAAAAGTTTTGGATCTTGAGGCATGGGATGATTCAACATTGGATGTGGATCATCAACCAAGAGTTATAAGGAGTTATAATTAGTAATTGTTACTTACCTTGAGCACACAAGATTCAAGGCAGTGCAAAAGTACGTTGGGTCTTGTCTATAATGAAATATTAGAAGAGGAAATGGTACAAAATAGACCAATTTTTGGGCCTGTTTGCAAAAAACACCTAGCATGCCCAATATTGGCCAAACTAGACTAGTCTACCCCAAGCAAAAAAAAAAAAAAACACCGGTGATTTGCAACTGTTCACAACCGGGTGTCGCAGGTAAGCAGTGCGGGAGTTATAAAATCAAAATGCGGAGGGAGAGAGACGATTCATTCCAATTTGAAGCGAGAGAGAGAGAGAGAGAGAGAGAGAGAGAGAGAGAGAGAGAGAGAGAGAGAGAGAGAGAGAGAAAACCAAAAACCAGCGGAGAGAAAGGAGGAGCGACATGGCGAGGTTGAAGAAGGAGGACGATTTCACCCTGAACTCTACCAATTAAAGAGAAAGGAAGCGGTTGAAGAAGAAGGTAAGCAAGCATTGAGGTGTCATTTCAGTTGCGATTTTGGGGTCATGGGAGTGCGGTTATTGGCGGTTTTGTGAAGAAATTGAGACATGGGGTGCCATTGCAGTTGCCTAGCAGTAGATGAATGAAATAGGAGGGGTTAGGGGTGCCTTTGAAGAGTCGATTTTGGGGAGTTGGGTGCGATTAGGGTTTGTGGGTGTCGGGAAACTAATGGGTAAGGGTTAGGGATGTTGGGTAAGAAATTGGGGACAAAAGAGCAAGGAGGGGGTCGGATGGGTCGCGAATCCACAAGACTGGGGGTAATCGGTAGAGGAAGTCTGCACATCTGGTAGGACGGAATATAGAAGGTTGTGTCCGAAATTTTGGGAGCATATTTCGTAGGATTGGGTAAGGAAATTGGTATGATATATTTGAACAACTGGTTAATTAGCCGACGATGGTGTAAGAATTTTTGGTGGATTGGTTTTGTAGTGTTGAAACCGTAAGTGCCCACCAACCGTTTGATGAAATGCATATATATTTGGTTTTGCAGTGTTGTGAAAGATGTAAAATCAACCAAACATGTATGAAATACGAAATAGGTAGAACAGAGGAGGATAGCAGATATGGTAGGATATGGAAATGAAATTTGTAGGACATATTTTAAATGTTAGTATGACAGAGTAGGTGTTTGGCTATATGTTTGAAACTATATGTGTCACTAGAGCTGGCAATACCCGACCCGATCCGAGAAAACCGATCCGAATGATCCGACACCGAACCCGATCGACACCCGAATAGATTTTAAAAAGTTCGGAACCGAGACCGACCGATCCGACCCGAACTCCGCCCGAACCCGATAGCAAACCGAACCCGATATTAACCCGAACCTAATTATACCCGAATGAACCGATCCGGCAACAACCCGAAGACCGAAACACCCGACTCGATTATATTCGACACCCGAAATCACCCGAACCCGATTATAACCGACACCCGAAATCACCCGAACCCGATTATATCCGACGCCCGAATCACCCGAACCCGATTATATCCTAGGCTGAAATAACCTGAATATTTGCCCTTCAAGTTAACTTAATTCCCTTTTAACATTATTTTTTCCTCTTGTAATGATTCATTTTTCTACCTTATACCAATAACATTATCACAAATTAAATAAGATATATTTAGATTTGTGATTAATTATCTATTTCATTTTGGTTGCCATATTTATGTAATTTGATTGTAGATTTTTTTTCCCTCTTAATTCCGCATATTTTTAATGCCTTAGGTTGCTAATTAGTCCATCAAACTCAATCACAAATCACAATATCTCTACTAATCCTCTGTTTTACCCATTGAAATACTTCACATTTGTAACTCAATTTCACACATGAAAGATTTTGTAGCATAACCATAATATAAATAAATAGGCAATAACATGAGTACATAATTACACAATAACATGTAAGTTCAAAAGTGTAGGTCCATCTAGAGATTTTAGAGGCCCAACGGCAAGTTGACAACCAGAATTGACATTCCTAAACCAAGTTGTCTTGTCTGCATACTGCTGCTACTCTTGAACAAACCAAACCCGAGCAAAAGCAACCCAGAATAGGTGATTGGGAGAGAACCAGAAAATAGGAAAGAGCATTTACACAGAGCAGCCAAGGTGCACTCGTGGAACTGCAAGAATGCAACTATGCAAGACATGTATCCATAAGCAAAAATAATAATAAATAAAAAAGTGTGCTATACAAAAATAGTTACCACTCACCTGAAGCAATTATAGACCTACTCCAAAAAAAATCAACTAAACCCTCCATAAATATTGTTAGTCCTTCATATACAAAAAGCAACCTTCAAAAAACAGTTAAAACTTCATATACCAAAAGAGACCTTCAAAAACCTATTGGAACCTGTCAAAGGCAATCAACACAACAAAAGAAAAGATCAAATCATGTAGCAACACTAATCCAATCCAAAATTTCTAATACTATTTACAGAAAAATACTAAAAATATCAATTAATCAAATGTCAATAAAATATAACTTTTAAACAAAATAAATACTTACTAAACTTCTTCGACGCCCAAGTCATTATTTGAAGCCAATTGCAAAGAAGTGCCATTCAAAATGAAATCTGACCATAAATTTTATATTGTTAGTAAATATACTAAACTAAATTAATAATAATGAATAACATAACAAAATATATTATGATTTAACAGCTTACCATCATATCCGGTCAGCCAATTTTTTGTGGTCACTAGTGCATCAACGTTTTTTGACAAAAGAGAACTTCTCCATTTGCTCAAAATTCTACCTCCCATACTGAATGTTGACTCAGAAGCAACAGAAGTAATTGGAATAGCTAATATATCTCTTGCAATGACACAAAGTACTGGGAAACGAGAAGAATTTTCTTTCCAATAACTAAGAACATCAAGCTCTTCTGAGATATCTTTGTGTTTTTCATCCAAATAAATATCCAACTCACTTTTTTCAGAATCACATCGGTCATAATTTGCAAATTCCTACATGATGTAAAACCAATAAACTCAAAAGTTTGCATTTAAACAAGTACAAATAAAATTATATAATATAAATGAAAAGGCTTGAATACCTCAATATGAATTCTTTTTTTACTTTTAGAGCTTCCAGTTTGCGCTGAACTCCTAACTTCAATTGAACTCTCTGCACTTGCTGAACTCACAACTCTAGCTGAACTCCTTAAGCCTCCAACTGAATTCTGATATTCCTCAAAAATTTCCACCAAACTTGATTGCACTTTCTTCCCTATTTCTTCCCCTTCCACCTTTCCATGTGCTTTAATTAAAGCAAACTTCACAAACTTCAGCTTATATCTTGGATCAAAAACCATTGCTAATGCAAGCACCAAAACAAACTCTTTCCAATATTTGCTGAACTTTTCCATCATTGCACTAGCTGCAGCTTTTATATCAGCATCATCACTTTCAATTGCCGTTTGCAAACGACACTGTATTGCAAATGCTTCTGGAAAATACAGATTAGCAGTTGGGTAATCACTTCCTGAAAACAAAGTAGTTATTTCATAAAAAGGTTCCAACAACTCGCAGATCTTCTCAATTTTGTCCCACTCATCATATCCAAGATGATATTTAGAGACAATACCATCCATCTCCCCAAAATACCGATGCAAAACAGGATGATATTTCAATGCCCTCTCAAGCATGATATATGTTGAATTCCACCTTGTAGGCACATCAATCCATAATTTACAAGTATACGAAATCCCAGAATTCTTAAACAAATCAATAAACTTCTGCAATCTTGCTTCAGAACCATCAATATACTTTATGCCCTCTCTAACTTTTGATATCAAGTCTTTAATTGGCTTCAATCCATCTTGAACTATCAAATTCAGCACATGAGCACAACAACGCACACGAACATACTTTCCATTACAAACCAAGTTCTTAAGTTCCACTTCTTTCAAGTTTGATATCATCCTATCCATATTGCTTGCATTATCAGCCGTTATAGAAAATATCTTTCCTTCAATTCCCCAATCTGAAAGAACTTTAGCCATTTCGACAGATAATTCATAACCACAATGAGGAGGAGGACAATGTTGAAAACTAAGTACCTTACAATTTAGTTTCCAACTATGATCAATGTAATGGGCTGTAACACACAAATAACCTCGTGAAGTGCATGCAGTCCACAAATCACAAGTCAAGCAAATCCTACCAGGAAGCCCTTTTAAAACATTCACAATTTTTTCTTTTAAATCCATACGCATTTCCAAGCATTCCTTCTTTATGGTATTTCTCGAAATTGGTTCAAAGTTGTCATTTAGGTACTTCAAAACCTCTCTAAAACCTTCATGCTCAACAACTGAAAAACTATATCCATGTCTCATAATAGCCCCAGCAAGCAATCTATGAAACACTTTTTGATCAAGTTCTTTTCCAGATTTTAAACCTTCAGGATGAACTTTCTTATACTCAGCACA
This sequence comes from Persicaria maculosa, assembly GCA_963922045.1. Classification (NCBI taxonomy): domain Eukaryota; kingdom Viridiplantae; phylum Streptophyta; class Magnoliopsida; order Caryophyllales; family Polygonaceae; genus Persicaria; species Persicaria maculosa. The sequence goes on along the minus strand of OY998251.1, from coordinate 54,203,035 downwards.
ACTGTTCAAATGTCTAATAAAAATAGAAGTACCAGAATGAGAATCAGAATCATACTTAGCCACCTTGCAATAGTTACAAGTTCCATACAGCAATCCAGTTACAGTGTCCTTCTCGGTTGCAATTGTGAAATGATTCCAAACATCAGAAGTTCTTCTTCTCTTTTTAGAACCTTGTTTGGCATGAGATGCCGTTTCAACGACTTGCACACCTTCCGTATCTTCTACGTTATGTGTAGTTGAATAACCTATATAATAAATCATACAAATCAATATGTAGATTGTAGAGAATTAAGGTGGAAATTAAACCACTATCAATGGTAAGTTATAGAAATAATTTAGCTATACAATGAGGGAATAAAAGAAACAATTACCCATTAAAGAAGATAATGAGTTGGAATCAACAATTCCATCAAGTGACACCCTTCTATTTTCATGTGAACCATCCATGATTTGAAATTGAATGCCTATGCTTCTTGTGCTCTAAACTGAAAAATAAATAAACAAACGAAGGTTACACCAACTGAAGGCTTTTTTTTGTTGCAATTAGATATCAATGCAAGTTTATGCTACTAAATAGAAAGTCTCACAAATATAGAGAATGGAGGTAAAGTCCAAAATTATGAAATGAACAGTTTAATCGAACTCAATATATAATTAACAAGAAAATTGGGTTAAAATTGTAAAACTATAAACAAATTAAGAGTGACCTCTTCCTTTTCCCGTGTTTTTACAATTCTACTAATTTGAGTGTGTCACTGTTCATCATCTTCTTCAAATGGTTCATCCATCTATAATTATTTGTCAAAGATTAAACTAAGGATTTTATTTTTAATCTCTATCGATATAGATACATGAGATCCAAATGACCTGTATACACCCCAATTTCCCAATTTCTAGCCAAGGTTGAATACTAAATTTATCAAACATCAAATATGAACAATTAAGGGAGATGGAGGTCAAATCGAGGTTGGCTTCAGGCCCTAGATCCTCCACGCCGACGCCGACCGGAGAGAAGATAGAAGAGGAACGGGCCTGCCGGAGAGTACCGGCTGGTGGCTGATACTACTGTGACAGAACGCCGACCGGAGAGAAGATAGAAGAGGAGGAAGACGAACCTGAGACAGTGGAGAGCGTCGCCCGATCAGATCCAAGTAGCCAAGCAGGAGCTTTGATTCGAGAATGAAGAAGAAGAGCAAAAGGGGTTGAACAGGGCTTCTTCTTAATCGCCCAAGCCCTAGCCCCAAATCGAGCCTTGCCCCCAAATAAGGAGATTGAGGTTTTTAGGTTGTAAAATTAAAATGAATTTAATAATTTAGTATTTTGTAAAATTGCAAGGTAAATGAAAATGTACTATCTTACTATGTACGACACTTTTCTTTTTTTTTTTTTTTAATTATTTAATTTCCCTCCTAAAATTTCCATTTTTTTTAGTTCCCTCCCAAAACAACATTTACTTTTACTTCCCTCCCAAATTTTGGGTTGTTCTTTTATTTATTTTATATCTTTTTATCCTTTATTTAGTTTAATGATCAAATTATAGTATTACACATTCTTGATTTTTTTTGTTTTTATTATTTAACTGACAAATATTAAGTTGTAGTTATAATTTTAAATTTATTCCATCTTTTTTATATTAATTCTCTTACTAAGATGATATATTTTTCTATTTTATAATTTGTATTCCTTTTTAAAACTTATATATTTCAAAAATATTTAAGTTTTTTAGTTGTTATAGAATATATATTATATGATCGATGAAGAAATATACTCTTTAACAATAAATTTGTAAATATTATTTTTAATCGTATTAACAATAAAATTGTAAGCGTTCTTTCTAGAACGATATAATGGAAAATACTTCAGACTAAAAAAAATATAATGGAAAATACATGTTAAAACTATTTTAGTAGAATTTTTCTTTTCTATTTATCTAGGAATTCATTCTTTAGCAATAATAATTTTCAACTAACTATTCAAAATATACTATAGTTATTGAATCTTCGATATCAAATTAGATATGAAGTTTGGATAGATCTTACTTTGGACCAATATCATAATATCTGATAATTATCATTTAGATGGAAGAAATCTTGTTTCATTTAAGCAGTGTAATGTACTGATATTTTATTTTTAATCATATTAACAATAGATTTGTAAGTACTCTTTCTAGAACGATATAATGGAAAACACAAGTTAAAACTATTTTAGTAGAATATTTCTTTTCTATTTATATAGGAATTCATTCTTTAGCAATATTAATTTTCAACTAACCATTCAAAATATACCATAGTTATTGAATTAATCTTAGTTATCAAATTAGATAATATGAAGTTTGGATAAATCTTACTTTGGATCAATATCATAAGTCATAACATTTGATAATTCTCATTTAGATGTCAAAAATCTTATTTCATTTAAGCGATGTACTAATATTTTATTTTTAATCACATTAACAATAGATTTGTAAGTGATCTTTCTAGAACGATATAATGGAAAATATAATTTAAAATTATTTTAGTGGAATTTTGCTAGGAATTCATTCTTTAGCAATAATAATTTTCTACTAACCATTCAAAATATACTATATAGTTATTGAATCTTAGTTATCAAATATATTATATAATATCAAGTTTGGATAAATCTTACTTTGGACCAATATCATAACATTTGATAATTCTCATTTAGATGAGATAAATCTTATTTTGTTTAAGAGGTGTACTAATATTATATTTTTAATCAAGAAAAGACTACCTATACAATCCAACTTTAAACTATATTGGTATATCCTATAACACGCTATAAATTCATAATATTACTATACAGAATACAGTGCAAATACACATTATAATATATATAGATTAAGATCGAATTGATAAGAAATAACTTCAGTATAAAAAGATAAATATCTCATATATAAATTATTATTATAAATATGACTAAAAATCTAAAACATCGATTAATGTTGAGTTACAACTTGTATAATGCAAAATTTGAATCAAATTGAAATTTTAATAAAATAAAAGTTTGGTTTAACTAAAATTGATTTCATTTATCCAATTTGAGTCATACACTCATACGGTGGATTTGATAGAAACTTGATTCAAGTGAACCTCAATTTGACGGAAACTCGATTCAAACGAAATCCGGTTCAACCAAAAAAAGAAACTCAATTTAAGTGAAACTCTATTCAACTAAATCCCCATTTGACCAAAAACCCGTTTCAGTCGAAACCCGATTTAATCGAAGCCCAGTTTGACCGAAGCTCGATTCAAACGAAACCCGATTGGACTGAAACCCAATTGGACCGAAGCCCGATTTGACCGAAGCCCGGTTTGACCGAAGTCCGGTTTGACCTAAACCCGATTTGTCCGAAATCCGAAATTGCTCGATCAAATTACAACCGAAAACCCGGTTGTATCCGAAAAAAACAATGCCCGATTGAACCCGAACCGAACCGACCCGACCCGAATTGTCATAACACCCGATACCAACCCGAGTCCGATTTGTCCCGAAACCGAATAACCCGACCCGACTCGCCCGATTGCCACCCCTATGTGTCACAATATACTTCCTCTTTGATGAAATGCCTATATGTTTGATGAATTGTTGGTTAATTGGTGTTGGTGAATGACTGTGGCTATCTCTTGGGTTAGGAAAGAGGTAAAATGAACCAAACTTGTTTGAAATGCCAAATTGGTAGGACAGAAGAGGATAGCAGAATTGGTAGGAAATTAATATGCTATTGGTAGGATAGAATTAAACTTTTGGTATGACCGATTAGGTGACCTGAATGTCTGAATGCATGTGTGTGGTGATTGTGTTGCAGGTACCTATTGTTTAATCAACAAAAAAATGTCAAAGGCAGGAAAGAAGAAAGTTAGGGGAGGACCAAGCAGCCAGGGGCTAAGGAAACGAAGATAGTTACCTTGTTGTGGTTGTAATGCTTGGGAAAAATTTTTGGAACCTAAGATTGTTACATGTATTGCAGGTTGTGCTCTAAGTGGCAGAGAAAGACCACTTCAATGGGAGAGCGTTATCCCATTCAAGTTTTGACCTGATTGAAAGACTGGGCATAAGCATTGACCGGGACGATTACAAGGCCCTCACGAAGAGCCAATTTGGGGGCATCGTCAAGATGGGGTCCTGATATAAATTCGACGCACAGTTGGTGCACTTCTGCCTCCTCTGGCAGCTCAAGATGCAGAAGCAACATGAGACGTGGTACGCCATCTAGGGGCAACACGTGCGATTCTCGCTTCACGAGTTTGCCTTGATAACGGGGCTAAACTGCTCACCACCCCCCACGGATGTGATGGAGCGAGACCACAAGGACGCCATTTACCAGCTGTTCAAGAAGGAGAAGGTGTATCTACAAGATGTGGAAAGAGCGTGGAAGCACGAAAAAGAGACTGAATTAGGCTCCCTAATGAAAAAGTACAAGCTTGCCCTCCTAGCCATAGTGGAGGGCATTTTATTTGGCTTGGAGAAGAAGACGCAAATCAAAGGGTGGGTTGTGAAGCTGCTACTGGAGGACACCACACGTTTTCTGGACTTCCCTTGGGGCCGGCTAGTGTACGATAGGCTACACGACAACCTCATTGGGACGTTGAAGGACATGGTGGCTGTAAAGAGTCACCTAAAAGATAGGCCAACGTACGCGCTCTACGGGTTCCCCATGGCCTTCCGGGTTAGTAAAGTTCTAAAATATGTTCAAAACCTTTCCCAATTCACAATTTTTGTGACTATGGGGGATGCCAAATGGGGAATTATATCCTACCAATGGGGTATTTCTATCCTGCCATTAGAATGATGACATGACAAATGGAAAATACAATCTTACCAAATATCTGAATTTGTCATGCAAACTGTATGCTAATATCTTACCAAATTGTGAATGCAGTTGTGGGTGTATGAGACATTTCCAGAGATTGGGAATCCCTTCGGGCGGAACATTGACGACACCATCATCCCGAGGTGTCTGAGATGGAAAACCCCTAACAGTCACATCCGCTATGAGAATGTCAAATCATTCCTCAACCTAGACGCCCCCGCCAATGACCCAATAGATGAGCACGCCCGGCTCGTGAAGCTAGACCCCATCATGCACCCTAGTCACAAAGAGAGAGAAGTCCACCCCAATGCCTCGTACAAGAAAGATTCTCCAGACGACTTCTTTGACCAGATTGTGGCTGAGCACCACAAGGTTGGTAAAGAAAAGCGACGTCTAGAGGATGTCACGGCTTGACCCAGTCAGGGAACTAGCCAGTTCGGGTCAGATGCGTTGAGCATCGGACTGGAGGCCCGGATAGTGGCGAAGGTTGAGGCAATATGTAAGGGCTTAATGGCGGAGATGGGGAGCCAGTTTGCGGTTCTTGAGGAAAGGATAAGTGAAGTTTCCATAGATTGTAAGAAGGCTTTAGCTCAGAAGGGCGACAAGGGAAAGGTAAGTGCTTCTTTGGCCATCTGTTATCTTGGGAAGCAGCAATGGTATGACAGATATGTGCAATTGGTAGGATAATGTTAAAGTGTTGGTATACCAGAATATGCGACTGAATGACTGAATCCCCTTACAGGAGTATGTATCTTTGGTTGACGATGACGTTGAGAACGATCATCAGAATCCCGTGCATGACGAGGAGCTGGTGCATAAGGAGGCTCACGAGGGGGCGGAGAAGGATGCTAACAAGGAGGCTGAGAAGGTTGATGATAAGGCGGAGGAGAAAGACGAGCTGAACGCTGATCACAAGGGACAGTGCAAGGAGGATGAGAAGGTTGAGGATAAGACGGAGGAGAAAGACGAGCTGAACTCTGATCACAAGGGGCGGGGAAAGGGCACGGTTGACAAGGTTGAGGAAAAGGTCGAGGAGACTGCAAAAGAGGAGGTCCAGGACAAGACTGCCAACGAGGACGACGACGACAAGGACCAGGGTGACAAGGTGAACAAGGCTGTTGAGCAAGATGTCGAGAAGGGGGACAAGGTTGAGGATGAGGCGAAGAAGGGAGACGAGGGTGGGGTCGAGCAAGGTGGGGACGACAAGGACAAGGAGGCTGCCAAACATGCTGTAGGGGAGGGTTACAAGGCTGAGTCTGATCCAGTTGCCGGGGAGGAAAAGGTAAACCGTACGATATCGTTTACAATGTCGTTTTCCCTTTTGGTGGGATTAAGTTGGTGTGATGGTAGAATAGGTTTTCCCTTTTGGTAGGATAGTTTACGCCTTTTGCCATGATTAAGTTGGTGTGATGGTATTACAAGAGGTATCCCTTCTGGTAGGATGAAGTTAGTGTGATGTTAGGATAAATATGATCATTTGGTATGATATTACTGTCATATGGGTAGGATAATTACTGCTGTTTGAAAATAACTTGGGTATAACCTTCCTGTTTGATTGTTAGGAGACGAAGTTGGAGCTAAGGAGGGGCAAGCGTGATAGGAAGCAACAAGCCGGCTTCGGGGACTTCGTGGTGACTCAATCCTCTAAGCGGGTCAAGAAGGGTGCAAAGGCAACGTGTCCAACCACTGACGCGGCTGCGGAGGGGATGGTCACGGATGCACAGAGAGACGAGTTCTTGGCCTGGCTGGAGAACTTCCTCGGGCAGGTGAAGGGCCCTGATGGGACCAAATTGGGGAAGGAGTTCTTCAACGCCCTCATATCCCCCAGCGTTTGGACATCAACCGAGGTACGCATATATTCCACCAAGCACCTGTTCCCTTCTTCACTTATTTCATGGGATTAACACTAATGGGAATTTGGAACGTACCCCATCACGCAACACCTCCAGCAGGCCCTGGTCCTCGTACGTAAGGACTTGGACGCCAGGGAGGGTGACAACAAGCCGGGCGTCGTCGTGGTGGACCCCTACTAGGGGTGTGTAGAAAAACACGATACGACTAACACGACACGAAACCGCGACGAAATGACACAAAAAAACACGAAACGAAAAAGATATGACACGAATATAACGTGAAATGCTAAAACACGGTAATAAACGTGTCGGATACGGATTGGGGTGTTTTATTTATCGGATACCCGACATGACACGATTATATTTTTAAAAATTTTAAAACTGCAAATAATATGGTATAAGTATTATAAGTTTCATTCATGACACAAGATTGAATTAGTTCAGATGGTCAAGCGTGTCTTTTGCCTTATAATCCGGAGCATTTGTGGTAAGCGGGGGTTCGACTCTCATATTGCCTCCAACCTTTTTCCATTTTTTTCCCCAAATCCCCAACTTTTTATTTATTTATTTAACTTCCCACTATTTAACTTTGCAAAACAAAACCCTAAATCAGTAGTATACCGCCCCCAAGCTCGCCCCTTTCCGCTTTCTCCTTCGAAATCGACGGCTACGCTTTTGTATGTTCAATCCATGTACCAAAGAGGATAAAACACGACTTTCTCTCTCCTTCTCAAACTCACTCTGGCTCTCTATCAAACTCAGATTTGGCCGGCGAATCCTCTCTATCTCTGACCAATCTCTTACCTTCGTTGTCGGCTTATCGCTCCTCCCTAACCAGTGCTCTCAATTGCATTTCCATGGCCGTTCTCCGCTCGAATCGCAGCTACCCACTCCCATCTCAAGAACTCGACAAACTCAGATCTGACGTCTCTCTATCAAATATTCAAACTCAGATCTAGCGAATCCTCTCCATCTCCGACCAATCTCTCACCTTCATTGCTGCTTCTCCGCTCCTAGTTTCATTTCTATGGCCATTTTCACTCATCCCTTTGCTCAAATCGCCATTTGGATTTCAAGCTTGATGGTACGGGCAATCCAAAAAATCCAGTTTTTTTGTAAATGGTTCGTGTCGTGTTACACGGGTATCCGACACGAAACCGTTTCGTGTTTTCGTGTCGGATACCCGGTACTTATCGTGTCGTGTTCGGATCAGCTTTTTTAATGTTATCGATTTCGTGTATCCGACATACCGTGTCGTGTCATGTCGGATACCCGTTTATGAACAGCCATAACCCCTACTGGCAGCAACAAGTTGTCAATCGGTGAGACGTACTGAATGGGGATGTCGGCCGCCTTACGAACCGCAATGTGTCCAAGGCGTTGTTGAAGTACTTTGCGGGGACACTACTAGAGAACCACGGTAGGACATGGTCGGTGGGGAAAGCCAAAATCTTGGCACCTTGGAATTATAAGGGCGAGCATTGAATAAGACTTATTATCGACCTCGTTGCCTGGAACATCGAAGTTCTGAACTGCGATTGGTACCAAATAAAGAAGAAGGACCTGCAAACCCACCTCGAGGCCGTAGCCAAGGTGATCCCGGCCGTCATGCAATTTTCTATCGAGCTCCGTGCGAGGCACACAGTCCACGTCCCCAACCCCTTCAACATCTCCCGCACTGTGAAGATCCCCCGGAATGAAAATTTGTAAGTGTCTGACACCTTCTCTTATAACGTGGTTTACGTAACTTGTACTGATATTGGTAAGATATAATGAAAACAATGGTAGGATAAAAGAATGATAATGGTAGGATGTACTGAACCTTGTAATGACCTAATCCTTTCTTCTGCAGGGGCGAATGTGGAGCATACGTTCTCTGGACATTGCAGCTGGTGGCTTAGGGTGTCGACACATTTAAGACCGCCAACGACACATTTATTGCGCCCTATCGGCAGTATTTCGGGCTCTCCATTTAGCGGCACACTTTGTAGGCCTCCCCACAACCTGTTATCGTCGCTTGTTTATGCCTTACGTTTGTGTTGACATTATGAACTGTTTTGTTATGGTGTTGGTCTGTGATGGTGTTGGTTTGAAAACTTATGTGGTTTGGATACTTAAGTGGAACGGGTATTTATCTTTGTTTTGAGGCTAATGTTGTTGGTTGTAATGGCTTTTGTTAACGGTTTGAATGTGTTGTGTTTGTAATGGTTTGAACGGGTATTTATGTTTGAATCAATGGTAGAATTGGTAAGATTATTGGATACTATTGGCAAATTATCATGAATGGTGAGATAGACATACTGTATTGGTAGGATGGCTATTTCATCACAGAATTTGACAAGTACGACAACAGATGGCTTCATAAAGGTTGGCTTAAAGTACGACAATAGTAACTAATGACAACTTATGCCGTTGTAACATAATGGCCAACAAAATTGACCCTATTTGAAGGATTCACATGTAAATTCCCTCGAAACACTATTGGTAGGATGAAAGTACAATAATGGTAGGATGACTAGAAAGTAATTGGTAGATAAATACACTATATTGGTAGGACGAATAGAGAATTACATAATACAACCGATACTTGAAGACCATCATCCAAAATATGATATCCATTACAATTATCCCCATAATATCCATGCCTAAAACCCCCATAATATCCCCATAATATCAAACACATGGCACAAAATATTGTCGCAACTAAACGGTTAACCAAAAATTTGTACCGCGTACCGATAACTACCCAAAATACCTGCCAAAGGTGTCGTTAACGTCGACCAAAGCACACTGCTGTAAACGACGCTTTGACCCCCTAGCCTCGCCCCTGGACGGGTAACGCTTGGTCTTCGGCCTTCCCGGTGCATTCTTCACCACCGGGGGCAAGCAACGAATCGCAGCTATTTCTGGAGGCACCGCCCACGTGTCACGATGTGGCACTGGGTAGACGACATTTTCGTAGCACGCGTGCCAACCCTCAGCCCTGTGTAGAGGATGGACGAGGGAGTATGGGTCGATCCGACAGACCTTGGCCGTAGTGATGGCATGTGCACAAGGAATCTGGTCAATATCAAAGTGCTTACATGTGCAACTCCGAGCGGACAGGTTGACCAGCCATGCGGACAGCCCTTTGCGGATGTCAAACTCGTGTTCGCTCAAAGTCTTCACCTGAAGACATATAGATTGCATGACGTTTTGCCTCATAACGACGTCGACGTGGTTAGTCACAACCTTGTCAGGATTCGAACTTTGCTCCCGGCGCTTCACGAACCACCCACCCACGGTGTCGAGTATGTTATCGATCAGGGCGGTGATGGGCAGGTCACGAGGTTCTAGAAATACCGAGTTCAAGCACTCGACATGGTTTTTGGTGGTGATGTTAAACCGATTGGCGGGATAGAAAGCCCGGGCCCAGTTGGAGAAACTCGCCATCTTAATGTATTCAGCACCGGTGGGCGACTTTGCCTTGAAGGCGTCGAAGTGCCCATTGAACTCCGCAATGGTGTACGCCCTTGCCATTAAGAAGAACAAGTGTTGCAGCCCACCCGCCTTGTGATAAGCCTTCATGTTCTGAAAGAGATGGTAAGTGCAGCGGCCATGCTTTGCGAAGTCGTAGCTCCCTCGAAGTCCCTTGGTGATGATCATGTGCCTGTCGCTGGCCCACACAACATGGGTATCATCTGGGATGACGCGTTTCATTTGACGGAAAAAAAAACCCCATTAGGCATCATTCTCCCCGTCGACAATGGCAAATGGAACGGGGTATATGTTGTGGTTTGGGTCTTGGGTAGTCACAAACATCAAGCATCCACGATACTTCCCCTTTAAGAAACTTCCATCCACCGAGAATACCTGCCAATGTCAAGCAGTTGGAATAGGTAGGATTTAATTTTACTATTGGTAGGATAAGAGGACACAGTTGGTAGGATGATAATAGGTAGGATGTACTGTGACTATTGCTAATATGTTTAATGGAAGGATACATGTACACAATTGGTAAGAAAAAATGTGACATTGGGTAGGATAATAAAGTTTAATGGAAGGCATCATTCTCCCCTGTGGTTGTTCCTGCCAAAGAATACTCAAACTCACAACTAGTATAGTGTGTAAGCAAGAGGTCGATCCAAATGGAAATCTACTCAATTCAAGTGCAAGTCTAATCGCTAAGAGATAATATGGGGGGGGTTTTGGTGAGAAAAAGATCTTCCTTTTATCAAAGCGGAAACAATGCAAACAAAGTAAATTGTGTTTAGAATGCAGTAGAGAGAATTAGGTTCACCTACAATTTATCACTTTGATTGATGAATTTGATCATTGTTTCAGCCTCTAGTTCTTGTCTTTTCCTATCAATGTCCTTGTCCAGATCATAGGTAGATTACTAGTCCTACGAGTCCTAGCAACCCTTATCTCTAAATAACTCTAACACAGTTAATATTCAACCTAGAGATAGCATTAAGAGTATGAATTAACCAAGATACATATAATATCAAACTACGAGTCGATATTCAACATGTATTCAACTTCCTACACATCCAATTAGTCCTACGAGTCCTAAAGGGATATGATTGCCACATGGGTTAAGGTTCGCTATGAGGAATCTACAAAACCCTAGCAATTGAATGAATCTACTCTAACTAGTTGATCAGGTCAGAGAGAATAAAACACATTCAAGGGATTAAGCGCAAAGAAGTCAAAACATTCGAATAGGAATAAGAACTAGATTAAGAAACTAACAATTCAACAATGAAAGATCTAAACTGTAGGCGAAACCTTGAGAGTTTAGTTGCTCATGCTCAACGACGCTCTCAACAATTCTCTAAAGTGCATAAGGTGAATCAAAGAATAACCTAAAATGTCTCTTAAAAGCGTTTAGAAAGTCGGCCAAGAAATGACATAAAAACCCTAATTAAAGTCCGGTTTTGAATCAGCGTTTCTGCGATGGCCGCGGGGCAGCCAACCCAGGCCGCGGGGTGGCCTTACTGCTCACAACAATTTTTCCTTTTTGAATTTGGTCTCGATGTCAACATGAAAGTTGTAGATCTCAGAAATAGCTTTTCAACGCATGCTTATAATAGTCATTCCGACCACCGAGGTCTTCAAAAGTGCGTTGCAGGTTCATCTTGTCTAGCGACAACTTCTGCTGACTTGTTCTTTCACTTAGGCTCTCGAAATTCGACTCCGCTCCCGTGCTCTTCATTTTTATTCCTCAACTTAAATCTTCCTTCATCCAAGAGACTCCTCATTCCTCGTTGGATCCACATCTACCTCAAATTAACCATAAAATTGCATAGATTCCGACTCTACCAACACAACAGGTAAACATGTAATTGTAACTAAAATATGCACTATTCACAACCAAACTATGCTAAATGTAATCTATTATGCATTACTAATCATGCTCTATCACATATCTCAGGTGTGGGATGGCTGTCCGCCAAACCCCCAAGCTAACGAAGGCATACTTGAATTGCTGATTATCATCACCGACTGATGTGGTTATGGTGCCGAGGTTTGCTTGCTCAAGCATGTAAAGGTATGAGGTCATACGATCGTAGTTCTCTTCATAGGTCCCGTACAAGCCATCCCTTGCGGCTCCCTTCGCCCTGCATGCCTTTCAGTAGCTGCAGTCCACGCCCAATCGAGACGTCATCATTGTCCTGATCTGACGGGGAAGCAGCTCCTTTCCTGATCCACCGAAACTGCAAAGATGCGATCAACGAGTTACATGTTTATCCACCAAGACATAGTATATAGACGGAGAACAAGACGACGGTTGAGGAACTTACTCGGACACCGAACTCTGCCCCATCAGCCTGTAATTGGTGTTGTGCTGGTAGTTGCTCATGGCACTTACCTTGCAAGTGTGTGCATCCACGAGCTTACGAACCATCCACTTCTTAGTTTCCCGATATGTTGACGCCCAACAATACCATGAGCAGTTTGGTTCGGGGCATACAACCACGTACGTTGTTGTTGTCGATCGGTTCACTTGGGTCGCGAAGCACCCACACAAAGCTTCCCACTTCCCTCTGGACTGAGTGGTAGCCTTCGTATTGAACATCTCCCCCTCAAGAAACTCCTTCACACTCTCTCGAGGGTCTCCGAGTAGAGGAATGAACCGAGCTACTTTCTCTTCCACTTGCTCCAACGTCGGCAAAAGCTGTTTGTGTCCTTAGTACGATCGCTCTATATCTCTCAGCGCTACCTCAGCCTCCTTATCCCACAAGGTAGAGGGCTCGTTCGGCCTCCCTCCCTCCTCCACTTTCATGGGGAAACCACTTGCGATAATGTCATCATCGGAACTTTCTACGTCTATTATGTCCTCCAATCCGTGGAGGGGTAGGACGTCCACATCGTCATCGCTTTCGACTATCACCACTTGCTTTCCACGTCAGATGGCATCAAACCTACTCACGTCACCACCCTCCTCTGGGGCATCAATTTTGACAAGCTTTCCCACAGCTTCACTCTGTCCTACCATTATGTTGTAATCCATCCTTATAAATGCCTCATTCTGTCCTACCAATACGTTTTCATCCATCCTACCAATACCAGATTGCATACCACTCCCAGCAAACCCCCCTGCATCCCACTCACATTGTCATTTGCAGTGCTACAACAGTCTCCCTCCCCTACTACACATTCAGCACACAGGCAGGGCCCTACAGTGTCACTACTAAGGTCATCCAACGTACCTTTCTCCTCGATCGATCCTCGCACCTTCTCATCCGCCCCTCCGCCTACATCAAGACCATCATCCAAGTCTTCAGCCCCTTTGGAGTCTTCCGATTGATCTTCATTGGAGGGAGTGGAAGGGCTTGTCGTTTTCATCCGTAAGGTGACGTGTAGTGCGATTGGCCAAACTCGTGCACCAGATTCAGTGTTGTAGAACTTGTAGTCTTCTAGGTCATCGTCGTCCCAGACCCGAATCGGAGTGGCTCACCCTATCAAAGGAAGGAGGTAGGTGAGCTCAATGTCGTATAAGACCATGTCCACGTCTAATTTGGAAACTATGTTCTCTTTCAGTTGGTCGTAGCAAATATTTTGTGGCACCACCATAGCTGCAGTATGTGCCTCTCCCTTGAACACCAAGCTCCCACTCCCGGGAGCCCACCAACCGCCGAACACGACATTCATACATACCCTATCACTTGGGGTACGCCACGGGAACAAAGGATCAGCCTGTGGGGTAGTTCTGATATAGAAAAGAGGAACAACTACAAAGAAAAAGTACAACATGATTTACCCATCGTTGCCACTGCCACCAACAAACTTCTTGCACTTTTCTAGGAGTGGAAAGACAGCTGAACATTATTGGCAGGCCAGAACTGTACTATTGGTAGGATGAGTACTGTATCGTTTCCTCGGATGCACGTGTGGCTTTTCCCCCGTCCTTTCCGCTTCTCTCCTGCTCTGCCTCACTTTTTTGCAGGGCATGTTGTGGTGTTTCAGATCCTCCTCTCAAGCTTATATATGTGCTTGGGGAACACCCATTAATGCAATGATTGCATTTTCCCCTCATATATGCTCCCCCTATCCCCAATGAAGAATCCCGTTTTGGCGCCAAAATGACACTAACAACCCGCCAAAACAGCTACTGTCAATCCCCTCCAAATTATCTCCAAAATGTATATTATTGGTAAGACAAATGTGTATTATTGGTAAGACAAATGTCCTCTATTGGTAAAACAAATGTCCTCTGTTGGTAAGAGAAATGTATATTATTGGTAAGACGAGCGTCTAGTTTCCTGAAAAGAACGGGATGCTTTTGCCCTCACCTTTCCACTCATCCCCTATGTTGCCTCTATTTTTGCAGAGCGTTTAATGGGGATTGACACCCATCAATCAAGCTTACATATGTTGATTCACACCCTTAACTCCAATCATTTCCCCTCATAAATGCTCCCTCTCTCTCTCTCTTGAGGTTCCTTTGTTTGATGCCATTTCCCCACTTCCGCCTGACATGAATAGTTCCTCCCCCCTCCAAATCTCCCTCTCCCATAGATGGTGCTATAGTGTCGGCCCTCCCCTTCACCTGCAACTTCCTCATTTGGTTGCCCCCTTTTTTTGCAAAACTATACCACATTCTACCCTTAGCCAATTTCATATGTACTAGTCTAGTTTTGCAAAGATATTTTTTTGGTCTACTTTTGCAAATTGGCCATATTAGAATAATTTTATTCACTAGGAACGATAACAACTTGAATAAAATGTGCATTTACTTATTTTAAAGTTGTTTAATCATAAGTAATTTGCATTTCGAATATAATCTGATTTGTATGTCATTTCCTTTTATATAGGCATTATGTCTAATGATAAATTGAATTTCACCCCACGTTCAATAGTTGAGAAAAACAAATTGAATAGAACGAACTTTCTTGATCGGGAAAGGAATCTGAGAATTGTTGTCAAGTCTCAAGGGTGTGAGGATGTCCTAACGAACCCTATCCCTACTATTACCGATGCCTCTTTGGATGAGAAGATAGTTAGAGAAATGGAGTTAAGGAGTGATTCTTTACCTGTCACTTGTTTGATGCTAGCAAGCATGGAACCTGACCTTCAAAAGAGGTTTGAATACTAGGATTCCTACTCTATCATCACCAACCTAAAAATGTTGTTTTAGGCACGGGTAAGGATTGAACGATATGAAACTCACAAGGCTATACTGGATAGCAAGCTTGTGAAGGGAAAGCCAGTAGGTCCCCATGTGTTTAACATGATCAGTCTTTTTAACCGTATGGAGACACTGGGCACCCCATATGACCAAGAGTTGGCCACAAATATCATTTTGCACTCCTTACATGATGGCATTGCCTCATTCAGGATATACTACCATATGCATGGTATTAAGAAAAACCTGAACGAACTCCATGGTATGCTCAAAGCAACACAATATTCCCACTGACAACAAGAAAGAAGTTCTTAATGTCAATAGAAGGAAATGGTTCAAGAAGATAGCCAAGAACAAGAATAATACCCAAAGGAACGGCAAGGAAGTTGCAAAACCTAAGGGTGGTGAGAAGCCAAGGGTGGCTGGACACCATGATTGTTTCTACTGCAAGGTAAAGGGACACTGGAAAAGAAATTATCCCAAGTGCCTGAAAGACAAGAAGAACGGGACTTTGAGTTCCAACACTTCAGATATTTATGTTGTTGAATTATTGTTAACCAATGTCCCCACATTAGATGATGGTGCTGCATGGGTATTAGATACCACATGTAGTTCTCACATTATTTCATATGTCTAGGGACTAAGAAATAGAAGACAAGTGAAGAAAGGGGAGATAGACCTACGTGTCGGAAATGGAGCAAGTGTTGTTGCCCTTGCCTTAGGAGATTTTAGTTATCTCTTCTTTCTGGTTTAATCTTAGAACTAAATAATTATTATTTTTTTCCTAGCATTAAAAAGAATCTTGTTTCGGCTGCATTAATTTATTTTGAAGGTTTTGATTTTGGCACTAAAGATGGAAGTATATCTATTCTCAAGAATGATATTTTCTATGCCCGTGGCTCAATGATCAATGGAATATTTGTGTTCGACCTTAAAATAGAATCTTATAACATAAACACAAAAAAGGCAAAAACCAAATAAGTTGAATGAATCCTACCTATGACATTGTCGTTTAGGTCACATCAGTCTAGACTGCATGAAGAAGCTCCACGAAGATGGACTTCTAAAAGACATGGATTATGAATCCATTGATACATGTGAGTCATGTTTGATGGGCAAGATGATAAGGTCACCTTTCAAATGCACAAATGAAAGGGCTACTCAACCATTGAGCATTATACATACTGATGTGTATGGACCAATGAGCATATAAGCTAGAGGTGGATATAGATACTCCATTACATTTACTGATGAAATGAGTAGATATGGATATATTTATCTTATGTCACATAAATCGGAGTCCTTTGAAAAGTTCAAGGAATTTCAAAATGAAGTAGAGACTCAAAGTGGCAAGAGAATAAAAGCACTTCGATCAGATTGTGGTGTGGTGGTGAGTACTTGAGCCATGAATTTGATCTTCATTTGAAAAATGTGGGATATAGTAACACAGTAGTCTACTCCAAGAACACCATAGTTGAACGGTGTGTTTGAAAGGAGAAATCAGACCCTAATAGACATGGTTCAGTCAATGATGGATTTTGCTAACCTTCTAGTATCCTTCTGGGGATATGCCCTCACAACTGCCATACTTACACTAAACATGACTCCATCTAGAGATGTAGACAAAAATTCATATGAGATATGAACTGAAAACTCCATATGAGATATGAGGATGTGAAGCTTATGTAAAGCGTTTACAAACGGATAAGCTTGCCCATAAATCAGATAAATGCTATTTTATAGGGTATCCAAAGGGTAGTTTTGGATACTACTTCTACAATCCAACTGAGTAAAAGGTGTTTGTTGCAAGGGATAGTGTCTTTTTGGAAAGAGGGTTTATTTCCAATAAGTAAAGTGAGAGAAATATTCATCTTGAACCACTTCATGATGAAGAGCAACAAACTCAACAACAAGAATACCTAGACGATGTCGAGGATGAGTTGATGGTTTTGGAAGGCCAAGGGCCCCAAATCATCTAAGAACCGGAACAATAGGATCCACAAACAGTTGTGGAAACTGTTCCAGCTCTAGTTGTTGAACCAGTTAAACCCACCCGTAGATAAGATAAGCCAAGGGTACAACCAAGACGTTATAATGATTTCATCTTGAATGTAAAACTTGATGTTCTTTTATTAGAACATCAAGAGCCTAATACCTATAAGTAAGTAACAACGAGTCCAGACTCCAAGAAATGGCTTTAGGCCATGAGATCCGAAATGAATTCGATGATTGAAAATCAAGCGTGGGACTGGATAGATTTGCCAGATATGGTAAAACCCATAGGGAGCAAATGAGTTTTCAAACTCAAGACAGATAAGGATGGCAAGGTATCTTTATACAAGACAAGATTAATTGCCAAAGGTTTTAAACAGATTCATGGTATAGACTATGATGAGACCTTTTTACCGCTTGTCATGATACGATCCATTAGGATAATGATTGCTATTACCGCTTATTATGATTATGAGATTTGGCAGATGGATGTCAAAACCGCCTTCCTGAATTGATTCTTGGAAGAGGATATGTATATGACACAACCCGAGGGTTTGGAAGATCCAAGTCACTACCAAAAACACAGGAAATAGCCACGGGTTTTTAGCCACGTCTTACAATCGTTGCTAAATCCGTAGCTGATAGCCACGACTATAGCTACGGTCTGACAAGCCGTAACTATAATAGCGTCGACTGAAAATATTCGTGGCAAACCCCGTGGCTAGGGATGAAGGAATAATTTCGTGTCCAAAATGTCGTTTTTAGCCACGAATATAAGTGTCGTGGCTGGTGTCATGGCTGTTAGCCACGGCGTTGGCCACAGTCACATGTTCCGTGGCCGAATTCGATGCAATTTTTGGCGAGTCTTACCTGACGTGTCAATGTAGCCACGAATTTAGCCACAAATCATATCCGTTGCTGTACTCATGGCTAAGAATGTGAGGCAATTAGCAATATATGACCAGAGTTGGAGGTGAACAGCCACGAATTTAGCCACTGTTGGATTATCCGTGGTTGTATTCGACGCTAACAAAGACGCCCATTATCTTTTTTGGTGTATCCGAATTGAGGAAATTCACTAAAAGGGTCAAAAGATATATATTCACTCAATCTGAATATGGCCAAGCCCAAATTAAATATCAATTTGTAAGCCCAAAATCTCACAAAAAAAGGTAAGGCCAAAAGATATGGTCAAGCCCAATTTTAGAGAGTCAAAGCCCAAAAAAGGTCAAGCCCATTAGCATTAGTCAAAACCCAAGGAATATGGAAGCCCTAATTAATAGCCCTCGACGTATAAAGGAGCCCATTCTTAGTAGCCACGGATACGTCCGTGGCTAATTCCGTGGCTATTTTCAGTTGAGGTCATTCAATGCAAATCGTACTTTCTACTTCAATTCGGTCACTTTTACTGGAGGGTGAAAGCACACTGCTCGCACAGAGCAAGTTGTCGTCTTCTCTCCACAGTGCAATGGAGGATTGGTGGGTTTGAAGAGCCATTTTTGAAGAGAGGTACGTGTCACATATATATAAATTATATTATATATTTAATATATTATGAATGTATATACATATAGATATTTATATATTATGTGTGCTATGTGAGATATATTTAACTAATTATACATAGGTATTTAAATGGACTTTGAAGAGTGTATAGATCTACATCATTACTTAGTGTTGTATTTTGATTTTTGGAATTTTTAATTAGACTTTTAATAGTATATATATAATTTAACACTTAAATGGTTAATTAGTTGTATAGATCTACATCATTACTTAGTTGTATAGATCTAAATAATTTGAAAATTTGGAGAGTGTAAAAGTGTTTGTGTTTATGGAATTTGTGTATATATATTTGATTTTTAAATAATATAGACTTTTAAGAGTAATGTAATTAACACTTAAAATTGTTATTATAGATCCACATAATTACTAGCTTATATAGTTGTATAGATCTAGGTAGTTGTGTATAGATCTACTTATTATTATATATAATGTACAATAATTTGTATAAAGTTGAATATAATTTTATTTATAGTACTTAGTTTATATATTTTACATATGTACAGAAATTGAATTGGGGAAGTGCAATATGGATGATCGAGCGTGGATGTATGAAGGATTAAACGATGAATACTTCAAAGGGGTGGATGAGTTTATTAAGTTTGCATTGGAGCATCCACTTTATGTCGATGAAGGCAAGATTAAATGTCCATGTTGGCGATGCATTAATTGCAAATGGTATAGAGCAGATGAGGTTAAGAGTCATTTATATCATCGTGGGTTTATGAGTGATTATCATCGCTGGACAGCACATGGTGAAACTATCGTGCCTTCAAACCCGCAATTGTTTATGTACGATCAGTTAACGGGAGAACAAAGGATGGTGTTTGACATTGCAGGTCCGAATTTTGTTGTATATATCATATATCTGTTTTAATGTTCGATGGAAATGATGTTGAATATCCAATTCAAGAATTTAAATCATGGGGTTTTCGAAATTGCAGGTCCGAGCTTTGTTCCACCTCCTCGTTGGTTTAATGTTGACGGAAATGATGGTGAATTCCAAGAAGCTAATCATGGTGAAGACATGATGACAGACGAGGCTGATCTCTTAGCAACACAATTTGCAGAAGTGCTCAAAGCCGCCGATGCCCCGGTGTTTGAAGGTTGTACTTCACATACGCAATTATCCTTTGTGAGTCGACTTATGAGCTTGAAGTGTGAATATAATGTCTCCCAATCACTCTTCAATGGATTCATGCAATTGTTTGATGAAGTGTTGCCTTCTAACCATAAGATTCCCACTAGTTACTATGAAACTGAGAAGGTGGTTCGAAGTTGGGGTCTGCCAGTGGAAAGAATAGCCATGTGCCCTAATGGTTGTATGTTGTATTGGAAGAATGATGCCAATGAAGAATCGTGTAGGTTTTGTGGGCATGCAAGATATAAAGTTGCGAGTAACGGAAGACGCACTCCACACCAAGTGTTATTCTACTTACCTCTAACTCCGAGACTTCAGAGATTATATGCTTTTGAGGTGACAGCTAGCTACATGACTTGGCATGCAGAACATGTAACAGAAGAGGGAATGATGTCTCATTCGTCAGATGGAGATGCTTGGAAAAGGTTAGACACAAAGCATCCTGATTTTGCTTTAGAAGCTCGTAATATTCGTTTGGGTTTATGCACTGATGGCTTTGCTACCTTCAACAAAAGTGGACAGATTTATTCTTCTTGGCCGATTATTGTTACTCCTTACAATCTTCCACCTCATATGTGCATGAAAACGGAGCATATGTTTATGTCATTGATAGTGCCAGGACCGAAAAACCCGAAGAAGTTGTTTGATGTTTGCCTCCAACCTCTCATTGATGAGTTGATGCACTTGTGGAAGGTCGGTGTACCTACACCGTAAATCAGAGTTGGGCAACACAATAAATTGCATAAAGAAAGATGCAAATGAAACAGAAGAAGGAAGGAACCACACTTCCATAGCCAAATCTCAGAAATCAACCGCCAGAGCAACATACAGAGATTAAAGGAAACATAGATGAAAGGTTTGAAGAATTGGATTTAGAGATGAGACACCTACCCAAGCTCGATTCAAATGAAACAGAGATGAAAGGTTTGAGGAACCCTAACTCATCGATTCTCCTTTGTCTCCGGAGATTCGAATGTGCTTACCTTCGCCGGCGATTTGAGGAACCCTAACTCATCTCCTCGCCATGACACAAGCCGATTAGATATGGGCCTTTTTTTTACCCGAAATATGATGGGCCTTTTTTTAACCTGACCCACACCCTAATTCAGAAACCCTCCCTCCCAATTTCCAGGACGCGGGCGAGGGAAATCCAAAATTTTCAATTACCCGGCAATTGAAAGGTTTCGACTATTTTGAAACCCTAACTCTCTCATTCTCTCTCATTCTCTAGCCTCCTCAGAAACCCTAACTCTCTAAATCTCTCAATCTCTGATTCTCTCATCGCTAGCCTCCTCTCTCGCTCTATGTCCATGAAATCCTAATTGAATCTCTCAATCTCTCAATCTCCAACTCTCATCTCTCCAGAAACCCTCTCTCAATCTCTCAATCTCTCAATATCACAAATTGCAAAGATGAGGGGAGGCTTAAGGAGATCTTCTCGCCATGACACAAGCCGACCACCACTAGCTCCGGACACGGCACGGACAAGACCACTAGTAGCCGCCGCCACTGGCTCTACTCCGGCGCTCTCTCCCGCCAATGCCTCCCAACCCGTTATTTAACCTGCTACATCTCCGGTGCCCTCATCGGCTAGATCCTCGGCCAGGGTAAAGGCAAGGGCCACCACTCGAGTGACCTCTCCTACCAAGGGCTCCAAACGTGCAAGCGCAGCGACCTCCTCCTCCCAAGATGTTGAACCCAACCAAGCTCCTGCAACATCCCGTCCCTCTGGCAGGCCCTCCAAACGGGCGAACGTAGCATCCACAACCCACAACCCCCCCTCTCGAGCCTCCCAACCCTCTGCCTCCCAAGGGACTGAAACCACTCAACCCTCCGCCTCCCATTGTACTGAAACCACGCAAACCTCCGCCTCCCAATGTACTGAAACCACCCAAGCGCTTGCTACCTCCCAGCCCTCTGCCTCTCAAGCTCCTGGAACCTCTCGTGGTTTGCCGGCTTCTCCATCTCCATCGCCGGTTTGTGAAGGGGGCTCGTCATCTGAGACAGAAGGCCACACCAGAGAAAATGAGGATGCCCCAGAGATTGTCGAAGGATAAGAAGACGAGGAAGACGCCAGAGAAAATGAGGAAGAAGCCCAAGAAAATGAGGAAGAAGCCCAAGAAAATGAGGAATAAGCCCCACGTTGGAACAGACCAGTCTCCTTTTCACTGGTCAATGGATCGTAAGTCAACTTCGTATATATTTTGTTTTGCCTAATTATGCTTGATTTAGTTTTGCTAGCTAAGATTTTTTTTACTTGCTAAGAGAGATTCTGCAATTATGTGTATAATATACATGTTGTAATGGAACATTGAATGCATGTTTTAAATAAATTGAACATCTGCAATTTCTTGGTAAAAGAGATTATGTACTTCTGTCATCTGTTGGTTAGAAGTAGTTTGTGAAATTATTGAAATTCCTGCTTTGATCTATGTTTTGCATTCTGAAATTACAGAACATAGAGTGGATTTATAATTGCTTTCATCATTTTTGTATGCCTTGCTGGAACTTTGAATACCTGGTTTAAACTTCTGTCTGTGTTGAAGGAGTAAGAACTGAAATTTCTTGCTCCATTAGAGAACTTAGGGTGCATTATGAAATTATTTAATCTATGGTCATGGAACTTAGAGTGCTTCTGTTAATTATATGTTTGTGTCTTTGCTGAGTTTCATGGGTAAGCATGATTGCATTTCTCAAGCTTTAAGCATGGTGAATTATTATTTCATTTCTCAATCCAATTCTGTCTGTTTATGCATACTAATTTTTGTTACCAGTTTAATGGTTAACCATGGTTAAGTATGAGTTCAATTATGAAGCCAACTGTGTATATTTTTTCATGCTAATTCTTGTTACCAGTTTCATGGTCAAGCCAACTCTGTATATTTTTCTCAAGCCAACTATATTGATAACATTTTTTTTTTATGTTTTTGGGTTTTATGTGAAGCTTTGATTCCACAAATCCTGCGTATGGTGTCATGCTCCAAGTTATTCATTCACATTTCGATGGACCCTACATAAGGTGGGGTGATGTTCCTGAAACAACAATAGAGTTATGGTGGGGAATGTTCAAGGTAAAAAAAATTTCATTACTCGTTCTAACATTCAGTGCTTAAGTGTGAATTGTTTACAATTTCACTTCTTTGTTCCATATGTGCAGAAGCGAACACGATGGGATGAAAACCTTTTCTCAGAAGCAGTTGTGTACAAGGCTTTCAAAACAAAGGGAGGGGACCACCTTAGGAACGTATTTGGGAAGGCTCGCAATGGAAAAACAAAGAAGCCTACATAGGTGAAGCAAGTGATATGGGCCCAAATGGTGGAGAAATGGGCAAAAGAGGATAAATTTTGCCGTCAATCTGAAGTTAACAAGAAAAACAGAGCCATTGCAACAGAGAAAGGGACTCCAATTTTCAGTGGTGGGTCGGTTTCGACAACTGTAATCAAGGATCGACTAGTATGTTAAAATTAAATAAGTTGCTGTTGTTTTCCCATTTCATATAGTTTTAATCACTCTTACAATCATTATTTACCATCTATTTGGTTTGCATATGTGCACTAATTAAATGTATAAAGTTACTTACAGAGGCTAGAGCTTGGAAAAGATCCAACCCCAAAGGAAACATTTGAAAAGTGCCATAGGAAAAAAAATGGATCTTGGGCCGGTGCTAAATGCCAAGAAACTGTGGTAAGTAACAACTTCAATCGTCCCTTTATGTTATGTACTTGTTATGTGAATAGTCTTTATGGCTTTGTTTGGTATCTTGGTATACTTGGGTATTTTTTATGCTGCTGTATGGGTTTGAGTGCATCAACTTCCAATATGTGATTATTATGTGTAGGTACTCGTATATATTTTGTGTATTGGTGATTGGGTTGTGTTGTATATGTTATTGGGGATGTATGTTTTATGAAATTGGTTAGTATATGTCTGTTTTTTTAAGGGTCAGTTTGCAGGAAATTGGTTGTGATTATTATGTGTAGGTACGTACTGGTACATATCTTAGTGATTGGGTTATGTTGTCTATGTTATTCAGCATGTATGTTTTATGAAATTGGTTAGTATATATGTGTTTTTTTAAGGGTCAGTTTGCAGGAAGTTTGTGATTGGGTTGGGTTGTCTACGTTATTGAGCATGTATATTGTCTCCTGTTGTGAATGTCTGATAAATTGGTTTTCTTGTGCTGCATTAAACATTTTACACCTTAATATGATGATGTGATCTAATTTTAATGTTGTTGCTGCTGCTTTCTTTACATTGTTTTCCTGTTGTGCTCTTCTAATGTCTGATAAATTGGTTCTGTTGTGCTCTTCTAATGTCTGATAAATTACTTGTAACACCATCGAACCTGCTACTGCTTTGTTTACATTGCTTCTGGTTTTGTTATATTGCAATTAACATCTTGGTCATGTTCTTTGGCTAGGAAGAGTTCGCCCATTTGGTAGAAGAAGAGGTTGATGATGTTGTCTCTGAGAATGCATCCCACTCGGTTGACATGAATGCTTTGTGGCTCAAGGCGACAGGAGGTGCAAAGAAAGGTCGCGTTCTGGGCATGGGATCGGAGGCGCCAGCTATGTTGCTCTCAAAGCCAAATCCAAAATCTGTTGCACCAGTTGTTGCATCTGCCGGTGATGCCCCCTTGAAGGAATATGTCATCTCTGAACTTTCAAGCATGAAGCAAGAGTTGAGGAATAAAATGGTGGAGTTAGGGGATCAGGTGCAGAGTTAGGTGACCACAAACCTGAGGGAAGAGATGTCGTCATTTGGAGATCGAGTGCAGGAACAAGTCAGCTCAAGTGTCCGACAAGACATGTTAGCTATTGGGGAGCAACTAATGGACGAGACTAGGAAGGCCAATGAAGCTTGGCAGGAGAAGCTCCTCAACACCATGATGCAATTCTGTAAGGGCAAAGGCAAATCAAAGTAAGTTGTGTGTTTCTGTTTTGGGTTCCCACGTACTGTCTTCAGACTTTAGTCGTATTTGCACTTGTCGTGCTGTTTATCGAACTTGCGGGTTTGTTTAATTTGGTTGTGTTGTGGATGGCTGAACTTCTGGTTGTGTTTTGGATTTGTTTTGTATGTGTTGGATGGTTCTGGATTTGTTTTGTATGTGTTTGGGATGAACAAATGATGGCAGTGGTATGTGTTAATTTTGTATGTGTTTGTGCCCAGCTATAATAAATAATTATATTATATTTATTACCGAGCTCACAAATACAATTAAAAATATATAGCCACAAATGTAGACACAGATATAGCCACGGACATAGCCACGGCTATTGTGCCACATGGCCACGACCATAGCCACGGACATAGCCATGGCTATTGTGCCACATGGCCACGACCATAGCCACGAGCAATATGGCCACGTCTGTAGCCACGGGCATAGCAACGGACCTTACGCCACATGGACACACAGGTGGCCACGAAAATAGCCACGACATTAGCATCGACCCACCAAAGAGATGTCCCTTGGGTGGCCACGGCTTTAGCCACCACATTATTCGTTGCTATATTCGTGGCTACAGCCACGGATGGCACCTTTCCGAACCGGCCACGGAAGTAGCCACGGGTTTGTCAGATCGTGGCTATTAGCCACGGATATTGTGGTGGTGACTGTTAGGGTCGAGGCATATAGCCTCGAATGGCGACGAATGTCAAATTCATGGCTATGCCCGTGGCTAAACCGTTTAGCCACGGAATTTCGTGGCCAATTCGTGGCTATTTGACCGTGGCTATTTCCTGTGTTTCTGGTAGTGAGTGATGATGGGAAGGTATGCAAGCTTAAGAGGTCTATATATATATGGACTTAAACAAGCATTGATAATGCGTATTTTATATAGGCATTATAGGTAGTTGTTAGTGAGTCTAGGGTATCTTATTTCGTGTTTATTTGATTAATTCGAGTCAATAGTGTTGAGTCTTGCAAGTTTGGAATCTACGCTCTTTTTATGCATGTCTGCAGATTTATGTCCCGACGCTAGAAGGGCGCATTTATGGCTTGCCAAGGATGAATTTGGAGAGCTAGGAACCAAAGGAAACATGTGAAGAAGGCAAGAAAGAGGCGTGGAAGAAGTTAGCTTAGATTCGGAATTGAGAGAATGAAGAATAAGGCTACTGATGGAACGACACCCGCCGCCTAAAGCATGGCGCCCGCCGTCCGTGCCATTTTGGAATCTCCTATTCCGCCTTTTGGAAACTAATTAGGTTAAACTATATTATTGTTTTTTTGGCCAACTTTAGAGAGAGTTGGAGTACTGTGGAGAAAACCTAATGAAGAGAACTCTAATGGAGATATTGAGAGGAAGACTTTCCATGAGGAACTAAACCTCTTTTGTTTCGCTTGCGATTCGGAGACATGGTTATATGATTTGTGAGACTTAATTTCTATCTATTATGAGTTTGATTTATTCAATGTCTTTGTTTGTTATTGATTGATTGCATATATTCCCTTCTGATTGGCCACCTTGATGGACTTTGCTTTCCTGCTAAAGGTTTGATTAACTGTGGCAAGTTAATTGGATTAGTAGCACAGCATAGCTAATTGATCCCCTGAAAGCATCGATTGGGTGTGCAGGACAGTGACAATTCTATTTTATCAATTATACCAATTAGGGTTGTGGAGTTGTTCCCCTATCTTTGGTTGTTTGTGCGATTGTTATTGTTGCATTTCTTAGGGTTGGAGTGATCCACCATTAGATGAATCAAACAAGGAAAGATAGATAAAGTTAAGGATCAAAGACATAACCATTGTTGATGAATTGTAGGGGAAACTATCTCACTCATAATTATCACCAATTCACCATTGTTACTTTTTTTGAGTTCACCTGCTTTGATATTTAATCACTTATTGATCTTCTTCAATTCTGATAGCGATTTGATAGACTGGAAAGGTATTCTCTCTATGGGATCTACCCCTTACTATTCCACTATACTAGTTACTAGTTTGCTAGTTGTGTTGTTGGTTTGGGTTACTCTTTATGGTGTTGTAGAAAGATAACGACATTCTGCACCACACCAAATTTTGGCGCCGTTGTCGGGGAGATTTACTTTATTTCCGTTGTTTCTCTTATTGTTATCTTGGGTAATTCACCTCGGTAGATTACTTTTCGGTTACTAATCAATCTTTGTTGAGTTTTTTCAAAGGTTAAGCAAAGATGGTTGAAGATGCTGAAAATCCTCTCAGGAGGACACTGAGAGACATAAGGGAACCTAATCTGAATTCGCAACACCTTGCGATTACATTACCTGAAATCCCTGAATGTTTCAAATTGGGATACAAGGCTGGTAGGTTATTGATTCTTCCAGTTTTCCATGGGATGATTGGAGATGAGCCAAATAAGCACCTTACTGAATTTGTTAGTGTCTGTGATCGACTCATGCCTCAAGGATTTACTGATGATCAACTCATGTTGAGGTTGTTTTCGTTCACCCTGAAAGACGCAACAATGGATTGGCTACACTGTTTGCCTAAGGGAAGCACTACTACTTGGCTTGAATTGAAGAAAGCTTTTCTAATGAAATATTTCCCAGCTACTCGTCTGGGTAAAGTAAAGAAGCAATTGACTAGCATAGCACAACTCGCTGGGGAGAGTCTCTATGACTACCTTGAGAGATTCAGGTGACTCAAGGAAAGTTGCCCCCAACATGGATTTCCTGAAGAGGATCTCATCCTCTATCTTTATGAAGGGTTGCTTGACCAAGAGCGCATTGTCATCAACGCTAATAGCAGAGGTGATATACTGGACAAGACGCCGATAGAAGCTATGCAGATCTTCGATGGATTAGAAAATTCGACTCAGTAGTACAGGAAGTCTAGTGGATTTGGGAATCCATTTGCATTGGACGACCTTGTGAAGGGCTGTAAGGAGAAAGTCGCGAAGCTAACGGAGGTTGTGATGAAAATGGCAACTCAGATGGCAACATCGAACACTCAAGGGAAGCAAGAAGCTCAAGAATCATATTGTAAGAACTTTGGAGTTCCAAAGGGAAGTGCTTTTAGAGATTTGATGATGATGGTAAGATATCAAGGAGAACTTCAGCGACATATGTCTCAAGAACTACAAGAACTCAAGTTGACGATTTGGAAGAAAGATTTGTTCAGAGAATACTCCATGATTATGGCCCTTGGAGGAAATGATTTGGGTTTTTCCAATGAGAATTCGAAAAGAAGGTCTAGGGAGATGATTTGTGGAGAAGATGCGGAAAAAGACGAATCGGAGACGCACGGTTGGAACGACGCCCGCCGCCACCACCAGCCATGGAACTGATTTTTGACGGAGTTGAATCTTCGAAGATATCATCGGAGGAGTGGTCTTTTGAGGTTGTAAATCCAGTACCACCAATATCCTATGCCTCGAATCTTGATAGTATGTGGGAAAACGACAAGGATCTATTCGATACTTTCACCAAGCGCCAGGTAAATATTCCTCTTCTTAATCTAGTTGAGCCCGTTCCTCGTTATGCAAAATTCCTCCGGGAATTTTGCACAACCAAGAAGACGCAACGGGAGAAGGTAAGGAATTACAAGAAAATCTTTCATTAGTTTTCCAAAAACGATTGCCTGAAAAGTGCGGAGACCCAGGTATGTTTACTCTTCCTTTTACGATTAGCGAAGTCACATTCAAAACTGCTATGGTTGATCTTGGTGCATCTATTAATGTGATATCGTACAAATTATATGATGAATTGGGTCTAGGTCCTCTAAATGAAACTAGGGCTGTGATACAACTTGGTGATCGCTCTCAACTTCACCCCAAAGGGGTGGTTGAAGATGTTTTGATTATGATTGATGATTTGATATTCCCTGCTGATTTCTATGTGATTGATATGGGACTTGGTGTACCCGAGACACCCATCATACTAGGTAGACCCTTTCTGCGAACTACGAAAGCAAAAATTGATTGTTCTTCTAGGTCTTTAACTGTGGAAGTTGATGGAAAAAGAGCTGAATTTTTTATCCCTGACGGGAAATCTGCTGCTTATTCTCTGAATCTGGTTGATATTGTAGATGTTTTCACTAAGGATATTATGCATATTGATCGTTCTGACCAGTTACATGTTGTTTTGGAATCACCTTTGGGTGAGTTATCTTATGATTATGCTTTACTTGATAACCTGCAAGAATTGTCTGTTGCACTTGATGTTAACCCAGATGATTGGTCTCATGCTTATAGAACTGAATCTTTAGATCTTCCTAGTGAAAAGCTACTACCGTCTGTTATTCAGGCACCTGAAGTTGAATTGAAACCTCTTCCTGATCATTTAAAGTATGCATTTTTAGGAGAGAATGACACCATTCCTGTTATCATTTCTAACAAGCTTACTTAGCTCTTGACCAGGAACAAGGTTAGTGGATGTCCTTAGGGAACATCGCACTGCCTTAGGATGGACCATTGCTGACATCAAGGGAATCAGTTCAACATTATGTATGCATCGCATACTTATGGAGGACGATGCGAAGCCGACAAGACAACCTCGATGGCGGTTGAATCCACCCATGATGGAAGTCATCAAAAAGGAAGCCTTGAAGCTCCTTCCGGTAGGTATGATCTATCCTATTTCCGATAGTCAATGGGTAAGTCCTACACAAGGGGTCCCTAAGAAGGGGGGGGGGGGTATCACGGTCTTTGAGAACCAAGAAGGTGAGATGGTACCTATGAGGGTACAGACTGGTTGGAGAGTTTGCATTGACTATCGCAAACTAAACATGCCAACACGTAAGGATCACTTTCCTTTATCTTTCATTGATCAGATGCTTGAACGCCTTGCCAGCCGGTCTTATTATTGCTTTTTGGATGGTTATTCTGGATACTTTCAAATTCCTATTGCACCTGAGGACCAGGAGAAAACCACTTTTACATGTCCTTTTGGTACTTTTGCTTATAGTAGAATGCCTTTTGGATTATGCAATGCGCATGGTACATTTCAAAGATGCATGATGAGTATATTTTCAGAATATGTTGAGCATTTTATTGAAGTGTTTATGGATTATTTCACTGTGCATGGGAAGGACTTTGACTCTTGCTTGCATCATTTGTCACTAATACTGAAAAGATGTGTTGAAACTAACTTGGTATTAAACTCGGAAAAGTGTAACTTTATGTTTTAACAAGGGATTGTTCTTTGTCACATTGTGTCCAACAAAGCCATTGAGGTAGATAAAGCTAAGATAGATTTAATTCAGTCTTTACCTTATCCTACTAATGTGCGTGAGATTCGTTCTTTCTTAGGCCATGCAAGATTTTATAGGAGGTTTATCAAGGATTTTTCCAAGATAACCTTCCGATTATGGGACTTGCATAAGAAAGATGTTTCCTTTGTGTTTGATGATAATTGCAAGAGGTGATAGCATGCATTTAGATGGCCATAATAGATTTCATTTAGCTTAGTTATGATGCATATCATGCACGGTTTAAGTACAATTTGCATATTTGCTCTCTATGTTGGTGGAGTCAGAATCTACATGTTTTTATTGATTATTTCAGGTAACTGTGGATCCGAGAAGGAGAAATGGGTTGATGATGCATTAGATGAGTAAGTCTAGTTGATCGAAGAAGCTTAAATGAAGATCTAAAGAGGTCCTGAGAAGAAGAAGCGAGCCGAAACGAAGAACAAGTCTGCAGAAGTTGTCGCCAGACATGCTGAACTTGTTTTGCACTTTCCGGAGGCCTCGATTGTCCGATTGACTATTATGACCATGCGTTGGAAAGCTGTTGCAGAGCGTTACAACTTTCTTGTTGACGTCGAGAGCTGATTCGACCTTAATTTTCCGTAAAAGACTGATGCAGAGGGCGCCGCCATATGCTGCGGGCGGAGCAACATGCCGCGGCCGCCGTATTTGCCCAGAGCGACGCGTTTTGGAGTTCAGCGATGTGTTTTCTATCCGAAACCCTATTTATTCTATCTTTTTCTTTTTGGCCGACTGGACACGAATTGAGGACAAAATTGATAGAGGGCTTATCCCTAGGTTTCCATTCACTCATTAGATTAGGATTCAAGACGGTTTTAGTTGGAGATTGAGAGCGATGTTCGTCATGGGAAGCTAAACTCTCTTCGTTCTATTTACAATTTGAGGCTTTGTTTGGATTGAGTTGTGAGTTTCTGAATCTTGTTCCTTATTTTCTATATGGAATGTTTCGACTTCTTTGTGCTTATTGATTGATTGTTTTGTTCTATCTTGTCTGGCCAACTTGTTAGATCAATTCAATTACTAGGGTTTTGTAGATTCCTGATTGCAAACCTTCACCCAAGTAGCAAATTTGTCCCTTTAAGGCTGATTGAACTAATTGGATGGGCAGGAAGTTGGATGTGTTGTTAAATCTCTCTTTAGGGACTGCAAATACCTTGGTTAATCTATGAACTTAAAGCTATCAATTGGGTTAAATCCTTCTTTAGGGACTGTTCAATTGATAAGGGTTTCTAAGTCTGATTGGACTAGTAACTATATTAGGCCAGGACAAGGGCATTCATAGGAAAACTAAAAGGACAAGACGAAGTTACAATATCAATTCAACCAAATAAAGTGGATAGTTGTAGGTAGAGTGATCGTTTCTAAATTGTTTTGCATCAACTTGTTTATAGTTTATTTTGTTTTCTTTCTTATTTCAATCACCCAAAAACCATCATTTCCACTAATTGGTAAATACACATTGCAAATGAATACTTGATTCTCTGTGGAATCGACCTCTTACTTGCTATAATAGTTTGTAGGTTTGAATTTACTTTTGATATGGTTTATGCGACTAAAAACCTTCCATCAAGAGGGCTTTTCATGAGTTGAGAAACTAGTTGACTTGATCACCTATTATTCAGGCTCCTGTCTGGACTTTGTCGTTTGAGTTTATGTGTGATGCTAGTGATTTTGCCATTGGGGCTGTTTTGGGACAAAAAGTTAATAAAGCATCACATGTGATATATTATTCTTCTATGATGTTGAATACGACTCAGCGGAATTACACTACTACTGAAAAGGAGCTATTGGAATGACCGCTCTTTATTTACCAATTCAAAAAAAAGGAGCTATTGGCCGTGGTGTTTGCTTTAGAGATGTTTCGTCCTTATCTACAGTGATCATGCGACACTTCGCTATTTGATGACGAAGAAGGACGTGAAACCGCGATTGATTCGATGGATTCTACTGCTGACAGAATTCAATCTAGAAATCAGAGATAAGAAGGGAGCAGAGAATCTGGTAGCCGACCACCTGAGCATAACCTACAGAACCGATGGTGGGGGAGAGCAACCAGATAGATTGGGAGAATTCCCTGAGGAAGGATTGTTGAGAATTGTGATTAGGGACGACATTGATGACACGACGCCCGCCGCCTCTGAGCATGGCGCCCGCCGCCGGTGCATCGTCCCGATTTCTGACTTGCTTGAAAATGATGAAGGTGAGCCGCCAGCGTTACTTATGAGTATTCGGACTAAGCAACCTTGGTATGCGGATATTGTGAATTATTTAGTGGCTGGTATCTTCCCTTCGAAGTTGCCCGAAAGCGAAGAAGGACAAGATTAGTCATGATGCTCGTTTCTATGTGTGGGATGATCCTTACTTATGGAAGCACTGCGCCGATAGAATTGTTTGTCGATGTCTTCCGGACAATGAGGTGACTTATGTCTTGAGATACTGTCATTCACACCCAAGCGGTGGACATTTTAGAGCACAGAGACAACTAAGAAAGTCCTTGAAGCGGGATTCTGGTGGCCGCATATCTTTCGCAATGCTCATGCATTCTGCAGGACTTGCGATCGATGTCAGCGAACCAGAAATATCTCAGGAAGGAATGAGATGCCATTATCTTCGATTATGGTATGCGAGATCTTTGATGTCTGGGGTATCGATTTCATGGGGCTATTTCCTAATTCATTTGGAAATGTCTACATCTTGCTTGCAGTTGACTATGTTTCTAAGTGGGTTGAGGCTAAAGTGATGACGGCTGACAATGTCCGCACTTTTGCTAGTTTCTTGAATAGTCTGTTTGCTAGATTTGGGATGCCCATAGTTGTTATCAGTGACAGGGAAACTCATTTCTGTAACAGGATTGTCAGTGCTCTTTTGAGAAAATACAACATAACTCAAAAAGTCTCTACCGCTTATCATCCTCAAACCAACGGACAGGCAGAATTGTCAAATAGGGAAATGAAGCAGATTTTGGAAAAGATTGTGGCAGTGAATAGAAAAGACTGGAGCCTCAGATTGGAAGATGCATTATGGGCTTACCGTACTGCATACAAGACATCTATTTGGATGTCTCCATTCCGTCTAGTGTATGGGAAACCATGTCGTTTGCCACTTGAGCTCGAGCACAAAGCACTGTGGGCAGTTAAGCAAGCTAATATGGATGCATTTGAAGCAGGAGAGTTGAGAAAGCTTCAAACTCAAGAGTTAGAAGATATTTGTTGTGATGCTTATAAGAATGCTAGGATCTATAAGGACAAAACTAAAGCATGGCATGGTAAACACATTCTAAGGAGAGAATTTCACCCAGGAGACAAGGTTCTGTTGTATGTCTCATGTATGAAACATCACCCTGGAAAGCTAAAGTCTAGATGGACGGGTCCATATATTGTGGTTCATGTCTATCCTTATGGTGCAGTTGATTTACAGAACCCGATGGATGGTCATAACTTCAAGATGAGTGGTCAGAGAATCAATAAATATAATGAGGACATCACCGACCAAGTCATGAACTCCTGGAAAGGGGAGGATCTCCTTGAGGAGTAGAACTATGTCACTACGTCGAGCCATGGACGTGAAAGAAAAGCGCTGCTCGGGAGGCAACCCGAGGTGAGTCTTTCTATTCTGTTTCTTTTTATTTTCTTTTTTCTTTTTTTTGAGTCTAGTTGGTGTTAGGATAGTCAGTTTTGGTCTTTGGAGATGTTTGGAACAAGATTTTGAGGTAAGTCTTGGAATTTGGGATCGAAAACGAGAAGAGGAGCGCACTGAGGAGATGGCGCCCGCCGCCAGAGCCGCGACGCCCGCCGTGCATGCTGAGCCAGGTGAGTGGGCCGCCAGTTCATTAAATCGGTGGGGGCCCACTCCATTTTCAAACCATATTCTTTACTCCCCTCCGCTTCATCCCTAACCTCCATCCTCTCCTCCATAACCTTCAACCTTCCAAACCTTTTCCATCCTCACACATCCTCACACTCCATCCAAACCGCTGGTCGAATCAGAATTCCGACTCCATATTTAGAATCTACACACCCTGATCTACAAATACACGCCCTCGGTTCGCAATTTCGTTCACTTTCAAAATTCACCAAAACCCCAAACCACCACTTTCGACCACTTTGAGTTAAAAATAGCTTTCCCTAAGGCCTTAAATACCTTTTTCGTGAAGCAAGGAGGCGGAAAAGGGCGCAATCCGACATCGGAGGAGGTTTTGTTGAGGATGACCGAGCACATAATACCGCACAGCGGTACACGGCGCTCGCCGCTTGAAGCACGACGCCCGCTGCTCCTGCAGAACTCCCGTTTTTCGTCGGATTTCGTAAGTTTGTTCATTCCTTCGCTTTATTTTGCCACTATGACGTCGTTTCCGATCATGATTGCTCTTAGCATTCTATTTGGGAACCAAATTCAAAAATGGAATGACCTTAGCCTTAGGAAATACTCGACGACTAAGTTTTTCGATCATCCGGCCTTAGATGCTTTAGGTCTAGCAGAGCCCTATGCTACCTATCTCGAAAATGGGGGCCTTGAGAATTCTATTGTCATGCATGGGCTGACCTACCCAGATTTGATTAGAGAGTTTCTGGCAAGTCTAGTTGTTTTTTTATGATAGAGAGCAGATTCAGTTTACTTTATTGAGACGGACTCATATGAGGATTTTTTCACGGCTTAGACGGTACTTGGGTATCACCCACCTCCCCACTCCGAACTAGAGGCGTCAGATGATGATGAGTCCTACGTCGATGGCGACTTGGCAGGCAGCTACTAGTGCCACTTGGATCCATGGGGGCGGGAACTACAACTACAACATCACCCACCCTGCACTTAGAATCCGCCATAAGGTGCTGAACAACACCTTCTTCGGGCAGAATTACCTGAACAGGGTTTCGATGAAGGCATAGGCGGCGAGTTATTGTTTGACCCCCGAGGCGGAGGTGAATCCTGATTGGATGCGATTGTTTTTAGACGCCTGTGCTGATATGCTAGTTGCGGGAGCTCAGAGGAATACCAGGCCTATCGGATTTGGAGGATTGATTACATTGATAGCTGTGCGTTGCGGAGTGAGAGTTACTGAGTTGGTGCCTATGGACGGAGAGTCTTGCATCTCATTGGAGATGTTGACGAGGATGAGACACCTTGAGGGTGATCAGGCACCTTTTATTTGGCATGCTGGAAGTAGGGGAGACCACATCATTCATCTACCGGCTCAGATTCCGCTTGGACCGACGATTGCTGACTTCAACTTACCGTCGGAAGCTGTTGACCTTTCTGATAAGGAGGATGACTATGGTGATGATGATAATGAACAGGGTCAGGCCCCTAGTGATTATGCTGGTTGGAATGTCCCACTTTCCACATTTGTGAGAGGAGAGTCTAGCTGGGCTGGGGTTTCGGATTCCGAAACTGACATAAGCTATGCCCTTTCTTCTTCCTCTTCTGGTCACTATTCTCAACAGCTGGATGAGATTCATTAGCTGCAGTTAGCTCAGGGCGTGGAGTTCAAACACTACCATCATGACCTTCGTCAGCGCCAGGATGAGATGTTCTAGAGGCAAGAGGAGCAGACCCACGCTATCTCGGGACTTCAGACCAGCTTTGACACTTTCTGCCAGCAGTGTCAGCAGTACTACCCATTTCAACCACCGCCGCAACAGTGAGCGAGTATGTTCCTTTCCTTACACTTTGTTTTATTTCATTTGCTGTATTGTCCTTCGTGTTTCTCCATTGAGGACAATGCAATCTTTAAGTGTGAGGGAGGATGTTTATGAGATGTTTTAGGATTTCTTTGGTTGTGTTGAGACATTTGCTGTACTTTTCTTGGATATTGTTGTACTTTGATCGGTTTGGTGTTGGCCTTGTGATGGCATGTACTTTTGATTTGGATATTTCTATTTCTGTTGTTTGGAGGTCGGATATCATTATCTTTATGTTTGGATGGTGTTTGTTTAGATTCTATCATAGTTATCGTGTCTTGTGTTTGAGTTTATGTTATTAGTTTTTGTTATGAGAAAATGTCAAAAATAAAAAAAATATAGAAAAATGTCTAAAATCCCAAAAATATTTCGTGCTTGTCAAATATGTTATTATTCAAACAACCATCTTGGTTGAGTGAAACTCTGAGCATTTGATGGCATGAACTTGTAAATCCTACGAAGAAGTTGAAGTGTCTTGCCTTACTTCTTTTTTCTGAAAATTTTTCCTTATGACAAAGGATCCGGTGATATAATTGAGCATGTATGATCGAGATTGGAGTATGATTGAAATCCTACACAATATGACCCTTGTGAGATTGTTTTTAGCCTTATTGGAGTTATATGATCCATTTTGCTGTTATGTGTGATTTACTCTCCATATGTTGCTACCTCTTGATATTGACCTCATTAGTTATTGTCAAAACCGACTCACATGTTTGTTGCTTGCGGATGCTTATACTTTCATGTTTATATTTGGCTTTAGTTTCTTATTGAGTGTGTTGAGTGAAATAAGGTGGCAATGGTTTAAATGCACTAAGTAACCGGATCTGCGCATGACGCCCATGGGTATGATTCGCATAAAACAGTGTCAAAAGTTATCCACTAAGAAAGGAAGCTTGATCATTGAGTAACCGGGTTCATTCATGACACCCATGTTTGCAACTCGCGTCAAAAGATGTTCAAGTGGACTTCATTCAAGTAAGTTGAGGTGTTGATAGACCGGGGCTATTCATGACACCCATGTTTGTGACTCGCGTAAGGAATACACCAATACCGAAAGAAAGCATGAAAAAAATAGAGAGAAAGAAAATCCGGAAAAAAGGAAAAAAAAAAGAGAAGAAGAGAGTGAGATCTAGAGCCAAGTTGTTTATCTTTATCATTTTTCGCAAGTGATGGCATTTCGGCGGAGATTTGATTATATTGTTGTCAATTTCTATGAGCTTAGTGCATGTTGGATTGAGTTGAGAGATGTTCTTTAAAGATTAAACACTTGAGAGTTTGAGTGAAACACATATTCCTAGTAAGTTTGGATGATTTCTGCTTCCACGTGCTCTGATCGTTATATACATGCAACGATGTTTGTCACTTTGATCCTATGTTCCTTGAAAGTTTGTTTTCTGGTTTGTTTTTGTAAGGCTATGGCATGCTTAATGAATTCGTAGGTATAGGTTGCTTTTATTGGTCGCTTGAGGACTAGCGAAGCTTAAGCGTGGGGGAGTTTGATAATGCGTATTTTATATAGGCATTGTAGGTAGTTGTTAGTGAGTCTAGGGTAGCTTATTTCGTGTTTATTTGAGTAATTCGAGCACTACTAAAATACTGTAATTAGACATCATATGATTTAAGTCTGTCAAAAAAACAACCGATATTAAATTAATCTATTACATCAAATAAAAAATTTGTGATGTTAAAAAAGTTTAACACAACAGTTGACTTTTTTTACAGATGTTAAATAATTAATTTAAAAAAAATTGAAACGTGCGCCCAATGAAAATTTTCAAGGGTTTTGAACACCCGCCCATACTTTGAAATTTTTTTTAAACACCCGTCCATCCTTAGTCAAAACAAGAGCTAGTGTGAACAGATTGAATTATTTCATCCAAACCTCTTTGTTCTGCACTCGAAAAAAACCCTCTCAGTTCTCTCTCGCCTAGCAAGACCCAACCACCACCTTCACTCCTTTCTTCCTTCCTCTAGATACTCACATTCTACAAAAATAAACCCTAGCTTTTCCCCATTTCACTCCCTCGCCGTTCATCTCGCCTGCACCTGTGTTCACCTTTCTTCGTTCTTCTTCCATACTGACAACAAGAGATGAGGATATGGCAATCACTACGACTCAAAATGCTATTTCGACTATTTCGTCAAAGCCATCGCCGGAATTGTCCTCGGATGTTCCGGATTTGGTTGTCCAAGTTCTAGATTTGAAGTCTGTTTGGTAGCAGATTCATGTGAGTCTCTCTACCTCCCTCCATTTTTTTTTCTCTTTTAGGGTTTTTTATTGCTAGATCTAGCCATTGTGGGTCATGTTGTTTCACTTGATAGGTCATAGGTGAGATTAGTATGATTCACCTATGAGATGGTGAGAAATTCGTAGGTTTAGGGTTTCCTTTGAGCATTTGATTTGGATTTTGGTTGTCATGAGTGGACATCAGGCTTAATGAGATTAGTATGATTTGTTTTTCAGATGCTGAGAAATCATATTTTGGTTTTCATGAGTGAAATTCGTAGGTTTAGGCTTAATGGGTTCATTTGTTGTTCAGCC
This sequence comes from Persicaria maculosa, assembly GCA_963922045.1. Lineage (NCBI taxonomy): Eukaryota > Viridiplantae > Streptophyta > Magnoliopsida > Caryophyllales > Polygonaceae > Persicaria > Persicaria maculosa. The sequence goes on along the minus strand of OY998251.1, from coordinate 54,164,631 downwards.
AACTCCAATTTGATGCAAAGAAACCTGATTTGATTTCAATTGTTTATCGAACTTTAGAGTTAAATATTTGGTTGAGACATATAAAGGCTTCCATTGATTTATTTCTTGCTTTGCCCACATTCCTCAGGTTTACTGCTAATGATGGAAAAAGGAAACTCAAAGGGATCCTTGAAACCAACTTTGCTGCATGGTGGGTTCGGTTTCTATTCAAATTCTGGGTCTCATTTGGATAATCAATTACAGCCTCAATGATATCCCAAAAAAGCTTGAAAAGTGAGCATCCTTACCTTTAAGCCCTAGTGAGATTATGATCTCATAGAATGCACAAGCCCCTTTTCATTGTCCCTAATATACTCGTGCTTATCTTCTTCTGCTCTAGGTTTCTGCTTGTCAAAGAATTTTAGGTGGTTTCACCTACCCTTGATTTGGAGATTAAATGCGAATATGTATTGTTACATAATGTTGAAGCCAAAGGAAGAAATGTTGTTCTGGTTGTTCCAAGGATATATTGTATTGAAGCCCAAAAAAGATTTGGTTGCCAAATCAGCCTCACAGATCGTTCATGAGAAGAGGAAGTATGTTTTTGGCTTACTAAAACATTATATGAAGTTAGTAGCATTTGAAACGTAACAGGGTCTATGCGGGATGTAACCTGAAGTGCATTTTGTAATTTATTTATTCCAGTGTGCAACATGAGTTTATCGTAGATAATTTCAAATATATTTTGGGTCCTGTCTTTCTAATCCTGCTATAATTCATTTTCTCTTGGGTAGATCCTGATATTTAGGGGTTTTCCTAGGAAAAAAAATGGAAACATAATTGTCTCTTCTCACCAAATCAGCTGGTTATGGCCCTACTCTATTATGGTTGCCCATCTTTTTTGCTTGTTAGCATGGTTGTTTTGGTTATTTCTGGTGTTTAATGCATGATCTTATAACCCCAGGGAATTCTAGCATTCTTGTGGCGGTTGATCGATCTCTTTGGCAGACAAATAGGTATGCTCTCCTTCTCTTCTCTTTTTTGCCATTTCTTTGCTTCACTCTACAACAGGTATAGATGTTCTACCAAATATGTACTTTTCTTTGCATTTGATGCCTCCCAGGTGAACGTAGACTTTTTATTTATTTGTGCAGGTTTGGTTGTGGGAAATTGCTTCTGGATCTCTTCTTTCTACATGTGAAGTTGGATATGAGGTAGGTTACACATCTTTTTTCTTTAGGAAGCAAGGGATCATTAACCAGCAATATAAGTGTTATACACCAACCACATTTTTTTTCCTGCAGTCCTCTACATGTCGTGCAAGTGAGGATTTTACTAACTTTATCCACCAACCACATTTTCATGCTGAATTTAATTATTGGTAATTTCACCACATATCGATATGTGTATTTGAGGAATATTGAGTGCTAGAACCATTGAGTTGCATATCATCATTGCCGGATTGGAATTTGGAAATTTAAATGATTTAGATTTTGAACATTGTTCCATCTTATAAATGCATGAGGAAGAGGTTGTTCTGACTTCTGATGGGTTAGAACTGCTTGATTACTACTGTTTTATTTTTCAGTTCATCCCCCAACCTTGTTTGTGATCACTTTCAGTTTATTTCAAAAACGTTGAAATAAAGATGAATTTAGCACTATAACAAAAGTGTAGAACTAATTGATTACTTCTATTTTATTTGTTAGTTCATCCACCAACCTAGTTTTTAATTACATTTAGGATGGTCATTTGCCTCTTTTTCTAGAATTGTGGAAATAAAGATGAATTTAGTAGGAGGGTAGAAGTGTATGATTAGTATAAGAGGTTAACTGGTGTATTCATCTGTTTATAACACAGCTGCTGTCAATTTCAACATCTCTTTACTGCATCATCCCCTCACATCATCTGTCTCATTTCTTATTTGTTTGATGTTTTTTTCTTTTTTTTTTTTGGTAGTTGAAGAGAAGTGACTATTGATTGTTGAACTTCAATTGCACAATGAAAAGGGAGTTAAAAATATGAAATGTGTAACCTCAATTATAAGAATGAGGTGGGATTGGTTTATAGCAGGCATAGATTACTATCCTATGCTAACAAATCTCTTTTGACTAAGTGAGAAACCCATTTCCATCGGAGTAAACTAGTTACTAAACTCACTAAAGGGGTGAGCAAGACTCGTATGTTCTTCATTCTTTTTTTCTTTTCAAACCTTGTAAATTATGCACGTTTGTTGATTTGATTTTTACAGTCATGGCTGCAGGGAATATATTTCAAACCTTGTATTCATTTTACTTTCTCAACACTACTTACATTTCATATTTAGAAAATTTGGTTCTTTATCTATTTAAGAAGGGGGGATTGAGTAAGGGGACGAGGGGTTTTGACATTTATCTAAATGATTCAACTTGTCCTTTACTCTCTCAAAGATTTATTATAGCCAGTTATATACTGGTCTATAAGATGTGACCTTTATTGATTATTTCACCGGATTATCTCCTAATTTGTACGAGAAAATGTTGCTAAGTAGCGTATCACTCAGCCAATATATTAAGATTTATAGAAACAGTAAATCCATGTATTTCACTATTTTGGTGTTGTGTAGCTACCTTTGATTGGTCGACTTTCTTATCTGTTGAATGTGCACTTGCATCTTGTGATTAAACTTTGACATGTTGTAGCTATGAATGATGCTTTTGGCTTGAATTTCATAACAAGAGTTTCATATTTTTTTTCTTTGATTGATGTGATGAAGTATTCACAATTTTCTAGATCTAATCTATAAAACTGCATGCACTTTATTTTCATCACGGTCTTACAAACTTGGCAAATTTCGAGTATAAGATATTTGGGAACAACTCTGATCACTAATGTCACCAAGACATACACTATATGAACTCTTATCCATGGTTAAATTGTTAGGAACTAGTTTCATGTTGCTAATGGTATTTTTTATTTAGGTGCTGGACTTGTGTGCACCCACTTTAACTTGTCCGTTGTCATAGTAATTTTAAATTTGAATACATGTTTAATCTGTATGTGTTATTGGTTATACATTGCAAATATTTGTGAGATATGGAATCAGCCAGGTATCCTCAGCCTAAGGTTGCTTCACCGATTCAATCTGCTAGCATCAAATTGGAGAACATGTCACCTGCATCTGTCAAAGAGACTACTTCTAACCCTAAGGAGACTGTAGAGGTAGAAAGGTAAGCTGATCCTCCTCTAAAACCACTAGCTGAGCAGACCTTTGACAAATTGAAGACAGCTAAAGTTCCAGATATCTCTGAAGCTTTCATGAGTCAGCTAGTGCTAGAGAACCTGCATCCCAGGGGAGTGCTCTGCCAGCTAGAGTTCCAGCTATCTCTGAACCTACTGTTGATATCGCTGGAGTTTTCCTATGGCTGAAACTTAGTGTTACTTAATCTGCTATGATTTAAAAGTCCCCTTCGTTTGCAAAAGTGTACTCCCTCCGTTCGCGAAAACTTGTCATTTTAGACTTTTGATTTTGTTCACAAAAAACTTGTCACTTTAGAGATTTTAACCATATATTTCCACATTTACCCTCATTTGTTTAAAATTTGAATTACCTTGAAAAATATGATTGTACTTCTTTAAGACAAAAGTAGGGGTAATGTTGGTAGTTTAAATATTTCTTAAATATTGTGCCGGAAGCTAAATGACAAGTTTTCGCGAACGGAGGGAGTATCTTTTAAGTACCTATCATTTGTAAAAAAGTTGTAAAGGTTGATTTCTTGTTTATCTATATGTTCATTAAACTACTCTTCATTTGCAAAATCTTATTTTACGAGCAAAGGGTGTTGTATATCAAACGGAAAAACATCTAATTATAGATGAAACGTGTAGTGCCTTAATAGCTTTTAAATCGAACCATTACATAAAAACGAATGCTAGTATCATTATAGACATCCTCTGAATAATCTAAATCAATGTGTAACATATATTTTACATCACAATGTTAAAATAAATTCATATATATTGCTAACAACAACATCTTTATAAAAATCTAAAACGATGTCTATATCATGTTAATACATCGGCTATGGACATATTTCATGTGGAATATTATCTAAAAATAATATAAAATCACAAATTATAAATATGAAATTAATATACATGTAATCAATATAATAAAAAAGATGTCTATTTTTTGTTAATACATTAGTTATTTTTAAAAAAGTGATGTAAATGTAAAATTTAGGCTTGGTGCGAACATCTTCAAATGCATAAAAATGAAAAATAACAAGGATTTAATTACAAATGAACATGTAATAAACAAAATTGAGGGGTTGATTTGTATCTATATTTAAAATAAAACAGATGTTTTATCCAAGAAAAGACATCTGCTTAAAACCGATGTGAGAAGTTTTGATCTTTTACTACACGCACATAGAGATCGGAAATTTTTTTGAAAGACATCTATTGACAACAGATGTCTAATTGCCTTTTTCTAGTAGTGGAGTCAGTAGTGTTGAGTCTTACAAGTTTGGAATCTACGCTCTTTTTATGCTTGTCTGCAAATTTATGTCCCAACACTGGAAGAATGCATCTATGGCTTGCCAAGGATGAGTTTGGAGAGCTAGGAACCTGAGGAAACATGTGAAGAAGGCAAGGAAGAGGCGTGGAAGAAGTTATCTTGGATCCGGAATTGACAGATTGAAGAATAAGGCTACTGATGGAACGTCGCCCGCCGCCTAAAGCACGACGTCTGCCGTCCGTGCCATTGTGGAATCTCTGGCCTATTCCGTCTTTTGGAAACCAATTAGGTTAAGCTATATTATTGTTTTTTTGGCCGACTTTAGAGAGAGTTGGAGTATTGTGGAGAAAACCTAATGAAGAGAACTCCAATGGAGCTATTGAAAGGAAGACTTTCCCTGAGGAACTAAACCTCTTTTGTTTCGCCTGCGATTCGGAGACATGGTTATATGATTTGTGAGACTTAATTTCTATCTATTCCGAGTTTGATTTATTCAACGTCTTTGTTTGTTATTGATTGATTGCATATATTCCCTCTTGATTGGCCACCTTGATGGAATTTGCTTTCCTGCTAAAGGTTTGATTAACCGTTACAAGTTCATTGAATTGGTAGAACACCATAACTAATTGATCCCCTGAAAGCATCGATTGGGTGTGCAGGACATTGACAATTCTACTTTATCAATTATACCAATTAGGGTTAGGGAGTTGTTCCCCTATCTTTGGTTGTTTGTGTGATTGTTATTGTTGCATCGCTTAGGGTTGGAGTGATCCACCATTAGATGAATCAAACAAGGAAAGATAGATAAAGTCAAGGATCAAAGACATAACCATGGTTGATGAATTGTAGGGGAAACTATCTCACTCATAATTATCACTAATTCACCATTGTTACTTTTTTTGAGTTCATCTGCTTTGATATTTAATCACTTATTGATCTTGTTCGATTCTGATCGTGATTTGATAGACTGGAAAGGCCCTCTATGGGATCGACCCCTTACTATTCCACTATACTAGTTACTAGTTTGCTAGTTGTGTTGTTGGTTTGGGTTACTCTTTTTGGTTCTGTAGAAAGATAACAACATTCTGCACCACACCAAGCATCCAGGAGTTGGAACTTTCGATTTGATGAAAAGATCAAAAAGTTTGATTTCAGCAGATGCGAAGAGGACCCTTGTGTATACAAGAAGTTTAGTGGGTGTAAAGTGGTCTTTCTAGATAGTCTTGTAAGTGAATGACATACTACTTATTGGGAATGACATTCTGATGCTTGAGTTCATTAAGGAATGACTAAATAAATGTTTCTCAATGAAAGACTTTAGGAAGGCAATGTACATACTTGGAATGAAGATCTATAGAGATAAATCTAATAGATTGCTTAGATTGAATCAATGAACTTATGTATATAAGATTCTTAACAGATTCAATATCCAAGATTCCAAGAAAGAGTTTTACCAATGTGATGGTGTGTACACGACTTGATGTTGCATTTGCTTTGAGCAAGTGTAGCGAATACCAATCGATTCCATGAAAGGCACACTAGTTTGTAGCTAAGAACATCCTGAAGTTCTCAAGAAGAACCAAGGATGATTTCTTAAGGGTGGTGACAAGTTGATCGTACATCTTATGAGGAAGTATCGCCTTATTTGACATTAAGATGTGTAAGATGCATAAATATGACAATATTGCAAATCCATTGACGAAGCTTATGCCTAGCCCAAGCATGATGGTCACACTAGGGCTAAAGGTCTTAAACACATTGGAGAATGGCTTTGAGATTGCTTTCTATTACGTTTTATGTTGAGAGTGTTATACACTATGTTTATGTTCGACTTGAATATATATATATATATATATATATATATATATATATATATATATATATATATATATATGATATTTCCTCTTTATTTATATATTGTTTTGAACAATGATAAATAAAATGTCCAAATAATTCCTAGTTCGCAAATGGGTTTATCTTAAGTGTTCTGGTAAATGAAACTCCATTAAGTGAAATGTAGTTATGAATTATCGCAAGTCCGTAGTTTGAAATCATCAACTTGGACATATTTGATGTTATTAATGACTATATTCTAAGTTGACTGATAGTGACAGGTTTCATGGGCTATAGGAACATGGAGATGTCTAGTCAATTACATATATATGTATGGATGATACATATATGACAGACCCACCTTAAGACTCTACAAAAAGGATTGCAGAGTTTTAAGTTAAACCATGATTAGTAGATTCTTCAGACATGAATATTGATAACTCCAATCCCTTGATGAAAATCAGAAATGGTTTCAAAGGCTTTGACACATAGCTCGTGTTAAAGGTCTTGAAGCTACAACTGCGTTGATGAAATACAAAACCTGTATTATTACATATATTATTTCCGGATGTTATTATACATTATTTCCAGATATTATTATATATATTATGTACTAACAATGCATCAAGTATTTCGAGAGAAACCTCCTTCATTAAAGCTAAAATACGAGAAGATCAAATCTGGTGGATTGTGGCTTCGAAGTTTCCCAGAATAGAAGATTGTGAAGATTGCTTCTAAAGCCATAATCTGAGTTAACCGTTAGGAAAAGATCTTTCTTTGAAAGTAGGCGCCGATTTGATCAAGTATAAAAAGGAAGATGAAGAGGAGAAGACAGACACAAGCGTTGAACACAAACCTCATTGATCTACATCGCACACAAGCTCTCAAGTCAATCTGTCTTCTTCGTGTACTCTCTGCTAGGTGTTAAGAGTCGTATCTTTTGTTTCAAAGCTTTTGAGAGTTACACAGTGAGCTTATAGGATATATTCTGAGAGAGTGTTATACTCGAGAGTTTATAACTCAGGAAGTGAGCACTAGGCGATTGATTCACGAAGTGTAATAGGATTGTACTAGATAGCTGAGAGAAGTGGGGCTCTTCTAGATTGGTCTAGGACTCCAAGGAAAGGTGAGTTGACTAGATTGCAATTGTATAAGAGAGAGGCTTCTCGGTGAGCTATTAGGATCCTAAGTCTTGTGAATCAATAAAGCCGGTTGAATCCTAGGGTTGTGGAAGAACCCTAGGCGGGGACTAAGCCTTTAATGAGCCGAACCTTGTTAATAATTTGTTGTGTTCTTTACTTATTGCTTTACCATATTTCCGCACTTGTTTCGAATTGTATAACTCTTTTGTGATTCAGGTTTTCCAAAGGAAAGATTTAAGTCTACTCTCAAAGGGTTTTACAAGCGTTTCAAAAGTCTTGAGATTATCAGCGAAAAGTTGGCATACTCTATTCAACCCCCCTTCTAGAGTATCTTTATTCTACTTTGTTATACATTATCGAACCTTCAATTGGTATCAAACCCTTACTCACTGCTTTTGATCTAACAATCTTGAGAGTTTTTGATCATGTTTGGTGAAGCAAGCGGAGGATTTGCACAAGGGAGATCTACCAGTAGACCACCACTCTTTGTAGGAAACAACTTCATCCACTGGAGGTCCTTGATGAAAATGTTCATTATAGATCAAGATTTGGAACTTTGGAGCATTATAGAGAATGGTCCGAAGATTCTTGTGAAAGAGGGACCAAATGGAAGCAAAGTCGCGAAGACCGAGGCTGAGTTCATCCAAACGGATCTTGAATTCGTCTCCAAGAACTACAAGGCCATTAACTTACTATACTGTGGTCTTAGTACTGATGAGTTTAACCGTATTTCATCTTGGGACAAGCTGGTTGTCACCTACGAAGGAACCAGTCAAGTGAAGGACACCAAGATCAGCATCTTCCTTCGAAAGTATGAACTCTTCAAAATGAAGCCTGATGAGTCCATTAAGGCCATGTTCACACGGTTCACGGAAATCACGAACCACCTTGACTCTCTCGACAAGACCTTTGAGAATGTTGAGAAAGTGAGAAAGATATTGAGGTGCCTCCCAAAAGACAAATGGGGCCCTAAAGTGACAACCATAGAAGAAGCCCATAAGCTTACCACTTTACCCCTTGATGACTTGCTTGGGAAGCTGATCACACATGAGATGATTCTCAATGAAGACGATTGATAACTTCCAACGAGCACTAAGAACTTGACACTCAAGTCTAAGAAGGATGAGCCCAAAGATGTGTCTTATTATGAAGATGAGGATGATGATGAGGACGTTCCCTTTGCTCTCATTACAAGGGGTCTTTCTCGAATCCTCAAAATGAAGAAGCAATTCAACAACAAAGATGGATCAGAGTCTTCTAAATTTTGAGGTAAATCTCAATACAACAAATATGACAAGAAGACTAAACCTTTGTCTTGTTTTGAATGTGGTGAAACAGACCATCTAGTGAAAGACTGCCCTCAAAAGAAGAAGAGCCGGTTCAAAAAGGGTGATAGATGGAAGAAGAAAGCCATGGTGGCAGCTTGTGGAGTGATTATGACTCAGGTGACTCAGACTCCGACGATGAAAAGGCCAACTTTTGTCTCATGGCCTCAAGAGATGAATCCCATGATGAGCAACTTGAGGTAACTATAAGAGAGCTTATGGCAAGTCCAAAAGAGGTACTATCGGAATTCATTTCTAATATGATTGCCAATGAAGAGAAACTTATTTCCCAAACCAACACTCTTATCAAGAAAACCGTGGACCAGGAAAGAGCTATTGAGGAACTGTCTATGAGGGTCAAAAGTCTTGAAACCTCTTATTCAGGTCTTGACATTAAAGTCAAGACTCTTGACTCAGAGAAATCCAAACTCAAGCAAGATCTCTCTTCTCTAAGAAGTGAACATCATGACTTAGAGAGCAAGAAGATCTCCCTGAATAAGAAGATTCAAGACCAACAAACACCCCTCATAAGTTTCACCAAGTCCAAAGGCACTCTTGATAGGATGTTGGGTGAGCAACAAAGTTCTCTAAACAAAAGCGGTATTGGCTACAATCCCAGGTTTTTACAGAAGCAACACATTACCACTTTTGTGAAGGCAAAAGGAAGCAGAACCTCTCCTATATGTCACCACTATGCAAGAAAGGGACATGTAAGAGAGACCAGCCCCTATAGAAGAAAGGATCCACATATCATTCGCAATACTTTTCCTGTTCACTTGAGAAAAGAACGGATAACGCAAGTTTGGGTCCCCAAAGGCACTATTTTACCAAATATGGTTTATCCCAATAATGGATCTAAATTTGCTTATTGGTCTAGCCACAAAGGTTGATTTTTGTCTTGCAGGAGATCACCAAGGTGAAAGAGCAAAAGTGGATCATTGATAGTGGATGCTCTAGACATATGAGTGGGAAGAGGTCTCTCTTCCATGATCTAAAGAAGCAATCCACTTGAACAATCACTCTTGGTGACAAAGGAAAGTGTGACATCGTTGGTATCGGTAGTGTTGGGAATGATCTTAATCATAGCATTAAAAATGTTTATCTTGTTAATGGTTTGAAGTATAATTTGCTTAGTGTTTCTCAACTATGTGATAGTGGTAATGATGTTGGATTTAACAAGAAAAGATGTTTAGTGTGCAGAGAAGCTACATGTGAAATAGTTCTAACTGTCTATCGCTATAACAACATCTATGCTGTGAATGCTGAGCAAGTGGCACAAGGAAGCTTAACCTGTCTAAAGGCTTTGACGGACGATCCAAAGCTCTGGCATAGGAGACTCGGTCATGTAAGCCCACATACACTACAAAAGCTTGTGTCCAAAGGGCTTGTAAGAGGACTACTTGAGATGGACTTCAAAGGTATTGATATGTGCAAAGCATGCACACGAGGTAAACAAACACGTAGCTCTTTCAAACCCAAAAAGGTTGTAAGTACTTCTAGACCTCTTGAACTTTTACATATGGATTTATGTGGTCCTATGCGAGTCAAATCTCCCAATGGTAAAAAGTACATGCTTGTTGTTGTTGATGATTTTTCTAGATATACTTGGGTTGCATTTTTAAAAGAAAAATCAGAGGCCTTATTTGAGTTTTCAAAACTTTGTAAGGAGTTGCAAACTTTAAGAAACGAGCCCATAGTGTTAATTCGAAGTGATCATGGTAGGGAGTTTTATCAAATTCAGTTTGATTTGTTTTGTGCTAAATATGGCATCTCCCATAATTTTTCTGCTCATAGGACACCTCAACAAAATGAGGTTGTGGAACGAAAGAACCGCACCTTAGAGGACATGGCCAGGACTATGCTTTTAGAAAATGCATTACCTAAAACCTATTGGGCTGAAGCTGTTAACACACCTAACTATATTTTGAATCGTTGTCTTATTCATTCCATCTTAAAGAAAACTCCTTATGAACTTTTCAAAGGCCGCAAACCCCTTATATCGTACTTTAAATCCTTTGGCTGTACTTGTTTTGTTCATAACAATGGAAAAGATAACCTTCGGAAGTTTGATGCGCGTAGTGATGAAGGTATATTTCTTTGCTACTCCACAAGTAGCAAACCATATAGAATATTCAACAAAAGGTCCAAGATGGTTGAGGAAAGCATACAAGTTATATTTGATGAATGCAATGACGGTTCTTTAAGTGAAAGTGTTGCAAATTTAGATCTTAACCGCCATGCAGAGAATGAGGATGGTGATGATATTGCTACCAAGAACACAGAGAAGAGGAACATGCAGGATCAGATTCTTAACACCGAGGAGTTGGCTCAAGGTCTTGAAGCTCAGTCCAAAGCCCTTGGCGACCAATCCAAAAGGGTTGAGACTTGAGAAACTGCTATAACTGAGCCTAACATAACCATGGAGTCAGATGTACCACAAACCAATCTTGTTGATGTGACAAACCAGGGAGATGAGACTAGGAAAAGAAAGTTCAAATACTCCTCATCACACTCATTAAAGGATATCATCTCTGACCCTACATCTACTGTTCAAACTCGTTCTAAACTTAAAGATCTATGTGCTTTTCACGCTTTTGTTTCTCTTGTAGAACCAAAGAAGGTAGAAAGAGCCAGACTGAATCACTTCTAAGCAAAGTGAGCTTAACGAATTCGAAAGGAACGAAGTTTGGACCTTGAAGCCTAGGCCAAAGCATCAATCAGTCATTGGCACACGTTGGGTATTTCGGAACAAGCTAGATGAAAATGGTAAGATCGTGAGGAACAAAGCAAGACTTGTTGCTCAAGGCGACAATCAAGAGGAAGGTATCGACTACGAGGAGACTTTTGCTCCCGTAGCCAGGCTTGAAGCTATTCGCATTTTATTAGCATTGGCATCTTTTATGGGCATAAAATTATATCAAATGGATGTCAAGTGTGCATTTCTTAATGGTTTCTTAGAAGAAGTAGTCTATGTGGCTCAACCCCCAGGTTTTGAAAGTTCGGAATTTCCTAATCATGTTTACAAACTAGACAAAGCGCTTTATGGTTTGACACAAGCCCCAAGAGCTTGGTATGAGCGCTTGTCAAAATATCTTTTAGAAAATGATTTTAAAAAGGGGGTTGATTGACAAGACTCTTTTCATCAAGACCAAAGGAAAGGACATATTGGTTATCCAAATATATGTTGATGATATATTGTTTGGGGCTACTAACACATCTTTGTGTAAGGAATTTTCTGATATTATGTGCAGTGAATTTGAGATGAGCCTAATGGGAGAACTCAACTTCTTTCCGGGGTTGCAAGTTCATCAATCTAAGAAAGGGATCTTTTTCAACCAAAGCAAGTATACTAAGGATCTCTTGAAGAAGTTTAAGATGGATCAATCCAAAGCAGCCAAGACACCCATGAGCTCAACCTTGTCCTTAGATCAAGACAAGACCGGGAAGAGTGTCAATCAAAAGGAGTATCGAGGGATGATTAGATCTTTATTATATCTTACTGCTAGTAGACCTGACATCATGTTTAGTGTTTGCATGTGTGCTAGGTTTCAAGCTGACCCTAAAGAATCTCACCTCGTGGCCGTGAAGAGGATTTTTCGATATCTCAATGGCACTAAGGAGCTTGGCTTGTGGTATCCAAAGCAAAGAGATTTTACACTAATTGGGTATTCTAATGCAGACTTTGCAGGCTATAAGGTGGATAGGAAGAGCATGTCGGGATGTTTCCAATTCTTAGGGGCATCTTTGATTAGTTGGCACTCAAAGAAATAAAACTCAGTTTCTCTTTCCACTGCCGAAGCCGAATACATAGCAGCTGGAGCATGTTGCTCCCAAATCCTTTGGATAGCTCAACAAATGAGAGATTTGGGCATTGACCTCAAAGACATTCCAATTAATTGTGACAACACAAGTGACATCTCCATTACAAAGAATCTCGTTCAGCATTCAAGGACCAAACATATTGAGGTAAGGCATCATTTCATTAGAGACCATGTCGAAAAAGGTGATGTGTCCATATCCTTTATTTCAACTGATTATCAATGAGCTGACATTTTTACTAAGCCATTGGCAGAGGACAGGTTCACCTTCAGTAGACGTGAGATCGGAATGCTTAACAGGGATGCATTTTCGTAGGGGGAGCTTTCCCTTTACGAAAGAAAACTTCTACTCAATGGAAAGACCTTTGCGATTCATGTCAATGTTTGTGAACTGAATGGTAGAGCACATATAACGGATCATATATTTGGTTGATATCTTATTAGATATTTGATCAGATATAGTTTTAATGGATTTTAACCTTCTTTATACATTACCTATTTTATTTTCCGAAAAATCTTTTATCCAAGTACATTTTATTTATGGAAAATTTTAAATCAGATATATTCTCTCTTGCCTTTAAGATTTGAAAGGATGGTTTGAATTTTGATTTTTTTGGCAATTCAGATCTTTTAAAATTGGCAGTAGTGTTATGATTATTACCATTGGAACCATAAACCCATCCCATCAACACACCCTACTCGCCCTTTTAAAACCACTCATTCTTACCCTAACTATTCACCTCTTCAGAACTACCAAAACCCTCCGTCTTTTAACCTTCCCCTTCAACCTTTTCTGAAAGTTTCATCGAATCCCTTCCATGGCACCCAAATCCAAGAAGATCTCCACACCCAAACGTCTTGGCACTACCCCCAAAGGGCTTCAGACTCCTCTTGTGATTTCCCCTCAACCCGAACCTACTCCTCAAACAACTGTCCCAAGCACTGTCTCGAGCACCGTCCCTGAGAGCACCATTGCAGAAATCAAACGGTCCTAGAAGCGCCCAACGAAGAAGCCACTCATCACAAAGCTAAAGGGAAAGAGAATGATCATTGCTGAGGAAGAGAAGGAAGAGGAAGATCTTGATGAGATTCTAGAGCGAGATGCTGCAAAAAAGGCTGAGGAAGAGGCCCAGAGAAAGAAAAAGGATGAGGAAGAGGCTGAGAAAGCAAGGAGAAAGGTCGAGGAAGAGATTGAGAAAGCAAGAAAAGAGGTCGAGGAAGAGGCTCAAAGACAAGCAAAGAAGGAGGTTCCCGCTGTAGAGGAACCAGAGGAAGAGGAAGAGGAGGACGACGAGACTGATGATGACGAGGAGGCAGAGGGAGATGAAGCTGAAGTGTCTGCTGAGGACTCGGGGTCTGAGAAAGAAGAGGAAGAGGAGCCAGAACTTGTTACCTCTCCTACTCCTCCTCCTCCTCCTCTCCGTGAATGGTAGAGCACATATAACGGATCATATATTTGGTTGATATCTTATTAGATATTTGATCAGATATAGTTTTAATGGATTTTAACCTTCTTTATACATTACCTATTTTATTTTCCGAAAAATCTTTTATCCAAGTACATTTTATTTATGGAAATTTTTAAATCAGATATATTCTCTCTTGCCTTTAAGATTTGAAAGGATGGTTTGAATTTTGATTTTTTTGGCAATTCAGATCTTTTAAAATTGGGAGTAGTGTTATGATTATTACCATTGGAACCATAAACCCGTCCCATCAACACACCCTACTCGCCCTTTTAAAACCACTCATTCTTACCCTAACTATTCACCTCTTCAGAACTACCAAAACCCTCCGTCTTTTAACCTTCCCCTTCAACCTTTTCTGAAAGTTTCATCGAATCCCTTCCATGGCACCCAAATCCAAGAAGATCTCCACACCCAAACGTCTTGGCACTACCCCCAAAGGGCTTCAGACTCCTCTTGTGATTTCCCCTCAACCCGAACCTACTCCTCAAACAACTGTCCCAAGCACTGTCTCGAGCACCGTCCCTGAGAGCACCATTGCAGAAATCAAACGGTCCTAGAAGCGCCCAACGAAGAAGCCACTCAGCACAAAGCTAAAGGGAAAGAGAATGATCATTGCTGAGGAAGAGAAGGAAGAGGAAGATCTTGATGAGATTCTAGAGCGAGATGCTGCAAAAGAGGCTGAGGAAGAGGCCCAGAGAAAGAAAAAGGACGAGGAAGAGGCTGAGAAAGCAAGGAGAAAGGTCGAGGAAGAGATTGAGAAAGCAAGAAAAGAGGTCGAGGAAGAGGCTCAAAGACAAGCAAAGAAGGAGGTTCCCGCTGTAGAGGAACCACAGGAAGAGGAAGAGGAGGACGACGAGACTGATGATGACGAGGAGGCAGAGGGAGATGAAGCTGAAGTGTCTACTGAGGACTCGGGGTCTGAGGAAGAAGAGGAAGAGGAGCCAGAACTTGTTCCCTCTCCTACTCCTCCTCCTCCTCCTCTCCCGTCTTCGAAGAAGCGCAAAGCCACTAAAGCCAAGAAGTCTCCACCTCCCAAGCGCTCGAGGAAAGCCACTCTCAGAAGCTTTGACGCACCTGTCAAGTCGACCGCTTCTACAAAAGCTCGAAGGAAGAATGCCGATCCCCCTGCACTTATCCAGGTAAACCAATCCTTATCTTCCTCATGGTTTGAGAATGCTGAGATGGCTGGCAAATGGGTAGACGAGTTTAGAACTCGCAAGATTTGTTGTTCCGGTTTCATTGATCTTGATTTTTTAGAAGCTTTGAACCTACCCTCCATCTCTCTTCTGAAACAAACTTCTGCCTGGACCCTTCTGAACCTTGAATCTGTGTACTACCCCCAACTCACCCGTCTCTTTTACATAAACCTCAAAGCCAAACACACTGCTGACGGTTGGACTCTGGAGTCCGTCGTCAAAGGAGTTAGAATCATCTTCAACTCCCTCGACTTCGCTGAACTCTTTGGCCTTCCTAAACCGTGTCCACCCTCCCTTGAAACCCCCACAAAAGACCAGTGTGTTGCTCTTGCCCGATCCAAATACCTGCTCCCCGAAGCATTAAACAGCACCACCAAACTACTTACCCACTCGTCCCTCACACTCGAAGCCAAAATCATCTTCAACATCATTGTGAGATGCCTTTTACCCCGAATCAACTCTAGCTCCCTCCTCATTGACAACGCTATGGTCCTTCTATACCGAATATTGAATGGCCATGATCTTGATCTGGCCAATACAATTCTAGAATCCATGGCTCACACCCGCAAAGCCAGAAAAGGAAATCCCCTCCCATTCGCAAACCTTTTGACCCATGTCTTCAAAGCTTCTAAAATTGATTTTGAAAATGAAGAACAACAACATCATATGGGTAAATTCGACTC
This sequence comes from Persicaria maculosa, assembly GCA_963922045.1. Classification (NCBI taxonomy): domain Eukaryota; kingdom Viridiplantae; phylum Streptophyta; class Magnoliopsida; order Caryophyllales; family Polygonaceae; genus Persicaria; species Persicaria maculosa. Next base: position 54,148,688 of record OY998251.1, on the reverse strand, counting down.
CAAGAGCTTTGAGAAGATTGGCATTACTCAGTCCCCACAAGGGACTTGGAGTCTTGCCTCTCCTTCCTCAAAGTCTCTTCACACTGCCTCGGCCATCGATGAGCGCATGGAGAATCTGGAGTTGGGTTTGGAGGAAGTTTGCCTGGACGTCAAGGAGTTGCACCGAGAGTTGTTGTTGGAGATGGGCATGATGGCCAAGCTGTTGAATGTGTTGAAGTTGCTGATAACGGATGGTGCTCAAGACGATGAATCCTAATCCCCTACCCTAGCTCGTGATCTAAACACTGTTGGCCTAGTTGGTTTTTAAAACTTTTGGTGACTGTTTTTTAATACTCCTCCCATTGTTGAAAGACAAAAAGGGGGAGATGGTTTGATGGTTTAGACTTTAAAACTGCGGTGAACCAGGGTCTTGGAAGACCTTATTTTGTTTTATTTTGTTGGATTTCTTTCTTTGGCTTTAAAACGATCCAACATTTGTCTAACCCATGCAGGTACTTAGTCCGATTTTGCCTTATGATATATCTGCTTGACTAAGTTACAGGGATGCACAGGTTTTGTCTTTCATCAAGGGGGAGATTGATAACTCCACTCCCTTGATGAAAATCAGAAATGGTTTCAAAGGCTTTGACACATAGCTCGTGTCAATGGTCTTGAAGCTACAGCTGCGTTGATGAAATACAAAACCTGTATTATTACAAATATTATTTTCGGATGTGATTATATATTATTTCCAGATATTATTATATATATTATGTACTAACAATGCAGCAAGTATTTCGAGAGAAATATCCTTCCTTAAAGATAAAAGACGAGAAGATCAAATATGGTGGATTGTGGATTCGACGTTTCCCATAATAGAAGATTGTGAAGATTGCTTCTAAAGCCATAATCTGAGTTGACCGTTGGGAAAAGATCTTTCTTTGAAAGTAGGCGCCGATTTGATCAAGTATAAAAAGGAAGATGAAGAAGAGAAGACAGACACAAGCGTTGAACACAAACCTCATTGATCTACATCGCACACAAGCTCTCAAGTCAATCTGTCTTCTTCATGTACTCTCTGCTAGGTGTTAAGAGTCGTATCTTTTGTTTCAATGCTTTTGAGAGTTACACAGTGAGCTTATAGGATATATTATGAGAGAGTGTTATACTCGAGAGTTTATAACTCAGAAAGTGAGCACTAGGCGATTGATTCACGAAGTGTAAGAGGATTGTACTAGATAGCTGAGAGAGGTGGGGCTCTTCTAGATTGGTCTAGGACTCCAGGGGAACGTGAGTTGACTAGATTGCAATTGTATAGGAGAGAGGCTTCTCGGTGAGCTATTAGGATCCTAACTCTTGTGAATCAATAAAGCCGGTTGATTCCTAGGGTTGTGGAAGAACCCTAGGCGGGGACAAAGGCTTTAATGAGCCGAACCTCGTTAACAATTCGTTGTGTTCTTTACTTATTGCTTTACCATATTTCCGCACTTGTTTCGAATTGTATAACTATTTTGTGATTCAGGTTTTCCAAAGGAAAGAATTAAGTCTACTCTCAAAGGGTTTTACAAGCGTTTCAAAAGTCTTGAGATTATCAGCGAAAAGTTGGCATACTCTATTCAACCCCCCTTCTAGAGTATCTTTATTCTAATTTGTTATACATTTTTGAACCTTCAAATATGTTATGGTCTTTCTTGATGATTGATATTTCGTTGACATGGGTAAATGCTTTCCGTAACACGGAGTTATAAAGGTCGTAGTTGGGATTGTCAAAAGTTGAGTGGGAGTCATAGTCATACAAGACGGGAGATGACCTCCTTCTTCATGCATACTATGATGCATTGAGTGGGAGTCATAGGCCACTTGAAGAGTGAGAACTGAAAATGCATGGCCATGCTCGGATAGATTATTTATAATCATCTGTTTAATTGACATATCAAACTCAGAGTTCAAGAAACATATTCGATAATAGATATGAAAGTCACTATGTCATCAAATAAGACATTAAGAGACAAATGTATCTTGTATTGCACACTTGTTTAAGGACAAGTGGGAGATTGAAGGAATTGTGTCCTTCAATTTAATGTGCAATGACTAAACATGGAATAGGATAATTGAAAGAGATATTCAATCCGATTATATTTGGAGTCATAATGCTTTGCTAGAAGCCAATTACGATTAATGGGGTTAAACGGTTTAAGTCCATCGCTATTATAAACGGGTCATGTGAGGTCACACTCTTAGAGTTCACGGATTGGATCAACGAAATTGATAGTTGATTAGTAATATAAATGTTATATATTATTAATAATAAATATTATTTATTTTTGAAATAAATAATTAGGTAAATTAATTAAGGGAGATACAAAGGCATTTGGTGTGCAAGACCCTTTAGCATCCCCTAATTAAGATTCTCCTAATTGCTTTGGCCGGTTACACACATGATCAACAAGGAATAAAATGGCAAAGCCTTGTAAATGGTTGTGGTTAGTGAAAAAATCAGTTTTGCCCATTCTAAAACAAAAGTTCACGTATTCAGAGCAACAAATGAGAGCTAAGTGCAAATCGTATGAAATCAAGGAGTTGATTGTTGTACGTGAGTGTAGACAACTATCATTCGAGGCAATTTAATTGCTCGCCTTTAGACCTTCGTCCTAGCAGTTGAAGGTAAAGGAGATCCAGATGCCGGGCTCGTGTGGAGTAATTATAGAAGTCACGCTTGGGGCTTTCGATATCTTCCAATTCTATCCAGATTCGATCCGATTAATGCATCAAGAGGTATCTTCTATGAACAATGATTGATCAATCGTTTATACATGAAGATCCTACGATTACATGTATAGATATGATCTAAAATTTCGTTTAATGCATCTAATAAACCTTCAGAGCATTAGCAAATTAACTCATTAAACCTCTCCCAAGTTTTTGCTAAAGTCTCATTCCTCAAATGTTTGTAAGATGTGATTTTTTTTAAAGAATCCAAGAATCAAGAGAATGGAGAGAAGACCCCCGAAAACCCTAGCCAAAGCCCTCGAAACCACTGCCAAGAGTAAGAGTGAGATCAGCAAAATTCAAAACTGAAATGGGCAATCACAACTCAGAACTTGTCCTTCTTCCAGAAATCCTTCAATTGAGTGCTTGGTTCCTCGAACCAGTGAAGAAATCAAGCCACAAAAACAATCCTTCCGGAGAAGCCCTAACTACGGCAGTCTCACCCAATAGTAAACCACAGAAGTCAAATCCCCATCCCAACCTAAAAGCTCCTCTCAAAATCAAACAGAGTATAAAAAAAATCAGGTATAGTTGAGTTAGATCCTGAAAATCAAATCGTTGCCCATTGAAATCCACATCGAAAAGATGGTATAAAGAAGAAGCGAAATCAATGGCGGGATGGTCACAGGTCATATGAGATTCTCTTTGAAGAGCGACAATAAGATCGGATAAAAATGGTGGTTGGTCTCTTTGAAGGTAAGGTAGGAGCACCACGTGAAATATGCAATTGTATAACTCACGAAAATTGCAATACCACAGGGGCTCCCTACGAAATTTATGATTTTTAAAAGAACTATTCACATTTAAGATGAGTCAAAGACCAAAAAGAACGGAAAAGGTAAACCTAAGTGAGCAAGTTTCAGCTGTATTTCAAAGACGAATGCTCGAGAAGTGCGGAGATCTAGGAATGTTTACTATACCTTGCGCCATAGGAACCACTAAACTCGAGCATGCCCTGCTAGATCTATGAGCATCTATAAAAGTTATCTCGTATTCCTTGTATCTTTCTTTAAAAATAGGTACCCTGAAGGAAACAAGAGTGGCAATACAACTCGCAGATCGCTCTACTACTAGAATTCTGTTCATAGACATCATATTTTTTACATCAGTGGGAAATACGCATAATGTTAATTTATTATATTACATCAGTTATTAATTTTGTGACGTTAAATTAAATTTTAACAACTGTTATTATTTTTGACTGATGTTAAATGGTTGGTTCCAAAAAAATTTAAAACACGCTCTCAAAATTGAAACGCCCGGGATGGAAAAACTTGGAAAAAATAGGCGGTGTTTCAAAATTTTTGGAAATTTTAACACATGATAAAAACATCTCCTCTCTCTTGACCCTAAAACCTCCATCTTCTTCTGGCCTCTCTTCTCGTCTGGTTTCCTTTCCCTGTGGCCGGCGACTACATAAGTCTGCCTCTCCTCTCGTCTCCTCTCCTTTCCCTCTAGCCGGCGACTACTGAAGTCTGCCTCTCTTCTCGTCTCCTCTCCTTTCCCTCTAGCCGGCGACTACTGAAGTCTGCCTCTCTTCTCGTCTCCTCTCCTTTTCCTCTGGCCGGCGACTACAGAAATTTGCCTCTCCTCTTGTCGGCGACTACCAAAGTACAGAGAAGACGGTCGACGCCGACTACACTCACCGTCTCATACTTCTCTTTTCCTCTGACCTGTAATTAAAAAGGTAGCGGTTATCTCTCAAAACCCTAACCGGTAAGAATTTTCATAGTTTTTCAACTCTTCTTTCAACCCCTTTTCACATCTGAGGTTTCAGATCTTGTTTTGCTTCTCTCTCTACCTCGTCTCTCTTCCACGGATCTGGTTTCAAGTGATGCTTCGCGTCTCTTTAATAGGGGATATTCCCCGTCTCCCTTCCTTGGCTCTGAGTTCAAGTGATTCTCGAGTGTTCTCTCTCCTCCATTGTTAGGTAACATTTTCGATCCCTTTGTCTTTCAATTCATGAAGTTGATTAGGGTTTGATTTGGTGAACTAGGGGATCTAGGTTTGGGAGTTCGATTAGGGTTTGATTTTCTATTCACGAGCTTGATTAGGGTTTGATTCGGGAGTTTGATTCGAAGATCTAGATTCACGATATTGATTCGGGAAAAGATGCCAGCACTGAAGAATTTTATAGTTCACCGAAATTAGTTACCCAGTCTGTGCAAGTATGTAACACAAAATTCGGTTATGTTGAATATGTTATTGGTTTTTCAATTCAGCCTCATTTTAATGTATCACCTAAATCTGTAATGAACTTAGTATTTATAAGTTTATCTCAAGAGTCAAGCCTCAATGTATTGAAGATGCATTTTATTTCTAAAATTTTGAGTTATAATACAGAATAAGCTGATTTCTTATTTGGAATTTCCTTAAGCCAATGAAAGAAGTAGAGATTCATGAGAATGTTGTTCTGACTTTGGTTGTTTCACGAATCCTGCTGTCATCCGATGCCAATGCCAAAAGCCCACTAACTACTAGCAAAGCATATGTAAGTTTGAGGTGTTAGTTGATTTATGAAATTACTTTTCACGAATGTGGGGTTGAGAGACTAAAGTAGCATCTTACTGAACTAACATGACAATCAATTTCTAACAGTTTGAAACAAGTTTGTGAAATGGCTTTGGCTTTGCCAAAGAAAGTGATATGAGAACTAGTGGAATCTGCTAAATAAGTTTGTAAACTAACCATTATGTTGTGACATATGAACTCTTGATCTTTCATTTATTATCTACTAAAACAATTATTCATTGTTGTTTTTTTTTTACCTAGATGAAAGTGTTTTGGCATTCATATGCATTATTTTTTCATGGTTATTTTTTTACAAAAGCTAATTCCTATGTTATCTAGAGCCTGCTTCTTTATATTGATTATGATTTTTTGGTGTGTTATGTCTGCAATTTACTTGCTTATGCACATCTGTCCATCAAAAATCTTGCTAATAGCAAAGACAAATATAGGCCAGATCATTTGCTTTCAGAATCGACCTGTTCAGTTGTTTAGTTGATGAATTTATCGCTAATGAACCTCATCTGTTCAATTGTTTAGTTGCTGTTTTTTCCCCTTTAATATTTCTGATGAATGCACTTGTTCGGTTGATGAATATATTGTTGTTGCTTTTTTTTTCTGAAGCAGTTTCTGCTGCATTTTTCCCTAGTATGTTGATGTGTTTTTTTCCTCAAGTAGTTGCTGTTGCATTTTCAGCTGCATTTTATGGTGTATGATATTTGCATTTTAACATTTTTTGATTTTGCTCTTCATTGAATGTTGGATGCTTAATTTGAGCAAGATTCAGAGAAGAGAAGTGGCAACACAAGGTCTGAATGAGAGGAAGAAACAACGAATGACGAAGAGGTGGATCGTTGCATCTTGGCCGCGAATTGTGCATCATGCATCTAGACTCTATTGTCATTATTTTCAAGTGATATTAATTTATGTCAAGCTTAGAATCAAATTAATGATGTATTTTGTTTTGTATTTAGCCCTGTTGTCAAGAGTATTCGACTCTATTGTAATTATGAAAGAACATAAGACTGCATTAGGATGGACAATTGTAGGTATCAAGGGAATCAGCCATACACTATATATATAAAATCCTAATGGATGACAGTGAAAATCCGTCAAGGGAACCCCAAAGGTGAATCAATCCCCCTATGATGGAAGTGGTGAAGAAAGAGGTGTTAAAACTTCTGCAAGTAGGAGTAATCTATACAATATCAGATATCTAGTAGGTTAGCCCAATGTACAAAAGTGGTTCCAAAGAAAGAAGGGATCACTATAGTGAAAAATCAAGAAGAAGAGATGGTACCTACTCGAGTACAAACTGGTTGGAGAGTATGCATCGACTACCGCAAGCTAAATGCGATAACTCGTAAGGATCAGTTTCCCCTACCTTTTATTGATCAAATATTAGAGCGTCTTGCCGACCGCTCATTCTTTTGTTTTTTGGATGGCTATTCAGGTTATTTCCAGATTCCCATAGCACCAAAAGATCAGGAGAAAACAACGTTTACATGTACCTTTGGCACATTTGCTTATAGTAGAATGCTCTTTGGATTATGTAACACCCCAAGAACATTCCAATAGTGTATGATGAGCATCTTCTTGGAGTACATTGAAATTTTCATAAAATTGTTCATGGATAATTTTACGGTCCATAGTGACAATTTCGATTCTTGTTTACATCTTTGTCATTAGTGTTGCAAAGATGTATTGAAACTAACCTTGTTCTAAATTCAGAAAAATGTCATTTTATGGTATAATAGGGTATTGTGTTGGGACACATCATTTCAAAAAACGGAATTGCAGTTGATAAAGGAAAGGCTGAACTTATTCAATCTCTACCTTATCCAACTAACGTACACAAAAATTCGTTTCTTTTTAGGCCATGCAGGTTTCTATCGCATGTTTATCAAGGACAATTATCAAAGATTTCATCCCCACTATGTGAGCTTCTAAAAAAGGATGTCGTATTCCAGTTTGATGATAATTGCAAAGAGGCTTTCCACGAGCTGAAAAATCGCGTCATTACCGCACCAGTAATTCGAGCATCAGATTGGTCACAATCTTTCGAGGCAATGTGCGAAACTAGTGATTATGCCAATGGAGCGGTATTCGACCAGAAAATGGATAAAGCTTCACACGGCATTTACTATACTTTGATCACACTGAATGAGGCACAAAAGGAACTATACCACCACCATGAAAAGGAGCTACTGGCAGTGGTGTTTACCCTAGAAAAATTTTGATCATATCTATTGGGTACAAAGGTGATCGTTTACACTTTCCATGCATCTCTCCGATACCTCATGGAAAAGAAAGACGCCAAGCCCAGATTAATTCGATGGATTCTAATTCTCAGACTAACTCCAATGATAGTGTGTATATGTGCAAATGTACATTTTTTGGTGATTTTTTTTTATTCCAATGGTGATTTATGGGGTGCTCAAATGTGTATATTTAAGCATCAAGTTTGCAAATATAAGCATAAAATCCCCCCCCCCCCGGTGTTAACATCTTTACCCATTTTCAAGACAAAAAAAACGCGTTCCTTATAAACACAGCAAATACTTCGTCGGATTGTACATTGTAGCAACGGTCGATTAGACGTTGTAGCAACGTCCAATCCGACGTTGTATTTGGTGATGTATTAGCCGTAGGGGAAAGGGATCTGACGTTGTAACAACGTCGGATTCGACGTTGTAGCTTGGAACCCATGCAGGCTCCATCGGGCTTATCAACGTCCATTTGGACGTTGTAACAACGGCAGATTTGACGTTGTTACTACGTCTAAACTTCCCCAAGGCAAAATAAGGGAGTGGGCATAACGTTGCATACAACGTTGTTGCAATGTCAATTAGAACGTTGTATGCCCAGTAAGTCAGCAACACCTATAAAAGGGGATGAGGACCGCATTTGAAAATACAACACAACAATTCCACATTTTTATTCCTTCGATGGAGCCGGTTAAAACTAAAACTCGTGGATCAACCCCCCGCATTGACTTTATAATCAAATGGGTTCGGTACCCAATGCCCCTAGAGGAGTCTAATTGTGCTTGCCGCAGTCCAGAATACAATGGCATTCATCCTTGCGCGCTCTTTCGGGTCTTGTGTGAAAATGAGAATCACATTCCCGTATCCTTGAAGTTTGGTTGTGTGTACTGCAATCGTTTTCATCAGGGCATTCCTGGAGCATTTGAGTGGAGGGTTGTAGACCTTCTTTTTCAATGTATTCGTTCATTCTTTCCCAATTTAAACAGACATGACCACGTTTACATAGCTCAAACAGCAGGGATACTTGTGAGGGAAGCAAATATGAAGGTCTGAAGCTTTGCATTCAACGAGTTAAAGATTGAACTCATTCCGAAGATGAATTAAGTATAGCCTGGTCTAATGTAAAAAAAATTATGTTGTTATCCGTAGTGTATTTGTTAGTTTTAGTAATGCTTAGATGTGTAATCTAATCGTTACTTAATCATTATATATGAAGTGAAGCGTTTGCATGTGATTGTTTGTTGTCGACAAGAGGTAGAAACCATTGAAAACAATAACGCAAGCAACATGAACTACACAAATATCGTATACCCACAAAATGCGAAATGTATGTCATAAACAAACAAAATATAATGTATCTACTGCATAGATCTAATGTAGCTCATGAAATGCTCGTACATCTGGTCTAGCTGGGGATGCCCGACCAATCCCTGCATACCCTGGGTCATCTCGTCGACCCGGGCCTGGCGCGCTGCAGCCTCATCCTCATCTGGTCCGAGGACATTGTCTGGGTGGGTAGGCATAGCCTGTGGATCATCATCTAGTACCACTGTCGTGGGAAACGCATGACCTCGACTCTGGGACTAGAACCAAGTGAGGTAGTAAGCTGAGACGCCTCCCTGACAGCTCTCGACAGTCATCCGATGACCAGTGACATGGTAGAATCTATCAGGGTCATGTGATGCCCAACGGTGGTGCTGTAGGCCGAACATCATGATGTAACGCTTCTACAGGCAAAACGGTCGTTGCGAGAAGGTGGGAGTGATGACGCCCAATGGGATCTCCTGCGCACGGCTGAACTGTCAAAGCACTGTTGTGAGCATAATTTGACATGTTTTACACTTACTTTTATATCGATTTCTGCACGCATTTCATACATTTGGGTTAGAATAATACAGAATCTGTGTAGTTTACACTTATTTGGCAATATATGCAGGTCTACACAAGTTTTGGTTATATTTCGCAGAAATCGGACACACTTTGGAGCTTAAAGGAAACTCATGGAGAAGCTAAGAATGGTGCAACTGGCGAAAAGGCCATTTTTCGGTATTCATCATTCGGAATCAAGCTTTGATGTCTTCATGAAAGTTGTAGCCCTCGAAAAGAGCTTTCCAACGCATGGTCATATGCGTCAATCCGACGAACGAGGACTCGGGAAAGTGCGTTTTAAGAACGGAACAGAATGCTGAAAGCAACAGCGTTACACGAAATCGACCAAATTGGTCGACATCGACAAAGGCTTACTCGACATTTGCTCCAGAGGACGAGATCGAGCACGAGATGAAGACAAATGTTACTCTACGTCGGAAAGATTTACTCTATGTCGAGGAGGTTGCTCTACGTCGAGGAGATTTACTCTATGTCGAGGAGGTTGGTCTACGTCGAGAAAGTGCTACTCGATATCGAGGAGTCCTAGTCGATGTCGAGGAGACCCCAGTGGCCGACGTCGAGTAATCCGAATCTTGTTAAGGTTCTATCCCGAATCCGATGGTGATATTTTCGAGATCAAATTCCATCCGGATCTATCAAGAGCTATCGAGTTCCATCATCAAGGAAGGAGAAGATTTATCCATTGAAGACTTTTAGATATAATTCCCTATTTAGATTTAATTCCTTTATTGTTTTTATTTATCATTAAGCTCTTAGATATAATTTTAGATATAGATAGAGATTTTTATCCTTGATTAGCAAGGAATAGAAGGCTATAAATAAAGCCCTAGGGGGCTGATTTTCATTCATTAAAGCAAAGCCGTTTTCGGGCGCAAGGAGAGGGAGGGCGCAAGGAGAGGGAGGAGGCAAGGAGAGGGAGGAGGCGCCAGAGAGAGAGAGAGAGAGAGAGAGAGAGAGAGAGAGAGAGAGAGAGAGAGAGAGAGAGAGAGAGAGAGAGAGAGAGAGAGAGGAGAGAGAGAGAGAGAGAGAGGAGGAACGTTTGGAATGTTTTGTAAGTTTTAGTTTATGTTAAAGTTAATTTCTTTCATCATGTTTGCTTTCTAATTTTCCTTCTTCTAGGGTTGGGGTGATCCCAACATAGATATGTTTGTTTGATTTATGAATTCATGATTTTGTATGTCTTTATTATCATCTATCTATGTGCTTAATCCTTTGCGACAGTCGAGGACAATTCCTTATTTGCAATTATGAAGCGAAAGTGAATTAATTATGAATTTGGATAGTAATTAGGCTTTGTCTGCGAAAGTTGATTGATCCTAATTAAGAAAAGGTAGTAACACTTAGGGTTTATGCGAAAGCCTCTATATTCCTATTTGTTAATAACGAAAGTTATTTGATATAAAGCATGCATCTTTATGTGATTTATGATCTGCGCATATGTTTATTGTTGTGGTGATCCCTAACCTTGGAAGTTTGCATCTTTATATATTTTATTTCATTATTTTTATCCTGCAAAGTTACCCGACACCGACCACCTCTTCTTCTATCATTCCCTCGACATCGACCAAGTCTTAGTCGACATCGACAACAACCTCCCCACCTTTTCCCGCTATCCCTGAACCCCAAAACACACTAAACCTAGAACCGCTGACTTCTCTCCTGAGGACGAACCTGACTCCACTATCCTATAGCGGGGTCTTGACTACAAATTTATTTGGTCGAGAAACCCTCTGGTCAAATTGGCGCCGTTGCCGGGGATATATCAATCGCGCCTAGTTTAATTGTGTTTAAGGTTCAGAAAAGCCCATCCCTTTTTCTTACCCTTCACATACCCTACCACCACCTACCTCACCGGTACCAACTGGGTGCCAAGCTTTTGCCACTAATTTGTGTTCTTGATTGTGATTTCAAAGCTTAGGTACAAAGATGGAAGACTTTGTCGAAGGGAATCCTGCATGGGAAGAATGGTATCAAGATTTGAGACAGAGAAATAGGATCGCAGTAGAGGAGTCACGATTAAGGGAAATAGCTCGGTTGGAAGACGAAATCCGAAGGCTTGAGGCTTCCATTCAGTCTAAAGGACCATGCCCTCCTCTCGACGAGCCAATTGACCCACTCAATGTCGACAACCAGGTATGTCCTTCCTCGAATTTCATTCCTACTTTGCTACCTATTGTTGATGAATCATATGAAGGATCCCACGGCGAAATAGCACTAGAAAAGAAGAAGTTGGACATTGTTGACCAGGGCATTCCAAGATCGCTTTTACCTTACAAGGTGAAGGCTATCCCCGATGATTTTGAGCAACCGATGTTCATATTCAAGTATGGGGTCCTAGCAAAGTGGCATGAAGTTCCGCATGATGAGGTGGAAATATCTCTTCCCACTCCAGCGTTTTGCTGTGGTGGAGACGCGCAACCAAGTCAACCTATGAATCGGAAGAGGTATGATGATGAGGTATGTATATTTTCTTTATATCTTCCTTTATGCATGCCAACTGGAGCCCAGGAAGATGAATGGGTGAAGCCATGGAGCGTTCACTCGGGGAGGTTTAAGCTTCTTCACATGATGCCTCCGGATGACATCCCACGCTTTCCACCACCGGAGGAACCACCAGATCCACCTATACCTCCGGACAAAGATGAGCCAGGCTAATGCTAAATGGAAAGTCGGCCTAGCGACTATAAAATCTAGAGCTTGTACATAGACTTTTTTTAGGACACTTTTTGGGACATTGTTTTTTTTTTTGCTTGTTTTTGGTTTTGAACGTTTTTTGGTTTTTGTTTTTTCTTTTGTGGGTATATGTCTTCTACACTTTTCAGGTCCATGGATAGATGCAAGCTAAAAACGGACTCGGCTCAGGCATTTTAACTCGATATTATGAAGCCCTGCACATCTGTCTAGTGAGTTTCTTTCTTTACCTTTGTTTTTATACAGTGAGGACACTGTAATGTTTAAGTATAGGGTGGGGGAAGGGCTTACTTTATGCATATTTGCCATATTTGACATTATTTGTGCATATTTGGAGTTTATTTCTTTGAATTGCTACATGGCTATTTTGGAATTCATTATTGATTTATGTGCTTATATAGGCATGTTTTCCAAAATTTGAAAAAATGACCCCCATTGAAATTTTTGATAATGTCATGGAAGTTATATTAAACTCGACGATGCAAAATTGGATTCATTAGAGATATAGCATGAAATTGCCTAGTAAAGGGAAGTCACAATGAAGTGCATTATTTTCTTGAAAACCATGAAAGGAGGTAAATTTTGAAGTTGCTTTTGACATGTTGCATAATAAGATGATGGAGGACTTTATATTTCCATATAATGCTCATATGTTTATATTCCTAGCCTTACCTATGCTTGTGCATTACACAAAAGCCATAATATGCCTTATTTCAATAATTGCTCCACATGATCTAAATATTTGCTCATTCTTTACCCTATCCGGGGATTATGTTGAGAATGATGTTACATTATGGAGATGTCATATGGTGATTGTGTTGTTATCATTATTGGAGTTTGGTGGAATTGTTTGAAATATATGGAAAATTTAATGAGTGAAAGAAAATCCGATCAAAGATCGACCCTGCTCGCTGAGATAATAGTTTGGCGAGATGGGACACCAGGCGAGGAGTCCGACGCACTAAGTATCCGGGGCCATTCATGACACCCATGTTTGCGACTCGCGAGAAGGCAGTGCTGAGGTTAGAGAGGTAAAAGCATTATGAAAGGTGATGAATGTTATGGAGAAGGAATGTGGAAATTCAATTTGGAAATACTCCATTTCCCCGGATCATAAGCACCACATTGCTAGAAATTGCCCACCTTTAGCCTTTTACCAATTCTACTCCTTATTTGAGCTTAAATTAAAGTCCTCTTGATTATTAATGCTCTGTCACATATGAATTGTTTTTGCATAACCCTCCTTTTGTGAGTAGATGTTGCTTTCGTATAATTGCACATACATGGATCTGTGACACTAGTACCTTTTCGAGGATGGTAATTGACTGCAGGGATATATGAGAATGAATCTGATATGTTGAGAGTTTGAATTCTTCCCCTGAATGACAATTAAAAGTATTGCTTGAGGACAAGAAAGCTTAAGTATGGGGTGTTTGTTGTGAGCCTAATTTGCCATGTTTTACACTTACTTTTATATCGATTTCTGCACGCATTTCATACATTTGGGTTAGAATAATACAGAATCTGTGTAGTTTACACTTATTTGGCAATATATGGAGGTCTACACAAGTTTTGGTTATATTTCGCAGAAATCGGACGCACTTTGGAGCTTAAAGGAAACTCATGGAGAAGCTAAGAATGGTGCAACTGGAGAAAAGGCCATTTTTCGGTATTCATCATTCGGAATCAAGCTTTGATGTCTTCATGAAAGTTGTAGCCCTCGAAAAGAGCTTTCCAACGCATGGTCATATGCGTCAATCCGACGAACGAGGACTCGGGAAAGTGCGTTTTAAGAACGGAACAGAATGCTGAAAGCAACAGCGTTACTCGAAATCGACCAAATTGGTCGACATCGACAAAGGCTTACTCGACATTTGCTCCAGAGGACGAGATCGAGCACGAGATGAAGACAAATGTTACTCTACGTCGGAAAGATTTACTCTATGTAGAGGAGGTTGCTCTACGTCGAGGAGATTTACTCTATGTCGAGGAGGTTGGTCTACGCCGAGAAAGTGCTACTCGATATCGAGGAGTCCTAGTCGATGTCGAGGAGACCCCAGTAGCCGACGTCGAGTAATCCGAATCTTGTTAAGGTTCTATCCCGAATCCGATGGTGATATTTTCGAGATCAAATTCCATCCGGATCTATCAAGAGCTATCAAGTTCCATCATCAAGGAAGGAGAAGATTTATCCATTGAAGACTTTTAGATATAATTCCCTATTTAGATTTAATTCCTTTATTGTTTTTATTTATCATTAAGCTTTTAGATATAATTTTAGATATAGATAGAGATTTTTATCCTTGATTAGCAAGGAATAGAAGGCTATAAATAAAGCCCTAGGGGGCTGATTTTCATTCATTAAAGCAAAGCCGTCTTCGGGCGCAAGGAGAGGGAGGGCGCAAGGAGAGGGAGGAGGCAAGGAGAGGGAGGAGGCGAGAGAGAGAGAGAGAGAGAGAGAAGGAGAGAGAGAGAGAGAGAGAGGAGGAGGAGGAACGTTTGGAAGGTTTTGTAAGTTTTAGTTTATGTTAAAGTTAATTTCTTTCATCATGTTTGCTTTCTAATTTTCCTTCTTCTAGGGTTGGGGTGATCCCAACATAGATATGCTTGTTTGATTTATGAATTCATGATTTTGTATGTCTTTATTATCATCTACCTATGTGCTTAATCCTTTGCGACAGTCGAGGACAATTCCTTATTTGCAATTATGAAGCGAAAGTGAATTAATTATGAATTTGGATAGTAATTAGGCTTTGCCTGCGAAAGTTGATTGATCCTAATTAAGAAAAGGTAGTAACACTTAGGGTTTATGCGAAAGCCTCTATATTCCTATTTGTTAATAACGAAAGTTATTTGATATAAAGCACGCATCTTTATGTGATTTATGATCTGCGCATATGTTTATTGTTGTGGTGATCCCTAACCTTGGAAGTTTGCATCTTTATATATTTTATTTCATTATTTTTATCCTGCAAAGTTACCCGACACCGACCACCTCTTCTTCTATCATTCCCTCGACATCGACCAAGTCTTAGTCAACATCGACAACAACCTCCCCACCTTTTCCCGCTATCCCTGAACCCCAAAACACACTAAACCTAGAACCGCTGACTTCTCTCCTGAGGACGAACCTGACTCCACTATCCTATAGCGGGGTCTTGACTACAAATTTATTTGGTCGAGAAACCCTCTGGTCAAGCACCCTATCTGTCATTACGGCTCAAAGACGCCACCGAATCTGATGGTGCCTCGATAGGTGGAGGAGCGAAACTGACATGGAAAATCTAGGTCTCTACTAAAAGGCACCCACTCAACCTATGTTGTAAAAATGATATTAGAGAAGCAATCTTACTCAACATATGTAATTAAAATCATAGAAAGTGAGAAACACGTTACCTGATCGATGGTCATGCGCTCAAGTTGTGCCTGAAGCTTCTTCTCACGCTTGCGCCTCTCCACGTCATTCCCCCTCTTTGCGGCCTTCGACGGGTCAAATCGTGCCATTGTCGGGGATCATCAGCCAGTGCATCCTTGTCCGGGTGAAGTGGACCCGTAAAACAAGGGAAGTACGACCAAATCCATGCCTAAACAGTATAAACCATTAGAGCACTTATTATATGTAACTCGCAAGTACAACAACAAATTTACCGTATTCAACGCACACTTACCTGCAGCAGCACAACACACCCACGTAGACCCTTAGCCTCGCCTCTTGTGGGCTCCCCTAATCCCCGGTAGAGGAAGGCAAGCACTCCTACTCCCCAAGCTAGTCTCCCAGAGTGCGCCAAGTCCCAAACTAGCCCGAACAACGAGAAGTGTATGCGGCTCTGGGACTTGTCGATGAAGAGCATCGCACCCAGCAGCGTAGCCAAGAAATAAACGGCGAGATAGTGGTGGCGCTCTCTGACTTCGGCGTTTTCGCCGGTGAACTGATCCCAACGGCAGTCGTGCCTCTGCTCCCACGCAGCCATCAACGTCGGGATAGGCGCTCCGCAAGCGGTCCTGTGCTTCTTTAGTTGGGTCGCGTTCGAACCAAACATCTGCTGCAATCGAGGCTCCAGTTGTAGTGGCAGATAGTCATGGAGAGGCTTGCAAGGCAGTCCGTCAATCGGCAGCCCCATCAAACAAGCGACTTGGTTGAGTGTGATGGTCATCTCGCCCCAAGGGAATTGGAAAGAGTTCGTCTTCGGCTGCCAGTGCTCAATGAACACAGTCAACAACTAGGGAATCCACTTCATCCCAGCTTATATCAATCAGCCCCAGTAATGATGTCATCAGGCACTCGTATATGTAGTGCCGGAACAGATTGAGGTGTGTAGCCCGATGATGAATCTTTAATAGTTTATGATGAAAGGTAGGGTTCGTCCACAACCAGTGAGACCTATGATGCCTATACGACACCAAAAGATCTCTTGGAGGCAACTCGCCATCGGGGAGCTCATCATCCCCATCATCAGCATCCTCCTCCTCCTCGGCCTCCCTCTCTTCCTCGGCCTTCCCCTCCTCCTGAACCGCCCCATGCGGCTCCTGAGCTAGCCCCTATGGGTCCTAACCCACCACCTGCCCCGCCCCCTGCGGCTCCTGCACCACAACATGTCCTCCCCCCTCCTACTACTCCTCACTAGCCACCTGACCCGCCACCTCCTGTCCCGGATCATGCCCCTCCACCTGGTGATCCTCCTTATCATGATCACTATCATCGTCGTGCTCCTCCTGGTTGAAATGAAGATCCTCCACATCCTCCTCCCACGTGCCATCCTCTACTGCAGAAGGTGTAAGGCAACCACTTGATGCTGCGATGACCTCAGCCCAATCAATGTCGTCGTGCACTTCTCCGGAGGTACTAGCCCCACCCGTGCGATCCTCAAGCCCATTAGTAAGGCCGAAGAACGTAGAATCGACGTCCATAATTCCCTGCGTCCTATCCGTCGGCTGCGTTAGGTCTCATGGTCATAGTCTCTTGCTCCGCAAGAGCCATGAGATCTGACAATGTCTGCGAAGATGAATAAGTGACGATTACATCGGCTAGATCGATCCTCCCTACGACATGTGAAGGCGCATTGCGATGTCGACCGAGAACAATGCGAATGGTCCCGTCATCTCTCCTTATCCGGGAATCCTATTAAATTTTAAACTAGTTTTTAAATATATTCTTTTTTTTCAGTTGAATGTTCCTTTCATTATATTATATTCAACTCTCTATTTAAATTATCTATTTCATTCAAAAATTGAACTTTTGATCCGCTTACAGTAGTTCGTTTTAACATCTTATTTTATAACAATTTGATTCTATACTTTATTTTTTGCATGTTTGCATTTTGTTCGGCACAATTTTGATATACATTATATTATACTTACATTATAAGTATATTTTTCTTTCAATATATTGTATTTGTTTTTTATTTTGCTATAATTTATTTATATATATGATCTCTATTTAATTTTCCTTTTCATATTTTGTATTTAATTCAATTTCATCATATATGTCTAATCTAAAAGAAATTAAATTAATATATAATATGTAGGTAAAACTACTCAGTCTACAATTTTTATAATTTATTTACTGATACAAATAAAACTACTCTATCTAAAATCAAATAAGGTAAACTTATTCTATATTCTATATAAAATTAAATAAGGTAAACTTATCCGATACAAATAAACTTATTCTATATAAAATTAAACAATTAAACAATAAGGTAAAATGAAAAATAAAACGAATTCATACTAACCGATGGAGTACTCGACAGGGGGGAAACCTCCTGGGTACGCCTCTTCTGGCCTGCACCGACACTCCCACAACCGCGGCCACCCCCATCACTGGCCATCCTCCCAGTTCTGCCTCCACCAACTCCTCGGCCAACGCCACTAGAATCCCTGGAGCCGCCTCCACCTACCCCTTGGCCACCACCTCCACACCCTAATCCACCATGGTCAGCGCCGCCCCCTTCGGTTCCTCGCCCGTACCCACGACCATCACCACCACCTCGCCCGAGGCCAACCTCTCCGACGCCGGCCCGTCAGCTCCTCGTCCAAGACCGCCTTGCTCGCCCCCACCACCATTGCCACCGCCTTTCCCAGATACGCCTTTGCTGGCGCCGCCCTTACCTCGTCCTCAAGATCTTACCATCGCTCTCTCGCCAGCAGCACGGGTGTCACTCTCTCGAACTGGTGTCGCTCTCTCGTCGGAATCGCTCTCTTGCCGATTTGATCTCTATTTTGCGTGTGTGTGGAGGAAGTCTCACAACGTCGAATCCGATGTCGTGCTTTATATAAAAAGAAGCCCAACGTTGGATTCGACGTTGTGCATAGTAGCACAATGTTAAATTGAACGTTGTGGATCAGAACGTTGTAGCAACGTTTTGAATTAAAACGTTCGATTGGACGTTGTGACTCAAATTACAACGTGCATTTGAACGTTGTAATTTGAATTACAATGTTCGATTGAACATTGTAATTTATACGTAATATTAAAAATTAATTAAATAAATACATTACTTTATTAGAGTAATAAATAAATAAATAAATTTAATAAATAAATTACTTTATAAAAAAATTACTTTATACGAATATCATTTATATCAAGTAACAAATTACATAAAAAAAGAAAACCTTAATTTACATAAAATTTCCGACCGGAGGGAGGAACAAATTGAATATATATTTTTACCAAATATTTTCTTATAAGTTGAAGATTTATATGAAGTAACAAGTTGAAGATTTACCATACACCGCGACGAGATTTGTTATAAACATAAGTTTGTGTCATTTTGATAATGAAGAAAGGGTTTGAACTGTTATAGGCATTTACTCTTCGAACAACTTTGTCCGCTGCACTCGTGGAACGACATGTGATTCTACGTACTTGAAAATTTTCAGCAAGCTGATTCACTCGTCGTTCGACGATTACAGCGGACAAAGTTCTTCGATGAGCCAAGGCCTATAAAAGCCCAAACCATTCCTTCATTATCAAAGTTGAAATGATAATACATACATTGCATACAATGATTCTACATGTCACTAGTTACGGGGTGCTGCCGTAATTGGTGGTACAACTACCAACGGACTCATCCAGATTG
The DNA here is from genome assembly GCA_963922045.1 of Persicaria maculosa. Taxonomy (NCBI): domain Eukaryota; kingdom Viridiplantae; phylum Streptophyta; class Magnoliopsida; order Caryophyllales; family Polygonaceae; genus Persicaria; species Persicaria maculosa. The sequence goes on along the minus strand of OY998251.1, from coordinate 54,129,505 downwards.
GTGTAGATGTCGATTTACACCTCGATGAACGCGTATGATCTCAACCTATCGTTTGTCGGGCCTACCACCCTTTCCATCACAAACTCCGTAACTTCACGGATACAATGTCGACATACATCATGGTAGAACTCGTCCAGCATTTCCGTAATCCTATTGCCCATCTCGGTTTGGTAGGCCTCTCGGTCGTTGGTGGTCCTCAAGGTGTCATGGTGGCATCCGAACTCCGTCGGCAACGACCTCCTAGAGCCACTTTGACATACCACGTGGAAAAGGCAGCATGGAAACACCCGCTTGTACTTCCTGTGTTTAGGACTGTGCAGATTTCGGTTTAGACCGAAAAACCGACTGGAACCAAACCGGTAGAACCGGTCAAATAAATGAACCAGATATTCCGGGCCGATCATATAAATAAACCGAACCGGTCATATAACTGAACTGAACCGGTAGATGTCGATTTTCCACCTCTTGATTTTACGTGTGCACTTGAATTGATCAGGTAATAGCTTCTTTACTAATTGTTATATGCTTATCACTTTTCAAAACCATGAAGTGAAGTCCTACTGTTATTCCGTAATCTTGTACATCATTTTCTTGTGCATTAATCTTGATATAATTTTTATTTGTATATTAGATGTTAGGGTCAAAATCGAAAAAAAGGGTTGTTATTATTGAAGATACTCCAAGTGGTGATCAACTACCCATTGATTTTCTCAATCAAGATGAAGAAACTGAGTTCGAGGAAAATCCACCAAATACTCCTACAAAAAGTCTACTGCAATAAAGATGAGCGAAAGGTTTCTCAATAAAGATGAACGAAAGGATTGCATATACATTAAAAGAAAGAGAAAAAGAAGGGATACGTACTGGAAAGACTTCAAAGAATATTCAGACAAGAAGAACCATATTCGTGCTTAGTGTAATTTTTGTGGGAAAACATTTGCTGCTGATCCCAACCTCAATGGAACAACAAATGTTAGAAATCATTAGGGATCTTGTCCAAAAAATCCAGCCAACAAAAGCAAAGGTAAGTAGGCTAAACTTATACTTCAACCTAGTGATGGAGAAGGGACAGTTAAAATGAAAAATTGGGTGTTAAATGTCGATGAAGTTCGAGAAGCATTAATAGAAATGCTAGTCATCAATGAGATACCATTTCGAACAGTGGCGAAGCTCGGTTTTAAGAAACTATTATCTATTGCGTGTCTGACATTTCATATGCCTTCTCATTTCACCGTTTTGCGTGATTGCTATCAGTTATATTTGAGTGAAAAGATGAAGTTGAAAGAGTTTCTTAGAGTCTCATGCCAAAGAGTGAGCTTGACTACAGATACTTGGTCCTCTATACAAAAGATAAACTACATGTCTCTCATTGCTCACTTTATTGATGATGAATGGAACTTGCAAAAGAGGATTTTGAATTTGTGTTCGATTTCTAATCACAAAGGTGAGGCTCTTGGTCATGGGATTGAAGATAGTTTAGCTTTTTGGGGTTTATGTGATAAACTCTTTAATGTGATAGTTGATCATGCTAGTGCTAATGATGTAGCTTGTAATTATTTAAAGAATATAGGAACTCCAAGTGGATCCATAAGCAAAAGAAAGTATGTGCATATGAGGTGTGTTGCACATATTATTAATCTATTTGTGTGGGATGGTTTGAAAGTATATGTTGATTGCATTGATAAAGTGCGAGCTGCTATGAAGTTCATTAGGAGTTCTCCGGGTAGATTGAATGTATTCAAAGAACAAGCGGAGAAATGTAAAATTGAGTGCAAGTCTTCCTTGTGTTACGATGTGCCTACTAGATGGAATTCCACTTATAAGATGTTTGATGTTGTTTTGAAGTTCAAAGTTGCTTTTTATCGGGTAGATCTTCCTTTAGAATATGATGGGATAGAGTTGGGATCATTCACTTCTGATGATTGGAAGAAGGTTGAGTTGCTTGTTAATTTTTTAAAGGAATTTTATGACATCACTAATGTTGTCTCAGACTCTTTGTATGTGACAAGCAACACTGCTCTATTTCACATTGGTCAAGGACTAAATGCAATCAACAATTGGATGTGTACCGGTGATCCTGTTTTTACAAATATGGCCTTAAAAATGAAAGAGAAGTTTGAGAAATATTGGGGTAGTGTTGAGAAGATGAATGAGTTGATTTTTTTTGCTGTCATCCTTGACCCAAAAGCTAAGTTTCTTGTTGTCCAACTAACCCTTCGTGACATGTATGGGGATAAAGAAGGAGATGAATGGGCTGCAAAAATAAAGAAGGATGCTTTTAAGTAATATGATGAATATAGGAGTATTTATGCTTCTTTAGATCTTCAAAACAGTGAAGCCATTTCGAGTAGCTCCCTGGTCAAAGATAAAGAATGTTCAAGCTACACGGCTAACAAGTTAGAGCAAGTGAAAAGACAAATGAACGAAGCAAATCATAGTGGGCTGATGAGATCTTAATTTGAAAGATATTTGAATGAGCAAATAGGTGAAGATAAAGAGAAAGATATCTTGATTTGGTGGAAACTTAATGGTCCAAGATTTCCGATTCTTGCACGTATGGCATGTGGTGTACTAGCAATCCCAATATCAACAGTTGCGACATTTAGATCAATTCAGAAGCTCATTAACCCCAAAGGTGGTACAGTTGTACTAGTGATTTTATTTGTTTAATTTTTTTTCCATAGATTAGTTAAACTTTCTTTACTAAGTTTCTTTCTGACATAGATTTCTATCAATTTTAACAATACAAGATGGTACAATCACTTATATGTGGACAAGATTGGATTAGGGCAAGGACTCGCATTGCTCCATTTGATATTGAGGAAATTACGCTTGATGATGTGGAGGGAAGGGAGAAAAGTAAATTTCTATCACCTAATTACTCATTATATATACACACGTACACTACTGCATGCTCATCATCTTTTTATATTAATCCTTTAAAATATTTTTAAATTGTTAGCAGTTGCTTTTTATACTTCTAATATGCTACGATATTTATATTACACTGTTATTTGTTAGGTTCAATTGCTAAACTCCTTTCATACTTTTGTTTTTTCATTAACTATGATGTTATTAATAATATAGATTTACATACAAAAAATTCCAATGATGATGAAATAATCTATGTTGCTTGAGTTAAGGAGTAATGGTACATAATTATTTTTTATAAAAGTGAAATACTAAGTTTATTTTTTTATTCTCTCATTACTTGACTCTTTTTTTTCTAATTTTCAAGGATGTTTGTTGATGCTTATAAGCTTGAAGAGTGGCAGGGGACAAGTGATGAACTTCTACGTACAAGCTGCAACACTAATCCATCAAGGATTCTTTAATTTTTAATTATTAATTATGAAATAGCTTTTTTGCTACTTTCTGTTTTTTTTTTCATTCACCATTTTTATCCAAAAACTTCTTCTATGTGGATTCTTGGACAAGTTGGATGTGATTACTACTTAATTACACTTTTGGTTTTGGATGCAGTTTAATAATTTTTGTGTGGTTGTTTAATTTGTATTCAAGTTTGGTTATTTCAGTTCTTCCGATTCCGGATCCGGAATTACTTTCTATATTCCAGATCGATTTCAAACCGAACCGGAATGTTACCGATTCGGTTATCGGTCTGAATATTTAGAATATTCTGGTTCTGGTTTGACCGGTTTTGTGCCGGTTGAGGTTCGGTTCCAACCGGTGCTTAGCCCTACCTGTGTTGGTAGCTGCAATCGCTTTCCTCACGTGGAAGACGGTGTTTCGTCCCTCTAACTTGATAACCGATCTCATCGGGCGTTTCTCCGTCTTTTAGGAAGGTACTCGGTGGTCTATTGAGAACCGACATTAGGTGGTATATGTGGGAGAGGGATAGTGGGTTGTATGGGTTGTTGGGGTGGGGTGTTGCTTTTATAGGCCATTCACAATGCGACGTCGGATCTGACGTTGCATAGGGTTTAGCAATGTCGGATTCGACGTTCTATACCTTATGCATAAGGTTGATACCCTATGGCAACCCTATGCATAGGGTATGCAACGTCAGATCATACGTTGCTACACTCTTTGCAATGTCGAATTAAACGTTGCATTGTGAAGGGCTTAGGGTTAATACCCTAGCAACCCTATGCATAGGGTGTGCGATGTCGGAACCGACATTGCATAAGGTATAGAAAAGTTTGATCCGACGTTGCATGCCCTATGCATAGGGTTGACACCCGACGCTGCATTTTGACTCGACATTGAGTCATCTTCAGTCGATATTGAGTGAATTGAACCGATATCGAGTGTCCATAGTTGCCCATTTGTTCTTCTTATTAGATTCGATTCAAATGAATATGAAAATGATTCATATTTCAATGTATTTGTTCTTCTTATTAGATTCGATTCAAGTGAATATTAAAATGATTCATATTTAATTGTATATGGTCTTTTTATTAGATTCGGTTGAAGTGAACATCAAAATGATTCATATTTCAATGTATTTGTTCTTCTTATTAGATTCGATTCAAGTGAATATGAAAATAATTTATATTTCAATGTATTTGTTCTTCTTATTATATTTGATTCAAATATTTCAATGTATTTGTTCTTGTTATTATCAAAATGATTCATATTTCAACGTCGGTTCGAACCGGTGCTCAGCCCTACCAGTGTTGGTAGCTGCAATCGCTTTCCTCATGTGGAAGACGGTGTTTCGACCCTCTAACTTGATAACCGATCTCATCGGACGTTTCTCCGTCTTTTAGGAAGGTACTCGGTGGTCTATTGAGGACTGACATTTGGTGGTATATGTGGGAGAGGGATAGTGGGGGAGGGATAGTGGGTTGTATGGGTTGTTGGGGTGGGGTGTTGCTTTTATAGGCCATTCACAATGCGACGTCGGATCCAACGTTGCATTGGGTTTAGCAACGTCGGATTCGACGTTCTATACCTTATGCGTAAGGTTGATACCCTATGGCAACCCTATGCATAGGGTATGCAACGTCGGATCCAACGTTGCTACACTCTTTGCAACGTCGAATCAGACGTTGCATTGTGAAGGGCTTAGGGTTAATACCCTAGCAACCCTATGCATAGGGTGTGCGATGTCGGAACCGATGTTGCATAGGGCATAGCAACGCTTGATCCGACGTTGCATGCCCTATGTATAGGGTTGACACCCGACGCTGCATTTTGACTCGACATCGACTCATCTTCAGTCGATATTGAGTGAATTGAACCGATATCGAATGTCCATACTTGCCCATTTGTTCTTCTTATTAGATTTGATTCAAGTGAATATGAAAATGATTCATATTTCATTGTATTTGTTCTTCTTATTAGATTCAATTCAAGTGAATATTAAAATGATTCATATTTCAACGTATTTGGTCTTTTTATTAGATTCGATTGAAGTGAATATCAAAATGATTCATATTTCAATGTATTTGTTCTTCTTATGAGATTCGATTCAAGTGAATATGAAAATGATTTATATTTCAATGTATTTGTTCTTCTTATTATATTTGATTCAAGTGAATATGAAAATTATTTATATTTCAATGTATTTGGTCTTATTATTAGATTCGATTCAAGTGAATATGAAAATTATTCATATTTCAATGTATTTGTTCTTCGTATTAGATTCGACTCAAGTGAATATGAAAATTATTCATATTTTAATGTATTTGTTCTTCTTATTAGATTCGATTCAAATGAAAAGTAAAATGATTCATATTTCAATTCTTTTCTTCCTATTAGATTCGATTCAAGTGAATATGAAAATGATTCATATTTCAATGTATTTTTTGTTTTTATTAGATTTGATTCAAGTGAATATGAAAATGATTCATATTTCAATATATTTGGTCTTACTATTAGATTCGATTCAAGTGAATATGAAAATTATTGATATTTCAATGTATGTTTTCTTATTATTAGATTCAATTCAAATGAATATGAAAATGATTCATATTTTAATGTATTTGTTCTTTTTATTAGATTCGATTCAAATGAAAAGTAAAATGATTCATATTTCAATGTTGTGTTTTCTTCTTATTAGGTTCGATTCAAGTGAAAATTAAAATCATTGAAACGAATATTTAAACAAAGCCATAGATATTCCTAAGGTTTAAATTAAGGGAATTACATAGAGTTCACATCACAAGTGCATTGTGATAGCATGCATTTAGGTATGCATAATAGGTTGCATTTAGCTTAGTTATGATGCATATCATGCATGGTTTAAGTATGATTTGCATATTAGTTCTCTATGTTGTCAGAGTCGGAATCTACACGCTTTTATTGATTATTTCAGGTAATGGTGGATCCGAGGAGGAGACATGAGTTGATAACGCATTATATGAGAATGTCTAGTTGATCGAAGAAGCTTACATGAATATCTAAAGAGGTCCTGAGAAGAAGAAGCGAATCTAAACGAAGAACAAGTATGCAGAAGTTGTCGCCAGACATGCTGAACTTGTTTTGCACTTTCTGGAGGCCTCGGTTGTCCGATTGACTATTATGACCATGTGTTGGAAAGCTCTTTCAAGGGCCCGCAGCATTGGTCGTGAGCGCGGATGCACGGCGTTTTAAATATTAAAAAAAACCTAGATCCCTTTATTTATTTCATGGCCGACTTTGGATGATATTTAAGGTCACTTTTAGTTATTTTTCCATTACTTCTATTCTATTCTTACGTTCATCAGACACTTTAGAGATTTTGAGCGATGTCTTCTATGAGGAACTAAACTCATCTATTATGCCTACAATTTGAAGCTTTATTTGGATTGATTATGAGTTTCTAATTTTCGTTCCTTATTTCCTATATTTGAATGCTTCAACTTCTTTGTGCTTGATTGTTTATTGTTTTGTTCTATCTTGTCTGGCCAACTTGTTAGATCAATTCAATTGCTAAGGTTTTGTAGATTCCTGGTTGTGAACCTTAACCTAAGTAGCAAACTTGTTCCTTTAGGGCTGGTTGAACTAATTGAATGAGTAGGAAGTTGAATGTGTTGTTAAATCCCTCTTTAGGGACTGCAAATACCTTGGCTAATATCTGAACTTAAAGCTATCAATTGGGTTAAATCCTTCTTTAGGGACTGTTCGATTGATAAGGATTGCTAGGACTGGTTGGACTAGTAACTATATTAGGTCGGGACAAGGGCATTCATAGGAAACTTAATAGGACGAGAAGAAGTTACAAGGATCGCTTCAATCCAATAAAGTGGAAAATTGTAGGTAGAATTGCTTCTCCAAATTGTCTAAAAACCAAATTTCTTTGCTTTGCTTTCTTTACTTCGCTTTGATAAAAGGCGAAACTTTTACACTCTCAAAACCCCTCAATTTGGTTACTTTGGTTGACACTTGAATCACACTTGAATAATAATTTCCTTGTGGGATCGACCTCTTACTTATTGCTATACTAGTTATAGGTTTGAGTTTACTTTGGCGGATCAACGATAGGTTTTCCCTCCATCACATTGCCGAAAATATAACATATAAAAAAACGTACAGTTGCCCCAAATCGTACATTGAAAACACAAAATCAATAGGATCAGTTGCTCCCAATGAACTCAGCAGGAGCCGCTGGTTGTATCTCAATCAGCACCTACTGGAACGCGTACGTCTCCATAGTGTTTTGGGCGGGCTGCACTACTAGAACGAATCCATTGCAATATGAGGAATATCGGACGAATTTTGAAAGGGAGGAAGCATGTTCAGGTCGTTTTTGTAGAGACCGACAGTCCCGACCTCTGTCTGACGCACAGTACTAGGATTTAGCTAGGGTCACAACAATGTGGACCCTTTTATGTTCAGACACATTGCGGCAGCCGTCAGCACCGTAGGAGATGGTCACTGGGGATATCGGGCTTTGGCACAACTGATGTTACGGCCAGGGGAGGCACGGTTCACATATATGAAAGGGTTATTGTGCGACCATTTGGAACATAACTATGAACTTTATGCTGGTTGTTACATGGGAGGGTATTCGATGCGAGAGTTTGTCGACCTGCAGACGACATAGTGGGAGGTGACCAAAGATACTGGATCGAGCTGCCGATCAAAGGTCTTGTGTTCGCAACAATCTACAAGGTGCCCCTTGTTTTCTTATCTTGGCACATGTCGTTCACATGCCTCCCTATGTACACCGAACAACCAAATGACGCCCCTAACGAGGCCTTACTAGGTCCGGCTTGCATCATGAACCAAGATAATTTCACGGCGGTGACATGGTAATTGTGTAATTGTGTAATTGTGTTTGTTTTGTTTGGATATTGGGTCTTCTGGATACAATGGACCTTTTTTTTTGGTAGCCTATCTCCTTAGAAATTGAAGGAAGAAGAGTGAAGACGTTGAATTGAAACCCTAAGCCATTTGTTTTGTTACTCAACTTGATAAATCCACGTCTGAGCGCCTGAAATTGTTCATGATGTGGTTAATTGCGATGATGACATTTGAAACTAGAGATGACATTGGATATTTGGATGTGTGATTTATCTATTGTATGTTTGTCGTATTTTAAGACATTATCCTTGTCGGTCTTATTATTGGACTATTTTAGTTACTTAATTTGTTTATTGAAGGAAGAGCTTAGTTTTATTTTAAAATTAAGGTATTTGTTTAGGATAGTTTGTTTTTATTTTATTTTTAATTTTTGTCTAGGATCTTACGATCCTACGATCCGATCCTACACCCTTGTCTCGATCCCACACTAGGATCCCGATCCTAAAAACCATTGCGGTGAGTATGATATGTGTTACTCTCGCTTCAACTGCATTTGATCCATATATAAATTACCAAACTTAACATTCTACGTCCTATACTTATTCAAAAATATGGTTACATCCCAACGCTCCTTTAATTACCTCCTTCAATGCATGAATGGATGGCATACCATCACCCGAGCGTCAACGGATGGGATACTCGCTTCCAAGACCAATTTGATAGATTTAGAGCATTGCGGGTTCGGAAAGGTCATCCCTTACACCATGTTTAGGAATCATGGCATGATGTTTAGTTATCGTTGCCCTATTACATTGCCAGTCATCCTTGCACGTTGCTAATAAATGTTGTTATTATCCGTGTTGTATTTGTGTGTTTTCTTGTCTATTAAGTTAAGAGTTGACGGTCTTGTTATTATCAAGATGTAGAAACCATAAAAAAAAACATCATTCAAGCAAAACGAACATCAGTTGGCGCCAAATCAAAAATTACAAACATTTTTTAACTTAAAATTTCAGCAAGGGTTGTTTGTATTAAACGAAACAGCTATCGACGAACTCTTCAGGAATGTTTGGGTATATCCGAATCTGCACCTGTTGGAATGCATATGTCGTCATCTCATCTTAGGCAGGGTGCACTACTATATCAACTGCATACTGTGCTATTCTGCAACAACGCACTAGAGACACGTCGTCGAACAAAACGATCAGCATATCCTTTATCTGCTCAGTGATCCGCATATAGTATGATGCATGGTCGTCGTCACACTCTTTACACCCAAATTGCAACTGTGTTGACCTCTCGAGGATGCGGCAACCCTGCACAGAAAATAGATTTCATCAAAATAAATGATTATAGTTCCTATGCTTGCAGCTGCAAGCATCATGTTCAGGCGGACGACGGTGTCTCGCCAGTTCAACAATGAAACGGGTCCCATTACTGAACATGCCATCTTTAACAAAGCTATTTGGCTTTGATGCCATGATGTGTGTTTAATGTATGGCAGGTGAAGTGCCTCGGAGAACAAGTGTTGCGGTATTTATAGATGGTCTAATTATAACGTCAAATCCGACGTTGCTATGTTGCCCGACTAGGCCCACTTTACAACGTCCCATTTGACGTTGCACAGTGCCCGACCCGCCCCGTCGTCCTCCAATTCACAACGTCGTGTATGGCACATCACAATGTCGGATCCGACATTATAGCACCGTCATATCCAACAGTGCTACAACATTATATCCGACGTTATATTAGCAGTGCTAAACCACGTATTTGCAGTGTATAGGGAGAACCCAAAAAAAAACTCACCCAGAAATCAAAAGAGTGAATAGTACGCATCTACTTTTTTGGGAAAATACTGCGCCTGATTTTCAAATCAAGGGAAAAGTGTGTGAGACAAACAAAGGGTTTTCTTTTTGGTCAAAATCTCAGCTTTTTTCATTGTTGTGGGTCCCAGGCAACAACTTTTCATTTATTTTGCACTTGCATTAAAAACATTTAGTTTTAAAGGACCAATCTAACGATTGGGATTAAACTAAGCAAATCTAACGGTAATATTTTTGATCCAACGGTTAAAATTAAAATCCAACGGTTAAAATAAATTAATTTAGTCCACTGTAATTTTTTTATAAAAAATAACGGTCGGATATGCTTTTATCAACTTTTCTTCGCTTTTTGCTATAAATACCAACCTACATATACTTTCAAATCTTATCATACATCTTGTTATCTCTTTCAAATTTCTTGTATCTCATATATATTAAATACAAATCACGTCTTCTAGAGGCCTCAAGTGGAGTATTGAAGAAGATGTAATCTTGTGTAAAACTTGGATTTTAATTTCACAAGATGGAGCCATTGGCACAAACAAAACGTTATATTCGTTTTGGGCAAGGATCCAATAGAAATGCATCGAGTATATCTCTACTTTTAATCAAAGCAAAGATTCATCTCATGGGACGTTATAGGCTATACTACTAGAAAACCGCAATTAGACATCTGTTGTGAACCGATGTCTTTCAAAAAAAATCCGACCTCTTTGTGCGTGTAGTAAAAGATAAACTTTTACACATCGGTTTTAAGCCAATGTCTTTTCTTGAATGAAACATCTGTTTTATTTTGAATATAGATATAAATCAGCCCCTCAACTTTATTTTTGACATGTTCACTTGTTAAAATCTCATTATTTTTGATTTATAAGATTTTGAAGATATTCACACCAAGCCTAAATTTTACATTTACATCCCTATTTTTAAAATAGTCAATGTATTAAAGCAAAATAGACATCTTTTTTTTTATTATATTGATTTTATGTATATCAATTTCATATATATAATTTATGATTTTTTATTATTTTAAAATAATCTATCATATGAAATATGTACATAACTAATGTCTTCATATATTAATGACATCGTTTTATATCTTTATAATAATGTTGTTGTTAGCAATATATATCTATCTATATCAACATTGTGATGTAAAAGTATATGTTACACATTGATTTAGATTATTCAGACGATGTTTATAATGATAATAACATCTATTTCATATAATAGTTCGATTTCATAACTATTAAGGTACAAAACTTTTAATTTATAATCTGATACTTTTTTTCATTTGATACACAACACCATTTTCTCGATATAAAATAAGATTATGCAAATGATGGGTACTTTAAAGTACCCATCCCAATAGAACATAAAGAAAATGGGCACGACAAAAGCATACAAGTTCCACTACTCTGAAGGTAAAAACAAAAGCATACAAGTTCCTAAGAGGTCCATCTATACAAGAAGGACATAACAACCATGAACCAAAAGCTAATTTAACAAACAACGAATAATGCATGAATGAATGGATAGGGGATTGAACTCCCAAAATTCTGGCGTCTCAATGGATTGATCGGAATGTAGCCAAGTGGATGTTCACCGCTGACGTCGACCTTAGATTGCAAAGCTTCGTCACTCTTCGGTTGCATATCGAGGCCAAGATGCAACGATCTTCCTCTTTGTTGTTCATTGCTTCTTTCTCTCATTCAGACCTTGTGTTATGACAACTCTTCTCCGAATCTTGATCAAATTATGCATCCAACAGTCAATGAAGAGCATATTTGAACTAATGCCTATAAAATATATGTAACCACCAATGAAGAGCATGCAAATTATGCATAAATACATCATGAATGAGTATAAGAGTGCAGCAATACAAAACAGCTCAAAGTAATGTGTAGATATGAAAGGAACGAACCATTTTTAAAGCAACATATATCCATATATGTGAGCTGTTTTAAGACAACATATATCCCATATACATGAGTTGTTTTAAGAGTGCATCTCTTAAACCCTGTACACATATATTATCAAGAAATTACATTTCCCGGTCATTTTCTATGATGCAAACTAAGAAAAAACAGATGAAACCATCAAATATCGTGACTGAAGGTGCTGTTCCCCACTGAATTCCAACATCATGTATATATTTCAGAGTTTCTTTTCTGATCAAGTTTGCCTAGTAGAAATACAGCGAAGTACAAAGTGAACACAACCCATTTAAGCATCAAAATCCTAAGATAAAAAAGATCCAAATTGTTCAGTCAAAATAGTTAAAACTTGTCAGACATGCTCCATCAGTAAAGATTAAATGTTAAAATTAGAACTGCAAAGAAAGTGTGAATGAAAGAAATAGAAGGCAAGCAGCATGAGAGTTTGCCAAGCACAACAAAAAGAAGACTCAAATCCCTTCATCCAAATCGCCACAGCTCAAGAGTTAAAAAATTCCATCAACAAATCCTCCATAGCAACACAAGTCACAGCAGCTCAAGAGCATCATCGCAACCTCTTCAAACCACATTTAAAATGTTGAAAATTGTACCCTCCCATTAAGTAAAAACCAGAAAAAGTCTCACAAGCCCCACAAAATTATAACAAGATGGATTTAAGCCATCACAACAATGAAAATCTTATTATACATACAATTAATACTACCAACACAATACATGATATAATAAACACAAAATTATAACAAATCAAATAAAGTTGTCATTATATTTCATGTTAGACGGGTCTCTCATGCATACTGTAATATAAAATACCTAATTCCTTATTATTGGGTTATTAGATGCTTATGGAGATGGGTTAGTTTTACATGTCTGGGAGAAAAGAAGACAAAAAAAAAGATGTCTCGGAGAAAGTTAGTGTTCGCGGAAATGAATTTCTATATTGCCTAAATGAAATTTTAAAGAGAAATTTGTTTCATCTCGCACACCATAGTAAGGAGTATACAAGAAGGATTAAGGAGTATACAAGAAAAAAGCATGAAACCTCTTACATTTTGACACATCTTAGTAAATTCATGAATTTTGATCAGCACAACAGCAAAGCATAGCAGAAACTTGTATTTCTAATAACTCTTTTTATAACTTTTTTTTTCTTTCTACTAGAAAAAATTGCACAATCAAAAGACGAATTCAATTCTAAACTTTAATAAATTATTTCTATTTTAACATGAAAAACATCTAAACTATAAAGAAACTGAACTTACTAAATTTAACATGACAAATTTCTAAACTCTTAATTTAACTTACTAAGAACTTCTAAACTTAATTTAACTTAACAACAAGTTATATAGAATCAAAGCATTAGTAAACTTAATTTAACTAAAAACAATTCTAAATGCACTTATAGAATCAAATCATCGGTAGAAAAAAAAATCCAACAACTTGATCAACACAACTGCAAATCATAGCAACAATGCCAGCAAAGCACAACAACTTGTATCAAAGGATTCAAAGCTGCTGGAGAGGAACGGGAATTATACGTAAAAAAAAGTGCAATTTTTACCTAGTGATTTATTTTCATGTAACAAAATTTTCCCTATCAAAGAAACAAATGTAACTTTTCAAAGCGATAAGGTCCAATTTATATGAATACATTTATTCAATACCTAATGGCTGATTAATGTGTGTGTTAAACAAATGGCATAGCTTCGAGTCCCCATCTGCTTTTGGCTTCTGATAATAAACTATGAAGTCCGTGATCAAGAATGAAAAAATAAGTAAATACATCTTGCAAATTAAAATATGAAGCAAATTTTACCAGGTCTAACCGGCATCCAAAAGAAACATTTCCTATAATCCGAGTTGAACTTCAGTATGTATACCCTTCGGGATGTTTGATCAACCTAAATTTAAGCAAAGCAATAAACATAGCAACAATAAGAACTTGTGTAAAAGATATCTCCAAAACCTTGTACTTTTAACTAAAGTTGGGAAGATAAAATGCGCCCTCACAATCTCAGTAGATGTGAAAGGATTTCATCTCTGGTCTCTTAAAATTCCACAAGAATAACTGAAAAGAGGCTGAATAGTACATTATATGCTTGCTTCCTAACAAACTCAGGACATCGGTAACAAACAGGTTCATCAATATAAAAGGATGCCTCTACACTTTTTTTATAGCTAAAACTCCTCCATTTAGATTTGGCCACCCAATACTTAAATCAAAATCAAATGTAAGGATATATTCCCATCCTTTTTTCCTCTTAATCTTTTATTTATATAATATTTGATACTTTATCAAAACGAAAATCACTTTGCACACTTTGTGCATTATGAAATTACGATACAGTCTTAGCAAGTACCTTTGCCAATCATCGCATATCCTTTGTTTCATACAAATAATATAATATTGCTTAGTAAAACAGCAACTTGGATAGTCATAGATCAAGGAAAATAATAGGTAGGAGGTTACCTTCTGAAAAATGGCTTCCTCTGTAAAGACAATCATGTCCTACAATTCTACGAGTCAAGACAAACACTGGATATGACAAGAGGAATAGTATAATTCATGCAAGCAATATATACAAAATGAAAAGAAAGAGAAGCAAAGGAGCAAAAAGGCTTCATGAAAACAAGATCTGTCAATGAAACACCAAATGAAATTAATAAAATCAAACCCTAATTGTTTGGTTGCAAAAATCAGAAGCCCTAATTTACCTAGCAAGGCTTGAAAGAACTCACCAGTGGGTCGGGTGTGTGCTTGAATTTGTGAGGAAGAAAGCGAACACAGGATGAGCGATTTAGGGGAGAAAGAAGCGAACCTAGAACAAGCTCTAGAGGGAAGAAAGAAGGTGAATTGGTAGTTTAATAGGAGAAAAAGAGCACAAAAAATTCTCTACACAACCAGTTGAATCTGGAAGGAAGAAGGGAACATGGAGCATTGGAAGGTCGCCGAGATAGGGAGAGGGATTTCAGGGGTAGGGCGGGGAAGGGTTAGTTTCGAGATCTATAGAGAAAAAAAGAGAGGTTGGAGTCAGGATAAGGTGAAGATGATAAGAGGATAGAGGTGGTGAGCGAGGAAGTTGACTGCAGAAGAGAGGAGAGGAGAGGACGTGAAGGTGATTGAGAAAGAGTAGTGCTGAATTGGAGAGAGGAAATACGGAGTAGTTTTTTTTTGTTTTTCGAATAGGTAAGAATTCGGTTGGAAAAATCCTAACCGATAGCATCCCGTCGGATGAGATCAATAAGATCTGAATGAAACTCAAGTGCAGCCCCACTAACAAGATGACCAAGGTGTGCAACCTTGTCAGCCACACCCTCGCGGGGCACATGAGAAAAGACTACGCTATGAAATTCTTGAATCTGCCTTTTAATATCCACATTAGTAATTCAATTTCCCAAGGGTATCAACCGTTAGATTTTAAATGATCAATAATAATACAGAGTAGCTGGAAGTGAAGGGGAGAAAGAGGAAAGTGTTATAATTTTCCTTAAAATTTTAAAACCCTTCTTATTTTTTTCCAAGTTTTACAACCCTTTCATTTCAAGTTCGAAAATTCAAACCCGTGCCCATTTTAATTTTTTTTAGATCAAACTATTTGACATCTGTTAAAAAATTTGACAGTTGGTCGGGTAAATGTTTTTCAACATCACAAATTTAATAATTGATGTAACAGACTAATTGAACTTATTGACAGACTTAAAGCATGTGATGTCTAATTGCATAATTCTTGTAGTTATAATAAGCCAAGAATGTTCTCTATTTCGACAAAGTCTAGGAAAAGCCAATGAATCTCCCGCAAGCGGTTGCAATCAAGTTGATATTGTAAGTAATTGTTTCCTTAAAATTGTTTTTTATTGAATATTTATTGTTATAAGTAGTTGATGTTATACATAAATTGTTATAAGTAGTTGATGTTATACATAATTATTTTTACTTCGTCAAAGTGTTGTTTAGTTGAATGCTTCACTTTGATTTCATTGATGATTTATTTTCCGTGTATTATAGGATCATCATGCACGAACTATATTTCTTAACGATAACAAAGGCAAGGCATTCAAATTTGATCATGGTTGGAATCTCTTGGGAAAATGCCCCAAATGGCTAAACTTGTCCGAAAATCCAATAATATTGGCCTAGTTCTACCACACCCAATCGATTCAAGAATCCCATACATAATAACTTGGCCACATCTGATGCGGGACAAACGTCGTTGGCTCTTTCGCCCTTTATCAAATAGTAATAATATCCAAACTCAAACACAAAACCAATAGATTAGGCAATCAATCACTTGATAGACCAAATAACTACTAGTATAGCGATGAAGTCTGGTGTCGAACCCACAAGGAGAAGCGATTTTCTATTCAACAACTCTAAGCAAGAACTCTTATGACAAAGCAATGATTTGTAGCAAATAACCAGAATGTAAAAGTAACCAGATTTATGATTGCAAAGTAGATTGATATCAAAGTAGAAAGAACATTTCACATGTAATTCTCTGACAATGGTTGGAATTCATGATCCTAGGATTGATCTATCAATTACTCATATTCATAGGTCTACTTGACTAAGGTTGAGAGATCCGCAGAGATACACTCGCCTTATTCAATATTACTAAAGAATAGCATTAATGACTCAAGTAATCAGACCAATTGGCACATTGATTCAATGCAATTAAGACAGATAGGCATAAATCGAACTCAGCCCTAATCGAATATCCACAACATATATCAATTGAAATCACCCACTACAAAGACAAAGAAACATTACTATCTCAATACCTTTGTTTGCTATCAAGAAAACAATAACGAATTCATAGCTAAGATCCAATTCCTAACATGGTGATCAATCATAGAAAGGAACACAAATATAATCAATAAACACAAGATGATAACTATGAATATGAATAACTAAATAGAATCAAATCCAAACAACCATGTCTTCGAATCACATGCGAAACTATGGGTTTAGCAACTCATAAACCAATTCTCTCTTTCTCTAATTGTGTTCATAGTCCCACAATAATCCTCTCTCTCTCTCTCTCTCTCTCTCTCTCTCTCTCTCTCTCTCTCTCTCTCTCTCTCTCTCTCTCTCTCTCTCTCTCTCTCTTCTCCAGAATAAATTGAAATAACCTAATAAAGACTCTCAAAGAGTCAGCCAAGCCCTAGTGGAAATAGGAATAAAATAATAGAAAATAATGTCTTCGGATCCAAAATCGCAAACGCTGAAAACCGGCCCACGGCGGGCGCCGCCTATTGAATGACTTCAATAATCTCTAATGTCGTGCCTCGTTGCTCCTCTCTAGCTTTCGAAATCGAATACTTCACAAGCAATATATGAAACTAGATTCAAACATAAGCAAAATCACTACCTAATTGCAATAAGAAATACCTATAATGCCTATCTGAAATATGCATTATCAAATCCCCCACACTTAACTCTTGCTTGTCCTCAAGCAACCATAAGACAAAAACCTCATCTACGCATCCCATAGAAAATTCTTTCATAACTTTAGTCATCAAAAACAACATCATCAATAGTGCAAATATAATTAAGGCACATAAACGTCATAACATGTATATATGGGATCAAATTGCTTGCATGCTCAAAAATCCAACCTTACCAAGGATAAAATGTGTATCTCTCACTCTCATGTGTTTAGGCTTTAAGCATACACTCACCTCAATTCCATATACAAGCATCACCTCAAATATTGACATTTATATCACAAAATCTTCACCAGATACGACAATGCAAAAATAAGGACATCATGAGGACTTTCGCTCAAATGAAACCTTCATAGAAGATTCCATTCGCCGGCGTTGTAATGGGGCTTGGTAGAAACATAAGTCAAGGAATTGTATTTGGTCATGTGGTGCTATAAATTCTGAGAAAAAAAAGATTCCAACTCAAAAAAACATCAAGCTCACATATGCACAACATCTCTCAATATCATCATTAAAACTCCAAAAATCATTCATCTCATAAAAAAAAAAACATATCATCTCACATATCATGAAATCTCAACACCCAACCAATATGACTTCTAACCAACATAAATCCAATTCTTTCTCATTATGCAACAATAAAATACGGAATTGCTATTTACATTGTCGTTTTCTCACAGGTTGCACGAATAAGATTTGCAAATGCGGAGCACGGGTGCGCGGATGGGAGGTCGAGGAGGTGCTCGCGCATTCCGTGATCGCGGATGTGATGTGCTAGCCTGGGAAGGGAATCTCTGCCAACAACCGCGGATCGCGCGTGCACGGTGTCAACTCCGCCCCACCCCTTCTCTCACAACACCGCTCAGCCATGGAATCCGGCCCGATCGTTCCTCTTCTGCCCGCGGATAAGATACAGGTTGCCTACCGCTCTCGATCACGCGATCCGCTGCCTAGTGAAGAGGATCAGGATCTCATCAATCTAATCAGAGACCGGTTGACTCCAGCGATTGATCCAGCTGCAAAACATGGTCGACGCTCTCCAGACCGACCAGCGCAAGCGGCTGAGGATAGACGAGGAGCTCATGAGGCAGCTTCTGGCACTAGATTCACTCTACGGCACCGATTTGGGCGTGAGAGACCCCAAGAGAAAACCCAGTGCACTTCGCCTTCATCTTTTAGTTTCGCCTTCTGCACTTTGCCTTAGATCGCCATTGTCGGAGACCTCAAAGTAAATCTCAGTAGCTCCATTGAATTTCTCTGTTTTGAGTTTTCTGGGTTTGAATTTTTGAAGATTGTGTTTAAGGGGAGTTGGATGATGGAAAAGCCGAAAAGAAGTAGATTGGGAATTGCTTTTTTTTTATACCATTGAGGAGTATTATTATTTCTTTCATTTTATTGGAAAGGACAGAAAGCACTCGTTATATGTGTAATAGGGGGGCCTACCTATGTGATGGGGATGTTGTACTATTTTTCAGACTTGCAGAGTTTGTATTTATTATTCTTTTTTTTTAAATAAAAAAATAGCGCAACTGCGCATTACTAGTCCGCGGATTCCGTGTATTCGCAATGCGCGGTCGCAAACCGTGTAAATAGCGAAAACTTCACCGTGTAAATAGTAAGCCCCATAAAATAACATGGTTCTTTATTCTATTTTTTTTCTTTTTTTTCTAGATTTTTTTAACTTATTTTTATCCCTTGGTGAATTTTATCCTCCCTAGTTCCAAACTTTTTTCTTTTTTTTTTCTTTCTTGAGCCGAAATACATATAAACCAAATGCATACAAATGAGGGAATAAATAAGCACATAACATTACATCTTCTCAAAACCATAAACCATAACATCACACTTTAGGTTCATTCTCCTCAATCTCCAAAATAGATTCCATAACCCACTCAAAATCTCAATTCCCCCGGAATAAGTGTAAGGTTCATCATAGGCTAGGAATAATAATTTTGTGGAGTTATCAATAAAATAGGCTAAAGGCTCAAATTGGCTTCAAAGCAAGATATAACATAAGGTAGATATGGATAAATATGTGGCTAAAAGATTGCCTCTATCATTTGAACTTATCAAACAATGAACAAGTATATAATCGACCTTGAAAATAGATAACCATGGCAATATTCAATGATAAATGCATTGGAAGAGTAAATCACACAAGAAAAGCAAAAGGAATATAAATGTATCCCTTATAAGGCCAAAAATATCTCACTGGGACAAATTTTTGTCGAATATCAAGCATGCTCCCAAACTTAGATCATACACGCTCAATTACATATGCCTAATCATATTTCACATAAAAACCAATTTTCAAGACAAGGTCAAATCATTTCAGAATTCCATGGGATTTATAAGATCATGGCAGTATACTGACAAATAGGACAAACTAAAATTAGATGAAAATCTTTGATAACACAATATGCAAAATAACAAAACAAGACTCACTTTTTTCTTTAGTTTTTTCGACATTTAAAAAAAAATTATTTTTGACATTTTCTATAACATAAAAGAAATAACATCAAATCAAAAATAGAAATTCAAACATGAACTAACCTAACTAATTCACTTCACTTCTCCTCCCCACACTTACATGTTGCACTGTCCTCAATGCATAGAAACACAATAAGGAACAATGAAAAATAAAATAAAGGGGTTTGAAGGAAACAAATAACTAACCAATTATTGTGAAGGCGGGGTCTGGGGTCCAGATCGCTGATTGATGTCCTAAAGTACATGCGCCCAAGGCTTCAGAAGACATGCATGTATCTCTTCTATCTTCTTTTGTAAAATCAACTGATGCTCATGTAGTCTACGAAAAATTTTTAGATGCTGATCTTCCATTCTTGTCAAGCGACTGTCAAGGATCACAATAAGCTCAAACAAAGAACTACTCTGAGTGGAGATATCAAGATCATCATCGGCCTCATCTCCCAAAAGAAAACTGCTTGACGAGGACAGGTCCACAACCATCCCAGCAGGTGCTGGAACATGACGAATACAGAAAGCAATCAAAGTAGGGCCAACAGGTAGGTGCACAAGAAGATACTGGTGGTGCTCACCCTTCGCACCAGATGACCAATGGAAACACTCGCTATTGTCTGGGCGGACTACCCTTTCAATCAGACGAGCGCTCAGTAGGGTTGACATGTCGTAATAGAATGGTGATGTCGAGGGTTGTAGGGAGCTCAAATCCATACCCATATAGCGTGCTATGAGAGTGATCAATCCACCAAAAGTAACAATATGGGCAACCATATCATCTCTCCTCTGAAGTGCGTTTGCACAAGCAGCTGGAAACAACTCTGTCCAATCTAGTATCTACTCCGCCTCAGCCGTTAAACAATACAACCACATCCATATCCTCTTGGGAATAACCGTCGGATCAGTAGAACCATAAAATGCAGGGCTCAACACCTTGTGGCATAGCTAAAGAGTAGGGTGCATAATCAAGTAATCATGAAAATCCTTAGTCCCTCCAGAATGGCCTGAAACTATAGCCCAAGCAGGTGTGGTAAAAGACAAAGTCCGACGCCAAGGATTAGACCAAGGTATATGCATTCCCAACACAAGAGATAGAAATTCTTTCTGAGTCGAGCATTCAGTACCCAATAATATGAAACGAATGTCCTTATCAGATCGCACATCCAGAGTTAACAGGAACTCAAGCACAAGAACAGGATAAGTTGGCGCGCCCATGGATATGAAGTTGGCTAGACCTCCTTTTTCCAGCAACAAAGATACCGGACCACGAAGACCAAGCCTCTGCAATGTCTCCAGATGAAAGAATCGAGTTGACTAGTAACTCACGTCCCTTAGCTGGAACCAACGGTCCTTCTCAACTCTAGACAAATAGGTTGGAGCATCCATCTTAGGAGCACGAGACATAACTCACGGGATTGAAGAAGGAAACCACGAAAATGACCAAAAGACGGGCTCGCTGCAGGGACGGTGGGCACCGTGTCTGGGGAAGCAGGCGCCGTGTGAACAAAACCTTGAATCCGAGTGAAAACATTGGATAACCGACGTCCACACCCCTCCAAACTTGAAACTTTGACGAACAACTTGGTTTCAACCGCTTCTCATGTGATAAGTATGGGAATGGTATGGGAATGGTGCAATTTTTATGGATGTAGGGTAATGGTGGAAAGTGTTTTGATGGACATAATCAATTGAAACACAAGGCTTTAGGTTTTTTTTTCCGAATGGATTCCAGTAGGCTTTTGGATTTTGTAGATTCCTTTGGAGCAAGCTTGGTTGATTCAAAATAAGGAGAGGAAATATATGGTAAGTTAGAAAGGGATATCTATCAAAAAGAAAAATCCCCACCAAAAAAACATCAAAAAGAAAAATAGAAAATATTAGAACTAGATAGAAAATAGAAAAGATAGAAATTTTAAATCCTAGAACTAATCCTAGAAACAAAAATCTAATCCTATATAGATAGAAATAGCTAAAAGATAAAATAAACTAACCTAAGATAGATATAAATAATCTAACCCTAAAAATATATAGAAATAATCTAATCCTAATAAACATAAGATAAAGAAAAAAAACTAACCTAATACGAAAATAACCAAAAATAAAAAGATAGAAAACAGCTAAAAACTAATTCTAGAAAGAAAAATCTAATCCTAAGATAGATAGAAATAGCTAAAAGATAAAATAAACTAACCTAAGATAGATAGAAATAATCTAACCCTAAAATAGATAGAAATAATCTAATCCTAATAAACATAAGATAAAGAAAAAAAACTAACCTAATACGAAAATAACCAAAAAATAAAAAGATAGAAAACACCCCTTCCAAATTTACCAAAATCCGAACTCGTCAGGCGAACAGGGGACGGTGGGTGTCGTGTGATGGGCGGCGGGCGCCGTGTCCATAGAACGTGACTCCGTACTCAAAATCAAGCAAAACTCAACTCCAACACAGGTTTCAACTTACCATCACTTCTGAAATTCAGCGATACAATTAATCCTACTTTATTGAATTGAAAAACTAATAATTGCGAAATTGAAATAATATTACCTAAACTACCATGGATTGCCTCCCAATAAGCTCCTTTGTTTCACATCTTTGGCTCGACCTGATGCATTTCTTGATTAAGTTATCCCATCAAGATCCTCCACACTTGTCCTTTTCAAGACAAGAGAGGGAACTTTAGGAACTCCTCCAACATATCCATTGATTGCATTCACCGATTCCTTCTTGAAATAAGTTACTCCTGGAGGTTGCCCTGAAATTGCAAAAACCTAAAATTGTTAGGAGTCGATTTCTCATATGGAATAGCAATAGAATTATTTGAATTAGACACATTGTCATGTGACTTAAACAAATTCTTAATCTTTCTCCCAATGTCATCTTTCCCTAATCCAATTTCATCTTTGTTAGAGAACTCATGATTCATAGATTCAGTTTTAACAGAATCATCTAACAAACTATTTGATTCATTCTTGTGATCACTTTCATTAGAGTCAAGAACATCTACATAATCATTGGCAGAAGAAACAATAGGCTCAAATATAGAAAACTCAATATTTCTACCATCAAACTCCATAGTTAGTGAACCTTCAAAACAATCAATCTTAGTCTTGGTCGTTCGCAAGAATGGCCTTCCCAAGATAATTGGAGTTTCAGGCGTACCTTGTTCCATATCTAGAATGAAGAAATCAGCCGGATATATCAAATCATTTACTTTAACCAAAACATCATCAACAACTCCTCTAGACTTAATACTAGAACGATCAGTGAGTTGTATAGTAACACCAGTTTCAGATAATGCATTCAGACCCAAAAACATGTACAAATTATAAGACATAACATTGATTGAAGCACCTAGGTCTAACATAACTTTGGTGAAGCTAGCATTACCTATTGCATATTGATAAGACACATTTAGGTAGTGTTCACATATTGCATTTAGATAGATTTAGACATAATAAAGTGCATGAATTAGAGTAGTTTTCGTATTTTAGTTAATTATATAGAGAGTCGGAATCTACATATGTTTGTATATACTTTCAGGCATTGGTGGAGCCGATTGATGACATGAGAATGACCTAACATCGAGCAAGAGGCTAATAAACAAGAAGAATTGATTGGAGCTGTCCACGTTGGCGACGCTGCACTAAAACGACTCGTTCGAAGGCTGTAGTTATCGGATCGGGGCATACTTATACTTGTTGGAAAGAGGATTGGAAGATCTACAACTTTCTTGTTCATCACTTTTCCAAATTCGGCCTCGAAGATAGTGGAATCTGGACGTCAAGATGGCTGCTGAAAGGAACTCGGGTGGAGCAAGAATAACTCGGCCGAGTTATGTTGTGGCGAGCCCGAGTTTTGTAGCGCGTCCAAGGATGTGGGCTGGTACTCCTAAATTCCTAATTAATTGATGAAAGATGTTATTTTATTTAGATTTAATTAGAAAGAGAAAAGGGTGGACATGAAAGAAAAAAGAAAACAAGTAGCTTGTTTTGGTTGGGTGGGGGGGGAGGGGGGGAAGGGAACGAACAAAGAGGCTACAAGCCATTGGAGACCTATTGGAGATCTTTTGTAATTACTCGAGTATGAACTAATCTTCTTTTCTTTGGAAAATTAATCGAAGCGTCGGGTTTATCATTTCATTGTGAGATTTCTCTATCTTAATACTTCTCTGTTAATATTATCAATTCTTTGCGTCGAATGTTTAGGGTTTTCGTGAATTTCCATTAGCCTGATCAACTGATGCCTTTTCATGATAATCTGTTGCTAGATATAGGTAATTACTGGTTGAGTTATCTATGTTCTTGAGTAGCAAAGTATAAATCTCTTAAACTGGTTGATTTAGGGATTTGTATAGAGAATTGATTTGCAATTGATGCAATAACTGGTTGTGCGTGTCAATTGTCTTTGTTGATTTCCTTTAGTCTTCATCAATTATTGAATTAAATCTTGATAGTTTCAAGATTGTTTGATAATTAGGGTTTTCAGGGTCTGGTTGTCCTGATAACTAGATTCGATAAGGAATCGGATTCAAAAGACCTAGTCTTTCCACAACAAAGTATTCAAGATGAAGTTATCTATTCGATTTCGATGATCAATGAACAAACCTGATTGCTGAGATTGGTTGACCTGAGCTATTTATCTCATATTTGTTTGATCAATTTGTTTAGTTTGCTTCCTTTTGCTTTTTACTTAGTTAGTCTAAACCATCAAAATCCCCCCTCCCTCTTTGTTTCTTATTCTTGTTGACGCGCTTGATTTGCATACAAATCGTTGACTCTCTATGGGATCGACCCGTACTTGCCAAACTGCATTAGTTAGGTTAGTCGGATGTTTTTGGCGACTGAAAATCCTCTGTCACATATGGGATAGTAGACATATCTGGATCTCCGCACTTTTCAGGTAATCTTTTCCGAAGTAAAGCAGAAACATTCTCACTTAAACTTACCTTTTCTTTCATTTGTATCCTTTGTTTGCGTTTCATTGTGCATAGTTCTTTCAAAAATTTCGCATAGCGAGGCACAAGTTTAATCAAAATGAAAATTGAAATATTTACCTCACAATGAGCAAAGGTGTCATAAACAATTTGTTCATCTTCCCACTTACGATCAGATCTTAAGGCATGAGGAAAGGGTGGTGCAGGTCTTAAAACCTCAGAAGACCACTCTTTAGAAGATTTCTTCGGGGACTCAACAACGTCAGAAATCGGATCTGTCACTAGCATAGGCGGCGAGCGCCGTGGTGAGGGGCGGCTAGCGCCGTGTTCGCAGTGCATCTCTAATTCCATCTCGTCCTCTTTTCACAAATCAACTTCTTCCCTTGGCATCTCTTCAACATTCCTAGTGGGCACATTCACTTGTTTACCTCCTCTAAGGATCATGGCACTCACATTCTCCTTCGGATTCACTGCCACCTCCGATGGTAACTTCCCCGAATCTTTCGCTTTCAATTCACCAATCTTCTTAGCCATCTGACTCAACAACTTTTCTTGAACAATCATCTTGTCCAGCAATAATCTCAATATCTCATGTCTATCATCTTGGTGAGTGTTTCTCGGCCGAATCTCAAATTGTCCTCTCTTAAAAGGAATTTGTTGTTGCTGACCTCTGTCGTTGAATCCACTTTGATAATTCGCATTGTAGCCACGATTGTAATTGTTACCAAAGTTGCGCCGAGGTCCATAATCCATAGCATTCACTTCAATGGTGTCCTCCTGAATCAAGGGATACTTATCATTCGGATGAGTTTGATCTCCACAAATACCACAAGGTCTAAGCTGTTGGGATTGATTTATTTGCATAGCCATCTTTTTCACTATCTCAGCAAGCCTATCGATATCATCCTTGTGACCATCTCTAGAACTATCCAACTTATGAACTCCTCTAACTTCTTAGTATCTCCCATATTGTTGTGATGCATTAGCCAACCCTTCAAAAATCTGCATTGCTTTCTGAGGTGTTTTATCCAAAATACCTCCTCCGCTAGTAGCATTGATGAAACTCCTATCGGTGTCAAGCAAGCCTTCATAAAGATATAGCACTAGATCATCCTCGAGTATACCATGTTGCAGGCAACTACCCTTAAGCTTCTTGAACCGCTCAACATACTCATAAAGACTATCCGTAGGGGATTGCTCAATACTGGATAACTCCTTCTTAAGTTTGTTGAGGCGATTTGCAAGAAAGTACTTTTGTAGGAAAGCTTTCTTCAATTTCACCTAAGTAGTAATGCTTTCTGGGGGTAGGTAATAAAGTCAATCACTTGCAGAATCTTTCAAGGTAAAAGGGAACACTCTCAACATCAATTGGTCATCGGTAAGGCCTTGGGGTCTAAGTCTATCACACACACACTCACAAAGGTAGCAAGGTGCTTGTTTGGTTCCTCCCCAAGCAATCCATGAAAGTAGGGTAAAATAGAAGACCAATTCGACTTATACTCAAATCTTGAACCCTTAAGGAGATCAGGAAGACTAATTGCAAGTGGTTGAACACTCAAATTAGGTTCCTTTAGGTTTCCGAGGGTCCTTCTTGGTGGATCAACAACTTCGTCTGCCATCTCCTTGTTTGTATCAAACTCGAGCTTCCTTTTCAATCTAAGAGATCTTTCAATCTCATAATCAAAAGACAAAGGCAGTGAATTAGAAGATCTAATTAATTTGAACCATACAAGGACACAAAAGACTCAAAATAAAGAGTAATTGAAATAGATAAAGAAAAGCAAACTCCTTTCTTCTCCCGCACAACGACGCCAAGAATTTAATGCGGGACGAACGTCTTTGGCACTTTCTCCCTTCATCAAATAGTAATAATATCCAAACTCCAACAAAAAACAAATAGATTAGGCAATCAACCACTTGATAGACCAAATAACTACCAGTATAACGATGAAGTCCGGTGTCGAACCTACAGGGAGAAGCTATTTCCTATTCAATAACTCTAAGCAATAACTCTTATGACAAATCAATGATTTTTAGAAAGTAACCAGATTTATGATTGCAAAGTAGATTGATATCAAAGTAGAAAGAACATTTCACTTGTAATTCTCTAACAATGGTTGGAATTCAAGGTTCTAGGATTGATCTATCAATTACTCATATTCATAGGTCTACTTGACTAAGGTTGAGAGATCCGTATAGATACACCCGCCTTATTCAATATTACTAAAGAATAGCATTAAGGACTCAAGTAATCAGACCAATTGGCACATTGATTCAATGCAATTAAGACAAATTGACACAAACCAAACTCATTCCTAATCGAATATCCACAACATAGATCAATTGAAATCACTCACTACAAAGACAAAGAAACACTACTATCTCAGTACCTTTGTTTGCTATCAAGAAAACAATAACGAATTCATAGATAAGATGCAATTCCTAACATGGTGATCAATCATAGAAAGGAACACAAATACAATCGATAAACACAAGATGATAACTATGAATATGAATAACTAAATACAGTGAAATCCTCACAATTCAAACAACCATGTCATTGAATCACAGACGAAACTATGAATTTAGCAACTCATAGGCCAATTCTCTCTTTCTCTAATTGTGTTCATAGTCTCACAATAATCATCTCTCTCTCTCTCTCTCTCTCTCTCTCTCTCTCTCTC
Organism: Persicaria maculosa; assembly: GCA_963922045.1. Classification (NCBI taxonomy): domain Eukaryota; kingdom Viridiplantae; phylum Streptophyta; class Magnoliopsida; order Caryophyllales; family Polygonaceae; genus Persicaria; species Persicaria maculosa. Next base: position 54,101,987 of record OY998251.1, on the reverse strand, counting down.
TCTCTCTCTCTCTCTCTCTCTCTTCTCTTCTCTTCTCTAGAATAAACTGAAATAACCTAGTAAAGACTCTCAAAGAGTCGGCTAAACCCTAGTGGAAATAGGAATAAAATAATAGGAAATAATGTCTTTGGATCCAAAATCGCAAATGCTGGAAACCGGTCCACGGTGGGCGCCGTGCAAATGGCGGCGGGCGCCGCCTATGCAGTGACCGACTTTCCTCGAATGACTTCAATAATCTCCAATGTCGTGCCTCCTTGCTCCTCTCTAGCTTCCTCCTTAGCCTCCATATGCTCCAAAACATGTCTCTTAAGCTCTTCCAAAGCCCATTCAAGGTCGGAATGTAATTCTGCAGAATAAACACTAAAAATGAGTAGATTCCGAACTCGAATACTTCACAAGCAATATAGGAAACTAGACTCAAACATAAGCAAAACCACTACCTAACTGCAATAAAAAATACCTATAATGCCTATATGAAATATGCATCATCAACATCCCCTAATCAAATGGAAAGTCCAACACTTAATGGTGTTGGAGGTTGTAGTTCATCCTTGGAGGCCATGACCCCAAGCCCTAGCAACTTGAAAAGACCACATGGCTCAATTGATCAAGCAAGGCGAAGTTATGGCAAGTGAAGCCCAAAAGAGAAGAGTGGGGGGCCAAAGGGCGATTGATTTCGAAATTCGAAAGCATAATGATATAATTCTTACAATGGATCTCTCAAAATTGTCTCCAAGTAAACAACGATACTTTAGGAATGAGCAAAATATCATCATGGGAAAGTCTAAAAATAGTGAAGACAATTCAAGCTACTTCCCAAATTCTTCAAGCTATTATGATGTCACTTATGTTGATGGCTACATTCATCATCTTAGTGATGATAATGATTTTTAGATTTCCATATTATGTAGTTGATTATAATTTGCAATGTTAGTTTCATTTTAAGTAATATTCTTGATTTTATGTAACTTTATTGTTTTAGATTTAGTTTAATTATGTTATTTTGCTTTGTTTTATAGTTTAGTTTTCTATAAAAAGGATTTGATTTTTGAAATTTCGGTCAAAATAATATATTTTTATATCAAAATGTGTGTAATAAAAAATTATAATAAGAAAAAATATTTAAAATTAAAAATATTCAAAAATAAAATTTATTTTTTAAGGTAAAGATAAATTAGTTGGATAAATAAAGATGGATGTGTAAAAAATAAATATTTAACCATTGGAGTAAACGTACAAAAAATTGTGTGCATTTTTACACACCTTGTGCAAATGTGCACATTTGCACACTTAAGAGCAACCCCAACAGTAGCTGTAAAATAGAGAAAAGGGGGAAATTTAGAGAAAAAGAGGGATTTTTTAACCCAAGAGCTCCTGCAAATCAATCTGTAAAATAGAGAAACACAAAGAGAGAGAAAAAAAATCTGTAAATTTAGAGAAAGATAGTTGAACGCTAAAATTGAATGCTTCACACCTCCCAATAGAAATTGATTGAATCTGGAAGAACAAGCCTCGAACTGATTAAATTGAATCCCAACTGGATGCCTCCAGTTCAATTGGACCTCGATCGACAGCGGCGATAGAGGCTCCGAGGACTTCCGCTCTTCCACCACAGGCTCTGCCTCTGGCAATCGTCACCGCGGGAGGAGCATTAGCCGATTCTCCCACCGGCTCCCGACAGAATCGGCCGAGTTCATAGATTGGATGACGAAGACGACTCCGGCGGTGCAAACCAGGGGAAGTTCGTGAACATCGCGAGTGGAGCGGCGTTCTAGATCAACCTTGAAGGTCTCGCAATTGAGTTGTTCTCTTCAGGAGAGAGACAGGGAGGAGCTCTGAGGTCTCGTCTGGAACCACGTCGTTGCATCGGAGGGGGAGGTTGGTGACAGGTCGGCTCCAGGCTTGGGGTGGAGAGAAAGAGTGCGGTCAATTAGGGCTGTTTGATTAGTGTTCAATTGTTGCTGCTCTAAATCAATGTTGATCGATTCCTATAGATCATAGATGTGTTGGTGTTCAAATGGTTGGCGTTGTTCACTTCAATTTCTTTTGGTCCCATATAATTCTTTTTTTTTTATCAACCCATATAATTAATTCATATAGTTTATTGTTTTTTAATTAATTTCATTAAGAAATGCATTTATTATATTATCATTTTTTATATTTATTATAGTATATAATAAATGTAGAAATCTGTATAATAGAGAAGCTGTTGGAGTTTAGGTATAAAATTTTTAGACATTCTGGCATTTTCATCTCTATTTTAGAGAATTTTTACAACATCTGTTGGTCTTGCTCTAACCATTGAAGTTAGTCTCACGGAGCTCAACATTGAGGTTCGAGACAAGAAAGGAGTAGAAAACCACGTTGCTGACCACCTCAACCAGATTCTGAGAACTGGCGATGGGGGAGAACATGATGCACAAGGAATCCCGATGGCTCCGAAGGACGTGGAGGACATGATAAAGGTGTCATTCGATTGTCCGATCACCCGAGCTCGGGCTAAGAGGATCCAAGACTGTACGCACACCCTCCTTATACGACTAGGAGCCATCGTGGGTCAAGCCGCGACTCCTCGATGGATAACATTGTTAAAGATGAGAACTGTGACCATTGATGGAACGCCTTGATGTTCACACCCGTCTTGTCCAACTTATGTTATCGACTTTTTTTTATCAATTATTTTAGGAATTATTGTTAGATAAATAAGGACTTGTCATCCTTATCTGATTAGGGTTGATTGACTCTCTCTTATTTTAGGGTTTACTTTATACTTGAACGTTTTTAGTATTCTATAATAGACAGATTGAAAATATTGGAGAAATCACTACTAAAATACTGCAATTAGACATCGTGTCATTTAAGTCTGTCAAGAAATCAACAGATGGTAAATTTATCTATTACGTCGTTTAATTTTTTTTTGTGATGTCTAAAACAGTTTACACAATGGTTAAATATGTAGACAGATGTGAAACTGTTAGTTCTGAAAAAACCATAATGCGCACTATAAGGGAAAAAAGGCGGGATCCAAACACTTAGGAAAAAAAATTGGAGCCCGGGCTTCCAAATTTTGGAGGTAATGTTAACCCTTTACAAAAATTAAAATTTCTTGTTTCCTTTTTTCGATAAGTTTTAACACTTACAAAAAATCAGACCATTTTTTTTTCACTTTTCTAAAATTTATAACACTTAAAATATTTCTATCTTATTCTCTCTCTCCCCTCACATTCATTCAGCTCTACCATGCTAACCCTGTAACCCTCGGCCTACATCTCTCCAGAATGTACCAAACCCCCAACTCATCTTCTTCTCTCTCTAGATCCAAACTTCTGCAAGCTAGCTCTGGCGACCGTCGTCCAGTGCTGCCTTCATCTTCCGGCCATCATCTCTTAGAAGAATCGCGAAAATGGATGAGAGTTGAAACCCTAAATTTCCGACAAGGTATTTGAGATTCCGACCTATTTGTTTGGTTTCATTTGTTTTCCATCTCCATTCTGCTTTGGTTTCTTGTTTATTTACAAATTCAATCAACTCTAACCCTCTAACCCTCGGTCTACTCTCTCCAGATCTGAGCCATGTACCAAACCCCCTAAATCATCTTCTCCTCTCTCCAGATCCAATCTTCCGCTATCTAGCTCCGACGACCGTCGTTTAGTGCCAACAAGGTATCCGACGACCATAATCTCTCAAAAGAATCACGAAAATGGATGAAAGTTGAAACTCTAAATCGCCGATAAGGTATCCTTTGGTAATCATCTCCCTCCTCCCACTCTCAAAAAATCCTTCTAGATCTTGATTCGACGAAGAAGACAACTACTTCTCTCTCGTTCCCTCTAGATCTAGATTCAAATTTTTAGGGTTTCATTTATGTGTTTCTGGCCTCGGTTCTGAAACCAATCGTCTTTTTTCAATATACTAGGATGATCAAAAGCGGATTGCCTTATACACTTCATTGTTTCTTCCATTGAGGAAAACAGTATACAAAGATTCGAAAAAGAATGTAAGATTTCTTTCAGGTTCAAAAAGCAACATTATTATCTGAAAATTTGTGAGTACATGATGATGTTTTCTATGCTTCTGGTTAATTCATCATCACTATGATAATAAAGAGTCATTTTGAGAAATTTGCCAATGGATTGCGTTGCTGATTTTTTGGGGTAAATTTTGCTATGTCCTTTGGAAATTTCAAATGGCATAAATTAGTGCTTTAAATTAGTGCTTTTCATCTTTATTTCTTTTTGCTTTTAAGAATATATGCCCCATACATGTGTTAATCTTTAGGAATGATGGAACTAATGAGAGGACGGTTGGATTGGCCTAGCTAAGTTTGAGTCATCTCAAGATAATTCACACTTGATAATATTTCTGAATGAGATCTTTCTTTTGTTTCTTGGCTGATGGAAAACTCAACATGGTCTAGTGAACAGGAACCTTGAACTCAAAATAGTAGTGCATTCATACATTTAACATCAGATCCGTCTATTGAGACAGATGTTTGTATAAATTACACACATCGTTATCTACAAAATAAATCACGTGCCAATGGAGCAACAATGTCATTTTACATTTAACTCAATGTGCAAAACAAGTTTGACCATTAAAAATGATATATGAACTGACATATATTTGTTAAAGTAACATCGTTATCTACAAAATAAATTTGTGTTAATGGAGCAACGTCATTTTCTTTTGAAAAACTGATACAAATGTATTAAACGACATCTTGTTTGTATACAACCACAATAGTGCATTATTTTAGAACAATATAATATCACATATAATAGACATGAAATTAATACACAGAGAATGAATATTCTTAATGCGATGTAGATAACATGGAAACACATTGGTTATGCCTATATTTCATGTGGTCAGTTAAATTAAAATAATATAAAATCATAAATTATATATAGAACATGATTATAAACGTGATCACTACAACAAAAACAGTTGTCTATGTTTTATTAAGACATCAATTATGTTTATAAATAAAGATGTAAATGTCACTTTTTTTTTATTTAGGAGGATGATAATGCATATCTTAGATAGTCATTATAGGCATTTTTAGCTTAGATAGGTTGCATTTCTTTCATTCTTTGTTACTAAATTGCGTCTTATGATTATGCTAGAAGAGTTCGGATTCTGCGCAAATTTGTGTTTATCTTGCAGATCGAATCGGAACACATGTGGGAGATGCAGTATCTTGAAGAGGAGTATAAGAGACATTGGAGAGAAGCAAGGAATGAAAATAGCAAATCACTTGAAGCTACTCTCGGAGAAAACAAGAAGAACCGACAAGAGGAATGCAGCGGCCGCCGCATGGTGTGCAGCGGCCGCCGCCAAGGCCGATGCAAGAGGGAATGCGGATGCTGCGGCCGCAGAATACATGCGGCGGCCGCCGCATTTGCCGTCAGCGATTATACGTTGCGTTTTGATTAATGAAAAACCCTAGAACCCATTTGTTTATTTTGTGGCCGACTTTGGATGTTTTAAAAGGCCAAGTTTTATGTTATTTTCATTACTTCTATTCTATTCTTTCATCAGACACTTTAGAGATTTTGAGCGATGTCTTCCATGAGGAACTAAACTCATCTATTCTGCCTGCAATTTGAAGCTTTATTCGGATTGATTGTGAGTTTCTAATTCTCGTTCCTTGTTTCCTATATTTGAATGCTTCAACTTCTTTGTGCTTGATTGATTATTGATTTGTTCTATCTTGTCTGGCCAACTTGTTGGATCAATTCAATCGCTAAGGTTTTGTAGATTCCTGGTTGTGAACCTTAACCTAAGTAGCAAACTTGTTCCTTTAGGGCTGGTTGAACTAATTGAATGAGTAGGAAGTTGAATGTGTTGTTAAATCCCTCCTTAGGGACTGCAAATACCTTGGCTAATCTCTGAACTTAAAGCTATCAATTGGGTTAAATCCTTCTTTAGGGACTGTTCGATTGATAAGGGTTGCTAGGACTGGTTGGACTAGTAACTATATTAGGTCGGGACAAGGGCATTCATAGGAAACTTAATAGGACGAGAAGAAGTTACAAGGATCGCTTCAATCCAATAAAGTGGAAAATTGTAGGTAGAATTGCTTCTCCAAATTGTCTAAAAACCAAATTCGTTTGCTTTGCTTTCTTTACTTTGCTTTGATAAAAGACAAAACTTTCACACTCAAAACCCCCCTCTTTGGTTACTTTAATCGGAATTAAAATCATACTTGAGTTATAATTTTCCATGTGGGTCGACCTCTTGCTTATCGCTACACTTGCTATAGGTTTGAGTTTTCTTTGGCGGATCAACGACAGGTTTTCCCTCCGTCAGAGGACAACTGCACATGTTTTCAAATGACAAATTATGGATATTCATCAACAAGTGAACATGTCATATCCGAAATTGAGGGGTTCTAATTAATAAAAGACATTTGCTTAAAGACGATGTGGAAATTTTTGATCTTTTACTACACCCACAAAGAGATCGGAATTTTTTTTGAAAGACATATGTTGACAAGAGATGTATAATTGAAGTTTTCTAGTAACGCCCTTGGCTAAGGGTTCTTCGATCTCAATCCAACCCTTTCGTTTCGTATGCTTATGATCCAAAGAAATAAATCAACTTGCAATTCACTTTCATTATTCACTGATCTATTTCGATTGAAGTTGTCCCACTGTATCTATTTGGCAGCCATTGTAGACCATTTTAATTAAAAAACTTGTTAATTAATTCAATCACTGCCATTTCGAGGGAGCGAGTTCAAGTTTGGAATCGGATTTCATTCGAATAGCCGAGGTACTTTAATGTGTTTGGGGTTGACCGTATATACATACGACGTCTAATCAATTACGAATTCAGCTTCAAAGAGACGAAATACAAGTGCAAGATCGGGCCTCCCTTAACCTGACATTTACCCGTCCTCTCTTCCAAGCACCGGGCAAGTCATCACCTATCAATTGGTATAAGATTTTTGGGTCTTTTGCAAGTATTTCTTTATTTGATGCTAATTGAGTGATTGTTTTTACGTGTGATTTGCTCAACCGTCTCTTCCGCTACTTTTGCTAAATTTTTCGTTCTTTTGGCATTTGTTTACTTGGTTGATTACTTGTTGGATGTTTAACTTTGAAGATATTGGTGATTTTGTTGCAAGTTGTGTGTTCCATTCATATGCTATATATTATGCTCTTAGTTGTGATGTCGGGATAAGAATATACTAGTTACTTGCACTAGAAAGAACCCTAATTTTCTCTTTGTTTCGATCCCGTAATTTTCCCATCTTGTTAATTTTTCTTGCTTCTTAGATTAATAGTAGCATTTTTTTTCTTTGTAAAAAACACAAAAAAAAAATAGTGCAGTAACGTGGCTGACAAAAAAAAACAGTAACATGGTTATACAAAAAAAAAACCTTTGCCTGCTTTCAAATCGTCTTAGTAATTCGGTTCTTAGTTGTTTCAATTTCCTTGCTACATCATTCCTAGTCTAAGAAGATTTTAAGCATCTCATTTCATACCCCCTTTGCGTGATTTTGTGTTGCGTTGACAGTAGAGCCTTGGTCACACCCCTTTTCTTCTTAACCGTGTTGCAATCGCTAGATAATAGTTAGCGGAGTGTGTGCACTTGATTGCCCTTCGTGATTACCCACATTATTCATACTTTCGATATTATTCATCCCTTTCACGATTGTACCTACTTCCTGAATTTTAGGAGCTTGTGACTTGGCTGTTTTATCATATATGACATAGGGCTGATTTCCTTTGCATATTGCTTTTCATACACTTGTTATTGCCTTATTGCAAAGCTCAGGGTCCAGGGTAGTTAATTACTTGAGTTCAAGAGTACCTTGTTTTCCTTTCTTACATCACGTGAGTGTTTTTCTTTACCTTGAATCACTCAAGTTTTGTATCAAACGCTTGCAAGGCTAGTTTTTCCGTTGCTATTATCCATGGTTACTTGCTTTGGTGTTGCTTTCAGGAACATGGTTGGCTCGAGGTTTTCTATGCCATTAACGCGGGACGAATGTCGTTGGCAAATTTGCCCTTCCCAAACTAGTGATAAAAATCCAAACTTAAACACACAACCAATAGATTAGGCAATCAAGCAATTGATAAACCAAATAACTACCAGTACAGCAAGAAAGTCCAGTGTCGAACCCACGGGGAGAAGCGATTTCCTATTCAATAACTCTAGACAAGACTCTTTAAAGCAAAAGCAATAACGTTTAGACAAATAGCAAATATAAAAGTAACTAATTTGCAAATCACAAAGAAGATTGATATCAAGATAGAAAGAACATTTCACCTGTAATTCTCTAAGGTTGGAATTCATGGTCCTCGGATTGATTTATCAATTATTCATATTCTTAGGTCTACTTGACTAAAGTTGAGAGATCTGCAGAGATTCACTCGTCTTATTCGATATCACTAAAGAATAGCATTAAGAACTCAAGTAATCAAGACCAATTGGCACATTGACTCTATTCAATCAAGAGAGATAGGCGCATACCGAGCTCAATCCTAATCAAATATCCTCAACATAGATCAACTGAAACCATCCAATACAAAGACAAAGAGGCATCACTATCATCAATACCTTTGTTTGCCATCAAGAAAGCAACAAAGAATTCATAGCTAGAGATGCAATTCCTAACATGTTAATCAGACATAGAAAGGAACACAAATATAAACTAAACACAAGATGATAACTAAGAGCATGAATAAACTCAAATCCAAACAACAATGTCTTCGAATCACATGCGAAACTATGAGTTTAGCAACTCATAGACCAATTCTCTCTCTCTCTCTCTCTCTCTCTCTCTCTCTCTCTCTAATGGTGTTCATAGTTTCCCACAATAGCCACACACACGGTTGAATAAACTCAAAACAACTTAAATAAAGTCCTCAAGGGTCGGCAAAAACCCTAGGAGAATTAATAGAAAATAATATAAATTAATTGTCTTCGAATCCAAAACCGCGTATTCGGGATCTTGGGCAACGGCGGGCGCCGTTCCTGCAGTGCTCGACGTTCCTCATTTTCCTTCAACGAATTCCAATGTCGTGCCTCCTTGCTCCTCCTTAGCTCTTTCTTAGCTCCCATTTTCTCCAAAACATGCTTCTTAAGCTCTTTCCAAAGTCAATCCAAGGTCGGAATGTAATTATGCAGAATAAACACTGAAAACACATAGATTCCGAACTCAAATACTTCACAAGTAATAAATGGAACTAGACTCAAAACATAGCAAAATAAATACCTAATAGCAATAAGAAACACCTATAATGCCTATATGAAATATGCATTATCAAATCCCCCCACACTTAACTCTTGCCTGTCCTCAAGCAACCATAAGGAAAAACATCATATACGCATCCCAAAGGAAATCTTTTACAACTTTACTCATCAAAAATAACATCATCAATAGTGAAAATACAACCAAACATATAAACATCATAACATGCATATATGGGATCAAGTTGCTTGCATGCTCAAAAATCAACCTTACCAAGGATAAAATGTGTATCTCTCACTCTCATGTGTTTAGGCTTTAAGCATACACTCACCTCAATTCCATATACAAGCATCAACTAGAATATTGACATTCATATCACAAAATCTCCAACGGATACGTCAATGCAAAAATAAAAACATCAAGAGGACTTTTGCTCAATGGAAACCTTCATAATTACATTCCGACCTTGGATTGGTAGAAACATAAGGGCAATGAATTGTACGTGGTGCTATAAATTCCGGGAAAATAAGATTCGAAAACTCCCAACATAACACAAACCAACTCAAATATATGAAGCTCACAAATGCACAGCATCTCTCGATATCATCAAAATAACTTCAAAAATCTCAAATCTCATCATCTCACATATAGTGCAATCTCAACACCCAACCAATGTATCTCATAACCAACATAAATCCCAAATCTTCCTCATTATGCAAACATAAGATAAATGGATCTTTATTCTATTTTTTTCTTTCTTTTTTTCGGATTTTTTTTTTCTTTTGAGCCATAGTACATAAAAATCAAATGCATAAACATGAGGGACTAAATAAGCACATAACATTACATCTTCTCAAAACCATAAACCATAAACTCACACTTTAGCTTCATTCTCCCCAATCTCCAAAATATATTCCACAACCCATTTAAAATCTCAATTCCCCCGGAATAAGGGTATGGCTCATCATAGGCTATGAATAATAATTTTATAACATAAAAGAAATAACAAAGGCTCAAAAACAAAAAACAAAAACTCAAAAACAAACAGAAATTCAAGCATGCACTAACCTAACTAATTTACTTCAATCACCCCCCCCCCCACACACACACTTACATGTTGCATTGTCCTCAATGCATAAAACACAAAAAAAGGAACAATGAAAATAAAGCTAATGACTGACCAATTACTGTGAAGGCGGGGTCTGGGTTCCAGACCGCTGATTGATGTCTAATGACACATATGCTCAGGGCTTACGAAGACATGCTTCAATCTTGTCGATCTTCTTTTCTAGACTAAACTGATGCTCATGTAATCGACGAAAACTTCTTAGGTGCTGGTCTTCCATCTAGTCAAACGATTGTCAATAATCTCCATAAGCTCAAATAGAGAACTGCTCTCAGTGGGGATATCAAGATTGTCATCGGTCTCATCTCCCAGAAGCAAACTACGTGAAGAGAATGGATTTGCAACCAGTCCAACAGGTGCTGGAGCATGACGAATCACGAAAGCAACCAGTGTAGGGCCAACAGGTATATGCGCAGGAAGATACAGGTAGTGCTCACCCTTTTCGCTGGATAGCCAACGGAAACGCCCGTCAATGTCAAAGTGGTTAACTCTTTAAAAGAGTAAGGCTCTGATAAGGGTTGCAGGGAGCTCAAATCCATACCCAAATAGCGTGCTATTAAGGTAATCATTCCACCAAAAGTAACCACAGGAGCACTCATATTATCCCATCTTTGAAATCTTTGAAATACGATCCCACAAGCAGATAAAAACAACTATATCCAATCTGGAACATACTCAGCCTCCGTCGTCAAACATTGTAACCACAGCCACATCCTCTTGGGGATAACCGTCGGACAGCAGAACCATAAAAGGCAGGAGTTAACACCCTATGGCAAAGTCTAAGGCCAGGGTGAGTAATTGAATAATCGTGATAGCTGTCTACCAACTCAGCATGGCCTGACACAATATCCCAAATCTCAGCGGGTGTAGTAGTCGATAAGCTCTGATGCAATGGACTTGACCAAGGTACGTTCATTCCTAAAGCATGAGATAACAATTGTTTCTGAATTGAGCATTCGGTACCCCTTAGTATGAAACAAATGTACTTATCAGAACGCACCTCTAGAGTTGACAGGAACTCACGCACCAAGACAGGATAAGTTGGTGCGCTCATATGAAGACCAAGCCTCTGCAGTGTTTCTAGATGAAAGAATCGCATTGCTTGATAACTCACATTCCTCAGTTGAAACCACCGCTCCTTTTCCATCTTAGCCAAGTTGGTTGGGGCATCCATAGTGGGAGTACGAGACATGGTTTACGACACTGGAGGAAAAAACGAGAAAAATCACCAAAAATGACCAAAAAAAGGGCTTCGTTGTAAGGGCGGTGGGCGCCGTGGTAGGGGCGGCGGGCGCCATTTACGCAGAACCACGAATCCGAGTGAAAACGTTGGAAAACCGACGTCCACTCCTCCAAACTTCAAATTTCTCGAACAACTTTGTTTCAAAAGGTTCCTTTGTGATAGGTGAGGGAATGGAATGACAAATATCGATATTTTGTGGATGTAGGGTAGGAGCGAAAAGTGGTTTGGTAGATTGAAACACAAGGCTTTAGGCAGTCTGATTGGATTCCAGTAGGCTTTTGGTATTCTTGGGATTCCGCTTGAGCAAGTTTACTTGATCCACAAATAAGGAGAGATATTATATGGTAAGTTGGAAGGAAATCTATCAAAAAGAAAAAGGAAAATAATAGATATAGATATAATATAATAGAAATATATAAAATTCTAATCCTAGGAAATAAAGAAACTAATCTTAAAAGGAAATATCTAATCCTAAAATAAAATAGAAAATAAATAAAAGATAAAATACTAATCCTAAGATAGAAAAAAAAAATCTAACCTAAAGTAAATAGGAAATAATCTAGTCCTAAAACCAAAAATAGAAGAAATTAATATAGTCCTAAGAAAAATAAAATAACTCGGAAAATAATAAAAACAAAGATAGAACTTCCCTTTCCAAAATTTACCAAAATTCGAATTCGTCAGGCGGACACGCAGGCGGCGGGCACCGTGGTAGAGGCGGCGGGCGCCGTGTCCACAGAATGCACTACGTCTTTGCAATCAATCAAAACTTAAACCCAACATCGGTTTCACTTACCGTAACTTCCAAAATCCGTTGACACGATGGATCCTACTTTATTGAATTGAAAAACAAATGCAAAAGAAATAGAAATACTACCTTACTACCTTGGGTTTCCTTCCAAGTAGCGCCTTTGTTTCACGTCTTTGGCTCGACGTGATGCAATCTTTATCAAATTATTCCACCAAGATCACCCACACTTGTCCTTTTCAGAACGAGGGGTGGAACTTTAGGAAGTTTTCCGACATAGCCATCAATAGCATCCTTCGATTCCTCCTTGACATAAGTAACTCCGGGAGGTTGTCCTACAATTGCAAAAACCTCAACAATATTAGGAATCGCATTTTCACAGAGAATAGCAATAAAATCATTTGAATGAGGTACATTTTCATGCGACTTAAACAAATTCTCAATTTTCTTTTCAATATATTTCCCTAATCCATTTTCATCTTTGTTAGAAAACTAAAGATTCATCGATTCATTTTTAGTAGAAGCATCTAACAAAGTGTTTGATTCATTCCTGTGATTAATTTCATTGGAGTCAAGAACATCTATAGAATCATTGGCAGAAGAAACAATAGGCTCAAATATTGAAAATTCATTCTTTCTACCCTCAAATTCCATAGTTAGTGAACCTTCAAAACAATCAATCTTAGTTTTATCCGTTCGCAAGAATGGCCTTCCCAAAATGATCGGGGTTTCAGGCGTACCTTGTGCCATGTCTAAAATGAAGAAATCAGCTGGAAAAATCAAATCATTTACCTTTACCAACACATCTTCAACAACTCCTCTAGGCTTAATACTAGAGCGATCAGTGAGTTGTATAGTAACACCAGTTTCAGATAATGAATTGAGACCCAAAAACATACATAAGTTATAGGACATAACATTAATTGAAGCACTGTGGCGAGGGGCGGCGGGCGCCCTTTTCGCAGTGTGTCTCCAATTCCATCTCTTCGTCCTTTTTGCCCAAATCAACTTCCTCTCTAGGCCTCTCTTCAACATTCCTAGTGGGTGTATTCACTTGTTTACCTCCTCTAAGGAGCATGGCGCTTACATTTTCCTTTGGATTCACTACCACTTGTGATGGCAACTTTCCCGAATCTTTCGCTTTCAATTCACCAATCTTCTTATCCATTTGACTCAGCAATTTCTCTTGAACACTCATCTTGTCTAATAGCAACCTCAATGCTTCATCTTTGTCATCTTGTTGAGTGTTTCTAGGACAATTCTCATATTGTCCTCTTTGAAAAGGAACTTGTTGCTCCTGGCCTCTCTCGTAGAATCCACTTTGGTAGTTTGAATTGTAGCCTTGATGGTAATTGTTACCAAAGTTGCGGCGAGGTCCATAATCCATAGCATTTACTTCAGCTGTGCCCTCCTGAATCAAGGGACACTTATCATTCAGATGAGTTGGATCTCCACAAACTCCATATGGTTTAGGCTGATGGGGTTGATTCATTTGCATAGCCATCTTGTTCACGATCTCCATAAGCCTATCGATATCATCCTTGTGTACATCTTTCAAACTATCCAACTTATGAACTCCTCTAACTCCTTGGTGTCTCCCATATTGTTGCAATGCATTAGCCAAGCCTGCAAAAATCTGCGTTGCTTCCTGAGGTATTTTATCCAAAATATCTCCTCCGCTAGTAGCATTGATGAAACTCCTGTCGGTGTCAAGCAAGCCTTCATAAAGATATAGCACTAGATCATCCTCGGGTATACCGTGTTGCGGGCAACTACCCTTAAGCTTCTTGAACCGCTCAACATACTCATAAAGACTCTCCATAGGTGATTGCTCAATACTGGACAGCTCCTTCTTAAGTTTGTTGAGGTGAGTCGCAGGAAAGTACTTTTGCAGGAAAGCTTTCTTCAATTGCATCCAAGTAGTAATGCTCTCTACGGGTAGGTAGTAAAGCCAATCGCTTGCAGCATCTTTTAAAGTAAAAGGGAACACTCTCAGCATCAATTGGTCATCAGACAAGCCTTGGGGTCTTAGTCTATCACATACGCTTGCAAAAGCATCAAGGTGCTTATTTGGCTCCTCCCTAGGCAATCCAAGAAAGTAAGACAAAATAGATGACCAATTTGGCTTGAACTCAAATCTTGAACCCTCATGGAGATCAGGAAGACTAATTGTAAGTGGTTGAGCACTCAAATCAGGTTTCTTTAAGTTTCTCAGGGTCCTTCTTGGCGGATTAACAACAACGTCTGCCATCTCTTCGTTCGTCTCAAACTCGAGCCTCCTCTTCAATCGAAAAGATCTTTAACCTCGGGATCTGACAGAGGATTTTCAGTCGCCTTAAATCCTATCAAATATAACCGACTAACCTAACTAATGTAGTTTGGCAAGTACGGGTCGATCCCACAGAGAGTCTATGATTTGTATGCAAGTCAAGTGTGTCAACAAGAACAAGAAACAAAGAGGGGGGATTGTGATGATTTGAACTAACTAATTAAGAAACAAAAGTAACAAACTAAAATGCTCAAGGAAATGAATATAAGAAAAATAGCTTAGGTTAACCAATCTCAGCAATCAGGTTTGTTCATTGATCATCGAAATCAGATAGATAACTTCCTCTTGAATACTTTGTTGTGGAAAGACTAGGTCTTTTGAATCCAATTTCTTATCGAATCTAGTTAATAGGACAACCAGACCCTGAAAACCCTAATTATCAAACAATCTTGAAACTATCAAGATTCAATTCAATAACCGATTAAGCTTAAAGGAAATCAACAAAGACAATCGACGCGCACAACCAGTTATTGCATCAATTGTAAATCAATTCTCTATACAAATCCCTAAATCAACCAGTTTCAGAGATTTATACTTTGCTACTCAAGAACATAGATAACTCAACCAGTAATTACCTATATCTAGCAATAGATTATCATGAAAAGGCATCAGTTGATCAGACTAACGGAAATTCACGAAAACCCTAAACAATCAGCGCAAAGAATTGATAATATTCAACGAGGAGTATTAAAATAGAGAAATCTCACAATGAAATTGCAAATCTGAAGCTTCGATTGATTTCCCCAAGCAAAGAGGATTAGTTGTTCATGGTTGACAAATTAGAAAAAATAAGAAAGAAAAGCTACGTACTAAAAAACCTGTTCAATCGTCCCCTAAAACAAAACAAGCCCCCCATGTGCTTTACCCCAAACTGACGTTTTATCTATCCTCCCTAATTAACCATCAATCAAATAAAAACATCTTTCAACAATTAAACATAAGTAGCAGCTGTCTTGAACTCGCTAAAATAACTCGGGCTCGACTCCACATACTCGGCCGAGTTTGTCTTGCTCCACCCGAGTTCCTGTTCAACAGCCAACTTCATGTCCAGATTTCGCTATTTTCAAGGCTGAATTTGGAAAAGTCGTAAACACAAAAGTTGTAGGTCTTTGAATCCTCTTTCCAACAAGTATAAGTACGCCCCGATCCGATAAATACAGCCTTCGAACGACTCGTTTTAGTGCAGTGTCGCCAACTTGGACAGCTCCAATCAATTCTTCTTGTTTATTAACCTCTTGCTCGGTGTTAGGCCCTACCCATGTCATCAATTGACTCCACCAATGCCTGAAAGAATGTGCAAACATATGTAGATTCCGACTCTAATTGAAACATAATCAAAACACAAAAACTACTCTAAACTCATGCATTTTACCCTACCTAAACCCATCTAAATGCCTATATTAACACTATCAAAATGTGCATGATCAGGATCAAAAGACAAAGACGGTGAATTAGAAGATCTAGTTTGAACCATGCAAAGACAACACAGACTCAAAATAAAGAGTAACTGATAGAGTTAAAGAAAATCAAACTCCTTTCTTCTCCCCGGCAACGGTGCCAAGAAGTTTGACGCGGGATGAATGTCGTTGGCAAATTCGCCCTTCCCAAACTAGTGATAAAAATCCAAACTTAAAAGACACAACCAATAGATTAGGCAATCAAGCAATTGATAAACCAAACAACTACTAGTATAGCAAGAAAGTTCAGTGTCGAACCCACAGGGAGAAGCGATTTCCTATTCAATAACTCTATACAAGACTGTTTAAAGCAAAAGCAATAACCTTTAGAAAAATAGCAAATATAAAAGTAACTAAATTGCAAATCACAAAGCAGATTGATATCAAGATAGAAAGAACATTTCACCTGTAATTCTCTAACAATGGTTGGAATTCATGGTCCTCGGATTGATTTATCAATTATTCATATTCTTAGGTCTACTTGACTAAAGTTGAGAGATCCGTAAAGATTAACTCATCTTATTTGAAATCACTAAAGAATAGCATTAAGAACTCAAGTAATCAAGACCAATTGGCACATTGCCTCTATTCAATCAAGACAGATAGGCGCATACCAAACTCAATCCTAATCAAATATCCTAAACATAGATCAACTGAAATCATCCACTACAAAGACAAAGAGAGATCACTATCATCAATACCTTTGTTTGCTATCAAGAAAACAACAACGAATTCATAGCTAGAGATGCAATTCCTAACATGTTGATCAGGCATAGAAAGGAACACCAATATAAATTAAGCACAATATGATAACTAAGAACATGAATAATCAAATAAACTCAAATCCTCACAATCCAAACAACCATGTCTTTGAATCACAGGCAAAACTATGAGTTTAGCAACTCATAGGCCAATTCTCTCTCTCTAATGGTGTTCATAGTTTCGCACAATAGCCACACACACGGTTGAATAAACTCAAAACAACTTAAATAAAGTCCTCAAGGGTCGGCAAAAACCCTATGAGAATTAATAGAAAATAATATAAATTAATTGTCTTTGGATCCAAAACCGCGTATTCAGGATCTGGGGCAACGGCGGGCGCCGTTCGTGCAGTGCTCGACGTTCCTCATTTTCCTTCAACGAATTCCAATGTCGTGCCTTATTGCTCCTCCTTAGCTCTTTCTTAGCTCCCATTTGCTCCAAAACATGCTTGTTAAGCTCTTTCCATAGTCAATTCAAGGTCGTAATATAATTCTGCAGAATAAACACTGAAAATGCATAGATTCCGAACACAATTATTTCACAAGTAATAAACGGAACTAGACTCAAAACATAGCAAAATAAATACCTAATAGCAATAAGAAACACCTATAATGCCTATATGAAATATACATTATCAAATCTCCCCACACTTAACTCTTGCTTGTCCTCAAGCAACCATGGGGATGATATTCCCTAGGCCGGTTATGGAGTCCCACGCCACCCGAGCACCGCCCAACAACACTCTCATGCCATCCAACTTCGGGATGTCAAGATCAAGTTGGAGACATTTGATGGTGCTAAAGACCCCAAAAAATATCTTGAGTGGGAAATATACACTGACTATGTGCTAGACCACTTGAGGTATGATTAGACCGAGAAACTTGAGGTAGTAACTCTTCACCTTACAAGTTTAGGTCATAGATGGTGGTTTCCCACAATAGACATCCGTCATCACCAAGGCCTGTAACCGATGGATACTTGGCGGCAAATTCGGTATCTCTTAAAGAAGAGGCATGTCCCAGAGGAACACGTTGAGACCGTGAGGCTACACATAGCATCTTGCAAGCAAGGAAACCGCTCGTCGATGGAGTTTCTCACGGAGCTCGAATAGCTTTCACATAAACCTCGTGTCTACATGTCTAAATGGTCCATTTGCACACAATTTATGAAAGGGCTCAATCCACCAATTAGGGATCCGCTGCAAATTTATAGCATCAGGAGCATCAATACATTGACACACAAAGCGCAACTCCTCTATGACCAACAACAATGGAGGAAGTTCGAGCAATTCACATTTGCTCGTAGCTATGGTTTTAACCCTTCACCTTCTCATGTCAATACCTTTAAATCTAATCCATCTACAAAGGAAAAGAGAGTTTCACACTCACCTAAGACAAGTTTTGAGGTACAACAAAGAAGGGTCGCTCCCAAGGCCGACCTCGAGAGCAACGTTGCTACAAGTGTCAAGGCCTAAACCATCTCGTCAAGGATTGCCCGAAACAAAAGAATGTATTGTTCAATGACATCGGCGAGTATGGATATGAGGAGAAAACAGTTGATGAAGTTATATGCTCAGCTGAAGTGGAGGAGATTACGATCCTCAACGAGGAAGACATTGAGTAAATTGATCCTACATCATTTCAGTACACTTTATGATTGTTCAATTGTTGTTTGCTCACGGTACAAGAATCTCTTTCAACAGGCCAAAGAGAGAACATTTTTTACACTAAGTGCACGGTGAGGGGAGCCACTCTTAATGAAATCATCGATGGAGGGAGTGGGTTTACCCACGCCACCAAAGCGGAAAGTTAGGTGAGAGAAACTCCCAAGAAGCCTTGTGCTTCTCGCTTCTCCCCTTTGGTGCCGGCGGCTCTCCCCCATTGACCACGGCTTCCGGCGACCTCCAAGGCCACCAGCGACCCTATTGACCCCCTATCGTCCCTCACCGCTCTTATTGTCTCCCCTACATCCGGTTCCTCACACAAACACTCGGATTCCCCCGTAAAATCGTAGAAAAAAAAAGTGCCCTGGTCGGAGGTTTCTCACTCAGATCCCTGGGCCGCCGGAGCTCTCCGGAGGCGCCGTCTTCACTTCTGGTCTACCTGTCACATATACTACCAGATCCGACCGGTTTCTTCCCAGTTCGTCCCTCTTCCTTCGATTCCTTTGCTTTGGATCTGGAAACATGGAGTTTGATTGATCTTCCCCTCTCAAATCTGACTCTAACCGAAGCATTTGCTTTGTCCCAAATTGATTTTCGCCACCATCCTTAAGATCTGAACGTCTTGGGTTCAGATTCGGTTGAAGTATTGTTGCCACTGCTTGTTCTTGCCCAGATCCCTCAACTTCTCCTTCTTCCCGTTCTGTTTAATGCGCCTGCTGTGTTTTCTCTCAGATCTAGGCGCTCCTAAAGTCTTCCACCCTCAGATCTGGTCCTCTCTCCTCAAATCAAACTCAAAACTCAAAGGCTTAACAATGATTGAAGCATAGAGTCGCCTGATTATTGAAGGTACGCTTTCGGTGTTACTCGGATCTGGTTCCCAATGTCCATGGCTTCCTTCCTCTCTTTTGTCTCGTCAGCCTTTTCATCTTTTGCCTACACTCTCTCAGTTCTGTAAGGTTTTTCCTCCCTCTAAGTGATCTTCTTCCTCCTCTCGCTCGTCCACACTCCGGTCCTCAGTTTTTCACAAAGAGCCCAGTTTCCTGTCGTCCTTCTCTTCACTCCTCAGTTGAGAGTCGACCCACTTTTCTCGTTGTTTTCCCCTCGCCCCTACTCCTTCTCCCTCTTTCACTTCTAGTTTACTGATCTGTGCGGTTTGAGAGTCGTTTGCTGATCTTAGCGTTCTTCTGCTACTTCGTTTTCCCCTCCTACCATCTTTCTGTTCAGCCCTTTCTAGTGTTCTTCCACCCAACTGCTGTCATTACTTTGACGTTTTGAGAGTCGTTTAATGTCACAGTCGTTGGAGGGTGCCATTTGCCCTGATCTAACTCCATACTGCTGCCCTTAATTGATTGTCTAAATTGCTTATTTGAGAGTCTTGATTAGCTTCCTGTGTCTTTTGGGCGGTACTGATTGTTAGTGAAGACCATCACTCCTGTGGCTTGTTGTTTTGAGAGTCGAGTGCAGATTGTTTGAGATACTACTCTGAATTTTCTTTCGATCCATCTGCTGCTGATTAGATTACTTGAACACCTCTCCTGACGGGGAGCATAAGCTTCAGTAGGTGCTCCCCGTCGGGCAACCATTGATGCAGAAACTCTAATTCCATGCATAACAGATGATTCGAGGGGCTGTGATGTTGGCTCGAGGGGCTGCGTTTGCTGTCTCCAGGGGTTGTGTTGTCCAAGTTGTTGTTGCTGATTGGTGATGATGTTGAAGTTCATTTTGAAGGCTCTTTGATTGATTTAATGGACTCTTTTCCGGTGGTTCTCGGCCACTAATCATCATTTGGTTTACCTTTGGCTTGGGCTTTTTCTGGTTTTGGTGTCCTACGATGCGCCTTCTCGATCGTCGACTTGGTCTAGAGGACCTCCCGCACCTCCCCCTCACGGAGCTTGCATAATTAATAGAGCCAGTTGCCTGCCCGGCTAGTGCCCAATTTTCCATCATGTCTCCGAGAGCTTGGGTTCCCATGGGGTGCGTTCTACTCCCCTACACACTTGTCCTCCATCGTCCTGGTGGGTCCAGTCCATCCGAACTCCCTGGTGCTTTGGTTTGAAGGTGAACCGTGGATGCTTTGCCCCTGAAGTGGCCGCCTCTACCTTCAGCCTTCGTGGCTTATTTTGCTTTGGATGCCGTTAATGATTACACCTAGGGCTATTGTATTAGCTTTTATTGTTATTATCATTTGACTTGGACTTAGATGGTATTTATGGATGTTTGCATGCATCCTCACTTTAGCAGTCTATGGAGATTTGTCGGGTGCTTGCTCACCTCGACCTATTGAGTTTGGTCGTACTTGGGGGTTGTATCCCTTGGGTAGGGCATATCGTAATGGTTCCCTGGTAAAGTCGAGCGGCTATACTAGGGAATCACTCCCCCCTTATTTTTGGTCCTTTGTACTTAAATTTTATTTTAATATATTTACCTTTAAAATAAATAAAAAAATTCGATGGAGGGAGTTGATGCAATGTGATCAACTCTAAGTTGGTCGAGTACATGCATCCACCTACCAATCTTTCCCAGGGCTACACAGTACAGTCTTAACGGCACCACCGACGACAACCTAGACATCATGGTAACAAATCAATGCTTAATTTCTTTTAACATTGGGTCTTACCACGATTAGATACTTTGTGATGTTGCTAGAATGGATTGTAGTCACATTTCGTTAGACCGTCATTGTCTTTATGATAAGAAGGTGATTCATGACGGTTTTCTTAATACATATTCGTTTAACCACGATGGGAGGAGGGTCACCCTCCTACCCCTTTCTCCTCGTGATGTGTTAAGAGTAAAGGTCTAAAAACGGCTACATCAACAAGCTCAGAAAGATGCTGGACAACAAACCCCGACGAAGTCCAAGTTTGTTCTGAAGCAACCCCAAGCCTCTAATCAACCTATAGGTGGGTCTGTTGAGAAGAGAGTTTTGTTGAGCCATATTAAGAAAGTCAAGTTCTCAAAGTAGGGGAGTATTAATAAATGTTCAAGATATGTCTCATCTTCCATTGCCTATTGCTTCTCTTTTGCAGGAATATCCAGATTTGATGCCCGATGACCTCCCTACTGGGTTACCACCTATTAGAGGCATTGAGCACTAGACTAACTTGGTGTCCGGTGCAACTCTACCTAATAGGGCGGCATATATATCATGCTAGCCCGGAAGAAACTAACGAACTCCAACGCCAAGTTCAAGATCTAATGAAAAAAGGATTTGTTCCTGAGAGTCTCAGTCCATGCGCGGTACCAGTGATCTTAGTTCCCAAGAAGAATTATTCATGGTGCATGTGTGTCAATGATAGCACACATTTAGATGGTCATATTAGGTTGCATGTAGCTTAGTTATGATGCATATCATGCATGGTTTAAGTACAATTTGCATATTTGCTCTTTATGTTGGTGGAGTCGGAATCTACACATTTTTATTGATTATTTCCGGTACATATAGATCTGAGGATTAGACATATGGGTTGATAACACATTGGATGAGATTATATAGTTGAACGAAGAAGCTTACATGAAGATCTAAAGAGGTCCTGAGAAGAAAACGTGAGCCTAAATGAAGAACAAGTCTGCAGAAGTTATCACCAGACATGCTGACCTTGTTTTGAACTTTCTAGATGCCTCGGTTGTCTGATTGACTATTATGACAATGCCTTGGAAAGCTCTTTAAGAGATCTACGACTTTCCTGTTGACGTCAAGAGCTGATTTGACCTGAATTTTCCGTAAAAGACCGATGCAGAGGCCGCCGCATTAGTGCAGCGGTCACCGCATGTTCCAGCAGCGAAGCGTTTTGACACAGCGATGTTTGTTCTATCTAAAACCCTATTTTATCTAATGTCTTTTGGCCGACTTGGACACGACTGGGAGCACGAAATTAGAGGGGCTTAACCCTAGGTTTTCATTCATTCATTAGATTAGGATTCAAGACAATTTAGATTTGAGAGCGATGTTCGCCATAGGCGACTAAACTCTCAATGTTCTATCTACGATTTGAAGCTTTTTTTGGATTGAGTTGTGAGTTTCTGAATCTTGTTCCTTATTTTCTATATTGAATGTTTCAACTTATTTGTGCTTGATTGTTGATTGTTTTATTCTACCTTGTCTGATCAACTTGGTATAATCAATTCAATTGCTAGAGTTTTGTAGATTCCTGATCGCGAACCTTAACCCAAGTAGCAAATATATCCATTTAGGGCTGATTGAACTAATTTGATAGGTAGGAAGTTGGATGTGTTGTTAAATCTCTGTTTAGGGACTGCAAATACCTTGGTTAATCTCTAAACTTAAAGCTATCGATTGGGTTAAATTCCTTTCTAATGGACTGCTCATGAGATAAGGGTTCCTATGACTGATTAGACTAATAACTATATTAGGTCGGGACAAGGGCATTCATAGGAAGACTAAAAGGACAAGAGGAAGTTACAATATCAACTTGACCAAATAAAGTGGATAGTTGTAGGTAGAGCGATCATTTCTAAATTATTTTGCATCAACTTGTTTATAGTTTATTTTGTTTTCTTTATATTTCAATCAACCAAAACCCCCCTTTCACTTATTGGTAAATACACATTCTCTGTGGGATCGATCGACCTCTTACTTACTTGTTATACTAGTTTGTAGGTTTGAGTTTTACATTTAATAGGAGACACAACGACTTCCTCCCGTCAAATTTTGGCACAGTTGCCAGGGAATCAAGTTTATTTCTTTGTTTTGTGTATTTATTGATTTTTGTGCATATATCTAACTCGTTGTGAACCCATCTTACGGTTCACAACACCCTTGCTACTAACTTTTTAAGATGTTGATATCAACGCAGTTTGAAGGTGAGAACTTTCACCAATACTTCACTAGATTGCATGAGTATGTTGACTATCTTGGTTCATGGGGTTATCATTCACTATTCGAGATATGATTTTTTGCATGATTGATGGGATGATTGTTGAGACGCGAGCGCTTGCTGAGTACATGGGTAACGGAGGCCTTAAGCAGTTAGGAGGATTGTCGGGGTTGTGGGATTTTTTCTGTTATATGGATTACCATGTTGCACATGAAGAGTTCCTTGCCACATCCTCTCCGCTAATGGAGGACCCTGTCCGGTGTGGTGCAGAATGTCGTTACCTTTCTACAATACCAAAAAGAGTAACCCAACTAACAACTCAACTAGTAAACTAGTAGACTAGTTTAGCGTAATAGTAAGGAGTCGATCCCACAGAGAGATTACCTTTCCAGTCTATCAAATCGCTATTAAAACAGAACAATATCAAGAAGTATTTGAATATCAAGGCAACTAAACTTAACAAAAGTGACAATAGTGAATTGGTGATAATTTTGAATGATGAGGTAGTTTCCCCTACAATTTATCAAAAATGGTTATTTCTTTGATCCTTGACTTTTATCTATCCTCCCTTATCTGATTCATCTAATGGTGGATTACTCCAACCCTAAGCAATGCAAGAATAACAATCACACCAACAACCAAAGATAGGGGAACAACTCCCTAACCTTAATTGGTACAATTGATAAAGTAGAATCGTCAATGTCATGCACACCCAATCAATGCTTTCAGGGGATCAATCAGTTGTGATGTACTACTAATCCAATTAACTTGCAACGGTTAATCAAACCTTTAGCAGGAAAGAAAATTCCATCAAGGTGGCCAATCAAGAGAGAATCTATGCAATCAATCAATAACAAACAAAGACATTGAATCAATCAAACACAAAATAGATAGAAATTAAGTCTCACAAATCATATAACCATGTCTCTGAATTGCAGGCGAAACAAAAGAGGTTTAGTTTCTCATGGGAATTCTTCCTCTCAATATCTCCATATGAGTTCTCTCTCAAAAGGTTTCAAGAAGTCAAAAGAAGTCTCGGCCAAAAATCAGCCAAAATAACATAAATAATAAACCCTAAAGAGTTTCCAAAAGACGGAGTAAAAATCCCATATCGGCACGGGCGGTGGGCGCCGTTTCATCAGAAGGCTTATTCTTTGATTTGTGCATTCCAATCCAAGCCAACTTCCTCCCACGCCTCTTTCTAGCCTTCTTCGCATGTTTCCTCAAGTTCCTAACTCTCCAAACTCATCCCTGACAAGCCATAGATTCATCCTTCCAGCTTCAGGACATAAATCTGCAGAAAAGCATAAAAAAGAGCGTAGATTCCAAACTTGCAAGACTCAACACTGAAGACTCGAATTACTCAAATAAACACGAAAAAAACTATCCTAGACTCCTTAACAACTACCTATAATGACTATATAAAATACGCATCATCAAACTCCCCCACACTTAAGCTTCGCTAGTCGTCGAGCGACCAATAAAAGCAACCTATACCTACTAACTTCTCAAGCATGCCATAGCCTTACAAAACGAACCAGAAAATAACTTTCAAGGAACATAAGATCAAAGTGACAAACATCGTCGCTTGTATCTAACGATCAGAGCATGTGGAAGAAGAAATCATCCAACCTTACCAGGAATATGTGTTTCACTCAAACTCTCATGTGTTTAGGCTTTTTAGAACAACTCTCAACTCGACCCAACATGCACTAAGCTCATAGAAATTGACAACAATATAATCAAATCTCTACCGAAATGCCATCACTTGCAGACAATAATAAAAATAAGCAATTTGGCTCTAAATCTCACTCTCTTTTTTTCGTATTTTTTTCTCTCTCTTTTTTTTTCCTTTCGGTGTTAGTGTATTTCTTACGCGATTCACAAACATGGGTGTCATGAATGACTCCGGTCTATCAATACCTTAACTTACTTGAAATGAATTCCACTTGAACATCTCTTGACGCGAGTTACAAACATGGGTGTCATGAATGAACCCGGTTACTCAATAGTCAAGCTTCCTTTCTTAGTGGATAGCTTTCAACACCGTTTTGCGCAAATCATACCCATGGGTGTCATGCGTAGATCCGGTTACTAAGTGCATTCAAACCATTGCCACCTTATTTCACTCAACACACTCCCTAAGAAACTAAAGCCAAATATAAACAATAAAAGCACAAAATCCGCAAGCAACAAACATGTGAGTCGATTTGGATAATAGCTAATGAAGTCAATATCAAGAGGTAGCAACATATGAGGAGTCTAAATCACACATAAAAGCAAAAGGAATTATATGATTCCAACAAGGCTAAAAACAATCTCACAAGGGTCATGTTTTGAAGGATTTCAATCATACTTCCAGCTCGATCATACATGTTCAATTATGTCACTAGATCAATCCTCATAAGCAAAAAATTTTCAGAAAAGGAAACAAATAAATAAGGCCAGACACTTCAATTCCTTCGTAGGATTTACAAGTTTATGCCATCAAAAGCTTAAATTTCACTTAACCAAGATGGTTGTTTGAATAATAACGTATTTAAGAGCACAAGAAATATTTTTGATATTTTAGACATTTTCTAATGGCAGAAACTACTAACAGAAACTCAAACACAAGACACAAAAACTAAGACAGAATCCACGCAAACATCATCCAAACATACAGATAATAATATCCGACATCCAAACGACACAAATAGAAATATCTAAACCAAAAGTACATGAGGCACACCAAACCGATCGAAATATCCAAAGAAAAGTACAACAAATGTCTCGACACATAACTCAAGAAATCATAAAAACTCATAAACATCCTCCCCCACACTTAAGGATTGCATTGTTCTCAATGCCGAAACACGATGGACAATACAGCAAACTGAAATAGAACGAAGTCTAAGGAAGGAAACATACTCACTCACTACTGCAGTGGCGGCTGGAACGGGTAATATTGCGAAAACTGCTGACAGAACGTGTCAAATGAAGTCTGGAGTCCCGAGATAGCGCGGGTCTGATCCTCCTGCCTCAGGTGCATCGCATCCTGGCACTGGCGCATCTCCTGATGGTAGCGTCGAAATTCCACGCCCTAGGCCAGCTGCAGCTGATACATCTCATCCAACTGCTGAGCAAAATGACCAGAAGAAGCAGAGGAAGGGGCATAGCTCATGTCAGTATCGGAATCCGAAGCCCCAACCCGGCTAGACTCACCTCTCATGAATGTGGCAAGCAGGACATTCCAACCAGCAGAATCACTAGGAGCCTGAACCTCATCACCATCATCATCATCGTCATAAGCATCCTCCTTATCAGAAAGGTCAACAACTTTCGATGGTAAGTTGAAGTCAACCATCGTCGGTCCAAGTGAAAGTTGAGTCGGTAGACGGATGATATGGTCGCCCCTACGTCCAGCATGCCAAAGAAATGGTGCCTGATCACCCTGAAGGTGTCTCATCCTCGTCAACATCTCCAAGGAGATGCGAGACTCTCCGTCCATAGGCACCAACTCTGTATCTCGTACTCCGCAGCGCACAGCTATTAGTGTAATCAGTCCTCCAAAGCCGATAGTCTTGGTATCCCTTTGAGCTCCCCCTATAAGCATGTCAGCACAGGCGTCTAAAAACAATCGCAACCAATCAGGAGTCACCGCCGCCTCAGGGGTCAAGCAATACATCACCGTCCATGCCTTCATTGAAACCTTGTTCAGCTCGTTCTGCCTGAAGAAGGTGTTATTCAGCACCTTTTGGCAGAGTCTAAGTGCATGATGGGTGATGTTGTAGTTGTAGTTCCTGCCCCCACGGATCCACGTGGCACCAGTAGCTGCCTGCCAAGTCGCCGTCGGCGAGGGACTCATCATCATCTAACGCCTCCAGTTCGAAGTGGGAAGGAGAGTTATACCCAAATATCGTCTAAGCTGGGCAAACGTCTTCAAATGTGTCCGTCTCATAGCAGTAAACTGAATATGCTCTCTATCCTCAAGAACAACCAATGTCGCCAGAAACTCTCTAATCAAATCCGGATAAGTCAGCCCGTGCATGGAAATAAAGTGACCAAGGCCCCTATTCTAGAGAAGGGTAGCACAAGGTCCTGCTAGACCTAAAGTATCTAAAGTCAGATGATCGAAAAACTTGGTCGTCGAGTATTTCCTAGGGTTAAGTTCATTCCACTTCCTAATCTGATCCCCAATCAGCGTAATTGGAGCAATCATGTTCGGAAGTCATGGCGCCAACCCATGATTTGTTTTCTAGTCCCTAGCAACGGTGCCAAATTTTGGTGTGGTGATGAAAGAAAGAGGAGAAACGAACAAACTTATGGAATCTAACAAAGAAATTCGAGTTCTGGTGAAGCGGCGGGCGTCGTTCTTCCGGCGGCGGGCGCCGTCAATCGTTATTCGACAGGTGCGCTCTGTCTTTCCACAAACAAACCTCCCGACATTGGAAAGTGCCCTTTTCCGACTCCTTGCTTCACGAAAAAGTGAGTTAAGGCCTTGGGGAAGGGTATTTTGAAGTAAAGGTGGCCGGAAGTGATGGTTTGAGGTTTTGGTAAATTTTCGAAGTAAATGAAATCAAGAACCGAGGGCATGTATTTATAGATCAGGGTGTGTAGATTCCGAATATGGAGTCAGAATTCCGGTTTGAGCAACGGTTTGGATAGAATCTGAGGATGTGTAAGGATGGAGAAGGTTTTGAGGTTTGAGGGTTATGGAGGAGTGAATAGAGGTTAAGGATGAAGTGGAGAGAAATAGAAAATAGGGGTTTTGAATTGGGAGTGGGCCTGGTGAATAACTACCCGGCGGCCCAAATCCATATAGTTCAGCCTCAACGGCGGGCGTCGTTTTCCAGGCAGCGGGTGCCGTGTGCTCAGTGGCCTATTTTTCTCGTTTTCGATCCAAAAATTCAATTATTACCTCATAACCTCACCCCAAACATTTTCAAAGACCAAAACAAACAATCCTAACACTAACTAGACTCAAAAAGAAAATAACTAAAAGAAAAATAAAAATAGAAAGACTTACCTCGGGTTGCCTCCCGAGTAGCGCCTTTGTTTCACGTCCATGGCTCGACGTAGTGACGTGGTTCTATTCCTCAGGGAGATCCTTCCCTTGCCAGGAGTCCATAACTTGGTCGGCGATGTCCTTATGATATTTCTTGATTCTCTGGCCACTCACCTTGAAGTTATGACCGTCCATTAATTTCTGTAAATCAACTGCACCATAAGGGTAGACATGGATCACAATGTATGGACCCGTCCATCTAGATTTGAGCTTTCCAGGGTGTAGTTTCATACGTGAGACATACAACAAAACCTTATCTCTGGGGTGGAATTCTCTCTTTAGAATGTGCTTGTCATGCCATGCTTTAGTTTTGTCCTTATAAATCATAGCATTCTCATAAGCATCCCAGTGAATTTCTTCTAACTCTTGAATCTAAAGCTTTCTCAACTCTCCTACTTCAAATGCATCCATATTGGCTTGCTTAACTGCCCACGGTGCTTTGTGCTCGAGCTCAACTGGCAAATGACACAGCTTTCCACACACTAGTCGAAACGAGGACATCCCGACAGGTGTCTTGTAAGTCGTACGGTAGGCCCATAGTGCATCTTCCAATTTGAGACTCCAGTCTTTTCTGTTTGGTGTGACAGTCTTTTCCAGAATCCGCTTTACTTCCCTGTTAGAAAACTCCGCTTGCCCGTTGGTCTGAGGATGATAAGAAGTGGAGACTTTCTGAGTCACGTTGTACTTTTTCAAAAGAGCACTGAAAATCTTGTTACAGAAGTGAGTTCCCCTGTCACTGATAACAGCTCTGGGCATTCCAAATCTGGCAAACAGACTCTTCAAGAAGCTCGCAACAGTGCGAGCATCATCAGCCTTTGTTGCTTTCGCCTCAACCCACTTAGAAACATAGTCAACGGCAAGCAGGATGTAGACATTTCCAAATGAACTAGGAAATGGTCCCATGAAGTCAATACCCTAGACATCAAAGATTTCGCATACCATAATCGAAGATAGTGGGATCTCATTCCTTCCTGAGATATTTCCGGTTCGCTGACATCAATCGCAAGTCCTGCAAAACGCATGAGCATTGCAAAAGATGTGTGGCCACCAGAATCCCGCTTCAAGGACTTTCCTAGTTGTTCTCTGTGCTCCAAAATGTCCACCGCTTGAGTGCGAATGAAAATATCTCAAAACATAAGTTGCCTCATTGTCCGGAAGACATCGACGAACAATCCTATCAGTGCAGTGCTTCCATAAGTACAGATCATCCCACACATATAAATGAGCATCATGACGAATTTTGTCCATCTTTGCTTTCGGGCAATTTGAAGGGAAGATTCCAGCCACCAAATAGTTTACAATATTCGCGTACCAAGGTTGCTTCGTTCGGATACTTATAAGCAAAGTCGGCGGCTCAACTTCATCATCTTCAAGCAAGTCTACGATCGGGACGCTACAATGGCAGTGGGCGCCGTGCTCAGAGGCGGCGAGCGCCGTTTCAGCAGCTTCGTCCCAGGTCGAAATTCTCAGCAATCCTTCATCAGGGAATTCTCCCAATCTATTCGGTTGCTCTCCCCCACCATCGGTTCTGTAGATTCTGCTCAGGTGGTCTGCTACCAGATTCTCTGCCCCCCTTCTTATCTCGGATTTCCATATTGAATTCTGTCATAAGTAGAATCCATCGGATTAATCACGGTTTTGCGTCCTTCTTTGTCATCAAATAGCAAAGTGTCGCATGTTCACTATAGACCACCACTTTGGCACCCAATAAATATGGACGGAACTTTTCTAAAGCAAACCCCATAGTCAATAGTTCCTTTTCAGTCGCAGTGTAGTTCCGCTGAGCCGTGTTCAACATCATAGAAGCGTAATAAATCAAATGCGATGCTTTATCAAATTTTTGGCCCAAAACAGCCCCAACTGCATAATCACTAGCATCACACATTAACTCAAACGGTAGAGTCCAGATAGGAGCCTGAATGATAGGCGCTGAAGTCAACTGATTCCTCAACTCATGAAAAGATTTCTTACAATTATCATCAAACACAAAGGAAACACATTTCTTAATCAATTCACATAATGGGGAGGTTATCTTGGAAAAATCCTTGATAAATCTCCTATAAAAACCCACATGACCTAAGAAAGAACGAATCTCACGCACATTAGTAGGATAAGGTAAAGACTGAATTAAATCTATCTTAGCTTTATCTACCTCAATGCCCTTCTTAGACACAATGTGACCAAGAATAATCCCTTGTTCAACCATAAAATTACACTTTTCAGAGTTCAGAACCAGGTTAGTTTCAACACATCTTTTAAGCACTAATGATAAATGACGCAAGCAAGAGTCAAAGTCATTCACATGCACTGTAAAATCATCCATAAACACTTCAATAAAATGCTCAACATATTCTGAAAATATACTCATCATGCATCTTTGAAATGTACCAGGTACATTAAAAAAAACAAAAGGCATTCTACTATAAGCACTGTTCTAAAAATCGCGCTTAGGCGCCGCCTGGGCACCGCCTAGGCGCTAGGCGACCCCCCTCCGCCTAGAGCTAAATGGCCGCCTAAGCACGCCTAGGCGTCCGCCTTGACCGCCTGGGCGCCGCCTAGGCGCTAGGTGGCCCCTCACCGCCTAGCGCTTTTTAGAACACTGACTATAAGCAAAAGTACCAAAAGGACATGTAAAAGTGGTTTTCTCTTGATACTCAGGCGCAATAGGAATTTGAAAATATCAAGAATAACCATCCAAAAAGCAATAATAAGACCAGCCAGCAAGGCGCTCAAGCATCTGATCAATAAAAGGCAAAGGAAAGTGATCCTTACGTGTCGCCATGTTGAGTTTGCGATAGTCAATGAAACTCTCCAACCAGTCTGTACCCTCATAGGTAGCATCTCACCTTCCTGATTTTCAAAGACCGTGATACCCCCCTTCTTGGGGACCACTTGTGTAGGACTTACCCATTGACTATCAGAAATAGGATAGATCATACATGCCTGAAGGAATTTTAAGAATTCTTTTTTGACAACCTCCATCATGGGTGGATTCAACAGTCGCTAAGGTTGTCTTGTTGGCTTCGCATCATCCTTTATAAGTTTGCGGTGCATACATAATGTTGGACTGATCCCTTTGATATCAGCAATTGTCCATCCCAAGGCAGTTTGATGTTCCCTAAGGACATCCACCAACCTTTTTTCCTGGTCAAGAGTAAGCTTGTTAGAAATGATAACAGGAAGGGTGTCATTCTCTCCTAAAAATGCATATTTTAAATGATCAGGGAGAGGTTTCAGTTCGACTTCAGGTGCTTTAATAACAGACGGAAGTAGCTTTTCACTAGGGAGATCTAAAGATTCAGTTCTATAAGAATGAGACCAATCATCCGAGTTAGCATCAAGTGCCAGTGTGCCACAGACAATTCTTTCAGGTTATTAGGCAAAGCATAATCATAAGATAATTCACCCAGAGGTGATTCCAAAACAACCTGTGATTGGTCAGAACGATCAATATGCACAATATCCTTAGTGAAAGCATCAACAATGAAGGTTCGATAATGTATAACAAAGTAGAATAAAGATACTCTAGAAGGGGGGTTGAATAGAGTATGCCAACTTTTCGCTGTCAATCTCAAGACTTTTGAAACGCTTGCAAAACCCTTTGAGAGTAAACTCAATTCTTTCGATTGGGAAACCTGAATCACAATAGAGTTATACAATACGAAACAAGTGCGGAAATATTGGTAAAGCAATAAGTAAAGAACACGATGAATTGTTAACGAGGTTCGGCTCCTTAAAGGCTTAGTCCCTGCCTAGGGTTCTTCCACAACCCTAGGATTCAACCGGCTTTATTGATTCACAAGACTTAGGATCCTAATAGCTCTCCGAGAAGCCTCTCTCCTATACAATTGCAATCTAGTCAACTCACGTTCCCTTGGAGTCCTAGACCAATCTAGAAAAGCCCTACCTCTCTCAGCTATCTAGTACAATCCTCTTACACTTCGTGAATCAATCGCCTAGTGCTCACTTCCTTAGTTATAAACTCTCGAGTATAACACTCTCTCAGAATATATCCTATAAGCTCACTGTGTAACTCTTAAATGCTTTGAAACAAAAGATATGACTCTTAACACTTAGCAGAGAGTACACGAAGAAGACAGATTGACTTGAGGGTTTGTGTGCGATGTAGTTCAATGATGTTTATGTTCACCATTTGTATCTGTCCTCTCTTATTCATCTCCTTTTTATACTTGATCAAATCAGCGCCTATTTTGAAACAAGAATCTTTGCCCAATGGCTAAATCAGATCATGGCTTAGATGCAATCTTCATAATCTTCTATTTTGGGAAACTCGTGAGTGCATGATCTTCGATTTGATTCTTCACGTATTTCAGCTCAGGGAAGGAGATCTTCTCGAAATCTACACTGTATGGTTAGTATAATATATATAGAGTAATATTCAGACACAATACTTAGATAATATAAGATAATAAAATACATACAATACGGGTTTTGAATTTCATCAACATGGCATTAGCTTCAAGACCTTTGACACAAGCTTTGTGTCAAAGCCTTTAAAACCATTTCCGATTTTCATCAAGGGAGTGGAGTTATCAAACAATATCAACCAGATTCAGAGAATAAGTAGGAGATTTCCCGTTAGGGATAAAAAATTCAGCTCTTTTCCATCAACTTCCACAGTTAAAGACCCAGAAGAACAATCAATTTTTGCTTTTGCAATTTGTAGAAAGGGTCTACCTAATATGATGGGTGTCTCAGGTATACCAAGTCCCATTTCAATCACATAGAAATCAGTAGGGAAAATTAAATCATTAATCATAATCAGAACGTCTTCAACCACCCCCTTGGGGTGAAGTTGAGAGCGATCAGCAAGCTATATCACAACCCTAGTTTCATTTAAAGGACTTGGACTCAATTCATCTTATAATTTGCATGATATCACATTGATAGATGCACCAAAATCAACTATAGCAGTTTTGAATGTGACTTCACCAATTGTACAAGGAAGAGTAAACATACCTGGATCTCCGCACTTTTTAGGTAAATGCTTTTGAAAAACTAATGAATGATTTTCTTGTAATTCCTTACCTTCCCTTTCCTTTGCCCATTGTGTCTTTTTGGTTGTGCAAACTTCCCGAAGGAATTTGGCATAACGAGAGGAACGGACTCAACCAGATTAAGAAGACGAATATTTACCTGGCGTTTGGTGAAAGTATCAAAAAGGTCCTTATCGTTTTCCCACTTACGATCAAGATTCGAGGCATAGGATAGGGGTGGTACAGGCTATACAAGCTCAGTAGACCACTCCTCTGATGATTTCTTCGAAGATTCAACTTTGTCAAAATTCGGTTTCGTAAATGGCGATGATGGCAGGCGCCGTGGTGAGGGCGGTGGGCGCCGTTCCAACAGTGTGTCTCCAACTCGTGATTTTTTTTCATCTTCTCCACAAATCATCTCCCTAGACCTTCTTTTTGCATCCTCATTGGAAAAACCCAACTCATTACCTCCAAGGGCCATAATAATAGAGTCTTCTCCGGATAAATTCCATTTCCAATCTCTCAATTTGAGCTCTTGTAGCTCTTGAGACATATGTTGCAGAAGTTCTCCTTGATGTTTTACCATCATCATCAAATCTCTAAAAGCATTCCCCTTTGGAACTTCAGAGTCCTTACAATACGATTCTTGAACTTCTTGCTTCCCATGAGCGTTTGATGTTGCCATTTGAGTTGCCATTCTCATCACAACCTCCGTTAGCTTCGCGACTTTCTCCTCGCAGCCCTTCACAAGGTCATCTAATGCAAATGGATTCCCAGATCCACAAGACTTCCTGTACTGCTAAGTTGAATTTGCTAATCCATCGAAGATCTGCATAGCTTCTTCCGGCGTCTTATCCAGCATATCACCTTCATTAGTAGCATTGATGAAGATGCGTTCTTGCTCAAGCAAGCCTTCATAAAGATAGAGAATGAGATCCTCTTCAGGACATCCATGCTGAGGGCAACTTGCTTTGAGTTGCCTGAATCTCTCAAGGTAGTCGTAGAGACTCTCTCCAGGAAGTTGTTATATGCTTGTTAATTGCTTCTTTACCTTACTCAGACGAGTAGCTGGAAAATATTTCATCATAAAAGCTTTCTTCAATTCAAGCCAAGTAGTGATACTTCCTTTAGGCAAATAGTGTAGCCAATCCATTGTGGCATCTTTCAGGGTGAACGGAAACAACCTCAACATGAGTTGATCATCAGTAAATCCTTGAGGTCTGAGTCGGTCACATACACTAATAAATTCAGTCAAGTGCTTATTTGGCTCATCTCCAATCATCCCATGGAAAACTGGAAGAATCAGTAACCAATCAACTTTGTATCCCAATTTGGAGCCTTCAGGGAGTTCAGGTAATGTAATCGCAAGGTGTTGCGAATTCAGACTAGGTTCCCTTATACCTCTCAGTGTCCTTCTGAGAGGACTTTCAGCGTCTTCATCCATCGTTGCTTAACCTTCAAAAAGACTCAACAAAGATTTATTAGTAACCAAAAAGTAATCCACCGAGGTGAATTACCAAGCTAGCAATAAGAAAAACAACGAAAAGAAAGTAAATCTCCCCGGCAACGGCGCCAAAATTTGGTGTGGTACAGAATGTCGTTACCTTTCTACAACACCAAAAAGAGTAACCCAAACTAACAACTCAACAAGTAAGCTAGTAACTAGTATAGAGGAATAGTAAGGAGGCGATCCCACAGAGAGATTACCTTTCCAGTCTATCAAATCGCTATCAAAATAGAACAATATCAAGAAGTAATTGAATATGAAGGCAACTGAACTTAACAAAAGTGACAATAGTGGATTGGTGGTAATTATGAATGATGAGGTAGTTTCCCCTACAATTCATCAACAATGGTCATGTCTTTGATCCTTGACTTTTATCTATCCTCCCTTGTTTGATTCATCTAATGGTGGATCACTCCAACCCTAAGCAATGCAACAATAACAATCAACCAAAGATAGGGGAACAACTCCCTAACCTTAATTGGTACAATTGATAAAGTAGAATAGTCAATGTCCTGCACACCCAATCAATGCTTTCAGGGGATCAATCAATTGTGATGTACTAATAATCCAATTAACTTGCAACGATTAATCAAACCTTTAGTAGGAAAGCAAATTCCATCAAGGTGGTCAATCAGGAGAGAATATATGCAATCAATCATTAAAAACAAAGACATTGAATCAATCAAACTCAGAATAGATAGAAATTAAGTCTCACAAATCATATAACCATGTCTCTGAATTGCAGGCGAAACAAAAGAGGTTTAGTTCCTCATGTGAATTCTTCCTCTCAATATCTCCATATGAGTTCTCTCTCAAAAGGTTTCAAGAAGTCAAAAGAAGTCTCGGCCAAAAATCGGCAAAAATAACATAAATAATAAACCCTAAAGAGTTTCCAAAAGACGGAATAAAAATCCCGTATCGGCACGGGCGGCGGGCGCCGTTTCATCAGTAGGCTTATTCTTCGATTTGTGCATTCCAATCCAAGCCAACTTCCTCACACGCCTCTTTCTAGCTTTCTTCACATGTTTCCTCAGGTTCCTAGCTCTCCAAACTCATCCCTGGCAAGCCATAGATTCATCCTTCCAGCTTCAGGACATAAATCTGTAGAAAAGCATAAAAAAGAGTGTAGATTCCAAACTTGCAAGACTCAGCACTAAAAACTCGAATTGCTCAAATAAACACGAAATAAACTATATCTTAGGCTCCTTAACAACTACCTATAATGCCTATATAAAATACGCATCATCACTGTCACACACTTGGAGGATCCATTGCACACTCTCACTCAAGTGGTGGAGGAGTTGGGGGAAGTAAAAATGAGCCGAATTGGAAAATTGGAGAATCAGAGGAACAAACTCATTCAAATTTTAAGTGCAAAAGGTGAGAAAGAAAGGAGCTTAGAAGAAGGATATGAAGTCGTAATGGAGGTTGAAAATCTGAGGAGCGGCTACTGCCGCATTGCTACTGACGAACCCCCGCAGTCTTCTTCTCTTGATTTTGAGAAACCTATCCCACCAACCCTTGAGGCTTTAAAGAATGCAAGAATGGAAGATCCTATCAAAGTCATTATGCTAAGTTCATTCCCTTCTATGTGGTTTCAACAAGACAATGACACGCCAAATGAGGAGGAATTAGTTGTAGACAATGATAGTTTTTTGGATAACGGAGAAAAGGATCTAGTGCTTCCTGATTGGAATCTCATGAGTCGATGCATGAGGTTTCATGTGTTTTGGTTCCGACTCCATCTGACACATCCATTCTGAGCATGCCCATTGATGAACCAGGTCTAGAGCCATCTACAGAGGCTCAAGAGGTAATAAAGGTAAACTTTTGCAATTCAGAAGGTAATGGTGATTATGTTGATCCTTTTTATTGCTATTTTGAGATGCCACCAGTGGAACTGTGTTGGTGGTATCATATTCCTTCAGGAGAGAGTCATGCTAGACTCTTTGATAGATTGAAAGGTGATGTCTCCAAAGTAGCCATGTCTTTATGCATATTTTAGTTCCATATTCTTTACATTTTGCATATTTCAGGTTGGGAATATGTCAGATTTATGTAGTATATGCTTATTTGTCAGAAATGGAGATCTACATAAGTTTCTATTTAATATTGCAGAATATGGAACCATTTCGGGAGAAAATCAAGAAGCGAGAACCGGAGCACAAAGCTACTCGACATCGACAAGCTTTAGTCGATCTCAACAAGCCATGCCTAGACACCTGCCCGGATCGAGGAGCCTATGTCGAGAAGCTGAAGACGAAGAACCCGACTCCCGAACCTTCGTCGAGATCGAGTTAGGCTACTCGAGATCGACAAGGCCTCGGAGACAACCCAGAGTCGAGGAAAGCATGTCCGAGGAGACTAAGAGACTACCCGACCATGCCCGGACACCCAACCGAGATCGAGGAGTGTTCATCGAGATCGACAAAGCCGAGGAGCCACACCCGGGCATGTCGAGAAGATCTACCCGACGCTGCCGAGAAGACCCAGTCGACGAGCCACCTTTACTCGAGATCGAGTAAAGGTCCTCGAGATCGACGAAGCCCTTGAGTCAAGTCCGAGTCTGTCGAGCACCAGCTAGCCGAGACGCCAAGCCACACCAGTCGACCAACAATCCTACTCGAGATCGAGTAGCCTTACTCGAGATCGAGTAGCCTTACTCGAGATCGAGGAGACTTCCAGAAACCGCGTAACGCGTTTTGATCTTTCCTACTCGGATTGGGATTACTTGGGCCCGAAGATTGCCGATTCTATCCGAATTTATCAAGATACATCATGAAGAGAGAGATCTATCCACTTGAACACACTTTAGATATATTTCCCTATTTTAGATTTAATTTCTTTATAGCTTTTATTTATCTTTAAAGTTTTAGATATAGTTTTAGATATAGATATAGATATTCTATCCTTGAATAGCAAGGAATAGAAGGCTATAAATAAAGCCTTAGAGTGCTGGTTTTTCATTCATTCAATCACACAACAAGTAGTAGGAGTAGTAGAGAGAGAGAGAGAGAGAGAGAGAGAGAGAGAGAGAGAGAGAGAGAGAGAGAGTGTGAGTGGCCAAGAGGAGTTGGTGAAGCGAGAGCTGAATTGGCTTCCTTTGGTTGTAAGCTCTATTTTATTATATTAATGCAAGTTTATTTCCTTTTATTATTGATGTCTTTAATTATGATGAAGCGCGAGTAGTCCACCCACTTCTAGGGTTGGGGCGAGCCCGACGATAGCCATGCATAATTGAGGTAAAGATCCAACTTTTATCGTGTTTTGAGCATCTACTACTTTTTATGTGTTTATTACCCATCTAATGGAGGTCCATGCTAACAACTTGGATTATAAACATAAAATCAGTAGAGACAATTAGGGTTTCTTGAAAGAGTTGTCTAATTGTTGGAAAAGGCGAAAGCTTGTCCTTTGATGCGATTCACATGATTATCTGTTTTATCTCTGCCTTATGCATGCTTGGTTATTGTTGTTGCAAACCCCAATCTTGGAAGTCTTTTACATAAAGTTTATTTTCGAATCCCAAAGCATTTGCCTTTACTTTATTTCTTTTGTTTCGTTTTCTGCCCTTATTCGATCTCGACCAACACTGGTCGACCTCGAGTTACTGATATTCGATCTAGCATCGTTGTAGCTTCTGTGTGCAAGTACTCGACAAGCCAAGCCGATGTCGACAAGGGCCCTACTCGATCTCGAGTAGCCTCTGGTCGAGATCGACTACACCCAGTGCATGTGACTGCTGCGCTGTTTGACTTGCCTGATCTCCTGTCGACTTGCCCTAGTCGAGATCTAGCACCTGTTGTTGACTTCTGTCCGTGAGATTTCTCCGCTATCTAGGATCCGCTGACACGCTTCCTCGTGGATCGATCCTGACTTCCCACTGCTGCATCGGGAGGAAGTCTTGTAATTATTTGCAAGGGACGGAATCTGGTTTGCTGTGATTTATTTATATTTTATATTTGCATTCTCGATTTCCTCCTATTACAACAAAAGGGTTCTTGAATTCCATATTTTATACTTTCAATTTATTGTGCTATTATGTTCTTTGTAAGATGTGTGCACAGGAATATGATAGGCTCCTGAGGGCCCTGACGATGTCTGATAGATAAGATCTTGAGATTGAGAATAAAGTCAAGCCAATGACATTAAAGAAAGGCGCTTCTCGGGAGACAACCCGAGGTAAGTTTGCTAAATTAGTTATTTTAATTCCTAGTGAGCTAGTTTGCTTTTCAATAAATTAGGTTTTCCATTAGACATTAGATAGTTACTTTTAGTTTTGGATAGACAAAGTTTTCAGGAAAGGTCGTAACGGAATGGGCAACTACTGCATAGTGCAGCTTCCGTCGCGAAAGGCCGCCCCTAGGAGCCCGCAGCAAAAGAATCATGCAGCGGCCGCCGCTTACAGGCAGCAGCCGCCGTAATGCTAAGATCCGACCTATAGAGACCCATCCACCACATTGTGAGTATTTCATTTATCTCTCCTTCTATGTTTTATGTGTTTGTTGTCTTTTATGTTTCATTGAGAATAATGAAAGGCTTAAGTGTGGGGGAGGGATTGCATTGCATTTAGATATAATTTGCATATCAGAATGTTTATTTATGTTGTCATATTTATTTTTATTCATATATTGCACTTGAAAAAGATCAAAAATCTAATATCATGCATTGCATATAGGTTCAAATACCCACCTTAGTTAGCGAAACTCTACTTTTTCTTATGGCATGAACTTGTAAATCCTACGATGAATTTGAATTGCTTAGCCTGATCGCCCTAAAATGTTTTTTTATGAAGCATGATTTTGTGATGTAATTGAGCATGTATGAGTATGATTAAGCTTGAATATGATTGAAATCCATCAAAACATGACCCTTGTGAGAATGTTTTTAGCCTTATTGGAATCATTTATAATTCCTTTTGCTTAAATGTGTGAGTTACTCTCCTTATGTTTCTACCTCTTGATATTGACTTCATTATCTATTGTCAAGACCGGCTCACATGTTTGTTGCTTGCAGAGTTTATGCTTTTATGTTTGAATATTTGGCTTTAGTTATTTAGTGAGAGTTTTGAGTGAAATAATGTGGCAATGGTTGATACACTTAGTAACCGGGTCTACTCATGAGACCCATGGGTATGATTCGCGCAAAACGGTGTTGAAAACTATCCGCTAAAGAAGGAAGCTTGATCATTGAGTAACCGGGTTCATTTATGACACCTATGTTTGCAAATCGCGTCAAAAGATGTTCAAGTGGACTTTATTCAAGTAAGTTGAGGTTTTGATAGACCGAGGTCATTCAGGATACCCATGTTTGCGACTCGTGTAAGGAATACACCAAGGACGAAAAAAAGCAAAGCAAGAAAAAAAAAACAGAAAAAAGAAATGAAAAAAAAAGAAAAAAAAAAAGAGAATTTCTAGAGCCAAATTCCTTATTTTATTTTTATTGTTTACCTGCAAGTAATGACATTTCGGTGGAGATTTGGTGATATGGTTGTGAATTTCTATGAGCTTAGTTCATTTTGGAGTGAGTTGAGAGTTGAACTTTAAAGCCTAAACACATGAGAGCATTAGCGAAACACATATTCCTGGTGAGGTTGAATTATTTCTACTTCTATGCTTTGATCGCTAAATACATGCTATGATGTTATATTCACTTGGATTAGTGTTCATTTAAAATTGATGTTGCTTTTGATTTGGGCTAATGCATGAAGAAGGGAAGCGTAGGTATATATTGCTTTTATATTGTTCGCTCGAGGACTAGCGAAGCTTAAATGTTGGGGAGTTTGATAGGACACACTTAGATGGTCATATTGGGTTGCATTTAGCTTAGTTATGATGCATATCATACATGGTTTAAGTACAATTCGCATATTTGCTCTTTATGTTGGTGGAGTAGGAATCTACACATTTTTATTGATTATTTCGGGTACATGTGGATCCGAGGATGAGACATGGGTTGATAACGCATTGGATGAGATTATATAGTTTATCGGAGAAGCTTACATGAAGATCTAAAGAGGCCCTAAGAAGAAGAAGCGAGCCTAAACGAAGAACAAGTCTGCAGAAGTTGTCGCCAGACATGCTGAACTAGCTTTGCACTTTATGCAAGCCTCGGTTGTCCGATTGACTATTATGAACATGTGTTGGAAAGCTCTTTCAGAGATCTGCGACTTTCCTATTGACATCGAGAGCTGATTCCACCTGTATTTTCTGTAAAAGACCGATGCAGTGGCCTCCGCATTAGAGGCAGCGGCCGCCGCATAATTGTCACAGAAAACTCATGCAGCGGCCGCCGCATGTTCCAGCAGCGACGCGTTTTGACGCAGCTACATTTGTTCTATCTAAAACCCTATGTTATCTAATGTCTTTTGGCCGACTTGGACACGACTGGGAGCACGAAATTAGAGAGGCTTAACCCTAGGTTTTCATTCATTCATTAGATTAGGATTCGAGACAATTTAGATTTGAGAGCGATGTTTGCCATGGGCGACTAAATTCTCTTCATTCTATCTACGATTTGAAGCTTTGTTTGGATTGAGTTGTGAGTTTCTGAATCTTGTTCCTTATTTCCTATATTGAATGTTTCAACTTCTTTGTGCTTGATTGTTGATTGTTTTATTCTACCTTGCCTGATCAACTTGGTAGAATCAATTCAATTGCTAGGGTTTTGTAGATTCCTGATTTCGAACCTTAACCCAAGTAGCAAACTTACTCCTTTAGGGCTGATTGAACTAATTGAATAGGTAGAAAGTCGGATGTGTTGTTAAATCCCTCTTTAGGGACTGCAAATACCTTGGTTAATCTCTGAACTTAAAGCTATCGATTGGGGTAAATTCTTTTCTGAGGGACTGCTCATGAGATAAGGGTTTCTAGGACCGATTGGGTCAAATTCTCTGTATTTCAATCAATCAAAACCCCCCTTTCACCGATTGGTAAATACACATTGCTCAAAAACACTTGATTCTCTGTGGGATCGATCTCTTACTTACTTGCTATACTAGTTTGCAGGTATGAGTTTTACTTTTGATAGGATACACAACGACTTCCTCCCGTTAGTCGACTATAGGGCCATCAATCAAATCACGGTAAAGTATCAATATCCCTCACCTTGATGATATGCTAGATGAACTACATGGTGCTTGTTTCTTTTCTAAGATAGACCTTAGGAGTGGATATCGCCAAATTAGAATGAAGGAGGGGGATGAGTGGAAAACCGCATTCAAAACTAAGTATGGGCTTTATAAGTGGCTTGTAATTCCTTTTGATTTGACTAATGCACCTAGTATATTTATGAGGCTCATTAATCACGTGCTTAGAAAGTAATTAGGAAAGTTTGTGGTTGTTGATTTTGATGATATATTAGTTTATAGCCAGAATCTTCAGGATCATCTTAAGCATTTGAGGTTAGTTCTCGATTGTCTTAGGGAAGAAAAAATTTATGCTAACCTTAAAAAGTGCCATTTTTTTGTGGAGTCTATACCGTGTTTCTTGGCTTTGTTGTGTCTAGGTCAAGACTCCGAGTAGATGAGGAAAAAGTTCGCACTATTCAGGAGTGACCGCTGCTCACCACCCCTACCCATGTGCGCTCGTTCTTGGGTTTAGCGGGATTCTATCGATGCTTCGTGAAGGAATTCAGCACGATCGCTGGTCCCTTACACGAGCTAACTAAGAAGGATACCCTGTTCAAAGGGAAGGAAACGCATCAGACCGCTTTTGACACTCTCCCGTCTATGCAACACCCTTGTTTTGCAACTGCCGGACTTCTCCAAGACATTTGAGATTGAGTGCGATGCTTCCACTCTTCTAGGATAGGAGGCCAATTGTGTACTTTAGTGAGAAATTGGTTGGAGTCGGGCTCAACTACAACAGCTATGACAAGGAGCTCTTTACCCTCATCAAAGTCCTCAAGACATGGCAACACTACCTTTTACCAAAGGAGTTTGTCATCCATTCCGACCATGATGCGTTGAAGTATTTGAAAGGCCAATCTCGCCTCAACCGGTTCCATGCCCATTGGATCGAGTTTATGGAGACTTTCCCATATGTCGTTCAACATAAGAAAGGGAAAGACAATGTGGTAGCTGACGCACTATTACGAAGGTATGTCCTTTTGAACCAATGTGATGCTCACATTTTAGGTTTTGCTTTAATTAAGGACTTGTATGCTCATGATAATTTTTGTAAGCCCATCTTTGCAAAATGTGTAGATAAGGGTGAATTTGACTCATATTTCATTGATAATGGGTTCTTGTTTAAGGTTGGGAAACTTTGTATACCCTCGTCATCAATTAGGGGACTTTTAACTAGGAGCTTTATGAATCATGGGGACATGGGGGCCTAGAAAAGACCTTAGCAGGGCTTAAAGAACACTATTTTTGGCCGAAGATGTCTAATTTTGTGTTGTAATTTATCAAAGCTAGGATGTGTCCAATGTGCTAGAACTAAGTCCAAGAGTAACCCCCATGGCCTATACCAACCCTTGCCTATTCCTAGTGCCCCGTGGAATGATATTTCCATGGATTTGATTGTAAGGATACCTCGGATAGCTGGAGGTCATAATTCTATATTTGTTATAGTGGATCGATTCTCAAATATGGCTCATTTCATTCCCTGCCATAAGGCGGACGATGCTAGTCACATTGCTACTTTATTCTTTATGGATATTGTTCGCCTTCATGGAATTCCTTGCACTATTGTGTCAGAGAGGGAT
This sequence comes from Persicaria maculosa, assembly GCA_963922045.1. Taxonomy (NCBI): domain Eukaryota; kingdom Viridiplantae; phylum Streptophyta; class Magnoliopsida; order Caryophyllales; family Polygonaceae; genus Persicaria; species Persicaria maculosa. The sequence continues at coordinate 54,058,356 of OY998251.1, read as the reverse complement.
GCTAAATTTTGATACATTTTTGGAAAACGTTGTGGTCTAACTTGGGGACTAAATTACTATTTTCTACTTCTTGTCATCCCCAAACCGACGGCCAAACGGAAGTCACTAATCGTACTCTTGGTACTTTGTTACGAGCTATTGCCTTCTAACCTTAGAAGGTGGGAGGATTGCCTACCTTTTGTTGAGTTTGCATATAATAGGTTGGTTCACTCGGCGACGAAGATCACTCCTTTTGAGGTTGCTTATGGTCGCAATCCACTCACCCCCGTGGATATAACGCCAAGACCTTTGAAGGAGAAAGAGCATTTTGACGCTTCGTGACAGTTAAGAAGCTCTATCAGCGGACACGGTTACAACTTGATCGGAATAGTGCACAATACAAGCCCTCTAAAGACAAGCATCAGAAGAACATCCAATTTGACGTTGGAGACCTTGTGTGGCTGCACTTAAAAAAGGAAAGGTTTCCCCAATAGCGGAAATCTAAGCTAGACCCCCGTGGAGATGGACCATTTCGTGTGGTGCAGAAGATGGGATCGAATGCCTAGTAGCTTAACGTTTAGAATGGTAAGTATGAGGCTCACTCTACCTTCAATATTGCTGACTTATCTTTGTTTGTTCCTCAGGATGACTCCGATGACGATTCGAGGACAGATTGTGGACAAGTGAAGGAGAGTGATGCACAAGGAATCCCGATGACTCCGAAGGATGTGAAGGACATGATAAATGTGTTGTTCGATGGTCCGATCACTCGATCTCAGGCAAGGGGATCCAAGACGGTATGCACGCCCTCCTTATATGACTAGGAGCCATTGTGGGTCAACCCGCGACTCCTTGATAGATAACATTGTTCAAGACGGGAACTAGGACCGTTGATGGAGCACCTTGATGTTCACACCCGTCTTGTCCGACTTATGTTATCGAATTTTTAATAAATTATTTTAGGAATTATTGTTAGAGGGTAAAAATATTATCCTTCGTATTTTTATTTATTTATTAGAAATTAGTAGGATTTAGATAAATAAAGAGTCGCCATCCTTATATGATTAGGGTTAAATGGCTCTCTCTTATTTTAAGGTTTGCTTTCTATTTAAATGCTTTTAGTATTCTCTAATAGACAGATTGAACATATTGGAGAAACCCTTGGTTAAGGGTTCTTTGATCTCAATCCAACCCTCCCCACCTTTCGTTTCGTATGCGTATGATCCAAAGCTTATCATCCCTAGACAAATGGCCAAGTTGAACTATCAAACATGGAGATTAAGAGAGTCTTAAAAAAAAAACATTCGGCCAGAGAGAAAGGATTGGAGTTTACAGTTGAATGACATGCTTTGGGCATACTGCACAGCCTACACGACATCCCTTGGGATGTCTCCGTATTGACTGATCTACGCTAAGGCATGTCATCTGCTAGTTGAGCTCCAGCACAAAGAATATTGGGCGGTGAAGCGAGCAAACATGAGGATTGATGAAGTTGGAGAATTTAGAAAGCTACAGATGTAGGAATTAGAGGAGATTAGGCTAGACTCATATGAGAACGCAATTATCTACAAAGATAAGACGAAAGCCTGACATGACAAGCACATTCGAAAGAAACACTTTCAGCCAGACGACAGAGTTTTGTTGTTTATGTCTTGTTTCAAAAACTTTGCAGGAAAACTGTTATCCTGCTGGAGGGGACCCTTTACAATCATGCACGTCTATCCTCACGGGGCCGTTGACATAAAAGACGATTGCAGTAAGAACTTTGTAAAAGTCAACGGCCAGCGATTAAAGCCATACTACCATGGCGACAAGGAAGTCACTATAAAAAAGGTGCCATTACAAGCACTGACAGACAAAACCAACTAAACAGTGACTAAGTCAAGCCACCGACTTTAAAAAAAGGCACTGCATAGGAGGCAACCCGAGGTAAGTACTTTTTAATGTTTTTAGTTTTTCTCTTTTATTTATTTTTCAGATGACTTTATGCTTCGGGAACACTATCATACAAAAACGAAGGAAGAAAATAGAAAGTACTACCATTCAAAATGGACATGCTATTTTGAAAATCAAATCAGTGCATGAATTAGGAAATTAAATCATTGTTAGTTATTTGTAAAGTAAATCAATGTCAATGCTATTAGAAATTCCATTCTACCACTCAAAAGCAGTGTTGTCTTCTTCGTAAGAGAGCCTCGATCCATTTTTTTTTATATTACATATGTGAAGTTCTCAAAGCCTCCTCGGCTCCTCCCATGTCATCCTTTCCTCTCGCCTTTCGTCTAGGTTAGCTTCGCTACGCCGCATACTCCATCGTCGTAATGCATAGTCTCTACGATCCCCGCACTCAACCTCGACTACCGATGGTTCAACGACATTTGTAATGCCTACCTCGGCTTTCGGCAATTCATCAGATTCCACAGAAATAGTTTTGAAATCCATGCTATAGAAATGAATCTTATGCTACGATGCATAAAATTTAGGGTTTCAAATCTTGCTGCCTCATGAAGATCGAATCCGTGGAGATTAGATCCAAGTCAAGCTATAGTCATGGACGTTGTTTCCTACACTGTCGGCGCTGCCATTGATCAGTATCTACTATCCAACGCTCCATTCTCTCAACCTCGATTGGAATCTCCAAGAGGTTACGTACTGGTGGCAATTTCACACCATTTTTAATCAAATTCTCTAATAAAAAAACCCTAAAAATAAAAATTCAATCCAAAGATCTTTATCAAATACAATTTAGGTATCCATTTGAAGCGATAGCTAGAGAGATCGAAATCCTACCAAAAACTAGCAAAATCAACAAGAAAGGTATGGAGATGTAAGAATCTGGTTCGTATGTGTTTGTTCTCAGTCAGATCTTATGAAATGAAAAAGGTCTTGTTGTGCAATTTTACACATTTAATCTTGATAATAGTCATTTTGACGTCTCGTCAATAGCCTCACTCTTCTAGGATAGACAAGTAGTTTTTTTTTAACCGAAAATAATTTGGCAATAAGGAAAAACCTTAAATGCCAAGAGCATCCAAGCGGATGAAATTGCAAAGCACTGAGTCGTTAGGTGCAGATGGATCGGAGAACACAAGGTCAAGATGCGACAGATGGTCCACAAATCGATTTGCTTCTCGATAGACATGACGAATCTCAATAGTATGGAAAGCGTCAAGGGAGACTAGACTGTCAGAGACAACCATTTCATAATCTCCTGGAGGCAAACCACAACTTTTAAGGCTATTGATAACGGTGAGGTTATCACCTTCAATTACAAGTTTGGTTATGTTTAGTTCCCGTGCAACATTGATGCCATTCCATAATCCAAGCCCCTCCGATCCAGTAATAGAGGGGATGGAGAAAGGGCCCTGCATCAAAGGAAACTGGAGTTCCTTCATGGTTTTTTATTACGAATTTGAAAGAGCCCTTGTTAGAGGAAGAAAGATCCCCGTCAAAGTTGAGTTTATAGGTCCCTTGTTCGGGGGCACTCATCGAGAGGCCGACAAAGTCGGCAGACGGCGAACTGTCAAACATAAAACATAAAAATACAGAAATACAAAGAACAACTCCCAAGAAAGCTGAGGATGCCACCGAAGAACGAATCCAAGCACCATCGAACAGTGGCACCGCGGGCCAGTGGTACAACAGGACTCTAACTCCTGTGGGTAGTGCAGACGAACTCCAAGAAAACTCTATCCCGGATACAGAGTCACCCTGAGCGCACCACCTCGAACCTCGCCAGTCCCGACTCCAAGCCCCCCAACCAAGAAGAAGATCTCCTAGAAATATCAGAAGCAAAGCCGCATACTGCTCAAACAAAACGCCAACAAGATTTTACCTACAAGAATATATTCAAGCCCTTTGCGGGATTTAGTCACCCTTTCGGGATTTATTTCGAATATATATATATATATATATATATATATATATATATATATATATAGAGAGAGAGAGAGAGAGAGAGAGAGAGAGAGAGAGAGAGAGAGAGAGAGAGAGGGAGAGAATAGATAACTTGTGCACACCCCGACCTTAGGGTGTACTTTGTTCGCGTTTTTGGGCCATTGATCGGATGTAAGTGGATGGTTGAGATTAAAAGGATTTTTTCCATTTTAAAAAAATAAAAAAAAAATAGTGGGGCCCGCGCACTAACTCCCTAATTCGGACCTACTCTCTTTGAAAATAAATGTGGGCGCGTGTGATAGAGGGGATTTGTGTTGTTGGGATTTCTTGATCATGGTGGGGCCGGATAGGATGAATATAAAGGTGATTGGCAACTACTCCTTACTTTATAATTACTAGGATTCCATCTAGTGCCGTGTTTTTTTAGTATAAAAGTGATTGGTAACTATTTTATAAATTTTATATTAATTTTTTGGATATACTTTATAAATTTTATATTAATTTTTTGGATATATAAAAGTGATTGGCAACTGCTTTATTAATTTTATATTAATTGACAATATCACATATCTTAGTGAATCCATATCTTAGTGGATAATTATAAATGTGAAGTACCGGTTTTTGGATTTTTTTTCGAAAAAGAAAATGGTTAGTGGATCAAAAAAATCAGTAATGATACATATCTCCAAAAATAATTCTAAATCAATTTTTTTGTTATAAAGATATGGCAATTTCAAATAATGTTATAAATATTTGGCAATTTTTTTTTATTATCTATAAAAAAGGATTTCAAAAATTTGACAATTCCACCGAATAATATTTTGCATTCCACTGAATAATGTTATGTTATCTTTTTTTCATTCAGTTTAGATCACTAATTATCAATTCCAGTGAATAATTTGTCTTGTGCTACCGAATAATGTGTTATTTTTTTTCCATCAATTTCAGATAAAATAAACACAAAATCCTCAAACAATACTTACGATTTATACGAATAATGCTTCGTATTTCAACGAATAATGTTTCACATTTCATCAAATAATATTTAGTTGTGTAATTGTACTCCTGCTAACGAATAATGAATCAAATTTCACCAAGTAATTGCATCAAATTTCACTGAATAATTGCATAATCGTTGTTAATAAGTAAGTTTTTAGAATTATTCGGTTGAATCGATCGATGTAATGCGTACATTGAATGATAATTGGAGGATTATTCAGTGGAATTCTTATTTTTACTAGCTATACAGAAGCGATGAATAATTGTGTTATCGTTGTGAATAAGTAAATATTTAGAATTATTCGGTTGAATCGATTGATTTAACGCGTACATTAAACAATAATTAATAGTTTATTTACTCAAATCCTAACTACACACATAGGCACCTATTTTTGGTTATGTGCAAATCCCCTCTCGGTGAGCTTTTATTATTCACTTGCAATTATTCACTCAAATGATAATAATTAGAATTATTCACTCGAATACTAACTACACACACCTAGTCACCTATATGAATTTGAGTGAATCCACTCAAATTCTAATTTTTCAGTCAAATTCTAATTATGCACTGGCAATTATTCACCCAAATTCTAACTATTCAGTCAAATTTTAATTAATCGGTTTATGTGCAAATCCCCTCTCGGGCGATATTGGTCGAAGCAGTGCCTTTGGTAGGCGGCGCCGCTGCCGTCGGCCACCTGTGTCCGTGTCATCTCCTAGGTATGGAGGAAGGGAAGGGAAATTACCACTAGAGAAGGGGCTTCACGCGAATTTGTCTCAATGGGAGGGAGAAGGGTTCTTCAAGCATATCTAGATCAATGACGGTGGTCTCGACCACGATGCATTGACTTATTGCTCGGAGATCCAGGTTCCTCCACCGGTGGGCTTAGATCTGGGGAGTGGGGGTGTCTGGTGGGGTTTCTCTGACCTCGATGGCTCATCCTCTGAATCTTAACGCGGGTTTGGAGCGGAGAAGCAGAGCGAGCGAACAGACTGGTGTGGATGTGCGAGGGTCTTCTGCTGCCCGTTCCGCCTAGAAGAAACATCGTAGTCGCCGGAGATGGTGTAAATTGCTAAGGAAGCGGAGCACTGGTTGTCAAAGACGGTTGCATCTTCGCTGAATCGCAGGAGGCCACCGGTTGAGAGAGAGGAGCACTGGTTGTCGAAGAGGAGCAATGGTTTTTAGGGTTTTTATTGTGCCACCAATTGCACGCGCTCCACTCTCCTGATTTGATTTAAGAATGAGTTTTTTTTTAAATCACCCGGACACATGGCGGGATATAGGCCATCTGATCCCCTAAGATCAATGGTTATTATTTGTGCACAAGATACACTCTAAGGGGTGTGCACAAGGGAACCACTATATATATATATATATATATATATATATATATATATATATATATATATATATATATATATATATATATATATATATATATAGGAGATATCTAATGAGAAGTAACATTTAAATGAGAAGATGAGAAGTAAGCCTTATACCCTTTAGATTAAAATAATTTTTTTTATATGGATATAGGGGACATATCTAATGATAAATATATCGATGTTTTTTTAAAATTATTTTTTATGCTATTTTTTTAGATGATGAATGAAAAAGCTAATTTAAATTAGCATAAAAACCCTAAAATGAACCTTAAATCACCCTTTAGATAAATAGCGTAAAAAATAATTTTTTTAAAAAAACATTGATATATTTATCATTAGATATGTCCTATATATCCATATAAAAAAAATTATTTTAATCTAAGGGGTATAAGGCTTACTTCTCATCTTCTCATTTAAATGTTACTTCTCATTAGATATCTATCTATATATATATATATATATATATATATATATATATATATATATATATATATATATATATATATCCAAACTTGGCTTGCAAGCAGAAAATGGACAACAAGTCTGACATCCATCATCCGTGCACGCCAAGAATTTGCAGGCAACGATCATGCTTGCATGCCAAGCAGTGCCATAGACGACGGTCACTCAACAACGATGACGATTGGAGACTGATGTGAGCCTAATTCGCCATGTTTTATACTACCTTTTATATCGATTTCTGCATGCATTTCATGCATTTGGGTTAGAATAATACATAATTTGTGTAGTTTATGTTTATTTGCAATATATGGAGGTCTACACAAGTTTTTGTTATATTTCCCAGAAATCGGACGCACTTTGGAGCTTAAAGGAAAGTCATGAAGAAGCTAAGGATGGTGTAGCTAGAGAAAATGCCATTTTTCGCCATTCATCATTCTGAGTCAAGTTCTGATATCTTCATTAGAGTTGTAGCCCTCAAAAAGAGCTTTTCAACACATGGTCATATGCATCGATTTTCTTGCTCTTCAAGAACAGAACAAAAAGCTGAAGAGCAAGAAAATCGAGTCGAAAATCACAGGTCGATATCGAGTACACTAACTCGATATCGAGTAACACCCAACTCGATTTTGACCCTGAGAGCCAATATTGAGTGTCTGAAGCTGAAGACGGAAAATGCCAGGTCGATATCCAGTCATTCTAGTCGATATTGACTGGACCCACAGAGGCCGATTCCGAGCTTAACCGACTTCTTGTTAAGTTTCTATCCCGAATCCGATAGAGATATTTTCGAGAGAAAATTCCATCAAGATCTATCGAGTGCTATCAAGAGGAAGAGATATTTACCTACTTTAGATATAATTCCTTTAGAGATTTATTTCATTATTTCCAAGTTTTTATCTTAAGTTATTAGATAGATAGATATAGATATAGATAGGTAATTCTTTCCTAATAAGAGAGGGAAGGAAGCCTATAAATAAAGCCTTATGGACTGATTTCCATGAATTCAATTCTAGAGAAGGAGAAGAGGTAGTAAGTAGAGAGAGAGAGAGAGAGAGAGAGAGAGAGAGAGAGAGAGAGAGAGAGAGAGAGAGCTTGTGGCAAGAGCAAGGTGGAAAGGCGAAAGCGGATTTGGCAGGTTCGGTTGTAAGCTTTCTTTTTAGTTTTAATTTAATGGAAAGCTATTTTCTTTTATTATTGATGAGTCTATTTATGATGAAGAGCGAGTAGTCCACCAACTTCTAGGGTCGGGGTGAGCCCGACGGTAGCCATGTGAGGTGATGCGGTAAAGGTTTGATCTTTTTATGCAATTCGTCTTCTATCCCTATGAGCATGATTCTTTTGCGAAAGTTGAAGGTGATCCTTGTTTGTGTTATTGAAGCGAAAGTGATCTTAATACAACTTGGACTAATTATGTGAAAAGGGTTAGTAACAATGAAAGCCTCTATCTTCCTATTTGTTAATAAAGAAAGTTATTTGATGAAAAGCATGATCTTTTATGCCTTTATGTGTTATTTTACATGGTTATCGTTGTGGTGTTGAATCCCTGATCTTGGAAGTCTTTTATTTCATTGATTTATTTCACAAAGTTCCGAGTTTTCAAGTTTCTGCACTCAATATTGAGTTGTCTTCTGTCGATTTTTCTTAGTCGATATCGAGTTACTTAAGTCGATATCGACCAAGGATCTGCAAGTGTTCTGTTTCTGTTTCCAGTCGATATTGACCTACTGTTGGTCGATTTTCTTTCTCAATATCGAGTAACATCACTCTATATCAACCAAGTTTGTTGTCTTTGCTTTCTTTTCTGCTTTTCTCTATTGTTTCTGTCTGTCTGTTTGATTTTCTGCTTGTGAGATTCCTCCGCTACCTGAGATCCGCTGACACGCTTCCTCGAGGATCGATCCTGACTTCCCACTGCTACATCAGGAGAAGGTCTTGTAATTATTTGCGTGGGCACGAATCTGGTTTGATCTATTTAATTATATTTTAAACTCGATTTCCTCCTACAACAAATTGGCGCCGTTGCCAGGGAAGCAATCATTCGCGCCTTAGGTAGTTAGATCTCACGTTTCTTTTGAGTTACTTCACAGGTGTATGCGTCGTTCTGGTCAAACACCTGAGTTTGATGCCTTAGACGATCCGGAACGTCTTATACACATCCATTCTAAGCTGAAAAGGATCATGGCGACTGCCGAAACACAAGCTGAGATGATTGAGAGGCTTCAGAGGGAACTTGCCGCCAAGGATACTGCTCTCAACGCTGAGAGAGCACGCACTACACAGGAAACGGAGCGAAGGAGGCAGGTGGAAGCTGAGCTTGCCCAATACCCTACCACTGCAGAGGATTACATGCACCCGACTCTCGTCGTGCCTGAATCGGCCATTCTAATCCCTGAAAATAATGATCAATGAACAAACCTGCTTGCTGAGATTGATTGACCTGAGCTATTCTCTCATATTCATCCATTTAATCTGTTTTACTTTACTATTTTTCTTACGTTTTGCATTCTTAGTTAGTTTAAACCATCGTAATCCCCCCTCTTTGTTTCTTTAGTTCTTATTAGCACACTTGACTTGCATACAAATCGTTGACTCTCTATGGGATCGACCCGTACTTGCCAAACTACATTAGTTAGGTTAGTCGGATTTATTTGATAGGATTTATGGCGACTGAAAATCCTTTGTCAAATTTGGCGCCGTTGCCGGGGAGTCAAATTGCTATTTGTGTGCTTGTTTTTGTGTGTTAATTTAGCTACTAACTTTTTTTGTGAACCTATCTTACGGTTCACAACACATATGCTACTAATAGTTTAAGATGGTGTTGAGATTAGCGCAGTTCGAAGGTGAAAACTTTCACCTATATCTCACTAGGTTGCAGAGGTGTGTGGACATCCGCAATGAGCGGGGTTTCCACGATAGTTAGCGAGATATGGTTGACTGCGTTGTAGAAGGGATGATTGCTGAGACAAAGGCACGTGCTATATACATGAGCGGCGGAAGTCTAGCACGGTTAGGTTTAGTGGGAATTTGGGATCTTATCTGCTACATGGGTCACCAAGCGTCGCAGGAAGTGTCATTCGCGCTAGAACCTCAACCAATGGAGTACTTCGACGCATCTTTGGAGGATCTATCCAAGGCCTCTTACGAGGAGAATGAGCAATTGTGTCAGCAGATCATTGAATTAGATGAACGAGTGCACCGAATGGTCCAAGTGGGGAATGACATTCTAGCTTGTGAAGCGGGTGAACTACCGTCTCAACCGGTGGTTAACCCGATAGAGAGCCTCACCATGAACACTCTAGAGAGTGGCAAGGACTTGTTTATCACACTCGAGGGAAGCTTAAAAAGTCATGACAATGAAGGTGAGTGCGTGATTCCTATTCCTCCCTCACTGAGTTCATCCGAGTCTACTCCGCTACCTCCCCTAGCCTTGAGCTATGAGCATGATAATGTTTTGGCGGAGGAGGATATGTTCGCAGATGATGACAGTTTCTTCAGCGATGAAGAGGAGAGTACACTACTTTCTGACATGGAGTGTCATGAGTTGACGCATGAGATCCCATGTGATTTATTGTCTCCTTCATTCGATGACATTGTCTCGAGCTCGCCTATCAAGGAACCAAGTCCGGAGCTGATTTCTGTGGCTCCTAAGCAAAGAATTGATATCCTCTGCATTTGTGAGAAGGTCGGTGATTATGTCGATCCTTGGGCTCATTATTTTGACATACCGCCAATGGAACTGAATTGGTGGTTCTACATACCCGCGGCGGGGAGTCAAGCTCAGGCATATGAAGAGTTGAGGACATACTTTGACTTCAACTTATTCGTATGTAGTGCTAGTCTACCTAGATGGTGTGCACAAGAGTTTGATTTGCTGCTGAGGGCACTGACGATGTCCGAGTGAGTCTTAAATGGACAACTAAAATGTCGAGCTACCGACCATAACCAAGCGCTTCTTGGGAGGCAACCCAAGGTGAGTAATTTAGATTTGCATTTTTCATTTTTTCTTTCGTTTAAGTTTTCAATTTCAAGTTTAAAAAAAATCGTCAAAAAGGGCCAAAAAGCAAGAGAAATTACAGTAAGGTACTCGGGTAAGATGCTTGGCCGAGTCCCTTTGCCAACCCGAGTAGCGAACAGGTCACTGAGAAAGAACTCGGGTGGGAAATAAAAAACTCGGTCGAGTTTCTTACGCCACAACCGAGTTATTTAGCCTTTTAAAAAAAAGGAAAAAGAAACTCAAAAGGAAAGCGCGTCTTGCCCATCTCCCATCCATCAGGCCACCAGTAGCGAGCCGTCTTCCGACCAGCAGCCGAGCGCGGGAGTGAGCACGTCCGCTCATGCCATTCCCGGGACTCTCTCCCGAGTCGCTCATCCTTCGGATTCCGAGCGTCCGAGCCCTCGCACCCTCTTGCCGCGTTTCGAGCCTAGCCACCAGGCCAAGCCACCGACTCTGCCCATCTACGCCGGCCAAACCCCCCCAGTCCGGCCACCATCCCCGGTCAGCCTTCCTCTTCCTTCCTCTTCTCCATTGAAGATTTGTGGTAAGTTTTCAAAAACCCCCAATTTCTAGGTTTTATCAAATTGAATAAATTTGTGTAATTTAGGGGTTGTTTGGGTGAGATTACACCTTATTTGTGCTAGATTTGTTATTGGAGAGTGATTGAATTAGGACTTGGCTTGAATTTGTAGTTTGGGATGTCAAATTGGGTGAATTAGGAACTTGTTGATAGAGAAATTCGGGGGTGGATTTAGATTGATTGAGAGGTTTTGGCTTGGATTGGAATCCTTGTGCTTAATTGTGAAATTGCAAATTTGGAAATTATAGAGTGTTGAGCATTTGAATTGATCTTGCTTTTCAATATTAAACTTGCTAAGAGTTTCTTGTTGAGTTTATTGATTTTGGTTTTGATCAATTATGCTTAATTGTCATCAATTTGCAAATTGTGAGGTTAGTGGCTTTGTGTGTTATTGTAAGTGGTTTGACACCATTGAGTATTATTGAAAGTTGTCCTTGCTTGGACAACAAATATTTCTTTGTTGGTGTTGCCTTGTCTTTGGTTGTAGAGAGTAGGTTGTGGTGTCTGCTTGAGGTCAAGACGAGAAAGAACAATAGCTCATCACACTCATGTGCTTGAATTCATCACCTCCGCTTGATATGTAGATCAGTAGATGACTCCGTAAGTATTCTTCTCCTTCTATTTTATTTTTCACATTGAGGACAATGTGTAAATTAAGTGGGGGGGAGAGAACATTTGCATGTTTGCATTTAGGTTGCACTGTATATAGTTCTTTCTTGTTTTTGCATTTCATGGTTATTATCCTTATAGTCTTGCATTTTATAAAAACAAAAAAGAAAAAAAAAACTGAAAAATCATATAAAAAGGAAAAAATCAGCATGCATGACATTCTAGATTTAGGATCCATCAAATAACCCCATCTGTACCACTTGTCTTCTATTTTCTACTTAATCTAATTATAAGTCCCATGATATGCTTGAATTATTGATCCTTGTCAAGTTTGTTTGATCTATTGGAGCATGAGATAATGGATTGATTGAGCATGCATAACTCTTAGATTTTAGGTTGCATTGAAATCCAACAAGAATTTACCTTGTGAGATTATCTTGGCCTTATTGGGACTATGCTTTATTGATGTCCTTTTGCTTCTTCTTCTTGTGTGTGATACTCTCCAACGTGACTACCTCTGAGAATTTAGATTGATATCTATTTCAATGCTGTATATTTTGATTATTGCTTCTGATTTTCATGTGATTGAGGCAATTTTTTGTTAGCCATATCTTACTCTGTATCTACTTGTATATACTATCCTCTGCTTGAAGCCAAATTTAAGCCTTTTGGCCCATTTTTGTTAGCTCCACAAAAATGTCTTTTAGCCAATTTTAGCCTTGCCTTATCTGGGAATTAGGGAGAAGATTGGTGAAAATGTGTATTAGTGGAGTATTTTGAGCATTTGGAAATTATGTATGGGTGATGTATTCTTTTTGAGCTTCGTATGGATGATTATTGTGCTTAATACTTGGGGCCTAAGAAGGATAAAATTCACTTAGGAGTAAGAGTCGGGGAAAAATCATAAAAGGAAAAAAAAATCAAGAAAAGAGAAGAAGAAAAATCATTGAAAAATCAAGAGAGAAAAGAATTAACAAAGAGTGAGTTGGTTAACAAGAGTTTTGCTTAAGTTTTCATTTGTGGATGGAGTTAAAGTTTGAATTCTTATTGGTTGAAGAAATGTTTGGTTTTGAGTGTTTTTCCGGTTGCAGTTGAGATCTCTTTTTCCCGGATTTTTAGCACCACAAAGCCTAAATCTTTCCATACCTTGATGTTCTTACCCGAGCCCCATTACAACCCTTACAAGACCTCATGATGATTATTGCTTGTAATGTCACTCATGGTGGACATTTTGATGTGGATTTCAATTTTCATGGAGCTTAGTTGCATTGGATTGAGTTTGAGCGGAATTGAACTAACCTAAACACAAGAGCGATCAGTGAAACACTTTATGTACCCGGTGAGGTTGGATTGAAATGTGCCTAAGCCTTTGAGTTGCTCAAATACATGTGAGGATGTTGATTTTTCTCTTGTGCTTCCTACTTGATTTTGGATTTTGTCGTTGACAAGGTGAATCCATGAAGAGTGTATCTGTGACCAGGTTGGAGAATTAATTGGAGCTGTCCAGGTTGGAGACACTGCACTAAAACGTGTCGTACGAAGGCTGTATTTATCGGGGAACTGAATGTGTATTAGTGGAGTATTTTAGCCTTGCCTTATCCGGGAATTAGGGAGAAGATTGGTCATCCTACAGCTTATCCTTGACGAAATGCGCCGGAATCAAGGCACCATCAACAATCAGTTCCAGAACATCAATACAAAATTTGGAGAACAGGACATCTGGAAGAGAAACATAGAGACTCAGATGGGTCAATTCGCATCACAGATTCCATGACCAACCGGGCAGCTCCCCGGGCATACAGAACCGAATCCCAAGGGGCAGCACGGACATGTCGCTGCTGTGAAACTAAGGAGTGGGCACCAACTACGCGAGCCAGAAGTCGAAAAGCAGCAGGATGAAGCTGAGAAACAACTCGATATCGACCAGTAGCAAGTCGATGTCGACCAAAATTTGGTCGATGTCAAGCAACATCAAGTCGACATCGAGCAACAGCTTGGCCAAGAATCGTATGCACAGCACTCCAACTCGACATCGAGAAACTTGGTCGATATCGAGAAGAATTTGGTCGATATCGAGGAGAACCAAGTCGACGTCGAGGAAGCTGCAACACATCCGACATCTGTTCAGGCTCCGAACCAGAAAAAGAATCTGTCTTTCCCCACAAAATCTCCAAAGGATCCAGCAGAGAAGAAATTCCAGCGCTTCATCAAGATGCTTCAAAGGCTCAATGTCACCATACCCTTCACAGAAGCTCTCAATGAAATGCCATCATATGTCAAGTTCCTCAAGGAGATCCTAAGCAAAAAGCGGTCAATGGCTGAGATCGTAGAGGAGTGCAGCCATATGGACATACTTAAGAAAAGGCCAGATCCAGGTAAGTTTGCTATAACCATTGGATTTGGTCAATACAAATTTAATGCTTTATGTGATCTTGGAGCCAGTGTGAGTATAATGCCTCTGTCAATATGGTCCAAGATTAAGATAGATGCCCTAGAGCCTGTGGATGCTAAGCTTTATATGGCAAACAACACGGTGGTCATCCCAATAGGCATGATGGACAATGTGCCAATGCAAGTAGGTAAATTCTTCGTCCCTGCTGATTTCTTAGTTATTGATATGGCAGAGGACCCTGCTTGTCCAATTATTCTAGGAAGGCCCTTCTTGGCGACGGTGGATGCCAACATAAGCGTAAGGAAGGGAGTGCTCACTTTCAACATCAGCGATGAGGTAATTGAGTATTCCTTCAATAAAACTGAAAGGCATACAGGTCCCATGGAAGAGGTAAAGTCTATATCAGCTGGTTACATTACTTGTGCGGAGCCTAAGGTAAGAAATATGACTTCCGAAGAGCTGGAAAAAAGGGATATGGAAGCCCAGGTGGAAGAGATCATGGCCATCCTGAACGAAGAAGCAGAGAATCCAATCGACATAGAGCCAGGTAAGTCGATTTAGACTAACTATTTTTCGGGTGCTTTGCCAGGTCTTAAGTATGGGGTCAATATCGACCAGGAGAAATCGACAGAGCCACTGAACCACTCGATATCGAGTGCACCAGGTCGATATCGACCAGTCCATACCGAGACAGCCCCACCAAAAATCGAGCAGAGAAATATCGAGGAAAAGGACTCGATATCGACCACCTTTGGTCGATATCGACCTGCATCTGCCGAGTCGATTCCTCCTGTTGAGCCGAGCCAAGACGATTTGGAGCAGCACCACCCAATTTGGAGCAGCCAAGTCGATTCCTCCTGTTGTCCTCTTTAACATATTACCAACTTTACTGATATGTGCCGTACTCTTGCTGAAGGTACCACTTTGGAATATGTCTTGATGAAGGCTTTCCGTTGGTCTCTGGCCGGTCCAGCATTGAAGTGGCTTGAAGGTCTCCGTCCACGATCCCTCACAACATGGGCTGAAGTAAAGCAGGAATTTTTCAACAAATTCTTTCCTCCTGCCAAGACAACGCTCCTCCACCAAAAGATTACAGCTTTCAAACAGAAGCCTGGGGAGCCGCTGGGAAAGGCATGGGAACGATATAAGGATCTACTGCGATCATGCCCTACACATGGACAGCAACCCTGCATTGTTCAGGAGATCTTCTTCAATTCTCTTGACCTGGCTGCTAAGGATAGGATCAACGCGTATACTCATTATGAGTATCTGACAATGCCGCCAGCTGACACATGGGCTGCCCTCGACAAGCTGACCAACTACGATAACAAGTATGGGGCTCCAACAAACTATGATGAAGATGCCTATGCCAGGCCAGCCCCATCCATGCCCCTCTATGAGCCTTCTAAGGAGATGAACCCAGATGTCAAGGAGCAGTACTACAGAGATCAGAATCGCAAGCTCCTCAAGCAAATCAAGTATCTTTCTATCAACCAGCCTTGCATCGAATGCAGATCACAGCGGCACACCACTACTGAGTGCCCACCCACAGAGTAAGTCAGGTTGGCAGAACACCACGAAGAGGTAGCTTACGCAGGGGGTCCCAATCGCTATATAGGGGACCAAAGGTTTCAGCAACCACAATGGAACCAAGGTGCCTCTAGGAACCCCCCGCCATACAGAGCTCCAGGACATCTGGAAAGGGACCAGAAGAGGGATGACCTATAGACCATCCTTGAGGAAATGCGGAGGAACCATTCAGACACCAAGCAGTCCTTCAACTCCTTATATACTCAGATACAGGGGGTCAACTCTAGGCTTGGGGAAATTGATATATGGCGGAAATCAATGGAGACACAGATTGGCCAGCTAGCAGCAGGCGTCTCCAGACAGTCAGGTACGCTCCCTGGATCTTCTGAGCCCAATCTCAAGGGGAAACCGGACACATCGCAGCCGTAAAACTCAGGAGCGGGCACCAACTACGCAAGCCAGAGGTCGAAAACCAGCAGGACGAAGCAGCTGAACAGCAACTCGATATCGACGAACAGCAAGTCGATGTCGACCAAAATTTGGTCGATATCGAGCAAACCCAACTCAATGTCGAGGAAAAACATGGCCACGATTCGTCTGCACAGTACAGCAACTCGACATCGAGGAAACTAGTCGATGTCGAGGAAAATCTTGTCGATGTCGAGGAGAACCAAGTCGACATCGAGAAAGCTGCAACACCTCCGACATTTGTTCTGGCTCCAAACCAGAAAAAGAAGTTGTCTTTCCCAACAAAATCTCGAAAAGATCCAACAAAGAAGAAATTTCAGCGCTTCATCAAGATGCTTCAGAGGCTTAATGTCACCATACCCTTCACAGAAGCTCTTAATGAAATGCCATCATATGTCAAGTTCCTCAAGGAGATCCTAAGCAAAAAGCGGTCAATGCCTGAGATCACAGAGGAGTGTAGCCAGATGGACGTTCTTGAGAAAAGGCCAGATCCAGGTAAGTTTGTTATAACCATTGGATTTGGTCAATATAAATTTAATGCTTTATGTGATCTTGGAGCTAGTGTAAGTATAATGCCTTTAACAATACGGTCCAAGATTAAGATAGGTGCCCTAGAGCCTGTGGATGCAAGGCTTTATATGGCAAACAACACGGTGGTCATCCCAACAGGCATGGTGGACAATGTGCCAGTACAAGTAGGTAAGTTCTTTGTCCCTACTGATTTTCTAGTTAATGATATGGCGGAGGACCGTGCTTGTCCAATTATTCTAGGAAGGACCTTCTTGGCGACGGTGGATGCCAATATAAGCGTAGGGAAGGGAGTACTCACTTTCAACATCAGCGATGAGGTAATTGAGTATTCTTTTAATAAAACTGGAAGGCACACAGGTCCCATGGAAGAGGTAAAGTCTATATCAGCTGGTTACATTACTTGCGGGGAGCCTAAGGTAAGAAATATGACTCCTGAAGAGTTCGAAAAGAGGGATATGGAGGCTCAGGTGGAGAAGATCATGGTCATCCTGAACGATGACACAGATGATCTACTCGACATCAACCAAGGTAAGTCGACGTCGACTAATTATTTCTCGAATGCCTTGACAGGATGCAAGTATGGGGTTGAAGTCGACCAGAATTCCTCGACATCGAGTAATTTGGTCGACATCGACCAAACTCAGAGCCCTCCACCAGCAGCAGCTTCATCGAGCACTCCACTGGAGGCCAAGGACTCCTCGACATCAAGGAAATTGGTCGACATCGAGCAAAACGCTACTGCCTCGACTTCACCTTCATCAATGAGAAATACACTGGAAGTCGACAAGAATTCCTCGATATCGACCAAATTGGTCGATATCGACCAAAATTCTTCGCCCTCGACTTCGCCTCCCTCGACCAGCAGTCCACCAGACGAGCCGACTTCCTCGACATCGAGTAACCTTACTCGAAATCGACCAAAATCTGAGGTCCCCGAATCCGATTTTGCAAAGGTAAGCCAAGGTATGGATCTTTCTTCTCCTATTTCAATTAAAGATTTATCTATACATGGGAGAGGTTCGCCGTGGTATGTGCGCTTATGTAGGATTTCCAATGATGAGCCTAAGGAGTATGAAGTTGGAGACAAACTCTATATTTCCAAATCAAAAGATCATTGGTTCCCTAATAAATTCAACAAGAAAAAGATGGGGCCTTTCGTGGTGAACAAGATCCATCCAGGCGGACTACAGCTGATGGAAAAGAATGGAGTCATATTTGAAGCCCAAGCTACATGGGCCCTGCAAATTCCACATTGAGCTTTATGAAGGAAGTCGGCCTAGCGACTATAAAATCTAGAGCTTGTAAATAGATATTTATTTTTGGGACTTTTTGGACATTGTTGCTTTTTGTTTGTTTTTGGTTTTTGAACTTTTAGTTTTTCTATTGTGGGTATTTCTCTTCTACATTTTTCAGGTCCATTGGGATAGAAGCAAGCTAAATCGGACTCGGCCCAGGCATTTTCACTCGATATTATGAAACCCTGCGCACCTGTCTAGTGAGTTTCTTTCTTTACCCTTGTTTTTATACAGTGAGGACACTGTAATGTTTAAGTATGGGGTGGGGGAAGGGCTTATTTTGTGCATCTTTGGTTTTATTTGACATTATGTGTGCATATTTAGAGTTTATTTCTTGAATCGCTTATACATGGCTATTTTGGAATTCATTATTGATATTTATGGGCTTATATGTATGTTTTCCAAAAGTTTGAAAAATGACCCCCATTGAATTGCCTAGTAAAGGGTCACAATGAAGTGTATATTTTCTATGAAAATCATGAAAGGAGGTAAAATTTGATATTGCTTTTGACATGTTGCATGATAAGAGGATGGAGGACTTTATATTTCCATATAATGCTCATATTGTTATATCCTAGCCATACCTATGCTTATGCATCACAAAAACCATATTATGCCTTATTTCAAATATATTGCTCCACATGTTCTAAATATTGTCCATTCTTTACCTTATTTCCTATCCGGGGACTATGTTGAGAATGATGTCACATTATGGAGATTGTTATATGGTTGTTGTGTTGTTGATTATCATTATTGGAGTTTGGCGGAATTGTTTGAAATTATGGAAAATTTAATGAGTGAAAGAAAATCCGATCAAAGATCGACCCTGCTCGCTGAGATAATAGTTTGGCGAGATGGGACACACATGTGAGGAGTCCAAAGCACTAAGTATCCGGGGCCATTCATGACACCCATGTTTGCGACTCGCGAGAAGATAGTGCTGAGGTTAGAGAGGTAAAAGCATTATTATTGAAAAAAGCATTATGAAAGGTGAGAAATCTTATGAAGAAGGGATGTGGTAAAGAAAGTTTGGAAATACTCCATTTCCCCGGATTATTAGCACCACATTGCCAAACATTGCCCACCTTTAGCCTTTTACCAATCTACTCCTTATTGAGCTTAAATTAAAGTCCTCTTGATTATTGTTGCTTTGTCACATAAATTGTTTTTGCATAACCCTCCTTTTGTGAGTAGATGTTGCTTTTTAATTGCACATGCAGGGATTTGTGACACTAGTACCTTTTCAAGGATGGTAATTAATTGCGGGGTTATATGAGAATGAATCTAATATGTTGAGAGTTTTGGTTTCTTCCCCTGAATGACAATTAAAAGTATTGCTTGAGGACAAGCAAGCTTAAGTATGGGGTGTTTGTTATGAGCCGAATTCGCCATGTTTTATATTATCTTTTATATCGTTTTCTGCATACATTTCATGCATTTGGGCTAGAATAGTACAGAATCTATGTAGTTTATGCTTATTTGCCAAATTATGGAATCTACACCAGTTTCTGTTTAAATTCGCAGAAATCGAAGCAATTTATAGCAGTTCTGAGAAAGGAAGAAAAGCTCAAAGTCAACTACATAAGTCCAAGGTCAAGGAGCAGCGGAAACAGGACAAATCAAGCTGAAAGCAAGGAAATCTACTCAACAACGTGTTGGTCGATATCGACTAAATATTGATGAAAAGCATGATCTTTTATGCCTTTATATGTTATTTTACATGGTTATCGTTATGTCCTCGATATCAAGTAAAAGTCGTCGATATCGAGTATCATCTTCAGCTCCCGGCTTCTCTTGTCGATGTCTAGTGCTCGGCCTCGTCGATCTTGGCTTCAGAGGTAGATATTGACTTGATCTTTCCTTGATATCGAGTAGATTACTCGATATCGAGTAAGCAGTGCTGCTGCTCCTGGCTTTGCTCGACTCTGGTCAATCCTTGCTGGATTTCGACTTAGTGGTGCTCGATATCGACAAGGTGTAGTCGATATCGACTTGATGTTGTCGAGTCGATTTTTCCTTACTTCCATCTTGATTTGTCCTGGTTTCGCTGCTTATTGACCTTGGACTTTTGTAGTTGACTTTCAAGCTTTTCTTCCTTTCTCAAAACTGCTGTAAATTGCTTCGATTTCTGCGAATTTAAACAGAAACTGGTGTAGATTCCATAATTTGGCAAATAAGCATTAACTACATAGATTCTGTACTATCTTAGCCCAAATGCATGAAATGTATGCAGAAAACGATATAAAAGATAGTGTAAAACATGGCAGATTCGGCTCACAATAAAAACTGGACACATTGCAGCCGTAAAACTCAAGAGCGGGCACCAACTACGCGAGCCAGAGGTCGAAAACCAGCAGAACGAAGCAGCTGAACAGCAACTCGATATCGACAAACAGCAAGTCGATGTCGACCAAAATTTGGTCGATATCGAGCAAACTCAACTCGATGTCGAGGAAAAACTTTGCCACGATTCGTCTGCATAGCAAAGCAACTCGACATTGAGGAAACTAGTCGATGTCGAGGAAAATCTTGTCGATGTCGAGGAGAACCAAGTTGACAAGAGGAAAACCTGTCGTTGTTCTTGCCAAAGAATACTCAAACTCACAACTAGTATAGTGTGTAAGCAAAAGATCGATCCACAGGGAAATCTATTCAATTCGAGTGTCAATTCTAATCGCTAATAGAGAATATGGGGGTTTTTGGTGTGAAAAAGATCCGCCTTTTATCAAAGCGAAAGCAAGCAAACAAAGTAAATTGGGTTTAGAATGCAAGGGAGAGAAATAGGTTCACCTACAATTTATCACTTCGATTGATGAATTCGATCCTTGTTTCAGCCTCTAGTTCTTGTCTTTTCCTATCAATGTCTTTGTCCAGATCTTATGTAAATTACTAGTCTTACGAGTCCTAGCAACCCTTATCTCTAAATAACCCTAACATGGTTAAAATTTAATCTAGAGATAGCAATAAGAATATGAATTAACCAAGGTACATGCAATATCAAGCTACGAGTCGATATTTAACATATATTCAACTTCCTACACATCTAATTAGTCCTACGAGTCCTAAAGGGATATGATTGCCACTTGGGTTAAGGTTCGCTACGAGGAATCTACAAAACCCTAGCAATTGAATGAATCTACTCTAACTAGTCGGCTAGGCCAGAGAGAATAAAACAAATTCAAGCAATTAAGCATAAAGAAGTCAAAACATTGGAATAGGAATAAGAACTAGATTAAGAAACTCACAATTCAACAATCAAAGATCCAAATCGTAGGCGAAACCTTGAGAGTTTAGTTGCTCATGCTCAACGGCGCTCTCAACAATGGAATAAAGTGCATAAGGTGAATGAAATAACAAACTAGAAAAGCCTTAAATAGTATTTAGAAAGTCGGCCAAACAACTTAATTAAAACCCTAATTAAAATCCGGACTGAATGTTGCGTTTCTGCACGGGCCGCGGGGTGGCCAGGCCAGGCTGCGGGGCGGCCGGCGATCAGCGAACTCCTTCGGTATTCTCTTCGAGCCGCGGGGCGGCCAAGCAAGCTGCGGGGCGGCCAGCGATTCTTCTGAACTCCTTCTTCCGTTACTTCAACAGCTCCTAAGTATCTTCTTTAGCTTGTTTTCGCTCTTTTCAAATTCATTTCACCTCCAATCTACTTTGCCTGAAATAAACCATAAAATCGTGTAGATTCCGCCTCTTCTAACTCAACCAGTGATAATGTAAATGCGGCTAAATATATGCAATATTCACACCTAAATTATGCTAAATGCAATCTATTATGCAACACTAAATATGCTCTATCAAATTCCCCCACACTTGAACCTTTGCTTGTCCTCAAGCAATAGAAAACTCAACTCTGCAGCCCCACAGAATAGCAATTCATGTATCCACACCTCAATATTCTTTAAGTGCATGAAAAACTAGCAAACACAATAGATTAACAACATCATAGCACATAATTGGAGTAATCACTGAAATCAGGCAACCATATCCATTCTAGACCTCACAAAGGATATGTGTTTCACTCTCGCTCAAGTGTTTAGGTTTAAATGTTTACGCTCAAAACTCAATCTTCAAAAACTTAGCTACAAGAGTTTTGCACCAATGTTCTAATTCTCCACCGCTGGTGACTCTACACACAAAAAAATTCATGAGGTCTTTTAATTTGGTTGTAATGGGGCCAAGGTAGAACATATAAGGTATGGAACAATTTTGGTCATGTGGTGCTCATAATCCAGGAACTAAGGAAGCTACCAAATCATAAAACCACTCATACACTTCTCATACCATATCTCTATAATGCCAAACAACACCAATCTCAAGCATAAAACTTTACAAACCATACTCAACTCATTCCTTTATTCTTTTCTTCTTTTTCCCTTCTTTTCTTTTTTTTTTCTTTCTTTTCTTTTTTTTCCTTTTTTTTTCATTCACGCTATATCAAATGATTTTCCTTGACTTTTACCCCTAAGTGAATTTTATCCTCCTTATGTCCCAAGTAATGAATGTACTAGCAAGAATCAAATATCTCATAAATACACCTCAATCATACAATCCACCACTAAAAACCATCATCCACAATATAGATATTCACCAACTATTCTTAAATTCCCGGATGGGGTCAGGCTATCATTGGCTATGGAAAAATCTTGTGGAGCTACAAAAGAATAGGCAATTAGGCTCAAACTGGCTTCAAGCAGAGGATAATATGTAAGGTGGGAATAGAGTCAAATAAGGCTAATAAAGGTGCCTCAATCACGTTTAAGTCATGTGCAGGAATCATAATATGCAGCCTTGAACAAGATATCTAAATGCAAGTCAAAGAGGAAGCAATTGAAGAGAGTACACACAATAAGCAAGAGGACTCAATAAAGTGTAGTCCTGAATAGGCCAAAATAAGCTCACCAGGTCATGTCTATAACTTCTAGATCACCCAAAAATTCAAGATTTTATGTGCTCAATCATTAATCAATCATGCTTGCCAAATAGTGTAGAAAACATATATCGAAGGTATCAACAATCCAAGCACATCATGGGGCATAAATATCAATAGTTAGATTAGAGGACAAACGGCATCCATATGGGGAAATAAGACCTACTCCTAATAATGCAAGAACTAAAACTCTTTTTTTCATTTTTCATTTTTTTTAAATAAAATAACACTGGTAGAAACTAAACATGCATACAACCAATAGAAATAAACATGCAAACTTAATAATCAAAATGCAATGCATACTTAGAACCAAAATACAAACGTGAAATGCAATTCTTCTCCCCCACACTTAAATCTGACATTGTCCTTAATGCAGAAAAGAGAACAAAAACATCAAAATAAAAAGAAAAGGGAAAAGAAAAGAAACAACTGACATGCTCACTGATGAGGTGGTGGCGGCGCCGGGTAAGGTGGAAACTAGGGATATGCATATCGATAGAAGTCCTCCTGCCTCTGCCACATCTACTCCTGCATCCGTCTGATCGCAGCCCGGCTCTCAGAGACATCCTCCAGGTGAAAAGTCAAGCCACGGACATCCCGACGAATGTCGCCAATATCCACATAGAGCTGCTGCTGCTGCTCCCACATCACGTCCTGGCGCTGGGACATCTGCTGCTGGTGCTCCCACATGGCGTCCTGACGACGCGACATCATCTGTTGATGCTCCCACATGGTGTCCTGACGGAGATACATATCTGCCATCCTCTGCTCCAGCGCGTAGTAGTCTGGACCAGCACCTCCAGCTGTGCCAGAAGGTCCAGCACCACTACCTCCAATATCTGTCTGAACTCCATGTACATCATCAGCACCTTCCTGCTCAGCATCAGGAGCACCCTCATCATCATCATCATTCTCATCCATCTCATCCCCCATGTAAAAATCAGCTGTTGTAGGGCCAAAAGGGAGATGTCGGGGCAATCTCAACTGAATCCTCCCCTGATGGCCTGTCCTCTAGACCCACATCGACGACTTGCCCTCCAAGTGGCCAGCTTTTCTCAGCTGGGCTTCATCATATAGAAACGAGCCATGCTGAACATCAGGGACATCGCTCACATCGATGCACGCTCGAGCTATTAGGGTGATAAAACCCCCAAAGCTAATTGTCGCCTTGTTGTGGTTGTCTAGGATGTCCTTACAGTTAATCAGAAACATGTCTACCCAACCAAGAATCACTGGGCTCTCTGGCGTCAGACACCATAAAAATGATATATCCTTAAGCGAGATCTTGTTGACCTTAGCCTGTGCAAAGAATGTGTTCGCCAGAACCTTGCGAATCAGTCGTAATGCAGGATGGCGAATGCTTGAATTGTTCTGGCCCTTCTTGGCCTCAAAAGGCACCCTAGTAGACTGCATCCAAAAAGCCAAAGGGCTCTCTCCCTTACACACATCAAGCCAACCAGTCGTAGGTGCAGCAGTAATACCAAAAATCTGTCCCAATCTCTCCTTTAATATCTCATGACCCCTCCCAAGCAATCGGAACTCAATATACGTACGCCCCACACTCAAAGTTGCTAAAAACTCCTTACATAAGCTCGGATATGTAGGAGCATTCTTCCCTAAAAACTCTCCTAAGCCCTCATGCTCTAACAATTGCCTAGTGCATACATCCATCTCTAACAATCGTAACGTAGGCTTATGAAAAAATTTTGTTACAAAGAAATTTCTAGTGTTTAGAGCATTCCATCTCTCCTTCTGACTTCGACTCATTCCATGGGGTCGAGACATTTCTAATTCGAGCTAAGAAAATTACTCAACAAGAATGAAGGTGAAGAAAACTCACAAACGGCGAGTTACTGCAGAGGCCGCGGGGCAACCGAGGAGGGCGACGGGGCGGCTAGCGACAAGCTTGGCCGCAGGGCGGCTGGACAGGCGACGGGGCGGCCGGAGAAATTCCGGATCTGTGCACTCCGACGTTGGATTTGCTCTCCGACGTCCCAAACTCTCTCACTCCGGCGTGGATCCGCAAGAAATCCCTTGAAAATCTATGGGATGGTCGATTTGTGTGTAGATCTAGGAGAGTGAGGGGATATGGTGTGGTTTTTATGTAGAAGGAAGATGGGAATGGGAGATTTTGTGGGGGTTAAAAGCTTGGAACGTGGGCTTCAATGCAGGTTTTGGAAAGGGAGCTTGAAGAAGAAGGAAGAAGATAGAGGGCTCTTTGGGGTGAAGGGGCGGGTGCTGAAGATAGGGAAAGAGAAGAAAGGGGTGGATAGGGTTTAATTTGTGTAGCAAGTGGGGGCCCACTCGGGCCCCTAAAAAATTTTCTATCCGGAATAAGTCGCGGGGCAGCCAGGTAGGGCGACGGGGCGGCCAGCGATGCTTGCGAACATATTTCGCTGTGACCCAGCCGCGGGGCGGCCTGGCTGGCGACGGGGCGGCTAGCGCTCCTTCGTCCTTTTCCTTCTTCTTTTCCTTCCTGCAACGTTAGTGGCCTAACCAAAACAAAACTAAACTAAAAAAAACTTAATGCAGAAAGAAAATGATACCTAAACTATTACCTTGGGTTGCCTCCCAAGCAGCACCTTTGGTTACCGTCGTTGGCTCGACGTTATGACCCCCTAATGATCCTCAGCATTTGGTTCAGTGAGAACCAACTCATCACCGTCCTGTTTGACAAAGCTCTCATAATAGGGTTTAACTCTATGACCATTTACCTTGAAGATGTCTCCATTCCTCTCATTTAGTAGCTCTACTGCACCATGAGAAAAGACATTAGTGATCACATATGGCCTTGTCCATCTAGAACGAAGCTTACCTAAGAATAGTTGTAGGCGTGATTGAAATAGAAGGACCTTTTCCCCAACTTTGAGGTCCTTTCGCAAGATATGTTTATCGTGCCATGCCTTTGTCTTCTCCTTATAGGTGACGGAGTTATCATAGGCATCCAATCTCAACTCTTCCAACTCATGCAGCTGTAGTTTCCTGAACTCCCCAACTTCATCAATCTGCATGTTGTACTGCTTCACCGCCCAGTAGGCTTTATGTTCGAGCTTGACAGGAAGATGGCAAGCCTTTCCATAGACTAATCGAAACGGAGACATCCCAATGGGAGTCTTGTAAGCCGTTCGATAAGCCCATAGAGCATCATCAAGTCTGACACTCCAATCCTTCCTGTTTGGGGCAACAGTTTTCTCCAAGATAGTCTTTATCTCGCGATTAGACACCTCAGCTTGCCCATTGGTCTGGGGGTGGTATGCAGTGGAAACCCTCTGAGTCACATGATATTTCTTTAAGAGCGCACTCACAGTCTTGTTGCAGAAGTAAGTCCCTTTATCACTGATCAGTGCTTTCGGAACTCTAAATCTAGAGAATAGCTCCTTAAGGAAACCTACAACTACTTTTGAATCGTTAGTTCTGGTGGCCTTCGCCTCCACCCACTTGGAGACGTAGTCCACCGCAAGCAAAATATATAAGTTTCCAAAGGAGTTAGGGAATGGTCCCATGAAGTCAATGCCCCAGACATCAAAAATCTCACAAAATATCATGCGAGTTTGTGGCATCTCATTCCTCTTAGAAAGATTCCCAACTCTCTGACAGCGATCACAGGATTTGCAAAAAGCATATGAATCATGAAATATATGTGGCCAAAAGAATCCTACATCCAGTACCTTTCTAGCTGTCTTTTGTGGTCCAAAGTGTCCACCACATTCATGGGAATGACAAAAATTTAGGACAGATTGTACCTCATCGCCGGGAAGACACCGACGTATCACTTGATTTGTGTGCAATGCTTCCATAAGTAGGGGTCATCCCAAACGTAGAAGCGAGTATCGTGGCGTATCTTGTCCTTTTGAGCCTTCGAAAAGTTGGGCGGAAACTCTCGCCTCCACCCACTTGGAGACGTAGTCCACCGCAAGCAAAATATATAAGTTTCCAAAGGAGTTAGGGAATGGTCCCATGAAGTCAATGCCCCAAACATCAAAAATCTCATAAAATATCATGCGAGTTTGTGGCATCTCATTCCTCTTAGAAAGATTCCCAACTCTCTAACAGCGATCACAGGATTTGCAAAAAGCATATGAATCATGAAATATATGTGGCCAAAAGAATCCTGCATCAAGTACCTTTCTAGCTGTCTTTTGTGGTCCAAAGTGTCCACCATATTCATGGGAATGACAAAAATTTAGGACAGATTGCACCTCATCGTCGGGAAGACACCAACGTATCACTTGATCTGTGCGCAATGCTTCCATAAGTAGGGGTCATCCCAAACGTAGAAGCGAGCATCGTGGCGTATCTTGTCCTTTTAAGCCTTCGAAAAGTTGGGCGGAAACTCTTGCGACACCAAAAAGTTGACCAAGTTAGCAAACCAAGGGCGTGGGAGAGAACTCACCTTGAGGAGATATTCGAGTTCAGATTCTGCATAGGCCGCGGGGTGGCCAGGGCTAGCCGCGGGGCGGCCGGCGATTGCAAAGGAAGTGTTCTCCGAAGACTCGGCCGCGGGGCGGCCTAGGGTGGCCGCGGGGCGGCTGGCGATTGCGAAGACTTGTAACAGCTCTTCGTCAGGAAAGCTCCCCACTATGTCTTCTTGTCCATTTTTCCCCTGCATAATACGACTTAGATGGTCAGCAACTAGGTTCTCAGCACCCTTTTTGTCCCTGATTTCGATGTCAAACTCGCTTAAAAGCAAGACCCATCTAATCAGTCTTGGCTTGGCCTCTTTCTTCGTCAAAAGGTAACGAAGTGCTGCATGATCAGTATAAACAATAACTTTTGTACCAAGCAAATATGATCTAAATTTCTCAAGTGCAAAAACTATAGCAAGAAGTTCCTTCTCTGTGGTTGAGTAATTCCTTTGAGCTCCATTCAGGGTCATAGATGCATAGTATATGACATGAGAGCTTCTCCCTTCTTTTTGTCCAAGCACGGCTCCCACAGCGTAGTCACTAGCGTCACACATCAATTCGAACGGCTAAGACCAATTTGGTGCTTGTATAATTGGTGCACTAGTAAGACAAGTCTTTAACTCATCAAACGCCGTCCTGCACTTCTCATCAAAAGCAAATGTGACCTCCTTTTTCAGCAGATCGCACAAGGGTGAGGTGATCTTTGAAATGTCCTTAATGAACCTGCGGTAGAATCCTGCATGGCCTAAAAAGGAACGCACTTCACGCACATTAGTAGGATAAGGCAATGATTGAATGATGTCAATTTTTGCCTTATCAACCTCAATCCCTTTATGGGAGACAATGTGACCCAAAACAATGCCTTCCTCATCCATAAAGTGACACTCTTCTGAATTGAGCACTAAGTTAGTGTCAACACATCTTCTAAGCACAAGCGCCAAATGGTTGAGGCAAGCATCAAAACTATCACCATGGACTGTAAAATCATCCATAAAAACCTCAATGAATTGCTCTATATATTCAGAAAAGATACTTACCATACACCGTTGGAATGTCCCAGGAGCGTTGCATAAGCCAAAAGGCATTCTGCGATATGCAAAAGTGCCAAACGGATAAGTGATTGTTGTCTTTTCTTGAACCTCTGGTGCGATGGCTATCTGAAAGTACCCTGAATATCCATCTAGAAAGCAATAATATGGATGACTAGCAAGTCTTTCAAGCATTTGATCAATGAATGGTAAGGGAAAGTGATCTTTTCGAGTTCCTGCATTTAGCTTACGATAATCGATGCAAACTCTCCAGCCTAATTGGACTCTGGTAGGGACTAACTCACCTTCTTGATTCTCAACCACTGTTATGCCTCCCTTCTTTGGTACTACCTGCGTTGGACTAACCCATTGACTATCAGAGATGGGATAGATCATACCTGCCTGAAGGAGTTTGAGCACCTCCTTCTTTACTACATCCATCATAGGTGGGTTGAGTCTCCGTTGAGGTTGCCTTGAAGGTTTGGCTCCCTCTTCTGGTAAGATTCTGCGCATGCAAGTAGCTGGGCTGATTCCCTTGATATCCGCTATGGTCCACCCCAGAGCTGTCTTATGCTCTTTGAGCACTCCTACCAACCTATCTTCCTGTTCTTTGGTAAGCTTGTTAGAGATGATGACAGGCAAGGTGTCACCTTCCCCCACAAATGCATATTTCAGATGCTCAGGAAGAGGCTTGAGCTCAACTTCAGGTGCCTGTACGATAGAAGGTAAGAGCTTTTCATTTGGAATGGTTAATGTCATAAAGGTATCTGCTTGTGAGTATATAGGTAGGGAAGACAAGGCTCTTATGGTCTCCTGCAGGTTAGTAGACAAAACATAATTCAATCAGAACTCCTCAATAGGAGATTCTAAAGCTACCTGCAGGTCATCTACACAACTCATATCAAAGGTATCCTACATACAAGTATCAATGGCATCCATAAAGCATAAGGAATGATTATCAGAAGGGAATTTCATTGCATCATATATATTGTATTCAACCTTCTCACCATCGAATTCCATAGTCAAAGAACCAGAATACACATCGATTTTTGTCCTAGCTGTCTTTAAAAAGGGCCTTCCTAGAAGAATAGGGGGCTCTTGGTTACCATGCTCCATGTCTAAGACAAAGAAATCAGCAGGAAAGATCAAATTGTCAACCATGACTAAAACATCCTCAACTATGCCTCTAGGAAAAGCATTTGATCGGTCCGCTAATTGAATCACCACTCTAGTCTCATGCAAGGGTCCCAAACCCAATGATTCATACAGAGAATAAGGTAAAACATTAATAGATGCACCCAAGTCTAACAAAGCTTTATCAAACTTAGTCTCACCTATCACACATGGGATTGTGAACATGCCAGGGTCGCTACATTTCTTAGGCATACGCTTTTGAAACACAGCAGACACATGTTCGCTTACCTTAATTTTCTGTTTCCCCTTCAACTTTTGATTCCTCTTTATTGTGCAAAGTTCCTTGAGAAATTTTGCATAAAGAGGAATACTTTTAATCAAATTGAGTAAGGGGATGTTTACCTCGTACTTACTGAACGTCTCAAAGAACTCTTTGTCATTGTCTGGTCTTTTGGTGTCTCTGAGTGCTTCAGGAAGGGGAGGAACGGGTTTGAAAGAATTAAGAGGAGGGAAGTTAGGTCTTACATACCCGTTAGAGGAGTCACTGGAGTGGCCGCGGGGCGGCTGGGCTTGGCCGCGGGGCGGCCCGGCGATTTCTGCAGCGTCAGAATCGCCTTGGCCGCGGGGCGGCTCAGGGGTGCCGCGGGGCGGCCGGCGATTGCGAGCCTCTTCTTTCTCCTCGTTCGTACCTGGTTCAAAATTTTCAATGTTAGCATCATTATGGGGAGTGGTAATCAGTTCCTTACCATTTCTTTGCGTCACAGCGCTAACGTTCTCCTTGGGGTTCACCACCGTTTGAGATGGTAGCTTTCCTGAGTTCTTAGCCTGCATTTCGCTCATCGATTAAGCCAATTGGCTAATTTGCTTCTCCAAATTCTTTTGGTGCTCAGCTTGACTCAGGACGATCTTTGTGAGAGCTTTGATAGAATCCTCATTGGATTGATCATCAGTTGGTGGAGGTCCTCTCTGTCTGGCATTAAATTGTTGCTGAGGTCTGAATTGGGGTCCTCCTTTTGGATTGAAAGGGGCTTGGTTATTACCATAGCCATACCCCTGGTAACCTGCATTATAGTTGTTATTGTAATGATTGGGATTAGCATAGTTACCATACCTGGGTTGTTGCGGAACAAAGTTCCCCATGGCATTCAACTCTACATTTGGCTCCTGCAGCATTGGACAAGTGTCCGTCGGGTGATAAAGATCAGCGCAAATGCCACATGCCTTAAGTTGTTGTGGGGTTCCTTGTAGCATGAACCTTTTCATCATATCCTTCAATTCAGCCACATCGCTATGTAATGCGGAAGTTGAAGAGCCAACGGCGAGTACTCCTCTAGCATGAAGTCCCTTGCTGAATTGTCTAGAGCCATCAGCAAGCTCTGAAAATACCTCCCAAGCAGCATTGGGTGTTTTGTTCAAGATGTTGCCTCCACATGCAGAGTTCACCGTCTTGCGCTCCTCGTCAAGCAATCCATTGAATATAAAGAGCACAAAATCCTTCTTTAAGAAACCATGGTGAGGGCAACTAGAGCAAAGTTTCTTGAAGCGCTCAAAGTACTCATAGAGTGTCTCTGTAGCCTGCTGGTCAATGCTGCTGATTTCGTTTTTCAGACTGTTTAACTTGGTCGCAGGAAAGTACTTCTCCAGAAAGAGACGCTTCAACTGAATCCATGTTGTTGCACTACCTGGTGGCAAGTAGTAGAACCACTCATTGGCAGTGTCCTTAAGCGAGAAAGGGAATGCCCTCAACTTGATTTGCTCCTCCGTGACATTGCCTGGTTTCATTCCCACCACGACAGTATGGAATTCAGATAAGTGCTTGTGGGGGTCCTCACCACTCAACCCATGGAATTTGGGTAAGAGATGAACCACCCTAGACTTAAGCTCAAAATTGACACCTTCATCAAGTTCAGGGAACACGATAGCCAATGGTTGTTGGGCTAAGTTTGGTGTTGTGAGCTCCTTCAACATTCGATTATCATCGTTAACAACCATCTCTATACTCTCTTCTTCTCCTTGATCGAAAGGTAACTCGCGAAAGTGATCACGAGCTTCTCGCCTCAATCTAGAGAGAGTCCTCTCAATCTCTGAATCTAAAGACAATAAAGATGAGTTAGTAGCACGAGTGTGGACCATATAGGTGGTCCACACCAAGATTAGCAATTAAAACAACACAAGAATTCAATAAGAGATCCCCGGCAATGGCGCCAAATTCGACAAGAGGAAAACTTGTCGTTGTTCTTGCCAAAGAATACTCAAACTCACAACTAGTATTGTGTGTAAGCAAGAGATCGATCCACAGGAAAATCTATTCAATTCGAGTGTCAATTCTAATCGCTAATAGAGAATATGGGGGTTTTTGGTGTGAAAAAGATCCGCCTTTTATCAAAGCGTAAGCAAGCAAACAAAGTAAATTGGGTTTAGAATGCAAGGGAGAGAAATAGGTTCACTTACAATTTATCACTTCAATTGATGAATTCGATCCTTATTTCAGCCTCTAGTTCTTGTCTTTTTCTATCAATGTCCTTGTCCAGATCTTATGTAAATTACTAGTCCTACGAGTCCTAGCAACCCTTATCTCTAAATTAATAATCCTAACACGGTTAAGATTTAACCTAGAGATAGTATTAAGAATATGAATTAACCAAGGTACATGCAATATCAAGCTACGAGTCAATATTTAACATATATTCAACTTCGTACACATCCAATTAGTCCTACGAGTCCTAAAGGGATATGATTGCCACTTGGGTTAAGATTCGCTACGAGGAATCTACAAAACCCTAGCAATTGAATGAATCTACTCTAACTAGTCGGCCAAGCCAGAGAGAATAAAACACATTCAAGCAATTAAGCACAAAGAAGTCAAAACATTGGAATAGGAATAAGAACTAGATTAAGAAACTCACAATTCAACAATCAAAGATCCAAATCGTAGGCGAAACCTTGAGAGTTTAGTTGCTCATGCTCAACGGCGCTCTCAACAATGGAATAAAGTGCATAAGGTGAATGAAATAACAAACTAGAAAAGCCTTAAATAGTATTTAGAAGGTCGGCCAAACAACTTAATTAAAACCCTAATTAAAATCCGGACTGAATGTTGCGTTTCTGCACGGGCCGCGGGGCGGACGGCGATCAGCGAACTCCTTCGGTATTCTCTTCAAGTCGCGGGGCGACCAGCGATTCTTCTGAACTCCTTCTTCCGTTACTTCAGCAGCTCCTAAGTATCTTCTTTAGCTTGTTTTCGCTCTTTTCAAATTCATTTCACCTCCAATCTACTTTACCTGAAATAAACCATAAAATCATGTAGATTCCGCCTCTTCTAACTCAACCAGTGATAATGTAAATGCGACTAAATATATGCAATATTCACACCTAAATTATGCTAAATGCAATATATTATGCAACACTAAATATGCTCTATCACAAGTCGACGTCGAGAAAGCTGCAACACCTCCGACATCTGTTCTGGCTCCGAACCAAAAAAAGAAGTTGCCTTTCCCAACAAAATCTCCAAAAGATCCAGCTGAGAGGAAATTTCAACGCTTCATCAAGATGCTTCAGAGGCTCAATGTCACCATACCCTTCACAGGAGCTCTTAATGAAATGCAATCATATGTCAAGTTCCTCAAGGAGATCCTAAGCAAAAAGCGGACAATGGCTGAGATCACAGAGGAGTACATCCAGATGGACGTTCTTGAGAAAAGGCCAGATCCATGTAAGTTTGCTATAACCATTGGATTTGGTCAATATAAATTTAATGCTTTATGTGATCTTGGAGCTAGTGTAAGTATAATGCCTTTAACAATATGGTCCAAGATTAAGATAGGTGCCCTAGAGACTGTGGATGCTAAGCTTTATATGGCAAACAACACGGTGGTCATCCCAACAGGCATGGTGGACAATGTGCCAGTACAAGTAGGTAAGTTCTTTGTCCCTACTGATTTTCTAGTTATTGATATGGCGGAGGACCCTGCTTGTCCAATTATTCTAGGAAGGCCCTTCTTGGCGACGGTGGATGCCAATATAAGCGTAAGGAAGGGAGTACTCACTTTCAACATCAGCGATGAGGTAATTGAGTATTCTTTTAATAAAACTGGAAGGCACACAGGTCCCATGGAAGAGGTAAAGTCTATATCAGCTGGTTACATTACTTGCGGGGAGCCTAAGGTAAGAAATATGACTCCTGAAGAGTTCGAAAAGAGGGATATGGAGGCCCAGGTGGAGAAGATCATGGCCATCCTAAACAACGACACAGATGATCAACTCGACATCGACCAAGGTAAGTCGACGTTGACTAATTATTTCTCGGATGCCTTGACAGGATGCAAGTATGGGGTCGAAGTCGACCAGAATTCCTCGACATCGAGTAATTTGGTCGACATCGACCAAACTCAGAGCCCTCCACCAGTAGCAGCTTCGTCGAGCACTCCACTGGAGGCCAAGGACTCCTCGACATCGAGGAAATTGGTCGACATCGAGCAAAACGCTACTGCCTCGACTTCACCTTCATCAATGAGCAATACATTGGAAGTCGACAAGAATTCCTCGATATCGACCAAATTGGTCGATATCGACCAAAATTCTTCGCCCTCGACTTCGCCTCCCTCGACCAGCAGTCCACCAGACGAGCCGACTTCCTCGACATCGAGTAACCTTACTCGAAATCGACCAAAATCTGAGGTCTCCGAATCCGATTCTGCAAAGGTAAGCCAAGGTATGGATCTTTCTTCTCCTATTTCAATTAAAGATTTATCTATACATGGGAGAGGTTTGCCTTGGTATGTGCGCTTATGTAGGATTTCCAATGATGAGCCTAAGGAGTATGAAGTTGGAGACAAACTCTATGTTTCCAAATCAAAAGATCATTGGTTCCCTAACAAATTAACCAAGAAAAAGATGGGGCCTTTCGTGGTGAATAAGATCCATCCAGGCGGACTACAGCTGATGGACAAGAATGGAGTCCTATTTGAAGCCCAAGCTACATGGGCCCTGCAAATGCCACCTTGAGCTTTATGAAGGAAGTCGGCCTAACGACTATAAAATCTAGAGCTTGTAAAGAGATATTTATTTTTGGGACTTTTTGGACATTGTTGCTTATTGTTTGTTTTTGGTTTTTGAACTTTTAGTTTTTCTATTGTGGGTATTTCTCTTCTACATTTTTCAAGTCCATGGGGATAGAAGCAAGCTAAATCGGACTCGGCCCAGGCATTTTCACTCGATATTATGAAACCCTGCACACCTGTCTAGTGAGTTTCTTTATTTACCCTTGTTTTTATACAGTGAGGACACTGTAATGTTTAAGTATGGGGTGGGGGAAGGGCTTATTTTGTGCATATTTGGTTTTATTTGACATTATGTGTGCATATTTAGAGTTTATTTCTTGAATTGCTTATACATGGCTATTTTGGAATTCATTATTCATATTTATGGGCTTATATGCATGTTTTCCAAAAGTTTGAAAAATGACCCCCATTGAATTAGCCTAGTAAAGGGAAGTCACAATGAAGTGTATATTTTCTATGAAAACCATGAAAGTAGGTAAAATTTGATATTGCTTTTGACATGTTGCATGATAAGAGGATGGAGGACTTTATATTTCCATATAATGCTCATATTGTTATATCCTAGCCATACATATGCTTATGCATCACAAAAACCATATTATGCCTTATTTCAAATATATTGCTCCACATGTTCTAAATATTGCCCATTCTTTACCTTATTTCCTATCCGGGGACTATGTTGAGAATGATGTCACATTATGGAGATTGTTATATGGTTGTTGTGTTGTTGATTATCATTATTGGAGTTTGGCGGAATTGTTTGAAAATATGGAAAATTTAATGAGTGAAAGAAAATCCGATCAAAGATCGACCCTGTTCGCTGAGATAATAGTTTGGCGAGATGGGACACACAGGTGAGGAGTCCAAAGCACTAAGTATCCGAGGCCATTCATGACACCCATGTTTGCGACTCGCGAGAAGACAGTGCTGAGGTTAGAGAGGTAAAAGCATTATTATTGAAAAAAAGCATTATGAAAGGTGAGAAATCTTATGAAGAAGGGATGTGGTAAAGAAAGTTTGGAAATACTCCATTTCCCCGGATTATTAGCACCACATTGCCAAACATTGCCCATCTTTAGCCTTTTACCAATCTACTCCTTATTGAGCTTAAATTAAAGTCCTCTTGATTATTGTTGCTTTGTCACATAAATTGTTTTTGCATAACCCTCCTTTTGTGAGTAGATGTTGCTTTTTAATTGCACATGCAGGGATTTGTGACACTAGTACCTTTTCGAGGATGGTAATTAATTGTGGGGTTATATGAGAATGAATCTAATATGTTGAGAGTTTTGATTTCTTCCCCTGAATGACAATTAAAAGTATTGCTTGAGGACAAGCAAGCTTAAGTGTGGGGTGTTTGTTGTGAGCCGAATTCGCCATGTTTTATATTATCTTTTATATCGTTTTCTGCATACATTTCATGTATTTGGGCTAGAATAGTACAGAATCTATGTAGTTTATGCTTATTTGCCAAATTATGGAATCTACACCAGTTTCTGTTTAAATTCGCAGAAATCGAAGCAATTTACAGCAGTTCTGAGAAAGGAAGAAAAGCTCGAAGTCAACTACATAAGTCCAAGGTCAAGGAGCAGCAGAAACAGGACAAATCAAGCTGAAAGCAAGGAAATCTACTCAACAACGTGTTGGTCGATATCGACTAAATCTTGTCGATATCGAGTAAAACTACTCGATTTCCAACAAAGTTGACTAGAATCGAGCAAGGCTGGGAGAGAAGAAGAACAGCTTACTCGATGTCGAGGAATCTACTCGATATCGAGTAAAACCCAAGTCAATTTCCACTTCTAGAGCCGAGATCGACAAGCTGAGCACTAGGAGTCGACAAGTGGAGCTAGGAGTTGAACAAAGTTACTCGATGTCGAGAAATTTACTCGATATCGAGGAAAACTCAAGTCGACATGCATCCTGGGAGCCAACATCGAGTTGCTGAGTGGAAGACGAAGAAAGTACTAGTCGATATCGAGCAATTCTACTCGATATCGAGGAAATCCCGGAAGCCGACGTCGAGTAGTCCGAGATCTTGTTAAGTTTCTATCCCGAGTCCAATGGAGATATCCACGAGATCAAATTCTATCAAATTCCATCGAGATCTATCAAGTGCCATCAAGTCAAGAGAGAAGATATTTTATCCACATTAGATATAATACTAGTTGATTTATTTCTTTATTTCCATTCTTTTATCTTAAGTAATTAGGTAGATAGATATAGATATAGATAGGATATTCTTTCCTAATTAGAGGGGGAAGGAAGCCTATAAATAAAGCCTTAGGGGCTGATTTTCATTCATTCAATTTCAGTTACAATTAGTTACATAGAGAGAGTAGAGGAGAGAGCTTGTGGCGAGAGAAATTGGAAAGGCGAAAACGGATTTGGCTTCGATTGGTTGTAAGTTCTCTTGGGTTTATTTTAATGCAATTTATTTTCCTGAAATCTTTGATGAGTTTCTTGATGATGAAGAGCGAGTATTCAACCCACTTCTAGGGTCGGGGTGAGCCCGACGGTAGCCATGTGAGGTGATGCGGTAAAGGTTAAGTTTGATCTTTTTATGCAATTCATCTTCTATCCATGCGAGCATGATTCTTTTGCGAAAATTGAAGGTGATCCTTGTTTGTATTCTTGAAGCGAAAGTGATCTTAATACAACTTGGGTTAATTATGTGAAAAGGGTTAGTAACAATTAGGGTTTATGCGAAAGCCTCTATCTTCCTATTTGTTAATAACGAAAGTTATTTGATGAAAAGCATGATCTTTTATGCCTTTATATGTTATTTTGCATGGTTATCGTTGTGGTGTTGATACTCTGGCCTTGGAAGTCTTTAGTTTATTGATTTATTTCATCGAAATCCGTGTTCTGCGTGCGAAAGGTTGCGATTTTAAGTTTCTGTCTTTACTCGAAATCGGGAAGTTTTTGTTGACATCGAGGAGTTTCCTCGATATCGAGGAAGGTTTACTCGACATCGGGTTGTTGCTGAGTTCTGCTTTCTGTTTGTCGATTTTGGTTACTGTTGGTCGATATTGCTAGTCGATATCGAGTAACTGTAGTCGATATCGACTAAAGTTCTGTGCTTTACTTTATTTTCCGCTTTTCTTTGTTATTTTTGTCTTTCTGTCTGTGAGATTTACAGCTACCTGAGATCCGCTGACGTGCTTCCTCGAGGATCGATCCTGACTTCCCGCCTCTACATCAGGAGGAGGTCTTGTAATTATTTGCGTGGGCACGAATCTGGTTTGATCTATTTAATTATATTTTAAACTCGATTTCCTCCTACAACAGTAATTCTTTCCTAATTAGAGAAGGAAGGAAGCCTATAAATAAAGCCTTAGGGGCTTATTTCCATGAATTCAATTCTAGAGAAGGAGAAGAGGTAGTAAGTAGAGAGAGAGAGCTTGTGGCAAGAGCAAGGTGGAAAGACGAGAGCGGATTTGACTTGTTCGGTTGTAAGCTTTCTTTTTAGTTTTAATTTAATGCAAAGTTATTTCCTTTTATTATTGATGAGTCTATTTATGATGAAGAGCGAGTAGTCCACCCACTTATAGGGTCGGGGTGAGCCCGACGGTAGCCATGTGATGCGGTAAAGGTTTGATCTTTTTATGCAATTCGTCTTCTATCCATATGAGCATGATTCTTTTGCAAAAGTTGAAGGTGATCCTTGTTTGTGTTATTGAAGCGAAAGTGATCTTAATACAACTTGGATTAATTATGTGAAAAGGGTTAGTAATAGTTAGAGTTTATGCGAAAGCCTCTATCTTCCTATTTGTTAATAACGAAAGTTATTTGATGAAAAGCATGATCTTTTATGCCTTTATGTGTTATTTTACATGGTTATCGTTGTGGTGTTGAAACCCTGATCTTGAAAGTCTTTTATTTCATTGATTTATTTCACAAAGTTCCGAGTTTTCAAGTTTCTGCAGTCAATATTGAGTTGTCTTCTGTTGATTTTTCTTAGTCGATATCGAGTTACTTAAGTCGATATCGACCAAGGGTCTGCACGTGTTCTGTTTCTGTTTCCAGTCGATATTGACCTAATGTTGGTCGATTTTCTTACTCAATATCGAGTAACAGCACTCAATATCGACCAAGTTTGCTGTCTTTGCTTTCTTTTCTGCTTTTCTCTGTTTTTTCTGTCTCTCTGTTTGATTTTCTGCTTGTGAGATTCCTCCGCTACCTGAGATCCGCTGACACGCTTCCTCTAGGATCAATCCTGACTTCCCACTGCTACATTAAGGGGAGGTCTTGTAATTATTTGCAAGGGACGGAATCTGGTTTGCTTTACTTACTTATATTTTGAATTGCAAGTCTCGATTTCCTCTTAAAACAGAGACGGCAGCGGAGCTAGGACGGGCAAAGACGTCAACCTTCAAAGCCGACTCCGAAGCCCGTAGAGCCCAGGCCAGCCATCGACAAAGCTTCACGCAAGGCATCATCGAGTGCCACCGGCAGCACTGAGAACCGCCGGGCAGAGGATGGTGCCGAGATGGACAGAAGGAGAAGAGGTGGATAGGTGGGAGGCAGCGGAGGGGGCAATCACCCCAACCAACACCACACCATGGGAGTCGATGGGAAGGGTTGAAGGAGAGGGCAAGCTAGACGTGAAGACCAAACAAAACGAAAGCCCCAAACTCATATTGATCGACAAACCGGAGAAGGCCCGACCTGCCCACACTGGACCGCCAAGAGACTAGGAGGCAAGGAAGACGAACCCAGGTGACCAAAAAGAAACGCTTGAGGCCTGAGTTGAGTGAACAAAAAGAGGGGTGGATAGACAAGTAGTTAAATGTGGTAGTTTCTAGATAAAATTGTACTCAATATACCAAAAAATCTCACCCTTTGCAAAAATGTCACCCCCCCATATAAAATGTGGTAAATGTCAAAAAGTGAATTTTATTTGCAAAACTAACATGTTACCTTTACCCATTATAATGGGTTAAAAATTTGGCGGGAGTTTGAAATTTTGGAGGTGTGTTTGGGCGAGATTTAAGGCAAAGCAAAGGAGGGAGAGAGAGAGAGAGAGAGAGAGAGAGAGAGAGAGAGAGAGAGAGAGAGAGAGCTTCACAACAACAGAACAGAAGAAGGAAGAAGGGAGAAGTGGAGGGCTGAGGCTGAGGGCGGCGGTCGTGCTGGCACTAGGCAGCTGGTGCGGAGGTCGGTCGGTCGGATTTGGCTTCCTCTTCTCTTTATCTTTTTTTTTGATTTTGTGAAAGGGAAAATGGGAATGTGTGGAGGTCGATCGGATTTGTGGAGATGGAGGGAGATTTGTGGAAGAAGGGTGGTAGAGATGGATGGAGGGGGTTCACTCCAGCCATGACGACTCTTTGCTTCGCTGGACACCAAGGTGAAATGGAGGGTTGAACAGTGGAGGGTTGAACAGGGGTTAGTCTTATATTGGCTAAGAGATTGTAGTCAGTGGCTAGGAAACAATAGTTACTGGCTAGTAAGCGTAAATCGTAACTCTTTTTTTTTTCTTTGCGGGAGTTTGAAATTTTGGAGGTGTGTTTGGGCGGGATTTAAGGCAAAACAAAGGAGGGAGAGGGATGGAGGGAGAGAGAGAGAGTTCACAACAGGCGAACATGAAAAGGAAGAAGGGGAAGTGGAGATCTGAGGCTGACAACGGCGGGGTGGAGGGCGACAGTCGTGGTGGAGGACGGCGGTCGTGGTGGCTCTTCCTCTTCTCTTTCTCTCTTTTTTTTTGGATTTTGTGAAAGGAGAAATGGAAATGTGTGGAGGTCGGTCAGATTTGTGGAGATGGAGGGAGATTTGTGGAGGAAGGGTGGTAGAGATGGATGGAGGGGGTTCACTCCGGCCACGGCGGCTCTTTGTCTCGCCGGACACCAAGGTGAAGCGGAGGGTTGAACAAGGGTTAGTCTTATATTGGCTAAGAGATCGTAGTTAGTGGCTAGGCAACTGTAGTTACTGGCTAGTAAGCTTAAATCATAATTTATTTTTTTCATAACTTTTCATCGAAATATTTTTTTCATAAATATATATAAAGTGGGTGTCTATAGATAGATAAAATTAAATTAAGTTTAAAAATAAATTTATTTTTTAATTTTAACAAATAAAATTACCAAAAATTAGTTTAAAACAATTAAAGTGAGTCTCTCCTCCTCCTCCCTCTCTCCCCCTAGCCTTTTGTTACATTCAACCGGTTGAGAAGGTGCCTAAAATTTTTGCAAAAATGGCATTTTGTCATTCCCATGCAATGATGCAAATTATTCCCTCCATGGTCATTTTTGCAAACTTCACTTTTTTTGGTATATTGGTGCAAATTGTCCTAGTTTCTATTCTAATTTATTTCCGAACTTCATAAAAAAAAAAAAAATCCGTCAAAGCCAAAAACGCAGCGTATTGGAAATGCAGCATCTCTCTCGTTCTGCCTACTGCGCCAAATCGAGCAAGCTCGACCCGAACCCACCTAGCCCAAAACTCTGCACCATCTTCTCTCTCCTCCTCGTCCCCCCCTCTCTTCGCATCTCTTTCCTGTATTTCTCCTCCAATCTCTTCTCTTTCTGCAATTGGAGGTTAAATTGGGCCCGAAAGGCGAACAATTGCATGTTTTTTTATCCTCCATGGTTGTTGCCAGTACCGTGGAAGCTCACTGAAACAAACAGAATTTCGAATTGCTCACGAG
Source organism: Persicaria maculosa (assembly GCA_963922045.1). Lineage (NCBI taxonomy): Eukaryota > Viridiplantae > Streptophyta > Magnoliopsida > Caryophyllales > Polygonaceae > Persicaria > Persicaria maculosa. The sequence continues at coordinate 54,017,024 of OY998251.1, read as the reverse complement.
AAGTCGAAACACAAACCCTAACTGTTTTATCCGCCCAAATTTCGACGATTACCCCACTTTGCGCCCTTGCCCGGTGAGTAGAACTCTTTTGGACACATTATGGGCTTTCACTTTGTAGGTTTATTCCTCTGATCATGCCTCAAACCCCTAATTTTGGGTCAATATGCGGGAAAAAAACTTTCTAGGGCTTTTTCCTCCTCTTATTTGACGGGTGCCAAATTATAATTTCGTAGTGCTCGGTGATCATTGGTGCTGATATTGGATTGGTTATAACCAATGAGTTAGGGTTTGCTCTTCTTGGTTCTATTAGGGCAAACTATCCATTGTCTCCCTCTCTGGTTTTCTTCTGAACCTCCTCTACAACTTAAAATCTGAGTATTGCTTTTGGGTAGTGATGATTCAATAGGAATGCCTTGGAATCAATAAATCACACGTGCATCTTTGTGGTTCAATAAAAGCCTCCATATGTTGCTATCTAGCAAGGCATTGCTTTTTACTTGCGGCATTGATGTGAACTATTAGCTTGGAGGATGATCATTCTGTTTCTTCCTTCTCAATTTAGCTGTCTGCAGTTAATAATTAAGCTGATAGCCTTGTAAGCAAGCAGAGCCTAGTCATCTTAATTTATGCAATTCATTTATAGTAAAAATAATCTTATGTTATGTAATTCTGAATTCCAACTGTGTTATGCTTGATGGCGGGGAGTGCATTTACCATGCTACTTTCTTGGCTTTACTCATGTTCGTAATCTCTATTTCCTTCTATATATTGGGTTCACTGTTTATGGTATCCTGACCAGCCCATATATCGTAGGTTCACTGTTTGCGTAAGCTAATGTGCCTTTTTTCTGATAAGCAAGATTATATGTTTTTCAGCTGCTTACATAATTATGCTCATTCTACTTTGTTCTCAAACTAGAGTTTATCATCCATGTAATAGAGTTTTTAATTGATTATTGTCTTTTGAAAGTGGCAACTGAATTGGGATCTTGACTGTTATTTTTCCTTTTTTCCCCCCATTATTCTCTGTGGCAAAGACACGATAGATTACAAATTAGTGCTTAACTCCTTAATATGAACTGAGGAAGTCTAACATGCTTCAATGTATGTCCAAAAGTATGGATCCTTTTGGATTATCCTTTGATATAAATGTATTTCTCTTTTCAGTAAAAGCTCTTGAACTGATGTTTAGAGCTAGTGACATTGAGTTAGATACATGCTTCATTGTTTCTCCTTTTATTTTCCTTTTTTTTTGGTTAAGAGCTCGTGAACCAGTCCCAAGGCAAAAGCCCAAAATAAAAAGTAGACAATGGACAGTATCCGAACCATTTGGAATGTGGAAAAGGAATATTATACATATACTAGATCATATTCCCTAAATCACCAGCCCTTGACCTTAGCTAATCTTATGATCCCCCTCTTCTAGGGTTAGCTAATCATATTATACATATACTAGAGCCACACGACTTCCAATATCAGCATATGATCCCCCTCTTCTAGGGTAGTCTAGGATCTCTCGATCATCTTCTTCACTTTTGCATCTTAACGCGAAGGTCGATGATGATGATGGTGTAATAAATTAAAGTATTATTTCAATTATCATTTAGAATTGAGAGAATTAAGAAGAGCACCACACGTTCAATTAGAGGCTTTTACCTTTAGTATACCTTCGTTCAGAAATAGGTATCATTTTACTTCTTGAACCTAAAAACTATGTAAAATATTAACATTTTTTAAATAATTTCACACTTATTACTAATAAGTATAAAATTATATAAAAATATCAATATATTATTTATAGCTTCTTAAAAAACGTGGAAAAAAGACCATCTGTTGTTGAATGGATGGAGTATATAGTAGTGACTGATTGGATGTGTTGTTTGATTGTGTGTTATGGTAGCTCAGTGTTTGAATATGTAAGGATTTATGTCCTTGAGCAATGTCTTCACTAGGCTTGTGTTTGACTCCCTTCCTGTGTTGGCTGATGTAGTATTCAGGTTATTGCTTATGCATAGAAGTTCTGTTAGTTATATTTTCTAGCTCCTTTTCCTCTGCTTATTATATGCTCTTTGTTTTCTCCAGACACTTGCAGATCTTTAATTGATGGGAGGAGTGGCCTTGTAGTTTCTAAGTAGGAATGCATGGAGTCAGCACAGTATGTTCTCTCCTAATAAATGCCGAGGTTGATTCCATGGGTGGTGTTATTGGTAGTGAAGATGGTATTGATACCAAGACCTCTCCACACGAAGCTGCAATTGAGAATGCTCAAGTCAAGTTAAGGTGAAATGGCCTTAAATTTGAGTTTTTGGAGATTTTCTTCTTTGATGAAAATTATTTACTTCCCCAAAATAACAGATTGGAGTATGATGTTCGTGAAGAAAGGAGACGGGAGCTTGAATATCTGGAAAGAGTAAGAAATTTTTGTAATGTATGTTTTTGCTATGGTTAGCTTGTGTACTTCATTAATACAGAACACTGGATTGATTCTGTGCAGGGTGGTAATCTTCTTGACTTTAGTTTCGGCCTTGCTGCTACCCTTAGTGTCCAGTCTACTTCCCTGACCGATCAAGTACATGATCAGTTTGTGACTAGGTAACATTTACTCAAGAATTTTGAACATGAGCATCATAAGAGCTGGTTTTCTGTTTCCCTATCTAGTTTCTCTCTTATCAAGTATGGTTTATTTATCTATTTTTTGTAGTGAAGCAAAAGGCAGTTTTGCTGTAGCTAACTCACCTAGGGGAGATTCTGTTGACAGTAGTGGCAGATTAGGAGCTACTCTAGCATGTGAGCCAAATAGTGCTGATAATTTTGTTCAAGAGAATAGATTAGTTGGCAATGAGGGAAGGGCTACTTATCCTAGTATGAGTAGCATTACCCTGTCCAGACACTCTACCCAACATGATGGGACTCAACATGTCAGAGAGTCAGAGGGTTCACCTGGCTTTCAACCCAACAAAGCATATAAAAGAAGGAACCGATCAAAGGCAAATCGCGATACTGCTAAGTTTAGCTCCATTGGTATTGCATCGCTTCGAGGCCTTAGTTCTTCCTTGCCTAGTCGTCCTGTTGTGGGCTCTGAAACTGTTGTGCATGAGCCTCTATCTTGTACTGAGATCGACATTGCGAATGCTGCTTCCATAAATCCATGTAATGGCTACTTTTCTGAAGGGAAATTAGATGCATCTGCCTCCAGGGACTTGCATGTTGATATGCAAAATCAGGATATAAAGGACAATCGAGTTTCAGCTGCTATAGCATCCGCGCAGCTGGATTGTTTCATTGGAAAAGAAGAGACAGATGCTGCAGTTGGTGAATTCCCTCCGTGTTTGGTTTCTGCAAAGCCTGGGGATGATTCAGTGCCTGAACAGTTGGGTGAACTGAATCAGTTACAAGGTGGTGGGAAATGCTTTAAGAGTGAAGATGTTGTCAATATTGTAGCAGCTGCTACTTTAAAGGGCTTGGATTCTGAGTCATCTTGCACCCAGACTAGTGTTAGTGTAGAAGGCAATGGAAATATGGATAGTGATTTGTGTCCTAGTTTGAAGAATGTAGATGGAAATGGAGAAGAGAATCAGCAAAAGGAACTTATTGAGCATACATCAAACAGTAAAGACTATATGGTTTTAGACGATAGGAAAAAGAGTTACATTGCAGAAATCAATTCTTGCTTCAATGATGGTCACCTTCCTCATAGTGTCCAAGCTAATGGTTTTCCTGACAAAGACGAGGAAGAAACAGATAAAAACCAATCTTCTGCTCAGAATGAAACCAAGAACCATCATCAGTGTGAGGAGATGCAGCCCAATCAACTTACTAACACAATAACAGATAAGAAGCAATGTTTGTCGGTGGCCTTCATCCCCGAATTCGAGCGCTGTAGCCAGGACAAACCCCAAGGGCCTCAGGATCCATTTGTTCATGAGCTTAATAAAATTGGTATCTCTGGATGCATTCCTGCTCTTGAGCTTTTATCACCGGTTGGAAACGACACAGAAGTGGTTGACAAAGCACATGAAGACCGGATTTTAGAAGAGGCACAGATCATCGAGGTCAATTTCATGTTACTCCTTTGATGTGTAATTAGTTTTTCTCAATCTGTTTAGAGTCTGAGGTGATTGGATTTTAAAAGATCGACATCAAGTTTTACTACATTGCAGGTCAAACGTCAAAGGATTAAGGAGTTATCTATAGGGTCACTGCCCAAGGTGTACCATCAGAAATCTCATTGGGATTTTGTTCTTGAGGAAATGGCTTGGATGGCTAATGACTTCGCTCAGGTTTGTGTTGCTGTGCTTTACTGTATTATTATCATTTTTTTTCCTCTTGAAATTATTCCAAGTTTTATGCAGTGTGTTGTAGCAGTTAGAAGGTTATATTCGATATTTACATTTGCTTTATATTTCATGTGTGCACCCTGTTTTCTTAGGAGAGTCTCTGGAAGAGAACAGCAGCATCTCAGCTATGTCATCGTGCTGTTTTTGCTTCAAGGCTGAAGTTGGAGGGACAAAACAAAGAGAGGAAAGATAAAATTGTGGCTCAAACCTTGGCAAGGGCTGTCATGGAGTTTTGGCAGTCTGCTGGATTATGTGTAGCACAAACTGGTATCATTTCTGACTTTGAAGTTTGTGGACATGGTAAAGTGGCCTCTGAAAATAAATATCATTACCGTAATGCCAGTTCTGTGAATGGAGGCCCTGATGAGGTATTTTTCCATTTATGGTCCCATAATCTTGCCCTCAGAAAGTTGGGTTATATTTTATTTTTATCTTCTGTAAAAAGATCACCACATTTAGTTTAGTCTATGTCCTTGTAGCATAAAGTTTTTGCAGTCTTCCTCTTTGCCCCTTAATATTTGTATAAAAATCCACATAATTTCAATTTTGTTTTGTTTAGGACAGTACGAGGATATACTATCACCATTCAGTGTTGTAAATTATCTTTTGCTACTCATGAAACTGTAATAAACAGGAGTTGCATGGAGAGAATATGAGGCTTGCTGTGCAGAAATACATGGTCAGATTCATGCAGCACAATACCTCTGCTGTGAAACATGTTAACTCTGAGGCTTTTGGAACTCCTGACAAAGAATCCCCAATCGAGATTCCTGTAATCAAATTATTGAATCAACATACAGAAGTATGTAAAACCTTCTATAACTCGCTTGTCCTGTGTCAGTCTGGTGATTGAGCCTTGTCCCATGTTCCCTTTTTGTTCTGCATCTATATGCAACTGTGAGGACCTTTTGTGTTTTCCCTTTGTTTTCTCATAGAATGAATGTGATCCACCTTGTTTATATATGCCTTTACAAGTTGGATCTTTGACGCATTGCACATCTTACCCCCTCTGCATTGCTTATGTCATCCGCTAGTTGATACCATTCTGTGGTCATAGGTTCATGCTGCTATAACTTTTTGCTTATTTTTAAGAGAAGTTCTGATCCATACTGTTACTACTATATCACTCCTTGGAGAATGTTTATAGGTCTCTGGTGTTCCTGATCTGTTCCCCTACATGCAGGAAGATCTCTTCTATGCAGTCCCACATGGTGCAATGGAAGCTTATAGAAAGTCTATTGAAATATATACGGCCCAGTGTGAGGTATGGACTTTTCAAACTATTTTCTTTCATATCTTTGTTCACCTCCTTTCATGATATTATGAACAATTGGATGTGTTGAAGTTATCGATTTGGGCCGTTTTATGCTACTACAGAAAGCGGGCAAAAGAATGCAAGAATACGTTGATACTTCCACGAATGATGCTTATCCAGGTATTTCTGATAATATCACTGTTGTTATTTTTTATCTGCTTTCTTTATGTTTATTTATTCTGTGGAGTAATTGTTTGTTCTTGATACTTGTGATGATGTTCAGGGTTTGGGTCCCAAGAGAATGAATATGAAGAAGATGAAGGTGAAAGCAGGTATCACTTTTCTGGAGCCTTTGGAGGTCACAAGCAACCAAAGTTTATACAGAAGAAAGGGAAAAATCCTAATTCATACACGCCTAAGTCGTATGAAGTGGATAGTAATTTTCCATTTGATCAATGCATGGAGAACAGGATTAGTACTCCACATTCTGCTGTTGTGAGGAAGAGGCCTGTAAATGGGCTTAATAATGTAGGTTCTATTCCAACCAAACGTGTACGTACTGCTTCTCGACAGAGAATTTTGGGTCCCACAATGGGAGGTGCTGGGTTCATTCCTATTCCTCGAAGGACAGATGCCTCCAGTGGGGATATTAATTCCTTGCAGGATGATCAGAGTAGCCTGCATGTTGGATCTCTCATCCCTAGAGGCTTGGAAGTTGAGTCAAGAATGGACTTTGACAAGCAGTCAACATTTGATTCTGCTGAGGCAACAGTAAAGCCCAAAAAGAAAAAGAAAACTAAATATCAGGTTACCCTTTTACAGTATGCGTTGATTAGAAACCTCTTTCTTTTCTATTTTCTTTTACGCCCCGAAAAACAATTAGATGTTCCATGATTATTCCTTTGGTACTCATTTGTATAATTGAATCTTTTGTGGAACTAGGGTGAAGCATATGACCTTAGATGGCAGGGTGATGCCAACATCCAAGGTGAACAGGTTAGAAGTCTTCTCTGAAAATGTCAAATTGCAAACATGTAAAACCATCTGGTGAAATTATGTGTTAATTCTAATTAGCTGCTTAAGGCTTTTAGCAACTCATAGTTGCTTACAAAGCTTATTTTTTTTTGTACTCCCTCCTGAAATTCTTCCAAAATCTCTACCTCAAGGTTTCTGACGCTGGATAGCATATTATAAGTTGACAAATTTAAATTGCAAAAAATAAAGGGGAGTTAAATTAAAATGAGAATTCAATGTGATCCAAAGCTTGACTGTGTAATTGGTTATATATTACGATATTTTAGTCAGTATGAATTATTTGAACTATATGGTTATGCTTTATCTTTTGTTTAGAAGTAGTTCTTTATAAGCTCCATAGTTAATCCCCGCTTTATTTTACCCCCCTTGTCAATATTTTTGATAATTTAGATCTTAGCACAGGAATTAAGAAAACAGTCAATGCAATTATCAATCTTCATCTTCCAATGTTGGTTAGCTATATTTTCCTTAATTTTACTCATACTCTTTACATAAGCATCTCAAATAGCATTAAATTTGTGAGCACTTTTTCATATTTCAAAACAGCATTAAATTTACCACCACCGGTTAACTTAACCCATGATTGGAGAGAGTACATTAATTTTTATATAGATACTACTCCCTCCGTCCTAAAATACATGGCCTTTTAGCATTTTACACAAGTTTTAATAAAACACTTTACTTTAAAAAAACATCATCATTACACTAACTTTTACATAAATTTTATTATTTTTTAACACCCACTACACATTTTAACCAATCAAATTATTTTAAAAAGTCAACAGCACACAAACCAATACAAATCATTACAACTTCCTACCTAGAAAACATAAAAGCCCATCTATTGTTGGACAAAATTTTACATCTAAAAACCCATGTATTGTTGGACGGAGGGAGTAGTATTTTGGCCTGTCTACATATGGGTCTAAATTTTTTGTATAAATTTTATGTATTAATAATACGGTTTTTCTATCCTATTCCCTTGGGGCATAGGATAAGATTCTCGTTTTAAAAAAATATATATCCTTAATTAAAATGCATTAGCCAAACTTCAAATTAGATTCCTACTTAGTTTTAAAGGGGTCCCATGGAGCCTAGGCGCAGGGCGCAAGTGCGCGCACGGCGTAGGGGAGGCTGAGTTTTAACTTAGAATAGTTTAAAACTTATATTTGTCCTTGAAATAAAATGATAATCATATAATATATGGTTAAATATCAAAACAAAGCATAGTTTAGTACTTCAACGTGTAAAAATAAACATAGTTCAAACTTCAAAATGATATAAAGAGACAATGAAACAAATAAAACAAAGTGGAAACTAAATAAGGCAAAAGGCATTATTTAATTTGATGATAACAGAAGGAAGGGAGAAGGAAAAGAACACCAGCAGGAGAGAAGATTAGAAGAAGAATGTGTGAACGTGAGTTGAGAAGATTGATGATTTACATGCGGCATAACTCAGAAGAGATAAATTAGGGATTAGTGAAAACAGTTTTTTGGATTAAAAAGCTCAAAAAGTGGGCCCATTAAGTTAATATTATAAATTAGAGTTAAAAAAACAAAGCAAAACAAAAAGCCCCAAAAGCCCAGCGCCTTGCGCCTGGAGAAAAGCTCACCAAGGCGCTCAGAGGCACGCGCCTGCCGTAATGAGCCTCGCCTAGGCTACAAAAAGCCCCAAGGGCTGAGCCCTGCTGCACCCTGCGCCTAGGGGCGCACTTTTTAAAACTAAGGATTCCTAGGGTCTTTTATTTTTGGTAGGTTATCTTTCTCAATTAGGATCTTATCCTATTCCCTTAGGGCATAGGATAGAAAGATTGTTAATAATATTATGTGATTTTGGTAATATATTAATTTATTTAAAGTTTTTATTATTGCTAATTTATTCCAAGTGAAAAAGTTTTTATACAAATATATTTGTGTTTTTATGGCTAACTTTAATCACTAAAATATTATCAAATATATAGTTTTTCCTACTTCATATCCGTACATATATGTTATATCACAAACATTATAGAACAAACCTTTTTACTTGTTTCTATTCATTTTTATAATTTGAGATATGATTTTCAAAAAAAAAAATGATGTTTATTTATGATATTTTATATATAATATTAATCTAAAATTTTTAATCTAAAAGCTGCTTCTTATTAGTGAGGAGGCATTTAGTTTATGTAGTTGTATAGATAGATATAGATATAGATATAGATCATCAAAACAACAAATAATTTGGTATATTTTTCTCTCTAAAATGTCAATTGATTTGGGATGGTGGGAGTACTAATTATTATTCTCGGAGTATGACTTCGGACAGAGACCAAAGAAGGAGGAGCATTCGGGCTCCTGGTGTTTAGTGTCACGTGTTATGGTCTTGATTTGTGTTGTGTCCTGGTGCCCTTGTTGACTTTCATGCCTCTTCCATGCGCCTTTACGTCTCTTATTCCCTGCTCTCTTCTTCCTTCTATGAGTCCTACTACTATGTGGTTCTATTGTCTTATTGTTTTGGATCTATCGGAAACACTCTCTTGACTTGTTCGGGGAAAGAGTGCGTACATCCTGACCCCCAGACCCCGCTTAACGCGGGATTGACTGGGTTGTTGTTATTGTTGTTGTTGTTGCTCTAGTAAACATGATATGTAATCTTTCAATCTTTCTAGAGGTTCGCGTATACCTATTCGGTTCGGTCATATATTGGGTCGGGACATATGCCGGGTGGGTATATTGTAGGTTCGATCGGGTTTGGATCGGGTCGAGTAGGTTTTCAGTTTGGGTAAGTTCGGGTCAAATGCATTTCGGGTCGGGTCGGGTTCAGTTTGGGTCAAGTCAGATCACATTAAGTTTTATTATAAAATGATGATTATTTTTTTATTTTAATTATTGACTATGAAACTTCATTTATTTAGTTATATTGGATCTCAATATATATAATCATCATTCAGGTTGGGTTGGGTTAAGGACGGGTATGGGTTGGGTTTGTCTATGTTTGTGTCCATTCAGGTATCGGGTCAAAATGGGTCGGGCTCGGGTTTGAGTTTGGGTTGTGTATGACACTAGATTTTCGGGTTTAAGTGTGGTCTGGGTTCGGGTGGGCTGGGTTGGATTCTTTGGTCGGGTCAAATTTTGCCAACTCTAAATCTTTCAATAATATATATATATATGCTTCAATTGCTTTAGCATTATATTTAGTTTTGAACATACCATTCTTATGATGCAGAAGGATCATTTCAAAAGAAGAATGGAATGCCATCAATTTGAATCCCATGGCAGTAGTGGTAACACCTCTCATATCTTCTTCTGATTCATTAAGTTGTTCGATGTCTTCTATCCATGAATTCTTTTTCCTCTCGTAGTTGCTTTTGGTTTGCTTAAGCTTATATTCTCTTTTCCAGGTTTGTTTGCTCCGCATGCCAAGAAACCCAAGATAATGAAACAGTCACTGGATAATTCATTTGAAAATACAACTCTGATGAGTGGCTCTGTTCCTTCTCCCGTGGGTTCACAAATGGGTAACATGTCTAATCAGAATAAGCTCATTAAACTGATTAGTGGCCGGGATCGTAGTAGGAAAGCAAAAACACTCAAGGTATTTATCAGTAAATTAGTAATGGAGTGAGAGCATTTCTGTTTGTTTGTTGGAAGTAAAATACACTCCTTATCCTTTATCTGTATAAGCCTTGTTATATTTGTTATGTGCTGGGAGTTAAGTTTTAGAGCCTTCATGTAGATGCCTTTTGGACAGACTGGTTCGGGTAGTCCATGGTCTTTGTTTGAAGACCAGGTACTCTCTCTCTCTCTCTCTCTCTCTCTCTCTCTCTCTCATGTTTTATTCAACTATCACTGGGATCTGCAATTTGGAGCCTGAGATGATTGCCATGTTTGCAGGCTCTTGTTGTGCTTGTACATGATATGGGCCCTAACTGGGAGCTTGTAAGTGATGCTATCAACAGTACCTTGTATTTCAAGGTACATATTCCGGTCATTTATCTGGCTATTCTTAATTATGTATGAGTGTACGGATATGGGCATGTGTGCTTTTATTTTATTTTATTTAATTCTTTACACTTGCTGAAAAATGCTTACTAACTTTATTATCTTCTTTGAATATATCAAGTGCATTTTCCGCAAGCCTAAAGAATGTCAGGAGCGACACAAGGTCTTGATAGAGAAAAGTTGTGGAGATGGGGCCGATAGTGCTGAGGATTCGGGATCTTCTCAACCTTATCCTTCTACTTTACCTGGCATCCCAAAGGTAATATCTTTCTTCTGTTATACTAATCTTCTGATTTTTCTGTTAAGCGTATCTGTGAAAAATGTGGCAACAGAGTTTTTAATGTTCACGCGAATGTTCTAATTCTATGAACTTTTACTTTTTTGATATAGGGTGGAGCCAGACAGTTGTTTCAGCAGCTGCGTGGACCAATAGAGGAAGATACTATTAAATCTCATTTTGAGAAGATCATATTACTTGGACAGCATCTTCATGGCCGGAAAAAACAGGTATTCTGCTTCAGTAGTTTATCCAAACATGAATCTGTATGCAAATACTTTTATCTATACTGCTCAAGAGATGGCTTTCTCAGTTCTCTTTCAAGGGCTGTTTGTTAGAAGAGTAGGGAGTGGAATGATATCTTATATGTAAGATGAAATGATCGTCGCTTTTTTTTTGCCAGTCTAAAGGAGGGAAGAGGGAAATGGTTAGAGGGTGATGGGAGATATGATTACCATATGTTACAGTTAGGTGATGAAATGGGGGAAGGTGAAAATTTTTTTAATAACAGAGGAGGGTCATGGAAACAATTAATAAAGAAATAAGTAGGTGATGCAAATGATGAAATTTCTAATAAAGAAGATTATAATTTTATTTCATTGATGTTCTCCTTAAAAGCAGTGTCAAATGTTGAATTGACTTGTATGGTTGATAGTAGGGAGTATAGTGAATCAGATTCTGATTGGATTTATTCGTCAATCACGATCACATGATTACTTTGATTTGCACTTTCCATTTTGAGATTGTGTGCACGTGCAATACTAACTTGAAATAAATATATGATGTGAGTAGAGAAATCATAGACTAATTACCTGCTAATCCCCTGCTATATATTGCTCTGATTCACTGATTGGTTGCTTTTATTTTGATGTGGTTAATGGTGTATATTCAGGATCCAAAGCAATTGGTGCCTGTCCATGGTTCACATGCTACTGCAATCTTACAAATGATCCCAAATAATGTGAATGGAGGTGTTTTAACGTAAGTTTTGGTTTCTGCACCAGTATGATTTTTTTGGCATGATCTGTTGCTGAAAGCATTTGGTGCCTGACCATATCTGATGTTCAAATGTTCAATACACCCTAGTAATTCTTACTTTTGCCTTATGTTTCAATGAAGGCCACTCGATCTCTGTGACATTGCCGAATCAAGCCCAGATCTATTTTCTCTTAATTATCAACCCCCACATAGCAGTGGTTTGCCGTTAGCAAATCAGGATATTGGCCCGTCAGTGCTTCCTTCTTCTGGGACAAATTCCTTGCTTCAAGTTCCATCTGGCATGGGACTTGGTAGTAACCTAGCTTCACCATCTGCTCAAGTCAATAGTCCTGTGAGGTACAGTGCAGGAACATTTGTGCCTCTAGTTTTCCTTTATTCGTTAAGATTCTAAATTTTTGTGATCTTATGAGTTTTCTGTCATACCTGTAGTGGTGGAAGGTATGGTGTTCCAAGGACAAGCCTTCCAATTGATGAGCAGCAGAGAGTTCAACAGTACAATCCCATGTTATCTGGCAGAAATATCCATCAAACAAACACTTCTGTTTCTGGGGCATTTTCAGGAAATGATAGGGGCTTGCGGACGCTACCTGGGGGGAATGGCATGATTATGCCAGGGGCGAGTAGGAACAATCCGGTTCCAAGGCCAGCCCTTCAAGGGATTTCTTCATCACCTTTGCTGAATTCAGTAAATGCAATTGCTCCCAACATGGTACCAGGGCCAAGCAGCACGAGTATGCACCCTGGGGCTAGTTCTGGTCAAGCAAACTCAATGCTACAACATCATGATGCTTTACATGCAGTGCGAGTAAGTGGTTTTTGTCTACATCTTAAAATGATTGACTACATATTCATAATCTTGTGTAATCAGATTTAACTGGGTGTTGTGAATACGAAAGTTGTAGTTGGTTAACCACAATAAAACCACCTGTAATGTAAGCTGTCTGCACAAACTAACTATTATTTACACCCTAGCATTTCATCACCCAATCCCCTTTTACCACCACTAAAATGGTATGTCAAAGCATATAATGTCCAAAATGCCCTTCATTCAGATATTTTGTATGAGGTATTTTGGACACACATGAATTTCATGAAGGGGTAAAGTAGATATGGATGCTGAATTGTCAACGATGGATGGATAATAATTGATTAAATACAATTATGTTTACAACAGTTAGTTTGTGCAAAATGACTTCTGTTGTAGGTGGTTTCTGTCTTTTTCCATAGTTTCAAGTGATGAATGAAGGTGATTGGTTTAAATTATTTGTCCTGTTATATCTTCTTTTTTATCTCTGCCATATGCTGGACAGAATATGGAGCATCCAAGACAGATCATGCCTTCAGAGATGCGGTTGAAGGCAACACAACCAACCAACCAAGGAGTTGCTTCTTTTGGTGGGTCAACCTCTACATTTCTTAATCAGTCCACTTCTCCATCCGTTCCATCATACCCTGTCAATCATCTGCAAGGTGCTGCGCACGCTGCCAGTTCAGAACAGCAAGCCTTTGCTATTCGCGTTGCAAGGGAACGACAGTTGCAACAGCGTATTTTGCAAAGGCAGCAGCAGCAACAGTTCCCTACATCTGGTGCGTTAATGTCACATGTTCCCCATCACCCCTTGTCAAATGGAATGCAGAATAGTTCCCAGATGCTGTCACAAGCTCCCTCTCAATCATTATCATCGCCATCCCTCAGACCATCTTCCCCAGTGACTCCTGTATCTTCTCAGCAGCAACAGAATGGTGTGGGTGGAACAGCAGAACTCAGCCGGGCAGCTCAAAATGGTGTGGGTGGAACAACAAATCAAGCGGGGAAGCAAAGACAACGTCAATCTCAGCTGCTGCAGCAGCACCAACAATCTGGCAGGCATCATCCTCCACAAAACCAACTATCTCAACATCAGAAGCAGGCTAAACTTTCCAAGGGAATCGGAAAAGGCAACATGTTGATGCATCAGAACCTTCCTGTAGACTCATCTCATACAAATGGACTTCCCACAAACCCAGGATGCCAAATAGAGAAAGGGGAGCAGGCCGTGCACCTAATGCAGGGTTCAAGTTTTGTGACTCAATCATTGGCATCTTTAGTGCATCCTTTGAGCCCATCACACCCACAGCAAAAGCTATATATTGACTCAACATCTGCACCATCAAAGCTCGTTCTTAAAATGCCAACGCCTGCCTCTTCAGTTCCAACTTCACATCAGAGTATGGTGTCATCAGGGACGCCTTCTCATAATCACCCACATTTTAAAGTCCATCCCTCTCAACCGGTGAAATTGGTAAACCATAGCCAGTCTACTGCTCAAAGGGAAGTTTCACAGAACTTTGTTTCTGATTCTGATCATTTGACCAAACCACAATATGATCTGAGTCAAGCCGATCGACCCTTGGTGAATTCTACTGGAACAACAACCTCTGAGATTCCACCGGCTTGCATGGAGTTGACGAATACAGTCCCATGCGTATCTTCTGCTGGTTCTGCTCATTGGACGACATCAGATCAGATGACCAGTTTAAAATTTCCAATTTCATCTAATCACTTAGGTGCCAGTGGGACACAACGGCAGCCTCAGAAAGTGCAACGACCGCCACTGCTAAGCAATCCGGCATCAGTGCCGCAAAAGCAGTCCCAGCTGCACCAAGTACTGGGGCAGTCACTGCCACATCAGCAGCATCAGTCCCAGGTTCAGACTGCAGATAGTGGCGATTTCACAATGATATCTAACTCGAGTTTAGAATGAGATGCTGGGCTGATGAGTCATTTGTGGTGTATTTCGAGTTGGCATGCCATCGTTGCAACATTGTACAGGTTAGCATTCCTGGAACTATAGGATTTAATTTATGCAGTTACCTGGAAGTGAGTTAGATGCATAGAATTTGTTCATCCTGTGTATATAATAAAGCGAAAGCTGTTCATCTCATTTTTACTTTCTTACAGAAAAGAAGAGGAATTTGTTGCGCTCAAACTTGGGCTGTTTCAGCCCCCCATTTGAGCAGTCAAACGAAGGACTAAAATCTTTGTCATCAATTACCACATGAGCATGATATAGCTAGCTGTTACCGTTTCAGATGATATAGCTAGCTGTACTCAATTGATAGATTGAGCAAAATTCCATCCAGTAGTTACTATGTCCCATCTTCTTATGTTAATATTTGCTGTTGGCGTTTTGATCCTTGGTCTAAAATGCCTATTTCCGACATGAAGAAAGCTGGCAAGTAAAAAGGGCTTTATTATATAGCTAACTTGTGATGTGTTTTGGCTCACTGCAGATGAAGCTGCTCCCTTTTGTGAGGGCGTGACAGGGAATGACCAATCAAGCGATGCTTATGTTACTAACTTCAAATCTGTTGGTATGTATATACTATGACCGGCTTAGATCTTTGGAGAGAGACAGATAGAGGTACGTGTACAGGGTCTCATCTGTCCTTCTACATCATTCTATTTTTTCCCACTAATTGCGCAGGGCCTTGTTTGAATGCCCCCTCTCCCCCTAGTTTAGCGCATGTATGATCGCTGTTTTCGATGGTTTTTAGATTGAGGGAACGTTATGTCATTGTTATGGGCAAAACAAGCCTTAGAAAATTTTGTGAATATGATCTCTCTAGTGTATAGGCCATTCCAATGGCTCATTGTATTTGTTGTTCGATTTAATGCCATTCAAACTGGGTGCAGGGGAGCAATTGTAGCTATTTGTATGATTTGGAACACTCAATAAACTATTTGTATACACTTGGGTAACTCTGGGGGGCAGGACTCCCTTGTAGTCAAGTATAGTACTTTGTAGTTGAATGATAGTATCAGTGAAATCTCATTCTTTCCATCGATTTATGCGCCCATCTTTTGATAGCAGCAGTGCTCCCTTGAGATGTCTACCTGTGAATTTTTGTAATGCAATCTCTCTGGGAGAACCGATTAGATAGATATGAAATTTCACTCCAGATATAGTAGCTAGTTGTGAAATGCACAACCATGTAAAGTATACCATTGCCACAGTAGTCAAAAGTATCGTTTCGAACACGACTGATCTTTGTATTTTGTACCTCCAAATCCAAACCATTTCATCCAAGCCTCAAGATAAACCTCCCAGTAGTTCTGAGCACCTTGCCATACGAAAAGAAAATTGCCCTTTTAACAACAGAGCTGTGCAAGCTTGGTGTGAAAAATCTCAGAGCTCGCTACAATCAACAACACTGGAGCCATATCCGGTTTCAAACAACAGGAAGGTGAAGCACCTGCAGCCTGCAGGGTGTAGATCCCATCGGCGGACCAGATCTAGACTTGCAGTTTATTATCATTTCATTTTAGGGCTTCTTAGAATTTTATTCAATGCATTTCAATCTTTCATGATTGGAACACACGGTCGCACTCCCAGTGTTAATTTCTTGACTGTGTGTTCCAAGCTGGACCGAGTTTCCTTAGGCTTTTGTTTTGGTTTGAGTTTCTCTCTGTTGCACTATGTAGTTTGTATATTTCTCCATGTGAATCCTTGCCAGGATGGTTATTTAATGCGTTGGTAACCTCGATCCTTCGCTTGTGAGCTTGGACCAAGATCAACTACGTCGAGGGTGCCCAGTCTTTGTTTTTTCTCATATTGTTCTTGATTATGGACGGCTAGCACTGCTTGGGAGGTGCTTGGACACTTCGGGACCCTTTTGGGGACTGTTGTTGCTGTTTGGGGCCAGCGCTTAGGGCTTTGCTGCCTAGGTTGCTTGTGTTTTAGGGTTCTGTTCGGTTTAATTGGTGGATGCTGATTGTTTGAAGTTGTAAGAGAGTAAGAGAGTTAGCATTTCGATTGGAATCGAAGAGCCCTTGGCTAAGTGCTCCGCAACTAAATTCAACCTATTTTTCATTCAATGTCAAGTGTTTAAACAAAAGAGGGACTCGGTTTTCAATATATAATATTGGACAAGACACTGTTTCTTCTCTCAACAGGTTTTATTCTTGTTTTTCGTTGTAAGATCCGTATGTCACTTTTGACACCTATGAATATGATATCCTATTGTGATTCGGGTGTGAAAGTAACTAGGCCTATTAGGTCTGGTCGTTACAATCTCTGATAAATTGAAACTTGTCAAACCTTAGTTACTCATAGACTCGACAAGTTCTTTGGTCTCGGGATTCATGCCTTCAAGTACACAAACAACTATATCTCGCAAACTATCTTGGTAACCCCGTGCGCCCGTGCATAACGGGTATCCAATAAATTATCCACTCTCGTGAGATAAATATGAAAATTTTCCCCTTGAAACTGCAATAACCTCAATATCTTGAAAGATTAGTAGCTAGGGTATTGTGAACTGTAAGATACACCCACGACGGGGTTAGGTATATACAAAAATCAATAAACACACAAACTTGATTCCCTATTGACATATATTAGTAGGGTTAATCAAATATCATGTCATTAAGAATATAAAATTGCAAACTTTGTTAGGTTTAATGAAATATGAGTTAGGTTATTGGAATATCATATCATTAAGAATATAAAATTGCAAACTTTGTTAGGGTTAATGAAATATTAGTAGGGTTAATGAAATATCATGTCATTGAGAATATAAAATTGCAAACCTTGTTAGGGTTAATGAAATATCATGTCATTGAGAATATAAATTTCCAAACTTTGTTAGGGTTTATGAAATATTAGTAGGGTTATTGAAATATGATGTCATTGAGAATATAAAATTGCAAACTTTGTTAGGGTTAATTAAATATCATGACATTGTGAATATAAAATTGCAAACTTTGAATTTGTATATTGCGTCTGACACTCGTTTCACTAGCTATTGTAAGGGGAACAACGGGGACCCTGAAGTGTATATCAATTACAGTTTCGACACTGCGGTGCCAAACAACACCTTGTTGCCAAGCTAGTCAACTGACAGAGAAGAAAATAATGGGACGCAACTGGTTCAACTGTCATCTGACTTGGGTACCCAATATGGAAGGACTTTGCCTGTTCCATCATCAGCGGGAATGTAGTTGGATCGAAATGAATCAGAACACAATGAAGTGCCCATAGAGCTTGTGCATGAATGGTCAGTAGATTACGCTAACTTGTTTGCTACTAAGGATACATTCAATAGTAGGGAGAAAGCTATAAAATGGGTAAAGAAGACAGGCAAAGCCAATCAAATGTATCTTGTGAGCAAACGTATTGTCAAGAGTGATGCGATTACACTTGGGCGGACATGGATGTATTGCGAGAGAGATGGGGCATACACACCTGTGAAAGATGATGTCCATAAATGCGTGAAGACGAAAAAATGTGAATGTTCATTCAGGTTGAAAGTTTTTTAAAAAAGTGACATGGGATGTTGGAAGGTGCAGATGATAGAAGGAGTTCACAACCATGAGATAGGCAAGAGTTTGCATGGGCATGCGTTTGCCGGAAGGCTCACAACAACAGAGCATTAGTTGGTTATAAGACCTGGACCGAAAACCATGTGAAGCCGAAGAACATTTTGATAATCCTTCATAAGGCTCCCGGTAATGTCAAAAAACTGAAGCAAGTGTACACAACATAAGAGACGGCCTCCAAAAGCAAGGTATGCAGGGGAGAACCGTTCTCCAACAAATTTTTTTCAAGGCTATGGAGTTGAAGTATTTTGTGAGGAACAGAACAACGCCAGACTCATCGGTTTTGAGTGAAATTATTTGGGCACATCCTAATTCTATCGCACTACAGAAGGCATTCCCTCATGTTTTTTTATTAGGTAAAAATTCGAGGTCAAACATATATGGACCTCGAGGGCCGACTAGTCAGCAGACGGAAAACCGTCAAACAGCAAACAAAAATACAAAGATGGTGCAACGAACAAGTAAAGGCATTCCCTCATGTACTTGTGATGGACGCGACATACAAAGTGAACAGGTACACTTCGTCAATCGCTTTATGTTTGTGAGTCAATTGCACATTATATATCTTTTTAAAACACTACTATGTAAATAGGTACAATATGCCTTTCTTTGAAGTGGTTGGATTGACATCTACGTGGATGAACTACAATGTAGCCTGTGCGTTTATAAGCGGGGAAAGAGTGGAAAATTACTTGTGGGTTGTGGGTGTCATAGGTGAACTTCTCAAGTTGGTCGGAAGGTCTCCTATTGTCATAGCCACCGATAGAGAGCTCACTTTGATTAATTCCATTAAAGTTGTCTTTCTCCGGACCAAGCGAATCTTATGTTGGCGTCATATGAAAAAAAAAGGAGGACAGAGCAAAGAAACTTACAAAAGATGTGTACCTTGCAAATAGGTTTGCGAGTGAGTGCATGTCTTTACTATAGTCACAAATTGAAGAGCAGTACCTGATTGGAGAAGTAGATCAGGGTTGGTTAACTATTTTGAGCGTCAGTGGTTGACAAACTATAACAAAAATCTTGTATCTGCTTGGACGGATAAGGTGTTCCGTTTGGGAACCAGAAATATATACTAACAGGTATGATTGATTTGTGTACTTAAAATACATCCCATATATTATTCGATTATAATGTGCCTTTACTCCATGCATACTTACTTCATTGTAGAGTTTAAGGTGCTCATTCCACATTTAAGCAGTTCATGAATCCAAAAGGATCAATGAGTCTTGATTCTGTCTTATTGCTATAATCACTTAGCACGTTGTTTATCTACCTAATGACTAGTTAAGACGAATAAACAGCATAAACATGTGGAGTACAAGAGTAATGATAATCAAATATGCAGAAACCATATATTAACTATAAAATAGTATAGAAACAACCCTCACATGTCATAAACCAATGCATTGAATATAAGAAAAACTATATAAAAGGTTTAGCCGAGTATGGCTTACCGAAAAGATAAGAAAAGAGAGATGAATATGAGGTATGTGTTCGTTGTGAATGAGTGTGTGAAATGGCTAAGATGTGAGGTGTATTTATAGTTCTAGGAAACCCTAGGAGTTGGTCAACTTAAGGTAGGAGCAAAGCCCAATGGGCCAGATTCGGCCGCTGTGATAAAGAATCGACGGGCGCAGATGGTTAGCGGCAGGCGCCGACTCAGTGGGTGCTCGAGATCTTTCGCGGGTGTTGTTGAATCGGGGGCGCCAAAAGGGAGCTGCGGTGCCGCCTTTGCAGAAGCCTTCTTCTTCATTTCTTCTCGTCCTAGCTTCTCCGCTTCTTCTCTTGTCTTCATCCTTGACTTCTTCTTAGGCTTCCATAGCTCTAGAGTGTAGATTCGCTCCTCTCCTTAGGCTTGGTTCCGAGAATCTGCATAAATAGGCATAAAATGCGTAGATTACAAATTTTGCAACTTAAAATACAATGAATATACTTTATGCGAAAAACATGTCTAAATACAACCTAAATGACTTAAGACTTACCTAAAATGCCGATACGAATCATGCATTATCATGGGGCTAGAAGTAGTAAGAGATAGATAGGATGGCATCCCCACGGTATTAGAAAGGTTGGGGATGGCCTAGGCTTTGAAGAATAGTTAATGACAAAGCTTAAGAAGATTACAACTAGGCTATCGAAACTGAAGAATGTAGCGGACGAGATTAAGAGCTAGGTGAGGAAGGGGGTCAGGGAGGTCCAATCTCTCTACCAAAAAGTGACTAATGAAGATGACAAGGTATGTATCTGATGTACGCTCATTTCACCATGTTTTATGTCATCTTTTACTTCGATTTCTGTCTATATTTTATACTATTATATTGGGAAAGCATGAGATTTGTGTAGTTTATGTTTATTTGCAATATATGGAGGTCTACACAAATTTCTGTTTAATTTCGCAGAAATCGGACACACTTTGGAGCTTAAAGGAAAGTCATGAAGACATTGGAGAAGCTAAGGAAGAGCACAGGATTGTGAAGCTGAAGAAAACTCCACTTTTCGTCATTCATCATTCTGAATTAAGTTCTGATGTCTTCATGAGAGTTGTAGCCCTCAAAAAGAGCTTTCTAACTCATATTCATATGTGTCAATCGGACGAAAGAGGACTCGTGAAAGCACGTTTCAAGACGGAGCAGAATGCTGAAAGCTAACTGAAGTACTCGACGTCGACTATACTTGGTCGATGTCGAGTAAAGACCTAGTCGACTTCCATCCCAGAGGCCGAGATCGAGCACAAGCTGAGCCAAGAACACAAGACTTGGTCAACGTCGATCACTTTGGTCGATGTGGAGTACACCACAGAGCCAAATCCGAGTCGAGATCGAGTAGGAGTCCGGATGTGAGATTACTTGGGCATGAAGGCACGAGATGTTCTATCATTATGGAAGACTTTATCCACATTAGTAATTCCCTATTTTACCCAGGGGGAATTTAATTGTTTTATTTTTTTTATTTATCAAACATTTATCCTAAGATATAGATAGATAGAATTAGATAGAAGATATAGTTGTTCCTTTCCTAAATTACCTAGATGGGGCACTATAAATAAAGCCCTAGGGGTTAGTTATTTCTTTTATGAATTCATTATTTTTTATGTCTTTATTATCATCTACCTATGTGTTTAATCATTTGCGACAATCGAGAACAATTCCTTATTTGCAATTATAAAGCGAAAGTGAATTAATTATGAATTTGGATAGTAATTAGGCTTTGCATGCGAAAGTTGGTTGATCCTAATTAAAAAAAGGTTGAAACAAATTAGGTTTTTATGCGAAAGCCTCTATTACCTAAATTGTTGGAATTTGCGAGAGTTGATTATTTGATTATAAAGCAGGCATCTTTAATAATTCATGGTCTATGCATATGTTTATCGTCGCGGTGATCCTTAACCTTGGAAGTTTGTCTTTTTATTATTTGTTTTATTGTCTTTTGTTAGTTAAGATCTCATACGTGTATATATCTTGTATTAGGATAGAATCTCTTGTAATTATTTTTTCCTTAGTTGTTAAGATTTTATTCTAGAACTCTCCTACAATGTATTATTTATACATACGATCAATACAGAGAAAAGCATCTCCTTCTTCACATCTTTACATGTTATCAGCCTGCCTTCTCGATCCTCGCGATCAAGATGTCGAATCAACCCACCTCTCCCACCCAACTGTTGTTCTCGGCTTCCTCTGATGGCAGCTCCCCTCACTTTCATCTGCCCAACTTCGCGATTTGTCTAGATCGCAACAATTACTCGCTCTGGCGGACCACTGTTTGCTCAACCCTAGAGGCGTTCGATCTCGCTTATTTCCTCACCCAAGCTGTCCCACCGCCGGCCACCATTTTGGCCCCTGCCGAGGACATTCTCTCCTCAGCCAACATCACCCCGGCGTCTGCACTCTCTGCCTTCGCCAATGAATCCTAGACTTCATCGCGTATTCCCCACATCCCTAACCCTGAGTACCTTGCTTGGGTTCGCAAGGATCGTTTGGTGCTTCTGTGGATCCGCTCAACCCTCACCACTCCCATTCTAGGGTACGTTGCTCGCGCCACCACTTCCGCCGAGGCTTGGGACATTCTTTCTCGGATGTTTGCTGCCCAAACTCGTGCCCAGTAGATGCATCTCCGACAACTACAAACCCTCTCAAAGGGAAGCCTCTCTGTTCTTGATTATGTGTAGAGAAGCGCGCCATCACCGACGAACTCGTTGAGAGTCTGGTCGTCATCTCCGATGCGGACCTCATCACATACATCCTGTTCAGCCTTGGATCTCAGTACGCTTCTTTTCGGTCTGTCGTCGCTCTATCCAAAGATCCAATGTCCTCAGATGAACTCCTTGGCCATCTCTTGCAAGAGAAGCAGCGTCTGGAGGAGGATTCTCTCCCTACCGTCGATCTCGATCAGCCTGCCGCCAACATTGCTGCAACCCAGGGGCGTGGACGAGGCCGAGGCCGAGGACGTGGCCGCTCGTCCACTGATCGTCCTCGAAGTGACTCCCCTGGATCCTCTACTGGCGGCGCCGCTTCCTCCAACAATTCCGATCGTAGCCGCCCAATCTGTCAGATCTGCTCCAAGCCAGGCCATGAGGCCTTCAATTGCTTTCAACGCCTTAATTTATCAGAGTTTCCAGTGACCCATCGCCTCGCTCAAGAGGCTCTTGCCCGATTTGATGGCTCCAACAAGGCCGCTTATTCTGCAACGTCCCAATCCGAGCTTACCGATCCTTGGATCGTCGATTTCGACGCCAGCAACCATGTCACTGCTGATCTCAATGCTTCGAGTCACACTCTCCCTACAATGGCACCGACAACCTAGTTGTCGGGAATGGTATGTCCCTTCCCATTGTTCGTTCATGGCGTTCTATTCTTTCTGTTCCGCATGCTTCCAAGACCCTCAAATTAAATAATGTCCTATTTATTCCCAAAATTGTGAGAAATCTATTAAGCGTGTCTCAATTATGTCGGGATAACAATGCCTTTGTTGAATTTCATGCTAATTCATGTGCAATTAAGAACTTGCAGGGCCAGACACTTCTAAGCGGAACCGTTGAAAATGGCCTTTACTGTCTTCCCTGTCAACCTAAGCACTCGAGTCGTCCGTCTGTCTTCCTAGGTAAGTGTGCTTTGGCTGAATGCTGGCATCACCGTCTCGCTCATCCTCACGAGTCCATTTTACGTCGTCTACTTTCAAGTCGTAGTCTACCTGTCTCTTCCCACAAATTGGCTTCCGTATGCTCGTCTTGTCAATTAGGCAAGAGTCACCGCTTGCCGCTCCCAAGTCGCTCTACTGTTGCCGATCATCCTTTTGACCTCGTCCACTCGGATGTGTGGGGTCCTTCGTCAGTGTCTTTCTTGTCCGGAAATAAATACTATATTACTTTTATTGATGATTGTACCGAGTTTACTTGGATCTATTTTTTATCAAATAAAGCTCAGGTTTATCCTACTTTCCATTTGTTCATCAAAATGATTCAAACACAATTCTCCACAACAATCAAAGCCTTTCAAACCGACTGGGGAGGTGAATATCACAATGTATCCTCCTACCTTGACACTCTAGGCATCCGACATCGTGTGTCATGTCCTTATACACCTCAACAGAATGGCACTTCTGAGCGTCGTAATCGATCTATTGTCGAGAAAAGTCTTGCCCTCCTAGCTCACGCCAATTTACCCAAACACTTCTGAGAATATGCTTTGCACACCTCTGTGTACCTCTCCAACGGAACTCTCACTCCCATTCTTAACTACAAGTCTCCCTTTGAGGTCTTATACAACAAGGTTCCGGACTATGGTTTCTTAAAGTCTTTTGGTTGCTTGTGCTATCCCGTTCTCCGTCCCTTCACTCACTCCAAACTGGAGTTTCGCTCTTTACCTTGCATTTTCTTGGGGTACAGTACCAAACACAATGGCTATCTTTGTCTTCACACCCCTACAGATCGAGTCTACATCTCCCGCTATGTAGTCTTCGATGAGTCTACATTCCCCTACTCGGCTCCGGTGCCCTGTCTTGAGATCGCCCCTATCACCTCCTCTCCCATTACCATTCTATAGCAGGCTGTTGCCGGCTCCTCTCCTGTGAGTCCAGCACCTTCGCCAGTGTCTCCCCCCACCCCCACTGCTGTCGTCTCTAGTCCGTCGTCAACTCCACCATCACTCTCTGTTGTTCCTCCCAAATCCCAATGACCCGACAACATCTCCCGCTGCCTCATCCCCGTCCTCTGCGTCCCCTGTCGCATCCTCTCGTATGTCTTCGTCCACATCTCATCCCTCGGTCTCCGCTGGCTCTCGATCTGTCTCATCCTCAGGCACTCCCGACAGCCCCGCTGCATCCTCGTCTCCCTCTCCCTCCCCTCCACCACCTCCCGCCCCGGCTCATCCCACTTGGTTCCGTGCATCGGATACCTCTCGCCATCATATGTCTACGAGAGCTCGCACAAATGATCTTAAACCCAAAGCCTTTTCTACCACCAAATACCCGCTACCCCTTTCCCTCATCGCTCACCCAAAACCTCGCTTCTTCCACCAAGCCACAAAGAACCCTCACTAGAAGCATGCTATGCAGTCTGAATATGATGCTCTAATGACTAATGGGACTTGGGATCTCGTTCCCAAGCCTCCTGGTGCTAACATTGTTGGTTGCAAGTGGGTTTACAGGATCAAAACCAAGGCAGATGGTTCTATCGATCGCTACAAGGCTCGTATGGTGGCGAAGGGGTTCAACCAAGAAGCTGGTGTTGATTACTTCGATACATTCAGTCCCGTCATCAAACCTACCACCATTCGTCTCATATTGAGCCTCGCGGTTACCCATGCCTGGTCTCTGAGGCAAGTCGACATCAACAACGCCTTCCTTAATGGCGATCTCGCTGAGACCGTCTACATGGAACAGCCACCTGGATTTAAGGCGTCTGACCGACCCACTCATGTCTGTCGCCTTCAGAAGGCTTTATATGGCCTCAAACAGGCTCTAAGGGCATGGTTTCAGAAGCTTCGCTCAGCACTCATTTGGCATGGCTTCGTCGCACAACATGTTGTGTATGTTTTGGTTTATGTCGATGATCTGATCATCACTGGCTCTCATGGATCGTTCATTGATACCTTTGTTTCAACGCTTCGTCGCACGTTCTTGCTCAAAGATCTCGGGCCTCTGCATTACTTTCTCGGAGTTCAGGTCACTTGGTTACCCACTAGTCTTCACCTCAGCCAGCAGAAATACATTGTTGACATCTTGGACCGGTGTGCCATGACAAGGGCTCGCCCTATCGCTTCACCAGCTGAGCCTGGATCACACCTTCGTCTAGATGGGGATCCATTCTCCGATCCGCATTTATATCGCAACATCGTTGGAGCTCTTCAGTATGTCACCATTACCTGTCTTGAGATCTCTTATATCGTCAACAAAGTCTGCCAGTTCATGCATAGTCCCACGGATGCTCATTGGTCAGCCGTCAAGCGGATTCTCCGCTACCTGAAGGGCACGATTTCGGCCGGCTTGCGTCTTCAGCAGCTCCAGGATCATCGCTTGGTTGCCTTCTCTGACGTCGGTTGGGCTTCCGACCCTGAAGATTGTCGCTCTTAGCATGGCTTCACCATCTACTTTGGCGGCAATCTCATTAGCTGGTTGTTTCGTAAGCAGAAGGTTGTCGCTCGGTCAAGTACTGAGGTCGAGTATCGGGCTATCGCTTTCACTGCAGCAGAGCGCATCTGGCTTCAGCAGCTTCTCTAGGAGATGGTGGTCCCAATCCCTTGAGCTCCGATCCTTCTCTGTGGCAACCTCAGCGCCACCTTTCTTTCAACCAATCTTGTCTTCCACCAGCGGTCTAAGCATATCAAGATTGACTATCACTTTGTTCGTGAACAGGTGGCTGCGCGTAGTGTTCTAAAAGGCGCTAGGCGGCCGCTAGGCGGTGGGTGGCCGCCTAGCGCCTAGGCGGTTAGGCGGGTGCCCAGGCGACGCCTAGGCAGATTTGGAACAAACTTAATTATTTCCTTATATTTTAACGCATAACACATGTAAATAATTCTTATAATGTAATAATAATTCATAATATCACTCATAAACCCAAATTTATCGTATTTAACAAACATTAAAGTAAATAAATGCAAAATTAGGCGTCCGATTAGCGACTCTAAACCTTCTAAAATCCAAAGCCATATGTTTGACTCAAAAACAAATATATCCAAACATGGGGGATAAAAAACCCCTAAGTTGATTAATCACATGCCTAAAAGCTAAAATTGAATATCGTCGTGCTAGGCGGGACTAGGCGTCCCCTAGGCGGGACTAAGTGGGCCTAGGCGGGGTCTAGGCGGCGCCTATGCAAGAATAGGTGGTTCCTAGGCGGATTACCGCCTAGTGGCCCGCCTAGGCTTAAAAATTCCTAGGTGCCCTGCAGCCTAGCGCCTAGGCGCGATTTTTAGAACATCGGTTGCGGGTGATCTTGTTGTTCGCCATGTCCGCTCTCTTGATCAGGTACCTGACATCTTCCCCAAGGCTGTTGGCACCTCTTGGTTTTAGAGTATGCGTTCCAAGCTGCATGTTCTTCCTCGACCATCAGCTTGCGGGGGCGTGTTAGTTAAGATCTCATACGTGTATATCTTGTATTAGGATAGAATCTCTTGTAATTATCTTTTCCTTAGTTTTTAAGATTTTATTCTAGAACTCTCCTACAATGTATTATTTATACGTACGATCAATATAGAGAAAAGCATCTCCTTCTTTACATCTTTATAAAGTTTTCGCAGAGCAATCCTACATGAAATTGACCACAACTTTCCAATCATCCATCGACGTCGACCTAGTTCTTCTCGACATCGACCACATCCCTAGCCACTACTCCCTCTACTCCGCAAACTCTGAATCGACTAAACCAGAAGCGCTAACTTCTCTCCTGAGGACGAACCTGACTCCCCTATACTATAGCGGGGGTCTTGACTACAAATTTATTTGGGCGAGAAATCTCTCTCGTCAGTATCCAATACCTTCCTGGATGTATGTGACGATAGTGTATTTCAGGAACTACTATAAGCAACACCTAAAACAATGAAGATCCTCTACAACACTTTGTGTGACACTAGGTGCAACACAAAATTAATTATGCTATGAATTTGCAATAAAAGAAATTCCAAAAATTATATTTATGTTTTAAACACTTGTTAGTATATGTTTGTAAAAAAAATTGATGAAAAAGTATGTATTTAAATTTTATATAAATCAATTATTACTTATTTTGCCATAAGATTTTCTAAAAATTATAAAACATGTATTTTCATCAAATTTTTTTTTTATAAATATATACTAGCAAGTGTTTAAAACATAAATATAATTTTTGGAATTTTTTTATTACAAATTTATAGCATAATTAATTTTGTGTTACACCTAGTGTCACACAAATTGTTATAGAAGATCTTCATTGGCCAAAGAGATGTAAACTGAGAAAGGAAGCATTAATGCAATCTAACAACTAATGAAAATAAAAGGCAAAGAATATGAAAAATAATGATTCTAGAGATTGAATCCCCACGACAACATCACAGTCAAACGATGATCAATAATCAAGAAGCAAGTTTAACAACAGTAGTCGCAACGTATTCCTATTATCCAATTAGTTTTGATTTTAACAATAGCATGTCAATCTATACTGACCCTAGTCTTCCTAAATCTCAATGTTCATATGTTGAGTCAATAAGATATGCATAGAGATATTCGATAGTATTAATACTCAAAACACCAAACCATAGAATAAAAATATCCTCTAATCTTAAAATATTGTGCTTGATGAGTGGTGTGATGATGATAGGTTCAAGGTTAAGAAGGCATATGAGGAGCTCCGTGAGAAGGATGCCCATGTCCATTGTTACAAGGAAGTGTGGGCCAAAGGAAATACTCTGAAGCATTGCTTCATCCTTTGGCAGTTTGGCTGGCTACCTTGGTTAAGCTTCCTACCTTGGATAGACTTTACTTTCTTGACATTGACTATGGTTGTAGGTTTTGTGGTGAGGATGTGTTAGAGACGCATGAGCATCTATTCTTCGAATGCCCTTATGCTAAGGACATTTGGAGAATGATTCGTCAGCGATTCTCGATCCCGGAAGACGTGGATAGCTTGGCTAGGGATCTAAGATGGCTCCGAAGGCATAAGAGAAAAAAAGGGTGTGATACGAAGGCAAAGACCTTTGTTTTCTCCGCTGCGATATATTTTATATGTCATGCGAGGAATGCGAATGTCTATGAAGGCAACCACATCCCCAAGGAAAGTGTAGCCAAGCTTGTTGCTACTCATGTTTTTCGGCTCCTCCATGCCTCCTTTGGTCTCGATGATGTTGGAAAGATATAAAGTCTTAGGTGTCTCATGCTCCTTCTTACCCTTGATCTTGTATGGTAGCTCGGTATTTAGATGGTGTCCTAGGGCCTGCGTGCCTTTAGTGCCTGCGTGCACTCGGGAATCATCTGCTTTTGGTTGGATTTTGGCTTGTGTCCCTTTGGGTGCCTGTGTGCCCCAGGAACAAGGTCCTTTGGTTGTATTTTGGAGTAGTGGTAGGCCTGCGTGCCTTCCCCTCTCCCAGTTTGTGTTTTCTTGGCATTTTGTATGTGTTCGATCAAGCTACGCCTTGACCGGAACATACACTCGTCGGTTTATTTTAAGCTTTGAATCCTTGCTGAGTTAGGCTGGGTCCTAACTTGAAAGGGCTCAACCTCAGATGTATGATCCCTTGGATCCCCCATTCCTTCATTTATATTTACATAAACCTCCCTTCACGCGGACTTAGTGTCGGGGGTTGGCTTCAAAAAAAAAAATATCCTCTAGTATGATTAATATAAAAGAAGAAACAATTAAACTAAACCTTAGAAATTAAGAAGAATGATGTAAAGAAAAAGAAACATTGAGGATTTTACTAAATTAGTAAAATCCTAATTCTGAATAATCTCTCGCCTTAATTATAAGGTAGAGAAATAGGTCTGAAAAAACCTCCAATCTCTCTCTGTAAGACTTTGTTTGTCTCCCTTAAGTCGTGACTTGATAAGTTATTTATAGGGTTCAAATAAAATTGTAGGGGTTTCTTCACAAAATTTGGCGCATGGGTCACTGGAAGCAATGTACTCGACCGTACGTGTAGCCACCTTCTCGAGCGAGTAGTATGAGCTATTTTTCACCATCTTCCGCTTTGAATTTGTTCTCCATGTAAACTACATCATTGTAGATATATTTGTATCCCTTGAAAAGACCTACAAAATTAGCTCCCGTACGTCTTCTAATTCTCAATATTGAGTGAGTTATATATGGTCATTATTGTAAGCTATCGATTTCAGTGTTCAATACTCACCCCCTTTGCCTAGTACTCAGCCGAGCACCTTCCTCTTTCGAGTCATCGCTCCACTCTGATCGGCCGAGTAGTCATATATAGGTCATTTGTCTTCACTCTGGCCACTTTGCTCTATATATGGTCGATTTGTTCCATACTCGTTGCCTACTGTTATGGGTTTATAAGTACATCTAACGGTAACAATTAATTTACATGATCGAGCGCATATATGCATTTCCCAAGATAATTTGACTAAGTTTCAGATGTTTGTATTACATGAGGGGAAAGTATAAGAGGGCGCAAGGAGAGTGTGGAGCATTGCAACACGATTGTCGAAGGTGTTTGAGTTCAAATCCTTGACGTTGTTGGTAGGCCAAGGAGGGTGAGAAGGCCACCATCCTCCTTGAGAACATGACATCACTACCGTTGAAAAGAGACTACGGTTCTAAAGAGGGGTAAAAAGGGCTCCTACATGACATCACTGACATGGGTTACAAGGTACACACACATATTGCATTTTTTCTAGTATAGTACGGTTTCTGTTGGGCCATAAACGATCAGATCGTCCACAAATAGTGTCATTAATTGTGTGTTGTGTGTTTAGGATGACGAGTGGCAGTGCCATGGTTAGATCAGAGGATTCGACGGAGCTGCATAGCTACTTTTTGGACCTACAGATCGACCCTCATGGCAAAGAGACAACGGATGGGATGAGCATTGAGGTAATCCTTCTTCAACTTGTACAAAGGAATGAAAGGATACCATTTTCATATGCATGTTGTGGTTACTGGTTAGCAGGGCATGCCAATCATTTTAAGGGCCCTGTGTGAAATTATATCGATAAATAATTATATACTTTTAATTTGCTAAATTTAGAATTATATCTATTAAATTAAAATATTCCTATATTTATTAAATTTTCGATTACATTTATCAAAATATTTATGAACGATATAGTCATTATCTGATTTTAAACAATTTATTTTTATTAAGAAATAATTCAGGACAAGGGAACCCTTACTAATATTTTTAAACGCTTTTTTACTTAAAAAGAGGATTTGGGTGGTTGTGGTTCTTAAAATACACACAAAAAATTTTCTTCATTTTGTTTTTACATTTTAAAATTTTAATTAATTTCATTAAGTGTAACAAGTAAGTAGTATAAAATACACATAGGTTGCTTTAAAAAAAACCTCCACGGATACAAAAAAGAAAGAAAGTTGCAAGATTAAAAAAAAAAAATGATCCCACTCATATTTATACTGTACAAGTGTACAATATAATTAATTAGAAAAAAGAAAGAAAGGATATGTTGTACAGATGTAGTGTACATTAAATTAGGAAAAATCTCCTCAAAAAAATTAGGAAAAAGGAAATATTGTACAAGTGTGCAATACAGTTAATTAGAAAAAGGAAAGAAAGAATAAAAGTTTTTTTTATGTAAATGAAAATGACTCCTTTGCCAAGTGAAGAACGCGCTTCACGCGCGGATAAAGAATTTCATCTGAGCCCCAAATTAGAGAAGCCACAAATTCAGAAAACTCAAAAGACAGAAAACTTAACCTACTCCCTATTCATCATCGCTCTCCATCGCCTATTCCTCTCTCAAGCTCCCAATGATGACCCTAGTTTCCGTCTCCAACTCGCAACCGGTGTTCCAAGGAGGCATTGTGATGGCGAGCTCCTATTGGAGCGATATTCAGTTGAAATCCATGAGATTTCGTATGGGATTAGGCTTAATCCCTTTCTGATGAGTTCTTGCTTATACGCTTGTGGATCTGGATCCAGAAGTGTGTTGATTGTTCTTGTGAAGTCCAATCGTCCCCCTCCGTGGCCTAACTATGGGTGTACGAATCTGCAATCGAGGGTTTGTTGGTCGAATCTGGTTGGCTCTCGTTGGTCTGAGGGAGTAGGTTTCGATTTGGGGCTCTGCAGCAAGAAAGTTTCCACTGATCTCCTTCTCGGCTGCAACTGGGTTTGTGTTTGTGTCAGTTCTCTCTTTTCATTCCTCACTTTCTTCCGCTCCTATAAATTGAAAGGGTGGGATGTGTGGTTTTCTCACAATTCCTCTCTTTCTGTTTCTATCTTAATCTTCTCAAAATCGGTAATTTCTGACGTGTTCTCTTGGTTTTTGTTTGTGATGGCTCCTTCTAAGGTGGATAAGGGGAAAAGCCCCGTGGTTGCATATGATCCTGCTCCAAAAAGGTCAAAACTTCCTAAGGGAAACCCTAAGCCGAAGGGCTCAAAACTTGTTGAGGAGGAGTCTCTCTCTGATGATGTGTGTAAGGCGGTGCAAAAGGCAAAGGCCGAAAGGAAGTTCAAGCGAAAGGCTCTTAATACAGAGAAACTGATGGCCTTGCAGAGCAAGGTTCAGGAGAACATCAGTATGCTGAATCAGTCCTCTCTGTTTGCCACCATCATTAGGGATCCAATGGAAGCTAAAGACGTTCGGAAAAGGCTAAGGTATGTGTGGAAATCTTTGAAAGGGGGGTTCCAACTCGTTCCAGTTGCCCACAACTGGTTTGAGTTGAGGTTTGATAATGCTGAAGATCGAGCATGGGTTTGGGACAATCGTCCTTTCCATGTGACGGGTCAACTCATCCTTCTCCGCCCCTGGAGATTGGATTTTGATCCCAAACATGAGTCTGTATCTCTCTTGGATATCTGGATCAGGTTCCCTGGTCTTCCGACTAAATATGTGCATGACAGTATCCTTAGGGATATTGTTAAAGCCAACAGCTTGGGGGAGATTATTAAGATTGCTGCTTTCAATTCTAAAGGTGCTCGATTCAGCTTTCCTAGAGTTTGTGTGTCTGTTGATGTCACTAAGATTGTTGGTAAAGAGATTTTCGTGATCAATGGGCTAGGTGAGGTGGAATCATAACCCATGTGGTTTGAAGACTTCCCATCAGGGTGTGGCAGCTGCGGTTCTGAGGACCATGTGTTTGAGGTCTGTCCACTAAGGAACATGTGCAATCCGGCTGTGTTCCCTACTGGCCAGGTCCCTCTGATGGCCCATGATGTTGATCCAGTCCCAGAAAATGCAAATGGGGAGGCTGAGTGGGTGCATGTGGTGAGCAGGAAACCTCCTGTGTGCCATCCACCTATCTTTGGACAATCCAAAGAAGAGTTGCTGAAGAGCTTTGGCAAGAATGTCACACTCTCATCGGATTCATCATCCTCCAAGTCATCTGAGGGCTCAGTTGGGAACTCTTCCTCTGCTGTGCATTTTGCTGCTGCTGAGTATGTTCCCACTGGTGGTCCTATCATCAGGCCAGTGGTGGTGAACCCCCCTACTATGGGAACTAAAAAGATCATTGCTCCTGTCCCAGTCAATGTGTTTCCCCCTATTGAGGAGCCCCTAAATGATGAATCAGACACCTTCAAAGCCGAGTTGCAACCCGGTCTCCATCTATTCGATGCCGATGATGAAGACAATCTGGATTTCGATGAAGATGATTTCATAGAGGAGTGTTTCAATTCTGAGGGATTGGCAGACCCGGGGCTTACTCAAGCCGACTATGAGGTAATCTTTAAAGACATCCCTCCCTCCATTGAGTTTGATTTGCCTGATCTGAGTACTCCTGAGCGCCTAGCTCAGTCCCTCCAAGAGCAATATGCGACACCTGCTGCATCTCCTCTCATGGTTGATGCGCAGGCTTTTAGTGGCACGTCCAAGTCAGAGTCCGGGAAGCGAAAGATGAAGATCGAGGAAGGCGACTCGGCTTGCTCCACCATTACTCTGATGGGTGGTAGCTTCAAGAAGGGGAAACATGAGTAGCTACTATCAAGTGTGGCGATTGGGAGTGTTCAGGTGTGGCTCTGAATCTCTCTCGGCCAAATCTAGAATAATGCCACGATCTAGGTCATGTATTGGTTTGAAGTACTCTACCTTTTGTGTTAAAAACTTTGTAGCAGGGGTCATCCATGGTTGCTTTGTCGTCCTCACAGTCGGTATGTCTAGGGGTTGTAGTAGTCAAACAATGTTAAATGTCAGTGCTTGGTTTATTGCTCAATGGCTTTGTGCTTGCAGTGTAATTGGCTTCGATAAAACTATTAAGAATATATGGATGGTAGTCTTATTATACTTTTGGAAATTGCAAAATTTCTATTTGATAAGCATGATTATATAGGGGCTGATAACTAAGGCCAACAGGTTTATTGACAATGTATGTTTAAAGATCCAAATAACAACCATTGTGCAGTATAAAAATTCAAGACTTTGCCTGGCTACAAAAGCAC
The DNA here is from genome assembly GCA_963922045.1 of Persicaria maculosa. NCBI lineage: Eukaryota > Viridiplantae > Streptophyta > Magnoliopsida > Caryophyllales > Polygonaceae > Persicaria > Persicaria maculosa. The sequence goes on along the minus strand of OY998251.1, from coordinate 53,983,239 downwards.
TTATCGAAATGATTAACTCTAGACAAAGTAGCGATAGTGTGATGCAAGTGTGGGTTGAAGTGGCTTGGGTCATTACTTTCTTAAGTGAACCTCTAGCCAAAGATGGGCCAATGCAATATCAATACAAATGGCAAGAAAATTCCAAAGTCATCATTCAACTAAGATTAATTAAATGGGTAAAAAGTTTGCTATTAGATGAACCACAACCTAGGTCTCTAATAGAACAAATAGTTATTAAATGAAAGTCGGATTCTGGAATGTTAGAGGCATCGGTAGAAGAAACATATGGCTAGATCTAAAAGCAATGAGACTAAATGACCACATTAATCTAATGGCAGTCGCAGAAATAAGAACAAACATGGTTACAACAACAACAACAACTACCCAGTCAATCCCGCAATTAAGCAGGGTCTGGGGGGTCAGGATGTACGCACTCTTTCCCCGAATAGATCGAGAGAGTGTTTCCGATAGACCCAAAATAGTAGACATATCACTCCCATTGAAGCATGCTAAACAGTAGACAAAGAGGCACGAAGAAGCAAAGAGGAAGGGTGAATATAAGCATAACAATAGGACAAAACACCCAGCCTAGTACGACTAAACATCATAAGCCCGAATAGACCTCCTCCAGCGGTCTCTGTCCAAAGCCAATTCTTCCGACAAGTTTAGCAGATTGAGATCCTGCCGAATAACCTCCATCCAGATCTTTTTCGGTCTACCTCTACCCCTACAAATAGCTCCTAACTCCAAACTCTCACACCTATGAACAGGCGCCGATGCAGGTCTACGCCGAACGTGCCCAAACCACCGCAATCTGCACTCTCGCAGCTTGTCCACAATACTAGCAACTCCAACCTTGCTCCTAATGACTTCATTTCTGATTCTATCAAGTCTCGTATGCCCACTCATCCATCGCAACATTTTCATCTCAGCCACTGCCAACTTCTGTTCTTGAGCTTTGGTGACGGGCCATCACTCTGAACCATACAATAAGGTCGGTCTAACAACCACCTTGTAGAATTTCCCTTTCAGTTTAGCCGGAACTTTCTTATCACACAGCACTCCTGACGCTCTTCTCCATCTCAGCCATCCCGCCTGGACTCGATGCTCGATATCTCTGTCGACACCCCCATCACTTTGAACGTACGAGCCAAGGTACTTGAAATACTCTTTCCTTGGGACAATATCATCCCCCAATAAAACTGATGTCCCTGGGTCCCTGTCATCTCCAAAACGAAACTGGACATACTCGGTTTTAGTCCTACTCATTCTGAATCCCTTGGACTCCAGCACCTCTCTCCAGTTTTCTAGCCTGCAAGCCAAAACCGATCTTGAGTTGTCCACAAGAACAATGTCGTCAGCAAACAACATACACCATGGTACCTCTTCTTGGAGTGGAGCAGAAAGAGTATCCAAAACTAGAGTGAAAAGAAACGGACTGAGTGCTGAACCCTGGTGAAGCCCTACTCGAACCTTAAAATACTCTGAATCACCACACGGCGTTCTAACACTTGTCAGCGAACCCTCGTACATATCTCTGATAACTCTGATATGCGACCCCGGCACTCCTTTCTCAACCAAGCATTTCCAAAGTAGCCCTCTCGAAACCTTATTGTAGGCCTTCTCTATATCGATGAAGGCCATATGCAGATTCTTCTTCTTGTCTCTGTGCATCTCGATCACGCGCCTTAGCAGGTGGATAGCTTCCACTCCTGATCTGCCCGGGATGAAGCCAAACTGATTCTCGGAAACGCTGACCAATCTCTGAAGTCTGGCCCCTACAACTCTTTCCCATAACTTCATCGTGTGACTCAGCAACTTGATTCCTCTGTAGTTACTGCAGCTTTGTACATCCCCCTTGTTCTTGTAGACCGGGACCAATTTACTAAGTCTCCATTCCGAAGGCATCTTAGCGGACCTTAGGATAGTGTTGAAAAGCGATGTAAGCCAAACCAATCCTTTGGCCCCTAACCATTTCCAAACATCCCCTGGAATATCGTCGGGGCCTGAAGCTCTACCGTTCTTCATCCTACAGACAGCTTCCTTAACCTCTTCTATAGAAATGCGCCGGTGGAATCCATACTCGATACGTTCCGAAGGACCGGAACTCCAATCCGAAGAGTTTAAATCCTCATTGAGCAAATCTGAGAAGTACCTCTGCCATCGCCTCTTGATCAGCTGATCATCAACCAACACAAGACCACTCTCATCTTTGACGCATCTGACACTGTCGATGTCTCTGCTCATCCTCTCTCTATGGCGAGCTAAGCGATAGAGAACTCGGTCCCCTCCCTTCTCGTCAAGGGCCTTGTACATACTCTCAAAGTATTTGTCTTTAGCCTTAGCAACTGCTCGCTTTGCCTCCCCTTTAGCCACATTGTACCTGAACCTGAGCTCCACACCATCTTCTCCAATGCCTCTGTGTAACCATCTCTGGAACGCTAACTGTTTCTCCCTAACCTTAGCCTTCACCTCCTCATTCCACCAAGCCTCGCACCGACTGGGCCCAGACCCTCCTCTAGACACCCCCAAAACCTCTCTACCCACTCTGCGAATACAACCCGCCAAAGAGCTCCACATCGCATCTGCATTGCCCAACTGATCCCCAATCCCTATCTGCTCAGCCGCTTGCCAAACTTTCTCTTTCAGAAGACGCCCAGATGAATCATTAAGTCACCACCACCTGATTTTCAAAGGCAAGTTGAGGGTTCTCTTTTGAATGCAACCATGGACTTCCAAGTCCAAAACAAGAAGTAGGTGTGGCGTTGAAATTCCTCCAAAGGGGATCACCTTGCAATCCCTGCAATGTCGCCTGTCCTCCTTTCTGACCAGAAAGTAGTCGATCTGCGACCTTCCAACCGAGCTGGCGAAAGTAATCAAGTGTTCATCTCTTTTGCGGAACCAGGAGTTGCAGATGACACTCCCGAACGCAATGGAGAATTCCAACAACGCCACCCCTCCATCATTTCTCTCTCCGAAGCCAAAACCTCCATGAGCCTCTTCAAACCTGTCGTTATCCTTGCCTATGTGAGCATTGAAATCGCCTCCAATGACATACTGTTCTGAAGCCGGAATAGTCCCAACCAAAGCATCCAAAGCCTCCCAGAATTTCCTCTTCTCCTCCACTCCTCAACCTACTTGAGGAGCGTAGGCACTAATCACATGCAGAAAAGAGTCTTCCATCACTAACTTAATCGCCATCAGCCGGTCATTCACACGCTCGACGCGCACAACCCGATCCTTCCACCGACCCCCGACCAAAATGCCAACTCCATTCTTCTTACGGTCGAGACCCGAGTACCACAACTTCCACCCATCGATCAGACGAGCCTTACTACCCACCCACTTAGTCTCCTGAAGACAAGCAATGTCGACCTTTCTGTTCTTCAGAATCTTGACAAGTTCAATTGACTTACCCGTAAGGGATCCAATATTCCAGGAGCCAAACCGAACGGACGACACCCCCTGAGCCGGACGAGGACAAGAGACCACCGGACGAGACATTCGGCCAAGATACAAAACCCCGAAAGTGAAACCACAAAAGAGAGCTAAAAGGACACAGAGACAAGGAACTAACAACCGGCCGAATCTAATGTCGCGGAGGCAAAGAGTATAAGCACCCGAAGTAAGGAAATGCTACCGGATTACCGAGACAATCCACGTATCATAACAGGTACAAACCAGTAAATAGACAACACATTATGATATAAACACACCCAAAACAAAGGAATGAATACTCTTAAGGAATGTAAATCACCCAAGTATTAATAGGAAGGAATCAAATAAATCAATGCACTAACCACGAAACTCTAAACACTAAAACACATGCAACAAATGGATCAAGCTATCAATCAAAGCAATAAATCACAAGAATGAAAAAAAAAACGAATGAATCGAATGAAAGTGAGGGACTAATATCGGAGGAGGAAAGCAATCCACCCGGAAGCAAAGGACAAAACTTAAAATAGGAAGGAAAATAAGTAGCCAACGTAGCGGATCGAAAAAGCAAACCGCTTAAACTACACGAAAAAGGTAAGGATCGATGTTACCGCACCCCGATCACGGGGCCGAAGAGGCCAACCCTCCACACGCATTGGGTCCCAAAATGTGATTGCCCGTCGAGCACAACTAGCCACCTCTGCGAGTCGGGGACAGACCAAAGCTTAGGGGCTGGGGTCGGGAAAAGGCTACCACCGGAGTAGGGGTAAGGGTCGGGAGAGAGAAGATCGGAATTGGGTCTAGGTCTTATGGCTTAGGCATGGGCTAGGCTGCTACGCTGCTATATGTTGGGGATTGGGCCACCGGTGAAGGGAGGGTTGAGATTTTAGGGATTTAGGCGGGTTAAGGTTCAAGGGCTGGGGTCGATTAGGGTTAGGGCTAGGGAGGAGGAGAAGGAGGGGGAGTGGATCTGGAACTGGGAGAAAGGGCGCTGGCCACGTCGCCGGCAGGGGTGAGGGGGACGGTCGGGTGAGGGGGGAAGGATAGTGCGGTGTTGGGTTGGGACGGGCTGCGGGGTGAAGGAGAGGAGAGGGAGAGGGAGATGGAGAGGGAGAGGTAGGGGAGGGAAGGGAGAGTGAGAGGAGAACCTGGAGGGGGGGCGACGGGCGACGGGCCGCGGGAGGTGGCCGGCGGGCTACGGCCGGCGGGAGTGGCCGGTGGCGGTGGCCTGAGCGTACAACTAAAGAGCGAGAGAGAGAGAGAGAGAGAGAGAGAGAGAGAGAGAGAGAGAGAGAGCGAGGAGAGAGAGCGTACAAGACTGACGTGAATCCCTAAAGGGGATTAATAATGCCGTTTGGTCAATGGAGGAGAATCGAACGGGAGGAATCGGTTTATTATGGAATGAAAATCTACTCGCAAATGAGACAATAAAGGTAGAGGTAATACTTCCGAGAGCAATTAGAGTTAAATATGAGTGCTTTGACAAAAACTTTGTAGGAATGATATTCTTTGTCTATGCCCCCCCACATGAAAAAGATAAAAATGCCTTCTGGTCACAACTGATCGAAATAATTATAAATGAGCCCCTACCATGTCTAATCATTGGAGATTTGAATAAGATAAGCTGTAGCAATGAAAAAAAGGGCGGGGTACCTAATAATGTCTCCGGATATGAAAGATTAAACCAATTTAAAAGCCAATGTATGTTATCTGAAATACCAGCATCTGGGAATCAATTCACCTGGCGGAAAAAAGAGGAAGGAGAAGATAATATTTGGGAAAAACTTGATCGAGTTCTAGTTCAGCATGAATTCCTCAGCTTATTTCCAGATTTAGCCACCTATAACGGAGCATTTTCAGGTTCTGATCATTGCCCCATTTCTATTTGTCTAAATTCTGGACGACAAATTACTCCGCCTCCGTTTAAATTCGAAAACATGTGGTTACATAGGAAGGACTTTAGGAATATTGTGAAGCAAGCATGGAGAAATAAATGCTCAGGATCAGCAATGTTTAGATTAACCTATAAGACAAGATGCCTAAAAGATAAAGCCAAAACTTGGAACAAACACTCCTTCGGGAATGTCTTCCGCCAAATACAGATTGTAGAAAAAGAGCTGATTGCTTTGCAATCCAAAAATTCTCCACAATTGAGTACAGAAATAATTAAGGAAAAACAACTGCTTAGGAAAAAAGAACAGTTACTAAAATTTCAAAAAGAATATTGGGGACAAAGGGCGAAATCAAAGCACCTTAAATTAACAGACTCAAACACGGGTTATTTCCACAAAATAGCATCTGGAAGACGAAATAGAAAGGTGATTCGGAGCATTATATCAGCTTCAGGGACACAGATTCTGGGAGAAGATAACATTAAAAAGGAGGTGAAGAATGATTTTGAAAGACGCTTTGCCAAAGAAAATATCGATATAAATCTACTTAATGACTATCTTGAATTAATACAAACAGTTGTCACAGAAGAGGAAAACAATGCTATTATTCAGCAACCAACAAACGGTGAAATAAAGAATGTTGTTTGGTCTTTGGGGAGGAACAAGTCTCCCGGCCCTGATGGTATGACAGCCGAATTTTATAAAGAATATTGGGATATAGTTGGATGCGATGTCACCAGAGCCGTCAAAGCATTTTTTCATACAGGGAAAATGCTGAGACAGATTAATCATACATTTATAACACTTCTCCCGAAATGTGACAACCCTTCCAAGACTACTGATTACAGACCTATTAGCTTATGCTCAACAATATATCAGATAATTTCAAGAATCATTACAGAGAGACTAAAATGTGTAATAGGAAAACTAATTCACCTATTTCAAGGCGCCTTTGTGTCAGATAGGGCTATTCAGGATAATATTCTGATTGCACATGAGATTTTCCACTCTTTTAAAACTAGGAAAGGAGCAAAGGGCTAGCTAGCAATAAAATTAGATATGGAAAAAGCCTATGATAGGGTCGACTGGACATTTACTGAGGCAGTCATGAGAAAATTTGGGTTTAGTGAACAGGTCTTTTGAAGAATTAATTGGTAAGGTTTCAAGTCAACTCTCAAAATGGAAGGCATACTCTCTTTCACAACATGGTAGGACAATACTTATAAACTCAAATTTAGCGGCCAAACCACTATTTGCAATGCAAAGCTTCATGCTGCCAGAATCTATACTCTTAGCGCTAGATAAGGCTAATAGGAGTTTTTTTTGGAACAAAGATCTGCAGTATAAACCTTTAATAGGATGGGATAGAGTGTGTAAACTGAAAGCCTACGGAGGAATGGGGCTACGAAAAGCAAAAGAAATGAATGAGGCACTCCAAATGAAACTTATTTGCAAAATTATGGCTGAGCCAGACAACGTCTGGGTAAAAATCATTAATCACAAATACTTGAAATCCGAATTCATCCTGAACTATGACAAGAAAGGTAATGCATCATGGCAATGGACACAACTTCGGAAAATAATTGAGCCATTTAAAAAAGGCTTAGCTTGGTCGGTAGGGGATGGAAAAACAATAAAATTCTGACAAGATAAATGGGCACCAATTAAGGATATCAAATCTGGCTGCCGAGATCTGGCAAGTATTAACAAAAATGAAACAGTTGATCAATATATAACTAATGGGGGGTGGAATAGAGCCAAGTTGGAATCAATACTGGAACTCGACATGGCTCAGCAAATTGTAGATATTCCCTTACCAATGAACCAAATTCAAGATAGATTGTATTGGTGGTCGGACAAGAAAGGATGGTTTACAACGTCAAGTGCATACAAATTAAATACGAAAACGATAGAAATGACAAACGACATCAATGTATGGATCTGGAAACTCAATGTCCCACCAAAAATTAAAAATTTTATGTGGAAGGTCTGCCACAATGGTCTACCTACAGCTGCCATACTATCAAGTAGAGGACTCGCCATCCCACCGTATTGTGCAATCTGCGAGCATCATGAAGAAGACACTACTCATTTTCTGTTTGAATGTAAATACTCGCTCTGCGGCCTAGAAATGCCGAGTGATGTAAAGGCAAAAATTTACGGAAAAATCCAAGGATCAAGAAACATTGAATCATTAATGGCTTTCACCGCAGGACTACTTGACAATCAGCAACGGACCCGGTTGGCATTTCACTGGTGGACCACTTGGCTATGTTGAAATAAACTTATCTTCCAACAACAAAAACTTCCAAGTACGGAGGGACTACGTCAAATGGTTAGTTCATTTTATAACGAATGGGAAAAGGCTTACAGATTTACAGAGAATGAAAATAGTATCACCAAAACAAATAGGACCCCAATCATAAAAAAACCAAAACACAACAGCAAATGGAAAAAGCCTCCCCCGGGATACTGGAAACTAAATTTCGATGGCTCGGCTGCTAGCCATAGACAAAGCTCTATAGGATATACTATTCGGGATGAGAAAGGTGAAGTCTCTGCCATAGGGGGATGACCGATCGGGTTGCACACGCCATTAATGACTGAAGCACTAGCATTAAGAGAAGGAATCATTAGAGCTCGTGAAATGAGTATACATCGAATTATCATTGAAGGTGACTCGCTTATAATTATTGATCATTTAAAATCGAAAGCCAAATGTCCATGGGAAATAGATTTAATCATATCCGATATTAGCTCTCTCATCTCTGGGTTCTACGAAGTGTCGTTCTCCCACGTCCTTCGTAGTGGTAACGCTGTAGCAGATAAGGTTGCACACCTTGCTCTTGTTGCCCCCACCACAACTTTTCATTTAGATCCAGGTCTAGCAGACCTCATCCGCAAGGATGCTATCGGGTAACTTAGTTTCCCGAATTCTTACCCAACCAAAAAAAAAAAGAAAAAGAAAAAGGAAAGAAAGGAAATGTTGTATAGATGTACAGTACATTAAATTAGGAAAAATCTCCTCAAAAAAATTAGAAAAAAGGAAATATTGTACAAGTGTGCAATACAGTTAATTAGAAAAAAGAAAAATAGGAAATGTTGTACAGATGTGCAGTACATTAAATTAGGAAAAAATCCTCCAAAAAAAATAGGAAAAAAGAAAGAAAAAAAATCCTCCAAAAAAAATAGGAAAAAGGAAAAAAAAAATGGACACTCAGTTGAGGATCGAACGCGAGACGATTGGAGCTACTGCCGAATCAATGTTCATTTTTTAGAAAGAAAAATATTATACTATTGTGGTTCCGTGTAATATTTGGTCCTAAAAATTTGGGGGCCTTGTTCCGTTGATCCACTAGAACATGCTTAGGCACGGTCCTACTGGTTAGGTTCATCTAACCGGTTCTTCGATTTCATCACATGGATGATGGAGCAGTCCTTAGTTCTCCTTCATAACGATATTAAAGCAGCTAAGAATGTGCACATACCGATCCAAATGATTCGGGTCGTTGTGCTTGAAGCTTTTGGCAATGTATCTTCGAGGAGGAGAAAGTACTAAGTAGCTAGGCAACATACAAAGCGAACCCTGACCTCAATGCTTATAAGCTAGATAATACCATGCTTGATTATTTCGATGGAACGTCGGCCGGCGACGGTGATGGGAAGGCATATGAGGTCAAAAGGATGTCATTTTAATTAGTCTCAATTCATTCAACCTAATGCAAAAACATTGAGTTTCAAGTATGTCGTCGTGCATTTGTAGTGCTACAAAGGGGCGCTCTATTCAATCTTATTTCAGTCATCAAATGAGTTGACACACACGGACACCGGACAAGGCGCTTCATTTTTAGGTCAGCTAATTAGAGTACTCCATTATTTATCAATTGACACATGAAGACCATTTTGAGTCAACATATTATGTCGGGTAATTAGAGTACTGTATTATTTATCAATTGATTAAGTTTTTATTTCATTGTTAATATTAGAAGTATACTTAATACGACGCTTCATTTTTAGGTTATCGACCAAATTAAGCAAGAGATGGAGAATTATTTCAACGAGACAAACACTACATTACTCACATGTAGTGCAAAACTTAATCCCAAGAATTTTTTCTCCAATTACAATCAGTCTAAGCTACTTCAACTTGCAGAGCTATATCCAGAAGACTTTTCAAAGATTGATAGTTATGTACTAAGCAAGAATTAGAAGTGTGGATTAGATCCATGAAGGGAACTGAAATATATTCTGCATTGGAAGTTCTTGGAGATGCTGCTAAGAAGAGGGTTGAGGGTGACATTAGCAAATATTTTCCCTTGGTATATCATCTTATTGTGTTGGTTTTGGTGCTTCTTGTCACAACTGCAACAGTTGAAAGAGCCTTCTCTGCAATGAGTTTTGTAAAGACAGATTTGCATAACAGGATGGGTGATGAGTATCGAAATGATTCTTTGGTATGCTACATCAAGAGTGATATTTTCGAGAGCATTGAAAACGAAGTTATTCAGCAACATTTTCAAAACATGAAAACACGGAAGATGGCTTTAACTTCTCTAGCGTCAAAGTGAACTTGTTTGTAGAATTGTAGTATTGAACTTATGTTTAGTATCAAACTTGTTTTTAATATTGAACCTATCTGTAACCACGAGATGAATTTATTAAATGCCTTTATAGCTTTTAGCCCCCAAGCAGAAATCCTGGATCCGCCACTGCCGTGTGGAGAGGTATGAGGGCTCACCGGAAAGGATTTGTGGGTAGTACTATACCTGTCAAAACATAACCCGACCCGACCGCCCGGAATTTTTTGGGTCAAGACCCGAAAATTTTGACCCGGAATTTTTTTTCGACCCGGACCCGAAAAACCTAAAATTTTCCGAGTCATTTGGGTTTCGACCCGGTGACCCGATTGACCTGGTAATTTTGACCCGATTTACCCGGTGACCCGATTGACCCGGTTGATTTGTAATTAAATATAATTAATTTTTTATATACACAATTAAAATTTATCGCAAAATTATCAAATCATGATTTTTTTTAGGGTTGGGCGGTGGTAAAAAAATTATCGTACCAACCGATTACCATCCGTACCAACAAGACTTTGGTACCATGTAGTCGGTAACCGACTGAATCGGTAACCGAAATCTTGGTACCAAAAGAAGTCGGTACGGTACACGGTATGGAAAACCCAAATACCGTGGTACCGTTGGTACCGATTATATATGTATTTTTTAAAAAAAAAAAATATTTGATCAATGGTACAAAAAATTTGCGGTGCCATCGGTACCATCGGTACCGTCTGTACAAAATAAAATATTTGATAAATGGTACCATCAGTACCGTCGGTACCATCGGTACCACAGAGTATAAAACGTAAATTGATTATTGAAATTTGCGGTGTTGGTTACCACGGTACCGACCTTCGGTAACCGAAAGTTTTGTTACCAACAATATCGGTTACCGATATTAACGGTTGGTACGTGGTACAAAAAATTACATACCGAATGGTATCGGTACGGTACGTGGTAATCGAAAATTTACTATGGTACCGTACCGTGCCAGCCCTAATTTTTTTAATCTAAAAAAGAAAAAATTGACAAACCCAAAATCGACCCGAAATGATCCAAAACCCGGTCAAACCCGGGTTCTAGTCAACCTGGAAATATCCGGAACCCGTTTTACCCGAGACCCGAAGTGACCCGGCCCGAATGACCCGTTTGACAGGTCTAGGTAGTACCCATAGGTCACCGATTCGAACCCGAATGACCGCTCTTTATTTACCAAATTCAAGGTATGAGAAGAGAAGAGAGCACTTACTCCAATGAATAGTGATAGGCGTACTTTCCCTACAGTTGTGTTGCACCGTTAGCTTTTTTATTAGAGGTGTCAATCAGGCGGGTCGGGTCGGGTTTGAGTTCGGTTAATCGGGTTTCGGGTAATGTCTAATAATTTGGTCATTTGGTTGGGTCGGGTTCGGGTTTCGGTTGTATCGGGTTTCAGTTATTCAGGTTTCGGTTGTCTCGGGTTTCAGTTATTTCAGGTTTGGATTGTCTCAAAATTTCATTATTTCAATATTCATTTTAAAATTTTTACTAGAATGTATCTTAAAGTTCGGGTTATTTCGGGTTTCGGTTATAACGGGTTCGGGTCTTAATGGATTTCGGTTGAATCGGGTTCGGTTCATTCGGATTTTGGATCCAAAATGGACGGGTTGAGTCGGTGTTCAAAACAATCGATTCCGGGTCGACCGGGTCGGATTTTCAGGTTCGGGCCGGGTTTTGCCACACCGACACACGCTTGACACCTAATTCGAATCTCTGCACGTCGTTGATTAAATTGATCAAGGTCCACACGAAAACTCCTCGTGCCATCAGTTGTAAATTGACCCTGTAGATACATTTATTTATAGACATTAAATTAATACAGTAATTGTTAATGAAATAATACTCCGTAATAATAGTGGAAACCTTGCATTGTACAAAGCATTTGCCCCGTGATGTGTGTCATTAGCCAGACAACAGGTGAAGGTGCAGCTGCAGACTGCAGGGCAGGTTCAGCCAAGCCAGGGCTGTCTATCTGGGTGCCTTTGCCTTGACACTTTTGAATGTCGCCATTCACCCTCTGGCCCATTTTTAGCTTTGAATCACTTGCTGAAAATAATATAGGATACCCCAAAAGATTTACACTTGACTAAATTCGAGGGAGGGAGGGAGCTCTTTGTTTGTTCACATGACCATTGACATGATGATTAAGTAAATTAATATCTACATAACTAGTCTGAGATAATTTTCAGATCTTACAAAGCTAGCTTTAATCTATGCATCTCCATCCCCAAAGATTGTTTTCTTCTGAAAACATTGGAATGCACAAATAATGCCCCGGATTCCTACACTAAACTACCATATTGAAACCAAAAAAAAAAAAACCTTTTCATGCAAGCCCTTTGGACAACTCTGAAACCATACAATTAGGATACAAGGCTAACAATCAAACCCTGAAGCCACCATTCCAGGACCTTTTGGGGAGGAAACCTCCATGTTCACTCATACTGCCCTTTAATCTGTAGAAGAAGCGCTTACTTCTGATGGTCTTCAAAGGACCTGACCGGTTTCCATGCTCGATGGGCAAATTGACTTGCCTTCCTCCCAAGCTTGAAGCTGAAAACAGTCTGTTTCCCATGTCTTCAAGGGACCCCGAACTGTAGTCCATTGTTACGAAAGCAGAAGCTTGGCCATAGGTTAAGCTGGGGGAAATCCCACCTGCATTCCACTCCAGATCTGGAACCGAAGAACCCCTTTGACTAGCACAATCCCCAGAGATTTCATCGAGGTCGTTGTAGATCAGCTTCAGTGCTTGCACAACTTCACCCATGAAGGGCCTGTGAGACACCTCTGGATGTACACACATGGAGGCTATGGAAGCCACTTTAGCCATATCGTCGAAGTTGTAGGTACCAGCCAAGGAAGGGTCCACCAACTGCTCTAGACCTTCTCTGCTGGTCAAGAGGGGTCTCGCCCATGTTACCAGATTCTCCTCACCCTCAGGTTGGGTCATATCCACAGGCTTTCTTCCAGAGAGAAGCTCCAACAGCACAACCCCATAACTATAAACGTCACTTTTGACGAGCAGATGCCCTGTCATTGCATATTCTGGAGCAACGTACCTGAAAATTGCAAGATTATATATTATTGGTAATGAAAACGCTTTGTTGCTGTAGCTTGGCGAAGGCTTTCTGTTAATTAGAGTGTCACGTGTGTTGGTTATTGCAGTAAATCAAGCAAATCAGAGATGGCATATACGGATCAGCATTAAAGGAGAAGGAAGATCAGGTATCACACAAACCATTCAACATTTCTCAAAGATCTCTGAAAATCCATATAGAACTTCAGAAGGAAAAAAAATCACTTCAAATTACCGAAAGGAGTCTACAGAAGACTAGAGAAAGCATGCAGTAAATATTCTAGTAACAACTTTTAATACAGCAAACCCTGAAACGACAGTTAGGCTTTAGAAACACAGCAGAGATCAATACACAAAGAAAAGAAGAGGGAAGAGTAACCATTAATTCCACTCTTAAGCTAGTAAATCATATAGGTCCCTCCCTCCATAAGTAAGATGTCTTTCAACTTCTATTAATCAATTCATATGAAAAAATAAATAATTCAGAATGAATGACAACATTGCATACCCAAAAGTGCCCATGACCCTTGTAGAGATATGCTCGCTTCCTTCAGTTGCTTCTCTAGCCAACCCAAAGTCTGAAACCTTAGGGGTGAAATCATCCTCCAACAGAACATTACTGGCCTTGAAATCACGATGAATAACTCGGGGGTTAGAATCCTCATGAAGATAAGCCAGTCCTCTCGCTGCACCAATAGCTATCTTCATCCTTGCATCCCAGTCTAGATTTCCCTTTTCCCTATCTGGACCTGGAAAAGTGAGAATATGAGAAACACTCTGTGAATGCAACAATGATCAAAAGAATGCATAATGACATAAAAGTCACAAGACTGAGCATTGACATGTTTGACCCTTAAATTTTAATTTTGGGTGTTGGGGCCTCAGAGTGGAGAAAATCTCTAGTTATGACTCTTATGAAATAAAAAAATCAAGAAACAGGGTACCATGCAAATGTGACTCAACACTTCCATTGTGAACAAGCTCATAAATCAAGCATCGCCTGTGACATTGGATGCATATACCAATCAGCTTCACTAGGTTACGATGATGCAATCGGCTTAGCATCTCCACCTCAGCAATGAATTCACGGTCCCCATTTTGAATATCCCTTGTAAGCAACTTTACAGCTACCTCAGCTCCATCTTCCAAACAGCCATGATAGACCTTTCCAAATCCTCCTTCCCCCAAAATTCTCCTTGAGCTAAATTTTTCTGTAGCTTTCTCCAGTTCTGCAAGTGAAAAGGTTTTGACAGAGAGAGCACATGCAGGCATGGAAGCTAGTGGGGACACTGACGTTGAGCTTGCAAAACTACTTGAAAAAGTAGATCCAATCCCTGCACCGAAAAATGAAAGGCTGTAACTTCCGTTATGGAGGAAATATAAAGCTTGTGCTTGGATTGCCTTTTGGCAATGGCATTGGATACGATTGGATGAACTTCAAGAAACTAACCAACTGCTGGTCAAAGATGGAAAGTAGAATACAAACTCTTGACAAAGTAAGAAAATCACTATAAATGGCACATATTCTTCTTAGGGATTTACTAAGAATAAAGGAGGAATAATGGAGGAGGGAGGAAGATTAAGCTAAAGAAGTGAGAAACTGGTATAGCATGCAGCACACTTGTATAGTCACAAGGAACTATTGTAAGTCAAAGGTTTCACTAAATCATATTGATTATGATTCATCTATAGCTTTTGAACTGTGTGATAAACCAAAGTAACATGCAATCCTCAAAGTTCATTGATACCTCTGTAGCAGGGAACTGTCAATCCAAGCTAATATAGCATTCAGAAGCATGGATTCCTAAGTTATATAAGAGACACGTTCTAGATAAGCATCAAAGTTTAAAAAGTTATGTTTCACATTTAAGAAAAATAAACCTCAAGTTCCAATATTATATATAATGACTCAATTTATCTCGGTCATGAACACCAAGCACAGGTATTGAATGGCGAAGGAAACCTTCCAACAAAAAGTATTTGTATGAATTGGCTACAACTTTCAGCAATTTTCGGAAAACAAACAAGAAGCATTACCAATTTTCTCATCGGTAGATGGTGTGAATACAGGACCAACAGCGATTGATGGTTTTCTAGCCTTCCTGCATTTGATAATGATGTATACAGCAGCACAACAAGCCAAACAGACAACAACGACAGAGAATATAATGATGATCAGGGTTCTGGTATTTATTCCTTGACTCTTGTTAATAACATCTGCGGTTATTGGGAATTGTCCATCACCAATGCTTTCACTTGGACCACTACCTACATAACCAGATGGTATTGGAGTAGGAATTCCTGAAGAAAGAGCAACTTCAGAATCTGTAACTAAACAACTTTACTTTTTTACAGATAGAAATCTTTCTGGTAATACCTGGATATGTAATTGAAACTACTTCATAATTGCCAAAAAGAGTTTTATTCAGAGGCACCTCCTTGCGCCAAAATCTGTCAGAAGTTAGTGTTGCAGTAGTGTTATCGAACTTATTACCCAGAGGAACCAAGTTTATGTCCACTGCTGTTCTTTCTTGATCTTGAGCATCAGCACTAGCCCCCACTATTTGTACTTGACTGTGTTTGAGATACGTGCCTTCTGCAACTTCAATTTCTAGCTCATTGACCTCAGGAAAGAGAGCATACACAGCTACATTCAAGAGAAGTCTCACTTTCATTGGAATAACACAACCACAAGGAGATCCAATTGGTGTGGACGTGAGTGGATCCAAACAAGTTTGGCCACAACCTGTGAGATAATCTAGGATAGAAACACTATAAATGCGTGTTCTCCTCAACAAAGAATTACTGAAGTCTAGAAATCAAGCAAACACAAGGCAGAACAAAGTACAAATCATGTTAGCAGATAACTAATGATTTTTTAAAGAAAAAGAGAGGAAAATTGTGCCCTTTACCCCTTTTCTGGCTCAACTGATATTATTCTCATACATGCTCTTTCCATGACTACGATTTGACAATGTTCTCAAATAAAATACTTTTGCCTATCTTCACATGTACATCCTCGTTATGTCCAGAAGCTCAAGCTAATACTATTTTAACCTACATAAGTTAGGAATGGATTATTCTGCAGCTCTTTCCAAGACTAATCAAATTATTATGATTTCCAGCAAATATGGTGTTGTGGTATAAGAATTCAGGGGAATGTCCCAACAAGTAAATTACAAAGGGAGTTTTCCTTTGACATTTATCTTTCCAGTCCTGACATCCTAACACTCAGAATTTCTAAGAAATCTTCCTGGTTTTTCAAATCATACCTGGAGCTGCTGCAGGAGCTGGGGAGAAAGCTATATAAGGCCTTCTTTGATGGCGATGACGATGGTGCATTGGTGACAATTTGTTGACAGGAGCAGCTACTGGACCTATAACAACTTAAAGAGTCAAACAAACACCGAGTATATACCGCAATTAAGACCCTCTCGTGGTCAGGATGTACACGCCCTTTCCCAACAAATTGAAATGGTGTTTCCGAAAGATCCAAAGCCATGAAGCTTTAGGTAAAGAGCAAATACCTGGGTTTGTTAAAGAAGGTGCAGGCCCACTGGAAGGCTCATAAGAGGCTTCAGGCATCCAAAATTGTGCTGGTTTAGGAAAGGAAAACTGAAGTAAATGCACTGCAAATGAAGACAATAGAGTAGATTAAATTAAAAAGAAGTCGGCATATATATCAACAACATTGAGAACTTAAAGAATTGAAAATATCTTAAACAAATCCATAAACAAGTTAAATATAGCTAACAGTTGTGTATTTGTAAAGTTAGATGTCATGAAGGATGTCACAAATTATATATTTAATTAATGAGTTGTTTGTCTCAAGAGTTTCATCCCTTGATAGAAAGAAGAAAAGGGCCAGAGGTGATAAGCAATTATAGGAAGAAAAAAAAACACGTGAATGTAGACAAAAAAAATAATTGATTCTCTACAGCTGAGAAAATAGAAATATTTCCCTCTGCACCAACTTTCAAATATCAGTCATCAACTGATTCTAGAAACTGCTCTAAAAAAGTTGGAAGTATATAGTAATGCCGCGAAAAAAATTATATAAAGAAGATTCAAATTTTTCTCTCTATCCAGGTGTATTTCAGCGATATCTCTGCAGAAATTTTTCACCAAAGGAAACAAGGTCATGGATATCAATCACACACGACAGATACAGAATAGAAATGAGATAATTTTCTTGCCATCTTGCAACTTCTCGGTTATGATGACTAATAATTGGCTAGGAAGGCCAGCATGAGACAAGTACATGCTTGTTGGAAAATGTTCTGCACAGAGAAATAGAGCTACAGAGCTGATGTGTGTTTCGTGTGTAAGATTCAATCAAGCTGACAACTTGTAAAAATGGATCTTTATTATTATTATTATTATTATTATTATTATTATTTTAGTATTTTAGTACTCCCTCCCGTGATTAATATTGGATGTTTTAGGTTTTGGGCCACTAATTAAAAAAGAGTTGGAATGAAATAATTAAGGAAATAAGGAATGGGTGGCTTTTACCATTTCACTTTCCAACTACTCCGTACTCTGTATTACCTCCTGTACTCCTAATTTTTTTTTAAAAAAAAAAAATTGAACATGGATTATAACACTCTTATTTGGAGCCATTAAGAAGATTAAAAAAAAATTAAATGCCAAAAAAATCTTACATTGTTGATCAATGCCCAAAACCTAAAACATCAAAGATTAAAAAAAAAACACAGTTCAATCATCCTAGGGGAAAGAAACTTTCAAAGTTCTTTCTTACAACAATTTCATCAAAAACAAGAAGGATGGTCTCAGCCCATAAATTTTAATGTTATAGTGCATCACTGATACAATTTCCATGTTCTAAAAATAGAAGAAACATAGGAGCCATTTATAGAATACAACTAGGCCTGTCGAACAAAAGTCATTGCATTGGATGATATGAAGGATACGTATCCATTTGATTGGTGGGAGTGGTCCATACCTGTCAAATATGTGCATGTGCTGCATCGTAGGATGCATGTGTGACACGTCACTCCAAGAAAAATTGAGTTCCAAGGTTAATCTTCTTCTCCAATACACATCCATTTAATCTTTCATTAAATTCTGTCTTTTGATCCAGAAGGAAGCACTAAAATAGCAAAGGAGATATTCACCATGGTTACGTGATCAGTTTGGAAGTCTTGACTAGCAAATGGATGGCCATCAAACTTTCTTTTGAGGTTGCAGATTAAGGACTAATGGAGGAAAATTTTAGTTCTTCCTTAAAAAATCATATGTGATCCTCATGATATGGTGCAAAAGTACTTGTGTGACTATCATAATAGATGTATGGTGGTTACTGGTTGAAAACTTCATGGAGGTAATGAGGTATAAAACAATCTGGAATGTATGAAGTGGACCAAGTGTTTAAGTTGTTTCTCATTAAATCCTGATTCTCGAGGCACAAAACTGTTCCCATGTATAGACTTTTAAGAGAGGTCTATAATACCCAATATAAGGCTAACTTGCTAAGGTGAGGTGACCCATGCAAGCCCTTCGAAATGTATCTCACATCTATCTTCTCAACTTTTCCCTCAATCTTTTAAATAGAATTTATTCAAGGAAAGTACAAGTAGCTTATAGGTACTTCATTTCTTCTCATCCGTCTGCTGTTATCTTTTCCATAAAATATACTAATCTCCGATCTCACAAGAATGGACAGCGCAATTGCCAACCTGTTCAAATTTCTATTTTTGAAAAGTCCCCATTTCAGACTTTGAGGGAGCTATATATCACATCTTCTTTCAATTTTTTTATACATGTCCTCCATCTTAAATACAAAGTTCGGTGTTCAAAGTTATTCAAGTGTTCATTCATTTTTTTCAAATCTTCCTAGGCCTGTTTATAAATCCAAGTCCGTTGTAAAGTCCCTCTGAAGCCCAAAACTTTAGTTATGGTGACTAAGTGCTAGTTTGGAATGAGATACAGTGGAGTTGTAAATTGAAATCCACCTAGAGTTGGCCAATTGGTAAAATCTGAACCACTCAATATAATTTAATGGCTTATATTTTACTTTTACATTATCTTTTGAGGGTTCAATCATTTCTATTAGGGTGACACAATAGAACTCGACCATGGAGTAACTCTCCAGATTCATAACCTTTCAAAGGGAGCGAAAACTAAAATAAGCTTCCCGTTGTTGGAATGCACAACATTTTAGGTAACAACACAACCTTTTCAAGTGTGAAACTTAAATCTCTCCGGACGCACCTCATTATTTTATTTTTTTTGACATACTCAACTTTACAATTTGGTGAGTTATATTTTGATTTTTCTGTGAGGAATTTTTTGTTACCTTCTTCATGCACCTAAGTGGAGGGCATTTTTTTAATGGGGTTCTAGTTATTTTATTGTGATTTGGAGATTTGATAATGGATTTCCAACACTTCTTATGTTATGATTAAGATCTTATCTTATTCTCTAACCATGTGAGTTTCCTTATAATTCATGCAATTGTCTTTCTTTTGTGTTAGGCCATCAACAAAATATAACTGTTATCATCACATAAATAGCTACCATCTATCTTACTTAAAAAACAGCCTCATCAAATAGTTCAATGATGAACATAAAAGTCTTTCATAATTACACAATGAAAGATAAATCATGTGCCTAGGAGGTGACACATCCGTCATACCTTACATACCATAGGGATACACCAAGTATGGCTAAAGCCATTACACCAAATAGGCCACTAATTATGGAATCAACAAACGCACTTGCCTATAGAACCAGTATAGTAGAACTCATTGTATCCATCCTACTGACAAATAATGACTATCAACTTCAGACACTGATTAATACCTTTAGATATAAATAAGGGTCATTTATTTACCACAATGCTATATTATAGGCTAACTTTAGCATGAGTTTCAATGAGAGAAAGGAACAAGTGTGTCATTAATCGCAATGCCTTTCCTGCACAACGGTCAACAATGCACACCAGGGTCTTCAAGAGACAAAATTGAGTGGCAATTCACAACGATTATATACGAAAATACAAAAGCGACACATGAAGCATCATAAATTGATGCCAAACACATTTCCGGGGGGGGGGGGGAATTGACATCAAACATTTGAACTCGTACTTTTGTGTTTGGTTTCAGTAACAGTACTGTAATCAGTAGCCTAATCCTATTTCATGTATCATGGACACCTAGAATATTTCAGACAACATTGCAAAAGCCCAAAACAGAAATCAGGAACACCAAAATCTAGCCAAGAACATGCCGAAAGAGCTGCTATTTCTTAATTCTGCATGCTCGTATGGGAGTAAAATTCTTCCTCTCTCAAGGCATAACATCAGATGGCCGACACTGATTATCGAAATAGTATAATTTATATCAACAGAAAGCAAACTAATTTCAAGCTCCATTTCATTGGAATATGACGTAAATCATAATCATTTGTATGATTAGAGCAGCGCCCCAAGACCACAAGAATTCAAAGTCATGAGTGCGCGGAAAGGGATATGAAATCATTCTGAAAGTTTTGCCACGAGAATCTAAGTGCAAAGTTCTACAAGTGTTAGGCATGTAAATTCTGAAACGAACAAGGAGCGAAAAGCCTGGAAAAAAAAACAGTTGGAAAGGAAATGTAGTATAAATACCTTGAGAAGTGGAGACCGCACTAACCCGACCAAAAATACCAATAACGATGACAGCAAAAACACAAAGCCGCATCTTCCAAACCAGAAAAATCCCAAACAACTTGAAAAAGATCATCAAGCCAACCACCGGTTGCACGGCTACAAAGCAGCTTTACTTTGGCGGAGATCCTAGAACTCCGCCTCGCTTGCGGGCGGCGAATCAAGGAACACTCATCATCTGCTAGGTAGACGCAAGAACTCGTAACCTGTTCATAATCCGACCTCGATGGTGGACAAAACCAACTGAGAGGAACTTCACTACAGCAAGCGTAGGTATCTTGAAGAGCAAGCGCAAGGCGGAGGCGGCGACGGCATTCGGAGATCCTTGAAATGCGGTGAAGATCTGACGGAGGTGAGGTGAAATTGCAAGGATTTTGCGGGTTAGCGAAGCAAATCTCTTCGAAAAGTGAGACAGTGAGAGGGAGGGGGGGAAGTAGAAAGCCGGCGGTGAGGAGGAGATGGAGGAGGAGGAGAGAGAGGACAAAGCGGAGATCTCCGAATCCGGAAATGGAGTTTTGGGGGTGCTATGGAGAGAGAGTGAAGTTGAGTGGAGCCTTTAATGCAGTGTGGTGTGGCTCTCCGCGTCGGGGCAACTCTGCTTTTAGCACGGTGGTGTTGTCTGCCGCGCTCCCTCCCACTCTCCCTTTCTCCTCCGTGTTTTACACACACTACTTTTTTTCCCTTTTACCTTTTTTTTGAGAAAATTGGATAGAGTATGCCTTTTTTTAAGTTTTTTTTACTAAATATACATATACTCCTTGAGTTTTTTTTCTAATAGGTAATTGTATTTTTTTAATGAAGATTACCTTTATACTATTACAATCAAATTTTATTATTTTAAAAAGTAAAAATAAATTTTTTAAAAAACAAATTCTATCCTTTTAAAAAGTAAACAGTTAAATTATTGCAGAAGATTTGGTAGACGAAGATATTTTTATCAACGTGAAATTGATTAGTGTTTTAAATTACTCTTGAATCTTCAAATTATTTGCTTTGAATTGTTTATTAACGGTTGTATTTTACAAACTCTAATTCATGTATGTGGTCGATTCTTGTAAGGCAATATCATTCTTGTGTTACAATATTATTTATGTAATAGAATATCGTTATTGTTACAAAATCATGTAATACAATCTCATTCTTGTGTTACAATAACATTCATCTAATACAAAATTATTCTTATATTACAATAGCGTTCATGTAATACAATATTGTAACCACGTTCCTGTATTGTTAATCATCAATCAACCTTGCGTATTCAAACTCATGTAATACAAGATGGGAAATTTGCTAAAATAACCCTTTTGGGTGAAACCCTTGCACGCCTAACCCCATCCGGAAAAAAATTGCACAATTCCGGATATCCGGTTTTTTGGTTCAACCGGTAGCCCGTTGCAAAGGAGAGAAAGGGAAGAGAGAAGGGGATCTGAGGCGGGCGAGAAAGGAGGGAGAAGGAAGGGAATCGAGGCGCGGCGCAGGCGCAGGCGGAGGGCTCCGGGCTCCAGGCTCCAGGCTCAGTGGGAGGCGCCGCGATGATGCCCCGTCTCCCCTCTCGGGGCTCATCTGCCTCCTCCGTCTCCCCTCTCCTGATTTGAGCAATGGAGGCGCCGATCGGCACTGTGCTCCTGGATCTCCATCGCTCGCCCTCGCATCCACTCATATTTGAAAGCCTCCGCGATGACGCCCCGTCTCTCTGCGCTTCCGTCCCCTCTCTCTCTGCACTGCACGCTCGGACTTCGATGAGCTCGTCGTTGTTTATAGGTAAAAAAAATTTCTCACTTTTGTTTTTTCTATGGATTCTTTTGCCTGCTACTTGTAACTCGCGGCTGTTGAGCTGTTCATGTGCACTTGCTGATCTCTCCCCCTTTTTATTTTTATTTTTTGTCGATTTTGAGAATAGCTTCTGAATTTGGTATTCAGTTCTTCTATCTGCTCAATTTCCGAGTTGAAGATTGATTTTCACATGTTTTCTTTGTTTCCGAGTTGAAGATTGATTTTCACTGAACAATTTCACACTTGTATGATTGCTATAGAACTAAGCCAGTGAATGGAATGAAATTAGGGAATTCTTAGTGCTATCTATTCCTTTGATTAACCTAGTTCTGCTAAATTTCTTATACAGGAAAGTGTCTTTCTTAGCTGTGATTGGGGTTCACCCGGAGAAGTTTAGACTTTGACATGGTGTTGATAGCACTTCTAGTCTAGTTATATGAATTTTTCCTTAGTGGTTGACTGGTTGTTATTGTGGATTTTGTCTCATTGTGTGTGTAACAGAATGCTTTAGTCGTGTCCATGGCTCGATGTCACTGCTTATCATCATCACTAGTTCATGAACACAAAAACTACCAAGCTCCCTTATGTATATTTTAATGATTTTTTTTTCTCTCTTTTTCCCTTCTTTATCATTACATTGGAGGCAATTTTTAGGCCGTAGTTGTAATATGCATATATTGAGAAATAGATGATGAAAGTTTACACAGTATCTATTTTGTGCTACGCCACACATTCAACTGCCGAAGTTTTTTATAGGTAACCCAAAGAATATGAAAATTGGAGAATGTACAAAACTTTACACAGCATCTATCAGACATTCATTTTCTAGCATATGTAAAAGGTTGCAAAAAAAAAATGATGTATCTCAAAAATGATGAGGAGTAATCAGAGAAACATTCTGCTTTTGGGAATGGTTATTGAGAGATGGTAAATTTGCATGATTTAAAGAAAATAATATTTTTAACCTGTCTTTTTCAAATAGGGAATTAGGTATCAATAACCATATACTCCTTATAAATTACTACATATTAATTTCTTATTTTTACTTTTTAACTTCAATGTATTATTTTGATCATGAGGGATGTTTGTGATCATAAGCTGATTCATGAGAATACAAGTCTCAGTGCTGTTATATAGTCTTCAGCGAGGAAATTTCCTTTCTTTGCATATGTTGGTTAATACGAGTAAGCCTTCTCGTTTACTTGAATCCCTTAGGAAAAGACAATCTTTTCACTCTGATGACGAATATTGAAGTCCAAATATCATTGTAGTTTAGGTATATATTGACTATCATATACAATATCTCATGTAATTCTCTATTGAATCGTTGCGAAGATTGACCATCAATGCTTCTTTGATGCCACACAGCAAGACCCATGTTTTGAGCTGCAAAACTGATTCCATTCCATGGTATACTGAATAAGCATTAGGAGATCTGTCAAGCTATGTACTGTTTTCTTACCAGCAATAAAGTTCTTACCAGCAAGGAGATATGTCATGCTATTTTTTAACAATTCTTCCTCTCTTTGTGTGTGCACACTTTGAGTGTTTGTGTGTTTTTGTGTTCATGTGTGTGATTTTGTTAATTACTCCAAGCATGTTCAGTTATGAGTTAAGACCCCATGAAACATGAATTGCAGGATCAAGGGACTGAAAAGTTGGCATTGTGAAAGGATCTATCTAGCAATTTTGTGTTCTCTGAAAGCGATGTTGGGAAAAATAGAGCCCTTGCTTGTGTTCAGAAGTTGCAAGAGCTCAACAATGCTGTTCTTGTGTCAGCCAAGACCGACAAGCTGGCCAAAGAACAACTTTCTGAATTCCAGGTACTCCTGTCCTATGCCTTTCTAGCCTCGCTTCAGTTAAAAAGCTGCAGTTTTCTCATAATTGCTGTTGATTCAATGTTTATGAATGTTTAATGCGCAGTGACTGTATTTTTGAGTGCATATTTGTCTAAGATTCTATTCATTGTTTAGCGAGTTGGTTGACTAGCTTGTTTAGACCCCTAATTGTCTAAATAGCATTTGTATTTGATTGCTAGAAACACTGTTGTTGATTCTATCTGCATTAATCACATCCATGAAACTTGATCCATCCACATCTTCTTTCACTTCTTTCCTTTTAGCTGATCACTAACTAACCTTTTTAGTGACAAAATGTTTCTTGCAATAAATATAACTTTTTATTTTTTCAGTGGCTGGTTCTGAATCAGATCACATATATACCAGCTCCAAGAACAAAAGAACAGAAGGATTTTGAGTCCCCCATAGCTGCTGCTAGTTCAGATGGCCCCCTTCTCTTAATGTTTTCCATTCTTCTTGAATTGATTAAATGCTCTTTCCTAGACTTGTTTTAGGTATAGAAATCAGGACTTTAAGATTCGTGCTTGATATAGTGTGTGTGATCATTGTTTGTGATGCCAGGAAACTCTTGCTCTGATGGTTAAATAAGTGATAAGATTCACTTCTACATCACCCTTGGGTGCTGAACAAAGTATCCTCTTTACCAACCTGAGAAGACTAAGGGAAGGGTTGCCTAACTTGCAAAAACTCACCAAATTTGGTGGGAGAAGACTAAGGTAGTTAGGGGTTTTTTTGGAATGAATTTTATCCACTGGTTTTTGGATCAAGTAACGAGAACTTGTTGACTTCATTGTTGATAATCAAGCTTGCATTGTGACCTTTATTTATTGCTACGATGGAATCTTGTCTTTTCGATACAATGTAGTCAATTGTGTTTGTAATTGGTGAACTCGGCATTATAGTTGAATGTGGTTAGCAAAGTATGTGGTTAGCTAAGCGTGTTTGTGCTGAAACTGTGTGCAAAACTGTCGGGGTAAGTCCTCTGTCATGTCAAGAGACGTAGGTGACATGTCAAACATATTACCTGTCATGTATGCTCACACATTTTGTCTCGTACCGTATACTAACACAATACCTTATTTATTGATTACTGCAATTTCATCTTTTTGGAACTAGTTCTTGGTTCCCAAACACGAACCACATGTATGATCGTGTCAAGTAAAACAATTCACTTGTCATGTAAAACAATTGACGTGTCAAGTAACATAATTCACATGTCCAGTAAAACAATCCATGTGTCATGTAAAACAATTCACGTGTCAAGTAAAACAAGTCAGGCCAAATGCTTGCTATGAAGTGTGCATCTTGATTTGCACCTCGGCGCGCGTACTTCCATTCACATGACTTGATAGAGAAGCAAGTAACCGAGTTTGAAGTTGTCATATCTTTGCTCGACATATATGTCTAAATGTTGGAAATGAAAGTGCAATCTGCACTCCAACCGCCCTCGTCCTAGCTTGTTGTCTTCTACTCCGCTTTTCATCCCTCATAAATCCTTATGGACTTTTCGGGAATTCGTATAGAGTGCTCGATGTATGTGTTAACTCGAACCGATCGTGCCCTATTTGACTTGAGTGTGTATATACAGCATGTGTTGTGGGCATTTGAAGGTGCATTGATAATGCTTTTGCTTCCTTTTGTTGAACTTTAGTTTTGATATTGATAAGTATAGTTTCGAAATGGGTTGAGAATTAAAATGAATTGCAGCAACTTTGTTGTCTGTCATGTCTGAATAAACAGGTGACATGTTGATCTGTGTAGGTGTCATGTAGTAAATGAAACTGTCGAAATGAACACAACATTCCAAGTAATGCTATTAACATGACAGGTTATAACCTTTTAACATGACAGGTTATAACCTTTAACATTTCAGGTAATGCTATTTACAATCTACTTTTTAACTCAACAACTACCCAATTTGGCAGAAATTATTTACAATTTTATATCAAATTTCGATCTACTCATATATCTACTCAGTTTTATATCAAATTTCGATCTACTCATATATCTTTCCAATTTCGTACAAACATCTTTTCTTTTGTTGAAGATCGCAAGCGGCTTCTATAAGCTAATTCGGTAAAGGAGAGACATTGTCCAAGTTAAAGTAGGCAATGACTAAGATGGAAAGCAAGTCTCCCTAATTACTGTCATAGATTAGTACCCATGAATAAAATCTTGTAAAAAAATATATCGATATGTAATAGAAGTGGATAAGTCTTATACATCTCATGTAAAACAATTCACTCATACCGGATTTACATGACACGTATTGTATTTTACATGACACATGATTGACGTTTTTTTTATTCATACGGAGTATCTATGGTCAGACTGTTCAGTACTTATCCTTTGTGTAGCTGTTGAGCCATTTGCCTTCTTTATCTATTCCAATTATTCCTTCTTTATCCTATAGGCTATAGCTTTATTTATTTGCCTTATATATAATCTTCATTTAAAAAAGATATTGATTGTGAAAAACTTGCCTTAAGGAAAGAAAATAACATGACAGGTAGTGCTATTAACATGTCAGTTATACCCTTTAACATGACATGTAATGCGAATTACATAACAGGTAATGTGAATCGATCGATCCTCTTCTCCTTAATGAAAGAAAATAACATGACAGGTAATGCTATTAACATGACGGTTATACCCTTTAACATGACAAGTAATAACCTTTAACATGACAGGTAATGCGAATCGATCATCTTCTCCTTAATGAAAGAAAATAACATGACAGGTAATGCTATTAACATGACAGGTCATACCCGTTAACATGACAGGTTATTTGCTGATCTGCAATCTATAAGCTTATTCGGTAAAAGAGAGACATTGTTCGAGTTAAAGTAGGCAATGACTAAGATGGAAAGCAAGTCTCATTTGAAGAGGGTTTTTAACCTCAAATTCATCTTCCTTGTGTGTTGAATTCATCATAAGATGTGTTTTTAACATGACAGATAATAGGTTTGACACGTCACCTACGTCACTTGACATGACAGTAATGCAATCAATTAAAGATAAAACCAATTAAAAATCAGCTAACAAAGTAAAGACAATGATTAGATTGTACTAATCAGATCACCAAAACATAAATTCTGTTTAATCCCAGAGAGAATTATATACACTGTCAAAGTTCTGTCTTTATTATGTAAGAGAGCAACACAAGTTCCTGCTCTTCAAGCTGTACAGTCTAGGGCGTTCCTTATTGATGAAGAGCTTCTTCAAAAATATACGTAGCATGTTTGCTGCCTCTCAATTGTTTGTTAATATCCATGCTTCCTCCCATTTACAAGTCAGAACTGCTCTCGAGACAAAACATTGAAAGATACATGAATCAACAAGTACGCAAACCGAAACATTTTCTAAAATAATTTATGTTTGCCTGTCTTGTCATGAATCTGAGAAGTGAATTGATAGCTAAAAATAGATTGGTGGATAAGATTGATAGACCTCTAGCAAAAAGGGATCCACTGATTGATCGAGAACACCGTCTTGGTCCCAGCTAACATCCTTTGCATTTTGATCCTTCTCGATCAACTCAAGGGGCACGTCAAGTGGAGGTGGGATCTACTCAATTAGATTAGTTAAAAGTTATTTATCAGGAAACAAAGCTCGCGGATATTCAGAAGCTCTGATCAAGTACCATGGTGCGTATCAAGGGCCAGTTGATTCCCCGGAAGAAAGGGTGTTCTTTGATCTCATTGGCACCAGTGCTTGACCCTAGTATGCTCTCAGGGTGAATGTTTTTTGTCGGTTCTTTCCTCTGAAGGGTGTACGACCATAAATCATCTCATACAGAAATATGCATGTAGACATGGGAATATCCAAGGAGTAAGGTTAAGCATGTCTCTTATAACAATCATATTTGGTTTCTGATGAACATCCATTTTAAATCAAGCATTTAAATCAACAATGCACTCACCTAAAGACCACCAATCAATAGCACTGTTGTGCCCAACTCCAGTAATGATTTCCTGCAATAAGCATTTACAAGGATAAAACATTAACAAAACCTGCATTTAGAAGTTACAATTAAACCTAAGCCATAAACTATAAGAACCATCCTAATTAAGGCTTAAAAAAGGTATATAGCATGACATTAGCACCAGCGAGAAATGAAAAGGGTGAATCATTTCAATCAGAAAAGGGTGGAGCATGATAGGTGAGAGAATTTCAATCAGAAGAGGTGATTTTTACCAGATGTCTGTGAAGATGGAAATGCCCTGTCATAAGCATGAAAATGAAATCACAAGAAGTCAGTGGACAATTAGTCGAAAATTTTGAGAAAGGCAAACAAAAAAGGGATAAATTCAAGAGCTTTCGGAGTGAAGAGGGGTTTCACCTCCCTAATGGATGGGAGTATGCCTCCAGCAATAGATGCCTCTAGCCTTAAAGATCATATTTTTTTTCCATGGTTACTAATAGTAAATCATAAAATAAAATCCTTGTAATGCAAAAATTGCTCTTTAATACGGAGTAGGTAAATTTGCTTTAAATAATGGACATTTAAAAAACAGGGAGTCTAATTACCTCAAACATTAGAAATCCTTCAAGAACATCTAAGAGCAATGGGCCACTTTCACCATTTCTGCTCAGATCAAGTCCATTTTTGTTACTGAATTCTTTCAACTCGGCTTTCCAAAAGTCTTTTGCCATCCACGTCATTTATATGCTGCTAGTAGGTAGATTCTCAGACAGAATTAGGTAGAACTTGCACTTTGCAGCTGCAATAAATCCAAATTGATATAGTTGTTCTAGCAAACTTTGAATTGTATTTACATTCTACCTAACATAAATATCCACCCACTTCCACAAATACAATGATATGAAGCCAGTGCTATATATGCCGCAGTAATAATTAATGAATAGTTATAGGAATTAGCAAATTCTGGAAACATTCAATAAGGGCAAGCTCAATTGTTTCTATCTGTTTATCCGTGAAGAAAGAGATAGCAATGTATTGCTTGTAATAGCTCCCACATATATCAATGTCAAAGAAATGGCATGCGGTTTCAGAAAAGAGAACAAGAAATAAAAGACATTCCCCCCGGAATTTGATATTCATTCTTGTTTAATCTCACTAATGCAGAGTTGCCCACATATCATTCTCAAATATTAACAAGCAGCCATCGGAAGCAAAACAAAAAATTATCTGATGGCACATATATCCAAGGCAATTTCATGAATAACATACACAAATATTTAATCAGTCTTTAATAACACCCAATCGGAAATTTGATTTGAATTTAGTTCATGCCATGAGGGATTCTGCTACACTTACAACATAAAGACATAGCACAAATCATTGGGATGATTGTAATAATCATAGTAAATCAAACATATCCGAACAAGCTAAATAGAGATAGGATTTTTTAGTTAAGATGATACTGCCCAACATGAGGGATTAGCAAAGTTTGACCACAATGCAACATTGCAGCATGAGTTAGGCATTCAACGTACATACTGACTTAGTTTCAACCAAACCAGAATGAGTTTGCACTTTTGACGAATTAGGAATTGACAACATTACCTCTAGCATATCAGGCATTCAGTGTAAGTATACACTAAATTAAAGCACATATGAGTTAGGAATATTATCAAAATTCAATATAATAAGATACTAACAGAAGTCCTCACAAAATCAAGAACATAAATATATAAAAGACCCAGCTCAGTCAATGTAAAGTGTCCATCCTATGTTTTCCTACTGGACACCATCCGATTGTCTACTGGACACCACTACAAAAAAAAAACATTTTCGCAACGGCTGCTTCCCGTGGCTAAAAGACCATTTGCCGTGGCAAAAGAGTAGTAGCCACGGCTGTAGCCACGGCTGTAGCCACGGGAAACTAGCCGTGGGGAAACCTGGGGTGGCAAAAGAGTGTAGCTACGGGATCTGCCGTCGCTATGATGGTAGCCACGACAGTAGCCACGGCTGTAGCAAAAGCTGGCGAAGCCAAGACAAAATAGATGCAACAGGTGGTTGCCGTGGCTACTAAACTCTTCCCGCTAAAATTTTTGGCGTTTTTTTTCTGTTGCGACGGTATGATGCCGTTGCTAAACTTATCTTGTATCTTCCCTTTTTTCCCCTGTTTGCGACGGCAAGTTGCCGTGGCCAATGGTAAGATTTTCCCTGTTTTCCCTATTTCTTCCCTATTTCATTCTAATTATCTGATGTAAGCAATGATAACCACTTCACAAATAGATTACAACCATAATACAATCTTTCCATATAACGTTAGATTAAACATTTGAAAGTATATAACAAAAATATGCTGCCAAGTTCAGAGTTTTAGCATTCCGACAAAAAATGTGAGTTTACACATACATACAAGGAGCCAAGTAAAAGCATAGTCCTTATGTCAATGAGTCCTCGCCATCTCAACGAGCAGCTTGTGAAGCATCTCTTTCAACTTCTCCATATGGCATGTCATGCCCTTGGTTCAAGGAGAAGATCTCCTATGGATGGACTCTGCACAAGATTTATTCAGTTAGCATCCATGTTTTCCTTTATTCAGTTAGCATCCAAGTTTTCGAATAGGAAAGTCATTTTAAATAGAAAATGCAGAAACAAAAGAAGATTCAACAAAAAGAAAATCAAGATGATTAAACAAAAGCAAGACATGTATCAAAATGATTAAAACCCTTGAGAAGGATGACTACACTTAACGTCCATAGACCAAGGAAGAACACATGACAACAAAGGAAGGCCAAATCCAGCAATAAGTGTAGTGAGGAAGGCATTTACTGGATTTCTAGACATGGTAAAAATAGCAAATATTGGATTTTTGTAAATCCTTCTTGTCCATCTAGAAGAATCGATCAATTTATTTCTTCATTGACATAAACCAGGTCTTAAAAAGAAGTATCATGAGCCTCGGACATAATAAGCAGCAAGGGATATCAAATTAGTATTCTCTATAAGCTTTTTCCTAGTAGTTAGTTGCTCACTGTGTTTGTAAAGTAAAAAGATCACACCAAGAGGAGATGCAGAATTCAGAACTCTAAACAAATATAATCCAATAAGATCTCATTTATTTCTAGAAAAAAAAAATGCTAATTAAGGTGGTTTAAGAACTATAATACACACGAACAATAAAAAATGTTAAGATATATGCAACAAAACAAACATATAAACAACAAGAGCATTCTTACTCAAAGATAAGCTTGATCCCCATTGGAATAACTCTTTGCTCCTATCGTCATTTTGCACTATCACTTCTATGAAGCATAGGCTCTCCTCCTACAGTATTATATGCATAAAAAATTACTGTAATCGGTGTGAGATCCACTACGTTTTTATACATGATACAAGAAGAATTAGCATTTCACTAAGAAATTGTAAAGGAAGATCAAAAACTGAGAGAGCAAATACCAAACTTGTGTGCATTCAGTTACCATCCAATGTCATTTTCTGCTTTCCATTGATCATTTTCACTGGATAGCCTAGGGTAACAATCAAACGCATTACCCAGAATGGTTCTCTGAAATTTTACCTTCAAACTGATGTGATGATCCACCTAAAGCTAAAGATCCCTTGCATGATTTTCCAAGAAAGATCTGCTAGAGTGCACAGAAAATCTTGATTCAGTGCTACATATTAGTAAAAGACTAAAAGGTATATACCGTGGCAGGATGAATACCTGTGTCGGTGACTTAAAATTAAGAGGATTGGATGGCCTGCACAAGAGTGCATAACACAACTTCATTACATAATTCTCAATCTCAAATACTGTTTTTGCATATACAAATCCTGCATGTGTTCAAGTATATATCATCCGCAGGACCACAGCTAGGACAAAATCCCACAACATAAGAAAAGAAATAGAGAAATGATAATTTCTCATAAAATAAGGCCGTTATTACACCATACCATACGTTAAATCCTTCCATTGGTTTACCAATATCTCCATACCTTCATGGTGTCATTTCTTTGTAACACTGATTAGTTGGAAAAAAATAAAAAAAATAAAAAGGAGAGTAAAATTATCACAACATGCAGTTCCAAGCGTCATGCCAAATTTGTTTATAGATAGAGTGACACATTAAAATAAGATAAAGATTTTTGCTAATTTTATTGGCATAGTCAATGATCAAGATAAGGCAAAACAAGGTAATAGATGGTACTAATTATGCTGAAGAGGCATATATTCATACCTAGCAGAGCATCTCCCCGGCCAACAACATGTTAAATTACATGAACTCTGGCCTGACTTCTTTTAATGCTACAAAAGACTTTTAGAAATGAAAAGCAAGGATAGACAACATACATCAATAGCTTCATGCCGATCAAGCACTCCTTTGGTTATATTATCTCCAACTTCTTGGTAGCCCCTGCAGTCAATAGTTTGCAATTTGTCACTGACTTTATTTTAGCATTATTTAATAGTGCTGAGAAGAGGCAAAGCAAGTCAGCCAGCGAGACCAACCTGGACCCTGTATCACTGGACAACTTGATCTTAAGCTTTTCTTCAAGGATTAGATGGAAGAACTGATGTGCAATTTTTCTAACTTGTTTGATGAGAGAATCTGGAATATCATGACCTTTCTGATGAGCCAAAAAAGAAAGACAGCGATGTGAAGAGTTTTTGCCTTTACAGCTATGTTTCAGAGGGATGAAAGTATAATAACAATTAGTAAACTAAACATGCTAAGACGAATAATACAATTTCTAACTCGTGAAGATGCAAAATTGAGTATTATCCATTGAAAAACAAATGCAAGATAAAAAAAATAAAAGCGGCACGGATATGCCCACCACGAGATTACAAGCAAGCATGATATTTTCTTTTGCTATTGTTTGAGCTTGGTAGATTCTATAAACTATAATATAACTATAGGTGAGAATGTGAGACGTATTAAATAATCTCAAGTAGCCTTATTGATCAAGTATAACTGCATGTGAGAATGTCATATGTATTGAGTCAAATCTATCACTTCAAAACTCAGATAGAGTTATTTAGTTCATTTATAGCTTTTGTTTCTTCCTTTATAGCATTGCACTTGTGATGTTTTTAAATCAGAAATAAATGAAGAACACATATGCAAAAGACAAAATCAGAGACAAATGGAATGGTGAAGAACACAAAAGTAGAGAATCAACCACCAAGAGACAAAAGAAGAGGATAAGAGAGGCAAAAAGGTGAGTAATTGAATTAAATGAAACAAAGGATTGCCTTGATCCCAGGGGCGAGAAGTGAAACCACAGACAAACCCACCTGCAACAAACGATCACAAAATAAGACAAAACCTTAATATCTAAAATCGCGTTGGAAGAAGAATTGATTTCAAATTATTCAGAGAAACAAAGGGGTTGAACCAAAGAAATAACATAATTGTATTGTTGCAAAAAAAAAAAGTTAGTATATTCAATAAGAATGAAAGAGTAGATTGAGGTAAATGATTTAATACGGGATCATTGGAAGAATTAACTTACATAATAAAGAAGATAACAAACGAATATCGTAACTATGTACATTACACAAAAGTGAATCCAAATCCTGTCACAATAGCTAAATGAAGTTCATAATGTCACTCTTTCTGTCAGTCTTAAAACAAGTAAATTTGACATGAAAAAATAAAAGGGATTTACTTCTTTGAGCCACTGTCTACATCGGAGATTGTGAATATGTCCAAGGAATCGCTAGAGACAGTCGCAATGTTGAACTCCTCGAGCTGATCACCAGAGTAATTCACCAGAAGAAGAATGAAGACTCCAATAATCCGACAACAGAAAATATCCTCAAACTGCACAACAAGCAAGTGAGAATCTGTGTATCACCTGTTTGATAATATTATTACATAGAACAACTAGAAGTTGTATCCTAAGTGAGGATCTGTGCATCACCTGTTTGAGCGACGGGAGGGAGAGAAGGGACTGACATTAGTCCCACCACCACCGGTAGTCACCAAAACCTAAGAGAGGACCAAGGACGTGAGATCCCTGAATTGGAGAACCCCCAAATCAAACCCTAACCAACAAGTAATTTTCCCCCCAAATCAAACCCTACCTTCAGTAATCAAGCTCTTCAATTGAAATGAAAGGGGTTTGGAGAGACTACCTGACATGGAGATGTTGAAGATCTGAGAAAGGTATCTCCTTCTGTCGACGACAGCCGAGATCTGAGAGAAGTATCGACGGTGTGGGGGCGGCGGCGGCGTGCGCACAAATAAAGGGCGATGGCGATTTGGAGTCTGATGAGAGAGAGGTCGAAGAGTGCAGTGGAGAGGGATTGGTTTGGAGAAAGAGCCAGAGAGACGGAGAGGCGAGAAGCCATCGCTGAGGCCGAGGGGAGGGAGATCTAAGAGGGATACGAGGAGAGAGGCGGTGATTTTAGGGTTATAGAAAGCCCTTGTTTTTTCACAAGCGGGAATTATACCGCCCAAACAGCAATAATTTTTTTTTTCAAGTTTTCACCAAAAAAAAAAATAAATTTTTAAGTAGAATATAGTATTGTATGTTCTCTTTTTTAATTTCTTTTTACTTTTTTTATTTCTGTTTTTAAACAAAAAAAAAAATTCGCTTAACTTAGCCACGGCATCCCCGTGCCGTAGCAAATTTCAACCATGGTAACATTAGCTACGGGACTCCACTGCCGTGGCTATGTCATAGTAAAAACCAACTCAATTGCCACGGCAAGCCTTGCCGTTGCTATCATCTGTGGCAAATTTGATTTTTTGTTACCCATTGGCCACGGCAAACCCTTGCCGTTGCTACGCGCGGTGGCTAATATGTTTTTTTTTTGTAGTGCACGTTTGTCCCTGAGATCTAAGAACTTCACTTGAGTAGGACAATCATAACAGACATTCACATACAAATTAAAACAACAAGGTTGAGCATATGTCTTAAACTAGATGAGCATATGTCTTGAATTACTTGAACTTATCAATCATTATTCACTTGATATGTCTTAAACAATAAGGTTGAGAGAAATCACTTTACCTACTTATCAGCTAGTGTAATCAGCTTAAATAATGAAGTTTGGGAATCAAAATTCAGCAAGTTCCAACTAATCATCCAAAGCAAATAGATAACAAATGAACAGCAAATAGATAACAACTGAACAACGAATTGATTAAGCAAATCAACAGCAAATAGATAACAAATGAATCAGTAATCCAACTCTCCATAAAGCTCATCTGGACTAAGTCTTATAGCGATTTTGCGAACCCTAATCATTAAAGAGGTGAAGAGAAGTACGAACCTGAGAGCCTAATTGATCGACGACAGCAAATTTGTACAGAAGCGGGCCTCTGAACGACGGCGGTCAAGGTGGAACCCGGAGGAATTGGGGAAGGGTGTGGCCTCCCTAGCCGCCGCCCCCGACCCCCTTCCCGGCCTCCCTCCTCTCGGCCTCCCTTTCCTCTCTGTTCGTTATCAGAGGTCAATGGAGAGGCGGAGCCATCCCCTTCCTTCAAATCAGAACCCTAGCCGCCGCCCCTGACCCCCTTCCCGGCCTCTAGCTCCGACGACAGGCCGGAATCGGAATCGGAATTGAAGAGAGAGGGCAGAAATCGGGATTGACGGATTCCTTCACCTGAATCTTCATCGTCGTCAAAATCGAACGAGGCTTTCTCTTCTGTCGAGCATCTCGAGGAGGAGCGAAGGGGTTTTTCGGTGGAAGCCAACAGACAACCTTCACTGACTCTCTTTGTCTTCTCCGACCTCTCCCTCGACCACAACAACCCCTTCGGCCTCCCTCTTCCCGGCCTCCCTTTCCTCTCTGTTCGTTTTGTTTTAACCGGCTAGCCTGCAATTTTTTGTAGAGGATGGGTTAACCTCTGCAAATATATTCGGATAGTGGGTTAGGCGTGCAAACCAAACCGGAGAAAAGGTCATTTACTTTAAATCCCTCCCACGGGGTTACCTTGTTCCCCACTTTTTCCACCTCATTTATTTTTATTATAAATAAAAATCATAGGTGCTTGATATTAATATTTTTCATTTCATATAGATGAAATATAACAAAAATAATAACATTACATTTTCTACCTCATTTATTTTTATTATAAATAAAATTCATAAGTGCTTGATTTTAATACTTTTTTATTTCATATAGATGAAAAATAACAAAAATAATAACATTAAATTATAGGTAAATAACAAATTAATTTTATAACGACTCAAAATAGGGTATATATAGGAAAAAATTGTACTCGAATTATGAAGAAAAATAAAATAAAATTAATGGTATAATTTATCTATTAAAATAATAAAAATTATATATATTATTAATACATTTGAGTTATTAACATACTAAATAAATATGAATAACATGTAGTGTTCCACTTGTGTGTTTAAAAAAAAAAGTAAAAATAAAAATGGAAGAGGTTACCTTAGTAGAAAGAGGTAACCCCTCCCAACTTCTTTCCTTAAGGTTTAGCTTGCAACTATGGGTTTACCTTTTAAGACATATAAGGTAAGTAAAACCCATGGTTGCACATGGTCTCAGGACCTTGAGGTATGGATAATTTCATAAATTTCACCCTTGTGTTTTGGTCTTATTTCGCATCATGGCCTTTTCCCGTCAAAACTAACTTCTACCATTAAGTTAAAGAAAAACATTAAAACATACTTCTCTTTCTTCTTCATATAGATTCCAGAGGGGAACGATGACCCAAGCCCTAAAGAAGAGCACAACGCCAATGACGAGACAAGAAATCAACATCGGCAAGCATGGTGAGGAGAAGACGTCGACAATCAGCAACGGAAACTAGTGATATTTTATACATGCATATGTTCGATTTTATTATTAGGCTAAACTGGAATTTTGAGTTTAGCGTTAGAGATGAAGGAAAATTAGATGCATAAAGCGAAAATACAGAACTATTCTGAACATCTAATAAAGGGATATAATCATTGTTAATTTATAGGATATATCGAATATACCTATTGATGGGCCGCCGAACCTCATGAAAAATCTTCTGGAAATTGCGATCGGCAGGCGTCGATATCGGCGGGCACCGACTCAGCGGACGCTGAGAAGCTTCCGCAGGTGCTGAAGATCAGCGGGCGCCACTTAGGCATTGGTGGACGCTGATATTTCTGACTTCATGGTGATGTAGAGCTCATTTAGAGCTTTCCAACACATGATCATAATAGTCGATCGGACATCCGAAGCCATGAAAAATTGCGTTTTAAGTTTAGCTTGCCGCTCGGACGGCTTTCGCAGCTCACGGTCGTGTCAGCTCTTAGACCTTGATTCCATACTCCGTTGTTCCTCAGCTTGTCTTGGCTCTTTCATGGCTTGTCTTAGCTCTCCTTAGCTCCATTTTATCCATGATTCCTTCACCATTCTAAGCTCTCGGATCTATTTCCTGCAAATAAAACTGAAAACGCATAGATTTTGACTTTTGCCATTTAACGGACAATGGATGCACTTTATGCTAAAAACATGACTAAATGCAAGCTAAACGACTTAAGAATGACTTAAAACGCCTATACAAATCATGCATTATGAAGATGTAAGGTGTTGAATTCCACTGTGAGCTAAAAAAGATTAAAGGCCGATGTACTCTCCTCTATTATCTGAAAGAGAGTACAAATTCGAGTACTCAATTGTTTTTCAACCAAGGCTTTATACCGTTTGAAATTTTCAAACATGTCCGATTTTTTCTTTAAAGGATATAGTCAGATGTACTTTGGTAAATGATCAACAAAAATGACACAGTACTTGTAGTTATCATAACAGTGAATTGGAGAGGTCAAAACATCATCATAGATGACTTCAAGAGGGGCCTTTGTAGAAAGAGTGGAAACTAAAAAGGGAAATTTTTGGCTTTTATTAACTTGGTATGCATTACAAGACTGTGAATTGAGACTAAACTTTAAACGCGAGGCAAGCAAACGCAAAATTTTCAATGCAAGGTGACCAATCTATGATGCCATGAAGTGGAAGACATGTGAGTTGTGAGCACGATGGGTGGCTGATTGACGACATCAGTAGGCCACTCGTAAAGGCCATTCTTAGTGAGACTGGTGAAGAGTGGAGTTTGAGAAGAGCGATCCTTAACACAAAAAGAGAGAGCGTCAAGGCCAATCGAAACATCATTATCAACACACAATTTGTTAATTGACAAAATACTACTCTCATTATTAGTATTTTATCTTTCAAGTGTGGAATCTATGTACTTTTCGTGCTTATTTGTAGATTTATGTTCCGACCCTTGTGAGGATGCAATTATGGCTTTGCCAAGGATGAGTCTGAATAACAAACGGAAGAAGTTTCTCACAAGAAGGGTTTAACGGTTCAGTTTTATAGAAAGGGGACTGATGCAATCAAGGATGAGCTTCTGTGGCTCAAACAATGATCTTGATCCAGGTGAGCTATCTAGATCGATTCGAGGGCTATTGGAGGAAGAGCATGTCCTCATCAAGAGAAAGAAGAAGGCTCCACCATGGAAGAAGGTCTAAAGGTGCAAGGTGGGCTGAATAACACGTTTTTGATTCGTTCATGAGGTTTGACATCTTTTCGACGTCTTAGTAAAATGAGTCGTTCGGAGTCTATATTTATTGGATTAGGTTGTTCTGTACCTTGTTGAAACGAGGACAAAAAGATATACAATTTGATGTTGACGAGTTTTCCAGAATCAAACTCGAAGTTGGCCGAAATTCATCATCTTTGCAGTTGTCACTGTTTGAACGAATTTCTATATATTTATTTAATTATTTTCGGTTTTACCTATATTATTTAGATATAATTATTTTATGTAATTAGAAAAATAACGTGGGAAGGAAAATATCTCATCTAGATATAACCACCAAGCAAGTTTAATCTATCTTTAGTTATGTTTGTTTTATCTTACCTATGACTTATCTATCTTTAAGATTTTTTATCTATCTTTTATCTAGCCAAACCTCTATCCCTTGCAAGGTAGAATTGGCAAAGCTCTACTATTTAAACACTTGTTATGCTTGGATTTTAATTAGATTGGAATTTATAATTGAGGAACCTTTTTAGAATTAAAAGGTTTCCCCAATTCCTCAATCCAAAAGCTCTCGCAATCTATGTTCTTGGTTACTCGAAGATCCAAACATATCCCCTTCATCATCCGAAACACAACACACCAAAGCTGCAGAAATCGTCGCAAGACCCCAACCCCGGAGCCGTCGCAGGAGAGAAGGTCCTTGGTGCCCTCGCACATGCCGGCCTCGCTAGCAGCGAACGTTGCACGCTCTCACTCCCCGGCGTCCACGCGTCCTCGCGCGTTGGTGCTCGCACCTGCACCTCACTTCCTCGCACTCCCTTGCCTTCGCTTCACTCTTCTCTTGCTTTCTTGTCGCTAAATCTGTGTTCTTCCATTGCTGAATTATTCTAAGTCCTAAACTGTCGCTGAATCAGTATTTAACAAACTTGTTTACATTGTTCCAAATCAGGACATATCAAAGAGCATTGCAAGATCGAGGCAAATATACGGCGTGGTTCTTGATTCTGAGCCCACATGCGAAGAATCGGAATTCCAAACGTATCAAGTGGTGTCAGAGCCGTAGTTTTCGCAAGTTCTTGTCTTTTTCTTGATGTTATTAACGATTTGATTCAATAGTTTAAGCTATCTGGGGCGATTGGGATGATGATCCCGATCCCTTGGATGAGTTCTTTGCTTTGGAACGTGCTGCACAACAACGACGCCGCTGAGAGTTGCAAAGACGAGCTTTGCAACAACAACAAGCTGTAGAGCGACAACGAGAGGCTCAAAGGCGCCGCCTTTGGCTTCAACGACAGGCGAAGGATTGGGAATATCAAAAATTGAGACATTCACCACATCCTGCCACTACAAAAAATAAACAATTTTGCCACGGACAGTGGCAACGGAATAGAGTTACCGTGGCCATTTGAGTCAATTTCAGCCATGAGAATGAGCTTCCCGCTGCTAATTTTGCTACCCTAGGCAAAATTAGCCATGGTAGGTGACGCCGATGCTAATTTTAACGCTTTTGTTTCTCAGTATATAAGCGAATATAACCCTATCCCATTTCTTTCTCTCACTTCCGCTGGATTATCTCCCTCCATCTCTCTTCAGATCTACAACCATGGCAATCTGCCAGTGAGTTCTCTCAATTTCTTCAACCCTTTTGGATCCAAAACTTCATTCTGCAGATTGCCCTTGGTGGAGCTTCATATTCTCACTTCCGATTGAAGATGTCGTTAGGGTTTCTGGTTTGGGAGAGCGAATGATGATGCGCGAGGTACGTATAAACCAAAATTGAGCGTTCTTTGGTTGAAATATGCTAGTTCTTTAGAATCTAAAAATTTCTAGATCTCCTGCTCCTGGATCTCCCGGCCTTCAGCTTGTTGAGGGAGGGGTTCCTCTTCCTTCTGACATCTCCCGGCTTCCGACGCTCGTTTCAGATCTCCTGCTCCTAGATCTCCCTTTCGGCAGCACCTATGGTGGATAAAAGGGCCTTGTTCAATTACATCAAGCGCCATAGAGGCAATACCGAACCAAAGAGAGTTGAAACCTAACACCAACAGGCTCCTTCACAGATTTGAGCGGAATTCGATGACCATGTACCACTCCTTCACCCCTTTATGTCTTTTTTCTACACCTCTCCTCGGTGTCTCACCGGATCTGAAAAAAAAACAAGAACTAAAAACTCCCTATTTGATGAATGATGATCTGACTCTGGAAAAATCGAAGAGGTCAGTTAGGAACGAAACGATTCCTAAAGGGGACCAGAAAGAGAAAGGATCTGAAACCCCCTCGATGACAACCATTGGTGCTTTTCCTTTTATTGATCTAATTGAAATAAAAGTGAATAGAAATTTTCAGGAATATCTCTTGTATCTTCATCGTTTAGATTTGATATAAAAAACTATGTTATGTGGTTATGGCTTTTAGATCTGAACTCCTTGAAATAGTGGAGTGGTAATAATCACATGGGATTCCATCTGAACTCCTTGGAATTGTTTGGATGAATATGAAATGTGTAATCTGTGTATGTACTTGATATCCACTTGATGTGTATACATGTGCTTTAGGTCTAATTCTCTCTGTTTCTTTGATGTTTATGTTCTTGCAATTATATAATTAAAGTCTAAGTAAGAGTTTCCTCTTAAATTTGTGGCATATTGCATATAAATATTACAGGGACATGAACTGAAATGACATTTCTTTCTGTTTGCTATTTTCTGGAGCTGCCCATATTTATTTCCCATCAAGTTCTGGATGTTGAATATCTGCACATCTTTGGCCTTTAACTTATTCACCATCTCTATTAAAACTGAACAATAAATCATGATATGCTCTGGATGTTGACCCTAGGGGCATTTTTAGGAGGACTATGCGTCGATTAGTTTTTTCTCTTACAAACTGCAAGGACATAGCTGGATGATGAATTAGATAGAATAAATGGCCGGGCTGATGGATTAATGCTAACTTAGGTTTGGTTATATTTCTGATTATTTCATTCTCTTGTCACACAGCATTGATCGGATTCTAGAATGATACGAAAGGTACTCTCACGCAGACACGCATCCTGGTGAACTGGTTTCTGAGTCCCAGGTATATACTGTATGAAACATTCATCCTACGTCTTACTGATGTAATATTTAAGTTTTCAGTTTAATGTTTAGGATTTTCTGATTAGAAATTGGCATCAACATCACATTTTCTACCTATATGACAGTTGCACTAGCAGGCCTGGACTATTTGTTCCTTAGCTTTAGTGGATTAAGAGAAAATGTTGAACCTGGAGTTAAGCCTGTTAGGTTTTGTGGTTTTCGTAACTGAAGCCAGGAAAAAAATCCGTGGAGAGTAAATTCATTGCTCAAACTAGTTATTTTTAAATTATATGGAATTTAAATATTCTCGGAAGCACAAATTTAATGGAGAGAATGTATTCAATCATATCTTCTATGAAGCTTATAGAACTCCAGAACTTCATCATGGGATGACACTAAAACTTAAAAGAGTATATGGTATTGTGGTTATGAGTTTAAGACTTATATGATAATATGATAATGGGGTTCCGAGTTCCTTAGATAGATGGCACGTTATGATTCAGAAAAAAAAAACGTTTATGAGTTTTGCAACAATTTAGCTCCATCACTTTCTCAGTTAGGCTTCTTCTGATATAATTGCTTTGACATGAATTTTAAACCAACAAGTGATGGCTTGATGTGTTTTTTACTTCAGGAATGAATGCACATGATCAGTTATATTGTTTTGCATTTCTTTAAGATCATATGAAAGTAAAGCCTTTGTATGTTGATGTCACAAAGAGAGTTATAAAGAAAGGGCAAGATCAGTTATGCTGTTCCTTTTGAAATAGAATTTCTGAAGCAGGCCATATGACACTTATGTTTATGGCATCTTCTCTTTTATCTCGTTAACTATCAAACACTTACACTGAATAAGTTCTTTACTTTTCCAGTGAGATCGAAAGCAATCATTCATCTACCTTCTACCTTCTACCTTCTACAATTGAATAAATCCATGAGCTGTTTAATGAATAATAATTCCTCGTATTTGAGTTTCAAGCTTCGGATGCATATGCTTTATGATGTTATCCTTTTAGTGGATTTAATTCTATGCTTAATAAAATTGTTTTTGGGATGACTTAACAGTTTGAGAATATTCTCAAACTGTTTGTAATTGCTTAATTCCTTTGTGTTATTTGTAGAAACCCCATAATATGTAAGGATCTGGAATCCATGAACAAGGGATATCATTTTAAAGGTTGATGTTTTCCTTGTGCAAAGCTATCCTTTCTGATAAGTAGCTAATATTGATTGAACTCCAACGACATCTTTTGACAAGAGATATAGAATGCATGGTTACTAGCTATCTTTCTTTACGTTTCATGGTTGGTGTGAAGGAGAAGCATGTTATTGTATCTTCTGAACTGATTTAGCTCTTCTTTAGTTCTCATAATTCGTCCTAATAGCTTATTTGATGCAGCTGCAAAAACAAGTGTTCCTGATCAGAGATTAGAGAAAGTTGCGGCCTTTATTTTTCTTCTAAAAAATTAGGGAAGCAGGTGATTA
Source organism: Persicaria maculosa (assembly GCA_963922045.1). Classification (NCBI taxonomy): domain Eukaryota; kingdom Viridiplantae; phylum Streptophyta; class Magnoliopsida; order Caryophyllales; family Polygonaceae; genus Persicaria; species Persicaria maculosa. The sequence continues at coordinate 53,939,945 of OY998251.1, read as the reverse complement.
TTTTTCTTCCCTTTTTTAGTGTTATCTTCTGTTACTTTTAATTGAGAGATTAGTGTTCAATAGCTCTAGTGTTTTGCCAATTCTAATCTAATGTTTAAACTTGGATTGGATTGTCAAAGAGAACAGAAAATATCAATTTTGTGTGTATCAATCAGACCCAAATGCAGGGATTTTAATGTGTTACTTACCAGTAGGGAAAAAAAAGAGTAAGAAATTTGAAACCTGGGAGTCAGTAGTACTTCTTTCACCTTTGGTGAGAATGAGGCAGGGACCTAATTGTTTCTGAACCTCGGTAGAAACCCTGAATATGCAGATTTTTATTTCAGCAACCTAACATATCTAGTTAAGCAAGTCTTTTATTTTTCCTTTTCTGATCAAGTCATCAGGTTTTGTGCATGAAATAAATTTATGGGAACCATTGATTACTTGTGGTAATGAGTCTGCTGGAAACAAATCTCTAGTATTGATTTAATTTCTATGTTTTGAGTTCTGAGATATTTCTTGTTCCCTGCAGGCACACCGAGGACTTGGCTCCTGTTAGATACTCTATCTGTTGATGCTTAAGGAAAACCGGTGGGCTTCCACCTCAGGTACAAATGCTTCATGGTTTGTAAAGAGTACTAAATACTCTTACCTGTTTTGTTATTTCATTTTGCAATCTTGGTGTCTTCTTGTTTGTGGAATTGTGGTGGATCGTGTAATATTTTGGAATTTCGTTCGTTTTTGCTGAGACTCCTTGTCTATTCCACTTTTATATGATGATTGCCTTTCTTTTATTAGTTCTTACACAAATGTAAGTTAAAATTCCTTGTTTCTACCTTATAGTTAAAAATACTATCCAGAATACCCATTGGCTAGATCTGGACATTATTTGACTTGCTTACCTTTGTCCACTTCCATAAAGGATATCTAAAGCTAAATTTCAGCAGGTTGTCATTGCATAACTCTTTTGTTGTATTATTGCAGGCTAATTTTATAAGTAGGTGGAAAAAATAATCAGATATGCTTAATGATATCTGCAGAGTAGTTTCTGAAAGATTATGTGTTATGCCCGTCTGAGATGGAAAAGTTACAATTGTTTTCTCAAATGGAGAAGATTAGGTTGGTGTGGGTAGCATTTTGACACTTTCTAGCAATTCATCATTATGATTATGTATCAACAAAGTTAGTCCTTTCTTAATTGGTGTGGGTAGCATTTTGTGAGTTAGATTGAGCATATATTAGTTTTTAGTTTCCATGGTATAGATTTTATTAAAAATTAACTTAACTTCTTGCTTTTCATCAGGTGTGATGACAAAATGTTAACCAAATGCCTCTTAACTGTGGATTGTGCAGCTGCTTTTTGTTATGAGATTTCTTTCTTTCTTTCTTTATTAACTTGTCCAATTTGATGTAAATTATGTAGTTTTAGACAATTTTTTGGGTTAAAATATAGTTTTGGACATTTTATTGTATGTGTAAATGTTATAATTATGTATATAAATTTTGTAGTTTTTTACATGTAAAATTTGTATAATTAATGAAAATTTATTATATGTAAATCGTGTATTTTTTTTTATTAAAAATATTGGACTTTTTAGCCCGGGTATGAAGAAACTGGACTAAAAAGCATTAGCTACGGCAGCTTGCCGTAGCAAATATGTAGTGTCTTTCATAGGGTTGCTTAGCCGTAGCTTATCCGTCGCTAATTTTTTTTGCTACGTCTATTTGCCGAAGCTACCAAATTTTGCCACCCCAAAATTCGCCACCCCCTCTTTTGCCACCCCCTGAAGCCCTTTTGCCACGGCTTTTTGCCGAAGCGAATTTCATTTTTTTTATAGTGTGCGCAACACTACAGTCCACTTGCAGCACAGATTCGGAAGTTTTACCTGGAGAGTCTTGCAGTGCGTGACCCCCTTTTGGAAAGCTCCTCGAGTCAGCTTCGCAATAAGACTGAGTTGACTCAATTTCGAGGTCGGAGTCAACGGGAATCTGCGAAACAAAATTGTCGCGCTGAGCTGTCTTCTGGGCAACGACTTCGTTCTCAAGCTGGGCTGCGTCGTTGGTCTCAAAGTCCATGACCTTTTCGTTGATTGAGGCAACATCATCGTCGGAAGCCGGTTTGGAAGGTGGAGGAAATGCTTGACGGTAGCGAACTTGGAAGTCCGCAATCCAAGCCTCCCTTTCTCGGCGTTTTTCCTCAGCCTCTCATCGTCGTTCTTTCTCAGCCTCTCTTTGTTGGAGAAGCCAAATCTGACGGCGACGTCGTAGTAGGGCTGGCAAATGGTACGAAAATTACCATATCATCCACGTACCAACCACAAACCGGTTATGTTGGCAACCACACTTGTGGTAACCAACATGGTGGTAACCACGTGAAGGTGGTACGGTAATGGTAATGAAATCTGAATACCATGGTTACCAAGTATATATATTAAATTTTTTTATTTAATATTTTATTGTTCTTACCTTTAAGTTTTAAGTTTTTAATTTATATTTTGTGTTTTGATTTTGACCTAAATTGGTCATTTCTATTTTTTCTACTAGAAACAGTAGGAACATTTTGAATATTTGAAGACTTTGAATTTGTTTTGTTTGAACTTGCAGGAACCTTTTGAATGTTTGAACAATTGAACTTTGTTTATTTCAAACCTTTGAACTTGGTTGGTTTGAATTGGTTTGTACTTTACGTAGTGAACTTGATTTATCTAAACTTTTAATAGATGGTAACCATATTATTTTTTGTAACCATATTTTTTCATTCGATAACTTTGATGACTATCAGAAGGTAGCCAAGGGGTTTCAAAAAAATACAAACAGAATTACAACTTGGTAACCATGGTAATGTACCGATGGTAACCACAAGTCGTGGTTACTATATATGCGGTAACCACGACTTGTGGTTGGTACGTGGTATAAAAATTTGTGTACTACTAGTTTGTGGTTGGTACGTGGTAATCATCATTTTTTCGACAACGAGAGCTTTTGGATTGGGGAATTAGGGAAACCTTTTAATCCTAAAAAGGTTCATCAATTATAAATTCCAATCTAATTAAAATCAAAGCCTAACAAGTGTTTAAATAGTACATCTTTGTCAATTCTACCTTAAAAGGGATAGAGGTTTGGCTAGATAAAAGATACAATAGATAAAAAAATCTTAAAGATAGATGAATCCTAGGTAAGATAAAACAAACCTAACTAAAGATAGATTAAACTTGCTTGGTGGTTAAGGAATTTATCTAGATGAGATATTTTCTAACATTATTTTTCTAATTACATAAAATAATTATAGCTAAATAATATAGGTAAAACCGAAAATAATTAAATAAATATATAGAAATTCGTCCAAACAGTGACATCTGCAAAGATGATGAATTTCGGCCAACTTCGAGTTTGATTCTGGAAAACTCTTCAACAACAAAGTTGTAAATCTTTTCGTCCTCGTTTCAACAAGGTATGGAACGACCCAATCCAATAAATATAAACTCCGAACCACCCATTTTACTGAGACGTCGAAAAGCTGTCAAACCAAATGAACGAATCAAAACGTGTTATTCAGCCCACCTTGCACCTTTGGACCTTCTTCCATGGTGGAGCCTTCTTCTTTCTCTTGAGGAGGACATGCTCTTCCTCCAATAGCCCTCGAATCGATCTAGATAGCTCACCTGGATCAAGATTATTGTTTGAGCCACAGAACCTCATTCTTGATTGCATCAGTCCCCTTTCTATAAAACTGAACCGTTAAACCCTTCTTGTGAGAAACTTCTTTCGTCTGTAATTCAGGCGTCTGAAGTTGAATTAAAACCTCTCCCTTATCATTTAAAGTATACACTTTAGGCATATGTCCCATTAAAAGAGAACTGATGATCACGAGTGGCATGACCAAAGGACGCACAAACATCACAAAAGGGAACATGACTCATCTTCAAAAGAGCATATCTGAAACAAAAAAGAAAAAGAAAAAAAATCAAAGCAACAAAAAGAACATAGTGAACTAGTCGGCAAAAAGACGATCGATACTAGCACCGGTCCCCGACAACGACGCCAAAAACTTGATAGGCTAAAAACCTACACCCACAAGTCTATGTGGTTCACTTGTAGTAATCAAGTGTCGTATCCACAAGAACCGGAGGAATATCAATTGTCAATTTCAAACTAGTTCGGCTAAGCCCAAAAGTAACTAACAAATTGAGGGAAATATGTGTGTAAAAATAGCAAACACCGATAAAAATGATAAGAAATATATGTATGGAAGATATTATAGGGCTAGGGATTCACCAACGATGCATCGTCAACAGACCAAAATATATTCTCGCTTGAATGATTTCTAACTCAAAAGTGATGGTAGATTGTCTAAGGTAATCACAAAGCTCCTTTCGGAATCGAAGCGAATGTGTCTAAGCGCTTAGAATTCTAAATGAAAATCGCATCAATTTTGCCTTTCGGTCTTAGTTGATATAACGATCATCTAGAATATCTATAAGAATCCATAAATCCTCAAGAAGTTCAATTTCACTTTCGATCAACTAAACTTCGGGTTTAATCCTATGGTTCCAATGGATCAAATAGCCTTTTGGCCTAAATTCACCACCTAAATTCCAATTTAAGGTCTTAGTCTTTCGATTCAAACCCAAAATCAGTTATAACCAATTTTCATCGATTAGGGCTGGCGCAATAGGATTAAATCACCAAACAAAATTAGAAATCAATCAAACGATACTAAGAACGAGTTTATTTCCGCATCATCAGGATCACCCCGACCTTAGAACAAGAGATCTAGCCACTCATGGAGAATTTCATGTTCAATTCATCCAAATTCGACAAAGCAAACATGAATGTACAAGAAGATGGAGAGAGATTTACCGAAAACGAAGAATTCAACAAGTTTCCGATTAGAATCCCCAAGAACCTCCCAATAAGTCTCCACAAGTTCTGATTTTTGTCCCCAAGCTGATCTCCTCCCCAAACCTCTCGACTCCCCCCGTTTTTAGAAAGAAAAACGAATTAAATTCGGAACAGGAAACACTCGGTCGAGTGGCTTCTGCACTCGGTCGAGTGAACTCTGGGAGGCCTTCTCTGTAGTGCACTCGACCAGAGTGAGTCTCGAGTGGTTTCTGCACTCGATCGAGTGGCTTCTGGCTTGTTTACCCCGACTTCACTCTTGCACCACTCGGCCGAGTGGTTTCTGGAGGTTAAGTTTGGCCGAGCTTGCTTCGCTTCTTTTGGTACGTCTCCTCGATTCCATCCATACAACTCGTTTTTGACAACTTCTAGGCTTACCAAAGAGCCCTGAATCATCTCTTTCTCCTTAAGCTCTTGAATCAACATCAAAACCGCTCCGAAATACCTGAAATCATAATAAACAAGCGGTAGACATCGATTCCTCGAAAAAGGACACAAAGGGCTAAGAAATAGGTAAAATGCTCGAGTAAAACTCCCTAATCTCTATGCAAGAGTGCCCTAAAAATAAGGATAGAATAGACGCTATCAGCGGTGTATATAGGGACACCCACAAATGGAGTAAAAAGTGTTCTTTTGTTTTGTATTTTTTTATGTGGAAATTGGAACAAGTCTGAATCAAAGTTGGAGAGGTGAAGGGTAGAAGAAAGATAGTTTTGCTAATTTTTTTAACTCAACTAAACAAAACAATCAAACTCTAATTCTTTCTTTTCCTTTCCAATAAAACAATAAAATGTTTACTTTCCATACCTCCAACCGAACGACCCCTTATGTTGCATCGAAGGAATTTAGGTCGTGTTTGGTTGGCAATTAAAAAACCTATGAAATATAAAATCCTAAAAAGTAGGAGAAAAGTACCCTAGGCAAGTTAAATTCCACCCTTTTTAATTTAGAAATTCTCAATTCATCCATTTAATCATCTAGAATAAAAAATTATCCAAACATATTTTCTTAATTCCCATAAATTGAACTTTACATGAATTCAATTCCCATGAATTAAGTTCCGAAGAATTTCAATTCTCACATCAAACTAAACGAGCTCTAATAAGGTTGTTTGGTTGGCAATTAAAAAACTAAGTAGAAAATCGCAAGAAGTAGGAGAAAAATATATGTTTGGTTGGTATTTTTAAAATCTAACAACCCAGGAATTTAACTTCTCCAATTTGAAGGAAGTTTACCTACCTAATCCTGATAAGTTTAGGTTCCATCCTTTATAATTTAAAAATTCTCAATTCGTTCATTTAATCCTCTATAATAAAATACTTACGAAACATATTTTCACAATTCCCATGAATTAAAATTTATGAAAATTCAATACCCATGAAGTAAGTTGTCGGAAATTTCAATTCTCACATCAAACCAAATGTTTATAACTGCATAATAACTTCTTATACGTATATCATGACCAAAACTTGTATAGATATTGAAAATGAGCGTCTTAGATAGTGCTAGCAGCAAACTTGTATAGATACTGAAAATAAGCCAGATGCACTTCATTGAAAAAGAAAAAAAAATTAAATCACGAGTCAACCCATATTGGACACCAGAATGGACCAGAGGATTCAAACTGTATTGGATACGCCGCGAGATGCCCTTTGTTATTCTTGCATCATTGAGACATCCGAGCCTTAAAAGTTTCATACATGTATGTAGGCACCATAAATTGAGAAGGGTAACAACATATATAGCCATTACAAAAGTGTACTAGGTGGCGTAAAGCGTACCCGCTATTAGGTTAACGATATCAAAGGAAAAAACACTTGGTATAAAATCCAGCATGAAAGCTGTAATGTACAAAATTGGCTTCCGTGGGTGGCTTCACTCGGTATATTCCTCTAGAAGTCCTGCATAATGCAACTGTACAAAAGCTGCAGATCCCTGAAATCTCCTATACCACTAAGTTAAATATCAGTTCTTCTAAGGGGAAAAAACTGCATCTAAACCGACGACCAAAGATCATCCATATCGAAAACTTCAGAATCGTTGAGGAACTGAGCACCAATTTCCAACTTATGAAAATCAGGATTCATGCCATAATTAGAATGTCCGGCTTGAACGTGGGAAGCTCCTGTAAAACCCTGGCTACTATGACATGTATTACCAACTGCAGTATAACTTACTTGAGCAGAAATCTTTCCATTCTTGTTCCTATTCGGATCCACATAAGAAATATTATTTGCAGTAGCAGAAAGCTGACTATATTGGTGAACTTGGCCTTTAGAAAGGATGGTGGCCGGTGAAATATGGCTGGCCCTTGTTGCCAAAGAATTCTGATATGTATTAAAGTTGACAGCTCCATTGGCTTGCTTGGAAGCCAAACGGATACCTAACAAGTGATTTGCATAGGCATGTCTGAAGTTGTTGGTTGAGTTGTTGCCTTGTCTACCTGGCACCGCAGCCCTTCCTACTGGCCCCGGCCTCTTAAACATTGAAGTAGAAGTGAGGTAACCTAAGCTTGTGGATCTGGCCCTTTGGGAATTGTAGCCCCATGGATTGGTTTGTTGTTGAGATAGAAGACTGTAATGGTTCACAGGTCTTCGTGGGACAGCAGCAGTACTTTGGCTTCCAATGATATTTGGCAGGCCAACAGACGGGGATTGCACAGGAAACTGACCAAGAGAAACAGAGTCTTGAGCCGAAGGTAGAGCAGGCGCTGGAATTTGGTTAAGTAAATCTCTCCAAAATGACGTATCGGGTGAGGTGACAACAGAAGCGCTTTTCTCCTGTTTCACCCTTTTCCTCTCAGATCTCCATAACCCCGCTTTCTCATTAGCATGGCAGTGGTCAATCATGATGTTGCCATTTCCCCAGTTGCCACAAGGTGCAGGTGAATCACACACGTAACAATGGCACTACAAAGACAAAATCATTTTAGTTATTAACTTGCAAGAAGATAAACAAGTAACATTCTCAGAAAGGACGAGGTAAAAGAGACAAGTAGTTCAAATTAAAAGAGAGATCATACAAGGTTGCAGTAATCTGAATGCCGCGTGGAATCAAATGGGAACTTGACACAAAGATGTCGTGGATGAGGATAATCCCGGCAAGCAACCTGAGAGGTAGAAAAAGAATGACAGTAAATTATATTCGTGAAAACAGGCTTCAAATAGACGGATAAAGAAGCATGGAGGGCAGGGGATGTATAGAAATTCAGATTAAACAACATTTAATTTGCTAATTGACAGAAAATGTTATGTAGGCAATTCAAAGGAGAAATTAAGAATTTAGGCCAGGAAGTTTGCGAAACAAGTTATCAACAAAGTCCACACCCTTCAAAAGTCTCTATTAAAGCATGCCAAGATGCACAACGACTATCTAGAATTGCACTATAAGGTACTAGTCGCAAGGGAACTGCACAAGGCGCTATATTCAAAGGTCATTACATGGTTTTGCCTTCGGAAGAGAAAACTGCGAGTGCTCAAAGTAAACACTGAATCATAATTGATGTTGAATTATTTAATAATTCGAATTGCAAGCACAAGAGGGGAAAAACTACATCAAACAAGAAACAAAGTAAAGCTAAGGTGAAATCAGGCTGCGTTTTGATCCCCGAACAATAGGATTCAGTAATCAGTGCATCACGAGAGAGGCAAAATCAATCCCAAAATTTTCACTGAATTGAAAATTGAACAACAGGCACCGATAATACCGTTAACAGTAATTGATCAGTTAAAATTTCAAGATCAAGAAAGCAATACCTGACCCTTCTCTGCAACAATGAACAAATCATCAGAGTCACCACCCGACGTCAAAACCTGGCCCGGAAACTGGAGAGAGGGCTTATCCGGATCCTCATCCAACACCACGCAATCATCGTCGTCGTCCTGGGCTACAAAAGCCGAAGACTCGTTGGTCCGCTTCGGCTTAGCCAAAACCTCCCCAATAAAAACCACGTCATCGGAATCGGAGTCATAACCCTTGTCGCATTTCTGAAAGACACCGGAATCACTGTTCAGGTCGGTAACTTGGGTAGCCGGGAAGTCCTCCTCCGGAGAAATCCCGAGCGAAACATGATTCCCGTCCATGGGGTGTAAATGTAATGATTAGCCTCAGAACCCTAATTTCAAAAACAAAACATATGGAAGGAATTGGTTGAGTAAGTAGGGGAGGGTTTTTCAATAACTCGGCGGATTGGGTCGATTTGGAAGAAGAGATTGCAGCGAAACAAGTAGGTAAGACTGGAAAATTGAGAGGGAGATGTGGCGGATTGGAGAATAAATGTGGGGAAAATTTATCCAGAGAATGCAGAAGGGCACGAAATTTGGACGGGAAGTTATGAATTTGGATAGTCCGATTACCGGTAGTATATATTTAAATATTTAAATTAGTGTAGGTCCCGTACCGTGTGGTTTTTTGAATTTAAATATCCATTTTGGATTGTTAATTAATTACATGTCCATGTCCATTTGACAAATAAGTAAATATCCATAATTTTTTAATAATACCCAAATTGCCCCTATATTAATTAACATTCTTTAATTTAATGTGAATAGTCCCAAAACAGGCAAAACTCTAACGCTTCAGATTGTCGATCCTCGGCCTTTTCATGAAGATCGTCTCTCTTCTCCTCTTCCTTGAAGATCGTCTCTTCCCGCCTCTCCCTGGTTGCGATTCAACTCTTCCTCTGTGCAATTTCCAGAATTTTTTTTCAAATTATTCAAAGAAAAATAAAAAATTACAAAAAATTCACAAGTTCTAAATATTTACAAAAATATTCAAAATTTGCAGAGAAATCAGAAAAACGCGGTCTAAGACCGCGTTTTTACCTGTTTTTATTTTTAAATTAAAAAAAAGTAAACTAAACCCTGAGTCGCGGCTTCAGGTCGCGTTTCATTTGTTTCACGGACAACCAGAATGAAAGGGGGAGATGGAAGCAGAGGATGGAGGCGGAGCGGTGGGCCGGTGCCAGATCGGAGGTCAGGGAGAGGGAGGGGAAGTTAGGGCGGGCTGGTGGAAGCGGAGGTCAGTGGCAGCGGAGGTCGCCGATGTGGAAGAACGACCCTAGGGCAGAGCGAGGGCTGGTGGCAGCGGAGGTCGGGCAGAGCGAGGGTGAGCGGGGAGGAAGGGCGGTGGCAGAGGAGGTGGTGGGCTGCGGTGGCGGATGCCGGAGATGGGCAGGGGAAGTTAGGGCCGGGCTCCAGGTCGAAGGCGATGCGGAGGAGGAGCCGACCTTGCACATCGGGGGAGTTAGGGTTGGGGGTTGCTTCCGACGAGGTCGTGGGCGGCGAGGACGACGAGATTCCCTCTCCCGACCTCCGATCTGGCACCGACCGTTCATCTCCCCGACGAGATTCCCTCTCCCCCGGCCCTGCTTCCATCTCCCCGACGAGATTCCCTCTCCCCGGCCTCCATCCTCTGCTCCCATCTCCCCCTTTCGTTCTGGAACAAATGAAACGCGGCCTGATGCCGCGTTTTAGGGTTTAGTTTACTTTTTTTTCTAATTTAAAAATAAAAACAGGTAAAAACGCGGTCTTAGACCGCGTTTTTCTGATTTCTCTGCAAATTTTGAAAATTTTTGTAAATATTTAGAACTTGTGAATTTTTTTATAATTTTTTATTTTTCTTTGAATATTTTGAAAAAAAATTCCAATTTCCGGGTTATTGATTCTTTCTCCTCCTCTTTCCCTTTCTTATCATCTTTTCTCTTTCTTCAATTTTTCAATTTCGAATTCCCTCAACTAGGGTTCATATGTTTTTCTCTACTTTATTGTTTGAATCTTAATTTGAAATTGTTGATTGTGGTAATTTGTACTCGATTTAGGTTGTTGATTTGGATCGATTGTGCAAATTTCTTGCCCTGTTGGTTGATTTCCCCTTGCTATTACAAAAAGAGTCGAATGAAGAAATGATAGGTGGATTTGGATGATTGAATTTGTGTTGAGAAATAAGTTTGTCCAAAAGCAATTGAAGATGGAAGTGAAGATTTGTCGAGAAAGAGGTGCAATATATGACATTGAAGATGAAGATCCATGGAGAATGGTTGATTTTGATAGTCAAAACTGAACGAAACAGGAAGTTATGGAAGGAGAAAGCAACGCTTGTTTTTTTTACATATACTGATTTTGATGACAATTCTTTTAAGTAGATTTTTTGTTTCAATTAATACTGGTGACAACTAATCAAATTTGTTTGGTGACAGTGTTATACAATTTTGATGACATGTGTTTTTTATGTGAAACTTTCCCCCATTTTGGCGACACTATGCTTCTATCACATTTTATGACTTTTGTTGGTGACAATTAGTATTTAGCTTGATTCTATATCATCAATTTAAATGAGACTATCAGGGGTTTGCTTCATTGGTTGGTGACAATTGGAATTTATGTTGTTATTTTGTTTCTTTTTTTAGATTGGTGACAATTGGTAGAGTTATATATTTTGTTTTGGTGACAAATGGAATTTATGTTGTTATTTTTAGATTGATGACAATTGGTAGAGTTATATATATTCTGTTTTGGTGACAAATGGAATTTATGTTTTTTTTAGATTGGTGACATTATATATTCTGTTTTTGTGACAAATGGAATTTATGTTGTTATTTTTAGATTGGTGACAATTGGTAGAGTTATATATTCTGTTTTGGTGACAAATGGAATTTATGTTGTTATTTTGTTGTTTTTTTTAGATTGGTGACAATTGATAGAGTTATATATTCTGTTTTGGTGACAAATGGAATTTATGTTGTTATTTTGTTGTTTTTTTAGATTGGTGACAATTGGTAGATGTATATATTCTGTTTCGATGACAAATGGAATTTATGTTGTTATTTTGTTGTTGTTTTTTAGATTGGTGACAATTGGTAGAGTTATATATTCTGTTTTGTTGACAAATGGAATTTATGTTGTTATTTTGTTGTTGTTTTTTAGATTGGTGACAATTGATAGAGTTATATATTCTGTTTCAATGACAAATGGAATTTATGTTGTTATTTTGTTGTTTTTTTAAGATTGGTGACAATTGGTAGAGTTATATATTCTGTTTTGGTGACAAATTGAATTTATATCTCATTTAGCTATAAGGATAATTTTCATTAATCCTTATGTTCAATTGTAGTGGAAGTTGAGGTATATCGAGGGTCTTGCATTTCATGGTGGTATTGAAGCTATTTCAGACAAGTATATTAGAGAGATGATGGCTATGAATTTGTTTAAGAAGTGTTGAACATGGGAGTTGTAGGACTGCAATATGCACCTACGTTTTAATTGTCATTGTTTTAGAATATTAAGTAGTAGAATGTTGCATGATGCTTTTATTTTGATACTTATTGCAATCTAACTATCATGGTGAATGTCTCAACCTTTCCCCTTTATTTCGGAAGTTAATGTAGTTTGACAATTGGGGATTTTATATTAAGTAGTACAAAGTTGCCTGGTGCTTGTAGTTTGAAAGCTATTCTGGATGTTAAGTATGAATGTCTCAACTGTTCCCCTTTGTTTTGATATTTTTGCAAGTTAATGTAGTCTGACAATTAAGTATTACAAAGTTAAACTTTACATCAAATTTCATCTACTCAGGGTTATTATTGTAACAAAAATGCATTAATATTAGATGACAAATGTAATGCCATTACAGTATTGTACATCGAATTATTTGTTTGCTCAAGTTTAGCCCCTATAGGGTCTATGCTCCCCTAGTTCTAGGGTTTCAGTTTCATAACAAAAATGCGTTAATATTATATGACAAATCTGATAACATTGGTACTGTACACACATTTTAGGGTTTAGGGTTTAGAATTTAGGGTTTAGGGCCTTGGCCTTAAACCATAAAGACTAAACCCTAAAGACTAAACCCTTGTTCTAGGGTTTCAGTTTTGTAACAAAATTGTGTTAATATTAGATGACAAATGTGATAACATTAGCATTGTAAACATTTTAGTTTGATGAAAGTGCTTTGTAGTTGGTGACAATTGGTTGGTGACACTGTTTTGTCGTTGGTGACAATTAATTTCTAAAAATAGGTGGTTGACACTAGATTGGTGAAAAAGTTTTGAAATTGGTGACAATAGATTATTGACCAAAACTTGATGAAAATAGGTTGGTTACACTGTTTTATTGTTGGTGTCAATAGATTACTGAAAAGAGGTTGGTGACAATGTTTTTAATAAGTTGGTGACAATACGGTTGATTAAATAATATGAAAACAGTGTTCTGTAGTTGGTGACAATGCCTTAGTGATGTATAATGTTATAGTGACAATTTTTTTAAGGTTACAATATCATGGTGACAATATATTGTCATCAACCCTGTCATTTATAGTTGTCACCGACAATTGTCATCAGGAAAATCATCTATTAGCAGTACAACCTCATTTGTCACTGAGGAAAAGTGTTACTGGCAACTGTCACTAGAAGAAAATCAACTGTCACCCAAATTTTTTTTGTCACCAACAATTATCACAAGAAAAAAAGAAAATCAATCGTCACTAGAAAAGATTTTCCCCTAACTGTCACCTGAAAAAATAAAATGCCATAAAAAATCAATTGTCACCAAAATAATTGTCACAATTAACTGTCACCAGAAAAATATACTCAACTGTCACCAAAAAATTGTCACCAAATGCAAGCGTTGACCGGAATGGTGAATGTTGACTAGTCAATGTTAAAATTAAAAATGGTCAAAGGGGAAGGAGGAAGGGATAGGGATGGGGAATGAGGGGTATTTTTGGAAAAAACGGACATTTACTTAATTTTGACATGAAAAATGGATATTCACCAAATTTAACCATTTTAAAACCCGTTTATTCAATTAATTAGCGGAAATAAAATATAAAAAAGATAATTTCTCAAATCTGAATGAATTTGTAAATTGACAACAAATGAAAAGCTAGTGTATAATAGTAGAAACAACAAAATAACATACCTTGTAACTAATCCATCATCACGTTATTTCGAAAAGCTTGCCAAAAAAATCGTAAACAAAGTCATAAATAACATGCAATAACAAAACCAAAAAGAAGGGAGAAGACGTCAATGTTTGTGAAATAACATTAACAATCTAAACTATATATAGGTCAAAATCTAAAAATCTATCTATAACTATATATGAAGCGTTCATGAGATTTTGCCTATACTTATTACCTCACTTGTGACGACATAATGCATTTAAAATACCTGCGAGCCTTAGCCTGATGGGACAATGATTAGTTTGTGAGCTTATTATTCCAAGCGACGCGGGCTATTAGTTTGACTCGCGATGAAATGTGTTTTACTGTTCAATCGCCGTCTACGGAGGAAGTTTGGCGGGGTTGTTATCTCAAGGAACGTTCTTCTCCGACCAAGGATCTCTAGAACTCAACTCTGGGGGCTTTAAGTCCGGGAGATAATCAGAGCTCTTATGTCTTTCTTATCTTCGGAATCGGATCCCCTTCTCTGTGATCGGAGGGGGGTATTTATAGGGGAACCAAGCGAGCGGCTGACAACCTCGTGGTTCTATATAGGACACGTGTAGCGCATGCCCACATTCTTAGGGGCATAAGCAATACACGTGGAGCCATTAGAGGCGAGGTGCTTGAGCCTGCGAGCTGCTTGCTAGGTCTTCGGAAGCTAATTGAGGTACAAGGGAGAGTTAGCTCTTATTCCTATACTGGCTTTCAGTCGCGAGGGAGATAAAGGTTAATAGATATAGGGGGTGCTGAGCCTAGTTCTTTGGGTCTGGTTGGATACTTTGCTCGCGATGCGCTAATGGTGGGACCGATCATCCTTTTGCGTTGGGTGACCCATTTATGACGTAATATTTCGTGTTAAATATATAGCCTATTTTCTATGGCATCGTCATATCTCCTCGTGACCGGATCGCGAGTGATACTACACTCGCGATTAGGTTTCGACAAGTACGATGCTTTCTGTTAAAAGCTGTTAGTCTTGTAGATAAACCTTTCTTGGGCCTATTGTGTCCCTTTGACCCATTGGACTGGCTGGCCCCACAGGGACCTATAAGGAGGATTTTCACTCTTGCTTATTCTCATTCCACATTTCTGAATTTCCAAAGAGGAGAGAAGAAAGAGGGATTTTCAAAGGTTTCTTGTGTTTTTCGAAGAACTGAGGTCGGCGTTAGGTGGTGGTTTACTCCCAGTTTCCCGAGTTTTTCAGTACTCCACTCCACGGTTGTTTAAGTAAGTTGCCTTTGATCTTTCTTCTGCTCATTCCAATTTCTCAGTTTGCGCTATTTTTTCGGGATTTTTAGGGTTAGCCGGAAAAACTGAAACGAGTGACGGTTATGGGGTGGCGACTGGGGTTCGCCCTGGTGTTCCGTCCCTGACTTTCCCCATTAGCCTCCTTAATCGTTAATGACCTTTGTGGAGTAGTAGGAGGGTGGTATCGAGAGGGGGTAGTACTGTATCTTGAGTTTTCCGGGTGACACCCGACGATTTCTTCGGACTTCGTGGAGTATATCCGCTGAACAGGGGCCGAAGAAACCCTTCCGATTTTGCCTTTTTGCCCCTTTCATGGATGATTTCTCGGGAATCGAGAAATCTTTATGAGGGATATGGAAAGGCGCCTTTTAGCCGTCGTCCAGATGTGAGGCGCCAACATAGGCCTTTAAGAGGGTTTTTTGGCGCCAATTTTATTTACTCGCGATGTTGAAAAGGTAGCTTTCCCCTTGTTGAGCTACCAGTACGAAGATGTATCAGGAGAGCGATAGCCAAAACCGTAGTGTGAGCCACCCGTACGAAGAAGTTAGTTCCTCGCGTACCAATTCTCAGGCTGATGTTGGTTTAGAATCCGCGGCGAGCCCGACTCTTTTTTCACCAAGTCACAAACCTTGGGAGGAAAAAAGGAAGAGGGAGAAACCTGGGGGTGGTTCCAACGCGAAGAGACGGAAGATGGCAGGGACCATCAAGCGCCCTTTAGAAAGGAATCACCCCGAATATTGTCATACCTCAGAATCCATAAATGATTTGGGAAAGGGCGAGTCGTCTCGTGTACCTAAAAAATCCAAAAAGACTATTTGGGTGGTCCCGGGCGACTTCACCTTGCCCCCTTATGATCGAACAGAGGCCGATCGTTGTAGTTTTTGTGAGGGTTATACCTTCGGGGTAGAAATAGGCTTGGCCCTTCCAACAATATTCTTGGACCGTGTAGCTCCTACCGTACGGAAAACGTTGGGCGAGGAGTCGATTTTAGATGCTAAGAACCTGGAAGAGGTGGCTAGACTTTATCCGTGGCCGACTGGGGTAGAAATAGGCTTGGCCGTCGGTGGCGAGGGATGTTTAAACGAGTATGAGGATCATGTGGTAGTCCACCTGGGCAGCCTGCTACAAAGGTTTCGTCTCCTCCTCCCCTCGCTGTATGTGGATTTCTTAGCTCATATAAATCAATGCCCCGCCCAGCTTGCTTTCAATGTATGGATGTATCTGGCGGTATATGTCATGCGTTGCGCTGCCATTAAGCAAGTGCCAACGTTAGATCATCTGGTTTCCGTTCTTTCCTTGAGGCATGGTGAGGGATTGGTGTCCGCCTCCCTGGATAGGAAGATAGTTGAGAGATTGTCCAGTAGCCCGGGATGGAGGAAGAAGTGGTTCATCGTTCGTGATCCAACCAAAACCATATTGAACTTTGTGATCAAACCTGGCAAGTACGTTGCGCCTGGTGATAAACATGATTCCGCGGATAGGTGGAGAGCTGCGTTTAAGAGGGGGGTTGCGGCCGTTTGGGGTTACAAGCAGGTTGTGACCCCGGTTCGCTTGGAAATGGCTAAACTTAGCCTTCCGCATCGGCCGGGTCGGTGTTTGAGGAACCTTTTATTCCGAATCCTTTGGTGTTTTGACCGGGACTTTCCTTTTATCCTGACTTGTTTTAATGTTTCCCACAGATATGGTAGTTGAGAGGTCGAAAGTTGCTGCGCTTGCAAAGAAGAAAAATGCTACGAGAGGTGGGTCAGGACCGACTCCTACAATCACCCCGCGTCGAGGTGGTGGTCACCAACATGTTCCCCGCGAGTCTCCTGTTGTAGCTACGAGCTCAAAAGGGAAAAGACCGGCCGAGGATCAGGAAAGTATCTCGTCTGATGATCAATTGTTGGCCCATCGCGAGCGAAAACGTCTAAAGGCAGGTATAGAGGGCACCACACGTCTTACCTCTAAGCCGGCTGCCCATGCTGAAACACAAATGACAGCTTATCAGCTACCTGGGTTTGACCCTATTGATATTAAGAAGTTGGGTATTCCTCTGGCGAACTGTTCGGCCGAAAGAGGTTATCTTCGTCACTTAACGGATGAAGAGCTAGTTGAACACGGCCAAAAAAGTCGGGGCTGGGTAATCTTCTTTGCGACCTATGCCCTTATTTCCTTTCTCTTTTTATTCTTTAACTTATGCATTTTATTATCTTTCATACATATGTTTCCATAGGATAATCTGCAATGGTTTCAAATGGGCTTGCGTTTGAGAAATTACGGCGACCAAGTGAGGGAGTTGAGAACCAATGTGGCCACCCTGAAGACAAAGGTGGAGAAGTTGAAAGATGCGGAGCTTCGGGAGGTGACCATCGAGAGTCTTAATGATGCCTTGACGAAATCCCAAAAAGATGCAGAAATCGCGAAGAATGAGCTAGATCTATCACGTGTCGAACTTACGAAGGCTCAAGAGGTGGGGGCCCGACATGAACTGGAGGCCACGCGTTTGAAAGATCATCTCCAAGACCTTGAGAGGGAACTGGGGGCGGTACGCGAGGAATTGGCCGGTGCGAAGAGCCAACTGGAACGCTTCATTTCTGGGGATGATGCCGTTCTTTCCAAGAAACTACTTCATGAGTTCATGCTTTGTGATGAGGGTCAGAAGTGGCTATCTGGTTTCCTGAGGGGTGCCGGTTGGGGTTGGCTTAATCGCTACCTCGAGACGAATCGAGAGGATGTCCTTTATGACAAGGTCTCCGATACGTGGATGGACGGGATCATGGATGGGATTACTCAGAGTGTCAATCGCTTTGCTTATCTTAGCGACGAGGTGAGGATGTTTCCCCCTAATTATGAGGATGAAGATCTGAAGCTGAAGGATCCTCATCGCGAGTTGCCACGCCATGACGCTCTTATTGTTGATGCAGTTGTTCTTGATCCTCTACCAGAAGGTGAAAAAGCCCCTGAGCCCACTCCTGTAGATTTCCCTCCTTCTGATGTTTGATTTGGCCATTTTATTCCATCTTTTATAAGGATTGTTTGTAGGGAGGTTTTGAAAACATTTCTACCTGTAGTGAGAGTCTCGTACTCTGCTGCGGTTTGTGTCTGTTTGATGAATATTTTTAAACCCATGGTAAGTGACATTTTGTCGTGGTTTTTTACGAATACTTTATCTTTTGAATGAATCATGGTTTTATTTATATCCTTTGCCTGTTTTTTTTACTGGCCTATTCTGCTGATTTTTCCTTGTGATTTTTATGTTTGAATCTCAACCTGTTGTTTCTATTTGCCATGTTACTTTGCGATACCCTTATCCATCTTCTTTCGTTGATCGTTTTATGGAATAAACTGTGAGATGACAAAAAGTAGGGTTCGCGTATATACTAGTTTTTTATTCGAAATGACAGGCCGAACTTAAAAACTTATTTGCGATGAAACATAATAGGGAATATTTTGGAGTGCTCTTCATTCGATTATATCGCCTCGTAGAACAGGTTGTCAGGCAAAGTATCCCCATTTTCGTCGGGATCTGGTTGCTCTATTGCTACACTAAAGTGGGACTCTCCTGCTTTGATGTTGTTGTTGTGAACCATGGTCCTGATCAAAATGGTGATGTGGATTTCTTAGTTCGGTGCTGATCGTTCCGCTTTTATTATGTTCGTTGTGGTGCTATTGTGGTGCTAATCGTTTTCATGTTACCGTAAGCTGTGGTCGACTGAAGAAACAAGCGATTTTTAGTGAGATGTCTTAAATATTTCGATATCCAGCGCGAAATTATTGATTAAGATTCCGATTTCCAGCGCGAGATTTAATATTTCAATCTCTAGGGCGAAATTTTTGAATAATTCAATCTACAACGCGAGATTTCTTAATAATTCAATCTTCAGCGCGAGATTTTTGAATAATTCAATCTCCAGTGTGAGATTTTCAGATGAAATATTCTGATCTCCAGCGCGAGATTTTTTAATATTTCAATCTCCAACGCGAGATTTTTAGATTAAATATTGGGATTTCCAGCGCGAGATTTTCATATTTAAATATTCCGATCTCCAGCGCGAGATTTTAAATATTTCAATCTCCAGCGCAAGATTTTTAGATTAAATATTGCGATCTCCAGCGCGAGATTTTAAATATTTCAATCTCCAGCGTCGCTGGATGCTGGGGAGGAAGGGATTAGGAGTTCTTCCTCGCGTGGCTTGCGAATAAAGAAACTTTATTCTTCAGTCGTCTTTGGATATTGGGAATTTTCTTTGAGTCGTTATACAAAGGTTGATGAAAAATTGGATTTTAAATAAGCGAATTTTTATTGATAAGCCGAGCTTTTCTTAAGAAACTTAATATGAAAAACTTCGCTTATCGAACTGATTCTAGGAGCAAATGGAAACCATTCGCTATTGTACCGTCGTAGTCGCTATCGTAGAGCTCATCTTCTATGTAGTCCCTCCATCCACGTGGACAGGGAAATCTTTGACAACGCGAGTGGACAAAAAGATTTTCTTGGGAACATGGGGTCGGAAATGTCGGCTGAATTTGTAAGGTAACAACATGCGTATGTATTGTTCGTCTCCTACTAAATAAATATCAAATAGAAAGGGATGGTTTGGGCTTTGATTGTTATTACTTGCTGCCATTTTTGTGTTTTTCCTTGGGAGGACCGGGAATGAGAAGGTTTGTGCCTTTTATGTTGTAAGGAAGGAGGACCTTTATAGTGGTTCTCGACTGGTTTGAAAAATGATTTTTGTGATTTATGATTATTTTCAAGTTTCGAAAAGCGCCAGGATTCTTTGTCACGTGCAGGACATGCAGAGTATCTTGGGAAATCCTTCTCGTAGATTTTTTTGTCTAGTTTCAGTGTATGCAATAAATGCTTTAGATGATTTCCGAAGCATGCACCCCTTTTTCTGGGTATAAAAAGGTGTAGTGCTGTGTTGAAATCTTTGTAGTTATTGGGTTGCTTTTTACAGCATTGGTGTTCTGGCACAAGGATGGCGTCTATCAATTCTAACATGCGCAATTTTTTCCGTTGGGTTGATGAAGAGGGGAGGATGCATCGTCTTGTAAGTTGTACATATCCTTCGTGATTTATGTTTTTCTTGGACATGAACCATTTACTTAGTGATAATGCTTTTTTGTATACAACCTTTTCCTGATGCTTTTGAGATGATGTATGGTCATGTTGTAACTGACCATGTCAGTTTAGTCTCTACAAATGGTGAGACCTTTCGTGTTGAAGTCTCCAAGGATTGCTCTAACCGTTGGTGGTTATCTGGTGGTTGGAATAGATTTGCGACCAACAACGGGGTTAAAGTTGGAATCTCGGTGGTGCTCTTTCAATATGTAGAAGGAAATTGCTTCAAAACCCTCGTTCTTGAAGATGAAGATGAGTAGAGCTTTTGGTGTTTTGTAATCTCAGTAGATATTTGTTTTTATGTTGTGCTTTTATTAACTTTTAATCGCATGCTTTGGTATCTGTAATTGCGAATATTTCTGTTAATAACATCTCGCTGTTTTTGAATGATCCGGCTTGCGCTTTTGTGTTTTGCCTTCTTTCGACTTGGATGTGACCTTTGCTAGTGTGATAATGACACTCTGGATCGTAGAGTTGGGTTCTGCAATTTTTGCCACTTGTTCGGCTTGCAGTTGGTTCTGACGATCTTGCTTTGGACAGACCTTTGGTGACGAGACAACACTATTCTGTTTGCTTGATTTGGTGATAAATATCAGATGATCGGGTTAATTATGCAGTAGTTGTCTTTGGGCTTTGTTTTATTTAGCAGTATTCTTGTAGTGAGGAATCATGACCTCCCCTTTCTCTAGTCGGCATGACTTTTTTTGTTCCATTGATTCTGAAGAGAAGATGGAATATCTGGTAGGTTTCTTCACCCCACTTCTGTAATTTGTGTGCCCCATTTTTATTTGATATTTTGGTTTTGTGGCTTGTATCTTTTTTCCCGAATCATTTGGTGTTCAAGATGCTCGCGGGGGAATGACTCACGTGTGTTTGATCTCTCCTACTGGGCGGGAGTTTCGAGTAAGGGCGTTTCGAGATAGCCAGGGTCGCCACATCCTCACCGAAGGTTGGCGTGCTTTTGCCGTGGACAGCGGTCTATGCATTGGGGGGTCTCTTATTATCTTTAAGTATGAGGGGAGTAATCATTTCACGATAATCGTTCTAGAAGCAAGTGAATAAGCTTTGTGTGCAAGTGCGTTGTGTAATCCTTTTTGATATTTTGGTTGTACGTTGGCTTCTATACGAGTTAACACTGCACTTGTTTTCAGGGTCTGATCTTAGTGGGCTTTTTTAACGATTGTTTGATGTCATACTTCGAACAAAACTGAATCGCACATAAAGGTAGAGCAAAACATAACGTTCTTATTAAACCTCCAGATGTTATAGAAACTTGTAGACGTAATTCGTAAACAGAGTGATGACAACTAAACTTACTTCTACGAAGTTCTACTTTAAAGGAGAAGAAAACTAGAAACTTTCTATGAGCATTCTCAATTTACCTCCTCCCAGGCCTGGCCGGGATGATTCGAGTCCTACCCTGGCTTAAGCGAGAACCATTCGGAGGTGGACCTTCTGAGTGAGGAGGAGCCCATTCCGTGTCTACTTCATCCCCCACCGCATCTAGGATATGAACCTCGAAGCGAACACCTCCTTTGTGAATAAAGGTGACGGAGGAACCGAGATCGATACTATGTGAGCAGGCAAAATCGTTCCATCCGCTGCTCAAGTAAGGAAGCCTATAATCTCCACGAGTAACTTCCACAGAAAAATCCCGCAAAATTCGGGTTGATTGAAGAATGTTCCTGGGAAGGTTTGGGTGAAATTCATCTTCGAAACGCAATGGAAGGGACAAGCGATGCAACTGTTCTGGGAAATGAGTGGGCTCAAAAAAAGACCAAACCGCTTGGTTTGACGTAGCCATAGAGGGGGAGAAGATAGGATTAAAGAAAGTGGGTTAATGGGATGCTTTTCCAATATATTTTCTTTATAAAGGGACGTCTATGTGATCGGCTTAGGATCACAGGGGATGACATAATAGGGCATTCCGATGTGCCGTGGCAGGAAGGGGCACAAAGATCGAAGCAAGTAAAATCGTGTCTGTCTCTGTAGATAAACACTGTGCCTGGGGACGACCCTAAACCTTGTGACTTTCATAGCAAATTTAGTTTTGACAAGTAAAGCCATTCTTGGTGGAGAGTCATGGGCAAACTTTGTAGGTTAGATTGCTTAGTTTTATTCTCCTTGGAGGCTTGTTTGCATGCGTATCCATGCTCAAAGTGCACGCGATTGCTAAATTATTGGTATCGACAACGTTTCTTGGGTTTGGAACTTTCATTTATATATATGAAGAGGTGTACCCAATTTCGGAACCCTGGTGACCCCTGTACATAGAAAATCTAAGTCACCGAGTTTCTAATATGTCTAGCTGTTTACGCAAAATATGCTTTGAGATTCTTTGTATTCCATGATTTTGTGAGGATCGCTCCTTCCGAATTTTGAAGCTTGAAAGAACCTCTGCCTACCTCTTTATGGATGACGTATGGACCTTCCCAATTGGGTTCAAGCTTTCCCCCAGTTGTCGTTTTTCGTAGGACCATATCTCCCTTTTGCAAGGGTCGTACAAAAACACGCTTGTTGTATCTTCAGTTAGGCGACGTTGATACTCGTTTGCTTTGAGACAAGCGGTATCCCTTCTTTCTTCTCGTAAGTGGAGTTCTAGCTCGAGGGCCTCTTCGTTGGACTCTTTGCTTAAATCGACTATTCTGGTCGACAGAATTAGGAGCTCCACTGGTATGACCGCATCCACCCCAAAAGCCATGGCGAATGGTGTTTCTCCGGTAGGGCTCTTGGCTGAGGTTCTATATGTTCATAGAACGAGGGGCAAGATTTCAGCCCACTCTCCCTTTGCCGTTCCCAACCTCTTTCTCAAAGCATTAAGGATTTGGCGATTTGTGGTTTCGGCTTGTCCGTTGGATTGTGGATAAGCTACTGATGAGAATCAAAGGTCTATACGGAGACCGGCGCAGAAATAACGAATTCCTTCACAATCAAATTGTGGACCGTGATCTGTGATGATAGCTCGAGGGACCCCGAATCGGTAGACCATATTTTTCCATAGGAATTTACGTACTTTTTTCGCTGTAATGGTGGCCATGGCTTCAACTTCCACCCACTTTGTGAAGTAATCTACTATCGCGATGATGAAACGTAGCTGGCCTGGTGCTGTTGGGAAAGGACCCAAAATATCCATTCCCCACATTGCAAATGGACACGGTGCGGAGATGGTTTTCAAGGGATGAGGGGGACGGTGATTGAGTGATGCATGTCGTTGACAAGGATCACATATGTGGATGACCATTTCCGCGTTTGCCCTAAGGGTGGGCCAATAATAGCCTAGGCGTGTGATTTTAGACGCTACGACCCTCCATCCCTGGTGGTTGCCGTAGAGTCCCGCGTGCAATTCTTGTGCGAGATTTAAACCTTCTTGGCCTGAGATGCATATGAGATCCGGGAGGTTGAAACCTCTTTTGTATAGTCGGCCATCCCTGACTCGGAAACGGGCCGCTCTTCTTCTAGTGTTTTGGCTGTCTTGTACCTCGCCTGCTACTGCCCCTTCGGTTATGTATTCCAGGAGGGGTATATGCCAATCTCCGAGGTTTGATATTCTGAATATCCCTTGATGGATTCCTCGGGCGTGCCTCTGTTCGATTATTACGCGATCACTTAATCCTAAAGGCAACGTGGCTCCCATTCTAGCCAATGTGTCGGCGCGCTCGTTTTGCTCGCGAGGAATGGATGTGATAGAACACTTCCCGAAGGCGGCAATGAGTGTTTTTACACGGGCTAGGTACTCGGGCAGCATTCCGGTCTTTGCTTCATAGTCCCCCTTAACTTGTAAGGCAACTACTTCTGAGTCTGTAAAAATTTGAACCTGTCGTGCCCCGTTAACCAAGGCCTTTTCGATACCCGCGATCAAGGCTTCATACTCTGCTTCGTTGTTGGTGGCTTCAAACAATAGTTGGAAAGATAAATCGGTTATCTCTCCTGTTGGATTGGTGATGGTGACTCCTGCTCCATACCCCCCTGCTGATATCGATCCATCAACATTAATCACCCACTCCTCACCACTGCGATCTTGGGAGTCTGTAAAGATGGCCTCGACAACAAAATCGGCCAATGCTTGGGCCAAGCATGATTTCTTGGGTTTGAAATGAATATCGAATTCGGAAAGCTCCACTGCCCACTTGACCATCCTTCCGGAAAGAGATGGTGAATGAAGAATCTGATGGAGTGGCAGATCAGATAACACTTCGATGGTGTGGTCCTGGAAGTAGGGTCTTAATCTCCGCGTCGCGAAAACCACGGATAGAGCCATTTTTTCAATCGGAGTATATCGAGATTCAACGGGTTGCAATACACGACTAGCAAAGTAAATAGGAAACTTAGATTCCCTAGTTAAAACTGCGCTGATGGTGGTGGATCCAACAGCGAGATATAACTGTAAGGTTTCGTGCTCGTGTGGAAAGTGCAAAGTTGGCAAAGCTGCCAGGTAATCTTTCATACTCTTGAAAGCCTTATCCAAAGTGGTAGTCCACTCGACCGAACCTTTCTTTTTTAGCTGTTCAAAGAAGGGGAGCTAATGATCAGCTAATCGTGAACAGAATCTGCTCAGGTAGTTAATAGATCCATTCAGCTTTTGGATGTCGTTCAGCATCTTCGGAGGAGCCATGTCGATGATGGTTTGTACTTTTGAAGGATTAACATCTATTTCCCTATGGCTTATCATAAAACCTAGGAATTTCCCGGAATCAACTCCAAAAACGCACTTTTTCGGATTCAGGCAGACACGATTTCTTCTTAGGGTATCAATGGTTTCTTGCAAATCTTTGTAATGGTCCTCCATTGCTAGTTTGCTACGCTTTTGATAACAATATCATCGATGTAAACCGCAAAATTTCTTCCGATCTAGGAGGCAAATAGCATCACCTTATAACAGAAAGTTGCCTGGTTGGTGATGAAAGCAGTGCTTTTTTCGTCGTGATGGCTCATTTTGATCTGATTGTAACTGGAATATGCGTCTAGAAAGCTTAAGGTGGCATGTCCTGCCGTGGTGTCTACCAGCTCGTCGATGGACGGTAAAGGATAACTATCCTTTGGACATGCTTTGTTCAAATCTTTGAAATCTACGCACATTCTCCACTTGCCGCTGCTTTTTCTGACTAATACTACATTCGACAGCCAGGTTGAGTCATTAATTTCGCGAATAAACCCTGCTTGAAGAAGCTTGTGTACCTCTTGTTTTGCTGCCTCTTATTTTTTAGCGATCATCTTTCTTTTTCTTTGGCAGATTGGTTTTGCCTCGTGATTGAGTCTCAGGGAATGTTCCGCGATCTCTCGGGGAAGCCCTTTTAAATCTTGTGGCGACCAAGCAAAGACGTCTCGCGATCCTTGTAGCAAATCCTTGAGGCGCTCTAAAGCAAGGCCATTCAAGCTATGGCCGTGGTATAGGATTTCGGATTTGTTTGGGAAAGGAAAGAAAGCGACTTTTTCTTCCACGATTTTATCAGCTATTTTCTCTGGTCCAACCTCTAAATCCACCTGTTGTCGCTCAGATGTGGCCTCGTGTTCATGCTCGTCGTGGGTCTCTTCCTTCAGAGATCCCCGAGCCCTTTCTTCAATTGCAAATATTCGGTTATGGCCCTTTCTTAGCGAGGATAAGTAACAGACCCTACTTTCGGCCTGTTGTCCTCGTGCTTCGCCCACCTTTCCGTCAGCGCATGGAAACTTGACGCTAAAATGATATATGGAGCATGCTATTTGGAATTTCAATAGACTTACACGGCCCATAATAGCGTTGTAGATGGATGGTAGTCGGACCACGGTGAACTCAATCATGTGGGTTCTTCTATTTGGCGCGGTGCCTAGCGTCAGGGCCAACTCGATCGTTCCCGCTACTTCAACCTCGTCTCCGGATAAGGAGACTAGTTTTCCCTAGTAGCGACGTAGGGCGCTTTTGGCGATCCCGAGTTGCTCAAAGGCGTCTCAATAAAGGACATCTACAGACGAACCTGTATCTATCATGACCCCTTTAACGGTTTTGGTTCCTATCTGTACATGGATGACCATAGGATCTGAGTGAGGCATTATGAGATCGCGAGCATCACGTGTATCAGATATAGAGAAACTTAGCGTGGCGTGAGCAGTGGATGCTTGTTTGACACTGGCCTCCGATGGGGGGCGTCGGGCTTCTCTTTCGTAGTTTTTTCTTTCTTGGTTGCTGGTGCCAGACGTCGCAGGTCCTCTCGCAATGGTGTTGATGCACCCATCCGGAGGAGGAGACCTCGGGTGATCCCTGTTGGAATGCTCAGGTCGATTAGTCGAGGACCTTGCTACAGGGGCATTCCTTGTGTCCATGGGAGGAGGTCGGTACCCTCCTCCTCTGCCGCCGTTCCTTCCTCCCCTGTTCTGGTGGTAAGTCCCCCTGCCTCTTCCTATAGTGGCATACTGGGGATTGTAGGGTCTTGGTGGTGCATGAAGTGGTTTATATTGTCGTGGGGGAGCCTCGGAAGGATGGTGTTGCTGTGGCATCGCTGCTGGATTATCAGGATTTATCAGCGGGGTGCAAATTTAAAGCAGTGTCTCCTTTTGGGGAAGAGCTGGCGGGATCCCATAGACCGGGGGCGGGATATGGTCAGGATGAGCCATCATCACGTTGGTTGGGGCCCCCAGCGGATTTGGTCCCGATCTCTCGTTGTATTGGACTTCTTGGATGAGAGGGCGCGGTGGGATGGCCGGATACTACCAGGAAGGATTACGAGGTTGCTGATCCCCGAAGTTTTCCCTTCCCTATCGCTTGTTTGGTGGCCGGTGGTAAGATGGCTGACGGAACAAAGGCTTATATTCGACAGGTCGTGAGCTGGAGTTCGCAGCCTCCATAGCGTGGATCTGTTTGGTAACGAGTTTTCTCAAAACATCGTAGTTGGCCGGTTCTTTTCGAAATAGGCAAATTTTAAAATCTCCTTCAGCCAAATTTCCCATTAGTATCGTGCTTGCAGACTCTTGGTTGAACCTCGGGATTTGTACCACCATATTAGTGAATCTGCTAAAAAAATTTCCCAAGGACTCAGTCGCGCCTTGCTTGATGGAGTTGAGGTCCAGGATGGTTCTCTTTCTTGTGTGGGCGCTTCCGAAATGAGCGGCGAATGTCCCTGACAATTGTGCAAAGTTGTTGTTGGATGATCGAGCAAGGTTTGTGAACCATTTCAAAGCGACCCCACTCGGCGTGGATGGAAACGAGCGGCAAAACATAGCACCGTTGTCCTCGTTCATTCCCATTGTCGTAGTGAATTGGTTGAGGTGATCGTTGGGATTGGTATCTCCTTTGTATTTGGTGATGGAGATGTCCCTCCACCTCTTGGGGACGGGTGCCTCACGTATTTGTCTGCAAAAAGCCGAGGGGAAAGTCGGTTCACCTTTGCGAGTTTCCTCGGGTGCTTCAGGGGAGTTTGAACGCGAAGACACATTCTGGGCCCTGCTAGAACGGTCGACCCTTTTGTTATTCTCGATGGACTCTGGATCGGGGTTGAGGGGGCCACCAGCGGGGTTGGGGAAATGGTTGGCCGTTATGGGCACTGGTCCTTGTTGTTGAAAGTAGGCACGGGGGTCATGTTGGAGTGGTATCCCGTTCGCCTGTTGGAAAGGCATGCCGTTTGCCTGTTGGTTAAAGTACATGTTTTGCGGGTAGCTCCCCGCGAAGAACTGGTACAGGGGGCAGCCACCCCACATCCTGTAGGGAGCGAACGGAGGGGGTTGCGCAGTGTCCCACGTTGGTTGTTGGGGAGCGCGTTCGTTGCCGCCGTATAGGGCCTCTTCGTTAGGGATGGTATTGAGGTTGATGTCGTTCGCCTCCTCGTGGTCATGGTGTTGTTGCCCAAAGTCCTCTCCAAAGAGGGTGAAGTTCATGGTTCATGCGAATAAAAACATTAGTCCCCTGTTTTTTTTTTTAAAGTAGAAAGAAGGAATCAACGCGATTACATATATATCATTTATATAGAATAAAAAGGATAAAGTGGCAAGAAAGGATTAAATAAAAGGAATGGAAAGATAGTAATGCAAAGAAGCGTATTGCTACGCGGAACCTCTCGTCGTGAAAGGTTCCCACAGGCGGCGCCAATGAAGCGTTCATGGGATTTCGCCTATACTTATTGCCTCACTTGTGACGATGAAATGCGTTTTACTGTTCAATCGTCGTCTACGGAGGAAGTTTGGCGGGGTTGTTATCTCAAGGAACGTTCTTCTCCGACCGAGGATCTCTAGAACTCAACTCCGGGGGCTTTAAGTCCGGGAGATAATCAGAGCTCTTATGTCTTTCTTATCTTCGGAATCGGATCCCTTTCTCTGTGATCGGAGGGGGGTATTTATAGGGGAACTAAGTGAGCGGCTGACAACCTCGTGGTTCTATATAAGACACGTGTAGCGCATGCCCACATGCTTAGGGGCATAGGCAATACATGTGGAGCCATTAGAGGCGAGGTGCTTGAGCCAGCGAGCTGCTTGCTAGATCTTCGGAAGCTAATCGAGGTACAAGGGAGAGTTAGCTCTTATTCCTATACTGGCTTTGAGTCATGAGGGAGATAAAGGTTAATAGATATAGGGGGTGCTGAGCCTAGTTCTTTGGGTCTGGTTGGATACTTTGCTCGCGATGCGCTAATGGTGGGACCGATCATCCTTTTGCGTTGGGTGACCCATTTATGACGTAATATTTGGTGTTAAATATATAGCCTATTTTCTATGGCATCGTCAATATATGTATAAAATCCAAAAATACACCTCATAAATTTATGTTTAAATTTGGTGAATATCCATTTTTTATGTCAAAATTAAGTAAATGTCCACTTTTTTTACATAATTAAGTAAATGTCCATTTTTTCCAAAAATACACCCCCTTCCCCATTCCTAACCCTTCCTCCTTCCCATTTGACCATTTTTAATTTTAACATTGACTAGTCAAGATTGACCATTCCGGTCAACGCCTACATTTGGTGACAATTTTTTGGTGACAGTTGAGTATATTTTTCTGGTGATAATTAATTGTGACAATTATTTTGGTGACAATTGATTTTTTGTGACATTTTATTTTTTCCAGTGACAATTAGGGCAAAATCTTTTCTAGTGACAATTTATTTTCTTTTTTTCTTGTGATAATTGTTGGTGACAAAAACATTTGGGTGACAGGTTATTTTCTTCCAGTGACAGTTGCCAGCAACACTTTTCCTTGGTGACAATGGGGTTTTTTCTGCTAATAGATGATTTTCCTGATGACAATTGTTGGTGACAACTATTAATGACGAGGTTGATGACAATATATTGTCACCATGATATTGTAACCTTAAAAAAATTTGTCACCATAACATTATACATCACCAAGACATTGTCACCAACTACAGAACATTGTTTCCATATTGTTTAATCAACCGTATTGTCACCAACTTATAAAAAAAATTGTCACCAACCTCTTTTCAGTAATCTATTGACATCAACAATAAAACAGTGTAACCAACCTATTTTCATCAAGCTTTGGTCAATAATCTACTGTCACCAATTACGAAACTTTGTCACCAATGTAGTGTCAACCGCCTATTTTTAGAAATTAATTGTCACCAACCAATTGTCACCAACTACAAAGCACTTTCATCAAACTAAAATGTTTACAATGCTAATGTTATCACATTTGTCATCTAATATTAACACATTTTTGTTACAAAACTGAAACCTTAGAACAAGGGGATCATAGACCCAAGAGGGGCTAAACCTAAGCAAACAAAAATTTGATGTACAATATAGTTTAGGGTTTAGGGTATAGTCTTGGCCCTAAACCCTAAATCCTAAACCTTAAACCCTAAAATGTGTGTACAGTACCAATTTTATCAGATTTGTCATCTAATATTAACGCATTTTTGTTACGAAACTGAAACCCTGGAACTAGGGGAGCATAGACCCTAGAGGGGCTAAACTTGAGCAAACGAATAATTCGATGTACAATACTATAATGACATCACATTTGTCATCTAATATTAACGCATTTTTGTTATAATAATAACCCTAAGTAGATGAAATTTGATGTAAACTTTAACTTTGTAATACTTAATTGTCAGACTACATCAACTTGCAAAAATATCAAAACAAAGGGGAACAGTTGAGACATTCATACTTAACATCCAAAATAGCAAGACCCTCTATAGACATCCTCTCTCTCTATACGCATCCATATACTTGTTTGAAATAGCTTCAATACCACCATGAAATGCAAGACCCTCGATATATTTGATGGTATACATACCAAAACTTCCACTACAATTGAACAGAAGGATAATGAAAATAACATTATAGCTAAATGAGATATAAATTCCATTTGTCACCAAAACAGAATATATAACTCTACCAATTGTCACAAATCTTAAAAAAAAACAACAAAATAACAACATAAATTCCATTTGTCATCGAAACAGAATATATAACTCTACCAATTGTCACCAATCTAAAAAAACAACAAAATAACAACATAAATTCCATTTGTCACCAAAACAGAATATATAACTCTACCAATTGTCACCAATCTAAAAAACAACAACAAAATAACAACATAAATTCCATTTGTCATCGAAATAGAATATATAACTCTATCAATTGTCACCAATTGTTGTCACCAATAACATAACACTATCACCAAATATTATCACGAACTAGTAAAAAATGTCACCAACTATAGTCAATATCAATTTTCACAAACTAAAAATCATTGTCACCAACAATTTATCACAAATTATAACACTATAACCACCTATTATTACCAATTACAGAACACTGGTACAAAATTATTTTCACCAACTAGTAAACACTTAAATATACCTGTTATCACCAACTAAAGAACACTGTCACCAATTTTTTTGTCACCAACTATTAAAAACTTGTCACCACCTATTTTCCTTAACTATATAAACTGTCACCAACTACGGAACACTGGCACCATATTTTTTTATTGAACGTATTGTCATAAACTACAAAACAATGTCACCACACTATTGTCATTAATCTCTTGTAAGTAATATATTGTCACCAACAAAATAACAGTGTCACCAACCTATGGTTGGGAGTTACAAAGAAAATAGCCCCAAGAGTCCGGAGCACAAAAGATGTAACTCAAGCAAGCCACACAGGACAATGCACACCACTCCCACAACAACCACGTCAGGTAATTTGTTAGATTTTCATTCACAAAGTATTAAAAAAATCTAAGTTTGAGATAGATATTCAAGTCCAAATCAAATGCACAAACAAATTTAAACTGCACCAAGACAAATCTCACCATCAATAAGAACTAGGCAACAAAATACCGCAATGATAAATTCATGAGCCTTTGCAACGCTCCATCATCGATCCTGATCATCAATCTTAACGAGTGCATCACTCGAGTTGCAACATGGCAACACAGAGACATCATTCATCTCCGCCACAGAGGTCAACAGTCCACGACTAACCTCTTCAAGAGCTAGCAATTGTCGAAGTCAATTCCACATCTCCTACTGAATCACAAATCAAAGCCCCTTCATTTCCATCGAAAACCATACACATAACCAAATATAACATTAGAAACATATTGCCTAATTTCAAGCAGGAACACTAAAACATATTACCCAATTTCACTAAAAAAGATCTATCACTTCCAACAATTGATGAAGCAACATTAAACATACCTTCTGAATCTACTCGGTCTCCTTCCGAATCGCCCATTTTTGACAATTTCTTCATCCTCGAACTCGGACTGAACATGGTCGCATCTCCATTTTCGGCGGCAAAGGAAACAATTCCCAACTCATCGATCGTTCTAGTTTAGATTTAATCAATCGGTTCCGACGAAAATGATCGATCGATAGGCGGAGAGGGTCAGGAGAGGGACGATGAAGTCATTGCGCTTGAGAGACGGGGAAGAAGAGACGTGAGCGACGGTGGCCAAAGAATGAGGGTTTTAATTACAACGAGGGTATGGGAGGGGGGAAGGGGTAAAATATAACAAGGGTATTGTGGGTATTATGAAAATATTATAGACAGTTTCTTAATTGCTAAATAAAAATGGACATTTACTTAATTAAGTATTCTAAATTGATATTTCACCAAATTTTTCCTAAATTTATCAATACCTTCAACTCAAGCGAGTAAAATTTTATTTCTTTATCCGCAAAAGCGATATATCTTTCATAAAAACCTTTTCCATAAATAATAAGGAAGAATATATTAACAAAAATTGAATTCCATGAGTTGATAACTTTTACACGACTAAGTATTTTTTCAATTTATCCAAAACCTTTTATCTTCTTCCTATTGATAAAGTTATTTAATTAGTATGACTATGCTAAGTATTATTTCAATTTCGTCAAAACTTTTTATCTTCTAAAAATATGTTCCTATTGATGAAGATATTGATAAAGTTATTTAATTAGTATGACCATGTAATATATTGATAAAGTTATTATCTTCTAAAGATATGTTCATAAATAGTGAAAATAGGTAAAATCTTAACTTATATAATAGTCTTTAAAATTAGTTAATATCTTCTAAAAATATATTCATATCTAATCAAATTGGGACAAATTTTATCTTATACATATATAGATATATTGATTAAATAGAGTTAGAATAAAAATTTATCTTATGCATGTATTTTAAAATTAGTTCATATCTTCTAAAAATATATCCACATCTAATAAAATTGGGTCAAATTTTACCATATGCATATATAGATATATTGATTAAATAGAGTTAGAATAAACTTTTATTTTATACATATATTGATTATTCAAAAATTTATAATTGGTTCATACGACTACGATTAAGGAGAAGCTGTCATATGTCTTTGACGACTTCTCATTTATTATATAATATAATAGATAGATAGATTTAGATAGATTCTAATAAATAAATAATACTCGTATTAATCTATATATAAATCATTTTTTCTCCAAAAAATTATATATATATATATATATATATATTAGTTTTTATTTAGATTCTCTCAAAATATAAATAAAATTCACATTTATAAGGTAAAAAAAAATTTCTAATATGTTCTTAATTAAATCTCAAATAACTTAATAGATAGCTCTTTATAAATATTTTAATATTTTTTTTATTAATTATGTAGTATCTGATATTTATTACGTTAGTTTACTAAAATATTTAGAGAGAACTGCACAAAATAACCCTAAATTCGAAAATCTTTGCACTCATAACCCATTATCGAAATAATTGTGTGACAGGGAGAGAGCTAGGAAGAAGATCGAGTGAGATCTGACGATGGTGAAGAAGGATCCGGCGGGTTAGCCAGCTCGGGTCTCCCTTATCCTCCATTCCTGGAAGGATCTGGCGATGGTGAAGAAGGATGTGGCGATGGAGGGAGATCCGGGGATGAAGATCGAGTGAGATGCGGCGATGCCGAAGAAGGATCCAGCGGGTTAGCCAGCTCGGGTCTCCCTTATCCTCCGTTCCTGGAAGGATCCGGCGATGGCGAAGAAGGAGGTGGCGGTGGAGGGAGATCCGACGATGAAGTTGGCGGGCCGGGGTTAAGGAGGGAACTGAGGAGGACGGTGACACGGCTCGGAACAGGATACACGAACAAGAAGGACACAACTCGACATCTCCCTTCTTCGACCGGCCTTTTCTTCGACATCAACCTTCTTCGACCGGCTAAACGAAACAGAACCAGCTGGGGCGGGGTTCACTGACTCGACCCGCGGCCTCGAACAACCACACTTGCTAAGATAGTAGAGACTATACAATCATCTCCCCGAGACCCTCAAGCACAAGAACTTCATAAAATTCTACACCTCCTGGGTTGATACATCCAAGAAGAACACAATTTTATCACTGGAATGTTTAGTTTTGGCATTCCAAGGTAGTAAGTATATATACCTTTGTACTTTGATTTTGTGTTAGTAATGATTTGGTTCTGGATTGTTGAAGAGTTTGGATTCCTCACATTATTTTTTTAAAAAAAATGGTGTGGTGTGAGAAGGTATAGGATGAAGCATAGGAGGGTGAGTATAAGAGTTGTCAAAGAGGAGGAGTGTGTCAACCCAGGAGGTGCAAAGGGTGGTGCAGGTGGAGCTTTCGGAGTTTTGCAATTAGATGAGGTGCAAAGGGTGGCGTTGGTTCAGATGAAGACGATTAATTAATCAGATTTTTTTACATGATTTAGGAGATTTGGGAAGCCGGCTACAACTGCAAAAGTGCAAAGTAGCACTTGTTCAATTATTCAAAAAAAATTTTTTTTTTTTTTAGTAGATTTGACCTTTCCTTGTGTCCGTGTGTGGTGTTTTTGTGCCTTTTTGACACATCGACGGAAGTTTGTTATAACCCTAATGTTGTTTTTTCTTGTAACATGTACAAACGAATAGGCCTCATGTATATCCTACTGGATTGTCATATACAATCGAATAGGCGTCATGTATATCCTACCGGGTAACAAGAGTATAAGTCTGAGCTGCCATCACCTTTCCTTGTGCCTGTGTGTATGGTGTATTTGTGCCTTTCTATCACATCGACGAAAGTTTGTTATAATCCTAATGTTGTTTAATCTCTTCTTCTATAGGGGGTGCGTCGGATGCACATCCTAAGAAAACTAAAGAGGTAATTAGGGTCCCTATGACTGTCATGTCAACTGCAGTATGTAACATGTAAGTAATTGATAACTGTCATGTAAATGAAATATTCATTGTGGTGTACTGGTTGTAGAACAAGGCGGGTTGTCGAGCCATTGAAGGTGATGATGGAGGAAGGCATTTGTTGCACCCAATTAATTTCATCCCACTCCACCCGGCCAATTCCCACATCATATAATCAGAACCAGCGTGAATAGAATTTTTGGTTTGGATTGCGGGTGCCTCGTCTTTCTTTGAAAGCTTGCAACCCATTTGCCCAAATTGCTTTGTTTCTAGCTGGGATTGTCTACGCGGGTTTTCACTACATTGGAGAGATGTGCATCTCAAATTTGATCAATTGTCTATGTTGTTCTTAATTTAGTCTATATTTTTTGTTTTGTAAAAAGAAATATAGACAACGGTAAGGGAAGTGATGTAATTTGTTGTTTTTAATTAAGTTTTTAACACATTAAAAAACATGTTAAAAAGTCAAACGACTTAAATTATGAGACAAATGGAGTATTAAATTTAGAAAAAGTAGTGAAAATTGACTTAATAACTATAATGGATGACACAAATGTGAGTTAGGCATATTTCTATATCTTTGTTGTTAAGTTAGAAGAGTTAGGAACAAGCAAAAAAAAAAAAAAAGATTTACAAAGATGTGATGACAAGTATTACCTATTGCATATATAATTAGCCCACCGATCAACTGTCCACTCTATTATTTCCTACTGGACATCTAATGGTTGTCTACTGGATACAATTTGGTTTTTTCTAGTCTATAAGAAGCCCCTTATGGTAATAAGTGTTTGCCTTTGTTATAGTCTTGTAAGAAGCCCCTTGTTTTGGAATAAGTCCAATCAATAATGAAGTCGCATTAATACTTGTCATTATGTACACTATACATGACATCAGTAAAAATCAACTGCCCAACCTGTAATTCCCTACTGGACATCTTATGGTTGTTTACTGGACATATTTTGGTTGTTTCATGTCTTATGTGTTGTTCAATATTTGGCCTTGTTATAGTCAATAACAACTGTAATATACTACCTTCGTCTCATATTACATGACGGTTGTAATATACTACCTCCGTCTTATAAAAATTAATGCTTGCTGTTAACTCAGTTGTTTCGGCGCTGATCAATGCATACTTGAGTCAATTTCTCCACCTCATGCTTCCTAATTCGCCGGATTCTCTCTCATCCCCCCCGAAGACAAACTTTTCACCACCATCCTCTCTCTTCACCTGCTCTTGCTCAAGTCTAGGCCTGCCTCCCCTCTCTTGTTAGACGGCTGAATTTCGAGAAATCGTGATTGTTGAGCCCTCAACTAATATGGTTTTTGCCAAAATCAGCCCGTTCTATGAGCACAACTTCCTTCCGCTCATCCTCCCCCTCCGCCTCTTCATCTTCGTCGAGATTGGGTGCAGCAAACACCTTCCTCTGCCACCAACTTCAATGGATCGAAAACCCGCCACCTTCGTTGCCACTACCACCTTCAATGGCTATCAACACCGCGATTGAACTGAGATGGAAAGAAGGAGATAAGGAAAGTATGAAGGAAAGGAGGTGCTCATATTGTGTTGAATTGCCAACAACTCCATATGTATTTTACATGACACATAATGTGTTTTTACATGACGCCTAGGCGATTTTACATGCCACGTTAATTGTTTTACTTGACGGACCTCATGATCAAGCACATGATCAAACACTCCTCATAAGTTTAAATAGAAGTGTCCCACCACCAAAGGAAGTCCGACTATAAAAGCCAGGACCGAAAACGAAGAAATGGATTTTGGGGAGGGAGATAAGACAAGCAACTGGAACAACTGTATCAGAGCCACTTGATTTTACAAAGTCAACAAAAACAAAGCCATTGTCAGAAAAACTGAGAGCAACAACTATCCATATTTCCACTGTCTTAGTTTGTTCCCATAAGAACTCGGAGATTTCGATCAAGTTAGAAGGGAGAAAGAAGATTTTGAGTTTTTATTACGATGGCCCGGAAGAGAAGAAAAATCTAAAACTTGTCTAGCAGACAATCGAATGGTGTCCAATAGGAAACCATAGGGTGGACAGTTAATTTTTACTATTGGCATGGTCACCCTTTATAACACAGCGTCAGGTACATATTAACTGGTGTCATGTACAAACACTGAGGTTGCTAGACTGGAATGATAAATAGATGGGTGGCATGTAAATTTGATTTGTATGAGATTGACCTAACATGACAGCAGTAAAAATCAACTGCCCACCTGTAATTCCCTACTAGACACCCTATTGTTGTCTACTGGACACATTTCGGTTGTTTCTTGACTTACGTGTTTGTAATGTACTATGGATTGATGTGGTGTTGGCAGATACCTTTTTTGTTCCCTATGCTTGTCTCATTGCAACTTATTTTCTTGTCTCAAAGCAGAACTTCAATTACAAGGTATAAATTTTCGAACTAGAAAAAATAAAAAAGGGAAAATGCATGCGAATGAATGCTTTACATGACACGTGAAATGCTTTACATGACACGTCAATTTTTTCACTTGACACGTGAATTATTTTATGACACGTGAATTGTTTTACTTGACTCATGACTTGTTTTACTTATCACTAATTTTAATATATTCTTACACGGTGCGAGACAAAAAATTGAATTTACTTGACACGTGAATAGATTACACCACTTTTTACTAGCCGATAACAAGGCTTCTAACAGTATTCCTTCCAAGGCTTGCAAATTTCATGTGAAAGAAGATTATTAGCCTCTTGTAACCTACAAGTTGTACGTACGCATATGATCCAAAATTGGCTGATTGTACAATGTTCTGTATGTGTGTGGCAACTTGCAAGTTCAAAACTAGCAAGTAATTACACCATGGAGATAGAGTCACTCGATCAAGTTGCCCTAATTTGAATGCATTTGGATTCATCTGCACGTTCAACAAGTAGATGAAGTTAATAATCAATGTACGTATATGATTTATTAATTATATGAAAATTATGAAGCAAATTAAAGAGTGTAAACACCTTAAAAACAAGCAAATCCATCATGCAAACTCTCCCCAAGTGCAACTGAGGACTCATCAGCCGAGTTCCAAGCACTACAATTTCCCAATGCGGTCATTGTCATAGCCAAGAGCTGGACCATACGAACTCTTGAGGCTTGGCTTGTTGAAGGCCATACAGAAATTTACAGTGTTCATCAAGACATCCTTCGGAATTTAGACCACAAGATTGATTAGTCTTTTTCCACTCATAAGAGGCAAACTAAGACGGTTGCAATTAACAATGAAACATGAACTAAAATGTAGAACATTAGATACGTACACAAGTACACAACTATCCTGCTTAACAAACCCCGTGTACTTCTCTCGAATCCTAGACTATGATTATAATGGTATGTGTTTGCTTATGGAGTTATGCCTATGAGATCGAACAAAGGTCAACAATGAGACATATTAGCTACCCATATAGAGTACGAAAAGAGAAAAATAGCTAACCCATGACGATGCTTTTTAAGGTACGTACCTTTCTCGATCAACCATATAGGTTATCCTCTTGTAAAACCTCCACAGGAATTTTTAGAACAATTAACAAGCTATAAATGATTGATGCTCACAAAATTCATTGACCCAATTTCACCATCTTAAACTGGTCAACTGTGCTTTTTCGATCATGGTACCTTTCTCAATCAAATAGTCTATCAATCTTAAGTTGTGGAGCTTGCATAACATTCAAATGCTGCAATGCATGAATTTTGAGGATCCACAACGAGCGTAATATAGCTCAAAGTGATAATGCATAGCCTGGATGATGTAGGTGCCTTATGTAAAGAGCTAGATGAGCTATGTGATCATCCAACATCCAACAACCATCCTAATACTCCACCCAATACAGCTCCGTAGAAGATTCACCTTCATAGCAAGGTGCGCGCGCTTGTCATTCTTCCAACGAATTTGCAATGACACAACTCGATCACGAGTCCTTAATCTAAATGACACCATATATATTATGAACCAACCTGTACACCACAAGGTGACAGTTAGCCAAAGTCAAGCAATCATACTATGTTTTTTTGTCAAGAAAATGAGTTAAGACTCGTGAGCTTTGATTTTATTAGCACTCCTAAATTTGAATTGCAAAAAAAAACGACCAAATAATATACATTTACACAAGAATTTTTTTATTGTTTACCTATTTTATCCTAGATAACTTCACCAGAAACCACCTCTTGTCAGGAACATCCAAGGAATAGCTCTGGATGGGCATCTAACTAACTAAACAGAAATTGCCTCTTGAGGGTGGAGTTGAGGTTTACAATAATCTCAACAGAAATAGTCTATGGTGTCACCTCCCTTGTCAGTCGACTTCATACTTCTAGTAGTATTGTCATGGTAACCCTCAGCTTATAAACTGTTAAGACAATTGAAGCTCTCTACCAATCAAACAAACTCCTCATGGCTAAAAGGATACTCAATCTAAAAGTGCAAAACAAATAATGCTTTTTGGGGAGAAGTTACCTTGAGTAGGGTACCACTCCCGAGATCAGCCACACCTGCATATAATACATCAAAGGATAAACCGTTAAGACAATTGGGAAATAGTTGGACTAGAAATTTTGGTTGAACTAAACATGGGATTCTTTCCAACGTTTTTCGGTATTAAAGAGCCAAACAACTGAACTGTGACAATGTTTTTTGTAACGGTCCAGAATTATAATTTTCGGGTTATGTTTCAAGGGATGAAACCCCTTGTTCAGATCTTGCAATCCAAGTACGGGTCGAGGTTTCAAAATCATTTTAAGATTGGTAGAAAGAGGGATTTCAAACCCTAAAAACTTCGAAGGGTTGTTGGGTACCCTTAACCTGTCCTAGGACTATGTCGCGAAATTCAATTCCAACGAAAGTAGGGTGGAAGCAAGGTTAAGATACAAAGCGCCACTGCAGAGCCGGGTCAAAACCAAAATATAAGTGAGTGATTATCATTTATACAAAGTTAGAGGGTTAGCCAAATTCTTCGATTCGACAAAGGGATTCCCGTCACAAAAGCAATGAGCAAACAAGGAGCGGTACCCGACACTAACCACGAAGTCAGGCCCGGTAATCGCCTGCGGGTCCTCTGACCGCGCTGAGGCCACATAACATGCCTATACCTAAATAAAGGATGACTAATGCAGTACAAGATTTAAATCACATAAGCATGCTTGACATTTATAATAATATGCATAAGTGTTGTAAAGGGGCCAAGACAATGCCAAGTGGCATATCCCTCTCCTACTCCACCCCCTTTTTCATGAGCGGACCTGGCCAGTACGGTACCCATTTCATCGTGGTGGTGCATGGACCACGGAAGAATAGCATGCTCAACAACACAACAAAACACATCATCATAACACCGCTTGCCCGATGGTGCTGGGCTATAGTAACCTGCTCATATTGCCTCGATTGACTTAGGGCACCCGATGAGGCTGGGCTACCCTATGACCCTAGCAAAGACTCTAGGACTATCATATATAACGATCGTTCTGTATTCAAACACACATAGTAACCACATGCTCAGTTCCATGCAATCCAGCCATGATACTACATGGTATGCTTTACTATGCAACGCCTACACATCATATGGCACATCAGGCAAGAGGTCCAGGTTACTGAGTAAGTCACGTAGGATACTTACCTGAGAATGCAGAACAACAAAATAACGCAATCAAGGGCCCAAATACAAGTTCAAAGCAATCCACCCGCAATACACACCTAACATCAAGCCATTCCCGTAGGCTACTGAACCAACATTCTCACGCGCACAAACCTAGGTTCTCAATATCCTCAAAACCAATCGACGGTAAAACCATTTTCCAAAACCCTTTCCGATTTGATCAAAGCTAGTCAACCGAAAGTATTCTTCCAATTCAATACCATTGATAAAACATACCAACAATATCCTCCAACTTCTTCCCAAAACTAACAGTATCAAACCAAAACAAGGAATCCCGACATTTGAAATGACACTTTAAATTATGACTTCATGTTCGAAATAGTTCCGTCAAATCCCTTTTTTAACAATGAACATTTAAAATAATATTTCAAAACTCGTTTCCCAAAATACCCTCGTTCAAAACATCTTCATAAGGATCGAATCAAGAATCGACAATCGAAGTCCAAGACACAAGTGGGGGCTCGGCCAAGCTACTTAGGGGTATATCGCGGCCGCGACATACTCCTAGTTCCCCACCACGAGACCCTTCTCGCTGGCTGTGACTCGCGGCCGCGAGATTCGTGGCCGCGGCCGTGAGAGGGTGTCCCGCTAGATGGCCTCTCGATGCTGTGAATCGCGGCCGCGAGGGCCGTGGTCGCGGTCGCGAAAGGTAATCTTCAACCTCTGGCCTGGTTCCAACTCACGGTGGC
This sequence comes from Persicaria maculosa, assembly GCA_963922045.1. Lineage (NCBI taxonomy): Eukaryota > Viridiplantae > Streptophyta > Magnoliopsida > Caryophyllales > Polygonaceae > Persicaria > Persicaria maculosa. The sequence continues at coordinate 53,898,787 of OY998251.1, read as the reverse complement.
GACCATGGTTTCGCCGCCGCGAGTACGAACATGGGTTTTGCCCATTCTTGCTCGTTCTCGTTCGTTTCAAACCCGTTTTTGTTCAAACTTGTTTTAAAACCTTTCTAAAGCGAAGCACAACACAACCAACACAAAAGCGACCGCAAATAAGACTAGAGGGGAGAGCGGAAGAGGGACTACCTAGCCTCTCAAAGGCTTGAGCAAATCTTGTGAGAAGAGGGCCTTGGGAGCTTGGATCCAACGACTTCTTGCTACGACATAGCCTAGAAAGGTAGAGTGTGAGATAAATGAGAAACTTTATCGAGGAACAACTCCTAAATCAGAAGATTCAAAGGAAGGAGGCTTACCTTTTGCACAAAGATGAAAATGGGAGAGAAAAGATTCGAATCCACACCAATCCTCGAGAGATCTAAAGTTTCTTGACCTTGGAAGGAGGAGGAGGAGGTCAGAAACTCACGACAACAATCAAATTCAACAAAAGACGAGAAAAAAAGTGAAAACCATAAGATTTACCTAGAAAACATACCTCCTGGGCTCGGAGTCGCGGCGGCGAGGAAGAACGTCGCGGCCGCGAGGAAGAACTTGCGTTGCTGGGTTCTTGGTCGCAGCGGCGAGACGGGGAGTCGCGGCCGCGAGATTTTCCTCAGAACTTGGGTTTTGCTCGGATTTGGCCTTCCAAACTCGAATTTGTGGTTCTTTTGTGGGATTCAGACTTCTTGAGGTGGTTTTGAGGTGTTTGGGCTCAAGAAACACAAAAGGCAGAGAGAGAGAGGTGGGAGATTGGATCAAAGGGAGGAAATGGGGGGTCTTTGGTGTATGGTTTTTGGAGCTAGGTGAGATCCATCTTGGGGAGGCAAAAAATCAGATTTTTGTTGGTTGATTGATGCAAGTGAGAGGGTGAGAATCCACTTAGGGATTGGAGAGACTTTATAGTGGCACACTAGGGTTAATTTACAAGAAGACAAAGTCATCAAGAGGAGAGAGATAGAGATAGACATGACGATGAGAGAGAGAGGGTGCTTCTTCTCTTCCGACTTTGAATCCCGACATCCCATCCCGACATTCAACAATCCAAAATCCGACCCCGTTCTCAAATTCATTTCCAAAGACATCCAAATTCCGGAATCGAAATCACGCAACTAGGATTGAAAATCCATCGTTTAAAACCTAAAACATGTAAGAATATATTTGGAAAAGTTCTAAAAATGAAATTTGCTCGAGAACGGTTTTTCGAAACTTTCCCTTTTTAGAAACCCCGAAATTCCGTTCTTTACATTCATCTACTTCTAAAAACAAGTATCGTTCTCGAGACTAAAGCTTCAAATCCGTGCAAAACATCCAATCCAAAAATCCGTATTTAAAAAAAAAAACACGTTTCAACCCCCCATTTTCGAATCGGCCACCCAAGCCGAAACTCGAGAGGTGGACACATCCACCTCGAAGGGCTAATCCCGCATTCCTTCCTAAGTTCCAGATCATGCAACATGATTTGCAACTCAACAAGTACCAAAACCAAAAGTCTCATCAACATCATATATAAGCATAATACCATAAGCCATCTCGCACATGGCAAGTCAAACATAGTCATAAACATACTAGCAAACCTCAAATACTAAAATAACAACAAGTCGCAGCATGCTACGAGTCATACTAACAATCTAAAACATACTCGACATAACAAGGTTTCATAACATCCTACGAGTCATAGAAGTATCCATACATCACACGAAGGGCATCACAAGGTATGGTGAGCTGTCACAGAACTAACCAACACACATGCAAGGAGAGTCAATCCTGGCCATAACACCTTGGCTCGGAGCCCGCAGTAGGAGGGGCGAGACCGTCATCTGGTCCCGTCCGCGGTACATCAAGTGATGGGGATGAATGGGCGTCGGGTCCTCCGGGTGATAACCCTGTGAAGCAGGTTGGTCTCGAGGGTCCAGGAGGTATCTGAACTCGTCCCAGAAGTAGTCCTCCGCTAGTGGTGGCTCCGCCCCCGTGTCTCTGTGCATAGGTCGGTGGTGGAGGCATAGGGGTCTCCGTACATCTAAAGGCAGGTGCGGTCGTGGTCCTCCCACGCTGGGGGCAGTGGGGTGCTCTGTGCCCTCGAGCTCTACAAGAGAAGCATCTAATAGTCCATCGTGGGCAGCTGGCGGCGTAGTGGCCGGTCTCGAAGCAACGGTAGCAAGTGATGGGCTAAACCGGGGTGTCTCTATCTAGCGTGACGAGTGTTGATGAAACTCGAGGCGGAACTCCTCCACATCTCCTGGCATAAGGGCCCCTGATAGTGGCAGTGGTCCTAAGGAGTCTCATAACCGTAGATCCCCTCCTCCCCTGAATGAGTGGTGCATGGTCTGCCGCAGCCGACAGAATCCGCGGATGAGTGCTCGGGGTCGTAGTCTCTGATGTCACAGGTCGATCCTCTCTGATAAGATCCCTCAACATCTCTCGAAGCTCGTCTCGGCCCACTGGAATCACTAACTAAATGGGAACTGTCTGGTCGCGGCTCGCATCCATCGCTCTACTGCGAAACATTGAGATCTTCATACTCAGCACAACATGCTTGAGAACTCTACGCTAACACTCCCCATGGCTCAAGATCACCATTCTAACAATACAACACACACAATCTCAGCCTAGGTGCCTCAAGGACAAAACTAACCGACGGACAACCAGCGGTAGGATCTCAGATTAAGCCTATCAACCATAATGCTCCCAAGATTCCCTCCGATCTCCAAACCCCCAAAAAGGAAGTCCCACACTTTCCCAAAGCTCGAACCCTCTTCTTAAGCCATCGACTAATACTAATCCACCTCTACGGGTCGACCTCAACTTTCTATTACTAGCCTTACCTTCTTCCAATCCTTAAGCGTGCAGTCTTGCCCTCAACCTTACGATATCCTCAAGAATCGTTTGCCAACTCTTCATAATTCGAAAAGATCCAGCTACTCCTTACATACCATTTCTTCCCTAGTCGAAATTTTCCCAAATCACAACTCAAAAGGATCTTAACGGCAATTCTAGTAACTATCCTCAAGACAACCAGTGATTCCTAGTAAGCATCAAGCTCTCAAGCTGCCCGAAGCCAGTAGCGAAATCCCAAGACTTACGATCTCTCCACCAAAAGCCTACCATTAAACCTTGAGCAAAACCGATTTCCACCACTACCAAAGTCATCCAAAATCTCCTACCTAGACGACCCAGTCCTCAACCGTAAAATCCCCAAGTGCCTCTAGCAGAACACGATTCTTACTTTCTCAAAATCCGCCTCCAACAACCTAATTACTTCCCTTGTACATCAAGCCCTCACACGAATTCCCTTAAAAGTTCCTCCATCCATACTCTAGTATCACACTCTTCTTAAACGCCGAACAAATCACCTGAGCCTCCTCAAAACTCCGTCTCACTCTATCTCCTTCATATCTTAAATTTCGACTCCTAGCGCTCCCTATTTCTCTAAACGAAGGACCACAATCACACGATAAGGAAGAAGAACCAGCATACGCACATAGTCAGCATATTAACACAACAAGGCAAGTCAACATTCGGTATAGCTTGGCAGGCATGTGTTAGCACATCAATTTGTCAAGAATCATCATGGCGTGGTCGATGGTCCGAACGGAAAACAAGTACTCTTGTTCCATAGGCGATGTCGAAGTTAGCGTACGGATTTTAGTCGACGGGGCTAGAGGAGGGACAAGGCGGACAACCTCAGATTCCTTTCGTAGACAAACACAGACCAACACTAGCAACAATACTAAAGACAGACTCAGACCCAATAATATCAATGATGCCCTGGTGGAAGTCTATTAGGTTTTAATCGCGATGAGTAAACACAATTCATCATGGAGCATATCAATCACTCTAGCTCATACTAGCATGAACCTAACTCATTGTGAACTACATACTCATTCACTTCAGAAAACACAATCGAGTCTTGCACTAATGTAGGTGAGATAAGCTAATAGCATATTCTTCCTGGAAAGCAAACATGCTTGCCAATCCTAAACGAGGTATGCGGAATAACATGGTAATTATCACATATATAACCTATGCACGGGCAGGGTGTATGCATCAACGAGTGAGGTTGAATCTAGCATGGCGAGGTATAACCAGATTAAGTGTCATACAAGAACACATAGGAACAACATAGTAATTATCACTGATAATATTAATGATCATGTGTGAGGTCACGGATGGCATGTAATCATACGATGAGATGCATTTAGAAGGCATAAGTTCTACATGTTACCAACGACACATGATGTGATACAAGTAGAGTCAGGAATCATTAAAGGGGTCCCACAAAATATTTACAAAACAGGAGGCATCATTAAAAGTAACAAGAAGGACACTATGGGCGATATAGATTAGAATCATGCTGGGAACGATCTACCATGGGGCATATATAATGGTGCAATAATCACCACATCATAGAACAATCACAACACATATTCAATTAGCGAGTCATACTTGGAAGCACAAGCCTACATGATCCTAATAGCACACATCGAATATGAGTATAATAAAAACAATTTTACTAAATTCATGCATGCGGAAACATGGTATAGTGTGGTGTGTGATCATGCGAGGTGCCAAGTCCTACGTTCATGCAAGTATGAGAGGATATCATAGGGTAATAGAGGAACACTACCGAGCGATAACATGTAAGCATGCTAGGATAACCCATCACGAAAAGCAAATCGATCATTGAATTCAACATCAAACTAGTTTGCATGAGTGAGACATGTTAAAATATTAGAAAGAGGAAAGTACCACACTATCAGAAACCTAGCTCAAAAGGAAATCAGCGATAATGTAGGCAAGATATAGATACGCACAAGTCACACTAAGGATCCTACATGATGCTAAAGGCTCAACACGACGTACGATACATGCATGCAACTAATCATGACGATGCGTAAGAAATCACCCAATCACATTCCAACAATATAGAAGCATGAGAAGAGTTTAACGAGATATAACACGAGTCTAAGTAATGGGCAATATGATTAGAATACGGGGCATGAGTGCAAATCGACACATACTAGGGTAACATGCATTCATCAAGACTTGATTATACCGCATATCCTCCATTCTACTCAAGTAATGCACAACAATATTAATTTGCAATCAACAATAGTCGATTAGCGAATACAAAATAGATGGGCATGCTATAGGTTCTGGTCACAAAGGGAATAATAAGCATCGACACATTATCATCCAACATGCTAAGGCGATCATCTACAAGTATTCATACAAAAGAAGTTGATCACACTATCATGAATCTAAACCAGGAGCAAATACGGTCATGTAGTTTCTTATCATATGGTTCATGCTTCCAATCAATCATATGGTTATAGGCCAAGTAAACATGCTATAACAACATACAGTCATGATAGAAGGCAAGGCACAACACGAGACTTAAGCAATATAATCAATCACATATGTAATAGCATGAGCAATCTGTACTAATGGTCATTCGCAAGGTGTTTGCAGGAGGCTACAAGATCATGTCATACAATTCAGAGAGAGTCACCATTACAACTGGACAGAGATCCCTAAGCACAACCATTGACTTTTCCCAACCGACTCATCATCCCTCTTTCCGGTGGGACGCCGGTACGGCTCTTCATGGTAAGGAGACACTGGTTGATCGTCATAAAAATCAGGAAGGGCAGCCCCAAGAAACACCTTACCTTTGACTCAAGGGGAAATCAAGAACCACCTTCCAATACTCACTCAGACAATCTTCACGTTCCTACATGATTCCCGACACAATGTGTTTACCAACCCAATTCCCCGTAGAAGACACTGACATTCGGGAGAAAGACTAGATAAAACCGTCAAGAGTTTAGCATAGTGGAAGGGGCTGTTCTACACAAGCTGAGCTTGACCACATAGAAATGAGGGCACCTCCACTATCCCATCGACAGAGATCAGTCAATGCACACTTCATTGTTAGGATATACAAATTAGGTTGTTATCATGTCAAGCACTCAACAAAGAATCCGTCATAGGCAATTATAATGATCCTCTTCGAGGGAGATCGCCCTCGAGCCCAATTGATATATATAGAAGAACACGTCAAGCTACCTAATGCCGCTCTTCGAGGAGCGACTGACCGGAGGGGCAAAACCTTGCGATCCTACCTAACTTGCCACTCTAACCACGTTGGTGCAATCTTTTTGGAGTCTTTCGAACCCTCTATAAAGAGCAAGCTAGTATTTTGACTACCCATTCCCGGCAACATCCACTAGGGATGGTACTAGCGCCTTTCTACTCATTCGTTCCCATTTGGTCGATTGTCCTCTTTTATACAAGTCAAGTTCTTTACTTAGTCCGATTTGGGTTAGGCATATTAAAATCGTTTTGCCCCCTTTTAAATCCTTTTCAAAAGTCCTTGAAACTCGGGAGCGGTTTTCAAAACATACACTCGACCCTTGTGTACCCGAATTGCAAAACCTCGGCTCTTATACAAACTTTGTAACGGCCCAGAATTATGATTTCCAGGTGACGTTTCAAGGGATGAAACCCCTTGTTCGGATCTTGCAATCTAGGTACGGGTCGAGGTTTCAAACTCATTTTAAGATTAGTAGAAAGAGGGATTTCAAACCCTAAAAACTTCGAGGGGTTGTTGGGTACCTTTAACATGTCTTAGGACTATGTCGCGAAATTCAATTCAAACGAAAGTAAGGCGGACGCAAGGTTAAGATACAAAGCGCCACGGAAGAGCCGGGTCAAAACCAAAACATAAGTGAGTGATTATCATTTATACCAAGTTAGAGGGTTAGCCAGATTCTTCGAATCGCAAAAGGGATTCCCGTCACAGAAGCACTAAGCAAACAAGGAGCGGTACCTGACACTAACCACGAAGTCAGGCCCGGTAATCGCTTGCGGGTCCTCTGACCGCGCTGAGGCCACATAATATGCCTATACCTAAATAAAGTATGACTAATGCAGTACAAGATTTAAATCACATAAGCATGCCTTACATTTATAATAATATGCATAAGTACTGTAAAGGGCCCAAGACAATGCCAAGTGCATATCGCTCTCCTACTCCGCCCCCTTTTTCATGAGCGGACCTGGCCAGTATGGTACTCATTTCATCGTGGTGGTGCACGGATCACAGAATAATAACATGCTCAACAACACAACAAAACAGATCATCATAACACCGCTTGCCCAATGGGGATGGGCTATAGTAACCTGCTCATATTGACTCGATTGACTCAGGGCACCCAATGAGGCTGGGCTAGCCTATGACCCTAGCAAAGACTTTAGGACTATCACAGATAACGTCCGTTCTGTATTCAAACACACATAGTAACCACATGCTCAGCTCAATGCAATCCTAGAATGATACTACATGGTATGCTTTAATACGCAACACCTAGACATCATATGATACATCAGGCAGGAGGTCCAGGTTACTGAGTAAGTCCCATAGGATACTTACCTGAGAATGCAGAACAGCAAAATAACGCAATCAAGGGCCCAAATGCAAGTCTGAAGCATTCCAACATCAATACACACCTAACATCAAGCCATTCCCATAAGCTATTGAACCAACATTCTCACGCGCACGAACCCAGGTTCTCAATATCCTCAAAACCAATCGACGGTAAAACCATTTTCCAAAACCCTTTCCGATTTGATCAACGTTAACCGAAAGTATTCTTCCAATTCAAAACCATTGATAAAACATACCAACAATATCCTCCAACTTCTTCCCAAAACTAACAGTATCAAACCAAAACAAGGAATCCCGACATTTGAAATGACACTTTAAATTATGACTTCAAGTTCGAAATAGTTTCATCAAATCCCTTCTTTAACAATGAACATTTAAAATAATATTTTAAAACTCATTTCCCAAAATACCCCCGTACAAAACATCTTCATAAGGATCAAATCAAGAATCGACAATCGAAGTCCAAGACACAAGTGGGGGCTCGACCAAGCTACATAGGGGTATGTCGCGGCCGCGACATACTCCTAGTTCCCCACCGTGAGACCCTTCTCGCTGGCTGTGACTCGCTGCCGCGAGAGCCGTGGTCGCGGCCGCGAGAGCTGTGGTTGCGGCCACAAGAGGGTGTCCCGCGAGATGGCCTCTCGCTGCTGTGACTCGCGGCCGCGAGGGCCGTGGTCACGGCCGTGAAAGGTCATCTTCAACCTCTGGCCTGGTTCCAACTCGCGGTGACGACCATGGTTTCGCCGCCGCGAGTACGAACTTGGGTTTTGCCCATTCTTGCTCGTTCTCGTTCGTTTCCAACCCGTTTTTCTTCAAACTTGTTTTAAAACCTTTCTAAAGCAAAGCACAACATAACAAACACAAAAACGACCCTAAATAAGACTAGAGGGGAGAGCGGAAGAGAGGCTACCTAGCCTCTCAAAGGCTTGAGAAAATCTTGTGAGAAGAGAGCCTTAGTAGCTTGGATCCAACGAGTTCTTGCTAAGACAAAGCCTAGGAAGGTAGAGTGTGACATAAAAGAGCAACTTTATCGAGGAACAACTCCTAAATCAGAAGATTCAAAGGAGGGAGGCTTACCTTTTGCACAAAGATGAAAATGGGAGAGAAAAGGCTCGAATCCACACCAATCCTCGAGAGATCTAAAGTTTATTGACCTTGGAAGGAGGAGCAGGAGGTCAGAAACTCACGACAACAATCAGATTCAAGAAAGGACGAGAAACAAGTGAAAATGACAAGATTTACCCAGAAAACATACCTCCTGGGCTCGGAGTCGCGGCGACGAGGAAGAACGTCGCGACCGCGAGGAAGAACTTGCGTTGCTAGGTTTTTGGTCGCGGCGGCGAGACGGGGAGTCGCGCCCGCGAGATTTTCCCCAAAACATGGGTTTTGCTCGGATTTGCCCTTCTAAACTCGAATTTGTGGTTCTTTTTGTGGGATTCAGACTTCTTGAGGTGGTTTTTGAGGTGTTTGGGATCAAGAAACACAAAAATAGGAGAGAGAGGTAGGAGATTGGATCAAAGGGAGGAAATGGAGGGTTTCTGGAGCTAGGTGAGATCCATCTTGGGGAGGCAAAAAATCAGATTTTTGCTGGCTGATTGATGGAAGTGAGAGGGTGAGAATCCACTTAGGGATTAGAAAGGCTTTATAATGGGACACTAGGGTTAATTCACAAGAAGACAAAGTCATCAAGAGGAGAGAGAGAGAGAGAAAGAGAGAGAGAGAGAGAGAGAGAGAGAGAGAGAGGATGAGAGTGAGAGAGAGGGTGCTTCCGCTCTTCCGACTTTGAATCCCGACATCTGACAGTCCAAAATCCGACCCCGTTCCCAAATTCATTTCCAAAGACATCCAAATTCCGAAATCGAAATCACGCATCTAGGATTTAAAATCTATCGTTTAAAACCTAAAACATGTCGGAATATATTTGGAAAGCTTCTAAAAATGGAATTTGCTCGATGATGGTTTTCCGAAACTTTCCCTTTTTAGAAACCCCGAAATTCCGTTCTTTACATTTTTTGATGATCATTCATTATAGCTGTGTCAAATCAAATTGATATTCGTCAATTCGACATCTTCTTGAACGTGAAGCACTTCAACCTCTTGTTTAATTCACCCTTCTGTTGAATTTGATGTGCAAGGAACATCTTATGGATATAACACCTTCAATCTATGAAAGCAGACCGGCAGGTTTCCTCCGGATCCGATCCCCTTCCTTCTCTCTTCCCTTTCTCTCCTTTGCAACGGGCTACCGGGTACACAGGTTACCTTCGGATCCGGTTTGTGCAAATAAAATCCGGATCAGGTTAACCTTGCAAACTTTTACCAAACATGGGTTAGTTTAGCAACTTGCCTAAATATCTATACACAGATGGATTATGACTACATATTGTGGTTAAATAATATTTTAATAATTTATTTTGGCCAAAAAAAATAAAATATATATAGATATAAATAAAAAGGAAAATAACAATTATTAAAGGATGATTTAGCTAATTGTACCTTTGGGAAAACCTAATTAGCTAATTGTACAAAAAAAAGGTGGTGTGTACCCATGCCCATTTCCTTCCCTTCCTTCCTCTCACTTTCCCCCTTCCTTCCCTTCATTCCTCCCACGTTGACTATTGATGTCACTTTCTTATGATGCCATTTTTTTAACCGTTGACCACTAATGCCACTTTTTTATGCCATTTTTTTATGTCATTTTTACCCCATTGATGCCATTTTTTCAAAGTAATGTTTTGATGGCTTTTTTGAATTTTTTTCTTTAATGTGATGCCACTTATTTGAAATCGTATTTTGATGCCACTTTTTTAATTAAATCATTTGATGCCACTTTTTTAATTCAATTGATCACATATCGATATAATTTTGTTGATTATACTTTTATTCACTGATGACACGTTTGTGATTACACTTCATTTGTGATGACATTTTTATTACATTTTTATACAATTGATGACACAGATGCATAAAATATGATTAAACTTCACTAGTGATATCTTTTATTGATGACTTTTATTCATTGATGACATTTGTGATTACACGTCATTGATCTCACTCTAAAGGCTCGGATTTTAAATTCTATTATGTTCGGAAAAAGAAATTTAAAAATGAATTTAAATCGGATTTAAAGCTCGTTTAACGGATTTCGACCCGAATTTAAATTTTGACGACCGATTCCGTCCTTTTTCCTCATGAATTTAAAATAATTGTCGGATGGGGATATCCTTTTAAGATTTAAAAAGCTAATTGATCGAGAAAGCGAGATTCGGAGAACCTAACATTCGGGAACAAATTTTGGGCTTTGAAATGCGCATATTCATTATTATTCACGGGTATTCAGTTTAACTGGTATCCCCATTTAATACCCGTCACATCAATCTTTTCCCCATTAATAACCATCTTATCTCAGCCCCCCTACCCTCTGCAAAACCACCCTACCCCTACCTCTACCCTTTGCAGTCTGCAGCAGCTGCTCCCGCCCCCCTCTATATCTTCTTCGACACTCTTCAATCTCCATCACCTCCTCTCTCCTTCTTTCACTTCCGTTCTGCCCTCTTGCTCTCTTCACCACCACCGTTTCCACCATCATTGTCTTCACCAGCACTCTTCGTCGTTGTTCTTAACCACCACACACGCCACCGTCTCCTTTTCTTTCTTCCCTCCTTCCACCGCGCGCTACCAGCAGAAAGACCCACGCACCCCTATGAGCCACCACCAGAAGCCAGAGCAGCGCAGAAGCTCCCCAGCGCCGCCACAAGCCTTCGAAGGTTCGGAACTCCGTCACCCCATTCGAGCGTGAACAATATCCGGTAAGCTGTTCTCCTTCGTTTCCGATCCGAATCACCCCCGAGTTCCTCCATCACACTCACCCATGTTCGACGGGCCATCACGAGCCACCGACGAAGCCCAAAACTCCAATCGAGAGTTCTGAAGTCGTGAACATCCTCGGTGAGCGTTCGAACCTCCTTCCTCTTCCCTGGTACGTTTCAATTCTTTTCTTGTCCTCGGGTGGTTGGAGTGTGCGTGAGGGCTGAGTGTGGAGAGGTTGGGTGAGATCGAGGGCTCCGGCGAGCATTGAGGGCGGCGAGACGAGCTTGAGAGTGGTGTGAGCGAGCAGGGCTGAGAGCGGAGACGAACGAGTGAGGTCGAGCGTGTGTGAGCGAGGTTGAGGAAGGGGTGAAATCGAGCCTCACAGGCGAGCTCGAGAGTTGGCGGACGAGGCGGACGCGACGTTGAGCGGAGCACAGTTGCACGAGGAAGGAGATGCACCGGCGGGAACCTCCGGTTTGAATCGAGGAAGAAGACGTTGGTGGGCCCTTCTTGTTTTTTAATTGTTAATGTTAAACCGATTGGGTTTATCGTTTATGCGGGTTAGGTTAGCTTTGGTTGGGTTTGGTTCGATTCGGGTTTATTCGCTCATTTAATTATTTAATGGTAACTAAAATAACATATAATATTACTGGGGGTTTAAAATATATTATTTGGACTTATAGATTTTAAAAGTAATTTGAAATTGAATTTCAAAGATGCCATATTACGTTTATAAATAAATTGAAAAAGGATTTTAGTGAGTATTTACAAGGGTCGGGATTCTTAACTAGTTAACGAGGGGTTTTACCCTTCGAAATGTAAGTCGGGAATCATAATCCCGGGCCGTTACAAAGGTGGTATCGGAGCCAGGTTTTGCAATCCGAGTACAATAGGTTGGAGTGGTTTTGAAAATCGCCCAATGATTTCAAATGATTTTGGGAACTGTTTTTAATGGGGCAAAATGAATTTAATTTGTCTTAAAACCTCAATGAATAAAGGGGAAACAATCTCATGGGTAGAGACCAAAGCGATAGTCCTCCCTTATGGATGTAGAACTTGGGGAACGGTAAGCAAAATATTAGCTTTTATTTACATATGGGCCTAGAAGACTCCAAGGAACACCATGGAGGTTGGAGTGTTTAGTTAGGAGGCCGTGAGGTTTTTTCCCCTTTGGTTAGCCGTCCCTCGAAGGACGGCATAGATCGTCTCTATGCTTACGTTTATATATATATATATATATATAGACACACACACACACATATACATATATGCAATTGGGCCCGAGGGAGATCCTCCTCGAAGAGGATCATATTAATCGTCGAGTGCTTCTGTGCTAAGTGTTTAAATTAACCATTCATGTGGCCATCATGGTCGATACTAGACGCGGTTCAGTTGGGCGTGGAGGTAGGGCACGTCGTGGCAGGGGACGCCCCCGTCGGATTATTGTTGAGAGCGTCGAGGAGCGCACCACTGACGATCACGCTGAGGAGCGAGCTTCGCCTCCACCGGCTGACGACTAGATTCCGATTTCCACAAAGACTAGGCTTGGGTAGCTAGAGACTGCGCTTCACGACATTTCGATCGAGTTATGAGGAGGAGCCCGATCTATAGCACCGACGTTCGAGGTTCCTATTCAGTCAGCTGAGCCCGTAACCGATGCGCGCCCTGAGAAGTGCGTCGACTGGGTCAAGATGCTAGCTCAGTGTCGTCCTCCGGCATTTACTGAAGAGGTTGGGGAAGATATTGAGAGATGGTTTCGTGAGATGGATGGGTTGTTCGACCACATTGCTATACCCGCTTCAGAAAGACAGAGACTTGCCGCCGGCCGTCTGCAGAGAGATGCTTTTACTGTTGGTTTGTATATATAAGATAGGCCAGGTTGAGTGGATCTACAAGGAGTTTAGGGATCTGATGTTGAAAGAGTACCGCCCTCCTGGGATTCAGACAGCCCGAGAGGTATCCTTTCTGCGAGGCTACTACGACCGATCAGTTTCTATCTCTACCATCGTCTGCCAGTTCAAGAAGGAGCTGGTCTACTGTGCTCACTTGTGCCCTTCCGATGAGAGCCAGATTCGCGTGTTATCGATGAGACTGCCACCTCCCATACTTCTGCATGCCTCTAGCTTGAGAGCTGTCAGCTTTGATCGATTCCTTGAGGTCATCCTCCTGTACGACCATCAGCGGATCTTGTCCGAGACTGCATATACCATTTCTCGCTCTTAGACGAAGAGAGCAAGACATGCGAATGTTCGCGGAGATGACAGATCCAGGAGAGGAGACTCTGGAGAAGGATTTAGAGGAGGATATCACGGAGTTGCACCGAGGGCACCCCAGCCACCCGCTCCAGCTGTTTATGGAGGAGATGCACGAGTGAGGAGTGTCACTTGCCATGGATGCTTCGAGAGAGGTCATTATGTCGCTTCCTACACAGACCGTTCGATTGTCTGCTTTACTTGCGGCACCATGGGACACTGAGCTGCCCGTTGTCCCCAGAGAGGTAGAGCCCCGCCGACTGTACATCCGCCGAGACTTCCTGCCGCTCCTCAGCCTCCACTCCTAACATATCCCAAGGGTTAGGGGCGAGGAGATGCTTCTGATAGAGGTCGAGGCGGAGGTAGAGGAGGTAGAGGTTTCAGACGAGGAGGTAGAGGACCATCTGGGTCAGGTTAGGGTAGAGGATCATCTTCAGTGGGACCTTCTAGGTCAGGGTATGATCGAGGCTAGAGTTTTGGAGGCCGAGTACCAGCATTACTCTCACCGCCCCGCGTATTTCAGATGAGAGTTGATGATTGTACTGCCCCTACTTCTGCGGGTACGATACTGTTCCGTATTGAGTGCTTGGTTATACTGTTTGATACTGGTGCTACTTACTGCTTTATAGCAGAGGCGTGTGGTTCTAGGCTGAGCCTGAGCTGCATGAGTGGTTCACCCCTTACTATTTGTATGTCGGATGTGCCAAGATTAGGAAAAGTCGAGAGATCTTAGGGTGCCCTATCCGTATAGATGAGCGTGAGTGGCCAGCCGACCTTATCGTCATCCCGCTGACTTTGGAAGATCTTATTCTGGGCATGGATTTCATGGATCACTAAGGAGCGATTATCAACCATAGGATGAGGACGGTGTCTATCTTGGCAGATGACGGGGCTAAGCACCAGGTTTGGGGAAGTGACCCCAAGAGGAACGGGGGGCTCATCAGCTTAGTCAAAGCTGTCAGCCTTCTAGATCAGGGCTGCGTCGGATATTGGTGTTATGCCATAGAGGTGGATCGAGAGCGACTGTTGTAAGGAGGAAATCGAGTATGCAAAAATATAATGTAAATAAACTAAGCCAAACCAGATTCCGTCCCTTGCAAATAATTACAAGACCTCCTCCTGATGTAGCAGCGGGAAGTCAGGATCGATCCACGAGGAAGCGTGTTAGCGGATCCTAGGTAGCGGAGAAATCTCATGGACAGAAGTCGACAACAGGTGCTAGATCTCGACTAGGGTAAGTCGACAGGAGATCAGGCAAGTCGAACAACGCAGCAGTCACAGGCACTGGGTGTAGTCGATCTCGACCAGAGGCTACTCGAGGTCGAGTAGAGTCTTGGTCGACGTCGATTTGTCTTGTCGAGCACCTGCACACAGAAGCTACATCGATGCTAGATCGAATATTAGTAACTCGAGGTCGACCAGTGTTGGTCGAGATCGAGTAAGGGCAGAAAACGAAACAAAAGAATTAAAGTAAAGGCAAATGCTTTGGGATTCGGAAATTAAATTTTATGTAAAAGACTTCCAAGATTGGGGTTTGCAACAACGATAACCAAGCATGCATAAGGCAGAGATAAAACAGATAATTATGTGAATCGCATCAAAGGACAAGCTTTCGCCTTTTCCAACAATTAGACAACTCTTTCAAGAAACCCTAATTGTCTCTACTGATTTTATGTTTACAATCCAAGTTGTTCGCATGGACCTCCATTAGATGGGTAATAAACACATAACAAGTAGTAGATGCTCAAAACACGATAAAAGTCGGATCTTTACCTCAATTATGCATGGCTATCGTCGGGCTCGCCCCAACCCTAGAAGTGGGTTGACTACTCGCGCTTCATCGCAACCTCAGACATTGATTGATGAAAAGAAACTGATTGCATTAAACCAAACTCAAGAAAGTACAACCAAACAAAGCTGGATCACTCTCGCTTTCCTGCTCCACTCGGCCTCTCTCTCTCTACTCTTCTCCTAATTGTTGTGTGATGGAATGAATTGAAATCAGCCCCCTAAGGCTTTATTTATAGCCTTCTAATCCTTGCTATTCAAGGATAGAATATCTATATCTATATCTAAAACTATATCTAAAACTTTAAAGATAAATAAAAGCAACAACATAATTAAATCTAAATAAGGGAATTAAATCTAAAATGTCTTCAAGTGGGTAGATCTCTTTCTTCCATGATGTATCTTGATAGATCGGATAGAACTATGCAATCTTAGGCCCCAAGTAATCCCAATCCAAGTAGGATAGATCAAAACGCGTTACGCGGCTTCTGGAGGCTTCCTCGATCTCGAGTAAGGCTATTCGATCTCGAGTAGAATTGTAGTCGACTGGCTGGCTCGGCGTCTCGGGTTGCTGGTGCTCGACAGGCTCGGACATGGCTCCTGGGCGTCGTCGATCTCGAGTACCCTTACTCGATCTCGAGTAAAGGTGCTCCGTCGACTAGGTCTTCTCGGCAGCGTCGGGTAGATCTTCTCGACATGCTCGGGTGTCGGCTTCCGGGTTCCTCGATGTCGAGTAGGTTTACTCGATCTCGAGTAGAGTGTAACCCGGCATGTCTTCGTCTTCGGCTTCTCGATCAGCTCCTCCTCGACCAGGCACTCCTTGGACATTTTTGGTCGATCTCGAGTAAAGGTACTCGATATCGAGTACATCTCTCAGCTTTCTGCTCTGTTCTTAAAAAGCACTTTTCCGAGTCCTCGTTCGTCGGATTGACGCATATGACCATGCGTTGGAAAGCTCTTAGCGAGGGCTAGAACTCTCATGAAGAAATCAAAGTTTGATTCAGAACGAAGAATGGAGAAAAATGGCCTTTTCTCCAGCTGCACCATTCTTAGCTTCTCCATGAGTTTCCTTTAGGCTCCAAAGTGCGTCCGATTTCTGCGAAATATAACAAAAACTTGTGTAGACCTCCATATATTGCAAATAAGTGTAAACTACACAGATTCTATATTATTCTAACCCAAATGCATGCAATGTATGCAGAAATCGATATAAAAGTAAGTGTGAAACATGGCAAATTAGGCTCACAACAAACACCCCATACTTAAGCTTGCTTGTCCTCAAGCAATACTTTTATTTGTCATTCAGGGGAAGAAATCAAAACTCTCAACATATTAGATTCATTCTCATATGTCCCCTGCAATCAATTACCATCCTCGAAAAGGTTCTAGTGCCACAGATCCATGCATGTGCAATTATACAAAAGCAACATCTACTAAAAAAAAAGAGGGTTATGCAAAAACACTTCATGTGACAAAGCATTAATAATCAAGAGGACTTTAATTTAAGCTCAAATAAGGAGTAGATTGGTAAAAGGCTAAAGGTGGGCAGTTTCTGGCAATGTGGTGCTAATGATTCGGGGAAATGGAGTATTTCCAAACTTTTCATACCACACTCATTCTTTTTCATAAGATTCATCACCTTTCATAATGCTTTTTCTCAATAATAATGCTTTTACCTCTCTAACCTCAGCACTGCCTTCTCGCGAGTCGCAAACATGGGTGTCATGAATGGCCCCGGATACTTAGTGCTTTGGACTCCTCACCTGTGTGTCCCATCTCACTGAACTATTATCTCAGTAAGCAGGGTCGATCTACCTTTATCTCCTGAGGTGATCGGATTTTCTTTCACTCATTAAATTTTCCATATATTTCAAACAATTTCCAACCCAACTCCAAATAATGATAATAACAACACAACAACCATATAATAATCTCCATAATGTGACATCATTCTCAACATAATCCCCGGATAGGAAATAAGGTAAAGAATGGAAAATATTTAGAACATGTGGAGCATAATATGAAACAAGGCATATATATGACTTTTGTGATGCATAAGCATAGGTAAGGCTAGGATATAACAATGAGCACATTATATGGAAATATAAAGTCCTCCATCCTCTTATCAAGCAATATGTCAAAAGCAACATCAAATTTTTCCTCCTTTCATGGTTTTCAAGAAAATATGCACTTCATTGTGACTTCCCTTAACTAGGCAATTTCATGCTATATCTCTAATGAATCCGATTTTGCATCGTCGAGTTCAATATAAGCTTCCATGACACTAATCAAAATTTTAAATGGGGGTCGGGTCATTTTTTCAAAATTTTGAAAACATGCAGTTAAGCCCATAAATCAATAATGAATTCCAAAATAGCCATGTATAAGCAATAAAAAAAATTAAACCTTAAAAAATGCACACATAATGTCAAATAAAACCAACTATGCATAAAGTAAGCCCTTCCCCCACCCCATACTTAAACATTACAGTGTCCTCACTGTATGAAAACAAGGGTAAAGAAAGAAACTCACTAGATAGGTGTGCAGATCGTCGGGAATCGAGTGCTATGCTCTGGGCCGAGTCTGATTTAGTTTACTTCTATCCCCATGGACCTGAAAAATGTAGAAGAGAAGTACCCACAATAGAAAGACTAAAAGTTCAAAACCAAAAACAAACAAAAGCAACAATGTCCAAAAGTCCCAAAAATAAATGTCTATTTACAAGCTCTAGATTTTATAGTCGTTAGGCCGACTTTCTCCATTAAGCATTAGCCTGGCTCATCTTTGTCCGGAGGTATAGGTGGATCTGGTGGTTCCTCCGGTGGTGGGAAGCGTGGGATGTCATCCGGGGGCAT
This sequence comes from Persicaria maculosa, assembly GCA_963922045.1. Lineage (NCBI taxonomy): Eukaryota > Viridiplantae > Streptophyta > Magnoliopsida > Caryophyllales > Polygonaceae > Persicaria > Persicaria maculosa. The sequence continues at coordinate 53,880,605 of OY998251.1, read as the reverse complement.
CATGTGAAGAAGCTTAAACCTCCCCGAGTGGACGCTCCATGGCTCCACCCATCCATCTTCCTGGGCTCCAGCTGGCATGGATAAAGGAATATATAAAGGAAATTTGCATACCTTATAATCATACCTCTTTTGCTCCATTGGTTGATTTGTTTGCGCGTCTCCACCACAGCAAAACGGTGGAGTGGGAAGAGATATTTCCACCTCATCTTGTGGAGCTTCATGCCACTTTGCGAGGACCCCATACTTGAATATAAACATCGGTTGCTCAAAATTGTCAGGAATGGCCTTCACCTTATAGGGTAAAAGCGACCTTGAAGCACCATGGGAAACGACGTCCGGATTTTGCGTTCGTGGCTCTTCTTCTTCTTGGGATCCTTCCACAGATTCTTCAAAGATAGATAGCGAAATTGAAATAGAGGAAGGACCTACCTGGATTTCTGTGATACAGTCGATTTCGGCTAGTGTTTCTGGATCAGTTCCTCCAGAATGTGTATATGTCGAGTCCAGGTAGTCGCTGTTGACTGGCTCATAGAAAGGGACATTGTCGAACCAACTTGTCATTGTTGATTTAGGCGATTTAGCGCAATGTTCCCATCTACGCAACACAAGCTTAGCTTCTGCCTGTTCCCTTCCTGCTCTCTCAGCGGCGAGAGCAGTATCCTTGGCGGCTAGTTCTGTCCTAAGCCTCTGTATCAGCTGTTCTGGTGTTTCTGCGGCCGCCATGGCTCTTTTCAGTTTAGAATGGATGTGTAGGACATGTTCCGGATCATCTAAGGTGTCAAACTCAGGTGGTTGACCAGAATGGCGCATACACCTGCGAAGTAACTCAAAAGAAAATTGAGATCTGACTACCTAAGGCGCGAATGATAGCTTCCCCGGCAATGGCGCCAATTTGTTGTTAGGAGGAAATCGAGTATGAAAAAATATAATGTAAATAAACTAAGGCAAACCAGATTCCGTCCCTTGCAAATAATTACAAGACCTCCTCCTGATGTAGCAGCGGGAAGTCAGGATCGATCCACGAGGAAGCGTGTCAGCGGATCCTAGGTAGCGGAGAAATCTCACGGACAGAAGTCGACAACAGGTGCTAGATCTCGACTAGGGTAAGTCGACAAGAGATCAAGCAAGTCGAACAGCGCAGCAGTCACAGGCACTGGGTGTAGTCGATCTCGACCAGAGGCTACTCGAGGTCGAGTAGAGTCTTGGTCGACGTCGGTTTGTCTTGTCGAGCACCTGCACACAGAAGCTACAGCGATGCTAGATCGAATATTAGTAACTCGAGGTCGCCTAGTGTTGGTCGAGATCGAGTAAGGGAAGAAAACGAAACAAAAGAATTAAAGTAAAGGCAAATGCTTTGGGATTCGAAAATTAAATTTTATGTAAAAGACTTCCAAGATTGGGGTTTGCAACAACGATAACCAAGCATGCATAAGGCAGAGATAAAACAGATAATTATGTGAATCGCATCAAAGGACAAGCTTTCGCCTTTTCCAACAATTAGACAACTCTTTCAAGAAACCCTAATTGTCTCTACTGATTTTATGTTTACAATCCAAGTTGTTCGCATGGACCTCCATTAGATGGGTAATAAACACATAACAAGTAGTAGATGCTCAAAACACGATAAAAGTCGGATCTTTACCTCAATTATGCATGGCTATCGTCGGGCTCGCCCCAACCCTAGAAGTGGGTTGACTACTCGCGCTTCATCGCAACCTCAGACATTGATTGATGAAAAGAAACTGATTGCATTAAACCAAACTCAAGAAAGTACAACCAAACAAAGCTGGATCACTCTCGCTTTCCTGCTCCACTCGGCCTCTCTCTCTCTACTCTTCTCCTAATTGTTGTGTGATGGAATGAATTGAAATCAGCCCCCTAAGGCTTTATTTATAGCCTTCTAATCCTTGCTATTCAAGGATAGAATATCTATATCTATATCTAAAACTATATCTAAAACTTTAAAGATAAATAAAAGCAACAACATAATTAAATCTAAATAAGGGAATTAAATCTAAAATGTCTTCAAGTGGGTAGATCTCTTTCTTCCATGATGTATCTTGATAGATCGGATAGAACTATGCAATCTTAGGCCCCAAGTAATCCCAATCCAAGTAGGATAGATCAAAACGCGTTACGCGGCTTCTGGAGGCTTCCTCGATCTCGAGTAAGGCTACTCGATCTCGAGTAGAATTGTAGTCGACTGGCTGGCTCGGCGTCTCGGGTTGCTGGTGCTCGACAGGCTCGGACATGGCTCCTGGGCGTCGTCGATCTCGAGTACCCTTACTCGATCTCGAGTAAAGGTGCTCCGTCGACTAGGTCTTCTCGGCAGCGTCGGGTAGATCTTCTCGACATGCTCGGGTGTCGGCTTCCGGGTTCCTCCATGTCGAGTAGGTTTACTCGATTTTGAGTAGAGTGTAACCCAGCATGTCTTCGTCTTCGGCTTCTCGATCAGCTCCTCCTCGACCAGGCACTCCTTGGACATTTTTGGTCGATCTCCAGTAAAGGTACTCGATATCGAGTACATCTCTCAGCTTTCTGCTCTGTTCTTAAAACGCACTTTCCCAAGTCCTCGTTCGTCGGATTGACGCATATGACCATCCGTTGGAAAGCTCTTTCCGAGGGCTACAACTCTCATGAAGACATCAAAGCTTGATTCAGAACGAAGAATGGTGAAAAATGGCCTTTTCTCCAGCTGCACCATTCTTAGCTTCTCCATGAGTTTCCTTTAAGCTCCAAAGTGCGTCCGATTTCTGCGAAATATAACCAAAACTTGTGTAGACCTCCATATATTGCAAATAAGTGTAAACTACACAGATTCTGTATTATTCTAACCCAAATGCATGCAATGTATGCAGAAATCGATATAAAAGTAAGTGTGAAACATGGCAAATTAGGCTCACAACAGCGACCCAGCTTGTCAGACGTTCCCATCCTCAGAGACTACACGGATGTTTTTCCAGAGGAGCTTCCAAGATTTCCCCCGCCGAGAGAGGTCGACTTTGCGATCGAGTTGGAGCCGGGCGTGCACCGGGCCCATTTTACGAGTCCCTTACCGCATGACGGCGACGGAGAAGGCAAAGCTGAAGGATCAGCTGGAGGAGCTAGCCGAGAAGTGTTACATTAGGCCCAGTGCATCATCTTAGGGAGCACCAGTGCTGTTCATCAAGAAGAAGGACGAGTCATTGAGGCGATGCATCGATTATAGGGAATTGAACCGTGCGACGATGAAGAACCGTTATCCCCTTCCCAAGAGTGACGATCTATTAGATTAGCTGTAGGGTGTCATTGTCTTCTCGAAGATTGATTTGAGGTTGGGTTATCACCAGCTGAGAGTGAAGCCATAGGATGTCTAGAAGACCGCTTTCAGGACCCACTATAGTCACTATGAGTTCGTGCTCATGTCGTTTGGGCTGACAAATGCACCAACCGCTTTTATGGAACTCATGAACCGTATGTTCATCGACTACCTTGACAAATTCGTTTTCATCTTCATAGATGACATTTTAGTCAACTCGAGGAGTAGAGAGGAGCACGAGGAGCATTTGAGGATTGTTCTCGAGACGCTGAGGAAGCATCAGCTGTATGGGAAATACAACAAGTGTGAGTTCTGGCTCACATAGGTGACTTTATTAGGCCATGTGATTTCAACTGAGGGATTCATTGTGGATTCGGCGAAGAAGGAGGCCATCGTTGCCTAGAAGGTTCCCAAGAACGTCAGGGACATCCGCTCGTTTCTAGGATTTCCCAATTACTACAGGAGATTCGTCCATGGTTTCTCGAGCATTGCTAGGCCGATAACGCAACTGCTGAAGAAGGATGTTCTATTTGAGTGGAGCGTATAGTGTTAGGCCAGCTTTGAGCTTCTGAAGGAGAAGCTGACGACTGCTTCAGTTCTAGTGTTGCCAGATGGGACAGAGGACTTTGTCATCTATACGGACGCTTCACGTTCTGGAATGGGATGTGTTTTGCATCAGAGAGATCGGGTCATCGCTTATGCTCCGCGCCAGTTGTAGCCTGCAGAGGTGTCTTATCCCGTTCATGACTTGGAGTTGGCAACTGTAGTTCATGCTATGAAGATTTGGAGGCAATACCTGTATGGCACTTCATGCAAGGTGATGACAGATCACAAGAGCTTGAAGTATATTTTCACTCAGAAGGAGCTCAACATGCGACAGAGACGGTGGCAAGAGCTTCTGAAGGACTATGACTTGAATATAGTTTATCACCCAGGGAAGGCCAATGTGGTGGCAGATGCGCTCAGTAGGAAGACTCACCAGGAGGCATGAGTTGTGAGGCTTACAGCTCAGAGGGAGTTGCAGACAGATTTGATGAGGTATTGCTTCGAGGTGTGGGTTCAACGTAAGAATGGACAGTTATCATTCTTGGAGGTCCGGGTTGAGTTGATCGACCGAGGAGATTCGTCGAGGCCAGGCAGACTGTCCAAAGATTGCGGTTCTGAGGGAACGGATGGCCCATGGTCGATTCAGAGAGCTTGCAGAGAGAGCAGATGGGATGCTGACCTTTGAGGGCAGAGTTATAGTTCCGTAAACGTCAGATCTGAGGCAGAGGATCATGCAGGAGACTTACTCCACTCCTTATTTTGTCCATCCAGGGACGAATAAGATGTATCAGGATTTGAAGAGATATTATTGGTGGCAAAGGATGCGAGCAGACATCACATATTTTGTAGCCAGATATCAGGTTTGCCAGCAGGTTCGTATTGAGCATCAGAGGTCGGGAGGACTTGTCAGGTCACTTCCAGTTCCCACGTGGAAGTGGACATATATCTCGATGGACTTCGTTACTGGGCTGAGGTGAGACGTAAGAGGCTTCAACGCCATTTGGGTCGTGGTCGATAGGTTGACCAAGTCAGCTCACTTCATTCCGATTCAGGAGACATGGCCAGCATCGCGATTAGCTGAGGAGTTCATTTGCCTGATCGTGAGACTTCATTGAGCACCTGAGAGGATCGTATCTGATAGAGATGGAGGTTTTACCTCAAGGTTTTGGCATCAGGTTCAGGAGAGCCTAGGTACCAGACTGCATTTCAGTACAACTTTTCATCCTCAAACAGATGGCCAGAGTGAGAGGATGATTCAGACCTTCGAGAATATGCTACGATGGGGAGACCATTGGGTCAGACACCTACCGTTGGTGGGTTTTCATACAACAAAAGCTATCACGCGTCGATCGAGATGGCTCTATATGAGGCTCTATATGGGAGGCGATGCAAGTCACCAGTTTGTTGGGATGAGCCTGCAGACACGGTTTCGTCCTTGCCGGACCTAGTTAGAGAGACTGTTGATAAGGTGGGATGCATCTGTGAGCACATGAGAGTTGCCCAGGATCGCCAGAAGAAGTATGCAGACAGGCGGAAGAGAGAGATTGAGTTTGAGGTGGCTTCGCATGTGTGGCTTCGAGTTTTGCTACCAGAGGTGTCTCACGGTTTGGCATCAAAGGAAAGTTGAGTCTGAGGTATATTGGCCCGTTTGAGATTCTGGATAGAGTTGGCGAGGTGGCCTATCGCTTATCTTTTCCCCCATCCTTGGCTGGTGTGAATGATGTCTTTCACATCTCCCATCTTCGGCAGTATATCCCTGACCATAGCCACATCCTTGACTATTCGGGCCTCCAGATTGAGCCCGACCATACCTTTGTAGAGCCTCTAGTGAGGGTTCTTGACCATCGTGTCAAGAGACTTGGAAACAGGGAGGTTTCTTTGCTTCTAGTTCAGTGGTCTATGAGGAGTCCTGAGGAGGCTACGTGGGAGACTGAGGAGAGTATTCGGGCTAGCTATGGAGATATCCTAGACGAGTTTCTTGCGTCCTATGTCGAGCCGAGCGTAGATATTTCCTTGACCTCGCGAGTGCGGTGAGCTGCCTAGTTGGATTGGGGTTGGTTGGTAGTATCTCCTTGCTTGTGTGCTTATGATTGGTAGTTGTGTGCAGATCCTTGGTGATATGATGTGATGACCCTCGTTGATGTGATGATGTGCTAGATATGCTATGGTATGTGGCTATTCTTGAGGTGATTATGTTATGCTATTAGACGTGAGATGCGATTGTTATTCTATATATATATACATGATGCTTGATGATGGTAATGATAGAAATTGAACTGATGAACCTTGATTCTAACTTGAAACCTAGGAAGATAATATCAGATTAGCCTTTAGAGGTGGATAGTAGGATGAATGGAGAGGTTAGGAATGCTTTTGACTAACGCCGAACTTGAAGTTTTGAACGGTGTTTTAAAGAGGATGTTGTGATTTTTTGAGTTATGACATGATCAAGAAGTCGAAGTAAGGTTGTGGTAGGGGCCCATATCACATTCTTTCTACGACCTATTGGGGATGTTATGATCACGGCAACGGCACTGCGCGGATCTCATAGGGGCACCTATGAGGTATTTACGGCATCAATGACGTGGTCCTTAGACTCACCAATTTCAAACTTCATCCCCTGTTTTAAAATGGTTTTAGCCTCGGGGATGAGACTTTTTTTTAGAGGTGGATGTTGTAAAGGCTCAAATTTTAAATCCTATTATTTTCGGAAAAAGGAATTTAAAAATAAATTTACATCGGACTTAAAGCTCGTTTAACGGATTCCAACCTGATTTAAATTTTGACGACCGATTCCGTCCTTTTTCCTCGCGAATTTAAAATAATTGTCGGATGGCGATATCCTTTTAAGATTGAAAAATCTAATTGATCGAGAAAGCGAGATTCGGAGAACCTAACATTCGAGAACTAATTTCAGGCTTTGAAATTCGCGTATTCATTATTATTCTCGGGTATTCAGTTTAACTGATTTCCGCATTTAATGCCCATCACATCAATCTTTTCCCCATTAATAACCATCCCATCTCAGCCCCCTACCCCTACCCTTACACTATGTAGTCTGCAACAGCTGCTCCCGCCCCCTTCTATATCTTCTTCGACACTCTTCAATCTCCATCACCTCTTCTCTCCTTCTTTCACTTTCGTTCTGCCCTCCTGCTCTCTTCACCAACACCGTTTCCACCATCATTGTCTTCACCAGCACTCGTTGTCGTTGTTCTTAACCACCACACACGCCACCGTCTTCGAGATTCGGAGCCACCACCAGCAGCCAAAGCAACCTAGATGCTCCCCAGCGCCGCCGCAAACCATAGGAACTCTGTCACCCCGTTCGAGCACGAACAATCTTCCGATAAACCGTTCTCCTTCGTTTCCGATCTGAATCACCCCCGAGCTCCTCCATCACACTCACCCATGTCCGGCGCAGGTCCAACGAGCCATCGCGAGCCACCAACGAAGCCCAAAACTCTGATCAAGAGCTCCAAAGTCGTAAACATCCTCGGTGAGCGTTCGAACCTACTTCCTCTTCCTTGGTTCGTTTCAATTCTTTTCTTGTCCTCGGGTTGGTCGGAGTGTGCGTGAGGGCTGAGTGTGGAGAGGTTGGGCGAGATTGAGGGCTCCGACGAGCTTGACAGTGGCGTGAGCGAGCAGGGCCGAGAGCGGAGACGAGCGAGCGAGGTCGAGCGTGTGTGAGTGAGCTTGAGGAAGGGGTGAAGTCGAGCCTCACAGGCGAGCTCGAGAGCTGGCGGACACGACATCGAGCGGAGCACAGTGGCGCGAGAAAGGAGATGCACCGACGGGAACCTCCGGTTTGAATCGAGGAAGAAGACGTTGGTGGGCCCTCCTTGTTTTTTTAATTGTCAATGTTAAATCGGTTGGGTTTTAGTTATTGCGGGTTAGGTTTGGTTTGGTTTGGTTGGTTTGGTTCGGTTCGGGTTTATCCGCTCATTTAATTATTTAATGGTAACTAAACTAACATATAATATTATTGGGGGTTTAAAATATATTATTTGGACTTATATATTTTAAAAGTAATTTGAAAAAGAATTTCAAAGATCGGAAAGTACGTTCATAAATAAATTGAAAAAGGATTTTAGCGAGTATTTTCAAGGGTCGGGATTCTTAACTAGTGAACGAGAGGAGTTTTATCCTTTGAAACGTAACTCGGGAATCATAATTCCGGGTCGTTACACTCACTCATTTGTAACGATATCTTTTGTTCATGACATGGGAGTATAAAATGTGATTACATTTCATTGATTACATAGTGATGACTTTTATTCATTGATGACATTTGTTATGACACTTCATTAATCGCAATCGTTTCTGATGACATTTTTATATAATTGATGACATAGGAGCTTAAAGCGTGGAATCAGAATAGTGTCACCTTATTGCACATATAAAAAAACAGAAGGTCTTTGAAACTATGACATTAATATTGGGTGTATACGTAAAATCACCTATTATAAAATGTCAACAACACACAAAAAATATATCAATGTAAGTAATATAACGTGGAATCAATGAAATCAATACAAGATGACATCAATGTAATCATCCAAGAATTATATAGAAAATAGTATCAAACAGTCTCTTTTCATATCTCAAATCAATACAAGGTGCTTATCAATTTTCGCTTTGCAAATCAATAGCTAGATAACTAGATTGACCAAAATGAAATTGACGTATTCATTGACCAAAAAACCATCCAAAGTAGTTGAAAACATCCCTATGTGATCTTTTTACACGTAATCTTCAACCCAACATTACCAACAATCTCAACCATGTTTCCGGATGATAAAGCCATCAGTCCAGGTAGATGGACTGAGCATTGTAGCTGGTAGCTGAGGGACGGGAGGAAAACTGTCATTGTTCCTGTCAAACAACTCAAACCTATAAACTAGTATAGCAAATAAGTCAGAGATCGATCCCACATAGAATTCTTCTTTACTCGAGTGTGATTTAGTTGCCAATTTAGTAAACAAAAAGGGGGGGTTTGTTTTAGAATGCAAATGATCCGCCTTTTATCAAAGCGGGAGAATAAAGGTAATAATAAAGAACTTGATGTAGACAATAGAGAGAAATAGTTCTACATACAATTATCCACTTTATTTGGTTAAGTTGATCCTTATAACTTCCTCTCGTCTTTTTAGGTTTCCTATAAATGTCCTTGTCCCGACCTAATTTAGTTTCTAGTCCAATCAGCCCTAAAAACCCTTATTTCATGAGCAGCCTCTAAAGAATGATTTAACACAATCAATAGCTTTAAGTTTAGATAATAGTCAAGGTATCTCCAAACCCTAAAGAGGGATTTCAGACCCAATTAACTTTCTACCTATCCAATTAGTTCAATCAACCCTAAAGAGATAAGTTTGCTACCTAGGTTAAGCTTCGTAATCATGAATCTACAAAACCCTAGCAATTGAATTGATTCTAACAATTTCGTCAGACAAGATAGAATACAACAATCAAGAATTAAGTATAAAGATGTTGAAACATTCAATATAGGAAATAAGTAACGAGATTCAGAAACTCACAACTTAATTCAAATAAATTTTCAAATTGTGAATAGAACAAGAAGAGTGATAATGCATATTTCATATAGGTATTTCTTATTGCTATTAGGTAGTTGTTTTGCTATGTCTTGAGTCTAGTTCCCTATATTTCTTGTGAAGTATTTGAGTTCGGAATCTATGCGTTTTTAGTGTTTATTCTACAAAATTACATTCCGACCTTGGATGGACTTTGGGAAGACCTTAAGAAGCATGTTTTGGAGCATATGGAGGCTAGAGGAGGAGCTAAAAAGGAGCAAGAAAGCATGACATTGGAAGCTATTGAAGACAATTGAGGAACGTCGGACACTGTATAGACGGCACCCGCCGCCCTTTGCACGGCGTCAAGGAATTGTGTCTTTTAATTAAATGTGCAATGACTAAACATGGAATAGGATAATTGATAGAGATATTCAATCCGATTATTTTAGGAGTCGTAGTGCTTTGCTAGAAGCCAACTACGATTAATGGGGTTAAATGGTTTAAGTCCATAACTATTATAAACGGGTCTTATGAGGTCACACACTTTGAGTTGATGGAATAGATCAACAGGTTTGATGGTTGACGATTAATATAAAGGTCATATTGTATGAATGAGGAACATTATTTATTTTTTGAAATAAATAATTAAATATATATTAATTAGAGGAGTTATATAAGAAGGATTAGTTGAGGAGGTTACAAAAGTACAAAAGTTGTAACGATTGTTTTCTCCTAATTAATTATCTCCTAATTAATTGATTTAACTCATATTAATCAAATGGTGAAAGACTCTTTTTTTGGAGTTTTGACGTACAAACAGAGAAAAGAGAGAATTAGAAAAGCAAGTTACTTTCTTTCATTCATTCTAAGGGGAGCACGTAACAGGAGGTGGAGATAGAAATCAAAGGTTGATTTTGGAGCCACCCACAAACACACGTTATCAGGCTTCACCATCATCATCATTGATCCAGTAATTTGATTACTCGTCTTTCGACCTTCGTCCTAGCAGTCGAAGGCTAAGGAGATTTAGACACCGGGCTCGTGTGGACCAATTAGAGGAGCAACACGTGGGGCTCTCGTTCTCTTCCGAATCCTTCCCGTTTAGATCCGGTTGACGCATCAAGAGGTATTATCTAAACAATGATTGATCTATCGATATGCATGAAGATCCTACGATTAGATGTTTAGACATGATCTGAAATTCCGCTTAACACATCTAATTATCCTTCAATTGGTATCAGAGCATCTTGCATATATTGATATGATCAATAGATTAATTGTTAATTTTTTATGCGGATCTTGATTTAAATTGATGGTAAATTCTATATAGATAAAATGTAAAATTGAAATGGAGATTTTGATGAATTGAGAGATGAAATTGTATGAATTGACATGGAAATAGAATACCACCGATCCGAGTCGGATTCGATCCGATTCGGTGATGGAACCGAAACGGTGGATGATTTCCGTGTGTAGATTTGGCTAGATCTCAAAATATATTGATATAACATATTTGCCGTAAAATATTTGGTTGTAAAATATTTGCCGGTGAATTGAGATTTTTCCCATAAAATTAAGATGGATAATATTATGATATTGTTTATTTTAATTATTGCCTAAAAGTTAGGAAATCTCACTTAAGATTAATATTTGATATTCTATCTTTTTCATACAATTTAATCCAATTATTGCATTTTGTGGTTAATATTGATTAATGCCATATAAGGATTTAAATTTTAAATTGAGATTAATTATTATGCTTGTTTTATATTATGATATATTGCTTGCATATATAAGGTGACTAGTATGGCCCATAAATACGATCTGCGCATCGTTATGTTTTTTTGTAGACGATCTGCGTATCGTTATGTATTTTTGTATTTAATTTTCGGTAATTAGATTATTAGGAAATATTGTAATACAAGAAGAAGAAGACATAAGAAGTTCAAGGATGGAGATCCATGAAGGATGCGAGGGTGGAGATCCATGAAGATTAAATCTTTAAAATTTTGCATCGTAGGGGCCATACTAGGATCACAATTATTGCATTTTGAATGCTTTATTTTAAGTTTTTATATTGTCTTTATTTATGGCATTTTTTTCACTTATAAATAAAAGACAAATAAAATACTTAAGTTCCAAAGGTAAATTGGGGCAATGCCTTTCCATATCATAACCCATTAAGTTCTGGATTTTTGGTTGGATGGGCTTCACAAAAGTGAGGGTGTCTTTCCATAATCTTGGGCTAATGAGGGTGAATCTATACGGGGGTTCATAAACCTTGATATGGTTGTACCCAACGAGAGACCAAAAGACAAAGTTTTGGATCTTGAGACATGGGGATGATTTTACATTGGATGTGGATCATCAACCAAGAATTATAAGGAGTTATAATTAGTAATTGTTACTTACCTTGAACACACAAGACTTAAGGCAGTGCAAAAGTACGTTAGGTCTTGTCTGGAATAGGATCTTGGAATCATTTTATTCACATGGAACGATAACAACTTGAATAAAATGTGCATTTACTTATTTTAAAGGTGTTTAATTTTAAGTAATTTGCATTTCGAACATATACTGATTTGCATGTCATTTCCTTTTATATATAGGCATTATGTCGAACGATAATTTGAAATTCACCCTGCGCTCAATAGTTGAGAAGAACAAATTGAATGGAACAAACTTTCTCGATTGGGAAAGGAATCTGAGAATTGTTCTCAGGTCCGAAGGGCGTGAGGACGTCCCGAACACCCCTATCCCTACTATCACCGACAACTCATCAGATGAGGAGAAGGTGAGAGTAATGGAGTTAAAGAGTGAGTCTTTGCCTGTCACTTGTCTGATGCTAGCAGGCATGGAACCTAACAGGCAAGGATTGAACGATATGAAACTCACAAGGCTATACTGGATAGCAAGCTTGTGAAGGGAAAGCTAGTAGGTCCCCACGTGTTCAACATGATCAGCCTTTTTAGCCGTATGGAGACACTAGGCACCCCATATGACCAAGAGTTGGCCACATATATCGTCTTGCACTCCGTACATGATGACTTTGCCTCATTCAGGATGAACTACCATATGCATGGTATTAAGAAAAACCTGAACGAACTCCATGGTATGCTCAAAGCTGCTGAGCAGAATACTCCCACCGACTACAAGAAGAAAGTTCTTAACGTCAATAGAGGGAAAGGGTTCAAGAAGGTAGCCAAGAACAATACCCAAGGGAAGGGCAAGGAAGTTGCAAAACCTAAGGATGGTGAGAAGCCAAGGGTGGATGTAGACCATGATTGTTTCCACTGTAAGGCTAAGGGACACTGGAAAAGAAACTGTCCCAAGTACCTGGAAGACAAGAAGAATGAGACTTTGAGTCCCAACACGTCAGGTATTTATGTTATTGAATTACTGTCAACCAATGTTCTCACATTAGATAATGGTCCTACTTGGGTATTAGATACCGCATGTGGTGCTCACATTATTTCAAATGTGCAGGAACTAAGAAATAAGAGACAAGTGAAGAAAGGGGAGATAGACATACGCGTCGGAAATGGAGCAAGTGTTGTTGCACTTGTCGTAGGAGATTTTAGTTTATCTCTTCCTTCTGGTTTAATCTTAGAACTGAATAATTGTTATTTTGTTCCTAGCATTACAAAGAACCTTGTTTCGGCTGCAGTAATTTAATCTGAAGGTTTCAATTTTAGCACTACAGATGAAGGTATAATTATTCACAAGAATGATATCTTCTATGCTCGTGCTCAAGGTATTAATGGAATATTTGTATTCGACCTTACAACAGAATCTTATAACATAAATACAAAAAGGCAAAAAACCAAGTAAGTTGAGTGAAGCCTACCTATGGCATTGTCGTTTGGGTCACATCGGTTTAGACCGCATGAAGAAGCTCCATAAAGATGGACTTCTAAAAGAGGTGGATTGTGGATCCATTGATACATGTGAGTCATGTTTGATGGGCAAGATGACAAGGTCACCTTTCAAAGGAACAAATGAAAGGGCTACTGAGCTATTGGGCATTATACATACTGATGTATGTGGGCCAATGAGTACAAAAGCTAGAGGTGGTTATAAATACTTCATCACATTTACTGATGACATGAGTAGATATGGATATATTTACCTTATGTCACATAAATCGGAATCCTTTGAAAAGTTCAAGGAATTTCAAAATGAGGTAGAGATTCAAACTGGCAAGAAAATAAAAGCACTTCGATCAGATCGTGGTGGTGAGTACTTGAGACATGGATTTGATCATCATTTGAAAAACTGTGGGATAGTAACACAATTGTCTACTCCAGGAACACCACAGCTTAATGGTGTATCTGAAAGGAGAAACAGGACCCTGTTAGACATGGTCCGATCTATGATGAGTTTTGTTGAACTTCCGGTATCCTTCTGGGGATAAGCCCTCACAACTGTCCTACTTACACTAAACAGGACTCCGTCTAGAGCTGTAGACAAAACTCCATATGAGATATGGACTGGAAATGTTCCAAAATTGTCTTTTATGAAGATATGGGGATGTGAAGCTTATGTAAAGCGTTTACAAATGGATAAGCTTGCCCCTAAATCAGATAAATGCTATTTTATAGGGTATCCAAAAGGTAGTTTTGGATATTACTTCTACAGTTCCACTGAACAAAAAGTGTTAACGTTTGTTGCAAGGGATAGTGTCTTTTTGGAAAGAGAGTTCATTTCCAATAAGTCAAGTGGGGGAAATATTCATCTTGAACCAGTTCATGATGAAGAGCAACAAACTCAACAACGAGATGACATAGATGATGTCAAGGACGAGTTGATGGTTTTGGAAGGCCAAGGGCCCCAAATCATCCAAGAACCGGAACAAGAGGATCAACAAACAGTTGTGGAAACTGTTCCAGCTCCAGTTGTTGAACCAGTTGAACCCACCCGTAGATCAGATAGGCCAAGAGTACAACCAAGATGTTATGATAATTTCATCTTGAATGTAAACCTTGATGTTCTTCTGTTAGAACATAATGAGCCTAATACCTATAAGTAAGCAACGGCGGGTCAAGACTCCAAGAAATGGCTTGAGGCCATGAGATCCGAAATGGATTCGATGTTTGAAAATCAAGTGTGGGACTTGATAGATTTGCCAGATGGGGTAAAACTCATAGGGAGCAAATGAGTTTTCAAACTCTAGACAAATAAGGATGGAAAGGTATCTGTATACAAGGCAAGATTAGTTGCCAAAGGTTTTAAACAGATTCATGGTATAGACTTTGATGAGACCTTTTCACCAGTTGTCATGATAAGATCCATTAAGATAGTCCTTGCTATTATCGCTTATATATTATGATTATAAACTTTGGCAAATGGATGTCAAAACCGCCTTCCTAAATTGGTTCTTGGAAGAGGATGTGTACATGACACAACCAGAGGGTTTTGAAGATCCAAGTGATGTAGGGAAGGTATGCAAGCTTAAGAGGTCTATATATGGACATAAGCAAGCATCCCGGAGTTGGAACTTTCGGTTTGATGAAAAGATCAAAGAGCTTGATTTCATCAGATGCGAAGAGGACCCTTGTGTATACAAGAAGTTTAGTGGGAGTAAAGTGGTCTTCCTAGTCTTGTATGTGGATGACATACTACTTATGGGGAATGACATTCTGATGTTAGAGTCCATTAAGGAATGACTAAAGACATGTTTCTCAATGAAAGACTTTGGGGAGGCAGTGTACATACTTGGAATAAAGATCTATAGAGATAGATCTAAGAGATTGCTTAGATTGAATCAAGGAACTTATATATAGATAAGATTCTTAACAGATTCAATATGAAATATTCCAAGAAAGGTTTTTACCTATGTCATGATGTGTACACCACCTGATGTAGCATTTGCTTTGAGCATGTGTAGCAAATACCAATCGATTCCATGAGAGGCACATTAGTGTGCAGCTAAGAACATCCTGAAGTTCTTGAGAAGAACCAAGGATGATTTCTTAAGGGTGATGACGAGTTGATCGTACATCTTATTAGGATGTATCACCTTATTTGACATTTAGATGTGTAAGGTGCATACATATGACAATATTGAAAATCCATTGACGAAGCTTATGCCTAGCCCAAGCATGATGGTCACACTAGGGCTAAGGGTTTCAAACACATTAGAGAATGGCTTTGAGATTGCTTTCTATTACATTTTATGTTGAGAGTGTTATACACTAAGTTTATGTTCGACTTGATATATATGATATTTCATCCTTATTTATATATTGTTTTGAACAATGATAAATAAAATGTCCCAATAATTCCTAGTTCGCAAATGGGCTTGTCTTAAGTGTTCTGATAAATGAAACCCCATTAAGTGAAATGCAGTTACGAATTATTGCAAGTCCGTAGTCTAAAATCATCAACTTGAACATAGGTGATTTAATTAATGACTATATTGTAAGTTGACTGATAGCGCCAGGTTTCATGGGCTATAGGGACATGGAGATGTCTAGTCAATTACATATATATGTATGGATGATACATATAGGACAGACCCACCTTAAGACTCTACAAAAGGGATTGCAAAGTTTTAAGTTAAACCATTATTAATAGATTCCTCAGACATGAGTATGTTATGGTCTCTCTTGATGATTAGTATTTCTTTGACACGTCTAAACGCTTTCCGTAACAGGGAGTTATAAAGGTCGTAGTTGGGATTGCCAAAAGTTGAGTGGGAGCCATAGTCATGCAAGATTGGAGAAGTCCTCCTTCTTCATGCATACTATGATGCATTGAAAAGGAATGGTGTCTAGGCCACTTGAAAAGCGAGAACTGAAGATGCATGGCCATGCTCGGATGGATTATCGTAATCATCCGTTTAATTAACAGTTCAAACTCGGATTTCAAGAAACATATTTGATAATAGATATGAATGTCACCATATCATCAAATAAGACATTAAGAGACTCGGGTATCTTAAATTGCAAACTTGTTTAAGGACAAGTAGGAGATTCAAGGAATTGTGTCCTTTAATTAAATGTGCAATGACTAAACATGGAATATGACAATTTATAGAGATATTCAATACGATTATTTTAGGATTCGTAGTGCTTTGCTAGAAGCCAACTACGACTAATGGGGTTAAATGGTTTAAGTCCATAACTATTATAAACGGGTCCTATGAGGTCACACACTTTGAGTTGACGGAATAGATCAACGGGTTTGATGGTTGATGATTAATATAAATGTCATATTGTATGAATGAGGAACATTATTTATTTTTTGAAATAAATAATTAAATATATATTAATTAGAGGAGTTATATAAGAAGGATTAATAGAGGAGGTTACAAAAGTACAAAAGTTGTAACAATTGTTTTCTCCTAATTAATTGATTTAACTCATATTAATCAAATGGTGAAAGACTCTCTTTTTGGAGTTTTGACGTACAAACAGAGAAAATAGAGAATTAGAAAAGCAAGTTGTTACTTTCTTTCTTTCTTTCTAAGGGGAGCACGTAACAGGAGGTGGAGATAGAAATCAAAGGTTGATTTTGGAGCCATCGACAAACACACGTTATCAGGCTTCACCATCACCATCATTGATCCAGTAATTTGATTACTCGTCTTTCGACCTTCGTCCTAGTAGTCGAAGGCTAAGGAGATCTAGACAGCGGGCTCGTGTGGACCAATTAGAGGAGCAACACGTGGGGCTCTCGTTCTCTTCCGAATCCTTCCCATTTAGATTCGGTTCACGCATCAAGAGGTATTATCTAAACAATGATTGATCTATCAATATGCATGAAGATCCTACGATTAGATGTTTAGATATGATCTGAAATTCCGCTTAACACATCTAATTATCCTTCACGGCGCCCGCCGTTGACGTTGTTTCCAGATACGCGGTTTTGGATCCGAAGACATTATTTTATATTAGTTTACTCTATTTTCCTAATAGGGTTTTGCCGACTTTGGGAGGCATTATTAGTTGTTTTTCAGTTCTATTCCCCGAGGGTGGCTGTTGTGTGTGAAACTATGAACACCATTAGAGAGAGAGAGAGAGAGAGAGAGAGAGAGAGAGAGAGAATTGGCCTATGAGTTGCTAAGCTCATAGTTTCGCATGTGATTCGAAGACATGGTTGTTTGGATTGGGAAGATTTGATTCTATTTGATTATTCATGTTCTTATTTATCATCTTGTGCTTAATTTATATTTGTGTTCCTTTCTATGCCTGATCAACATGTTAGGAATTGCATCTTAGCTATGAATTCGTTGTTGTTTTCTCGATAGCAAACAAAGGTATTGATGATAGTGATGTCTCTTTGTCTTTGTAGTGGATGATTTCAATTGATCTATGTTGTGTAGATTCGATTAGGGCTGAGTTCGGTATGCGCCTATTAGTCTTGATTGAGTTGAGTCAATGTGCCAATTGGTCTTGATTACTTGAGTCCTTAACGCTATTCTTTAGTGATATTGAATAAGATGAGTGAATCTCTGCGGATCTCTCAACTTTAGTCAAGTAGACCTAGGAATACGAATAATTAATAGATCAATCCGCGGACCATGAATTCCAACCATTGTCAGAGAATTGCAGGTGAAATGCTCTTTCTACTTTGATATCAATTTACTTTGCGATCATAAATCTGGTTACTTTTACATCTTTGCTACTTGTTTCGAATCATTGCTTTGCTATAAGAGTCTTTACTTAGAGTCATTGAATAGGAAATCGCTTCTCCCTGTGGGTTCGACACCAGACTTCATCGCTATACTATTAGTTATTTAGTTTATCAAGTGATTGATTGCCTAATCTATTGGTTTTATGTTTAAGTTTGGATATTATTATTATTTGGTAAAGGGAAAAAGTGTCAACGATGTTCGTCCCGCACCAGAGAGTTTAATTCCTCATGGCGAACATCGCTCTCAATCTCAAACTAAATTGTCTATTGAATGGTGAATGAATAAAACCCTAGGGCTAATCCCTCCTTAAATTAACTGAAAATCGTATCTTATGTAAAAAAAATAGATAAAAATCGGTTTAGCTAAGATAGATAAACACGAATCTGCGTAAAACCTAGACGCGTCTGGCTGACATCACCTGCGCTGGAGGCCGCCATGATTGCGGCCCTATGCTTGCGGAGGCTGTTGCGTGCATGTTGCGGTCACCGCACCTAGTCGCTACAATATCTTCTTGCACCAGGTGTGGCACTTTCTCCTTTACTTCTTTAGCTTGATTCTCTATGCACGTCGTGAATCCTTAGCTTCGGAACTTTTGCATCTTCTTTTGACGTTCGAATCCGTATCTCTACAAAATAAATCAACAAATGTGCAGATTCCTAACTCTTCCAATAAAAAGCATAGTATGCTGACGAGGCGGAATCAGTCGTTGATCCTATCAAATATAATATTTATAACCCCAACTAGCATGAATGCAAATTCTATTCAGTTGATCAATCAAGAGAGAATATATGCAATCAACAATAAGAGCACAAATGTAATAAAAATAAATATGGAAGAACAATAGAAATCAAGACATCACAATTCAACCAACCATGTCTTCGAATCGCAAGCGAAACAATAAGTTTAGTTACTCATACTCTAACGAACGATTGAAATTGATAATAGAAGAGATAATAGATAGATGTCTCTAAACCTAATACTAGCCGGCCTCCTAAATCCTAGAAAGTAGTGTAATAAAGAGTAATAAACTAAATAAACTATTCAGATAAAATCGATGTTTGCTGAAATTGCCAAACCAGCGGGCGTCAGCCGGTGGTATAGCGACGGGCGTCACTTTTCTGTATTTTCGTTTTCTTCTTTGTTCTCGATTCTCTTTTCCTTAGCTCCTCTTACGCTTCTTCCTTGCCTCTTTTAAGCTCCAACTCAGCCTCTTCTATCCATCCTTAGCCCCTGTTCAAGCTTGAGTTGTAAAACTGCAGAATAAGCATAAAATAGCATAGATTCCAAACTTGAATGCCCAAATCAGTAATCATGCAAATTAACTATAAAACATGCAAGAAACCTACTCTAAATTCACCTAAAACTATCTATAATGCATATCTAAAATATGCATTATCATATGCAAATTTGCTCCAAAACATTTAACAAATGCATCATAACTAGTCTAAAACTATCTATAATGCTTATCTAAAATATGCATTATCACTTTGTCTTTCACGCTTGTTCTACCTCAGTCACCATCAAGCCCTCGATCAGTTATAGAAACTGGTGATTCTCTTCTAACTCTTCTAACCGCATAAAATTGGGTTAAAGAAGAACTTACAAAAGCAATGCGGCATTCAGCAACCCGATATTTTAATTTATGGCGACAGTGACAACTTTATGAGATTTAGCAAAACATGGAAACTCAAATATACTGGTTCTAAAATCATGCGATCTATTACGAAACATCGAAAGTCAAATATACCGGTTCAAAATTTGTTGAACACCATTAGAAATGACCTAAGTAGTAAGGATTTCTCCACTCTAGCCACCTTCTAGTGGTGCTTATGATACTATCGAAACCAAGCACTTTTCAACAATGTCAAACTGATACCCAAGGCCATTTTCTCCTTGGCTAAAGAACAAATACTTATATGGGACCTAGCAAATTCCAATAGTGATCTACAAAACACTAAGCTTGATGGGAGCAAGGCTAACAAAACAATTTATAACCGGAAACGAAAAATGCATTTACAAGCCAAATGGACCAAACCTACTTTCCCCTACGTAAAGCTAAACTTTGATGGGTTCCTCCCTACCAATGAAAATGGATCCTATGGATTTATCTTACGAGACCACTTGGGATTGGCTAGCTACCTAGTGGCTGGCTCTTCCCCTTTCAACACTGTCTTCGAGTGTGAATCCTTTGTTCTCTCTGGCAAGGACTAAAAAAGGCTACAGATCTACAAATCTTACACATTATTATTGAAGGGGGTAATTGATGTCCATGTTTTTATGCTTATTTCAGCTCCTTATTCTATCGTCATATGTATTTTGGGTTGGGAATATAGCAAATTTGTGTAGTATAAGCTTATTTGCTAGAAATTGAGGTCTACAAAAGTTTATGTTTAATATTGCAGAATCTGGATCCATTCCGGAACGAAACCAAAAGAAGAGACGAAAGCTGGATTATACTCGAAGTCGACAAGGCCTACTCGAAGTCGACTACAGTAGGAGAGCAGAGTTGATCGAGGGCGGAAGACGGACACTACTCGAGCACAAGACCTACTCGACGTCGAAGACCTTACTCGACGTCGACCAGACCAAAAACCCTACCCGAGCTCGCCGAGGAGAAGGCTACTCGAGATGACGAAGACCACCCGAGATTGAGGACCCTACTCGACGTCGACTAGACCTGGTCGACGTCGACCACGCTATTTTTGGGCCGCGAGTCCGTTGGGCCAATCCGAGGGTGTGTGGATTACTTGGGAATGAAGCAAGGCCGGATCATCCACGTTTTTATCAAGATCTATCTATGGAAGGAAGGATTTATCCACTACATGAAGATTTAGATATTTTCCTTTTAAGATTAATGTTTCTTTTATCCAAATTATATCTTTAGGATTAGATAGAGATTTATTTCCTTGGATAGCAAGGAGTAAGCCCTATAAATAAAGCCCATGGGGCTAGTTTTGAATCATTCCAAGTTAGAGAGAACACAAGTAGAGAGAGAGAGAGAGAGAGAGAGAGAGTGGAGGCCGAGAGGAGTTGGAGAGCGAGAGCAATTTGGCTTCGATCGATTGTAAGCTTTGATTTATTTTAATGCAAGTAGTTATTTCCCTTTTATTATTGATGAGTTTTCCTGTGATGAAGAGCGAGTAGTCCACCTACTTCTAGGGTCGGGGTGAGCCCGACGATAGTCGTGCATGTTTGAGGTAAAGATTCGACCTTTATTGTGTTTTGATCATCCACGGCCTTTTATATGTTTATTACCTAATTAATAGAGATTAAGGTTAACCACTTAGATTATAAACATAAAAGTGGTAGATACAATTAGGGTTTCTTGAGAGAGTTGTCCAATTGTTGGAAAAGGCGAAAGCTTGATCCTTTGATGTGATTTGCATGATTATTTCTCTTTATCTTGCCTTATGCATGTTTGGTTATCGTTGTTGCAAACCCCGGTCTTGGAAGTTTTCTTTTACATTGTCTAAATCGAAATTTGCAATTCGTTTCGTTACTGTTTTCTACTC
The DNA here is from genome assembly GCA_963922045.1 of Persicaria maculosa. Taxonomy (NCBI): domain Eukaryota; kingdom Viridiplantae; phylum Streptophyta; class Magnoliopsida; order Caryophyllales; family Polygonaceae; genus Persicaria; species Persicaria maculosa. Next base: position 53,859,077 of record OY998251.1, on the reverse strand, counting down.
GACATCGACTACCTCTAGTCGACGTCGACCACTGATTTCTCGATCAAGCAAAATCGCTCTCGTTTTTGTCTCTGCAGGTACTTGAGATCGACCAGCCTTACTCGACTTCAACCAGACCTACTCGACGTCGAGGAGAGTTAGTCGACGTCGACCACCACCAGTGATCCCTTCTTGCTCGAATTCGATTGTGCCTAACCCCTGTCGACTACACCTAGTCGAGGTTGAGTACTCTGGAGTCGACTTCTGTCCATGGGATTCTTCCGCTATCTAGGATCCGCTGACATGCTTCCTCGAGGATCGATCCTGACTTCCTGTTGCTACATCGGGAGGAAGTCTTGTAATTATTTTGCGTGGGCACGAATCTAGTTTGATTTATATTGTTATTTATTGAACTCGATTTCCTCCTAAAATAAATTGGCGCCGTTGCCGGGGAAGCAATCATTCGTGCCTTAGGTAGTTAGATCTTACGTTTTCCTTAAGTTTTTCTTTTGCAGGTGTATGCGCCGTTCTGGTCAACCATCTGAGTTTGACGCCTTAGACAACCCGGAATGTCTTATACACATACACTCTAGATTGAAAAGGATCATGGCGGGGACAGAAACACAAGCCCAGCTGATCGAGAGGCTTCAGAGGGAACTAGCAGCCAACAATGCTGCTCTCACCGTTGAGAGAGCACGCACTGAGCGGGAAGCTAAACAAAGGAGGCAGACGGAGGCTGAGCTTGCCCTATTTCCAACCATCGCTAAGGACTACATGCACCCGACTCTTGTCGTGCCTGAATCGGCTATTCTAGTCCCTCCTAATGATTTTAAAATTCGCACTGCCTTCCTTACTGAAATTAAAAATAATGCTTTTGAAGGGAGGTTTAATGAATGCCCTTTAGCTCATATTACTACTTTTGCTGATATGTGCCAAACTATTGCTGAATGTGCTACTCTTGAATATGTGAGAATGAAAGCTTTTTGTTGGTCTCTTGTAGGTCCATCATTGAAGTGGCTGGAAGGACTACCAGTGCGATCCCTCACAACATGGGCAGAGGTTAGGAATGCGTTCCTCAACAAATTCTTTCCTCCGGCCAAGATAACGCTCCTCAGACAAAAGATTACAGCTTTCAAACAAAAGCCTGGGGAACCGCTAGCACAGGCGTGGGATCGATACAAGGATCTGCTGCGATCTTGTCCCACTCATAGGCAGCCACCCTATGTCATTCAGGAGATTTTCTACAATTCCCTTGATCTGGCCGCCAAGGAAAGGATCAATCAGTTCACGCAATACGAGTACCTCACGCAGATACCAGTAGAGGCATGGGCTACTATCGAAAGGCTAACCAACATCGACAACACCTATGGGGCTCCTGCGAATTACGACAAAAATGTCTATGGAAGGCCAGCCCCCATGCCCCTGTATGAGCCTTCTAAGGAGATAGATCCTGATGTCAAGGAGCAGTTCTACAAAGATCAGAATCGCAAGCTCCTCAAGCAAGTCAAATTTCTATCTGTCAACCAGCCCTGCATTGAATGCGGGTCGCATCGACACACCACACCAGAGTGTCCACATACGGAGCAAGTCAGGTTGGCAGAAACTCATGAGGAGGTAGCATATGCAGGGGGTCCCAATCGCCATATGGAGGACCAAAGGTTCTATCAACCACAGTGGAACCAAGGTGCCCCTAGGAAACCCCCACCATACAAAGCTCTAGGACATCTAGAAAGGGACCAGCGGAAAGATGATCTACAGATGGTCCTCGACGAGATAAGGAGGAACCAGGCACAACAGCAGCAATCCAACAGCGCCATCCAGACTCAACTCCACGGCCTCAATACACGATTTGGGGAGATGGACATCTGGAAGAAGAACATGGAGACCCAAGTGGGTCAACTCGCGCAACGGATCCCAAGACCAGTCGAAAAGATCCATGGGCATACAGATCCAAATCCTAAGGGGCAATCCGGATAAGTCGTTGCTGTAAAGTTGAAGGGCGGGCACTAATTGCACGAGCCAGAGGTCGAAAAGGGGAAAGACGAAGCTGAGATGCCACTCGACATCGAGCAGAGCCCAGTCGACGTCGACCAGTCTACTCGACGTCGAGGAGAGTTACTCGACATCGACCAGCCGCACACCATCGAGGAAGCTTCTGCACGATATCAGCACTCGACGCCTACTCCTGTAGTCGAATTCGAGGACCCACCAGTCGACGTCGAGGACTCTGCAACACCTCCGACATCTGTTCTGGCCCCGAAACCTAAAAAGACGCTACCTTTCCCTTCCAAGGCGCTGAAAGATCCCACTGCATGTAGGTTGAAACGCTTTGTTAAGATGCTTCAGGAACTAAATGTTTCAATTCGTTTTACAGAAGCTCTTCAGGAGATGCCTGCATATGTCAAGTTCCTCAAGGAGAACCTTAGGAACAAGCGATCAATCACTAGAATCGCCAGTAACTGCAAAAGGATGGATTTCCCTGAGAAGAGACATGACCCTGGTAAGTTTTCTATTACTGTGTGATTTGGACAATATAAATATGAGGCATTGTGTGATTTAGGAGCAAGCGTGAGCATCATGCCCTTATCAATCTGGTCAAAGGTAAAGATAGGAGCAATAGAGCCTGTGGATGTCAAGCTATACATGGCAAACAATACAGTGGTCATCCCTACAGGTATGGTTGATAATGTCTCTATCCAAGTTGGTAAGTTCTATATTCTCGCTGATTTCCTTGTTATAGATTGTGTGGAAGATCCTACTTGCCCTATTATTCTTGGTAGACCTTTTCTAGCTACTGCAGATTCCAAAATCAGCGTCAGAAAGCGATTACTCACCTTCACGATAGGCGACGGGGTCCTAGATTTCTCTTTTGGCCCTATAAAGGAGAAAATTCCATGACTGGCGGTGAAGAGCATAGGCAACCACGGGGGCGAACAAACAACAAAGGAGGAAAACACCAAAAAGCTACTCGACAACAACCAGGTCTACTCGACGTCGACCACCCTACTCGACTTCGACCACGCCCACTCGATGTCGAATTCTCCTGTTGAGCACCAGACTTGCCAAAAGCCTAAGTATGGGGTCCCTGTACTCGATGTCGACCACCTCTACTCGACGTCGACTAACTCTTAGCCCAAAGATTTCTGTTTTGGGCACGAAAAGGTAAGTTCAGGTATGATTTCAAGCTCTCCTCCGTCCATTAATAAATTTAATAAGAATTTTAGAGGAGACAAGGCCCCGTGGCGAGCTAACCTGCACAGGATTAGGATTGGAAAGATGAAGAAGGAAGGCAGAGGACTCTATGCGAACAACCACCTATCAGCGGAGCTTGCATACTACAATCAGGACCTAGATGATCCAGGAGAAGGGCCAAGCACAAAAGGGCCCCACATTGAGGGTTCCTGAGCACAAACGGAGAATTCGGCCTAGCGACTCTAAAATCTAGAGCATGTACATAAAACTTTTAAACTTTCTTTTAGGACTTTGAAACTTTTGGTTTTGGTTTTGATTTTGGTTTTGAATGCTTCATGTGAAAAGTCTTGTCTTTGTGCGATAACTAACAATTTTCAGGTCAAAAAGCATAAAGGATCGCGAAGAGGGGAAGGTGAAGTCTCTGCTAGAACAATCGAAATCGACGAAGGCCAAGTCGAGATCGACTACGAGGAGGATCGAGCAGAACGGATCTACTCGACATCGACCACCCAGGAGGATCCCTCGACTTCCATCTTTCACTCGACGCTGCAGCTGTACTTGACGCCGAGTACATCTATTCGACGTCAACTACCTCATTCCACTCGAAGGCCCTTGTTTTGACTCCTCGACGCATTATTCGGTGAGCTCCTTCCTTTACCTTTGTTTTATATTGATTTATACAGTGGGGGGACACTGTATATTCTAAGTATGGGGTGGGGGCAAAACTCATTATATTTTATTCCTATTTTTGGTTTTAAATGGCGAATTTTGGATAAATTTTTAATTTTTGTGGTTAATTGCTAAAACTCGAAGTTTGTTTTATAAGACATCTCTCAAAGCTTGTAAATTGTTCAAAGAAAAGATTCATGGAAGCTTTAATAGAACTCAACGATGCAAAATTGGATTCATTAGAGATATAGCATGAAATTGCCTAGTAAAGGGAAGTCACAATGAAGTGCATTATTTTCTTGAAAACCATGAAAGGAGGTAAAATTTGATGTTGCTTTTGACATGTTGCATGATAAGAGGATGGAGGACTTTATATTTCCATATAATGCTCATATGTTTACATTCCCTAGCCTTACATATGCTTATGCATCACAAAAGCCATACTATGCCTTATTTTATTTGTGTTCCACATAATCTAAATATTGCTCATTCTTTACCTTATGAAGGCAGTTAAGGCCTTTTTCAATAGCGGTCAACTACTCAAGTAGGTGAACCATACTTTCATCACCCTACTGTCGAAATATGATGACCCATCTACAATAAATCATTATAGATCCATCAGCCTTTGTTCTACCATTTACAAAATTATAGCCAAAAGTATTACAGCTAGGTTAGCTTTTATATTTGATAAGTTAATCCATCCCCTTCAAGGGGCTTTTACCAAAGGAAGATTGATCCAAGATAATATACTTATTTCTCATGAAGTTCTTCACTCGTTTAAATAAAAAAGGGCAAATCGGGTATGGTTACACTTAAACTTGATATGGAAAAAGCTTACGATAGGATCGAATGGTCGTTCCTGTTTCAGGTTATGGAAAAATTTGGTTTCGATAAAAAATTCATTGGTTTGGATTAAAGAATGAGTTTCAACATTTTCCTACTCGGTTCTAGTCAACGATGAACCCATCACACTTTTCCATCCAACAAGGGGATTACGTCAAGGGGACCCGTTGTCTTCATTCTTTTTTATTCTTGCTTTCGAAGTACTAGCACGTACACTACAATCTGAATCTGATCACAACAAAGAAGTGGGTATGGTCCTAGGGAGACCTGGGATTAGAATCCCCTTTCTCGCTTTTGCTGAAAACATCATCATTTTCTGTAAAGCTGCTCCAGCAACATGCCAAAGACTTTCCAACATAAAATAACCGATTCTGTAGACTTTCTGGTCAGAAGGTTAATATGCACAAGTCTACCTTCCAGGTATCGCCGAATAATAAGTCGGCTTCTGTTCATTCCATTACTGCTACCTTAGGTATACCGCAAGCGAATAATTTCGATAAATATTTGGGTTGCCCCATTGTCAATGGAAAAATAAGCAAAGATACGTTCAATGACATAGTGCTTAAAACTAAACAACAACTCACTAAGTGGAAAGCGTCTAGTTTATCATTTGAGGGTCGTAAAGTGTTAATCAAATCAAATCTTAGTACACAACCAGTTTTTCTTATGCAGGCTTTTTTGTGACCAACTAGTATCTTATATGAGCTGGACAAGGTCTACAGACAATTCTTTTGAAACAAACAACCTCCGGCTGTATTCCTTATCGGGAGGGATAAGATTTGTACTGATCCTATTAAAGGTAGACTAGGTATTCACCAGGCTGAGACCATGAATATTACGCTTCAAATGAAGCTCCTATGGAAGATTATTTCGGAACCAGAGAATATCTAGGTTAAAGTAATTACCGCCAAATACCCTAAGGGTATTCTGGTTATGTCTTACAAAAAAAACACCTCGTGACAATGGGCACGTCTTATGTCTATCAAACATTTATTTCAACCTGGTCTCCAGTGGAGTATCGGCAACGAGGAGTCGGTGGAGTTTTGGAACGACAAAGGGTAAATTCCTTTGGTGGTCCCTAACCTTTAAGGTTTAGCCACTATCAGTCCCTAACCTTTTTAAGTGTTAGTTTTAGTCCCTAACCTTTTACATATTGCTACTATTTGGTCCTCCCCTCTATTTTCTTGTTAAACTAAACGATAAAATTATTTAATTTTCTAAATAAATCCGAGAGAGATTAGAGAAGGGTTAGGGTTACAAGCAGAGTCGTCCAATGAATTTTAGGGGCCCCGTTCAATATTATCCTAATCTTAAAATATTTGATTTTTTTTCCGACTTGCTAATTATTAAAAATATATTTTATGTCTAGTTTTTAACTCAGTAAAAAATGTGTCAACAAGTTAAGCATCCACTATTTTGATACGAATATAGAGTACTTATTATATTTACCAATCTTTCAAAAACATGTAGCACGTAAAATATGTAAAATAAATATATTCCTTTAAATAAAATAATAAAAAAAATACCCAAATAAACTTAATATATGACTTCTTCCTATTAGATTTTAAGTCATATAATTTAACTCTTTAATTGTGTATCAATACATAGAGATGTGTATTATAGTATTTTCACATTAAAAACTCATTTATCGTGTGAAGTTATAATTTACAAATAAAATTTTGAATATATATGTGGAAAATCTTAAAATATCATAAATTATACTCTAATACAAGGATTTGTATTAAAATAACAAATAGAAATAGTTAATAAGGAGACCCAATAACTAAAATAATTTTTCATTTAGAAAAGGCAATTAAAAAATGTACATTTAATAAAAGGTTGACATTTAGTTGGATGGGAAGACCAAATAGTAGCAATATGTAAAAGGTTAGGCACTAAAATTAACAATTAAAAAAGTTAGGGACTTATAGTGACTAACCCTTAAATATTAGAGACTACCAAAGGAATTTACTCAACGACAAATGGGTCTTTGATTCACCTCTTCTTGCTAAGGCTCTTGTACCCCTACAGGGTAATACTAATTCCTTTAACATTAGTCACTTTATTACTTCTGATGTCCGTTTGAATATGTCACTCCAACCGATATTAATCATATCATATTACAATTGTTCCGCCAACAAATACATTACCTGACTGCCTATATTAGGATCCCAACAGGAATGACAGGTTCTCTACAAATTCTACAACATCTTTCCTTACCAAGAATAGCAGACTTCAAAATTTCAACTACAATTGAATCTGAGACATGGATGTCTCTCATAAAACAACTTAGTTCATATTCAAGGGATTGCCAATCGTTTTGTTTAAATCTGGGACCTGGATGTTCACTCTAAATTCTTATCCACAAAATACTTAGAAGACTATGTACTTATTTCCTATTAAAAAAATAGTCTCAATGGGCATGATTTTGCCAACACACCAAGCCCCCTTACAAATTAACTTCTAAATATTACGAAAGGTTCGATGGGTGATTCTATACGATTTAGGCCTGCTACTAACATTCAATCTACTTCCAGAAAAAAAATAACAATCATTCAATCTCTTACAAAGATGTGAAAAAAAGCTCCACTTTCTAGGAAGCGGCTGATCCTTACAAGAGTAGAGCAAAAGGTTGAAGACTACAGGAAGCAATTGAATCCAAAATCCAAGTATGTGGGATGGCTTGTGAGCGTGTCTCTGCAGCCAAGACCTCTGCCTCCAGTTGCATTTGCAGTACATCTGTGCCTTCCTCCGTCCCCATGTCAGAGTCACAGTTGTAAACCATCAGATGAGTGGACACATTTGATGCTGATTGCTCGGCATTGTTAGCTTGCTGTCGTAGCTGCTCCTTGCTCTCAAGGAGGGCGCCTCCAGCTGCTATGACCAAATCTTGGAGATCTTCCAAGTATGTTCTTACAAAATCTCCAGTGAAGAGGAAGTTCAGTCCATTGAAGAGCTTTGGTGCCTGTATAATTGTATTCAATGTGTATGTTCCGCGGGTGGTTTAAAAATAGTCAGACTCGCAAAACCAGTTGGAGTTTAAACTCATTAACTAACTAAAATTCAGGTACTTTCTTAGGAAACCCACAACAGATATATAGCAAATGAGAACAAAATGCCCAAAGTAGTCAGACTAGGGGGGGGGGAGATTGAACTCGATAACAAAAAATGTTTGAAAATTTTAGGCTGCTACTTGTTTTGGAAGATTCAGAAGCTTACATTACTGATGGCCTTGAGCCTGCCAGTTTTGGGGCCATTGCAATAGCCATGATTGTCGAGGCTAATTTCATAAAGTTCTTCATTGACAGGGCCTTTCATATTCATGCATGCTTTAATCCCTGGAAATTAAAAACACGCCATGAGATTAAGGCTGCCTCATGAATCACATACTGACAAAAGAATCTAATGATTTTTCATCTGAACAAACTGAAGACTGACTAGAACTAGTCCTTTCCAACTGTTTTAAGCATATATCCTAAGGAAATGGATTCACTAGAGGAATTAAAATGAATATGAATGGGCCTTACAGTCAATCTTGAGAACCCATTTCCCTTTCAGAATTGCCATAAGAACTTTCCGTGTTCTTGTGCATGCACCAGTTGCATCAGCAGCGGCAATGACATGGGTGACAGTTGGTGACCAAGATCTCATGACAGTTGCACCACACATGCTTGCAAATTCTACCAACATACGCTGCATAAAATCAAGTAGAAAGCAAGATATCCAGTAAGTATGAATAGAGACCTGTAAGTGGACAGCAGAAATGGAACTGAAGCCTCGCAAAGGAAAGGAAAAGCCCAACAAAATCAACACCACAATTGAAATCATATGAATTAAGTTGGCAATCCCTTGCATCAAAAAACAATAATGCAAAAATCTAAACAAAACGATTGAAGTTTCCAAGCTTGGAAAACAAAGATAATATTCAGGCTCCAGTTTATGTAGGAGTTTTTAATTTTGAGAAATGAATTAACCTTCTCATCAACAGACAAAGACGACGCACAGAAAACCCAATTTTTAGCTCCAGTTGGCGAGGCTGCCCAAGACCACTTATCTGTCTCCCCACGTATGGCACTATTATTAGAACACGAATGCCCCATTGGTTCCTTGAGCCTGTGAGAACAAGGAAATGTTATGCACAAAAAGATTCAATGAGGTTAAGAGGATTGCAAACGCAGTGATAGGTGTCAACCCTCATTCTCTAATTTAGGCAGTATGCATCTGAAATTTTCTAAGTATAACATTGTAATATCATATGAGAATAAGATCATACTTTTGAGCTGGGATATCATGGTTTGTATCGCGTTTTTCATTATTACGCTTCTTGGACTTCTCACTTGGAAATTTCAATGAAGCATGAGCTGGACAGAGCATCAGGAAGTCATCCTGCGAATTCAACGTTTGAAAAATCCTTCAGCGAGCTAAATGCTTTGCCTATAAGGCCAGACTTAATGAAAAAAACGTCACATTTTCTCATACATCTGTTGAGACAACTCACCGTATCCCATCTGCATTCTGAGACTTCAGCTGCACAAGGAGCGTGGTAGCTTCTCTTACAGCTCTTTGCATAACAGCCAAGAGTAGCACCCTTCAGCTTACATTTACAGCACTTGAGTTTTGCACCTCTTTGCAGCTCAATACTTAAATTCTTTGGAGTCTCATCAACATCATAGTAAATTTGTGGTGCCCTATTGTTCATAAACCATGAATTCATAAGATCCATGTTTTGAGTACTAAAATGAAAACTTTGCCAACTGACAAGAGTAAAGTGTTACAAATAATTTGCATAATATGAACAGAACATAATAAGCAGAATTCTTTTAGTAGATTTGCAGAAGAAATGTAACTGAGAAAATCTTGACATGTGTTACAAAGGTTGTACATATCCATTAATTTATGCACTGTAGAAATAAGTTTGTAAATAGGAACATCCGCCCTTCAATTATAAAATTCATGAATAACTATAAAATCTTGATAAAAATGTGCACTGTAGAAAATACTCACCATTCAATGCATTTACTATGAACATGTATAACATCAGAACTAGTAGCCTCCTTGTCAACAACAGGTTTTTCATTAGCATAGTGCATCATTGGTCCAGTATACTGCAAAAAAACAAGATTTAAAAGAAAGGCTAAGTACTACAATATCTAAAGTTAATTGCATAGCATAAATTTCTTGATCAGTACATTTAAAAGAAAGGCTAAGTACTACAATATCTAAAGTTAATTGCATAAGGCTCACCTCTGTTACTTTCCAAGTTTGGCAAAATCCACAAACAAAGGGCAGTGAATTCATAGAACTTGATGGATGTATTACTTTTCTATCAGCAGAAACCATAGATTCAGACGAAATCTTTTCGTCAAATTTCACAGGATCTTTCGAGTTTTTAACCATTTCTGCACAATGAAGGTCAATCATCTCTCCTGTGCCACTGTATTCTTGCTTTGGCTTCTTAATTGTCTTGTTTGAATGGTCAGCTATAGAGTTAGTGGAGCTAAGGACCTCATTTGATGTGAACTCATCAGCTAACCTCTTGTTTGATTTCTTCACAGGATGCCTTTCTAAACTCTGCATTGATCAATTGTCGAGAGAATAATTTTAGATAAATTATTTCAGACTTTGGCTAAATATGAAACAACGTTTTAAATAAATATTGCAAATACAGCTATCCAAAGGGGAGGAGGGGGGGGGGGGGGACTAGACTTCATGGATGGACATCTCATCAAATGAACTAAAATAGCACTAATATAACCGAAAAAATAACAGGTTATAATCATTTGGGTTCATTTATAAGCCTAAACAAACTAGATAATCACATGTTCAACTTAACTATCTATGATAAACAAACAAGATTAACCGTCTAGATCCATCATTAGTTGCCCAAAAACCTCAGTCCAATTTGTGCAGATTCTCAAACATAAAGTCAACTTCTGGGATATAATTGAGGAAGCAAATTTTCTAGTTAAGTGCTGCTACCCATTGAGGAACCAAAAAAAAATGCTAGTCGCATAAAAAAGGCAAAGGAAAACCAACACTAAGCAGTTTGTAGCAATAAGACTATATGTAAGTTTCATGTCCTTGCACAAGGAAGCATATATGTAAGCATAATAAGCAATTGTCAAGAGGTGAGCACTTTCGGAATTCTTACATCTTCACTTCCTGGATCACTGATGTTAACTCCAAAGGGAGGACTACCCTGAGACAACTGATTTAGCTGATACATATCCAAATCCATAGATTCAGCCTGTGCATGTTGCTTCAATCTAGTCTTCGAACACGAGAGAAGTGGACTTGGACTCCTCCCAACGAAAGCCATTTGATGCTTACGAGGGGAAAACGTCACGTCCAGACTACGGTAGATGTTGACTATGCTTTCAATGAAAGGAGCTTGCCTTATATCTGCCAAAAGACCAGTGCAAACCATTTTATTTCTCACTTTCAATCCAAAAACAAGTTAAATACATAAATCTATACTTCAATTAGACAGAAAATTTACCAAATTATTAAAGGGCGTTTCTTTATGCAACCAAGCCAATTTCTTTATCTATGCACCCAATTTAGACAGAATGTCTTTGTTGATATGACTTAAATATTGTTCCTCACTACTTTCAAAATTCACCCCAAACCCCTGCTTAAGACCCCTCCTCTCCCTACCCTGTCACAGGAGCCACCACATCCAACACCGTGGCCCAGCCGTGGCCACCTTCCACCCATCCTTTCACTTCACCCTACTTTCGTTATCAACTAACTTCTTCGATCTTAGGGGAAAGCAACAGTGTCAGTGAGATGCCCCACTCCCCAACCCCCAAGTTTCCATAATCAAACAAATGCACGTTTTCAATCTACGACTAAATCAGATAGCGCCGCAACGCAATTCTTCAAAATTCTCATGTTTATACCAAGAATCGAGATATCAAGGACAAGGAAAAGTGAGTATTTGAAATCCGCTTATGAGAGTGCTTCACTTGATACACGGCACAGCCCTTCATTTTTATAAATTACAAAACAGAGAACACGCTTTTTTTTAAATATAAATTGTAAAAACTGCACTTCAAAAGTTGCCGGTATTTTGAAAGATTTTACGCTAATGGTTAAATTAATTTCGAAGATTTGGGTGCGCACGGTACTGTGACTGGGTACTGCGGAGGCGGTAAGATATTAAATATTAGATTTTGACTAAATTAAACCCTAAACTTTACAATCAACGCAGATAGATATGAAGAGATCCGAAGAAAAAAAGTTGCTTTTTTACCCTTCTTATGGAAACAATGGCTGCAGATAGCGCACTTGGAATCCAAAGAACCCTGCTCCGGTACACAAGATCTGCGAACAGCGGAAGCGTAAAGATGAATTAAACCCTAGAATCCAATCTATAAGGTTCACAAGCAACCACTGGGAATGAACCTACCCGCAGAAGATGTGGTCGCAAGGGAGCAAAATCGGCTTACTGTAAAAATCCAAACTGGATACAGCAAAAATCAACAAGAGAGGTAAGAAAAAGGCCCAGATCTGAGCATAAAACAGACACATACACACACACACACAGAGAGAGATACCAGGAAGGGCATTTGAGCTCAAGGCCGAGTTTCTGGAGATGGAGGACCCAAGGATTCATCATTCTAGAGCTGCTCTGGGAATCCGCCATTTGAGAAGGAAAAATGAAGAGAGCGTTGTTCAAGTGACTGCAGATTACGGAATCGAAGGAAATCAAGCCCTGTGACTCTGTGAGTGCCGGTAACTGATACTCCGGTTTTATGATGGGAGAGATGCCTCTTTAGCTAATTACAGTAATGCCCTCGTAGATGAAGTTGCTCGGACAAATTACAGCGGGGCATTATTGTCATTCAATATTATTAAAATTATGTACCCGTTTGGCCCCGCCAACTTTCAAACATGTACGCGCGCAATCTACCCCGCCAACTTCCAAATATGTCCGCGCGCCAACGGAAGATTTCATATATGGTATATTTATTTATTAATTCATGCATTTGTATACATTCATGCATACAAATAATATATTTGTACACTAGTCTAGATTCCGTCCCATATACAGAGAATATGTGAATATAATATTATAAAAAAAATTATGTGAAATAATTATTTTAGCTAAATGTCCTTCATTTTTACCCCTTTCAGTAAATGTCCTGAAATTTTTCATAATCCCTTGAATTTGGGTACCACCCGCAAGTCCTTTCCAATGAGTCATTCCGGAATGGTTAGAGCAGCCATCCCACTATTACCTCTACTACGTATGCTTATTTTTCAATTTTTCCTTGAGTCATACTCTCTTCAACCTCTAGCTATCCTCATTGTCAAGGTCGTGCCAAACTTTTTAGAGGCCTTAAACTAATTTTTCATAATCTCACTATTACCTTTGTTACGTATGCTTGTTTTTCACTTTTTCCTTGAGTTATACTCGGGGTATGATATGTACACCGCTAATTTTTACTATTTACACCGCTAATCCACTGCATCCCTATGCGGTGGATTAAGAAAATTTTAGCTCGATATACCGCATGTACATGCGGTATGTCGTTTGACTGTATAAAAACACCGCACGTACGTGCGGTGAGTTAGGTTCAAACGGAGTCCGTAATACGATAATTCGGTTTGGTCGGAGCTATCCGAAACCCACCGCATGGGCATGCGGTGGTTTTGAATTTTGGGTAAAACATACCGCGTGGGCATGCGGTATGGTTTTGAATTTTGGGTAAAACAATACCGCATCTCCATGCGGTATTTTTTTACCGTTGTGGCAATGGTAAAAAACTTACCGCATGGAGATGCGGTATAATTTTTACCGTTGCCACAACGGTAAAAAAATACCGCATGGAGATGCGGTATGATTTGTTACCGTTGGGCCCCAATATAAATAGGCGTGGGGGGCCCAGTTTTCCGACACACCGAATCTTCTCCGATCTCTTTCTGTCCGAGGCCGACTCGAATCTTCTCCCATTCTTTCATTCCGAGCCCGACTTTTGGATCCGTCCATTCCCCGTCCCCATATCTACCACCACTCTGTACTCGGGTTTTAAGATGGTGAAGGACAACCGTGGGAAAGCCGTAGCTGATGATGTCGGTCATGTTCGGAGACATCCGTTACAGGTAACATTTAATGTTTATAATAATCAATTTGCTTTATTTGTTAATTTGAAGGAAATAGTGTTAACATTTCATTGTTATATATAATGTAGCCGGAGCCCACTATACAGAGGCGGAGGACGACAGATGTACCGCCACCGCTGGAGACACAGCCTCACCCTACGGTATGTTAAAATTGTTACTAGGTGTAGGGAAATTGGTATCGAATAAGTATATATTTCTGTTTTCTTAGGAATTGATAGTATGAGGTTGAAATCATTTATAAACCTTTGGAGAATCCTGCAACATTTAGTCAGTCATACGATATAGTATCGTATTCGAGCCATAGGATTCTAACAAATACTAGGTGTAGGGAAATTGAAATCGAATAAGTATATATTTATGTTTTATTATGAATTGTTAGTATTAAGATGATATCATTAATAAACCTTACGAAAATGTTGTCACATTTAGACAGTCATACGATATAGTATTGTAATTGAGCGATAGGATTCTGACAAATATATTTTAAATTACACAGTCTGTGTTGTCGAGAAATTTGGGAGAGAGGGTAGTATTACAATCTGCTAGGAGAGCTGCCATTAGGGAGAGGCAGACGTTGCAGGGTGTATCCGTTCCGATGGAGACGGATATCGACGCGGTAGATGATGATACCGCGGCTGCCGTCAGGGAGACCCAGACGTTGGAGGATGTAGTGGATCCTCCGGAGAGGGACACTGAGACGGTAGGAGCTGATACTGGGCACACGTCCCAGTCATCTATAGAGACATATCAGAGTCTGGTGCAGATTGAGCTGCACTTGATGTCTGACCACACGGATGACCCAGTGGTGCAGTCGACCGGAGAGTCTTGTCAAGGCGACCAGGGTATTGAGATGTTGGAGGAGTACCTACGAGGGGACCGAGCACGTCAGACGGGTGAGCACTTGCAGACTGGAGCTGAGAGAGTGGTAGAGCAGGTGCAGACTTATCCTGACAGTTATCGAGACTACTTTGGGACACAGTTTGCGAGCGAACAATTGAACTCGTATGACGACACGGCACCTCTGTTCGGAGATGTGGGTGCTGGGACGAGTCATGCTCGAGGTGGCGACCAGGAGCCATGGGCCGTTGCGCAGATAGATTTTGCGTCGTTCACCCCGGTCGGTTCTACGGGTGTAGGGAGGACGCCTGGGAGTCAGCATGCGGCGCCATCGTCGACGCCGAGGACTGCCGAGCCTGAGTCGATCATTGGGATTCAGCGTGCGGCGCCATCGTCGACGCCGAGGACTGCCGAGCCTGAGCCGATCATTAGGAGTCAGCAGGCGGCGCCATCAGCGACACCTAGGAACTTGGAGGGTGTGCCGATTGCCGGGGGGCATGAGATGCATGTACGTGGACAGAGATGTTCTTCGGCCCCACCTACTGAGTCAGCTGGACCTTCGAGGCATGTGTTGCTGGATATGGGAGGAGGCCAGATGCATGATCCGATGTGGGGGGCATCTGATGATGTTCTTCAGGATTTTGGAGGAGACCAGGCGGCACAGCCCCCTGTCCGTGCAGTGCAGAGGAGGCGGAGACAGCGTGGAGAGAGCAGTAGTGCAGGAGGTGATGGGCAGCATGGCGAGCCTAGCAGGACAGGGGTCATTCGGGTTGTTCTGCCCGAATGGCCGGGGGGGCCACATACTGTTTCCCTCCTGAGAGACTACGAGACCCACATTGCACAGGCCATTTGGAGACGGGAGGACGAAGCCTTGCGTAGGGGTGTGCGTGTGCAGAGACGAGGGCAGTCGCTGGGCCGTGTAGAGGCGTTGTTGGAGGTCGATGGACGGGAGTCCTGGTTTCCCGCAGTGCGGGAGATTGGGTTCTGGGACCTCAGAGATTTCGAGTGGGATCATGTGGATCACACTCTGATCGGGGCATTTGTTGAGCACTGGCACCCCGAGACGAACAGTTTTCACTTCGCATGGGGAGAGATCACCATCACACTGCACGATGTGCTCTTCATACTTGGCCTTGGTTTGGACGGAGAGGAGTGTATTCACTTGGATGATGTTGTCGCCTGGAGGGAAATAGTTGGGGAGTATTACGGCTTGACCCAGAACGAGCGGCAGAGCGCTTGGGCCCATGGAGGACCTACTGTTCAGCTCCTCCTTCAGAAGATAGCACCGATGCGACAGCGGGTTCGAGATGGCACCCCACTTGAGCATGATATGGAGTGCATCTTGGGTGTTGTGCTGGGGATGATTGCGACTGCGACCTTGTTCATCGACAAGTCGGGCGGAAGATTGCGACCGGAGGTGATCCGTAGGTTTATGGATGCAGCGCAGGTGTCGCATCTTTCTCTAGCTGCAGGGGTCTTGTCGTGCTTGTACCGGGGATTGGGCGAGGCGACTCGGGAGTTGGCCAAAGACATGGACGATTGTACAAAACTATTGGAGGTAAGGCATTCGTTCTATGATTATTTATTTTAGAAGTTCTGTAACTAGGTTATAATAGCTATGTTGCTGATAGTATTGTTCCTTTGTAGGTGTGGATATGGTTGCATTTTCCGGTATTCAAGCCCGGCATGACGCTCGATCGGAGGCTAGCTCGAGATCCGCGACGCGGGGTGAGGTACGTCCTGGGGGCGACACCATTTTCCAGTACGGTCACCCGGGATGATAGGCCTCGCATCGAGCGACTGGATGTTCTGCGGCGGAGGCTGGATGAGATGACAGTCGATGAGGTACGAACACAATTTATATCCGCACTTACATTTGTCATACTATATACCAGATTTTAGTCGTAATAACAATTTCTATTCCATTGCAGATCGAGTTCATGCCATTTGGTAGACACTTGGATTTTGATGGAGATCTGCGTCTTTCGAGATATAGGGGCACCATTCGGTGGTTGTTCGAGGAGGAGCCGTATATGCCGGACCGTGTGCTGCGACAGTTTGGTCGGGTTCAGCACATTCCCGCTGATCCAATCAGGCCTGCCGTAGTGCTCAGACCGAAGTCCGCCAAGTGCAAGAAGGAGGCGTCGTTCCACCCAGCTGACAACCACTGGGCGCACAGGTTCGATCATCTTTTCCCCATGGAGGAGTTGCCACGGACCTCTGAAGAGTACCCATATGGCGTGGCCGATGACTATCTGGAGTGGTTTCACCGCCATAGTCATCCATACCTACTTCCTGACACTCCTCGACACCAGCCCATCATCCCACCGCCGCCACCCCCGCCGTCGCGACCCCCGACGCCGCCCACCACGCCGCCGCCACACCCGCCGTCGCCACCCCCGCCGACCATTATTGAGCAGCGCCATCATGCGGCTGGGTTGGAGATTCTGCGACTCAGGCAGCTTGGAGTTGAGTTGACTCCGGCACACCTCACTCGCATCTATGAGCAATTTTGGGGGCCTGCCCCACCGTGACGGTGCGATCTGGGATGATGTATGTGGTTGTTTTGTTTGCGGGTAGATGACTATTTGTGTAGTAGTTGGTAGTTTGGATTTGTTTTGTGCAGTAGTTTGGATTGTTTTTTGTGGAGTAGTTGGTAATCCCATTTCGGATTACGTAGGTCATGTGTTTGCGTGGATTTGATGGTTGGTTACCATTGCAGATCGTTTTCAAATGTGAATAGTATTTCCGTACCCAACGTTCAATATCATGATTCGAAACGAACTTTATAAAATTACAAGCAACGAAATACAAATGACCCTAATACTCAAGTGTTACGCACAGTAGCTTGATCTAGCTTCATTACAAGAGCTTTTTTTTCCTCTTCCAGAACTGCAACTTGACTTTCCAGGATATCAAACGAAACAGATGACGTGGAAGGTACTGAGGAGGCCACTGGGTCCAACGACATTGCCATCGACGACCCTCCTAGGGGCCGAGGAGTAGGCAGAGGCCGAGGACGGGGTCGTGGAAGGGGACGTGGACGAGGTCGATCGGCGTCGGAGCCAGCTCCGGAGATTGTAAGTGACATTCCAACACCCGCACCTACGGCGCTTCCACCACAGAATCTACCTTGAGTAGAATTCAATTGGGGCACTGGCAACGTCGACGAATTCATGATTACTTTCGTACGAGCCGTCACAAATGTTGCAGGTGATGGTCACTGTGGGTATAGGTCTTTAGCTTGTCTTCTCAACTTGGGACAAGACGCATGGCCTCGAGTTCGATGAGAGCTGGCCGTTGAGTTGCAGGTGCATTCAGATCGGTACCATTACTATCCGGCCTTACAGGAGCTCATCATGAGGGTCAACTATTTCGGCACGTGTCATGATGCTACGTATTGGATGGAGATTCCGATCATGGGCGAGGTGTTTGCCACGCTTCACCAGCGTCCTTTGGTGATTTTATCACAGATGATGCCTATGTTGTGCCTACCTCTGTACGCCACCGGTGGCCCGTCAGTACCGGCCTATGAGGAGCTAGATGGAATAGCTTTAGTCGGCAACAGCAACCATTTCGTTCCGGTACGTTTCGTATTTCGTATTCATTAATTTGTTACTGTTTTGTTTCTCTTTTCTAACATCAATATTAACCTTGTATTCACAGATTTGGTTGTTGCCTGGTTCACCTCTTCCTCCAGTCTACGTCACATGGACACGGCATCACGATCGCACTGTCGACGGTTGGGACGAGCAGTTTGCAGCGAGGATTGCACGATATAGAGCTTACCGCCGTCGTGATGGTGGTTGTCCCCTACCGTATTAGCATTTCCCACTTTCTGATGTCATTTTTCGAACTTCATATGTTCAATTGGGTTGTATCTTTCTCTATTCCATTTCACATCCGAACATCCGAACTCCATATTTTCGTCATCGCTTATATCTATCGCACTTTTGTTTTAATCATCTTTGTTTTCAATTCAACATATGATTTTTTTCAGATCACGGCGCTTATTAAAAGTTAATTCCACTATAGTAGGATATACCATTGCAATGTCCATGGATTATACGATAAATTCGTAGTTTGGACGAATACCGCAACCCTAAGCGGTGTGTGTCGGTTCGTATCGGTCCCCTCAGCTCCTCCAAATAGTTAAGCGCGAATCGGGTTATCCGATACCAACCGCATGGGTATGCGGTGGGGTTGGAACGGAACGGGGGTGCTCACCGCATGAATATGCGGTATGTCTCTATACGGTGGCTATCACCGCATGTATATGCGGTGATCTACCGCATGTATAAGCGGTAGGTCGTTGACCGTCATTAAGTCGGTCATTAACTCACCGCATAGGTATGCGGTGATTAGCGGTGGAAATAGTAAAAATTAGCGGTGTAGATATCGTTTCCGGTTATACTCTCTTCAACCTCTAGCTATCCTCCTTGTCAGGGTCCTACCAAACTTTTATGGGGCCCGATTAAAATAAAATCGATCATTTCAATTTTTTTTTTGAATGATCATTTGGATTAATGAATCTCGAATTGTGTAAGTATATGAAAATATTTTTTCCTTTTAGATTTAAAAGAAACTAGTACAGTTCCCTCACCATGGCGCGATTTAAAAAAATAATTTTAATAATAAAATAAATTAATATTATACAATTAAATAAAATATTGGTTTAATATCTTGAATTAAACCCATTGATTATTTCTTGGTTATTTCAGGGGTCTTCCTATATACACCGCAAATCCGCGGGTTAACAACGCTTTACAACATCGAATCGGACGATGTAGCGTTAATGACACTACAACGTCGGATTCAACGTTGCAATGTGTCGTATACAACGTTGTGAAATTGAGAACATGATGGGGTGGGTCGATCACTTTACAACGTCGGATCCGACGTTGTAAAGTGGGCCTGGTCGGGCTATGATGTATATGAACATGTGGAATTGGTTGAATGATTTATGGAGAACAATGTGGTCTCGTGGAGCGGATGATGCGATGAAATGACTTTCATAATATGTTATTTGTTCTATGGATTGAGATGTGCTTGAGTACCATAGTTGGATGTAGACTTATGTATATTCCATTATGTACTAGGTGATACTCTGTGATTGTGACTACTGTGTGCTGGATTCTTCTGTTGCCGATCTGCTAGCCAGGTAAGTCCTCCGGGGCTTACTCGGTAACTAGTACCTCCTGCCTGATGTGTCATATAGTATGTAGGTGTTGCATATGCATAAGAAGATGTCATGTAGTATCATGTTTAGGAATTGTACTTACGAATGAACATCCTTATTCTGGTTGCGTTTGAATACAGAACGACCGTTATCTGTGAGTCATAGAGTCCTTGCTAGGGTCATAGGACAACCCAGCTCCATTGGGTTTCGTCCTGAGTCATTCGAGTCATTGGAACACATTTACTATTATCAACATTATTATTTTCTTTTCGCAAGATCCACGATATGATGATGAGATTCGATATGCTATAGAATCGAACTGGCTAGTCTCCACCCTATCTAAAAGAGGGGTGGTGGTAGAAGAGGGATATACCACTTGTTATTCTTTGTTAATGCCTTACTCAATATTCTGCATATATGAATTAGGAGCATGATAGTGTAGTTAATATTCCAGTACTGCATGAAGGCATCCTTTATTCTAGGTATAGGCGTATTATATGTCCTCAGCGCGGTCTGAGGACCCACGGGCGGACTCTTGGCCTGACTTTGTGGTATAGTTTCAGGTACCTGTTTCACTGCTTGATTTCATGTTGTTATGACGGGGTCCATTCATATGGCGGAGAGTGAGTGTTGAACCCTGACTTCACTAAATTTATACTTTTGGGTTTTCTCCCTACTTATACTCTGTTTTGACCCGGCTCTTCTGTGGCGCCCGTTGTATCGTTTTCAGAACTTATGTCATTTGCATGATAAATGGTTTTCCGCGTTGTAGACTTAGGACAGGTACAGGAGTTTACCCCGAGATCTCCAACGGACCTTACGGATTTGGGTGCGAAATCCCACTTTAAACTACAAATCTTCGGTTTAAAACCTTCAACCTGTACTCGGAGCGCAAGATCCTAACAAGGGGTTTTATCCCTCGAAACGTAACTCGGGAATCATAATCCTGAGTCGTTACACATTCCTCTTCCTTGACTCACTTGTAGCACTTGCCCTAGATTCAATGTCATCTTCTAAATCATTGTCACTATCAAGTGTAACGGATTCCGTCACCTCAACATCCATGTTCTGAACAACACGTGCAAACGACTCACTTCCTTCTCCCGTTGCTTTATCTTTCCCGTAAACTTCATCAAGCAAGTCATAAAATGGGAATGGAACTCCATAAAGCCCTTTTTCTTTCTTATGAGTCTGCAAATAAAGGATTGACTAAAATAAATATCGGCTTTGAATAAAAAATAGAAACTATTTCAGAACATAAAGCTGTAAGAAAATTTTCAGATTAGGTAAAGCAGAAGCACAAACATATCGGCTTTGAATAAAAAACTGAAGTTGTAAGACATTTTAGAACATAAAGCTGTAAGAAATTTCAAAACATAAAGCTGTAATAAAAAATAAAAGCATAAACATACCTTGATCCCTTATGGAAAATGCACACAGGCCAGAACATTACTCACACTGCCAGAAAAAATAGCAGCGTCAATCTGGAAAATGTACACATGCCTAGAACCAAGAAAATCTCAACTGCCAGCAGAGAAACTTGTAGAATTTGAAGCATGGTAAGAAGTCTTGCCCGCTAGTATGACTGCAAGTTGTGAAAAATAACATTTTTGAGATAATAACGTATTGTTTATACTAACAGATTCTTGTCCAAAATGAATAATATAGTCCTGCTAGCCTTGTGCATTTTTGCCAATTTAGTTACATGTGTCCCTAATTCATTCATTTGGTATTGGTTTGAGGTGTATAATCATTCGGAAACCATTTCTCTTTGTTAGCTAATCACACAAAAGCGAGATATCTCAAAGTTTTTCTATGCACTTTCAGTTTAACTGCAATCTGAGTTGCTAAATATTGTGCCAAACTCTGGACTTCTGAATTTGGCAGCTAGACTCAGAAATCCTGATTCAGTCATCAAAAATACTAACCGGACTTATCTAGGGGAGCAAATATATATGTCGAGTAAACAATCAAACCTCAAAAGAAGCGTATAACAACCTTACCTTAGAAAGATAATAGAAAGAAGATTTGATCTGTTGTACCGTGTGATGAATGATAAATCAATAGACAACACTACTGAAGAAATTTCTCTTAAAAATCAGCCCAAAAAGCTAGGAACCATTGAACCAGTCAGTAAAATAAAACTTATTGCTAACTGCCCATTACCCTCTGAATCAGTAGTGAGTGCTTCATTCTTATATTAGTGCTTCATTGCAGATATAAGAATGAAAATCCTACATTGAAATTGGTTCAAGTTGAGTTTACCATTTTATGATATTATAAACTTTAATATGCGAGATCAATTGATATTATAAACTGCAGAAATAAGAATAGATTTGAAGATACGATAATTAGATTCGATCACTCATCTCATAAGTCAAAAAAAGCATCTCAAATTCTCAATATATTTCATTTCCAAAAGAGAGCAATAAAACAAAGCTCATACCAAAAAAATGCATCAATTTGAGCAAGCTATTTATAGTTGTGATTAGCAAATATGACAGTACACATGGATTATAAAGTAAATGATTAGGCATTATAATACATATTGTCCACATGAAATGGGTAGCTTTTGAGTAAATGATTAGGCATTATAAAAACAATTTGAAATGGATTAGAAAGTATTAGAAAGAGGCCCTTTCGTGCAGCAGAAGCACCACTTTCTTTTGAACTTCTATAGAAGAGAAGAAATTTCAGCAAATTGGATTGGATGAAAAGTAAGAGGTGCTTAGCCAATAAGAGATGAAATTCAACGATGATAACCATGGATATGCTAATTAAATCAGCACTTGATCTCTAGAAATGATCAGATACATTCTGAAAAAATCACAATCAGTAGAAAGAATACAAAACTCTACTTGTGGAAAAATGAATCTTAATACTCTTCAATTCCAACAATGCAACCAATTTATTTCTCACTGTGGCAACAAGTAATTTGAAGAATAAAAAGTTCTAAAATGGCTTCCAAATAACATAATTCCATTGTTTAAATTAATGTATTAGTTTACATACCAAAAAAGACATGGATTGGAGATAATCATAAAAATGCATAGCATTAACTCAACTAAATTAAATTATTATTTTGAATAACAATCATTTTTATAAGTTGGGGGAATATATAAACGTGTATGAATTGTGCAGCCATTGAAGTGCCATTTGTTGTATATTCATGTGAGCAGAGGGAAAGCCTATAAAAAACAGCTAAAAACCTAAACAATCACAATCTCATCTAGCTATTTTAGCAATAAAAAAAACAATACATAAAGCAAAAATTGCTAGCAAAATATCAATGACGCATTATAAAATCACCAGCAAACAGAGACTTATAAAATCACAAATTGCCAACAAGCACAAATACACAAAGCACAAATTAAGCACAAATTAAGCACAATTGCAAGCAAACACAGAGAGAGGACAACAGAGAGGACAAAAAAACCATCAGTTGATTACAATACCCATACGCATATGAGAGCCCCAACTCGTCCTATTTGTAATTCATCAGACGCACGCACGAACAGCAGAGAGATGACTTACAAGGAAGGAGCAGCTTGCAATGTGGAGCCGAAACAATTTCTTCTAAACTTTTAGATATCAACTTCGCAAGAGAAGTGCATAAACTTGCAGCAGGCAACTAGAGAAGATAAGAGTTTGTCATGAATTAGGGCTTCGTTGGAAACAATCGAGCAAATCGAGAGATGGAGTAGAAGAAGAAGAACGTACTTGTCACTGCTTCAAATTCACCATGAAGCATTTGAGAGATCGGGAGGGAGAAATGATCGGGAGGGAGAATGAGCTCATGTTCACCGTGTTAGGAGAGAAGAGATCAGGAGCTCTGTTGCTGTGTTGGGAGAGAGAGAGAGAGAGAGAGAGTCGGAGAGAGAGAAAGAGTTGGGTAAGCCCCTAATTTATGAGGGGTAACAGATTGGGTGAAGTGAATGGGCTCCGAAAACTAATCATTCTTTTATTAATGTTAAACAAACATGTCCAAATAGAAACAGGTTGTATTTTACCTTTCTTGGTCCCCTTTTTAGGAAAACAAACACGCTATAAACTCCTTCTACTTGTAGAATGATAGAATTGATGTAAAGTCCTTCATGAGGGTTTCATTCATTGATTAGTCATATATATATAGGTTATAATGGATTGGGCCTTTTGGCCCACTATACAATATGAAGCCTATGTAATCTATCAAACCCCCGCAGTCGAAAGTGGAGGGTCCCGTACAGTGAGACTGGACCGAAAATCAAGGAACAACTGACAAGGTAAACCCTTGGTGAATATATCAGCGTACTGATAGGAGGACGAGACATGTAGAACACGAACATGTCCAAGAGCAACCTTGTCCCGATCGAAGTGTAGATCGAGCTCAATGTGCTTCGTTCGCTGATGCTGGACTGGGTTGCTGGCCAGATAGACGGCGAAGACTTTGTCAGTGTAGACCAGGGTGGCCTTCTGAAGAGGGCAGCGGAGCTCAAGAAGGAGATTGCGCATCCATGAGCACTCGGAGACAACGTTGGCGACACCTCTGTACTCAGCCTTGGCGCTAGAGCGAGACACCACAGACTGACGCTTCGCGGACCACGATACAAGAGTGTCGTTGAGGAAGACATAATAGCCAGACGTGGAGCGATGCGTGTCAGGGCAACCACGCCAATCCGCATTAGTGTACGCGATGAGGTCAAGGCGAGAGGAAGGGGTGATCGTGGTGCCAAGGTCGAGGGTACCGTTGATGTATCGGATGATTTGCTTCAAGGCCTGGAAGTGCGGCTCCCTGGGCGCATGCATAAACAAGCAAATTTGAGTGGTTGGCAACAAAGCCCAAGCGAAGCATATGAGAAGTAAAGCGCTGGAACCAAGCCCGCGGGGCTTGTTTCAGACCATACAGAGAGCGCTTCAGGAGACAAACGTGCTTGGGACGATCAGTATCAGTGAACCCCGGCGGCTGAAACATGTAGACTGTCTCATTCAGATGACCATGCAGAAAGGCGTTCTTGACATCCAGCTGATGAATAGTCCAATGTCGCGATAATGCTAAGCTCAACACCACTCAGATAGTGGCAGGCTTGACCACGGGGCTGAAAGTCTCATCACAATCAACACTTGCTTGTTGAGATCGACCGTTAACCACAAGACGAGCTTTGTAGCGTTCCAATAACCCATCAGAGCGGAACTTGTGGCGGAAGAGCCACATACAACGAATGACGTTCACCTCAAGAGGGCGAGGGACTAGAACCCATGTACCATTCCTTGTAAGGGCCCTGTATTCATCGAGCATAGCCGCCTGCCAATTCGGGTCGATGAGGGTTGTGTTGCGGTCGCAGCAAGGCACCCGCGGCTAGTTGATGTGCCGCGGGCGCAACACTATGCTGCGGCCGCGGCATCGGGTATGACGAGGGAGGTAGGCAGGAGGACGCAGGATAGGGGTTGGCGGGGTGATGGGTGGAGGTCTTAAAGACGATCTGACGAGGCCTGAAGACACCGGAGATGCTATGGGTGTGCGGCTTGGTGGTAGGAGGAGGAGGTAGTAGTGGGGGCGGTGTAGGGGGAGAGGCAAGAACACCGGTAGAGCTCTGGGGAAGGAGAAAGTGAGGGAAGGAAGACTCAGACTCAGGCTGGGACATAGGAGGTGTCAAAGATGGGAGAGGAGGAGAAGAGAAGGGAAAGCGAGACTCATCAAAAGTGACATGACGTGACAATAAGCTTATGGTTCCGAACATCAAGGCAAAGGTAACCGCGATGATCAGACGGATAGCCTAGGAAGACACATGGAGTGGAGCGTAGGTGAAACTTGTGTGGGACGGTGGAGGACTGGTTTGGGAAGCACGAGCACCCGAAGGTACGAAGGTGATCATACCTAGGCAAGGTGCACCAGAGTGCCTGGGTTGGCGAGCGATGGTGTAGGGTAGTAGATGGGAGAATGTTGAGGAGATAACATGTGGTTGATAAGGCGTGAGGCCAATAGGGAAGGGGAATAGATGCGTGAAAGAGGAGAGATCGAATCATGTTGGTTATGGTTCTAATGATTGTTCGGCCTTGCCATTATGTTGGGAAGTATAGGGGCAAGACAACCGATAGGAGATCCCATTTGTGGCGCAGAAAGAGTGAAAGTCTTTGTTGTCAAATTCACGAGCATTGTCACATTGGAAGCATTTGATGGATGTTTAAAACTGTGTTTTGATGTAGGCATGGAACTTAGTAAAGATAGGAAACACTTGGGACTTGAAATGCAACGGGAAGACCCATAAGAAATGAGTGTAATCATCTAGAAACAAAAGGTAGTACTTGTGACCCTCCTTACTAGGCACAGGAGAGGTCCAAATGTCACTATGAATGATATCAAAAGGAGCAAGGGTGGAGTTCAAAAACCGTTGGAACGGCAGTCTTGCATGTTTGCCTAACTGACAGGAAGAGCATAAACTATAGCGTAGGTCTTTATTACAGGTTACAAGACTCTGAGAACGGAGAACATCTAGAATGGCAGCACTAGGATGGCCCAGGCGTGCATGCCACAGGCTGGACGACGATGCCGAAAAGGCGATCGGGCACGACTGACTGGACACAGGAGGTGGTGTGACAAGGTAGAGCTCCCCGGTGTTGTTACATCTCATGCGAGTAACCCCCTTAGTAAGATCGTTCACAGAGAAACCACGGAGATCAAACGCAAGGGAAACGTTATTGTCAGTAGTGAACCGACAGACAAAGATAAGGTTTTTGACAATCTTTGGGGCAATGAGGACATTGTTA
This sequence comes from Persicaria maculosa, assembly GCA_963922045.1. NCBI lineage: Eukaryota > Viridiplantae > Streptophyta > Magnoliopsida > Caryophyllales > Polygonaceae > Persicaria > Persicaria maculosa. The sequence goes on along the minus strand of OY998251.1, from coordinate 53,832,505 downwards.
AGGTGTAGTGGGTGGGTTGGGGTCTGTAATTTGGCATGGCCAATCCCCCAAGTAGCAAGAAGACCACCATTGCTGACGATAATAGAGTGTGCAGGACCTTTAAAGAAAATAGAAGAGAGGTTACGTGAGGAGTTCGTCATATGGGAGGTGGCACCAGTGTTCATGTACCACAAAGAGTCGGGAGATGTCGGCTGCATAGTGGAGAAGTCGTGATGCCTATCGGGATCAGGCGGAACATAGGCGTGATCTGACGATGTCAGATAGGCCTGAGGAGCGACATATTGCATGGCAGGAGAGCCGAAGGGTATCCAATGAGGGTTGAAGCCAGACAACGGGGACCATCGAGGGGCGGCGTTCCAAGGACGAGGGCCGCGAGTCCACGTATGCCGCGGCCGCTGCATATAGCCGCGGCTGCTGCCGATGCCGCAGCCGCGACTGCTGCAAATGTTGCGGCTGCAGCTAAAGTCGTGTGAGGACATTTTTTTTCTCTCGAAGGTACGAGAAAACGGAGAGAAAAGGGGGTGGCGACTCCGGAGTCCAGGCGACGGTGGTAGACTGGACAGGCGTGATGGGGTCTGGGCGGAGCTCTGTGGGGCGGAGTTCCGGGCGGATCTGGGCAGCGACGAGAGAGAGATTGAGGAAGCGATGGGAGGGATGGAAGAAGCGAGAGAGAGAGAGAGAGAGATGCCGGCGGCGGTGGGCGGTGTGACGGGGTCAGCGTAGGCCGGGTTGAGGGAGGGAGAAGAAGAGACGAGGGATGCCGGTGGAAGTAGATCAGGAGGCAGGGGAGGGATCTAGAGGAAAAATTAGGTGATACGGGATGATCAAATTAGGGTTCCGTGAGGAAGAAAAGGTTGTGATATCATGTAGAATGATAGAATTGATGTAAAGTCCTCCTTGAGGGCTTCATTCATTGATTAATCATATATATATATAGGTTACAATGGATTGGGCCTTTTGACGCACTATACAATATGAAGCCTATGTAATCTATCACTACTATTGTACCAGAAATTAGCTAGTGCATCTGCCAAAACGTTAGCTTGTCTTCTTATCTGCCTGAGTACCATAGTCCATTGCATTCCCTGCATCAGCTTCCGGCATTGCTCTAGTGGTTGTCAGTTGGCGTATACCTACTCGTCTTCACCTTTCAATTGTCTATAGACGATAGCACATTCCAATTCAACAACTAGTCTTGTAGTCCCCATGTCCTTTGCAATCCACAACCCATGGAAAACAGCTCAGCTCCCTGCTGTCTCGGCTGGGCAACTCCCTTGTTTTATTTCATTCATCATAATTTATTTTTAACTTAATTTTGAATTCCTTGTTTGATTTTACCCTTTGATTGCTTTATTCTTTATTGAGTTCAAGCCCAATTTGGATGTTATTATAACTATTTCTTTTGCTTGCTTTATTCTCATCATTCTAGATACATGGAAGGACTAAACAAAACTGGTTCATCGACGATTGCATCAAAATATAAAGCAATGAACAAAACTACCTTGAAACAGACCGAAGCCCAAAAATGTCCATGATCGTATGTAGCCAATAATAGTGCTCGTGCCATTGCTGGTACACAACCTTCTAATTATAATCAGTTTTTTAAATATATAAATTTGTATAAAATAGCACGGTGCATACTCAGGTGTGACTGTTCTGAAAATGACACGTGTGCATGCGGCTTCACTTACCACACAACATATCTCACAACTCAATGAACCTCGCATGCCTTTGTGGCCAATTGGATTGGAACTAATGTACACAAAATCTTGAATAGAATCAATTGGAACTTTGTAGGAATATTGGATTTGGAAAGGAACAAATACTTTTCTATATTTATTTCATTACTAATTCTTAATGTTTATATAGGAAAAAATGGTGGAAATGCTGATAATGCATATTTCATATAGGCATTATAGGTGTTTCTTATTGCAATTAGGTAGTGGTTTTGCTATTGTTTAAGTCTAGTTCCGTATATTACTTGTGAAGTATTTGAGTTCGGAATCTATGCGTTTTTAGTATTTATTCTGCAGAATTACATTCCGACCTTGAATGGACTTTGGGAAGAACTTAAGAAGCATGTTTTGGAGCATATGGACGCTAATGATGAGCTAAGGAAGAGCAAGGAGGCACGACATTGGAATCCGTTGAAGGAAATTGAAAAACGTCGGATACTGCAGAAACGGTGCCCGCCGCCCCTTGTATGGCGCCTGTCGTGACCCTAGATTCCGGATATGCGGTTTTGGATCCGAAGACCACTATTTTATATTATTTAATATTATTGCCTACTAGGGTTTGGCCGACTTTTGGGAGGCTTTATTAGTTGTTTTTCAGTTCTTTTGAGCGTATGGTTGTTTAGAGAGAGACTATGAACTCAATTAGAGAGATAGAGAATTGGCCTATGAGTTGCTAAACTCATAGTTTCGCCTATGATTCGAAGACATGATTGTTTGGATTGCGAGGACTTGATTCTATTTGATTATTCATGTTCCGAGTTATCATATTGTGCTTAATTTATATTTGTGTTCCTTTCTATGCCTGATCAACATGTTAGGAATTGTATCTTTAGTTATGAATTCGTTGTTGCTTTCTCAATAGCAAATAAAGGTATTGATGATAGTGATGTCTCTTTGTCTTTGTAGTGGATGATTTGAATTGATCTATGTTGAGGATATTCTATTAGGGCTAAGTTTGGTATGCGCCTATTAGTCTTAGTTATGTTGAGTCAATGTGTCAATTGGTCTTTATTACTTGAGTTCTTAATGCTATTTTTTAGTGATATTGAATAAGATGAGTGAATCTTTGCGGATCTCTCAACTTTAGTCAAGTAGACCTAGGAATATGAATTATTGATAGATTAATCCTAGGACCATGAAGTCCAACCATTGTTAGAGAATTACAGGTGAAATGTTCTTTCTACTTTGATATCTATTTGCTTTGTGATTTGCAATCTGGTTACTTTTACATATTTTCTATTTGTCAAGAATTGTTGCTTTGCTATAAGAGTGTTTGTTTGAAGTTATTGAATAGGAAATCGCTTCTCCCTGTGGGTTTGACATCGGACTTCATCGCTATACTAGTAGTTATTTGGTTTATCAAGTGATTGGTTGCATAATCTATTGGTTATGTGTTTAAGTTTGGATATTATTACTATTTGGCAAAGGGTGAAAGTGCCAACAACGTTCGTCCCGCACCAAATGCGCTCTGAAACAACACAAGAAGATGGAGTCCAAACAATGACAGATGATGATACATGCGCAAAGGTATTAAGAGTGAAATCTGGCTACATCAAAGGTTATGGTTTTGGACCTCGACCCCACCCAAATATGCCTCTGTATTATCAACGCAAGAAATGAATGAGAAGAACAAGGCACTACAAGAAAAGCTTAATGAAACTCAACTTGTTGTCCAAGCGTAGACTCAAGATATCATTCCATTGAAGGACACTACAAAGGAGTTTTAAGATTTTGTGGCAAAGTTCAATCTAGAACATGAAACTACTTAGATTGTTATGGATTACTAGTATATTTTCGGCATATTTTAGTAAGCTAGATCGATTTGGATTTTTTTTTGGAATTCGGTTTGAATTACTAGTTTAAGGATATTCAATATAATATTCATGTTATATTTTATTAACTATCTATACTATACCTAAAAGCAGAAGCACATCCCATCTACATGGCTTCACCAAATGCTTAGAATCCCGGTGTCAAAAGGTTAGCCTCCCTTCTCTATTTCAAGAAGTTTGTGTTCCTCTATGTCACCTGCCAACCCATTAATATTATACTACGTGGAGGGGAAAAGAAGACTAGGTAATGGTGTAATGCTAAGCCACGTGGCCATAATTTGTTCAGTATACCAGTTTGGTAACCGATCGAACGTGGGTTCGTGGCCGAAAACCTCGGAAGGAAACGCAGGTAACTGATCTACAGAACCAACTCAACTTCAAACTCCTTCAGTTCTCTTGATCCCTGTATTTTCATACCAGACGAGAAGCGAATCGGGACCATGACCTCCGAGGCGGACAAGACTCGAACGATTGTGGTGACTAGGGTGCGACGCCTGAAGTACGTAGATCGCTGACGGCGTTGCCCAAAATCAGTCCAAACATCAATTGGCAATTTGGCCTCCATCGAACCTGTCATCCCTCTTCCTTTATTCTTCTCTCTTTCGGTCTAATTTTGGCATCAATTTACTAAACTTCTTTAATTATTATTTAATTTCTCAATTCTAGGGTTTAATTTTTGTAATTACTGTTCAATCACCCGTCCCCTCTCTCTCCCGCCAACCTCGATCTCGGACGCTTGGAAGAGGATGGCGGTCGGGACTCCTCCAAGTTGATGACAAAAAGTGAACCCAGTAACGACGCCGACGACCAATTGAAGGCTAACCATGGAAGCCCTGGAAGTCTCGACCTAAGCCTTGATGCCGGAGTCTTGCTCATCTCTACGCCTTGGCGGCCAAATTCCATGTGCCTTCATCATCTTCCCCTCATTCTCTGTCTCGACCTCCTCCATCACCATCCAAAGCTTTATACCAAATACATCTTACCCTCGGAAGTTGTACTTGACATATCTCTCTCAATTAACTATTGTTGCTAATCTATACTTTCGATATGTGTATAGATTGGGATATATAGTATGCAAGGTATTCCAATATTCCATATTCAGTTGAATTAGTTTTCAAAAAGAGATTATAGCTGGATTCCTTTTCTCTCATGTTAATTCGGATAGTTTACTTGTGTGTTTCTATTGAATTGGCACAAGAAAGCTTTATAAATAAGAAGCGTTTGCTAAAGCCATTGAGCATTGCAGTTATGGATAAGGAGTATGAACTTAATTCGAGCTCTGAGGGCCCAGCTCCTGGAGAAGTCCAAATTCGCTGCTACTTCAGAAAGAGGTATATATTTCCTCGTAATGATGAAGTATCAGTTGATAATGATACACGTTACTGTTTCTTGGATATGTATGCTTCCTTTTTCCTAATCTCCTGTGTGTAGGGGTGAGAGTTAACACTTGTCATGCTATTTATTGGTTTGCTTATGATGTCCCTCATATTCTAGAGTAGTGAGAATGAAGAAGATCAGAGTAGTGAGAATGAATAAGATTTGAAATTAAAGTTGAAGGGGTTGCTTCGAGAGAAGTCTGATGCATTTAACTCGGAGAACCCAGAGGAAGACAAGGTGTGCCTCCAAACTGCCTTGGTCACTTTTGCTGGACTAGAATTTATTTTGGATGTATGATTTTGGTTTTAATTCTGGAACCTAAGACACACATGGTCATGTGTCTTTTTATGGAACCAACTTTAATTTACCCCCTCCCCCTGTATTTAACACAAGTCAGTTCTTAGTTTTCTGTTTGCTTTTGCATCTTAAGATTTTTTTTCTTCTAAAATTTCGATGCTCTTGCTATGTCGTTTTAGTGTGATTGCAATAGATCAAATCTCAATTTTTGTTACCTTTTCAAGTTTTTGGACATTCTTATTACTTATGTGTCATTTGTTGCTCATAGATTAGTGGTTCGCTCATTCTATTTAAATTTTTTATTTTTCAACAATATGACCATTGGATTTTAAAAGAAGGCAGAGAAAGCAAACATCATAAAGGCTGCAATGGTGCATTGACTTTAATTTGTAAGCTATTTATTACATACCTGATTTTTCTTGAGGGGTTTTGGGGCCTATTTGAACAAGCTATTACAGTTAAAAGAGATTAAAAGAATTTTAAGACTTGAGTTAGTGTTATGAAAATGCTGAAAATTCTTTTGTATTCTAATTTGGTGTTATAAAATGCGGTTGAATCTGAGATTTCAACCCCCAATTGATGGGTTGCTTGCATCAAATCTATGTTTGACAGGATTTTGTGTCATTGATCGTAACATTGGATTTAGAGTTAGGGTTAGAATATTCCAATGTCATCTTTTAGGTCTACTTTTGGAGTTCATAAGGATTCTAGGAATACAATTTCTGCGGTGCTAACTCTAATTGATCTTTAAACTCAGTTTTCTTTCCTTTTTTTTTTAATATTCATGAAAGGCCTTCAATGAGTTTTTATGGCAGGCGACCGAAGAAAATTTTGAAATGGTTGTGGAAACTGATAATTCCAATACATATGTTAGGTATCGTTACCTACACCCCAAGTACATTGTTCCAGGAAAGTACAAATTATTATAAGTGAACCTCTATGAATTCTCTCTCTCATTATGTTGGAATATTATAACGTTTACCTCACATGGTTTCATTTCATTTAAACTAAGCTCGAGTTGATAATGTTTACACTCACAAATCATAATGTACAATATCTGTTTTGTTCCCTCTTTCAAATTAAGGTACGGTCTTGTAATTTCTCTTGGCTTTTAATTAGTTTTGTTCTCTTTCAAGTTAAGGTACGGATTTTACTAATTTTCTAGATTGTACACATTAGCTCTTACGTGTTGTGAAGTCACTCATGTATGTAATTAAGTGTTTAGGAAGCCTACTTGCTATATTTTCTTTATTTGGCGTGTATTAGTGTTTACGGTTATACTGAGATTGCGTTATTTTTAGTATAGATGACTCTGAATCCCGAAGCCAAACTGAATAGAATGAAAACGAAAAGTGCAATGAAGGAGAAGCGATCTCAATGTGCAAATAATAAAGGTATTTTCATTTGTGTTAAATGTTATTCTCAGTTTGATTATTTTGATTATGATGTTTCTTCTAAATTATTTTCTATTCTAGCTAGTAACATTATGTACGTTTTTTGTTTATTGCATAAAATGAAAGTAATGATAGTAATCTATCAAGCCATGGTCATAGTGCTCTTCCTTTTTTCCTTTCCTCTTCATTTCTGATAATCATGTTCTCTCATATTATTTTTCTGTATTATTAAATGCTGACTAACATCTGTAATATTTAGGACGGAGCATAAACGGGATGGTTATGATTGTGACAACTTGGGGCTCGCCTGCAGACGAGATTCCTCAGTTAGTGTTAATTGTGTTTGTTGCATGGAATGCTTTTTAAAGATTTATTAGTTTTTTTGGTCTTATTATGATTCTACTAATGACAATTTAGGGAGACTGAAGAGCCTACAGCATAGAGTGAGACAAATGTTGTTGTTAAAAAGCAACAGAATGTGGAAGAAAATGTTGATGCAAACAAGGAGAATCCAACAAATGAGTCTGAGGAGATGGAACCGAAAGAGTTGGTAATATACTCGATCTATTTTTTTTTCTCCAAAGATTTAATTTTTTTTACATACATCTTTATCTTATCATATGAATTTAAAAGAAATAGTTTTGCTGAATTAATGGACCAAGTGACTAAAGGTCTCAACCCCATAAAAAAATAGTAGAATAAACTCCTTTTGCTTTTAAAAAGATCTCTCTCTTATGGCATAACATGAGACAAAAGTTCATGCACAGAATGACAAGAATGTAAGTAACATATTGATGTATGGATGAGAGTGGTGCACTAACCGGAACAGTGAGAATAGAGGGCGCATTTGGCTAACCAGGAATCCTCAAATCTCTAGTGTGCAGGTTATCATAAAGATTCAACAAATGATCCACTGCAGACTGACAACATTAGATGGTAACATGATGCAGTGCAATTATCGATGACTCCTGGTGACATTGAGGACAATATGAAGGTTCCATTCGATGGTCCTATCACTCGTGCAAGGGCCAAATGAATTCAAGATGCCCTTCTTGTCCGTTACCAAGGAACGATGGTTCAGGCCACCCTGGATCACTTGGCCGAAAGCTACTCCACCAACACAAGAAATGAGCTTCCGTCCTCAAACAAAGCTCATGCAGACTCGACAACACCCAACTTGAAGACATCCTTCGGCATGCCTTTGGTACACACTCGGAATAGCTATGTCGAGTGACTTCATATGTGTGTCGAGTGGGCCTTGGCCGAGTACCATGTGTTGGGCCGAGTTATTTTATGTCTTTAATTAAATTAGTTAATTCTATTATTTTATGTAAGTAGAATTAATAAGTTACAAGGATTATATCTCTTCTAGATTAATTCTTGTACACCAAGTTATTCGATTTCTATGTTTATTAGGATTTACTTATCTTAGGATTGTTTTAATTATCTTAGATAGAATAGATCTATCCAAACCCCTTTCCTTTGCAAGGAAGGATTGATTAGATCCTCCATAGCTTTTCTATTTAAACATACACATGTACATTGAATTTCTCAGATTGAATAGAATTGAGGAACCCCTTTATGGATTAAAGGGTTCTTCGATTTCAATCCCCAAAAGCTATCTTGCTCTTGTGTTCTATGTTACATTCGGCCAACATTATCACCATCACCATCGAGTTCTTGATCGACCAAAACCCTAAGCCAAACACAACCTAGCCGACGCATCAAGGACACTGGCACCAGCGCTTATGGACACCGGCGCTAGGCTCCACAGGCCTCGGCGCTATGTGCTCGGGCTCCTCGTCACTCCCAGGCGTCCTCGCTCTCGCCTCCCGGCTTCCTGGTCTCGCTCGCACTCGCTCTCGCTCCTGTACTCCGCTCGCTCCAGCGATCTCACCTGCGGAACTCCAGGCCTTCGCTCTCCCTCGCGCTCGGCTTTGCAGGTTCTCGGGTTCGCCTCCAGCGAACACACTCGGCACCCGCGGCAAGCTTCGGTCTCGCGTCCAGCGTCTGATCCTCACTCCCAGCTAGCGGGATCCCTGAGATGCCTCCCCGTCCCTGCGCATCCGGACCCCTGTCTCCGCGAGCGCCCCGACCTTCTTCCCTCGCTTTCCCTTTCGTCGCTTTAGTTTTATTTACATTGTCTAAGTCTTTTTCCGTCGCTATAATTAGTTTACTTAATTAGTTTATTTAATTGTTCAATCAGGAGATATTGGAAGAGCATTGCAAGATCGTGCAAATATACGGCGTGTTTCTTGATCTTGAGCCCACAGGCGAAGGATCGGGTATCCCAAACGTATCATAACAGGTTCAGACTTGTCTCAAATTAAGAGACTCAAGGTTTCACTGCATTCCATTCTTTATTCAGCATAAAAGATATAGGCAAGATCAATTATTTTCTAGGGATTGAAGTTATCAAATATAATTATGCTTTAATTCTTAGCCAGAGAAACTTCTGCAATGACCTTATAAAAGAATCAAATATTTCTGATTTTAAATATTGCATAACTCCACTCCCTTTTAATTTTAAGCTTACAAATTCTCATGATGATTTAATTGCAAATCCAAAGCTTTCCAGAAGTTTGGTGGGAAAACTGAGCTATTTAACAAACACAAGGTCGAACATTTGGTTTGTTGTTCAATCTTAGCCAGTTCTTACAACATCCAAACAAGACTCATCAAAACGCATTAATACACTTAATGATATATGTCAAAGGTACAATTCACTATGGAATCAAGCTTCTGAGAGCCTCAGATCAATCTCCAGGCATTTTCTGATTCAGATTGGACCTCTTTTCTAGTCACACGAAGATTAGTAATAGGCGTTTTTATGAGGATTGATTATGTAATATACAACTTTTTGATCTCATGCTATTCCAACTGTCATTTTCTATGCGATGGTTATCAATTTTGATAATTTATCGTTATTTTCTCCTCACCCATATTTATCTTACATTTCTGATTTATTTTCTATTTATAATGCTTTAGGAAGTGTTCTTCCTGTTGGGTTGAATTGCTGATTGTGCTACTTTGTTTGAATATTAGACCTTTGATAAGCATTATATCCTTTCATTTCAAATGGTCCAGGGAATATACTATAGAGATTGGATATAAAACGCTTCATATATTTACATAACATTATATTGTAGTATATACAATCAAAAGATTTCGTACCCGCTTTACACTAGTTAATTTTATATTTCTTTCTTTAGTATTTTATTATTTAAATTATAATGTGTACAATTTCCTCAGATTTGTATAATCTTAAAAAATTTCTCGCTATAAATAAACATTAATAGTGAACAAATTGAACTTCATAGTTAAACCACAGAATTTGCATCAAACATTTTCCTCGCTAATAACATTATAATGTAGTGAAGAAAAACTATTTTCTCGATAAACTGATACATATTACGATGGAATCAAGTTCTCTCACCATATTCTTGTTTACAACGATGAATAAATTCCTCACCTTAAGCCTTTTTTTATGATGAAAAAAAGGCCATTAATAAACCCCTTTCTCGAGTCAAAATTTTATCACTAAAACCATAAATTACATGACGAATTCTTTTTCCTCGCTAAAAAACATTGATTGCGATGAAGCAACGCCAAAATTATCTACACCGAGAAATATAAATTTGTCGTAAAAGATCTATTTTCATAATTACAAATTTATAATTACTATTTACTATTGGCGAGGAAATAAATATTTTATCAAGGAAAATATATCTTTTTGCAATGAAAATTTTAGTCGCCAATAAAATAGACACAAATTGATGTCATCATTAACGAGGAAAAAACATATTATCAATGAAATTACATTTGTTGCCAAACACCTTCAATGACTATTATGGAATCCTTCCACCGGTTTGGTGACAAAAAAAATTTGACTTTTTACGAGGAAAATATTAGTCGCTAATAGTTAATGCGAGATAAAATGATTTCATCACTAAAAAAATTCAACGACGAATTTTTTTTCCATCGACTAACCTTGTCGAGATTTTTGCGATGAAATGTATTTCCTCGCCAAATCTCTTTAGCGACAAAAAAATCAATTTCTGTTCTAGTGTCCCTATTCACGTTTCCATTCACCACGGGGAATCCAAGGTAACTTTTTGATGTTCAGGATCGAGAATGGGATCTGCAGATTTCTTTTAAGTTCCTCAGTCCTGCTATTAAGCATTCCAATTGTAGTTTCGAAGGTGGACTTGTGGGAATTCAATTTATGTCCCAAAATTTTGGAGTGGTCGTCGATGATTGTCCTCACCTATTGACACACTACTGGCTGCTTTTGTGACGATGATGATATCAATTGGAAAAGACAGGAAGGGTACACACTGACCTTGTCTCCCGAACTTGAACCTAACATGGCTATTTGGTGAGTTAGCAGCTAATTGAAGATTTCTTGCCAACACTTCTACACCAACGATGAACAAAAATAGTGAAAGTAGGTCAACTTGGCGGATTCCACTACTTGGGTAGAGCAGTTCTGTTGTCTATTATTAATAAGTATCAATAGGAATGCTATGGTTAGACACTCTTTTATTCATCCAATGAATTTTTTGTGGAAGCCAACTTTGTGGAGAACTTTGATAGTAAAGTCTCATTCTACTTTGTCATATGCGTTCTCCATATCAAGCTTGACTACCATCCAACCTTCTTTTCCTTTTCTGTTTTAAACGAGTAAAAAATTGCATGTGTTATTAAGACGTTGTACAATGATTTTCTAGATAATTTTTTACATTGTAGAGCACAAGCTTATTTGTCTGCTATTATATGTGGTTGTTGGATTATCACATTTTCAAAAACAGTGTTATAAATGCGTGATTGATTAGTCTTAATTAGGATTCTACTTGCAGAGCTAAAGAAATTGTTGGTTGCCCTAATAATCGTCGGACATCTTATATCCCATTACTTTTTGTAGAACTCTGTAGTTATTCCATCCGAGCCCGGGGACTTGTTCCTCCCAACACTGACAATACCTTCCTTTACTTCCGAATTTGTGTTAGGTTTGGTGCGATCATGGTTATCAGATTCTGAGATCACAGTGGATATACATTCTAGATATTCTTCCTCACTTCTACTCATATTGTTTTCTTCTTAACTCTCTTTTCAAAGTTAGCTTTAATTTCATTTTTGATATTTTCCTCACCTACAATCAAAGTACCCTCCGACGTAGTGATTTCGCTAATAAATTTCCGGTTTCTTCTCCTGGTTACCACCTTGTAAAAGTAACCCGAGTTAGTGTTTGTAAGTTTAATGTTCTTCATCTTTGCTATTAGATTCTAGTATTTTCATTGCAATAGAAGGATTTCGTCCTTATTCTTTAGAAGTATGGTTTGCTTATTGATTTTAATTGCATCTTGAGTGTGTTGTAGTTGTATTTGAAGTTCAAGAAGATTTTCCCAACAACTTCAACTTTTCAAAAAATATTTCCAAGATCTATAGATATTGGGCCGTTGTCTGGAATCGAGAAGGTGTGATGGTTAGTAAGGTCTAGAAATTCAGAAAGGAATCTGTGTTGTACTGGCATAATAGCACCCTATCTAATCTTTAAAAAATGTTGTCTTTGTCGGATTTTCTTTTCCGTCAAGTAAATGTATCCCCTCTGATAGAAAGTTCGACTAAGTAGCCTATGTCTTCAAGTTTGTTAGCTTGAGAAATCTATTTGGGCTTATTTCTGCTCTCCCTAACTTATCCTCCTTACAAGCGAGCTCATTTATATGTCACCTATGACCAAACATGGTAGAGATGGGGATCTAATTATCTCATTTAAAGTAAACCAAAAGATATTTGTGTCATTCATTGCACATGTGAAGTTCCTGTTTGTATTTTTGTATTCCATTTCTATTATTCGATCTAATTACATTTTCACTTTTATGACTTCATGTGAGAGGTAGTGAGACTTCCACAATACACACAACCCCCCCCCCCCGCTCTACCAATCTATGGTGACCAAACTACACTGTCAAAATCCGCACTCTTCCATTTTTTTTTCTTTAGTATTTTGTCAGTTTTAAGTTTCGAGAGACCAATCATATGTATATGTTCGTTTTGGCAAAGAACATTTATGTCTGTCCAGAAGGATGGTTTACTAATCCCATGACATTTCCATGAGAAGACTTTCATCTATTCGGTTTTGGGGCCATTGCGATCATTCGGTTAATTACAATGCCATTTAATTTTCCCTTAAGACATGTTAATTGATCCTTTTGGTTTGGAATCAGCTTAGTTGCTTTAATTCGTTTGATAGCAAATTTGTTCTTATTGGGACACTACTAAGGTTATTAACTTGAATAATTTATTCACTACTAAAAAAACAGGATTTAGCAACGGATACTTAGCCACGAATACTGGGCGTGGCTATATTCGTGGCCAATAGCAATGACATTGGCGACGACTATTAATAGCCGTTGCTATTTTCGTGGCTGGGTGGCGTCTTGGTATGACACCTCTTCAAATTCGTGGCTAATAGCAACGAATATATGTCCGTGGCTGGTTTCGTGGCTGGAATGGTCGACTGGACTGCTAAATAGCCACGAATATAGCCACGACCGTTAGATTCGTGGCTGTATTTGAAGCTGGTCCGGCCACGATATTATATCCATATCTGAATTCGTGGCTATTCGGTCCAGCAATCGTTAAGCATTTGGCCATGTAATATGGGCTTGGTTTTAAATAGGCCGGATGACTTAGTATCTCTCAATTTTTTTTTTTAGATTGAATATGTCCATTCAATAGGGTGTTAGTGAAACCGGATGTGAAAGCCCATTAGCCTATTAGAATTCAAAGCCCAATAAGCCCATAGAATGAAAGGGTATTAATGGGCTTCGTTAGCGACAACTGCATCCGTGGCTAAATCCGTGGCTAATACGGATGTTGTCAAAATTCAATGCGCTTGTACTGTACCCACAGATGGGGCGACACGCGTCCATTCCCTGCATATTTATGGTTGAGAGTATTTAATGGGGCCGGCCCACTTTGCATATTGTCTTCTAGCTCCATAATCCACTTGCAATTTGGAAGGCTTGGCAGTGGTGGATCAGTCCGGCCTCAGCTCTCTCTGTTCATGTACGAGGTATGTAATTTTTTTTTTTGCTTAACTTTAGTTACATACTATATATATAATATATACTTCGTATTATATATATATAATATATATACAAATGAAAAGGGTTTTATGAAATGGTAAATAAATTATATAATGGGTATATGGAAATGGTGTATAAATTAATGGGTATTATTTTGTTATTGAAGAAATCGATTGAAATGGGTATTATATATACAAATGTGAAAAGGTTTTTTTGAAATAGTATATAATTTGAAGAATATATTTGTAAATGTGATATGTAATAAAAAAAATTGGTTGTAATTGATACATGTATATATATATATATGTTCAATTATTACAATATATATTTATTCAATATATGTTTAATTCAATATGTAGTTTATTATTAATTTATTATGATTATAGTATCCATACAGATCGATTGAGATCGAATATGGGCGATCGTTCCTGGATGTATGATATGTACTTGGAGGATCGTAGAGGATTAAAACCTGAATACTATGCAGGGGTGGATGAGTTTATAAATTTTGCTTGTGCTCAAACTTATTATGTCGATGAAGGTAAGATAAAATGCCCATGTCGGAGATGTGAGAATTGTTATTTTGAGAAAGCAGATGATGTGAAGGATCATTTATACCATCGTGGGTTTATGTTTGATTATTATCGTTGGACGGCACACGACGAACCTATTGGACATCCAAATCATGATCAGATGGTAGGGAGCAACCAGTGGGCTATGTATGATCAGTTAACTGGAGAGCAAAGAATGGTGTTTGACATTGCAGGGCTGAACTTTGTTCCTCCTTCATGGTTTAGTGTTAATGTCGATGGTAATCATGATGAATTCCAACCAGCTGAAGTGAATGAGGTCGATGAAATGAGGGAAGATCCAGTAGCGACTGAGGAGGCTAATCTGTTGTCCACGCAGTTTGCAGACGTGCTAAGAGCCGCTGATGAACCTGTGTTTCCAGGGTGTACTACACATACACAGTTGTCCTTTGTGAGCCGACTTATGAGCTTGAAGTGCGATTATAATGTTCCCCAAAGCCTCTTTGATGGTTTCGTGCAACTGTATGATGAAGTGTTACCTTCTGAGCACAAGATTCCGACCAGCTACTATGAAACTGAGAAGGTAGTTCGAAATTTGGGGTTACCGGTGGAAAGAATAGACATGTGTCCCAATGGTTGTATGTTGTATTGGAAGAATGATGCCAATGAAGAATCATGTAAGTTCTGTGGTGAAGCAAGATATGTTGTGGGTGCAGGCAGACGTAGGGCACAGAAGATTTTATTCTACTTGCCTCTTATTCCGAGGCTACAGAGATTATATGCTTCGGAGGTGACCGCCAGCCATATGACTTGGCATGCGGAGCACGTAACAGAGGAGGGGATGATGTGTCATCCTTCAGATGGAGATGCATGGAGGATGCTAGACATGAAGCATCCTGATTTTGCTTCTGAGCCTCGTAATATTCGGTTGGGTTTATGCACAGATGGATTTGCTACATTTAACAAATCTGGTCAGAATTATTCTTGTTGGCCTGTGATTGTCACTCCTTACAATCTTCCACCTCATTTGTGCATGAGGTCCGAGTACATGTTTATATCGTTGATAGTGCCAGGTCCTCGAAACCAAAAGAAGTTAATTAATATTTGCCTCCAACCTCTTGTTGATGAGTTGTTGCAGTTGTGGGACGTTGGAGTTGCTACCTATGATGCCTCGAGGAGAGAAAACTTTATTATGCGTGCAGCACTACTCTGGACTATCAGTGATTTCCCTGCATATGCTATGTTGTCTGGATGGAGCACTGCAGGTCAGTTGGCTTGTCCGATTTGCATGGAATCAGGATGTGATGCATTTCGGCTCGAAAATGGTCGAAAGGCTTGCTGGTTCGATTGCCATTGGAAGTTTTTAGAGATTGATCACCCCTTCCGTAAGAACAAGAAGGACTTCTACAGAGGGCACGTGGAAACAGGATTGCCACCTCCATTGCTATCGGGGGAGCAGATATGGGAGCGGGTTCGTGCTTTCCCAACGGTCATGGAGGATCCTTCCTACAAGTCTGATGAGTATGGGATTTCTCATAAGTGGACAAAACAAAGCATTTTCTGGAGACTCCCATATTGGAAGGACCTTCTAATCCGACACAATCTCGATGTTATGCACATTGAGAAAAATGTCTTCGACAATGTGTTCAACACTGTGATGGATATCCCTGGGAAGACAAAGGATAACTTGAATGCCCGGAAGGACATTCGCCTATATTGCCATCGACCTGAGCTGGAGGTAGCAGATGATTACAAGGGTGTGAAACCTAAAGCAATATATACCTTGACAAGAGAGGCGAAGAAGAAGGTGGGATCGTGGTTGAGGACTGTCAAATTCCCCGATGGCTATGCTTCCAACCTAGGAAGATGTGTTCAGAGTGACGATTGCGGTCTCAGTGGAATGAAGAGCCACGACTGTCATGTGTTTATGGAGAGACTCTTGCCGATCGCCTTTAAAGAGTTGTTGCATCCAAGCGTATGGGGCCCGTTAACTGAGTTGAGTATCTTCTTCCAAACAATTTGTTCGTCATCATTGTCAGTTTCTGTCATGGACCAGCTGATCCGGATGATTCCGCTATTGGTTTGCAAGTTGGAGCGTATCTTCCCTCCATCCTTTTTTGACTCCATGGAGCATCTCATAGTCCATCTCCCACATGAGGCCCGAGTGGGTGGTCCGGTCCATTATCGATGGATGTATCCATTCGAGAGAAATCTATTTAAGCTAAAAAAGAAGATCGTCCAAAAGAGCAATGTAGAAGGGTCGATCGTGATGGCGTACATACGGGAAGAAATAGCTAATTTCTCGGTGCACTACTTCCCTTCGCATGTTCCTTCCAAATTGAGGAGACCCGCCAGAAATGATGTCTTCGAGGGTGAAGGTTGTGCCTTATCTATTTTCAATCACACCGGCGAGGGTAGGGGGAAGGAGACAATAAGGTGGTTGACTGAAGAGGAAGAGTGGAAGGCCGCCCACACATATGTGTTGCTCAACTGTCCGGAAGTACAACCGTACATTGAGTAAGTAAAACAAACCGAACACACTTCTCATCAATTTATTTATATATATATGACTGAATTTACTTACCATTACTTACTTTATTATGTGTAGGATATTTGAGAGTGACATGGGGGATAACGTGGGAGATGACCTCATTGAAAACGAATTCGCGAATTGGTTTAAGAATTATGTAAGTGTTCGTAATTATACAAAATTCGATCCCATACGTCATTGTATATTATATTGCATATGTAGTTACTTCGGAACGTGATTGTTTGATAGGCCTTAGATAAAGGACGTGGCTTGGGACCAACTGATCTTTTATGGAGTTTGGCATGGGGACCTAATGTGAAAACAAGAAGTTGGCCAAGATACTTTGTCAATGGCTATAAGTTCAACACTCTCGATCATGGTGTAGGGAAATCAACTATGAATAGCGGGGTTTGTGTTCGTGGGTCCAACTATGCGACGAACGAATCAGATTTTTTTGGTCTCCTCGAAGAAATTATCGAGCTTGACTACCTAAGTGCCCTTGCTTACCCACTGAAAGTGACCCTGTTCAAGTGTCGATGGTTTGATCCAACGACAAGAGGAACTCAAATTCATCCCGTATACCAGTTTGTTGAAATCAATCCGAAAAAACTATATAGAAGGTATGAGCCTTTTGTTCTCGCGCAACAAGCTACGCAGGTTTATTACGTTCAATATCCAGGAGCCACACGTGACCGGATGGATTGGTGGCATGTGTGCAAGACAAGGGCTCGGAACAGGATAGACCAAAGGTGGGGATCCACGGGCCCAGCTGAAACAGATGCTTATCAGTCTGATGAAATCGTCACCCCTGAATTCTCCATCGACATAGCAGCTGTAGGTGATGCACCGACAACCTTGCGAGATCCTTCAGGTGCGTTTGCTGAAGTCGCCGATGAGGTTGCTGTAGAAGAAGAGGGTGTGTTTGATGAAGTCGATGACGACAATCTTGCTGCAGAAGAAGAGGACGAGTTGGAGGCGACAACAAGCTGCGAAGAAGCCTCTGACTGATCACCTCAGTG
Source organism: Persicaria maculosa (assembly GCA_963922045.1). Classification (NCBI taxonomy): domain Eukaryota; kingdom Viridiplantae; phylum Streptophyta; class Magnoliopsida; order Caryophyllales; family Polygonaceae; genus Persicaria; species Persicaria maculosa. The sequence goes on along the minus strand of OY998251.1, from coordinate 53,814,699 downwards.
ACCTACAAGGTGTGTGAGATTCTGTTTTCAGCAAAAGTGTCCAAAATTTCTGTTTGGAGATTTTTTTATGCTTCCAAACTAATGTAATTTTGCTTTGTGCCTATCTATACTTGCAGGGTTTCAGAGCATAGGAACGATCTCAGATCATAGGAACGAAAATTCAGATGGATATTTTGCTTCAAAACTAATGTAATTCTGTGAGAAGAAGAGGACTAATGTTTTGGGATATTTTGCTTTATGCAATATCCAAACTAATGTGATTACTTGGGATTTTTTTTGTTGGATATGTACAATTGACCTATGAGGGAATCGAACCCCCTTCTTTGTGCAATGCACAACGCTCTTCCATTGAGCTAACAGGCCGGCCTTAAACCAGATGGATAGCAGTAACTACAACAACATCCATGCTGATCAATTAGAAGCTTAGGACAGGAAGGCAGTAATAACATACCTATAACTACAACAACATCCATGCTGGCTCTTCATGCTGATCAATTAGAAGGCATTGGACACTTATAAGATTCAGAAAAGAAACATAACTCATAAACGTGATAACTCATGCCAATTGCCATTGCAAGGAAAAAACAAAGAAGTATGAATGCCATCTGTTGAATCCTGTTGTGTGGCAGAATCATGCCAATACCCAAAACAAAACACAAATTCCGATCGGCAATACCCAAAACAAAACACAAATCATGTCAATACCCAAAACAAAACATAACTAATAAATGATTTTGTTACAGAAGATTAATGTCACAGGTCAAAATATGTATGGAGGATCGGCAATACCCAATTCAAACACAAGGAATACAAATTCCGATCGGAACTGATGCCAATACCCAAAACAAAACACAAGGAACCAAACACAAGGAACAAAACACAAGGAATGGATGCCAATACCGAATTGAAACAGAAGGAACACGAATTCGCTTCATCGCCAATTCAAAAAATAAGAGAAACAGCAAGGAGCAAGGGAGACGACGATGCTTACCACTAGAGTGGGAGGAAACGATGATATTTCCGATCGGATTGCGCGAGTTTGAAGCCAATTCACCAAATCGGTCCTGCAATTCCGATCGGATTCCAACTAGAGTGGGAGGAGACGGTAATGTTCAACGCAATTTGGTTAGGGTTTCTATTCCAGCTAGAGGGAGGAGATTGAAAAATGGGCCTTTCCGAATTGGGCTTTTTTAAGAAGTTGGGCTTTTTAATAAAAATAGGCCCACCTGCTTTTAGTGGTTAGGGTTTCTGGAGTTTTCAACCAAAAATTCCGAGGGAACCCAAATTTTTAGTGGGAAATTTAAAGACTCAAAAATTTTATCCCAAATTTTGAGTGGGAAATTTGAAGCGTCAAGTCAGAAACCCTAACCACACCGAATCCACCCTTTTCATGTCACTCTCTCTTTCCTTTCAATCTCTGTGCCACCCTTTTCCTTCCTTTCCAAAACCCTAACCACACCGAAGCCATGAGAGGAGGTGCTGTGAGGAGGTCTAGCCGCCACGGAGCCGCCGCCAGACCACCAATTGCTCCGATCACGGGAAGGGGTAAGGCTAAACCGGCACCCACTCCCTCCGCCGCCCAATCTCCACCGGTGACCACCCAATCTCCAATCCCCACTGCGCCATCTCCACCGGTTAACTCTCCTCCCCCCACTGCGCCATCTCCACCTCCCACTTCCCCCTCTCCACCGGTTAACTCTCCAACCCCCACTACGCCATCTCCACCCCGAAGACCACCTACCACTCGCCTCTCTCAACCACCGGTCCCTAAACCTCCAACCAGACCATCACCCCGGAGAAAGCTACCCACTCCCTCCTCTTCACGGGTAACCCAGCTACCCACTCCCACTCCCTCCTCTTCACCGGTTACCCAGCTACCCACTCCCACCCCTCAAACCAGATCGTCACCCCGGAGAGTTCGCCCATCTGTGGCCTCCCAAACTCTGAACTATTCACCCATTGCGCCCTCTCCGCCGGTTACATCTCCTCCCACTGTGGCCTCTCCATCCTCTCAACCCGGGCTCTCGGACGGGACCATGGCGTCATCCCAATCTCCAGCCCCTGTTAACAACAATAAGGGGGAATCATCCTTCGAAACTGAGGAGGAGCATGCAGAGTCGCAAAACCAAGACGATGAGGATGCCACAACGAGTGACGAGGCTAGTAGGTGGAACAGAAAGGTGCACATTCAACTGGTGAATGGAACGTAAGTCGTGGCTAGCCTTTCCCTTTCAATTTTATTTCTCTGAATTTTTCTTCTCTGAAATGACTAGTGTAATTTGAGGTTTCTTAATTGTTGTCATTGTATATATGATGCATATAAATATACACACATTGAACTGAAAACAATTGACTATGAAAGTTTTGGACTTATTAAACTGAGAGGAAATCAATTGAATGTGAAAGCAAAGCTGATGTTGAATAGATAAATTAAATGTGAGAGAAATTGACTTATTAATGTAATTTTAGGTTTACATTTTCTGAATTTTCATTTATTTGAATTGGTGACTGTAATTTGATGAGTTGATTATGAATGTGAAAGCAAAGCCGAATTTTCATTTATTTGAATTGAAAGAAATTGACAGCAACATTTGCATCATTCATCTCTTCATTCTCTGTGTTGTGCAAGTCACCATAACTAATACCTTTTTTTTTTGGGTATTGCATGATGAAGATTTGATTCAAGCAATCCTGCATTTGGAGTCCTCACACAGGTGATTCATTCTCATTTCGATGGCCCATATATACGGTGGAGCGATGTTGCTGAACCAACAATGGAGTTATGGTGGGAGATGTTCAAGGTATGACACAATTCAATCAAATGCTTACATGTATTGCACACACATATGACTTGAATATATAACAACAGTTTGTTTATTCTCGAATCAATCAGAGTCGATGTACATGGGACGAACAACAATTCCCAGAGTCTGTCATTCGCAAAGCTTTCAACACAAAGGGAGGAGACCACCTGAGGAATGTATTTGGGAAGGCTCGCTCGGGAAAAACAAAGAAGAAGCCTACATGGGTGAAGCAAGTTATATGGGCCAAGATGTGGGAGATATGGAAAAAGGAGGACAAGTTCAACCACCAATCTGAAGTGAACAAGCAAAACCGAGCTGTTGCAACAGAGAAAGGCGCCCCAATTTTCAGTGGTGGATCGGTGTCCACAACTGTAATTAAGAAGCGACTGGTAATTTCCATGTTGTTTTCCGATTTACTATATTCTCATTCCTTACATTATTTAAACTTGCTTTCTTTATTTATTTTATATATGTGATATGTATAGTTAACGAATAACTTCAATTCTTGTAGAGGGAGGAGCTTGGAGTGGATCCAACACCAAAACAAACCTTTGAAAGATGTCATAGAAAAAAGGATGGTTCTTGGGCGGGTGCTCAGTGCCAAGATACTGTGGTAATTACTAACAAACTCAAGTGTTTCTTTAATTACATTTTTCTGCTATGGTCTTGCTTACTTGCTTACAATAGTTGAACTTGAAGTATGGTTTGTTATATGGTTTTTGTTTAATTATTGTCAACCATGGCATGGTTTGTTATATGGTTTGTTATCTGGCATTTATCAAGCTTTGAATTTCTAGGACAAGTTTATTTGAGAATGGTTTGTTATGTGGTTTGTTATCTGTATGGTTTGTTATATCTTTGTTGTCAACCATGTAAGTTTATCTGAGAATATCTGATTCTGTTATTGAGAAAATATATCCGTCTTACTTGCTTTCAATATGGTTTCTTATCTGGCATTTATCAAGCTTTGTTATTTTTTGTTATCTGGCATTTATCAACCTTTGAATGTATGGTTTGTTATCTGTTTTTTTTTCTACCTTGGTTTTTCTACTGTGGATTGTTATCTTGCATTTGTCAACCATGATATGGTTTGTTATCTGGCATTTATCAAGCTTTGAATTTCTAGGACAAGTTTATCTGAGAATGGTTTGTTATGTGGGTTGTTATCTGGTATGGTTTGTTATATCTGAGATTATCTGATTCTGTTATTGAGAAAATATATCCGGCTTACTTTCTTTCAACATGGTTTGTTATCTAGCATTTATCAAGCTTTGAGTATTGTTTGTTATCTGGCATTTATCAAGCTTTGAATGTATGGTTTGTTATCTGGTTTTTTTCTACCTTGGTGTTTCTACTTTGGATTGTTATCTGGCATTTGTCAACCATTATATGGTTTGTTTCTGCTATGGTCTGGCATACTTTATACTCTGTTTTTTTCCATCTGTTCCTCCTTAGCCTTCATGTTTCATTCTTTTTCTTTGAATTTCTAGGACAAGTATGATCAGCTGCTTGAAGAGGAAATCGTTGATGATGATGACGTGTCTGAGAATGGATCCCATTCTGTTGACACAGAAGCTGTGTGGCTCAAGGCAACAGGTGGTGCAAAGCGAGGCCGGGTTCTGGGCATGGGATCGGTGTCTCAATGAATTTTGAAATCAGCGCCGTGTCTGCAAACTGGTGCCCAGGTATCTGCATCTGCTCGTTCTGGCAAAATGAAGAATTACGTGCTGACGGAGCTCTCCACTTTCAAGGAAGACATGAGGAAGGAAATGGTGGAGTTGGGGGATCATGTGCAGACCCGGGTAGCCACAAACCTTAGGGAAGAAATCTCCTCAATTGGCGATAGAGTGCAGGAACAGGTAAGCACAAGCGTAAGGCAGGACATGGCAGCCATTGGGGAGCAACTGATGGGTGAAACTAAGAAGGCAAATGAAGAGTGGCAAGAGAAGCTTCTCAGCACCATGATGCAGCTCTACAAGGGCAAGGGCAAACGCCCAGCAAAGTAAGTTGGTGTTTTTCTGGTTTTCAAATGGTTTGTTGGACGTACTTGTCGTATTTTGGTTAAAACTTGTGGATGTATTTTGGATTGTCGAACTTGCGGATGTATGGTTGATTGTTGAACATTGGTGACAGCGTTGTGTATGTATATAGCACGAACTTTATGTGCATGATGTTTACTAATCTATTTGGGAGCATTAGATATAACATTATATATATATATTCTCAATCATATAAATAGCGCATCCAAATAATAGCATAAACGTAAGCCACGAATTTAGCCACAACCCTGGCAACGATGGCCACCACAAAACAAGAAACAACATCAGCAACGACTTTAGCCTCAAATTTAGCCACGAACATAGCAACGAATCAGCCACGGAACAAGCAACGCACATGACCAGTTAACCGCCACGAATTCAGCAACGGAAATAGCCACGACCAAATTAGCCACGACATTGGCAACGACAATTTTCGACGCCGTGGTCGTCGCCACAGCCACGGCAACCATAAGTCATACCCAGCCACGACATTAGCCACGGCTACATGAGTTCGTCGCTATTTTCCGGTCGATAAGTCGGCCCGAATTTAGTCACGAGGCATATGGCCACGGATGGACCGACCGTTGCGGAGTCCGTGGCTAACCCGTTTAGCCACGGACATTTGTAGCCAAAATCGTTGCTATTTTCCGTGGCTAAATCCTGTTTTTTTAGTAGTGATTGGTCTCCCTATATACACCGCAAATACGCAGATTAAAGTTGTTAAATAACGTCGGATCCAACGTCGTAGTGTTAATTACATTACAACGTCGGATCCGACGTTGTAATATGAAGTATACAAAGTTGTGCATCTGAGGCCAGGATGGGGCGGGTCGGGAACTTTACATTGTCGGATTGGACGTTGTAAAGTGGAGCTGGTCAGGCCACCTCACAACTTCCGATCCGACGTTGTATTTGTAAAAAAAAACATATCACAACGTCGGATTGGATGTTTTTTTTGTGTGAAAAAATCTGTATAATTGAACTATAGCACAAATAGAAGTGTGAAAAAAGAATATAAAGACTAAGGTAATTGGATAATTGAACTTATACAACATAATATGTGAAATAAGATAATATGGATGTTTTTATAATAGATGTTAGAATTTTATTTTACAACGTCTAACATAATAAGGCAACGGTAACTAAACATCATGTCAAGAGTGCTAAACATGGTGTAGGGGACGACCTTCCTGAACCTGCAAATCTCTAAATCTATCAAATTGATCTTGGAAGTGAGTATCTCATCCGTCGACGCTTGGGTGATGGTATGTCGTCCATTCATGCGTTGGAGGAGTCAAAGGAGGGTCGGGATGTATACATATGTGCAATAAGTATAGTAGAATGTTAATTTTTGTAATTTAAGGATTAAATGCAATTGAAGCAAGAGTAACACATATCATACGCACCGCCGCAAAATGATCTTGGTTTTCGATGCATGCCAACCCTAGTGTGGCCTCATGAGAGGCGTTATCTGGTTGTTCAGTGTACATAGGGAGGCATGCAAAAGGTCGGAGCTGAGATAAGACGACGAGGGGCACTTGGTAGATAGTCGCAAATACAAGACCCATGATCGGCAGCTCGATCTAGTATCTTCGATCACCTCCCACTATGCCTGAGTAACTCTACAGGTCGATAAACTCTTGCATCGTATACCCCCCATGTAAATAGGGTTGGGCGAAAGTTGGATTGTGCCGGAATCGGACCGGGACTAGACCAGAAATTACGTGTCCTTGGATTGGACCAAGAAATAACGGTCTGGTCCATGGTCTAAGAAATTTTGTATTCCGGGTTCGGGTCCAAACCCGGGACCAGACCGGAAACTCCGGTCCGGACTGGAATTGGACCGGATTCTAAATTATTTTTTTTTTAAAAAAGAACAAAAGGAAAAAAGAAGAGGTAGGAAACACGCTTGATCTCTCAATCTCAAGTCTCAGTCGGCCACTCTCTCAGAAGTCTCTCTTCTTCTTCGCTCGCGTCTGCTCCATACTCCAATCATCCTCGTCCCTCTTCCCTCAGTTCCTCCTCCACGCAGGCTCTCCGCTCCCAGTCGGTTCGGCCCTCCTCCCTCCGTTCTTCTTCTTCCCTCTCGGCTCTCTGTCCCAAAGCCTCTCTATTGTTCACTCACGTCTCTATCCCGAAGCCTTTCTCTTCACTTCTTCTTCTTCCTTGTCTTTTCCTTTTTAGATCTAGGTTTGTTTTAGGTATATTTTGATTATTTTCAAAAATTAATGTCGATTTCAGTCTAGATTTGAGCTATTTTTTAGATCTAGGTGTTTGGAGGAAAAATTTCGTGTTTAATTAGAAGTCATCAAATAAGCTCATGAAATCATTTTCGTGAACGCTCTCATGATATACTTTATATATTAAACACGAATACAAATTTGTTATCGATAATTACAAGCAAATAAATGAGTGCGCAAAATGTGTTATGTATCAAATACGTTATTTTAGCGTACTACAAGCTCATGAACTAAAGTGTTCAATTTTAGTACAAAATTAGAGCATAAAAAAATAAAAAAATAAAATATATAGTTGAGTTGCCGAGAGTACAAATCTCATCATTTGGGTGGCGAGTCTCTCGAAATCCAAAGGTAGCTCAACTACATATTCATATCTGCAAAGTAAAACAAGGTCAAGTTAGTGGGGTTAACAAAATACTCTTATGGTTTTTTTAAATTAAAGGGCAGCCCAACATGATCTGCGAAAGACAGCCCATCTAGCCCAAAGAAAAGTGGTTGCCAGATTACTCAGATTGTCTTCGTACCAGATACAAGAAAAATCAACAAATAGATAAATAAATAGCTAAAAAAGGGAGCTATCATTATCTAAAAAAGGATTTATGCATATCTTCTATAAAGGAAAAGAAAGAGAAGATCAGTTTTTAGTACGTGTGTTCTGTTAAAAAGGATAGAATATTACTCCCTCCGTTTCTAATTAATTGACGTTTTTTAATGTTGCACACTAATTAAGAAATTGTACTTGTGGCATAGAAGACTTGTACAAACTTTACAGAGAACACTAGAAGCGGCCCTTTAGCTTCACCCACATGTTAATGAAAAATTAGAGACAAATCAAATTTCCTTTAATTTCTCCATATTTCCACAACCAAGAGAGAAGTTGGTCCGGGTTAACTTGCTTCTAAAGTCTAAAATTTGATCCATCAATGCAAAATCAACAATACTGTTCATTTGATCTAAACAACCCTCCATTGATCGACGAAGATGTCGATGTCGGAGGAGACGGTGGATATTCACGCACATAAACCTTGCTATTTGAAGCTCCATTCATGGATGCCAATGCAGATTTTGATGCCTGAGGAGGGGGTGGAGAGGCGTATGCAGAAACACAGGGCGAAGATGCAATGTCAACGATGATTCCATCATCTTCTGCAGAAAACTTAGCCATTGATTTAAATGGTGATCCAAATGAGGAGTTTGAAGCTCCATGGTTGGACATTCGTGTCGATGATGACGTGGATGCTAATGTCAATGTTGAAGCCGAAGGAGCTGGTGGAGATGTCGATGTTGACGCCGATAATTTGGAAGCTTTGCATTCAGGTAAATCCATAACGTCCTACAACAACACTAAGTTAAAGCTCCATCAACGTTTTGTCATTCCAATCATTGCATAAAATCATTCTTGTCCCCTCTATATTGGTTTCTAGGCATATTTCACCAGCAAAACAAAGCTCAAAGAAGAATGAAGGTCCTCTCCAATGAAGATCGATGGAAAATTTATAGTGCTTTGTTGGCAAGAAGTGTCGATGGAAAATTAAGGCATGGTATTACAACCAAAGAGGTTTCCGAAATCATTCGTGTCGATGATGACGTGGATGCTAATGTCGATGTCGAAGCCGAAGGAGCTGGTGGAGATGTCGATGTTGACGCCGACAATTTGGAAGCTTTGCATTCAGGTAAATCCATAACGTCCTACAATAACACTAAGTTAAAGCTCCATCAATGCTTTGTCATTCCAATCGTTGCATAAAATCATTCTTGTCCCCTCTATATTGGTTTCTAGGCATATTTCACCAGCAAAACAAAGCTCAAAGAAGAATGAAGGTCCTCTCCAATGAAGATCGATGGAAAATTTATAGTGCTTTGTTGGCAAGAAGTGTCGATGGAAAATTAAGGCATGGTATTACAACCAAAGAGGTTTCCGAAATGTTTTCGGTTCCATTGAGAACAGTACAAAGAATTTGGAAGCGAGAAAAGAACACTCCATATGGACAACTCATCGATGTTTCGCATCGAAGAAAAAAAAATGTGGCAGGAAGAAAATTCATATTGGCATCGATCAATTGAAGGTCGTCCCGCTACAACGTTGCACAACTACAAGGTCAGTTGCACTTGCATTGGGGGTTTCCCCGAAAACATTACACAACCGTATGAAGGAAGGTGAAGTTCGTCGACACTCAAATGCTATTAAACCTCTTTTGCAAGAAGAAAACTAGTTGGTAAGACTTAAATTTTGCATATCCATGCTAGAGCCAAATAGCATCCATCATGAGCCAAAATTCGTCGATATGTACAATGTCGTGCATATTGATGAGAAATGGTTTTACATGACAAAAAAATAAGAAACTTATTACTTACATCATGATGAAGAAGAGTCGTTACGCACTTGTCAAAGTAAAAATTTCATTGGGAAAGTTATGTTCCTTGTTGCTATGGCACGACCGAGATTTGACGACAATGGAAATGAAGTATTTTCTGGGAAAATAGGAGTCCTTCCATTTATCACCACACAAGGAGCCCGAAGGCGAAGTCGGAATAGAGAGGCAGGCACATTAGAGATGAAACCTATGACGTCGGTAACGAAAGAGACAATTAGAGCTTATTTGATCGAAAAGTCAATGTGCCAATTGGTCTTGATTACTTGAGTTCTTAATGCTATTCTTTAGTGATATTGAATAAGATGAGTGAATCTCTACGGATCTCTCCACTTTAGTCAAGTAGCCCTAGGAATATGAATAATTGATAGATCAATCCGAGGACCATGAATCCCAACCATTGTCAGAGAATTACAGGTGAAATGTTCTTTCTACTTTGATATCAATTTTCTTGGTGATTTGCAATCTAGTTACTTTTACATATTTGCTACTTGTCAAAGATCATTGTTTTGCTTTAAGAGTGTTTGTCTAGATCATTGTTTTGCTTTAAGAGTGTTTGTCTAGAGTTTTTGCAATTGCAATACAACCTCTTGGAGTTACTCATTTTAAGAAGGAATCGATGGATGCAATGGATGGATATGTCGGAGAAGTTCCTAAAGTTCCACCCTTTGTTCTGAAAAAGGACAAGTGTGGGGGATCTTGGTGGAATAACTTGATCAAGAATGCATCACGTCTATCCAAAGACATGAAACAATTCAAAGGCGCTTCTTGGGAGGCAACCCAAGGTAGTTAGGTAGTATTTCTATTTTGCATTTAGTTTTTCAATTCAATAAAGTAGGATCAATCGTGTCACCGAGTTTTGGAAGTTACGGTAAGTACACCGATGTTGGGTTTGAGTTTTTATTGATTTGGAAGAACGGAGTTGCTCTCTGTAGACACGATGCCCGCCGCCCCAGCCATGGCGCCCACCGTCTGTCTGTCCGCCTGACGAATCCGAATTTTGGTAAAATTGGAAGGGAAGTTTCTATCTTTTTATTTTTGGTTATTTTCCGAGTTTAGGTTAGTTTATTTTTATCTTTCTAGGATTAGATTTTTTCCTTTTTGGCTTAGGTTAGATTATTTTCTATCTATCTTAGGTTAGTATTTTATCTTTTATTCATTTTCTATGTGTTTTAGGATTAGATTTTTCTTTTTAGGAATAGTTTCCTTATTTCTCGGATTAGATTTTCTATTCTTTTCTATTTCTATTCTATCTAGATCTAATATTTTCCTTTTTCTTTTGTGATAGATATTCCTTCCAACTCACCATATATTATTTCTCCTTATTGTGGATCAATCAAACTTGCTCAAGAGAAACCTCAAGAATACCAAAAGCCTACTGGAATCCGATCCAACTGCCTAAAGCCTTGTGTTTCAATCGATTCAATCCACCAAAAAAAATTTCCGCCATTACCCTACATCCACAAAGTTCACTCTTTGCCCGTTCCATTACCTTACCTATCAAAAAAGAACCCTTTGAAACCAAGTGTTCAAGAAATTTTGAAGTTTGGAGGAGTGAACGTCGGCTTTTCAACGTTTTCACTCGGATTCATGGTTTTGCGCATACGGCGCCCTCCGCCCCTGCCACGACGCCCGCCACCTCTACAACGATCCCGTATTTTGGTCGTCTTTGTGGATTTTCTTCGGTTTTTCCTTGAGTTACCTTATGTCTCGTGCTCCTACTGTGGATGCCCCAATCTATTTGTCCAGCATTGAGAAGAAGCGGTGGTTTCAACTAAGGAATGTGAGTTATCAGTCGATGCGATTCTTTCATCCGGAGACATTGCAGAAGCTTGGTCTTCATAGTTCGGTATCCCTGATGATGGAATTGGGAGGTCTTGCTAATTTCATATCGATGAGCGCGCCAACTTATCCTATTTTGGTGTGTGAGTTCCTGTCAACTCTGGAGGTGCGTTCTGATAAGGACATCCGATTCATACTATTGGGTACTGAATGCTCAATTCAGAAACAATTTTTATCCCATGCTTTGGGAATGCACATACCTTTGTCGAGTCCTTTGCGTCGGAGCTTATCGAGTACTACACCCACTGAGACTTGGGCTATAGTGTTAGGCCATGCTGATTTGGCAGACAGCTTTCACGACTATTCAATTACTCACCCTGACCTTAGACTTTACCACATGGTGTTGACTCATGCCTTCTATGGTTCTGCTGATCCGAAGATTATTCCCAAGAGGATGTGGATGTGGCTACAATGTTTGACGTCGGAGGCTGAGTATGTACCAAATTGGATACAGTTGTTTCTGGCTGCTTGTGCAGACACATTTCGAGGAAGAGATGATATGAGTGCCCATGTTGTTACTTTTGGTGGAATGATTACCCTAATAGCACGCTATTTGGGTATGGATTTGAGCTCCCTGCAACCCTTGTAAGCACCTTACTATTTTGGCATGTCAGTCCTGCTGAACGTTCATTGGATTGAGAAAGTCAGCCACTTTAACATTGGCGGGCGTTTCCGTTCGCTATCCGGCGAGAAGGGTGAGAACCGCCTGTATCTTCATGCGCATATACCTCTTGGCCCTACTTTGGTTGCGTTCGTTATTCGTCATGTGCTAGCACTTGCTGGGATGGTTGTAGACCCGCTCTCTTCGAGCAGATTTCTTCTGGAGGATGGGACCGATGATGATCTTGATATCTCCACTGAGAGTAGTCCTTTGTTTGAGCTTGTGGCGACTTTCGACCGTCGTTTGACTAGAATGGAAAATCAATAAATGAGAAGTTTTTGTAGACTTTATGAGCATCAGTTGATTCTAGAGAAGAAGATTGACAAGATAGAAACATGTCTTCGTAAGCCCTGGGCATACATTGCCCTGGACATCAATTAGCGGTCTGGACCCCAGACCCCACCTTCACTATTGGTCAGTCATTTGCTTCTTTCAAACCCTTTATTTTTATATTTTCATTGTTCCTTTTTGTGTTGCTATGCATTGAGGACAATGCAACATGTAATTGGGGGGGGGGGGATTGAAGTGAATTAGTTAGGTTAGTTCATGTTTGAATTTCTGTTTTGTTGTTGAGTTTTTGCTTTTGAGTCTTTGTTATTTCCTTTATGTTATAGAAAATGTCAAAAATGAAAAAAAAATTGAAAAATGTCAAAAAAAATGAAAAAAAAAGTGAGTCTTGTTTTGTTTGGTTTGCATGTTGTGTTATCAAAGATACCCATCTAATTTGAGTTTGTTCTGGAATGATCTTATAAATCCCATGGAATTTTGGAATGATTTGATCTTATCCTGAAAATTGATTTTTATTTGAAATATGATTGAGCATATATAATTGAGCATGTATGATCTAAGTTTGGGAGTATGCTTGAAATTCAACAAAAAATTGTCCCAATGAGATATTTTTGGTCTTATAAGGGATAAATCTTTATTCCTTTTGTTTTCTTGTGTGATATACTCTTCCTATGCATTTATCATTGAGTATTGCCATGGTTATCTATTTTCAAGGTCAATTATATACAAGTTCAATGCTTGATAAGTTCAAATGATAGAGGCAACCTTTTAGCCACATATTTATCCATATTTACCCTATGTTATATGTTGCTTTGAAGCCAATTTGAGCCTTTAGCCTTTTTATTGTTAGCTCCACAAAATTATTATTCCTAGCCTATGATGAGTCTTACCCTTATTCTGGGGGAATTGAGATTTTGAGTGGGTTATGGAATCTATTTTAGAGATTGAGGAGAATGAAGCTAAAGTATGGTTTTATGGTTTATGGTTTTGAGGAGATGTAATGTTATGTGCTTATTTAGTCCCTCATGTTTATGCATTTGATTTCCATGTATTTTGGCTCAAGTAAAAAAAATCCGAAAAAAGAAAAGAAAGAAAAAAAAAAGAAAAGAGAATAAAGAGTCGTTTATCTTATGTTTGCATAATGAGGAAGAATTGGGATTTATGTTGGATATGAGATAAATTGGTTGGGTGTTGAGATTGCATGATATGTGAGATGATATGAGATTTGAGATTTTTGGAGTTATTTTGATGATATTGAGAGATGTTGTGCATTTGTGAGCTTGATTTATTGAGTTGGTTTGTGTTATGTTGGGAGTTTTGGAATCTTGTTTTCCCGGAATTTATTGAACCTCATGACCAAATACAATTCATTGCCCTTATGTTTCTACCAAGCCCCATTACAACCCCGCCGAATGGAATCTTCTATAAAGGTTTCCATTGAGCGAAAGTCCTCTTGATGTCCTTATTTTTGCATTGACGTATCCAGTGGAGATTTTGTGATATAAATGTCAATATTTGAGTTGATACTTGTATATGGAATTGAGATGAGCGTGTGCTTAAAGCCTAAAGACATGAGAGTTAGAGATACACATTTTATCCTGGGTAAGGTTGATTTTTGAGCATGCAAGCAACTTGATCCCATATATACATGTTATGACATTTGTATTTTTGGTTATATTTTCACTATTGATGATGTCGCTTTTGATGAGTAAAGGTGTGAGAGATTTCCTGTGGGATGCGTAGATGATGTTTTTCTTTATGGTTCCTTAAGGACAAGCAAGAGTTAAGTGTGGGGGGATTTGATAATGCATATTTCATATAGGCATTATAGGTATTTCTTATTGCTATTAGGTATTGGTTTTGTTATGTTTTGAGTCTAGTTCCGTATATTACTTGTGGAGTATTCGAATTCGGAATCTATGCATTTTTAGTGTTTATTCTGCAGATTTACATTCCGACCTTGGATGAACTTTGGGAAGAACTTAGAAAGCATGTTTTGGAGCATAGGGAGGCTAGGGAGGAGCAAAGAGGCACGACATTGGAATTCGTTGAAGGAATTTGAGGAACATTGAGCAATGCAGAGACGACGCCCGCTGTTGGCACAAATCCCTGAAACGCGGTGTGGCTATTGTGTGAGACGATGAATACCATTAGATAGAGAGAATTGGCCTATGAGTTGCTAAACTCATAGTTTCGCATGTGATTCAAAGACATGGTTGTTTGGATTGTGAGGATTTGATTCTATTTGATTATTCATGTTCTTAGTTATCATCTTGTGCTTAATTTATATTTGTGTTCCTTTCTATGCCTGATCAACATGTTATGAATTGCATCTCTAGCTATTAATTCGTTGTTGTTTTCTCAATAGCAAACAAAGGTATTGATGATAGTGATGTCTCTGTGTCTTTGTAGTGGATGATTTCAATTGATCTATGTTGAGAATATGTGATTAGAGTTGAGTTCGGTATGTGCCAATCTATCTTGATTGTGTAGAGTCAATGTGCCAATTGGTCTTGATTACTTGAGTTCTTAATGCTATTCTTTAGTGATATTGAATAAGATGAGTGAATCTCTACGGATCTCTCCACTTTAGTCAAGTAGACCTAGGAATATGAATAATTGATAGATCAATCCGAGGACCATGAATCCCAACCATTGTCAGAGAATTACAGGTGAAATGTTCTTTCTACTTTGATATCAATTTTCTTTGTGATTTGCAATTTGGTTACTTTTACATATTTGCTACTTGTCAAAGATCATTGTTTTGCTTTAAGAGTGTTTGTCTAGAGTTATTAAATAGGAAATCGCTTCTCCCTGTGGGTTCGACACTGGACTTCATCGCTATACAAGTGATTGATTGCCTAACCTATTGGTTGTATGTTTAACCTTGGATATTATTACTATTTTGTAAAGGGCGAAAGTGTCAACGACGTTCGTCCCGCACCAGTACCAAAGAAGGATGGGACCTAGCGCATGTGTGTTGATTATCGAGCCATCAACTAGATCACAGTTAAGTACCGTCATCCCATTCCTCTCTTAGATGACATGTTAGATGAGTTCCATGGTGTTTGCTTGTTTTCTAAGATTTATTTGAGGAGCGGGTACCATCAGATTAGGATGAAGGAAGGTGACGAGTGGAAAACCGCTTTTAAGTCCAAATTTGGTCTTTACGAGTGGTTGGTCATTCCCATCGGGCTAACTAATGCTCCTAGAACTGTTATGCTCCTAATGAACCATGTTTTACGTGCATTCTCGGTTCGAGTTGTTATCGTATACTTTGATGATATCCTTGTTTATAACAAGTCCTTAGAAGAGCATGATGAACACTTGCGCTCTGTTTTTCTAGTTCTTAGGAAGGAGTACTTGTTTGCTAATTTGAAGAAGTGTCAGTTTTGCTCCGATACTGTCATCTTTTTTGGTTTTGTTGTAGGTAAAGATGGCTTGTAGGTGGATACAGAGAAGATTTGAGCTATTCGAGAGTGGCCCCAACCAACATCCGTTACTCAGATACGGAGCTTTCTAGGCTTAGCAGGATTTTATCGTAGGTTCATCAAGGACTTCAGCAACATTGTTGCCCCTCTTACAGAGCTAACAAAGAAAGGGGTATCATTCCACTAGGGTCCAATGCAAGAAGAAGCTTTTGCTACACCTCGGGAGTGGTTGACGAATGCTCCGTTACTTGCACTTCCTGATTTCTCAAAGACTTTTGAGATTGAGTGTGATGCATCTGGGGTTGGTATTGGTGATTTTTTGATGCAGGAAGGTCATCCCATCAGTTACTTTAGCAAGAAGCTAGGAGGAGCGACAGCGAATTATTCTAACACTACCTATGGCAAGGAGTTGTATGCCTTGGTCCCCGTTTTACAGACTTGGGCTCATTGCTTGTTGCCTCGTGAGTTCATGATCCATACTGACCATGAAGCCTTGAAGTATCTAGCAGCCAAACTACACTTAGCTCACGTTATACTAAGTGGATCGAGTTTATCGAGGCTTTTCCTTATGTGGCTAAGTACAAGAAGGGGAAGGACAACATCGCCGATACCGCCCTCTCTTGCAGGTATTCCCTTATCTCTACTCTTAAGGCTCGTGTTCTTGGCTTTTTGATAGAGCATGATTAGTATTGAATAATAGATTACATTTAGCATAGTTTAGTTGTGAATAGTGCATATTTTAGTTACAATTACATGTTTACCTGTGGTGTTGGAAGAGTTGGAATCTATGCAATTTTATGGTTAATTTCAGGTAAATGTGGATCCGACGAGGAATGAGGAAACTCTTGGATGAAGGAAGATTCAAGTTGAGGAATAAAAGTGAAGATCACGGGAGCGGAGTCGAATTTCGAGAGTATAAGGGAAGAACAAGTCCGCCGAAGTTATCGCTAGACAAGCTGAACTTGGTTCGCACTTTCTGGAAGCCTCGGTGGTTGGAATGCCTATTATAAGCATGTGTTGGAAATCTCTTTCCGAGATCTACAACTTTTGTGTTGACATCGACACCAAATTCGAAACGGAAAAATTATTGTGAACAGTATGGCCTCCCCGCGGCCAAGTTAGCCGCCCCGTGGCCCGAACCTCTGACGAGCGACTTCGCAATCGCCTGGCCGCCCCGCCGCCTGGGTTGGCTGCCCTGCGGCCTTCGCAGAAACGTCGAATCAGAACCGAACTTTAATTAGGGTTTTTTTATGTTAGTTATTGGCCGACTCTTTGAAGGCTTTTAAAAGACTTTTCTAGGTTATTCTATCATTGACCTTATGCACTTTAGAGAATTGTTGAGAGTGCCGTTGAGCATGAGCAACTAAACTCTTGAGGTTTCGCCTACAGTTTGGATCTTTGACTGTTGAATTGTGAGTTTCTTAATCTAGTTCTTATTCCTATTCGAATGTTTTGACTTCTTTGCGCTTAATCCCTTGAATGTGTTTTATTCTCTCTGGCCTGATCAACTAGTTAGAGTAGATTCATTCAATTGCTAGCGTTTTGTAGATTCCTCAAAGCGAACCTTAACCCAAGTGGCAATCATATCCCTTTAGCCGATTGGATGTGTAGGAAGTTGAATACATGTTGAATATCGACTCGTAGCTTGATATTATATGTACCTTGGTTAATTCATACTCTTAATGCTATCTCTAGATTGAATCTTAACCGTGTTAGGGTTATTTAGAGACAAGGGTTGCTAGGACTCGTAGGACTAGTAATCTACCTAAGATCTGGGCACGGACATTAATAGGAAAAGATGAGAACTAGAGGCTGAAACAAGGATCAAATTCATCAATCAAAGTGATAAATTGCGGGTGAACCTAATTCTCTCTACTGCATTCTAAACACAATTTACTTTGTTCGCTTGCTTTCGCTTTGATAAAAGGCGGATCTTTTTTCATCAAAAACCCCCATATTATGTCTTAGCGATTAGACTTGCACTTGAATTGATAGATTTCCCTGTGGATCGAACTCTTGCTTACACACTATACTAGTTGTGAGTTTGAGTATTCTTTGGCAGGAACAACGACAGGTTTTCCTCTTGTCAAATTTGGCGTCGTTGCCGGGGAAATCGTATTAAATTCCTGTGTTATTTAATCGATGACCTTAGTGTGGACCATATACATGGTCTGCACTCTTGCTACTAACATATGTTGAAGGTGAGGTTATTGCAGTTAGAGGGAGAGAGTTTTCATCAATACTTCATTAGACTGCAGGAGTACATTAACGATCTTTGTTCATGGGGTTATCAAGCTAGTACAAGGGAAGTGCTTCTATGCATCTTTGATGGTATGACTGCTGAGACAAGGAGTCTTGCCGAGTACATGAGTGATGGAGGTTTATTAGATATGGGACTCTTGGAGATGTGGGATTTTTTCTTCTACATGAATTATCAATGTGCGCAGAATATATGAGTCACTTCCTCCTGTATCTCAAATCGTTGAGACCTCTGTTGCACCTCTTAAGGTCATTGTGGAAAATCACACTGAGAAGATAGAAAACACTCCATCTTACGAGATCATCCCTAGCTCGCCCATTGATGAATCAGGTTCAGAGCCTATTGATGAGGTTGCAGAGCAAGGAAAGGTTACCTTCTGCATTGAAAAGAATATTGGTGCATACGTTGATCTATTTGACTGCTACTTCAACAAACCACCAGCGGAACTATGTTGGTGGTTATACATACCCTCGAGGGAGAATCAAGTTCGAATGAAGGATAAGTTGGTAATGGTTCTCATTGCTATATTTTTAATTACCAATTGTTTCATCTTTAGTGTGCATTCGAATATCGGTTGGGCACGAGAGTTTGATTTGCTTTTGAGGGCACTGGCGATGTCCGCTTGAGTCTTGAATGAGTGGATGAATAAACTGTCGAGCCAACGACCTTAACCAAAGGCGCTGCTTGGGAGGCAACCAAAGGTTGTTAGATTTAGATTCTATTAATTGCATTAAGTTATTTTTAGTTTTGGGTTTTTGTTTGTTCTCTTGGGGTACTAACATCGCAAGGGTGAAAAGACGAAGAGAATAGGACAAAGAGGAAAGGCCGCCCCGCGACCAGGAAAGCCGCCCCGCGGCTAGGCCATAGACTCAGCCGCCCTGCGGCAAGGAAAGCCGCCCCGCGGCCTCTGACGGGACTGACACTTTTTCTTCCTCACTTCCCACATTACCTATTACCACTGCAGTGAACAAGTCAGTTTTTCTTTCTTTCCTTCATATTTTTATCTTTTGTTGTCTTTTATGTCATTGAGGACAATGCCTGATTTAAGTGTGGGGGGGGGAAGAATCGCATGGTATGATAGGATTGCATGTTTATTTTTAGTTTGCACTTTTATTTTTGTTTTTAGTTTATATTGCATATCAGCATGTTAGTCTTTAAAAAAATCCCAAAAAAATAAAAATAATTTATTTATAAATTGCATTGTTATGATTAGGTCTTATTTCCCCATATGGATACCGTTTGTCCTCTATTCTATCTATTGAGATTTATGCCCCATGATGTGGTTGGATTGTTGAAACCTTCGATATATGTTTTCTATACTATTTGGTGAGCATTGTAAGATCACGATATTGATTGTAATGTCCTCGAAGGTTTCCATTCATTGATAAACATATATATAGGTTACAAAGGTATTGGGCCTTATTGGGCTTTGAGCCCACTATACATGAGGAGACCTATGTAATCTATCAAACCCCCACAGTCGAAACTGGAGGGGGCCATACAGTGAGACTGAAACGAAAATCAATGAACAACTGTCTAGGTAAACCCTTGGTGAATATATCAGCGTACTGATAAGAGGACGGGACATGTAGAACGGGGACATGTCCAATGGCAACCTTGTCCCTGACGAAGTGGAGATCAAGCTCAATGTGCTTCGTGCGTTGATGCTGGACTGGGTTGCTAGCCAGATAGACGGCGGAGACGTGATCAGTGTAGACGAGAGTGGCCTTCTGAAGAGGGCAACGGAGCTCAAGCAGGAGATTGCGGAGCCAAGAGCACTCGGAGACAACGTTGGCAACACCCCTGTATTCGGCCTCAGCGCTGGAGCGAGACATGACGGACTGACGCTTGGCTGACCACGACATAAGGGTGTCGTTGAGGAAGACACAGTAACCAGACATGGAGCGACGTGTGTCAGGACAACCACCCCAATCCGCATCAGTGTAAGCAACAAGATCAAGCTTAGAGGAAGGAGTGATCGTGGTGCCGAGCTTGAGAGTGCCGCTGATGTACCGAATGATCCGTTTCAAGGCCTGAAAGTGGGGTTCCCTAGGTGCATGCATGAACAAGTACATCTGCTGAACGGCGTAACTGATATCAGGCCTGGTGAAGGTGAGATACTAAAGTGCACCAGCGAGGCTTTTGTATAACGTCGGATCATCAACCAAAGAGCCAGAATGAGCACTGAGCTTGTTGGATGTATCGACAGGGGTGGCGACAGGATTACAGTTACCCATCTTGGCACGACCAACAATCTCAGCAGCATACTTACTCTGAGAGAGAAACAAGCCAGAAGCATGACGCTAAACAGCAACTCCCGAGAAGTAGGATAACTGACCCAGATCAGACATGGCGAACTCCGTACTCAACTGCAAAATAATAGACGTCCGAAGAGCATTAGAAGAGGCGGTGAGAATGATGTCGCAGACATAGAGTAACAGGAAGGCCAAGTCTGAGCCTCTGTGATAGATAAACAGAGATGTATCCGAACGGCTGCCAATGAAACCCAATCGTAGCAGATGAGAAGCAAAGCACTGGAACCAAGCCCGTGGAGCCTGTTTCAGACCATACAGACAGCGCTTGAGGAGACAAACGTGCTTTGGACGATCAGCATCAGCAAACCCCGGCGGCTAGAACATGTAGACTGTCTCATTCAGATGGCCATGCAGGAAGGCGTTCTTGACATCTAACTGATGGATGGCCAAGTTGCGCGACAAAGCTAGACTCAAGACCACTCGGATAGTGGCAGGCTTGACCACAGGGCTGAACGTCTCATCACAATCAATACCTGCCTATTGAGAACGACCGTTGACCACAAGACGGGCTTTGTAGCGCTCCAACGTCCCATCAAAGCGGAGCTTGTGACGGAAGAGCCACATACAGCGAATGACGTTCGCCTTAGGAGGGCGAGGGACAAGAACCCAAGTACCATTCTTCGTAAGGGCCCTGTATTCGTCGAGCATAGCCGCCTGCCAATTCGGGTCGAGGATAGTTGTTTTGTGGGAGGTGGGAATGGGGGAAAGGGAGGTCGGAGTGGAGGCAGGGGGGAATGGGAGTCAGGAGGGACGGATGCAGGTTGATTGGCTGCGGGGAATGCGGCGGGCGCAACATGCCCGCCGCTGGTTGATTGGCCGCAGCCGCAGCATGATGTTGTGGCCGCCGCCAGTAGGTGGGGCGAGGGTGGAGGGTGGTCTTTTGATGGGCTGCGGCCGCAGCATCTTGCTGTGGCCTCGGCATTGCTCTTGGCGAGGGATTGTTGGGACGGATGCATGGGTATTGATGGTGGGGCGATGTGCGGTGGTCATGGAGACGATCTGACGGGGTCGGAAGACACCGGAGACGCTGCGGGTGTGTGGTTTGGTGGTAGGGGGTGGTGGGGGTGGGGGAGGGGGAGAGGCAGGAGCACCGGGAGAGCTCTGGGGAAAAAGAAAGTAAGGGAATGATGACTCTGACTCAGACTGAGACACAGGGGGTGTAGGAGATGTAAAGGGAAAGCGAGATTCATCGAAAGTGACATGACGGGACAAAATGATCTTGTGAGTCTTGATATCGAGGCAGAGGTAACCGCGATGATCAAAAGGGTAGCCAAGAAAGACACAAGGGGTAGAGCGTGGGTGAAGCTTGTGAGGGGCGGTGGATGACTGATTTGGAAAGCACAAGCACCCAAAGGTACGAAGGTGATCATACCTAGGCAAAATGCAATAAAGTGCCTGAGTTGGTGAGCGTTGGTGGAGGGTAGTGGAAGGGAGAATGTTTAGGAGGTAGCATGTGGTGGCTAAGGCGTAAGGCCAGTAGAGAAGGGGAATGGATGCGTGGAAGAGGAGAGAGCGCATCATATTGGTAATGGTTCGGATGATTCGTTCGGCCTTGTCATTCTGTTTGGAGGTATAGGGGAAAGACAAGCGATAGGAGATCCCATTGGTATTGAAGAAAGTGTGAAATTCTTTGTTGTCAAATTCGCGACCATTGTCACATTGGAAACACTTGATAGAGGTGTGAAATTGTGTTTTGATGTAAGCATGGAATTTGGCAAAAATAGGAAACACTTGAGATTTAAAGTGCAAAGGGAAAACCCATAATAAATGTGTATAATCATCCAGAAACAAAAGGTTGTGTTTTGATGTAAGCATGGAATTTGGCAAAAATAGGAAACACTTGAGATTTAAAGTGCAAAGGGAAAACCCATAATAAATGTGTATAATCATCCAGAAACAAAAGGTAATACTTATGACCCTCCTTGCTAGACACAGGAGATGTCCAAATATCACTATGAATAATATCAAAAGGGGCAAACGTAGTGTTTAAAGACCGCTGAAAAGGAAGTTTGACATGCTTGCCTAACTGACAAGAAGAACATAAACTAGAGCGAGACTCTTTATTACATTGGACAAGACTCTTAGAACGAAGTAAATCTAAAACTGCGGGACTGGGATGACCAAGGCGTGCATGCCAAAGACTGGATAATGATGCCGAGAGGGCGACTGGACTTGACGGGTTGGATGGTGAGGGTGACGACACAGGATAGAGCTCCCCAGTGCTATTACATCTCAGGCGAGTAACCCCCGTAGTAAGATCCTTCACAGAGAAACCAAACGGATCAAACACAAGAGAAACATTATTGTCAGTGGTGAAGCGACGGATGGAGATAAGGTTTTTGACAAGTTTGGGGGCAACAAGGACGTTGTTGAGGTGTAATGGGTTGGTTGGGGTTGGTAATATGGCGTGGCCAATGCCCGAAGTAGCAAGGCGACCACCGTTGCCGACGATAATAGAATGGGCAGGACCCTTAAAACAAAGAGAAGAGAGAGTACCTGAGGAGTTCGTCATATGAGAAGTGGCGCCAGTGTCCATGTACCAGGCAGAGCCAGGAGATGTCAGTTGCATCGAAGAGAAGGCGTGATGCAAATCAGTTTGAGTGTATGCCGGATCAGACAACGACGAGTAGGCCTGATGTCCTACGGGTCGAGGAGTAGGACCCAACAAGCCCGCTCCCTGCTGACGATTGGGATACGGGGCTGGTAGGCGATACGACGGAGGAGGGTAGCCAAAGGGCATCCACGGCGGATACCCAGGGTTGGGGTACCAAGAGGGGCGAGAGGGCTCGTGCTGCTGCGGCCTCCGCGGCCCCTGCCGCGACCGCCGCCTCTCGTAGCCGGCTCTCTCGCAGCAGGTTGGTCGTTGTGGCGGTTGGTCTGCGAGGCATAGTACTCGCAGATGTCGCTTGACGAGACCAATGTCGTCTTGTCCTTGGCAGCTTCGGTGGTCTGACGGTGAAGGCGAGTCTCCTCCAGGATCATTTGAGACCGGGTCTTTTCGAATGTAGGGAGAGGTTCCGTCTGCTGGATATGAGTAGCAACAATGTTGTATTCAGTAGGGAGACCCGAGATTACCTGGAGGACGAGGCGGGTGGCGCTGGGTTTGGAGTCGACGACGTCTAGTTGATCAGCTAGGGTCTTGATGTGCTGACAATAGGCGGATATCGACGGAAAAGAGGAAATCTTGCAACTTGAAAATTCGTGCTCTAGATAGACAGCACAGGTGGACTTGTTGTCTTGAAAGAGATTCTGAAGTTTCTTCCAAGCATCCAAGGCGGTGTCTTTGGGGTTGAGGATGGTGGTTAATAGATCTTTTGAGATGGTGTTGAAGATCCATTGAAGAACAATGATGTCAAGCTGAGCGAAGAGATCGTTGTCTTCACTTTCAGGGCGATTGACGGAGGAGTCAATATGGTGGAGGACTTTATGAGCCTTAACATGGGTCGTGAAGAGGTGCGACCACATGGTGTAGGTACTGGATTCGTGATCAAGGATGATAGAGATGCAGTTTTTGATATTAGAGATCGTGAGAGCGGAGTGGAAGGGAGGTTTGGTGGTGGGTGGGTTGGCCATTGCGACGAGAGGGAGAGATAGGTGTGAGGAGGGGGAGGAGTCGGCGGCAAAGGGAGGTCGAGAGGGGGAGGGTGGCGCTGGTAGGGTGGCGGCAAGGTGGGGGTCGCTATGATACCATGTAAGATCACAATATTGATTGTAATGTCCTCCTCGAGGGTTTCCATTCATTGATAAACATATATATAGGTTACAAAGGTATTGGGCCTTATTGGGCTTTGAGCCCACTATACATGAGGAGACCTAAGACCTATGTAATCTATCAAGCATGATTTGTTAATGATTGAGCACATAAGATCTTGGAATTTTGGGTGATCTTGAAGTTCTAGACATGACCTGGTGAGCTTATTTTTAGCCTATTCAGGACTGCACTTTATTTAGTTCTCTTGCTTGTTGAGTGTACTCTCTTCAATTGCTTCCTCTTTGGCTTGCATTTAGATATCGTTTTCAAGGCTGCATATTACGATTTCTGCACATGACTTAAACATGATCGAGGCACCTTTATTAGCCCTATTTGACTCTATTCCACCTTACATATGATCCTCTCCTTGAAGCCAATTTGAGCCTTATTGCATATTCTTTTGTAGCTCCACAAGATTTTCCCATAGCCAATTATTACCTGACCCCATCCGGGAATTAGGAATGATTGGTGAATATCTATATTGTGGATGATGGTTTTAGTGGTGGATTGTATGTTTGATGTATCCTTATGAGATGTTTTATTCTTGCTAGTACATTCATTACTTGGGACCTAAGGAGGATAAAATTCACTTAGGGGTAAAAGTTAAGGAAATCATTTGATTTAGCATGGCAAAAAAAAAAAGAAAAAAAATGAAAGAAAGAAAAAAAAATAAAGGAATGAGTTCACTATGGTTTGTAAAGTTATATGCTTCAGATTGATGTTGTATGACATTGTAGAGTTATGGTATGATGAGTTTATGAGTGGTTTTATGATTTGGTTGCTTCCTTAGTTCCCGGATTATGAGCACCACATGGCCTAAATTGTTCCATATCTTATATTTTCTACCTTGACCCCATTACAACCCAATTGAAAGACCTCATGATTTTTATTGTGTGTAGAGTCACCAGCGGTGGAGAGCTAGAACACTAGGGCAAGACTATTGTATCTAAGCTTTTGAAGATTGAGTTTTGAGCGTAAACATTTAACCCTAAACACTTGAGCGAGAGTGAAACACATATTTTCTGCGAGGTCTAGAATGGATATGGTTGCCTGATTTCATTGATTATTGCAATTATTTGCTATGATGTTGTTAATCTATTGTGTTTGCTAGTTTTTTATGCACTTAAAGATTATTGAGGTGGATACATGAATTGCTAATATGTGGGGCTGTAGAGTTGAGTTTTCTATTGCTTGAGGACAAGCAAAGGTTCAAGTGTGAGGGAATTTGATAGAGCATGATTAGTATTGTATAATAGATTACATTTAGCATAGTTTAGTTGTGAATAGTGCATATTTTAGTTAAAATTACATGTTTATTTGTGGTGTTGGAAGAGTAGGAATCTATGCAATTTTATGGTTAATTTCAGGTAAATGTGGATCCGACGAGGAATGAGGAGACTCTTGGATGAAGGAAGATTCAAGTTGAGGAATAAAAGTGAAGAGCAAGGGAGCGGAGTCGAATTTCGAGAGTCTAAGGGAAGAACAAGTCACCAGAAGTTGTCCCCATACAAGCTGAACTTGTTTCGCACTTTCTGGAGGCCTTGGTGGTTGGAATGCCTATTATAAGCATGTGTTGGAAAGCTCTTTCCGAGATCTACAACTTTCGTGTTGACATCGAGACCAAATTCAAAACGGAAAAGTTGTTGTGAACAGTATGGCCGCCCCGTGGCCCGAACCTCTGACGAGCAACTTTGCAATCGCCAAGCCGCCCCGCGGCCTTCGCAGAAACGCCGAATCAGAACTGAATTTTAATTAGGGTTTTTTATGTTAGTTGTTGTCCAACTCTTTGGAGGCTTTTAAAAGACTTTTCTAGGTTATTCTATCATTGACCTTATGCACTTTAGAGAATTGTTGAGAGCGCCGTTGAGCATGAGCAACTAAACTCTCGAGGTTTCGCCTACAGTTTGGATCTTTGATTGTTGAATTGTGAGTTTCTTAATCTAGTTCTTATTCCTATTCGAATGTTTTGACTTCTTTGCGCTTAATCCCTTGAATGTGTTTTATTCTCTCTGACCTGATCAACTAGTTAGAGTAGATTCATTCAATTACTAGGGTTTTGTAGATTCCTCGAAGCGAACCTTATCCCAAGTGGAAATCATATCCCTTTAGGACTCGTAGGACTAATTGGATGTGTAAGAAGTTGAATACATGTTGAATATCGACTCGTAGCTTGATATTATATGTACCTTGGCTAATTCATACTCTTAATGCTATCTCTAGGTTGAATATTAACTGTGTTAAGGTTATTTAGAAATAAGGGTTGCTAGGACTCGTAGGACTAGTAATCTACCTAAGATCTGGACAAGTACATTGATAGGAAAAGACAAGAACTAGAGGCTGAAACAAGGATCAAATTCATCAATCAAAGTGATAAATTATAGGTGAACCTAATTCTCTCTCCTGCATTCTAAACACAATTTACTTTGTTTACTTGCTTCCGCTTTGATAAAAGGCGGATCTTTTTCTCATCAAAAACCCCCATATTATCTCTTAGCGATTAGACTTGCACTTGAATTGATAGACTTCCCTGTGGATCGACCTCTTGTTTACACACTATACTAGTTGTGAGTTTGAGTATTCTTTGGCAGGAACAACGACAGGTTTTCCTCTTGTCACTTTTCTATGCTACTTGATCTCTACTTTGTCGATGCTGATTTTGGGGATATATTCTGTCAATGTGTGCAATATGCTGGTTCCCCTAGTGTTGGTAGTTATTTTAAGCAGGATGGTTACTTATTTAGGGCATCCCGCCTTTGTGTGCCTAGCTTGTTCTTCGGTCCGATCATTGTTGGTTTTAGAGGCACGTGGAGGTGGGATGATGGGGCATTTTAGCGTTGCTAAGACCTTAAGCGTTTTGAAGGATCATATTTACTGGCCTAGGATGCGATATGTTGTTGAGAAATGTTGTGCTAGTTGTGTTGCTTGTACTAAAGCTAAGTCTAGGTCGAACCCGAATGGCCTATACCTTCCCCTACCCTTAGCTAGTGCCTCGTGGGAGGACATTTCTATGGATTTTTTGCTAGGCTTGCCTAAGACTAGGAAAGGCGATGATTCTGTATTTGTTGCAGTAGATCGGTTTTCTAAGATGGCTCCTTTCATAGCTTACTCTAGGATTGATGATGCTTCTCATGTCGCTACTTTATTTTGTTTATCATATTGTGAAGCTACATGGGGTGCCTAAATCTATTGTTTCTGATAAGGACTCTAGGTTCCTTAGCTACTTCTGGAAGACCTTGTGGGCTAAGCTAGGTACCAAGTTATTATTTTCTACTTCTAGCCACCATCAACGAGATGGTCAAACTGAGGTAGTTAATAGGACTTTAAGGGTTTTATTGCGTACTATGCTTGCTGCTAACTTGCACAGATGGAAGGATTGTTTATCCTATGTTGAGTTTGCTTACACCGGGCAGTGCATTCCACCGCCAAGATGTCTTCTTTTGAGGTGGTTTATGGTTGAAATCCCCACAGACCGTTGGATTTGGCACCGCAGTCCCTGTCGTCTCCCAAAGACCTTGCTGGTAAGTCTCGGGCAGAGTTAGCGAAGTCTTTGCATGAGAGAGTTCGGCTACAACTAAAGCGTCGAACTCGACAGTATGTGAACCAGACCAACAAGCATTGCAAGGAACTATTATTGGAGGTTGGAGACTTGGTTTGGGTTCACCTCCGAAATGATCGATTTCCTGCTTTGCGGCAATCTAATACGCCGATGGTGAGGCAGAGGATGGAGAACCAGACAGAATTGGCTACGATGGTGACGAAGAGGTTACACAATTGCATGTGAAGGAGAGGGAGGTAGAATTGAAAGCTCGAGTAAAGGAGAGGGAAGAAGAAGGCTGCACAATTTCAAGGTGAGAAGAAGGATGTTGCACAATTTATGAGCTCATATTTATGTGGAATTGAGAGTGTGTAGGAGAAGAAGGAAGGCGGTAGGGAGTTGATCGCGACAGAGGAGGGAGAACGATACAGAGAGGGAGGAAGGCAGTGGATTTTTTTTTTTTTTAAAAAAAATGACTTCGACGTATTCGCAATGCGCGTTCATGAACTAATACGCCGAAAATCACCATGCAAATAGGGGTCCCAAATTAAATAAGGGAAATTTACAGAAAATCACCCCTTAAATATGTGTGTTTTCACTTAACCACCCCTTAAATTCAAAATTACAAAAAACCACCCTTTAAATGTTTTTTCCTTACAACTCACCACCCCTTCATCTATTTTCATTAATTTATCATTAAATATATTATATTTTAATATCTTTAAACTCAAATTTGATTATAAATATATTCAAAATTTGAGTTTAAGGGCTCGATTATATTTTAGTGATCATTTTATTTATTTTTAAAAAATAATAATAAATAGTTATTAATTTTCAACTTAAAACATGAGTTTGATCCATTTTATTTGTTATATGTAACTTTTTTCTTTAAATTTACTTAAATTTAAAAAAATTAGGTTATCAATTAATCATTAATCATATAACTTAAATATAATTATTAAGATAATAATTGTAGGCTATATTTACTTTTTTTTTTAAGTAAATAAAATTATCCATAAATATAATCGAGCTCTTAAATTAAAATTTTGAATATATTTATAATCAAATTTCAGTTTAAAAATATTAAAATATAATATATGTAATGATAAATTAATGAAAATAGATGAAAGAGTGGTGAGTTGTAAGTAAAAAACTATTTAAAGGGTGGTTTTGTATAATTTTAAATTTAAGGGGTGGTTAAGTAAAAACACCCATATTTAAGGGGTGGTTTTCTGTAAATTTCCCATTAAATAATCGGGAGTCGGTGGACATCACATCACACGGTCGAAAACACAAGGCAACGGTAACAAACTAACAATCCACGCTCGGCAGGCTTCAAAATTTGAAAACGAGGGGCATATATCGTAATTAATGGAACATCGAAGCCCAATTTCTTAAACATCTTCATCCTCCACTTCCAACTTCCAATGCCCTTCCAATCCCGTATATAATAAGCAAAGCTCGTCCTCCTAATCTTCCTCTCCTGCTCTCCGCATTTCTGTAGCCTCCCTCGAGTCGCTTCCCCCCATCTCTCGACGCTCCTCCATCTCTCTTGGATTTACTGGTCATTTCGCATACCTTCAGCTTCGAACATGTCGCTGAGGCCGAACGCAAGGACCGAGTCTCGCCGGAGCCGGTACAAGGTCGCCGTCGATGCGGATGAGGGCCGTAGAAGGCGAGAGGACAACATGGTGGAGATTCGGAAGAATAGGAGGGAGGAGAGCTTGCAGAAGAAGCGTCGGGAAGGTGTACAGTCTTCTCAACAATATGCCGCTTCTGTTCTCCCCTCCTCTGGCCTGGACAAAAAGGTTTCGATTTTCTTTTGTCTATCTTCCTTTCCTTTCGTTATCAGTTTGTAGTATCGATTCAATCTGTTCTTTTTTGTTTTGTTTTTATCTTGTAATCGATCGATTTGTTTTTTCTGTAATAAGTACTCCGTATTTGTTAGTTTGATTTAGGGTTTTGGTAGTTGATTTTTTGGGGGAGATTTTGCAGTTAGAAAGCATATCCTCTTTGGTGACAAGCGTTTTTTCGGATGATCCTGCTGCTCAACTCGACGCCACTACTCAATTCCGGAAGCTGCTCTCTATAGGTATTTGATTCCTGATTTTAGTTTGGTTGTTAGCTTCTATAAGCCTTTTTGATATTTTCTAGCATAGATCACAAATTGGCTATTTTTTTTGGTCATTAGAATGGCTGTTATGCAAAAAAAGGTTCAGTTGGATGGTAATGTTCCATTATATAATTTCCAATGTTCCAAACAGGAATATGATTTTCAGCCCCGTGAGAATCAACCACCAACTGTGTCAAGTTCTTGCCTTGTAAGGTGGCTGGGTCGCTCTTGAGCCTCTCAGTGTCAAGAGCTTCCCGGGGGGATCATGAAAATGGCCAAAAGTGGACCTAGATCTGTGTGTGTGAGGTGCGCAAATCCATTCAGTACTTTTTCAGCGCCAAGTCTAGAAGTGACAGAAAGGAGGTAGATTGGTTTGTCACTATTTTGGAAGAGATGTGGATTTTTCTATCCTAGCCTCCATAGTCACAATTTGACCATCACAACCTCGATTGTTACAGTGGCAGGCTACTCACCGACATGTCATATTTGGTGAGTAGCTTAGTGTTTTTCATGGGGGCAACTCATCTAGTCATCTCCAAGTGAGGTGGGTAGCAACCGAGGTAGTGGCAGTCAAATTGTGAGTTAGAAACTTAGAATTGTAAATTCCACCATCTCTTCCCAATCAATGACACATTTTGGTACCTCCTTTCTGTCGCTTGAGTGGCTTGACTTGGCGATGGAACAATACTGAATGTACTTGTGCATCTCTGAGGACATGAAGATTTATGGTCCGCGTCTGGTCATTTTCTTTATTTCTCTAAGGAGAGAGGGGTGAGGAGGGTACTCAGCCACCTTATTGGTTTATGGATAGGAAGGAGACTTGGGTCCTGGGTTGTGTGTAGAAGGTTGGCACTTGGGACTGATTCCCAATAATATTAATTTGAATTTTTTAATGAAGATGTATGATAAATTCTGGTATCTATCTTGTGACCGGAAGAGCATATAATTTTTTTACCCAAGATAACTTCACAAATATTTCCTTTAGCTCTAAATGCATTCTTGATTAGAAGAAAAAGTGTAGCAGCAGACATCGTATATTCTTTGCCAAGTCTTACTTCGGGATAGATTAACCAAGCCCAAGTAGGAATTAGGATTTGGTTGATTTGTTGAGGAGATAAGTATTTCATCCATTTGTAGCTGTTGCATCTAAGGAGTTAGATATAACATTTTAATGCCCACCCACTTGCCAGAACGGAATCCTCCAATTGATGAAGTTGTGCAGTCTGGTGTTGTTCCTCGTCTTGTCCAGTTCCTTGCGCGGGATGATTTTGCACAACTTCAGGTATGTCCTGTGTATAATATTTGTGGTTGGATATTGTTAATCTGCATTGTTTTTAATTATACTGTTGAACCTGTCTTTTAGTTTGAGGCAGCTTGGGCTCTCACAAATATTGCTTCTGGGACATCAGAGAACACTAGGGTGGTGTTAGATCATGGAGCTGTTCCTATTTTTGTGAAGCTCCTTGGTTCTCCAAGTGATGATGTTCGTGAGCAGGTAAGTTCATACAAACAAAATGAGCATATCATTTTCTGGGACAATTGTCTTGAGAAAGACTTTGCTTCCTTGTAACAGCACATTTATTCTTTTCTGCTGTTGGAATTTTACTAGTCACTTCTACTAAATAGAAACCCATTTTTGCATTGTGTGTGCATTGAAGTTTGAATTTGTGATTTTGCATGTATAGGCTGTCTGGGCACTAGGCAATATTGCTGGTGACTCACCAAAGTACCGTGACCTTGTCTTGCAAAATGGTGCTTTACTCCCACTAGTGGCTCAATTTAGTGAGCACTCGAAGCTCTCTATGCTAAGAAATGCAACCTGGACATTATCGAATTTCTGCCGAGGCAAACCACAGCCATCATTTGATCAGGTTTATATTTGATATCTTTGCTTACAGGCCATGCTTAAAAATTGACATTTTTTTCTTTTCTGATACATTGCTGAATCCTCTTGGACAGACAAAACCGGCTCTTCCAACCCTCCAGCGCCTCATTCATTCAACTGACGAAGAAATCCTGACAGATGCTTGTTGGGCATTGTCATATCTATCTGATGGTACCAATGACAAGATCCAGGCTGTTATTGATGCTTCAGTCTGTCCCAGGCTTGTTGAACTTTTACGGTGAGTATGCATGCTCAATGTTCCAAAAAACGCTTGGCGAATGCTTGGCGGTAGGGCAGGGTCAAGGGTCTAGACGGGGTGTAGGCGTGGTCTAGGTGGATTTCATGGCGGGTCTTTGTAGCCTAGGCGGGTTTTGACAACCTTGACGGCCTTGGCGACGAGGAGAGTTCGAGGGTTTAGGCGGGGGTCTAGGCGGGTCTTGAAGGGTTTTTTAGAACAGTGTGCATGCTCCATGCTCCATTCTGGTACGTGTTTGTTATCTGATATGCTTATTTTGCAATTTCTTTTTTACTTATGAAAGTTATTTGGCAGGCATCCATCTCCAACAGTGCTCATTCCTGCCCTTCGTACAGTTGGAAACATTGTAACTGGAGATGATGTTCAAACTCAGGTATATTATTATTATCTGACATGCTTGATTTCTCATGTTTCAGCTGCATCTTCCGTGTGATCTACATATTTACAAGGGTGGGATTGTGATGCAGCGTTATCATTTTAAAAAATTAAACTTGAGCAAAGGTTACAGACCGTGATGAAATATGGACAAAATGGATAAGAACTATTCTTATACAATTTAGTATCACATCCCTGGAATTAACAAAAATTGAGTGTGTTGAAGCAAAAATTTCCCAAAGACTTGGATCTGACATCCAACTCTTATTTTTAATTTTTTTTTTATCATTGTACCTTGCAGACTATCATAGACCATCAAGCATTATCTTGTCTTCTGAACTTGTTGATAAGTAATCACAAGAAGAGTATCAAGAAGGAAGCTTGCTGGACTATTTCAAACATTACTGCAGGAACAAAGGAACAGATACAGGTAATTGCCATCATTTTTCAGACATATACCACTAAATGAGTGTTCTTGTGCCTGCTAATTTATTTGTGTGATTAGTTTAGTGTATGCTTTTCTGCGTTGAGAAATGCAGGCTATAATTACTGCTGGATTATTTGGTCCTTTGGTCCAACTCCTTCAAAATGCAGAGTTTGATATTAAAAAAGAAGCGGCCTGGGCAATTTCAAATGCTACTTCTGGTGGTTCTCATGAACAAATCAAGTATGCTTTCTCTTTCTGCCATGATTATTCTTTCAGGCTCTCAATTTATTCAGTGGAAAAGTTCATGTTAACAGTAATGTTACTACTTTGAATGGTTAGGCATTTGGTCAGTCAAGGATGCGTCAAGCCGATGTGTGATCTATTAGTGTGCCCTGACCCAAGGATAGTCACAGTCTGCTTGGAAGGGCTTGAAAACATCTTAAAGGTCGGGGAATCAGAGAAGGCCATGGGTCACACAGGAGATGCAAATGTCTACGCGCAGATGATTGAAGATGCTGAGGGTTTGGAGAAGATAGAGAACTTGCAGAGTCATGATAACAATGAAATATATGAGAAGGCTGTCAAGATGCTTGAGTCCTACTGGGTTGAAGATGAAGAGGAGGAGTTGCCCGCTGGAGATGCAACTCAGAATGGATTTCAGTTCGGTGACAGCAATGCTTCAGTCCCGTCAGGTGGATTTAAGTTTGGTTAATGGTATGTGCTCCTTACTAAAGGAAATCACAATCTCATTTTTGTGTCAACAAAAATGACCCACAATCTCGTTTAAACATACTATCTCCCTCACTTTGCTTGTAATTGGTGGTTGTCATGCAGCCTCGTGGACGTTGCTAATTAAAGTTCGAAGCTAGATGGGGAGGGTCAAAAGAGGTAACAGATGGATGTTGTCGAAGTTCTTTTCAGCCGAGCTCTGGAGGCAATATAATGAGGTGCTTTCTCTCTAAGCACATCATTATTATTCAGCGACGTTGTTTGAAGAGGGTCTTCTGATTACGGGTGTCAAAGGGACATCCCTTGATATATTATGAATCATCATTTTTGGCTCAAAGTTTCCAATGTCACGTTAAGTTTTGATACAATGTGATTTGGCCATTTGGGTTCGGTTAGGTCATATCGAGTTTGTGCTTATTTCGGGTTAAGGGTCATTTCGGTTATTGTGCTATTTGGATGTCGGGTCAGTTGGTTTTGGATGGGTTGATTCGATCGGGGTTTTGCCAGCTTAATAAATGAGAAGTCGTCTACAGTATTATTATACTCTTTTGGTTCGCCAAAACATGTTATTCTACTCTCATATTCAATTTTTAAGAAAATCAACAAATATTTATTCAACAACAACATCAACAAACCTAGTATATTCCGCTTAGAGTAGGGCCTGGGGGGTCTCATTGTATACGCTGTCTTTCTCCGACCAGGTTGAGAGAGAGTTTCCGTCAGATCCGTACCTGTGAAAGAGACTAAAACTAGACAAAGCATGAACAAGAATAGCAAACACGTAGTAACACACACACAAGAAGAGGAGATAGAGAAGTAGAGCACATAAAAGGATACTATTTTGGTTAGCTTAGGCTAAGTCTCGTTAACCCTGATTGCCTCTCTCCATAGTCTTCGATCCCTCATTAGACCCTCAGGTATGGGCAACACAGTAAGATCCCGTCGGATGACCTCCCTCAAGGACTTCTTGGGCTGCCCTCTGCTACTCCGCACACACTCGATCGGAAGGTCACATTTGCATATTGGCGCTTTCTAATCTCTCCTACGCACATGCCCAAACCATCTGAGCCTAGATTCCCTCATCTTGTCCTTTATACAAACAGACTCCTACTTTTCTCCGGATTATCTCATTTTTTTATTCTGTCCAAGCGAGTGTGATCGTACATCCATCTGATCATCCTCGTCTCGGCTACCATAAGGCTTTGTTCCTGAATCTTCGTAGTCACCCAACACTCTGCTCCGTACAACATAACAAGCCTCACTAAAACCTTATATAATTTTCCTTTTAATTTCAGTGGCACTTTCTTATCATATAAGACGCCTGAAGCCGTCCTCCATTTCTACCACTCCCTCTGAATCCAGTGCTTGACATCTCTGTCGACTCCTCCATCACTTTGCAGCATCGATCCCAGGTACTTGAAATTGTCCTTCCTAGGTATTAGGCTCCCTTGTAGCATTAAATCGCCAGTCGTTAAATCCGTCCCTTTGAAGTTGAAGTTCATGCATTCTGTTTTAGACCTGCTCAATCTAAAACCTCGTGCTTCAAGTATGTCTCTCCAAAGTTCTAATTTGTTGTTAATACCTTATCTTGTTTCAACCACTAAGACAATATCGTCCGCGAAAAGTATACACCACGGAATCTCTTCTTGGATGGATCGCGAGATCACATCCATAACCACAGTGAAGAGGAAGGGGCTTAGAGACGAGCCTTGGTGAAGGCCTACATGTACTGAAAAGTAGTTCGTGTCTCCTGCAGAAGTCTGGACACTCGTCCAAGCGCCATCATACATATCTCTAATGATCCAAATATAGTTTTCTGACACATCCCTAGCATGCAAATACTCTCAGATGAGATTCATTGGGACTCTATTGTATGCCTTTTCCAAGTCTATGAAGACCATGTGCAGATTCTACTTACGTTCCCTGTACTTTTCAATAAGATGTCTCAACAAGTAGATGGCTTCTGTAGTCGATCTCCTTGGCATAAATCCAAACTTGTTCTCTGAAATACAGACCCCCTCCTCAATCTCCCCTCGATCACTCTCTCCCAAATCTTCATAGTATGGCTGAGGAGTTTGATCCATCTATAGTTACCACAGTCCTGAGCATCTCCTTTGTTCTTGAAACGGGAACCAACTTGCTAAGTTTCCACTCGTCTGGCATCTTTGCTGTCCTGAGGATAACATTGAACAAATGTGAGAGCCACTCAAAACCCCTCTCTCCCATGCACTTCCAAACTTCCATTGGGACCTGACGCTCTTTTGCCCCTCAACTTGTTGACTACGCTTTTGACTTTCTCTCTCGAGATTCGTCTGCAGAAACCGATTTCAGGCCGACTCATACTCACAGATGAAACCTCTTGTTGTGTAAACCCCTCATTGAGTAGCTCCGGAAAGTAAACCTTCCACCTATGGTTAATCTTACTCTCTTCCACAAGAACCTGACCATTCTCATCCGTAATACACCTGACTTGGTCCAAATCTCTGCTCTTTTTCTCTCTGGCCCGCGCTAGAGAAAAAAGCAATCTCTCTCCGCCTTTCTCATCCAAAGCCTTGTACATATGCAATAGACATTGAAAATAAAATTTTATTGAACTTGACTAGAGGTTAGGATCAACGTTACCGTGCCCCGAATCGGGGCCGAAGAGGCTATTTCTCACCCGCTAAAGTTCGGGGAGGGTCGGAGCTGGGGTTGGGGTATGGGTGAGGGTGAGGGCCGATCGGGTGGTTGATTAGTTGGAGGCTCCGACAATAAATGGGGTTGGGGTTCCAGGCTGTGGTGGCTTGACAATTTAGGTCGAGGCTTGGGTCAGGGGATTAAGTGGTGGTTCAAGGGTCTATGGCTAGGAGGTGGGGTATGGGATTGGGATGAGTGGATCTAGGATCACGACCGAGGGAGGACTAGGCCACGTCGTCGGCGGGGAGGGTGGTGGAGGAAGGTAGGCTCAGGGCTTCAATAGTCGGCGGTGGAGGGAGGAGGGGTTGTGTTGAGAGGATGGGGGGCGAGGAGAGGGGTTACGAGGAGGGGGGTTGTGGGGATAGGGGCGGTCTGTGGGAGGGAGGGTTCAGTTGGGTCGGGGTGGCGTCGGCGGTGAGCTACAACTGGAGGTGGCATTCGACAGTGGAGGGCTGCGGCCTCAAGCTATTGCGATCGAGCAGAGTGAACAGTAGAGAGAGAGGGAGCAGAGTGAACAATTATATTATTACACTATTTTTATATTATTACACTATTTATTCACATTTATATTATTACACTATTTTTTTACTTTATGTTATTATCGAGGATAGATAACTCCAATTGAAGATTGATTAGGGAATTTGAGAAAAGAAAGGTGACAAGAGTATGAGAGTTTAGACAAGAGGGAGATGAACAGATTGAGAGGAAACCAGACAAAGCGAGGGATTAGAGAAGTGGGATTTTCATTTTAAATTCAATCTTTAGGGTATTCCTACTACTTAGCCTATTTAAGAGGTGGTTTTCTGTGTAAAAAAGTAACCTAGCTAGTATGCCAATAAGAGCAAAATACGCAATGTTATTATTGTTTTATTTTTATGTATTTAGAAAAAACTAAAATAAAAAAAGTTCGTTGAGTATATATCCCTTATTAGTCATTGCTATATGTCATCCATGTTTTTGTTCACAGAAATCTTATTTGGGAAGAAACTGTATTGATATTGTTGCTGGTTTGAGTTACAATGTTTAGATGGAGATGGTAGCATATATGATATTGGAATGCTATAGTTATGTTCTTAAATTTCGGATTTTTATTAGCATCACCTGGCTAAATATTTTCCCTATCATATCCCAAAATAACGGCTTCATGATTTTTGTGTCCATACGTGATTTTGTAGTAGAAATGGAGAATATTTTTGCAAGCATATGGGATGGAATGTTGAGTATTTGAATATATTTCTTATTAGCATAAAAACATGAGCGTGCAAAGTTGTCCGTTCAACTAGATCTCATGTTTGATCAATAAAAATTGCTCCGAGATGATAAATCAAGTACTCCCTTAGAGTCATTATTGATTCCTTAATAGAAAACTTGAAGCAAATTTATCTTTGATAAACAAGGATAGGACACTAAGATTGTTTCGGAGAGTTGATCTTAATCCCTGTTGCAACAATTTTTTTGGGTAGGAAGAACTTGTTCATAAACTCCTCCATCAGATTGTCCCAAGTTATAATTGAACTGTAAAAACTCAATCGAATAACTAAGTGCGGAAACGTAAATGAACAAGAACACAATGGACACAAGGATGTGTTGACGCAGTTCGGCGAACCTACTCTGCGGAGCCTCAGGAGGGTGAGACTCAACCCCAGAACAATCCACTAAGGAGATCAAGGTTATAAGTCATGGTTGCATATCACAAACAAAGACAAACTATAGATCTACTCTAGGTATGATTAGGAAAGACAACAAGTAGATGAACAACAAGCGAAGCGCAAGAGAAAACTCCCTCATCTTCTCATCTTGGATCGGAGAAGATATGAAGGCAGGGCGACGATTAACACCAGGAATAGACGTCGTCTTCAAGGATCTAGCAAAGATCGGACTCAGGAAGCTTGGAAGAAGCTTCAGCAATGGCGGATGCCCTTCGTCGCTCTCGAGGTTCCCCAACTCTCTCTCTCTCTCTCTCTCTCTCTCTCTCTCTCTCTCTCTCTCTGAATGGACTTACCAACACGAGCAAGCAGCAACTGGAGAGCTCGAATTAAGGGTTTTCCCTTATATTGGGCAACCCTAGTCAAAACGATGTGTTCCACTTAAGCGAGCTGGCAACAATCCATCAGACAAAGGAGCTGGGACGGGGCAGATATTTGGGCCTTTCCATACGCCCATGGCAATATCCAAGCTTAAGCCCAAACCACTAATTGCCTAATCTATCATACAAGAGTATTATAACCTATAGTTTACATCTCATTGTGATATGCCATCCTATGACTTATATAAGACATTTTAAGATTACAAAGCATAACAAATATGCCCTCCTAATCTAAATGTCGACCTTGAACTACTAGTAGTGGATCTTCTTAAGGTTGAGTGAGCACTTATCCGTCGTCGGCTCATGTACTTGCAAGTTAGTGGACATAAAAAATATGCGAGGCATTCCTGCAATAACAGAACTTGTTAGCAGGAACAATCTTGGTTCCAAAGTTAGCAGGGTTCTCTTCCCCTTTGATCTTCTTCACCTGTAGTACCTGGTCTTCTACTCTATGTCTGATGTAATGGAACCTAACATCAATGGGTTTGGTTATTTTGTGATACATAGGGTCTTTATACAGATATAATGCACTTTGAGAGTCCGAATTAATTACAGGTAGGAAAGGCTTTTGAAATATTTCTTCCAGAATACTTTCATCCACACACCTTCCTTGGCAGCTTCAGTAGCTGCTATGTACTCAGCTTATGTGCTAGAAAGTGCAACAACAGATTATTGTTGTGACTTCCAGGACACACAGTTTCCAGCCCAGGTGAAAAAGTAAGTTGTAGTTGACTTTCGTGTGTCCTTATTGCTTGCATGATTAGAGTCAACATACCCCAGTACTTGGGATGCAGGCAAAAGTTGTACACCAAACCCAAGTTTCTGGTGTCATAGATATACCTCAGAAGATGCTTCATTGATGTCCAGTAGGCTTGGCCTGGATTTGACATGAACTTGCTCAGCACACTAATAGCAAAGGCCAAGTCAGTTCTTGTACAAAGCATTGCATACATCACTGAACCCACAACAATATCATATGGCACAGAAGCCATCTCTTTTCTTTCACTCTCAGTTTTAGGGCATTGGGCTTTAGAAAGCTCCAAATGCCCTCCTAATGGGATAGGTGAGGTTTTAGTGTGGTCCACATTAAACCTCTTCAAGACCTTCTCAATGTAGTCCACTTGGGACAACACGAGTTGCTTTTTTTTCCTATCCCTTATTAAACTGATGCCAAGAATCTTTTGAGCATGATCATTGTCTTTCATCTCAAAATTTTTCATAAGGAACCTTTTTACAGCAGAGATAAGAGGCATAGATGGACAAACAAGCAAAATGTCATCCACATATAGCAATATAAACAAGGGACATGTAGATTTAAGACCTCTGAAATAAAGACAAGAGTCATATTCAAATCTCAGAAAACCAAGCTTCTTCATGCACATATCATATTTAATGTTCCACTGCCTAAGAGATTGTTTGAGTCAATACAAGGATTTCTTAAGCAAATATACATGATCAGGTTTACTTTTATCAACAAAACCCTTAGGTTGATTCATATATATAGTCTCATTCAAGTCTTCATGCAGAAAGGCAGTTTTAACATCCATCTGTTCCAATTCCCAATCAAACATAGTGGCAATAGCTAGCAGAAGCCTTAAGGTCTTATATTTAACCACAGGGGCAAAGATATCAGTGTAATCCAGCCCTTCCCTCTGAGTAAAGCCTTTGACTACAAGCCTGGCTTTAAACTTTGGAGGGTCATCTTTAGAAATCCCATCTTTAACCTTATAAATCCATCTATTTTAAATTAGCTTAGCATGAGCAGGTTTAGGAACCAAAATCCAAGTCTTATTGTCATGCATAGATTTAATCTCATCAAGCATGGCAAGGAACCATTTTTTAGAATTAATGGACCTCATAGCAGATTCAAAGGTTTCATGAATATCATATTTAACAAATCTCAGAAGCCACATAAGCAAACTCAACAATATGCACATCAGAAGAATACCTCCTGTTAAGAATAATGGTTCGTGGAACCCTATCCCTAACAAATTGGTAATCAGACACAGACACATTAGGCATAACATTGGAGGAAGAAGTAGAAGGCACAGAGGTAGAGACAACTCCCTTTTCTGGACTGTCATCAATCTTTCCATGTATTTCTTCTTTTCTTTCTCCCCTTGATTGTTGAGTTGCATGATCACGTGGTTGATTTTGTGCTTGATCCTCAGCTGGATGTGTTATCACAGGTGATGGGGTTATAGGCTCAAGGCCTGCATCCAGACCCTCATCCTCATCAGGCTCTTATGCATCATTGGATCATTCCTTGAAGTACTCATCAGGCACAAAGAACTTGGAGCTTGCTGTACTTGTACCTGCTGGATCAACAAAAGCCATGCGATTTTTGAAGTGGAAATCTTTTTCATTGAATGTGACACTTCTGGAAGTGATCACTTTATAGCCACCAGGTTGGATGAGCAGAAGCCTATAGCCCTTTACACCCTCAGGGTAACCTAACATGACACATTTCAAAGCTCTAGGGTGCAGCTTGCCTTGTGAAACTTGATGGTTGGCAGTGCACCCAAATGGCCTCAAATATGTCAAATTAAGTGGCCTTCTAGTCCACTTTTCTTGTGGAGTGATGAAATTTATTGAAGAGGAGAGGCACATATTTATGAGGTATGCAACTGTATGAACTGCTTCCCCCCATAAACTAGATTTCATCCCTGCAGTAAACAACATACATCTGGTCTTCCCAAGCAGTGTCCTGTTCATCCTCTCAACAGTACCATTCTGCTGAGGGGTGCCAAGCACTATGAGGTGTCTCCTTATTCCACATTCCTTACAAAAAAACATCAAACAGTTTGTTGCAAAATTCAAGGTTGTTGTTACAGGAGGATGGTCAAGTATGAAAATATAAATAAATATAAAAGCAGACTGACTCCCTATCTCAGCAAATAAATACAAAACTTCCTCCTATTGTAGTAGAAGGCAGTCAGGATCGATCCACGAGGAAGCGTGTCAGCGCCCGCCTTTTCAGTTCTAAAACTCAGTAGAAAATCAACCAGACAAACAGAATTAACAGAGAAAAGCAGAAACGAAAGCAAAGGCAGCAGCTTTGGTCGATATCGACTACTGGGACTCGATATCGAGTAACAAAATCGACCACTAAAACTCAATTTCGACTCAAAACAGAAACAGAACACAAGTGCAGAACCTTGGTCGATATCGACTTGGAATACTCGATATCGACTCAGAAAATCGACTGTAAAAACTCAATATCGACTGTAGAAACTCGGAATCGACTTAGACAGAAACTTTAAAACCGAAATTTGTGAAATAAATCAATATAATAAAAGACTTCCAAGATCAGGGTTTCAACACCACAGCGATAACCATGTAAAATAACACATAAAGGCATAAAAGATCATGCTTTTCATCAAATAACTCTCGTTATTAACAAATAGGAAGATAGATGCTTTCGCAAAAACCCTAATTGTTACTAACCCTTTTCACATAATTAATACAAGTTGCATTAAGATCACTTTCGCTTCAATAACACAAACAAGGATCACCTTCAGCTTTCGCAAAAGAATCATGCTTGTAGGGATAGAAGACGAATTGCATCAATAGATTGAACCTTTACCGCATCACTCTTCATCATCAAGAAACTCATTAAATAACAAAAGGAACTAAATTGCATTAATGAAATAAAAGAAAGCTTACAACCAAACAAGCCAAATCCGCTCTCGCCTTTCCACCTTGATCTCGCCACAAGCTCTCTCTCTCCACTCTCTCTATGTAACTAATTGTAACTGAAATTGAATGAATAGAAATCAGCCCCTAAGGCTTTATTTATAGGCTTCATTCCAAGCTAATCTAGGAAAGAAACTCTATCTATATCTATATCTATCTATCTAAATTATTAAGATAAAAACATGGAAATAAAGAAATAAATCTCTAAAGGAATTGTATCTAAAATAGGTAAATATCTCTTCCAACTTGATAGATCTTGATAGAATTTGATCTTGTGGATATCTCCATTGGATTCGGGATAGAACCTTAACAAGAACTCGGACAAGCTCAATTTCGGCCACTGGTGTCCACTCGATATCGACTAGTGTTAGTCGATATCGACCAACATTTTTCCGTCTTCACTTCAGCTGCTCGATATTGGCCTTCAGAAGTAAAAATCGACTTATGTTTACTCGATATCGAGTTAAGGTGCTCGATATCGACTTGAATCTTCCTGCTCCCAGCTTCTCGGATCGATTTCTAGGTTCTATTCGATTTCAGCCAACTCGATATCGACTTGAGGTAGTCGATATCGACCTCTCTGTTCTTCTTCTTCCTCAGCTTCCTCGATTCTGGCTAACTCTAGTGGAAATCGACTGGTGTACTCGATATCGACAAGCCCCAGTCGATATCGGCCAATGTGTTGTCGACTCTGTTTGCTTCTTTCTAGCTCGATTTGTCCTGGTTCTGCTGCTCCTTGACCTCGAACTTCTGTAGTTGACTTCGAGCTTTTCCTCCTTTCTCTGAACTATTGTAAATTGCCCCGATTTCTGCAAAATTTAACTGAAACTGGTGTAGACTCCATAATTTGGCAAATAAACATAAACTACATAGAATATGTACTATTCTAGCCCAAATGCATGAAATGTATGCAGAAAACGATATAAAAGTAAGTGTAAAACATGGCAAATTAGGCTCACAACAAACACCCCATACTTAAGCTTGCTTGTCCTCAAGCAATACTTTTAATTGTCATACAGGGGAAGAAATCAAAACTCTCAACATCTTAGATTCATTGTCATATGTCCCTGCAATCAATTACCATCCTTGAAAAGGTACTAGTGTCACAAATCCATGCATGTGCAATTAAAAAGCAACATCTACTCACAAAAGGAGGGTTATGCAAAAACACTCATTCGTGACAAAGCATTAATAATCAAGAGGACTTTAATTAAGCTCAATAAGGAGTAGATTGGTAAAAGGCTAAAGGTGGGCAATTTTTGGCAATGTGGTACTAATGATCCGGGGAAATAGAGTACTTTCCAAACTTTCATACCACATTCCTTCTTCTTTTGATCTCTCACCTTTCTCTCATCGCTCATTGCTTTTTTTCAATATAATGCTATTACCTCTCTAACCTCAGCACTGCCTTCTCACGAGTCGCAAACATGGGTGTCATGAATGGCCCCGGATACTTAGTGCTTTGGACTCCTCACCTTGTGTCCCATCTCGCCAAACTATTATCTCAGCGAGAAGGGTCGATCTACCTTTATCTCCTGAGGTGATCAGATTTTCTTTCACTCATTAAATTTTCTATATATTTCAAACAATTTCCTACCAAACTCCATATATGATAATAACAACACAAACACCATATAATAATATCCATAATGTGACATCATTCTCAACATAATCCCCGGATGGAAATAAGGTAAAGAATGGACAATATTTAGATCACGTGGAGCAAATATGCAATAAGGCTCAATATGGCTTTTGTGATGCATAAGTATAGGTAAGGCTAGGATTATAACAATATGAGCATTGTATGGAAATATAAAGTCCTCCATCCTCTTATCATGCAACATGTCAAAAGCAATTTCAAATTTTACCTCCTTTCATGGTTTTTAAGAAAATATGCACTTCATTGTGACTTCCCTTTACTAGGCAATTTCATGCTATATCTCTAATGAATCCAATTTTGCATCGTCGAGTTCAATAAAGCTTCCATGACACTTATCAA
This sequence comes from Persicaria maculosa, assembly GCA_963922045.1. Classification (NCBI taxonomy): domain Eukaryota; kingdom Viridiplantae; phylum Streptophyta; class Magnoliopsida; order Caryophyllales; family Polygonaceae; genus Persicaria; species Persicaria maculosa. The sequence continues at coordinate 53,770,919 of OY998251.1, read as the reverse complement.
AATTTTCAATGGGGGTCATTTTTTTCAAACTTTGGAAAACATGCATGTAAGCACATAAATATATAATGAATTCCAAAATAGCCATGTATAAGCAATTCAAGAATTAAGCTTTAAATATGCACACATAATGTCAAATAAAATCAAATATGCACAAAGTAAGTCCTTCCTCCACCCCATACTTAACCATTACAGTGTCCTCACTGTATAAAAACAAGGGTAAAGAAAGAAACTCACTAGACAGATGTGCAAGGCTTCAAAATCGAGTGCAATGCTGCTGGCCCTAGTCGATTTCGAGTTCTGCTCTATCCTTCTTTGTACCTGAAAAATGTAGAAGAGAAATACCCACAATAGAAAAACTAAAAGAAATAATGTCAAAAACCAAGAACAAAAGCAACAATGTCCAAAAATCCCAAAAACTAAATGTCTATTTACAAGCTCTAGACTTTATAGTCGCTATGTCGACTTTCTCCATTAAGCTCAATGTGGCATTTGCAAGGCACATGTAGCTTGGGCTTCAAGCAGGACTCCATTCTTGTCCATTAGCTGTAATCCTCCGGAATGGATCTTGTTCACCGTGAATGGGCCCATCTTCTTCTGTTTGAACTTTTTAGGGAACCAATGATCATTTAATTTGGCAACATAGACTTTGTCACCAACTTCATACTCCTTAGGCTCATCATTGGAAATCCTACATAAGCGCACATACCAAGGCAAACCTCTCCCATGTATAGATAAATCATTAATGGAAATAGGAGAAGAATGATCCATACCTTGGCTTACCTTCACAGAATTGGAATTCGGGACCTCAGTGTCTGGTCGATATCGAGTAGGGTCACTCGATATCGAGTTCTGCTGCTCTGGTGGAATGTTAGTCGATTCAGAGGAAGACGGCTCGATTTGTGGTGGTCGATATCGAGTCATACTGCTCGGAATTAGGTTGCTTCAGCTCTGATGGTGGAATCGAGTCGGCATGGTCAGGTCGATATCGACCTGGGCAAGTCGATATCGAGTGGTGCTTGTCGACTTCCCTCTGCTCGACATTATTTGGTCGATATCGAGTAGGTGGACTCGATATCGAGTTGTTCTCTGGGCTAGTCGATTTCTCCGAGTCGATTTTGACCCCATACTTAAGACCCGGCAAAGCATCCAAAATATAGTTAGTCCAAATCGACGTACCTTGGTCTATGTCGAGTGGATTCTCAGCTTCTTCGTTCAGGATGGCCATGATCTCCTCCACCTGGGGTTCCATATCCCTTTTTTCTAGCTCTTCGGGAGTCATATTTTTTACCTTAGGCTCCCCGCAAGTGATGTAACCAGCTGATATGGACTTTACCTCTTCCATGGGACCTGTATGTCTTTCAGTTTTATTAAAGTAATACTCAATTACCTCATCGCTGATGTTGAAACTGAGCACCCCCTTCATTACGCTTATGTTGGCATCCACCGTCGCCAAGAAGGGCCTTCCTAGAATAATTGGACAAGCAGGGTCCTCCACCATATCAATAACTAAGAAATCAGCAGGGACGATGAACTTACCTACTTGTACTGGCACATTGTCCACCATGCCTGTTGGGATGACCACCGTGTTGTTTGCCATATAAAGTTTAGCAACCACGGGCTCTAAAGCACCTATCTTAATCTTGGACCAGATTGATAGAGGCATTATACTCACACTGGCTCCCAGATCACATAAAGCATTAAATCTGTATTGACCAAATCCAATGGTTATAGCAAACTTACCTGGATCTGGCCTTTTCTCAAGTACGTCCATCTGGCCGCACTCCTCTGTAATCTCAGCCATTGACCGCTTTTTGCTCAGAATCTTCTTAAGGAACTTGACATATGATGGCATCTCATTAAGAGCTTCTTTGAAGGGTATGGTGACGTTGAGCCTTTGAAGCATCTTAATGAAGCGCTGGAATTTCTTCTCTGCTGGATCCTTTTGAGATTTTATCGGAGGTGCTGAAGATTGGTCGACATCGAGTACAGGTTGGTCGACATCGAGTTCCTGCTGGTCGATGTCGATTTGCTGCTGGTTGATATCGATTGGCTTGCTCGATGTCGAGGAGTCTCCTGCAGCTTCTCCTTCTGTGTTGGGCTCGAGCGTTTGCATCTGTCGCCCACTCCTTAGGTTCATGGCAGCCACCTGTCCCGTAGATTTACCCTTAGGGTTAGGTTCAGAGGTTCCAAGGAGCGTACCTGATTGTCTGAGGACGGATGCTGCCATCTGGCCAATATGAGTTTCCATTGATTTCCGCCATATATCAATTTCCCCAAGCCTAGAGTTGACAACATGTAGTTGAGTGTGGATGGAATTGATAGAGTGCTTGGTATCTGAATGATTCCTCCGCATCTCCTCAAGAATGGTCTGCAGGTCATCTTTCTTACCTTCTCTGTCAGGGTGACCAGGAGCTCTGTAGGGCCGGGATTCTGATGCTGTGGCTAGCGATAGTAGCTCCAGTCCTGCTTTTGATGTGGCCCTGAGTAGTGTCCCCCCGCATACCTTACCTCCTCGTGGGTCTCTCCTTGATGTACTTGATCGACGTGTGGGCACACAGTAGTGTTGTGCCTCACAGACCCACATTCCAAACAAGGTTTATCTTTAGAGAGGAATTTAACTTGTTTGGTAAGACGGCGTACCTGATCATTATGGAACTGGTCCCTGACGTCCGGATCAACCTCCTTTGCTGGCACATACAACGACATAGATTGGGCAGACCTTTCGTACCTTTCGTCAGAAGCAGCCGCAGAAGTCCCATAGGTGTTGTCGTAGTTTGCCAGTGTCTCAAATACCTCCCATGCTCGGCGTGGAGTGTATCCAAGATACTCATAGTTGGTGTAGTTGTTGATCCGGTCTGTAGTAGGCGCATCCAGGCAATGGAAGATGATCTCCTGGATGACGTAGGGTGGCTGGCCATTAGTAGGGCAGGATTTCAGAAGCCTCTTGTAGCGCTCCCAGACTTGTGCTAATGGTTCTCCTGGCTTTTGTCTGAAAGCCGTGATTTGTTGTCTGAGAGCAGCTGTCTTTGCAGGAGGAAAGAACTTGTTGAGGAATAGGTCTTGTAGTTCGTTCCATGTGCGAATTGATCGTGCAGGCAATCCTTCCATGCATTGTTGGGTTATTCATGCAACGGACCAACGAAAAGCCTTTAGTTTTAAATATTCAAGATTAGCAACATCAGTTATAGCTTCACATAAGTCTATATAAGTGGTGACATGCTCTAAAGGACATTCATTGATTCCTCCCCTAAATTGACTCCTTCTAATTTCAGTAATAAAAGAAGGACGAATTTCAAAATTAATAGCAGGAAGAACGATCGCTGATTTTGGAACTTCCAGAGTAGGATGCAGATATTCTTTTGCGTTGGATGGGATATGCCCTATCCGCTCCTCAAGTTCCCTTCTTGCGTTGACCTCGCGATCTACCCTTGCCTCCCACCGTTGTTGATTCTATGCATATTCCGCCTCTCGTCGGGCGTCTTCAGATTCTCTGGTGGTGAGTGCGTCAATCTGTCGGCAGAGTTGCTCAAGCTCCTGTGCAGGTGTGAGCTGGCCCACGTTCTCATCGGATGTCGACATGAGTCTCTTCCTAAGCCTTTGCTGAAGATGGAAAAACCGCTAAGGCTCGAGAATTGGGTCTATAGGCGTACGATAAGTTCTTCGCATGCACCTGTGAAACAGAAACAGAAATAAACCAGTAAAAAGAAACTAAAAATATAAAGCAAATATAAAGAAAAGAAATAAAACTAAAAAGGGCGCGATTGACGGCTTCCCCGGCAACGGCGCCAATTTGTTGTTGCAGGAGGATGGTCAAGTATGAAAATATAAATAAATATAAAGGCAGACTGACTCCCGGTCTCAACAAATAAATACAAGACTTCCTTCCATTGTAGTAAAAGGCAGTCAGGATCGATCCACGAGGAAGCGTGTCAGCGCCCACCTTTTTAGTTCTAAAACTCAGTAGAAAATCAACCAGACAAACAGAATTAAAAGAGAAAAGCAGAAAAGAAAGCAAAGGCAGCAGCTTTGGTCGATATCGGCTACTGGGACTCTAAATCGAGTAACAAAATTGACCACAGAAACTCAATTTCGACTCAAAATAGAAACAGAACACAAGTGCAGAACCTTGGTCGATATCGACCTGGAATACTCGATATCGACTCAGAAAATCGACTGTAAACACTCAATATCGACTGCAGAAACTCGAAATCGACTTAGACAGAAACTTTAAAACCAAAATTTGTGAAATAATTCAATATAATAAAAGACTTCCAAGATCAGGGTTTCAACACCACAACGATAACCATGTAAAATAACACATAAAGGCATAAAAGATCATGCTTTTCATCAAATAACTCTCGTTATTAACAAATAGGAAGATAGAGGCTTTCGCATAAACCCTAATTGTTACTAACCCTTTTCACATAATTAATCCAAGTTGCATTAAGATCACTTTCGCTTCAATAACACAAACAAGGATCACCTTCAGCTTTCGCAAAAGAATGATGCTTGTAGGGATAGAAGACGAATTGCATCAAAAGATTGAACCTTTACCGCATCACCTTACATGGCTACCGTCGGGCTCACCCCGACCCTAGAAGTTGGATGACTACTCGCTCTTCATCATCAAGAAACTCATTAAATAACAAAAGGAACTAAATTGCATTAATGAAATAAAAGAAAGCTTACAACCGAACAAGCCAAATCCGCTCTCGCCTTTCCACCTTGATCTCACCACAAGCTCTCTCTCTCCACTCTCTCTATGTAACTAATTGTAACTGAAATTGAATGAATAGAAATCAGCCCATAAGGCTTTATTTATAGGCTTCATTCCAAGCTAATCTAGGAAAGAAACTCTATCTATATCTATATCTATCTATCTAAATTATTGAGATAAAAACATGGAAATAAAGAAATAAATCTCTAAAGGAATTGTATCTAAAATAGGTAAATATCTCTTCCAACTTGATAGATCTTGATAGAATTTGATCTTGTGGATATCTCCATTGGATTCGGGATAGAACCTTAACAAGAACTCGGACAAGCTCGATTTTGGCCACTGGTGTCCACTCGATATCGACTAGTGTTAGTCGATATCGACCAACATTTTTCCGTCTTCACTTCAACTGCTCGATATTGGCCTTCAGAAGTAAAAATCGACTTACGTTTACTCGATATCGAGTTAAGGTGCTCGATATCGACTTGAATCTTCCTGCTCCCAGCTTCTCGGATCGATTTCTGGGTTCTACTCGATTTCAGCCAACTCGATATCGACTTGAGGTAGTCGATATTGACCTCTCTGATCTTATTCTTCCTCAGCTTCCTCGATTCTGGCTAACTCTGGTGGAAATCGACTGGTGTACTCGATATCGATAAGCCCCAGTCGATATCGACCAATGTGTTGTCAACTCGGTTTTCTTCTTTCCAGCTCGATTTGTACTGGTTTCGCTGCTCTTTGATCTCGGACTTCTGTAGTTGACTTCGAACTTTTCCTCCTTTCTCTGAACTATTGTAAATCCAAGCCTGCTGAGAAAGCAGGCTTGGATTTTTCATCATTCTTAGGCTTATTCTCATCAGTTTTGGGCTTTTTATTTTTGGACTTTTTGCCTTGCCTGTTGCCACCATTGGCATAATCTTCAAGAAACTCAAAGATTAATGACACACCGAAAAAAACACAGATGGGTTTTGAAAACAGTGATACGTCAAATAGAGGAGGAATGGCACCATGCGTGAGCGCTCTCTAGGTCCACCGAATGCTGTATTTCCAAATCCTCTCCCTGAAGCCAACAATGACTCAGGAAGGTGGGAAGAGGGACACTCAAGCTCTAGTATCACAATCAGAGAAACCCTAGCTCTGATACCAATTTGTAAAAACTCAATCGAATAACTAAATGCGGAAACGTAAACGAACAAAAACACAATGGACACAAGGATTTGTTGACGTAGTTTGGCGAACCTACTCTATGGAGCCTCAGGAGGGTGAGACTCAACCCCAGAACAATCCACTAAGTAGATCAAGGTTACAAGTCATGGTTGCATGTCACAAACAAAGACAAACTATATATCTACTCTAGGTATGATCAGGAAAGACAACAAGTAGATGAAAAATGAGCGAAGTGCTAGAGAAAACTCCCTGATCTTCTCAAATCTTGGATCTGAGAAGATATGAAGGCAGGACGACAATTAACACCAGGAACAGACGTCGTCTTTAAGGATCTAGCAAAGATCGAACTCATGAAGCTTGGAGGAAGCTTCAGCAATGGCGGACTCTCTCTCTCTCTCTCTCTCTCACTCACTCTCTCTCTCTCTCTCTCTCTCTATCTCTCTTTCTAAATGGACTTACCAACACGAGCAAGGAGCAACCGGAGAGCTCGGATTTAGGGTTTTCCCTTATATTGGGCAACCCTAGTCAAAACGATGCGTTCCACTAAAGCGAGCTGACAAGAATCCATCAGACAAAGGAGCTGGGCCTGGGTAGATATTTGGGCCTTTCCACAAGCCCATGGCAATGTCCAAGCTTAAGCTCAAACCACTAATTGCCTAATCTATCATACAAGAGTATTATAACCTAGTTTACATCTCATTGTGACATGCCATCCTATGACTTATAAAAGACATGTTAAGATTACAAAGCATAACATGAACCCTTTAGAATAGACCGACAAAAATATTTCATCAAATGCAAAAGGTTTTGAAAGCAATAAAGTTCTGCAGTGTTTGTAGTCATTCCATTGATCTTGATTGTTTCATTATATTTAAGACGTCCTTGATGTGTCTCTTAGGATCCTCAAATCGTTCTCCTTCAAATTGATTCCGTTGGATCATTTTAACAACTTAGGCTTCAACTTTTAATGATGTGCATTCAAAGTAGATTGAACAATGTTGTGAGCCTAAATTGTCATGTTTTACACTTACTTTTATATCGATTTCTGCATGCATTTCATACATTTGGGTTAGAATAATATAGAATTTGTGTAGCTTATGTTTATTTGCAATATATGGAGGTCTACACAAGTTTTTGTTATATTTCACAGAAATCGGACGCACTTTGGAGTTTAAAGGAAAGTCATGAAGAAGCTAAGGATGGTGCAGCTGGAGAAAAGCTCACTTTTCGCCATTCATCATTCCGAATCAAGCTTTGATGTCTTCATGAGAGTTGTATCCCTCGGAAAGAGATTTCCAACACATGCTCATATGCGTCAATCCGACAAACGAGGACTCGGAAAAGTGCATTTCAAGAACAGAGCAGAATGCTGAGAGCGAACCAATTCTACTCGACGTCGACCAGACTTGGTCGAGATCGAGTACATCAAGGCCAGAAATCTACACGGAGTCGAGCAAGCCACTCGAGGAGCGAAGCTTGGTCGACGTCGACCAAACTTGGTCGGTGTCGAGGAGAAGTCGACGAGCCTAGATCCTAGCCGAGCTCGAGTGCAACCCGAGAGAAGAATTCTACTCGATGTCGAGGAGACTTGGTCAACGTCGAGGAGATTCCAGAAGCAGTCGAGTCCGAGATCGAGGAGAAATTCGAGCATTGTGGTTACTTGCAAGCCAAGATTTGAGATATTCTATCAAGTCAAGTCATGTTCTATCAAGAGAAGGAGGATCTATCCACACCACCACACTACAGTCGCCATCACCGTCACCGTCCCCAGACACTTCGGCGTTGGGCTCTTTAGATATATTTGTTTTATTTCCATAATTTAATCTTATGTCTTTAGATAGAGAGATTTAGATATAGATAGATGTTTCTTTCCTAGATTAGCTAGGGAATGAAGCCTATAAATAAAGCCTTAGGGGCTGAGTTTTATTCAATCAATCCAAGTTACAATTAGTTACATAGAGAGAAAGAGAGCTTGTGGCGAGGAGGAGCAAGAGAGTTGAGAGACGATTTGGCTTCGATTGGTTGTAAGCTTTCATTTATTTTATTAATGCAATTTAGTTCTCTTTTATTATTGATGAGTTTCTTGATGATGAAGAGCGAGTAGTCACCCAACTTCTAGGGTCGGGGTGAGCTCGACGGTAGCCATGTGAGGTGATGCGGTAAAGGTACAAGCTTTTGTTGCGATTTCGTCTTCTATCCCTACAAGCATGATTCTTTTGCGAAAGTTGAAGGTGATCATTGTTTGTATTATTGAAGCGAAAGTGATCTTAATGCAACTTGGATTAATCATGTGAAAAAGGGTTAGTAACAATTAGGGTTTATGCGAAAGCCTCTATATTCCTATTTGTTAATAACGAAAGTTATTAGATGAAACGCATGATCTTTTATGCCTATATGTATTATTTTGCATATGGTTATCGTTGTGGTGTTGAAACCCTGATCTTGGAAGTATTTGAGTTTATTGATTTTATTTGCAAAATTTTGTGTTTTCTTTCGTTTTATGCAATTTAAAGTTTCGATCTTTAGTTTTTGTTTTTACTCAAAATCGACTAAACTTGGTCGACGTCAAGGATTGTTGGTTGACGTCGAGGAAGCCTGGTCGAGGTCGAGCACTTTCCTTTTGTTTTTGTTTCTGCTCGGTTTTGCTTTCTGTTTTAGTCGACAGCCTAGTCGAAGTCGAGTACTTTACTTGAAGTCGAGGACTGCTTCTGGTCGAATTTGTTGAGTTTCTGTGGGCGCTGACACGCTTCCTCGTGGATCGATCATGACTGCCTTCTACTACAACGGGAGGAAGTCTTGTATTTATTTGCTGAGACGGGGAGTCAGTTTGCTTTATATTTTATTTATATTCCATACTTGACCATCCTCCTGCAACAACAAACAACACTCTCTCAGCACCTACAATTTTGGAAAACTATGCATCCTGATAACAAAAGATGAGAATTACACTTTATATTATAGTAAAAACAATAAAGTTAGTGTTTTTACATGTTCTTATGTTGAAAACTACATCTTTTGTGAAATCGGTGAAATTATGCAAGGAAGACAATGATAACCCAAAACTTTAGAATCTTTGTCTATAATATTTGTCAATTATTATTTGTTTCGTTTATTTTTCAAGAAATTAGGTTTTTTAATGGGATAATTTCTTTTGTTTAATAATCATTTTCCTATACATAGGAATGTTGAGATTTAAAATAAATTTAAATTCTAATAAGTTTTTTATTTTATTTTTGGTGCTATTAGTTAACCCCACTTACATACTCGTTAATACAGAACAAATAAACGGGTATAAACACCCAAATCAAACAATAACAAAAAGGCACAAGTGAGCACGTCATATGTTGTAGGTGACAATTAATCATCCTAGATAGATAGATAAATTGGAGTGGGGCCCAAGTCAATTTATCTATAATAAGTTTTATCTATATATGGTTTTATATATAGGTGGTTTATTATAGATGGTTTTATCTATAATAGGTTCTAGATAAGGTAGGTTTTATCTGTATCTAGGTTTATCTATAGGAGGTTCTACCTATAGAGACTATTATAAATAGAGGGTGTAGGGTTGAATTATGGAGTGCCCGTGTATCCATCAAAGCATCACAGTAATAAGAGACTCTAGCTGCATAGAGGTTTATTCTCTACCGGGTGTTCTGCACGGTTCTTTCCAGAACACGGAAATCATTTGTGTCCTATTGTTCATTCTCCTTCTCTTTAACGATATTCACTCGTGGAAATTCACAACATCATATAAGAAAGGGGACGAGTAAGGAGAATTGAGCTATAAAAAATGAGAAAAGGATAAAAACAAAAACGATTGGAACACCCCAAGCACCGTTGCACCACACAGACTAGCCCTCCTCCACAAAGATAACACTCATCGACTGTGTCTTATGCCTCATCATATCCTTAGTAAGATTTAAGAATGCAAGATCTTCTTTTTATCACATGCTTCCAACATTTTTTTTTTCGTCCTCTACTACTTTGGACATTGTTAATCGTAAGGCTATCGCACCTACGCAATTGTTTATTCGGGTCACTCCTTTGAACATGCCTAAACTAATGAAGGCTCAACTCATGAATCTTAATCCTCATACTCATCACTTCTATCTTGTTATGGATTACCTCATTCTAATCTTGTCAAGTCTAGTACGTCAACACGTCCATCTGATCATTCACATCTCTACTATCTTAAGCCTTTGTTCATGCACCTTAGTGACCACCCAACACTCTACCCCATACAAGAATGTGGGTGATAATGCATATTTCATATAGGCATTATAGATGTTTCTTATCGCTATTAGGAAGTGGTTTTGTTATATTTTGAGTCTAGCTTCGTATATTACTTGCGGAGTATTTGAGTTCAGAATCTATGTGTTTTTAGTGTTTATTCTACAGATTTACATTCCGACCTTGAATGGATTTTGGGAAGAGCTTGAGAAGCATATTTTGGAGCATATGGAGGCTAAGAAGGAGCTAAGGAAGAGCAAAGAGGCACGACATTGGAATCCGTTGAAGGAAATTGAGGAACGTCGAGCACTGCAGAGACGGGGCTCGCCATCCCTCACACGGCGCCTATTGTGGCCCCGATCCCGAAAACGCGTTTGGGATCCGAAGACTATTATTTTATATTATTTTCTAGTATTTCCTACTAAGGTTTTGCCGACCGTTGTGAGACCTTTTTAGGTTATTTTCAATTTATTTCGCCGTTTGTGTGGCAATTGTGTGAGACTATGAACACCATTAGAGAGAGAGAGAATTGGCATATGAGTTTCTAAATTCATAGTTTCGCCTGTGATTCGAAGACATGGTTGTTTGGATATTGAGGATTTGATTCTATTTGATTATTCATGTTCTTAGTTATCATCTTGTGCTTAATTTATAGTTGTGTTACTTTTTATGCCTGATCAACATGTTAGGGATTGCATCTTTAGCTATGAATTAGTTGTTGTTTTCTCGATAGCAAACAAAGATATTGATGATAGTGATGTCTCTTTGTCTTTGTAGTGAATGATTTTAAGTGATCTATGTTGAGGATATGCGATTAGAGTTGAGTTCGGTATGTGCCTATTAATCTTAATTGTGTAGAGTCAATGTGTCAATTGGTCTTGATTAATTGAGTTCTTAATGCTATTCTTTAGTGATATTGAATAAGATGAGTGAATCTCTACGGATCTCTCAACTTTAGTCGAGTGGACCTAGGAATATGAATAATTGATAGATCAATCCGAGGACCATGAATTCCAAACATTGTCAGAGAATTACAGGTGAAATGTTCTCTACTTTGATATCTATTTGCTTTGTGATTTGCAATCTGGTTACTTTTACATATTTTCTATTTGTCAAGAATCATTGCTTTGCTATAAGAGTGCTTGTTTAGAGTTATTGAATAGGAAATCGCTTCTCCCTGTGGGTTTGACATCAAACTTCATCGCTATACTAGTAGTTATTTGGTTTATCAAGTGATTGATTGCCTAACCTATTGATTGTGTGTTTAAGTTTAGATTTTATTACTATTTGGTAAAGGGAGAAAGTGCCAACGGCGTTTCCCCCGCACCAAATTCTTGGCGCCGTTGCTGGGGAGAAGAAAGAAGTTTGCTTTTCTTTAACTTTTTCAATTACTCTTTAACCTTGTGTTTGAGGCAGACGAAGAGATGGCAAACGTTGTTGTTAATCCGCCAAGAAGGACCCTGAGAAACCTGAAGGAACCTGATTTGAGTGCTCAACCACTTGCAATTAGTCTTTCGGATCTCCTTGAGGGTTCAAGATTTGAGTACAAGTCGAATTGGTCATCTATTTTGCCTTACTTTCACGGATTTCCTAGGGAGGAACCAAACAAGCACCTTGCTACTTTTGTGAGTGTGTGTGATAGAATGAGACCACAAGGCCTGTCAGACTACCAATTGATGTTGAGAGTGTTCCTCTTTACTTTGAAAGATGATGCAAGCAATTGGCTTTACTAACTACCCCTAGAAAGTATTACTACTTGGGTGCAATTGAAGAAACCTTTCCTGCAAAAGTACTATCCTGCGACTCGCCTCAACAAACTTAAGAAGGAGCTATCCAATATTGAGCAATCCCCTACGGAGAGTCTTTTTGAGTATGTTGAGCGGTTCAAGAAGCTTAAGGGTAGTTGTCCACAACACGCGAGGTATACCCGAGGATGATCTAGTGTTGTATCTTTATGAAGGCTTGCTTGACACTAATAGGAGTTTCATCAATGCTACTAGAGGAGGAGATATTTTGGATAAAACACCTCAGGAAGCAATGCAGATTTTTAAAGGGTTGGCTAATTCATCGCAACAATATGGGAGACACCAAGGAGTTAAAAGAGTTCATAAGTTGGATAGTTCGAGAGATGGGCACAAGGATGATATCGATAGACTTATGGTGTAAAGGCTCGGATTTTCAAATCCTAATTTTTCGGAAAAAGAGAATTAAAAATGAAATTTAATCGGTTTTAAAACTCATTTAGCGGATTCCGACCTGAAGGTTCGATAATGTAAAAACAATGTAATAAGAAATACTCTAGAAGGGGGGTTGAATAGAGTATGCCCGTTTTTCGCAGAAAGTCTCAAGACTTTTGGAGCTTGTACCAAAACCTTTGAGATAAACCTGAATCACAAAGTTAAACAATTCGAACCAAGTGCGGAAATAAGGTAAAGCAAATGAGTAAAGAACACGAGTAATTGTTTACGAGGTTCAGCACAACTTGGCCTACGTCCCCGCCTAGGGTTCTTCCACAACCCTAGGATTCAAAGGCTTTATTGATTGCTTAGCTTAGGATCCTAATAGCTCACCGAGAAGCCTCTCTCCTATACAATTGCAATCTAGTCAACTCACGTTCCCTTGGAGTCCTAGACCAATCTAGAAGAGCCCCACCTCTCTCAGCTATCTAGTACAATCCTCTAACTCTCGCAAATCAATAGCCTAGTGCAACTTCCCGAGTTATAAACTCTCGAGTAACACTTGAAATGAATATATCCTATAAGCTCACAGTGACTCTCAAAGGCTTTGAAATAAACAACAAACTCTTGAGCGCTTAGCAGAGAGACACTTGGAAGACAGATCGCTTGAATGAATGAAACTCGTGTAGCACTTGTATGTTCTGTCTTCTCCTTCCTTTCCTTTATAAAAGAGCATGGAGTGTGAGGAACTTCACCACCAGATCTCCAACGGCTCCTTCGAATCAGTTTGATCTTCAATCTTCTATATATGGACACTTCGAACGCCATGATCTATTTTGAACTGATCTCCTCAATATGTATAAGGAAGGATATAATCTCGAATATACTTCCTGAAATGGTTAGGCATACATATATATATAATATAACGGAAGTATATAATAAGATAAAATAATATACGAATAATTAAGATAGGTTTTGTATTTCATCAACTATTAATGCTCCAAGGCCTTTGACACAAATATCCTGTCAAAGCCTTTGAAACATCTATTCCGATTTTCATCAAGGGAGGGAGTTATCAATCTCCCCCTTGATGAAAGACAAAACCTGTGCATCCCTGCAACTTAGTCAAAAATAGATAATACAATGGAATTCGGACTAAGTACCTGCAAGGGTTAGACAAATGTTGGATCAAAAATTTTAAAGTAAGAAAACATCCAACCGAAAACCATAAATCAAAAACCAAGGTCTTCCAAGACCTTCAAGCACTTCAAGCAGAGGTTTTCAAAGTCTAAGCACCACAGATCATCTCCCCCTTTTTGTCTTTCAACAAAGGGCGGAGGTAGAAACAGTCACCAGAAAGTCACCAAAAGTTTTGAAAACGTTTCCAACAAACCAGTAATGTATCAAATTTCAGGGGTGGGATAGGGTGGGTTAAGGTTTAGGCTTAGTCATCCGGAGCATCATCAGTGAGCCTCGTCCACAGTCCTTCCATCATCAGTAACCCCTTTGACTACAGACTCCAAAGACCAACCATCGGTGTCGTTTTTGGCTTTTAGGTTAATGTAGAAAAGTCGGGTAAGTTGGGGGTAGTAGACAGTCTCAAGGTTAAGAAGGGTCCAGGCTGGGGATTTTTTGAGGAGCTCAATGCAGGGTAACTTCAAAGCTTCAAAGAACTCAAAATCTAAAAAATCCGAACAGCTAACCTTACGAGTTCTAAACTCGTCTACCCACTTACCAGCAGTCTCAGCATCTTGAAACCAAGAGGAGGGCAAGGATTGATTTACCTGGATATAGGCCGGGGGGTCTGCGTTCTTTCTGCGCGCAACTGTTGGAGCAGCTCTCTTGACAGGCGCTACAAGACTCTTGACAGTGCCCTTCCTGGTGCGCTTGGGGGATGGATGCTTGACAGGAGCAGGGGCTTTCCGCTTCTTCGGAGATGGGGGAGGAGGAGGAGAAGGAGAGGGAGATTCTTCCTCCTCTTCCTCAGACCCCGAATCCTCACCGGACCCCGCTTCATCTCCTTCAGGTTCCTCGTCCTCTCCAGATCCCTCTTGCTCTTCTTCTTCATCTTCTTCAGGCTCCTCCTCGGATGGAACCTCCTCGGCTTTGGCTTCCTTCCGAATCCGCTCAGCTTCTTCCTCGGCCAGTTTCTTAGCAAGTTCGGCCTCCTCATCGGCCTTTTTCTTCCTTAAGGCCTCCTCCTCAGCTTCTTTGGCGGCATCTCTTTCTAGGAGGGCGTCTAGGTCATCTTCCTCCTCATCCTCGTCTGGTTCCTCAGCCAAGATCTTCCTCTTCCCTTTCTGTTTAGCACTGATCGGCTTCTTAGCAGAGCGCTTTTGAGAGCCCTTGGGAACAATGGCCAAGCTCTCAGCAATGGTGCTCTGGACGACAGTTGGGACGATAGCTTGAGGAGCGGGTTCAGGTGTGGGAGAGGTAGCAGGGGCCTGACGTCCCTTGGGGGTGGCGCCAAGTCGTTTGGGTGTGACAGCTTTCTTGGTTTTGGGTGCCATGGAGGAAATCGGTTAGGGTTTCTTGAGAGGTGATTGAGAGGTTGAAGATGAAGAAGTGGAAAGGGTTTGGAAAAGTCTGAGTGTGGGTTGTAATTGGGTACAGTATTGGGTTTAAGTAGAGGGAGTGATGGGACGGGTTTAGGGTTCCAAGGAAAGAAATCATTACATTGCCAATTTGAAAGGTTTTCAAATTCAAATTCAAATATTCCCTTAAAAATCGGACTGAAAAAAAAAACTGAGAGATTTAGTTCCAAAAATAAATCTTAACGGTTAAGGTAAACACAGAAATAGGCAATTTTGAAAATTAATAAAAATATAATTGATTAAATATCTAAAAAGATATTAACCAAAAATATATGATCCGATATATGTACTCCACCATTTAGTTCACACACCTTGACATAGTTTTCAAGGGTCTTGACACTAAGTAGAATTTATCTTTCGTAAAGGGAAAGCTCCCCCTACGAAAGTGCATCCTTGTTAAGCATCCCAATCTCTCGTCTTATGAGGGTGAACCTGTCCTCTGCCAAAGGCTTAGTAAAAATGTCAGCCCATTGATAATCAGTAGAAATAAAAGATATGGACACATCACCTTTTTCAACATGATCTCTAATGAAATGATGCCTTACATCAATATGCTTGGTCCTTGAATGCTGAACAGGATTCTTAGTGATGGATATGACACTTGTATTGTCACACTTAATTGGGATACCTTTGAGGTTGATGCCAAGATCTCGCATTTGTTGAGCTATCCAAAGGATTTGGGAGCAACAGGCTCCAGCTGCAATGTATTCGGCTTCTGCAGTGGATAGAGCAACTGAATTTTGCTTCTTTGAGTGCCAACTGATCAAAGATGCTCCTAAGAATTGGCAACATCCTGATGTGCTCTTCCTATCCACCTTGTAGCCTGCAAAATCTGCAACAGAATATCCAATTAAAGTGAAATCCTTTTGCTTTGGGTACCATAGTCCAAGTTCCTTAGTGCCATTAAGATATCGAAAGATTCTCTTCACAGCCACGAGGTGAGATTCTTTAGGATCAGCTTGAAACCTAGCACACATGCAAACACTGTTGCAAGAGAGAATCGAGAATGCAAAAACAGTAAGTAAACCAAGTAAAGCAAACCGATCGAATCCCAGCAAATAATGTTCAAGACTCCCTCCAATGTAGTAAGAGAAAGTCAGGTTCGAATTCTCGAGGAAGCTGGTCAGCGGATCCTAGGCAGCGGTGGAATCTCACGGACAGAAGTCGACAACAGTGGTACTCGACCTCGACTAAGGGTTAGTCGACAGGGGTCAGGCACAGTCGAACACAGCAGCAGCAACTCGGCGAAGTCTACTCGACCTCGACAAGGCTTACTCGATATCGAGTAGGGCCTTCGTCGACTTCGGCTCGTCTTGTCGAGTTCCTGCACAATTGAACTACGACGATCTGGGATCGGAGATTAGTAGTCGAGATCGACCAGAGGCTGGTCGAGATCGACGAGGGCGGGAAAAAGTAAAAACAAAAGCAGTTTCGGTTTCTGTAACTTTATGAATGAAAAGAACTTCCAAGATTAGGGTTTGCGACAACGATTACCATGCAAGCGGAATTTAAATCACAAAAGGCGGTAACTTTATCGATAAAGGAAAAGGTTTTCACCTAATCCGACAAGTAGGAATATAAATCTCGCGACAAATAATCCTAATTGCACCTATTCCTTTTCATAATTAGCATTTATAATCTTTCGAATAATAATCCTAATTACTACTCAAGTTTCACAACATGAGTTCTTCAATTTCTCAATCAAAGATGAAGCACATAGGGAATAGATTAAGATAACGACAAAATACCTCCTTTCGCAATCGCTAATCCGCCGACATAGCTCTCGTTGGACTCACCCAAATCCCAGAAGTAGGTGGACTACTCGTGCCTCATCGCAATCGCAGACATCATTGATTTAAAAGAAATAACTTGCAATAAACTAATATTCAAAGCCTTTACAATCCCGGCAATCAACTTTCGTAAACTGCCAAAAACCTTAAAACCTTTGAACTCCTAAATCTCTATGTGTAACTACTTGTCTCTGAAATTGAATGAATAAAACTGAGCCCCATGGGCTTTATTTATAGGCTTCTAATCCTTGCTACTCAAGGATAGAATATCTATATCTATATCAAAGATTTTAAAGATAAATGGAATTAAATCTAAAAATAGGGAATTATATCTAAAATGTCTTCAATGGATAAAACTCCCTTCTTCATGATAGATGTGGATAAATCGGATAGACTTTGCTTCTCCTCGGCTCCAAGGACTCTATTCCGAGTAGGACTCCATCAATGTGTCACGCGGCTTCGGAAAATATTCGTCGACCTCGAGTACGACTTAGTTGATCTCGACTAGGAAAGTCGTCGACTGGGCCGACTTCGTCGTCTCGGCTAGCTGGTGCTCGACAAGCTCGGACATGGCTCTGGCGCTAGTCGATCTCGACAAGGGTTTGTCGATCTCGACGACGGGTGTGTTCTCGACTTGGTCTTCCGAGGTTGTCGAGTCGGATGTGGGTTCTCAGCCTTGTCGACCTCGAAGACGCTCCTAGATCTCGACGAGGGATGGGTCATCGACTTGGCCAGCTTGGTGTGTCGGGTAGCCCTTGTCGACATGCTCGGACACTGCTCCTGGGCTTTAGTCGATCTCGACAAGTAGCTTGTCGATCTCTAGTAGATTTTTGGCCTGGTGTTGTCGAACAGTGTCTCCTCGACATGGCTCATGGAATGTCGTCTGGCCCTTGTCGATCTCGACGAGACCTTAGTCGAGGTCGAGTAGACTTGCTCTGCTCCGCGTTGTCTGGTCAGGTCTCTACTCGACTCCAGTGTATCCGAACTTGACTTGTCGACATAGATGAGAACTTAGTCGAGATAGAGTAAGGCTTGCTGCTTCCGTCTTTGTTTCTTGGTTTTCTCCCGAACTGTTTCCATATTCTGCAATATTAAACAGAAACTTATGTAGATCTCCATTTCTAACAAATACGCATAAACTACATAAATTCAACATATTCCCAACCCAAAATATGCAAAATGTAAAGAATATGGAACTAAAATATGTATAAAAACATGGCTACTTTGGAGACATCAAATCACCCCATACTTAGACTTGCTTGTCCTCAAGCAATAACCAAACAATAACCAAACAATAACCAAGACCTACAACACATCCTTCAAGTCTTCGCCTTTATCAAAAGCAACATCTCAAGTAGTAGCAAAGCAAAGCAAGTGAATTTAACGTCATCACACATATATAAGCGATCCATAGGCATAGGCAATATAAATCCAACCTCACAGGGATAATGTGTTTGCACTCAGCTCTCAATGTGTTTAGGCTATGTATATCAACTCTCAACTCAATTCCATATACAGTCTCATAAACATTGTAATTTAAATATGAATCCACTTCGCAACCAATTATGAAAATGCAACAAGAATTATCAGGAGGACTTCGCTCAATAGAAGTCTTCAAAGAAGATTCCATTCGGCGGGGTTGTAATGGGGCTTGGTAAGAAATAATAAGGTATGGAATTATTTGGCCATGTGGTGCTAAATAAAATTCGGGAATCAAGACTCCTAAATCTTCCAACACGACCAAACCATAACTCCTCAATCATATGTATAAACCAAACTCTCCAATTTGTCTCAATGGAGTATATCCTTTCAAACTTTCTAAATCTCTCCAAAATATGTAACTTGCAAAATAATGAAAGAAATAAGGTAAATTTGGCTCATGCACTTTATTCATAAATATATATACTTCTTTCTTCTTCTTCTTTTTTTTTTTTTTTGAAACGAAAATATAAAATAATAATACTAGTGCATTTATAATGTGAGCCAAAAATCCTTTTACATAATATGCCTAGCAAGATAAAAATGTATAACCAACCCATATCTCAACAATTTCCATGATCCTCCTTGAAATGCAACATAAGCTCATTCTTTCCACAAATCATCATTCCAACCAACTCTAAGTCTTAATTCCCAAATGGGGGTCAGGCTCAATTTGGCTAAGGATAATTTTGTGGAGTTTACCATAAAAGTCTCAGGCTAATGTTCTGGCTTCAAGCAGGAATAATGCAGGGTAGGTAAAGAGAGGATAAAAGTGGCTTAAAAGGTGCCTCCATCACTTAATTCTCATCAACATAAACATATAAATGCATTGGTTTTGAATAACTATCACAACATTTAGAGATGCATAGAAAGAGTAAATACACTCAAGAAAGCAGAGGGATTTTTAATGTTCTCCCTATAAGGCCAAAATTCTCACTGGGACAATTTTTGTTGGATTTTTACCTTTAGCTTAGGATCATATGTGCTCAATTTCATCACAAGTTCACAATCCACATAAAAACCATTTTGGGGACATAGGCTAAACCTTCCAAACATGCCACAGGGTTTATATGATCAAGTCAGTCATTATGTATCATCATAGGACATCTAAGTTAGGGTATAAAACAAAAATAGTGCAAGAAATTTAAACATGCATTTTTTTTTATTTTTTTTTTTAATTTTTAAGACTAAAGTATGCATAAAATTTTAAACATGCAAAAAGGAACAAATAAAGTGCAACTAACTACCAAAGTTGTGTCATGTCTTAGAAATCTATTACAGACCATAAAATAAGACTTTTGAAAGATACACATAAATTTCTAACAGCATATAACCACATAAAAATCCCCTGTACAGTCCTTTCTCCCACCCCATACTTAAAATATACAATGTCCTCACTGTTAAATAAATAAAATCAAAGGGAGAAAGAAGGAGACTCACAGAGGTGTCACTGGTGGGGATCTGGTGGTGGGCCATAGTGTGGAAACTGAGGGCCAGCCTGATAGTCAGGAGCTCCTCCGTGGGAAGAGCTACCAGGCTGCTGCTGGAAATACTGATGTGGGTATGGCCAGGCCCGTTGTTCCAGTCTTTGAAAATGCTCCCTCGTTTCCGTTCGTGTTGCCTCGTGGCCCTCTCTAATCTCCGTCCTCATAGCGTTATGGCTTAGTTGGAGGTTGGCCATCTGGTCCCGGAGGAACGCCAACTCTGTGAGCACTGGATCAGATGGTCCGCCATAATGATGCTGCTGCTGGGAGTGCTGGGAATGGAGCTGCTGGGGTGACTGGGAAGGATGATGGGAATGCTGAGAGTGGTGGGAGGCATGGACACTGTCCGCCTCGTCGTCGTCATCATCCTCTTCCATATCTGCGGTGTAAAGTGGCTCATCACTCAGCGTTGGGTCGGCAGCTGGGTTAATAGTGGGGTGATACTCCACCCCTGTCCAAGTGGTGTACCAGTTGCGGACTCTGTATGGGTTCATCAGCTCCCGCTGAATAGCAGTGTTGTGGGTATAGTGGACCCAGGTGTTGTTGCGGCGAGCTATGATATGGCCCCTTTGTAGGGACCCAACGTCGATCCTCATGAGTTGCCGTGAAGTGTATGCCGTGACTGGGATTTCCAGGTGGCGAGCCAGAATAGCCACCATACACCCATCATATATCGCTCCTGAGAGGTCTCTCTGGCGGGACAGGCAGTGACGGAGCCAAGCGTGGGTCAGTGGTAATGGGTCAGACATGAATAGCATCCGTCGGAGGCATTCGAGCTCTGGCTGGATAGGTTGGCTTAGTTCTGGCCGGGCCCATATAGTGCTACCCAGAATCCTGAGGGCAAAGAGGGGGTTGGCGATGGAGGAGGTGCGAGGGGTCGTCCTAGACGGATGTAGAACCCCTGTCAAATATCGCCACATCTCCGCTGGGTCGCGGATGATGAATGGCTCGGTGGTGTGGTCAAAGTTGAATGCCTTGCCAATCTGTTCTAAAGTCATTGTGCGGCGGGTGTTGCCCAGCTGAAAGTGGACATTCTGTTCTGAAGCCGGCAAGTCAGGTACCCGGCGGAGAGTAGCCAAAAACTCCCCAGTAAGGACCAGGTAATGCAAATCTAGCGGCTGTAATAATCGCTCCATATCGAGCAACCCGAAAGCCTGCGCCAGCCAATAATGCATACCCAGCTGGTCCAAGGTATGCTGGTCATACCAACGGGCATTTTCAGCCCGTCCTGCAATATGCCAGGCGAAATCCAGCTTGTCTGCTTCCGCAATCTGTAAGTTGTCCATTCCTGCCATAAAAAATAGTCTTTTATAAGATAACCACTTCAAATAAAAATAACCCCATACTTAGTTCATGAACTATCCTAAAAATACACCAAATAGTATATGGAAGCTCAAATTATCAAAGCATGAAATAATTCATATAAAGAATCAATAATATGATTTATATATGAATTTAAATAAGAACCACAAAATCCATGAAATTTTCCATATATGGCAAAATATTGGTCAATAAATTTCATAAATTCCCTTTGATAATATAAATGAACTAAGTATGGAATCATATATAAAATCAGCCCACCAAAAATAAATATTACCAAAAATAGCAACCCTAATCATAAATAACAAATTTCCACACAAATTTCAAACCCTAAACATTCAACACATAACTCAAGATCCAATCTCTAGCTAGGTTCTAAAAAATATATGAATCCGAATTTTAGAGAGAAAATAGGGAGAAGTCATACCTTGAATCAAAATAGAGGGCAGAAACTGTAATTAGAGAAAAATTAGGGGGCTGTTTTCGGAATATTGCAAAGAGGGCTTGGTGGAGGCGGTGGTTTTCAGATCTGGGCTCGGGTGGGTGGATCCGGTCAAATCTGGGCAGGGGAGGCCGGAAACAAGGAAGTTCGGCTCGGATCTGGGAAGGGGAGGGGGATTCGGCTCAGATCTAGGATGGATCCGGGTTGGGGTTGGCCGGAATCAACTGTGGCGGTGGAGATCTGGCTCGGCAAGGGTCTCTGTGGGCCGGAAAAGGAGGAAGGGCGCCGGATCTGTGCTCGTCGATGGTGGACCTGGGCAGGAGCGGAGGTCGAGGACGAGAGGGCCTGTGTGCTGTACTCGGGCTCGGCTTGGTGTGGTGGACTTGAAGGGAGCCGGCTTGGGGACCTGGGCAGCGAGAAAACGAGGAGGAGGGGAGCGAGAGATCGAGGAAGAAGGTGAGCGCGAGGAGGAAGGTGAAGGCGGCTCTGGGTTCTTTCTTGTCGAGCTCGGGTAAGCAGAAGGAAGGGGGAGGCTCCACAAGGTAAGGGTTTTTATATATAAAAATATTCCGAAAAATAAAGTAAAAATAAATATAATTTCTGAAAATGAAAATTAAATTCTAAAAAATCTGGAAAAATTACCTATGCATTTATTTATTATCATTATATTTTTTTTTTGTTTTTATTATTTTTTTTAGAAAGAAAGAAAACTTACCTGAAACCTCCTACCTACCTGCGTGGCTTACTTGATTTAGACGAACCTGACTGATATAGATTCCTCTTGAATGCCTGAATGTAACCATGAGAAGAGATTATGCACGAGTTCTAAGAAAATGAAAATAGGAAAGAAAATAAAGAAAAAAATAGGAAAAAGTAAGAAAAGTGGGTTGCCTCCCGGAAGCGCTAAGGTTTAAGTCGTTAGCTCGACCTACTTCCCTGTTTTAGGCTTTGACTAACGCCAGAGTGGCGCGAATCTCTTCTTCCGGGTCTTCTTTGTCATAATATTTCTTGACCCTGTTCCTATTTACTTTAAAGGTGGTGCCGTCAGTGCCAATTAACTCCACTGCTCCATGAGGGTATATGTGGTGAACCAAGAAAGGTCCACTCCATCTTGTCCTTAGCTTTCCTGGAAATAGACGCAGTCTAGAATTATATAAAAGCACTTTGTCACCTACCTCATATGTTTTTGATACCAGTTTCTTATCGTGCCATCTCTTGGTGTGCTCTTTGTAGATCTCAGCATTCTCATAGGCTTTCATTCTCAATTTCTCCAACTCCTGTAAATCAATAAAGCGTTTCTTACCTGCCTCATCGAGATCCATGTTGAGCTCCTTGAGAGCCCACATTGCCTTATGCTCCAGTTCGACAGGTAAATGGCAAGACTTGCCATAAACCAAGTTGTAAGGAGTTGTTCTCAGCGGTGTTTTGTAAGCCGTCCTATAAGCCCATAGCGCATCATCCAGCTTAGATGACCAATCCTTCCTAGAGCGAGAGACTGTTTTCTCCAAGATGGCTTTGATTTGACGATTAGAGACTTCCACTTGACCACTGGTTTGAGGATGATAAGGTGTTGCCACCCTGTGGGTAACCCCATACTTAGCCAAAAGAGCCTCAAATCCTCTCTCGATGAAATGTGAGCCACCATCTGAAATAAGAACTCTAGGAACACCAAAGCGAGGAAATATGTTAGTTTTAATAAACTTTGAAACTACCTTCGCGTCATTGGTCCTAGTTGCAACAGCCTCCACCCATTTAGAGACATAGTCAACCGCCACAAGGATGTATTTGTAAGGTCCTGAAGCAGGGAATGGTCCCATGAAGTCAATTCCCCATACATCAAATAGCTCGACCTCCAAAATTCCTGTGAGTGGTGTCTCATTCCTCCAAGTAATGTTGCCTGATCTTTGGCACTCGTCGCATGAAGTCACATAAGCCTGCACATCCCTGAAAAGATTAGGCCAGTAAAAACCACATTGAAGTACCTTAGATGCAGTTTTGAAGCCTTTTGCATGTCCGCATGTAGGGAGAGTATGGCAATGGCGAATGACACTTTCCACCTCCTCCTCCGGAATACAACGTCTGAAGATATGGTCCTTCCCTTGTTTGAATAGGTAAGGATCATCCCAATAGTATTGTTTGACGTCGTGGAGGAATTTCTTCTTTCCCTGTGAAGACAGTCCTGACGGGATCTCATTTCCTACAAGGTAGTTAGCAAAATCCGCATACCAGGGTACCTTTGGTCCTTTTATAGCATATATATCATGGATAGGACTAGTAGGAGGTGTAAAGAAGAAATCATCACCGGAATCTAATCGAAGAACTTCACCTGAAATCTCACCTGGAGCTAGTCGATATCGAGAAGGGGTACTCGATATAGAGGAGGCTGCAGTGTCTCCTGGTGATGTGCATGGCTCCTGGTGGTCGACCGTACTCGATCTCGACGAAGGTTCGTCGATCTCGAGTACAGCTGTGGTGTCTCCCTACGCTGTGCTCGATTCCGGATGCTCCTCGACATTGGTCCTTGTCGATCTCGATGACGGGTCCTCGACATCGAGTACGGCTGTGGTGTCTGCCTGCGCCATACTCGATTCCTGGTGCTCGTCGACAGTGGCCCTTGTCGATCTCGACGACGGTTTACTCGAGATCGAGTAGCCCTGCAGTGCCAAACCATGTAAAGAAGAATAATCACCGGAGGACTCACCTGTTTTAGTCGAGATCGAGGAGGCTTCGTCGATGTCGAGGAAGACAGTGTCAGTCTGCATTAGGTGCTCGTCTGGGCGAGAGTCGTCGATTGGTATGGCGTCCTGGGCCTCCTCTAGCATGTCTTTGGGAAGCCTGGATAAGTGGTCGGCGACTGAATTCTCTATGCCCTTCTTGTCCCTTAGCTCAACGTCAAATTCTTGAAGTAAGAGCACCCATCGTAGCAACCTTGGTTTTGCATCCTTCTTTGTCATTAAATAACGAAGAGCAGCATGGTCAGTATGGACAATGACTTTAGAACCAACAAGATAGGAACGAAATTTTTCAAAAGCAAAAACCAAAGCCAAGAATTCCTTCTCTGTTGTGGTGTACTTAGCCTGAACCACATCCAGAGTCTTGCTTGCATAGTAGATGGCATGCAGTTTCTTGTCCTTCCGTTGTCCTAGAACTGCTCCCACAGCATAATCGCTGGCATCACACATGATCTCAAATGGTAGTGACCAATCCGGCGATTGAATGATCGGAGCTGAGATGAGAGCTTCTTTTAACCTGTTGAAGGCTTCAAGACATTCGCTAGAAAATACAAACTTAACATCCTTCATAAGCAGGTTAGTTAATGGTTTGGCAATTTTAGAAAAATCTTGAATGAATCTTCTATAAAAACCAGCATGACCAAGAAAACTCCTTATCTCTTTAATGGAAGAAGGTGGGGGCAATTTCTCCACTAGCTCTATTTTTGCTCTGTCCACCTCAATTCCTTTGTTGGAAACCTTGTGGCCTAGCACGATCCCCTCCTTTACCATAAAGTGGCATTTTTCCCAGTTAAGTACCAAATTTGTCTCTTCACAGCGCTTGAGTACCCTGCGTAGGTTAGAGAGACAAATATCGAAAGTAGTGCCATAAACTGAGAAATCATCCATGAATACCTCCACTATGTCCTCGATCATGTCGGAGAAGATGGCCATCATGCACCTCTGAAAAGTAGCAGGGGCATTGCAAAGGCCAAAGGGCATCCTCCTATATGCGAAAGTTCCATAGGGGCAAGTGAAGGTGGTCTTTTATTGATCATCAGGATGAATGGGAACCTGCCAAAAGCCAGAATATCCATCCAGGTAACAAAAGTAGTCATGTTCAGCTAACCTTTCGAGTACTTGGTCAATGAAGGGGAGTGGAAAATGATCCTTCCTGGTGGCGGTGTTGAGCTTTCTGTAGTCTATGCACATCCGCCAGCTGGTAGTGATCCTTTTAGGAACAAGCTCTCCCTTCTCATTCTCCTCGACGGTCATTCCACCCTTCTTAGGAACAACATGAACAGGGCTAACCCACGTGCTGTCGGAGATTGGATAAATAATTCCTGCATCCAGCATGCGATGGATCTCCTTCTTAACAACCTCCTTCATGTTGGGGTTAAGCTTCCTTTGATGCTCGATTGTTGCCCTGTGATCATCTTCCAACAAAATTCTATGCATACAGGTAATGGGTGAAATACCTTTTATGTCCTCTAGGGAATAGCCAATGGCCTTTCTATGAGTGCGTAGGACATCTAATAGCTTGTCTACTTCCTGTGGGTTCAATGAAGCATTTATAATTACAGGAAAGGTAGTGTTAGGACCAAGGAATTCATACCTAAGGGTGTCAGGTAAGGGTTTCAGCACCGGAGAAGGGCCCTGTGGAATCAAGATAGGCTCAACTTCCTCCGTCTTCATGATCTCCCCTAGGTAATCCGTCTCAATCCTCATAGAAGAAGCATCCAAATTAGCTACAGGAGTTGGCGTCGACCAGGCATACATCGATGACAACGCTGGGTTGGACATGGGACTGTATTGCTGCAAGAAGCTACTCGACAAAGAATTAGAAAGATCAAAATCGACCAAAAAATCAGAACTTACCTTGAATACAGGGCTGGTCGATCTCGAGTTGGGCTCCTCGATCTCGAGGAGGATCGTCGAGTCAGCTTCGTCGATTTCTGGTGTGCCTGCAGGGGACAAGGTAGTCGACATCGACTGTGACTGGTCGAGATCGAGTAGGTTCAGAAGACTTACAGTTTCTGGAGGGCTGGTGCTTGTCGATCTCGAGTTGGGCTCATCGAGATCGAGGAGATCTGTAGAGGTCGACTGAATCTGCTCGGCTTCTGGTGCGTCGTTCAGCTCCGCCGATAATGCGTCGTCGAAGATCTCCTCCTCGCTTAATTCTGCTATAGCCAGCTCCTCCCCTGCTAGCATAGATTCCGCCTTTCCTTCTTCTTAGATCAAGAGTTGTTCTGCAGGTTCATCACAGGAGATAAAATTAAATTTTGAATATATAGCTTTAATTTCCATTACCTCTTCTGTGTCTGGGTTGAAGAAGTATTCAATAATCTCATCTCCGATGGTGAATGTAAGGATTCCTCTTTTCACTCCAATGTTAGCATCAGCAGTTGCTAGGAAAGGTCGCCCTAGGATGATGGGGCAAGCTGGATCCTCTGCCATTTCTACTACAAGAAAATCTGTAGGGACAAAGAATCTACCAACTTTAACAGGAACATTATCAACAATACCTGTAGGGATTACCACGGTGTTGTTGGCCATGTAGAGTTTGGCATCAATTGGTTCCAAGGCACCTATTTTCACTTTTGACCAGATGGATAGGGGCATGATGCTAACACTTGCTCCTAGGTCACACAGTGCTTTAAATCTATGACGACCAAGTCCAACAGTGATAGCAAACTTACCTGGGTCAGGTCGCTTCTCAGGGAAATCCATCTTTTTGCACTCCTTAGCAATCTCAGTCATCGATCGCTTGTTACTGAGAATCTCCTTGAGGAACTTGACATAGGCAGGCATCTCGTGTAGTGCTTCTGTAAAAGGAATAGTAACATTCAGACTCTGAAGCAATTTCACAAAACGCTGAAACTTACCGTCTGTTGGATCTCTTTGGTTTTTGGAAGGGAATGGGAGCGTCTTTTTAGTTTTCTGAGTCAGAACAGCTTCCGGAGGTGGCGAGGGCTCATCGATCTTGGCCTGCTCCTTCTCGATCTCGACAACAGGCTCGTCGATCTCGACAAGAGCCTCGTCGATCTCGAGTTGGGTAGTCGACTTCGGCTTGTCTGGCTGTGCAGCTGCGTCAGAGCCTCTTTTCTCCTCTTCGTCGAGGAGGGCTTTATCGATGTCGACTAGGCTTTTGTCGATGTCGATGACAGTTTTGCCCTTCCCTTCTCCGTCCTCTGGCTCCTGCAGTTTGTGACCGCTCCGCAACTTTATAGCAGCTACATGTCCGTGCTGCCCCTTGGGATTTGGTTCTGTATGTCCTGGGAGCTGCCCGGATGGTTGTGGAATCTGCGCCGCGAACTGACCCATCTGAGTTTCGATGTTCCTTTTCCAGATGTCTAGCTCCCCAAATTTCGCGTTGATGTTCTGGAGCTGATTATTGATGGCGCTTGTAGACTGCTGCTGTTGTGCTTGATTTTTCCTCATCTCGTCAAGTATAAGCTGCAAATCATCTTTCCTTTGATCCCTTTCTGGATGACCTGGAGCTCTGTATGGTGGGGGGTTCCTAGGAGGGCCTTGGTTCCGTTGAGGTTGATAGAACCTTTGGTCCCCCATATAGCGATTGGGACCCCCTGCGTAAGCTGCCTCTTCATGAATCTCTGCCATTCTGACTTGTTCTGTATGCGGGCACTCAGTAGTAATATGCCGTTGTGAACCACATTCGATGCAGGGTTGGTTGACAGAGAGATATTTGACTTGTTTGAGGAGCTTGCGATTCTGATCTCTGTAGTACTGCTCCTTGACATCAGGGTCTATTTCTTTAGATGGCTCATAGAGAGGCATGGATGGGGCTGGTCTGGCATATGCGTTTTCATCATAGTTTGCAGAAGCGCCATACTTGTTGTCATATGCTGTGAGCTTGTCTAGCACACCCCATGCGTCAATTGGTGGCATCGTCAGGTACTCATATCGAGTGTACTGATTGATCCTGTCCTTAGTGACTTGGTCAAGAGAGTTGAAGAAGATCTCCTGAATGACGTAGGGTGGCTGTCCATGAGTAGGGCAAGATCGCAGTAGTTCCTTGTACCTTTCCCATGCCTTTGCTAGCGGCTCCCCAGGCTTTTGTTTGAAAGCTGTGATCTTTTGGCGGAGGAATGCTGTCTTGGCAGGAGGGAAGAATTTGTTGAGAAACTCTTGCTCTACTTGTACCCATGTTGTAAGGGATCTTGGTTTCAGTCCTTCTAGCCACTTCAGTGCAGGTCCAGCGAGCGACCAGCGGAAAGCTTTCATCTTGACATATTCCAGAGTTGTACCTTCAGCAAGAGTACGGCACATGTCATGAAAATTGGTAATATGTTCAAGAGGACACTCATTAAATCTTCCATGAAAAGCATTGTTTTTAAGTTCTATAAGAAACTGAGTGCGAATTTCAAAAGAGTTTTCAGGGATTAGAATCGCCGATTCAGGCACGACAAGAGTTGGATGCATATAATCCTCTGCTGTAGTTGGATATTGGGCAAGCTCATTTGCCAGCTGCCTCGCACGTTCAGCTTCTTGTTCCCTTCCTGCTCTCTCAGTGGCGAGAGCAGCATCTCTGGCGGCTAGATCCCTCGTGAGCCTCTCGATTTGCTGTTCCTGTGTTTCAGCGGCCGCCATGGCTCTTTGTACTTTAGCTCTGATGTGTAGAAGGCGCTCTGGTTCGTCTAAGCCGTCAAACTCAGGTGGTTGACCAGAACGGCGCATACACCTGTAAAGTAACTCAAAGCAGACGTGAGATTTAACTACCTAAGGCGCGAATGATAGCTCCCCCGACAACGGCGCCAATTTGTTGCAAGAGAGAATCGAGAATGCAAAAACAGTAAGTAAACCAAGTAAAGCAAACCGATCGAATCCCAGCAAATAATGTTCAAGACTCCCTCCAATGTAGTAAGAGAAAGTCAGGTTCGAATCCTCGAGGAAGCTGGTCAGCGGATCCTAGGCAGCGGTGGAATCTCACGGACAGAAGTCGACAACAGTGGTACTCGACCTCGACTAAGGGTTAGTCGACAGGGGTCAGGCACAGTCGAACACAGCAGCAGCAACTCGGCGAAGTCTACTCGACCTCGACAAGGCTTACTCGATATCGAGTAGGGCCTTCGTCGACTTCGGCTCGTCTTGTCGAGTTCCTGCACAATTGAGCTACGATGATCTGGGATCGGAGATTAGTAGTCGAGATCGACCAGAGGCTGGTCGAGATCGACGAGGGCGGGAAAAAGTAAAAACAAAAGCAGTTTCGGTTTCTGTAACTTTATGAATGAAAAGAACTTCCAAGATTAGGGTTTGCGACAACGATTACCATGCAAGCGGAATTTAAATCACAAAAGGCGGTAACTTTATCGATAAAGGAAAAGGCTTTCACCTAATCCGACAAGTAGGAATATAAATCTCGCGACAAATAATCCTAATTGCACCTATTCCTTTTCATAATTAGCATTTATAATCTTTCGAATAATAATCCTAATTACTACTCAAGTTTCACAACATGAGTTCTTCAATTTCTCAATCAAAGATGAAGCACATAGGGAATAGATTAAGATAACGACAAAATACCTCCTTTCGCAATCGTTAATCCGCCGACATAGCTCTCGTTGCGCTCACCCCAACCCCAGAAGTAGGTGGACTACTCGTGCCTCATCGCAATCGCAGACATCATTGATTTAAAAGAAATAACTTGCAATAAACTAATATTCAAAGCCTTTACAATCCCGGCAATCAACTTTCGTAAACTGCCAAAAACCTTAAAACCTTTGAACTCCTAAATCTCTATGTGTAACTACTTGTCTCTGAAATTGAATGAATAAAACTGAGCCCCATGGGCTTTATTTATAGGCTTCTAATCCTTGCTACTCAAGGATAGAATATCTATATCTATATCTAAAACTATATCTAAGATTTTAAAGATAAATGGAATTAAATCTAAAAATAGAGAATTATATCTAAAATGTCTTCAATGGATAAAACTCCCTTCTTCATGATAGATGTGGATAAATCGGATAGACTTTGCTTCTCCTCGGCTCCAAGGACTCTATTCCGAGTAGGACTCCATCAATGCGTCACGCGGCTTCGGAAAATATTCGTCGACCTCGAGTACGACTTAGTCGATCTCGACTAGGAAAGTCGTCGACTGGGCCGACTTCGTCGTCTCGGCTAGCTGGTGCTCGACAAGCTCGGACATGGCTCTGGCGCTAGTCGATCTCGACAAGGGTTTGTCGATCTCGACGACGGGTGTGTTCTCGACTTGGTCTTCCGAGGTTGTCGAGTCGGATGTGGGTTCTCAGCCTTGTCGACCTCGAAGACGCTCCTCGATCTCGACGAGGGATGGGTCATCGACTTGGCCAGCTTGGTGTGTCGGGTAGCCCTTGTCGACATGCTCGGACACTGCTCCTGGGCTTTAGTCGATCTCGACAAGTAGCTTGTCGATCTCTAGTAGATTTTTGGCCTGGTGTTGTCGAGCAGTGTCTCCTCGACATGGCTCATGGAATGTCGTCTGGCCCTTGTCGATCTCGACGAGACCTTAGTCGAGGTCGAGTAGACTTGCTCTGCTCCGCGTTGTCTGGTCAGGTCTCTACTCGACTCCAGTGTATCCGGACTTGACTTGTCGACATAGATGAGAACTTAGTCGAGATAGAGTAAGGCTTGCTGCTTCCGTCTTTGTTTCTTGGTTTTCTCCCGAACTG
Organism: Persicaria maculosa; assembly: GCA_963922045.1. Classification (NCBI taxonomy): domain Eukaryota; kingdom Viridiplantae; phylum Streptophyta; class Magnoliopsida; order Caryophyllales; family Polygonaceae; genus Persicaria; species Persicaria maculosa. The sequence continues at coordinate 53,740,134 of OY998251.1, read as the reverse complement.
TTTCCATATTCTGCAATATTAAACAGAAACTTATGTAGATCTCCATTTCTAACAAATACGCATAAACTACATAAATTCGACATATTCCCAACCCAAAATATGCAAAATGTAAAGAATATGGAACTAAAATATGTATAAAAACATGGCTACTTTGGAGACATCAAACACTAAACATGATGTCAGGTCTACTAGCCGTGAGATATAATAAAGATCCAATCATTCCTCGATACTCCTTTTGATTGACACTTGTTCCAGTCTTGTCTTGATATAGAGATAATGTTGAGCTCATGGGAGTCTTGGCTGCTTTGGATTGATCCATCTTAAACTTCTTCAAGAGATCCTTAGTGTACTTGCTTTGGTTGACAAAGATCCCTTTCTTGGATTGATGAACTTGTAATCCCAAAAAGAAGTTGAGTTCACCCATCAAGCTCATCTCAAATTCACTGCACATGATGTCAGAAAATTCCTTGCACAAAGATGTGTTAGTAGCACCAAATAATATATCATCAACATAAATTTGAATAACCAAAATGTCCTTTCCTTTGGTCTTGATAAAAAGAGTCTTGTCGATCAACCCCCTTTTAAAATCATTTTCTAAAAGATATTTAGACAAGCGCTCATACCAAGCTCTTGGGGCTTGTTTCAAACCATAAAGCGCTTTGTCAAGTTTATAAACATGATTGGGAAATTCTGAGCTTTCAAAACCTGGGGGTTGAGCCACGTAAACTTCTTCTTCTAGGAAACCATTAAGAAAAGCACACTTGACATCCATTTGATATAACTTTATGCTCATAAAAGATGCAAATGCTAATAAAATGCGAATGGCTTCAAGCCTGGCTACGGGAGCAAAGGTCTCCTCGTAGTCAATACCTTCCTCTTGATTGTAGCCTTGAGCAATAAGTCGTGCCTTGTTCCTCACAACCTTACCATTCTCATCTAGCTTGTTTCGAAACACCCATCGAGTGCCAATGACTGATTGATGCTTTGGCCTAGGCTTCAAGGTCCAGACTTTGTTTCTTTCAAATTCATTAAGCTCACTTTGCATAGCAATGATCCAGTCTGGCTCCTGAAGTGCCTCATCTACCTTCTTAGGCTCAATAAGAGAAACAAACGCGTGAAAAGCACAAAGATCTTTAAGTTTAGAACGAGTTTGAACACTAGAAGTAGGGTCAGAAATGATATCCTTTAATGAGTGTGATGAGGAGTATTTGAATTTCCTTTTGCTAGTCTCAGCTCCTTGATTCGTCACACTTGTAGGGTTGACTTGTAGTACATCTGACTCCGTGGTCTTGTTAGGTTCAGTTACAGCAGTTTCTGACGTCTCAACACTGTTGGATTGGACACCAAGGGCTTTGGACGAATCTTCAACACCTTGGGCCAATTCTTCAGTGTTAAGAATCGGTTCCTGCATGTTCCTCTTCTCTGTGTTCTTGGTAGTAGCAACATCACCTTCCTCGTTCTCTTCATGGATGTTAAGATCTATATCTGCAACACTTTCACTCAAAGCACCGTCATTGCATTCATCAAAAATAACATGTATACTTTCTTCAACTACCTGGGTCCTTTTATTGAAGATTCTATAAGCTTTGCTACTCGTGGAATAGCCAAGAAATATACCTTCATCACTACGCGCATCAAATTTCCCAAGGTTATCTTTTCCATTGTTATGAACAAAACAAGTACAGCCAAAGGGTTTAAAATAAGATATAAGTGGTTTGCGGCCTTTGAAAAGTTCATAAGGAGTTTTCTTTAAGATAGAACGAATAAGACAACGATTCAAAATATAGTTAGCTGTGTTAACAGCTTTAGCCCAATAGGTTTTAGGTAATGCATTTTCTAAAAGCATAGTCCTGGCCATATCCTCTAAGGTGCGGTTCTTGCGTTCCACAACCCCGTTTTGTTGAGGTGTCCTAGGAGCAGAAAAGTTATGGGAGATGCCATATTTAGCACAAAACAAGTCAAATTGAAGTTGATCAAACTCCCTGCCATGATCACTCCGAATAGACACTATAGGCTCATTTCTTAAAGTTTGCAACTCCTTACAAAGTTTTGAAAACTCAAATAAGGCCTCTGATTTTTCTTTCAAAAATACAACCCAAGTATATCTTGAAAAATCATCGACAACAACTAGCATGTACTTTTTACCATTGGGAGATTTGACTCGCATAGGACCACATAAATCCATATGTAAAAGTTCAAGGGGTCTAGAAGAACTTACAACCTTTTTGGGTTTGAAAGAGCTACGTGTTTGTTTACCTCGTGTGCATGCATTGCACATGTCAATACCTTTGAAGTCCATCTCAGGTAGCCCTCTTACAAGCCCTTTGGACACAAGCTTCTGTAGTGTATGTGGACTCACATGACCGAGTCTCCTGTGCCAAAGCTTTGGATCGTCCGTCAAAGTCTTTAGACAAGTTAAGCTTCCTTGTGCCACTTGATCAGCATTTACGGCGTATATATTGTTGTAACGGTATGCAGTCAATATAACTTCACTTGTATCATCTCTGCACACTATACATCTTTTCTTGTTAAATCTGACATTGTTACCACTATCACATAATTGAGAGACACTAAGCAGATTATACTTCAAACCATTAACAAGATAGACATTTTTAATACTATGGCTGGAATCACTTCCAACACTACCAATACCAACGATGTCGCATTTTCCTTTGTCACCAAGAGTGATTGTTCCCGTGGATTGCTCCTTTAGATCATGAAAGAGAGAACTCTTCCCACTCATATGCCTCGAGCATCCACTATCAATAATCCATTTGTGTTCTTTCACCTTGGTGATCTCCTGCAAAACAAACATCAACCTTTGTGGCTAGACCAATAAGCAAATTTGGATCCATTGTTGGGGTAAACCATATTTGGTAAAATAGTGCCTTTTGGGACCCAAACTTGTGTTATCCGTTCTTTTCTCAAATGAACAGGAAATGTATTACGAATAATGTATGGATCCTTTCTTCTATAAGGGCAGGTCTCTTTTACATGTCCCTTTCTAGCACAATGGTGACATATAGGAGAGGTTCTGCTTCCTTTTGCCTTTACAAAAGTGGTAATGTGTTGCTTCTTTAAAAACTTTGGATTGTAACCAATACCACTTTTGTTTAGAGAGCTTTGTTGCTCACCCAACATCTTATCAAGAGTGCCTTTGGATTTGGTAAAACTTATGAGGGCTGTCTGTTGGTCTAGAATCTTATTATTCAGGGAGATCTTCTCGTTCTCTAAGTCATGATGCTCATTTCTTAGAGAGGAGAGATCTTGCTTGAGTTCAGATTTCTCCGAGTCAAGCGTCTTGACTTTAATGTCAAGACCTGAATAAGAAGCTTCAAGACCTTTGACCCTCATAGACAGATCCTCAATAGTTCTTTCCTGGTCCACAGTTCTCTTAATAAGAATGTTAGTTTGGGCAATAAGCTTTTCTTCATTGGCAATCATATTGGAAAGGAATTCCGATAATACCTCTTTTGGACTTTCCATAAGTTCTCTTACAGTAGCTTCAAGCTTTTCATCGTGAGATTCATCTCCAGAGGCCATAAGACAAATGTTGGCCTTCTCATCGTCGGAGTCAGAGTCGGAATCACTCCAAGTAGCCACCATGGCTTTCTTCTTCCATTTGTCACCTTTCTTGGGCTGGCTCCTTGTCTTTTGAGGGCAGTCCTTCACAAGATGATCTGTTTCACCACATTCAAAACAAGACAACGGTTTAGTCTTCTTTTCATACTTGTTGTATTGAGGCTTACCTCGAAATTTTGAAGACTCTGATCCATCCTTGTTGTTGAATTGCTTCTTCATTTTGAGAATTCTAGCAAGGCCTCTTGTGATAAGAGCAAAAGGATCATCCTCATCGTCATCCTCATCTTCGGAATCAGATCCATCCTTGGGCTAATCCTTCTTAGACTTGAGTGCCAAGTTCTTAGTGCTAGCTGGAAGTTCTCCATCGTCTTCATTAAGGATCATCTCATGCGTGATCAGCTTTCCAAGAAGGTCATCAAGGGGTAGAGTGGTGAGGTCCTGGGCTTCCTCTATAGCTGTTACTTTTGGACCCCATTTCTTCTTTGGAAGGCACCTCAGTATCTTCCTTACTTTCTCAACGTTGGTAAAGCTCTTGCCAAGAGAGTCAAGGTTGTTGGTGATTTCTGTGAATCGTGTGAACATGGCCTTGATTGACTCATCAGACTTCATCTTAAAGAGCTCATACTTTCGAAGGAAGATGCTGATCTTGGTGTCTTTCACTTGGCTCGTTCCTTCATAGGTGACGACCAACTTGTCCCAAATCTCTTTAGCTGACCTACAAGAAGAAATACGGTTAAACTCATTAGTGCTAAGACCACAATAAAGTAAGTTAATAGCCCTGTAGTTTTTGGAGATGGTTTCAAGATCTGCTTGGTTGTATTCAGACTCCTTCTTTGCAACTTTGGTGTCATTTGGTCCATCTTTTTCTGGAATCTTCGGACCATTCTCTATAATGTTCCAAAGCTCTAGATCTTGGTCTATGATGAACATCTTCATCAAAGATCTCTAGTGGACAAAGTTGTTTCCTACAAAGAGTGGCGGTCTGCTTGTAACCCTTCCCTGTGCAAATCCTCCGCTTGCTTCACCAGACATGATCGAAAACTCACAAGATTGTTAGATCAAAAACAGTGAGTAAAGCTCTGATACCAATTGAAGGTTCGATAATGTAAAAACAATGTAATAAGAAATACTCTAGAAGGGGGGTTCAATAGAGTATGCCCGTTTTTCGCAGAAAGTCTCAAGACTTTTGGAGCTTGTACCAAAACCTTTGAGATAAACCTGAATCACAAAGTTAAACAATTCGAACCAAGTGCGGAAATAAGGTAAAGCAAATGAGTAAAGAACACGAGTAATTGTTTACGAGGTTCAGCACAACTTGGCCTACGTCCCCGCCTAGGGTTCTTCCACAACCCTAGGATTCAAAGGCTTTATTGATTGCTTAGCTTAGGATCCTAATAGCTCACCGAGAAGCCTCTCTCCTATACAATTGCAATCTAGTCAACTCACGTTCCCTTGGAGTCCTAGACCAATCTAGAAGAGCCCCACCTCTCTCAGCTATCTAGTACAATCCTCTAACTCTCGCAAATCAATAGCCTAGTGCAACTTCCCGAGTTATAAACTCTCGAGTAACACTTGAAATGAATATATCCTATAAGCTCACAGTGACTCTCAAAGGCTTTGAAATAAACAACAAACTCTTGAGCGCTTAGCAGAGAGACACTTGTAAGACAGATCGCTTGAATGAATGAAACTCGTGTAGCACTTGTATGTTATGTCTTCTCCTTCCTTTCCTTTATAAAAGAGCATGGAGCGTGAGGATCTTCACCACCAGGTCTCCAACGGCTCCTTCGAATCAGTTTGATCTTCAATCTTCTATATATGGACACTTCGAACGCCATGATCTATTTTGAACTGATCTCCTCAATATGTATAAGGAAGGATATAATCTCGAATATACTTCCTGAAATGGTTAGGCATACATATATATATAATATAACGGAAGTATATAATAAGATAAAATAATATACGAATAATTAAGATAGGTTTTGTATTTCATCAACTGTTAATGCTCCAAGGCCTTTGACACAAATATCCTGTCAAAGCCTTTGAAACATCTATTCCGATTTTCATCAAGGGAGGGAGTTATCACGACCGGAATATAAAATTTGACGAATAATTTCCATCCTTTTTCCTCGAAAATTCAAAATAATTATCGGGTGGCGATATCCTTGTCGATTTTAAAAATCTAATTGATCGAGAGAGCGAGAGTCACGAAAACTAATATTTAAAAACTAATTGCGGGATTCAAAATTCACGTATTCGGGATTTATTCCGGGTATTGTTTTAACCAATTTCACACTCTACCCTCACCCACTCCCTCCTACCTTACCCTGCAACTCAAACCCATCCCCCTGCCTATTTCACCCCTCACTCTCACCTGCTCACCATCACTGTCATCATCATCGTTCTTCACCATCACCTTCACCGACTCCCTCCCTCACTCTCCTGCTCTCTCCTTCACTCCATCTCCGTCACGCTTCACTGTCACCATCTCAACTCACCATTCTGCTCCCTCTTTCACGCTAGCACCATCACCAACATCACCGTTGTTCAGCGCCACCACTGCTTTCCTCCATTGCGCCAGCTCCGTTCACGGCATCACCAGCCTCCAACTCCGCGTTCCTCGACGAGCAGCAGTAGCAGGAGGCCGAGCCACCCTTCCGACGTCCACCGCTGCCCCGACACCGCCCAGAAAATCCCCAGCGCAACCACCTTAGCTCCTCCCTCCTCTGTTTTGCAAAGCCTCGTTATGGTAAGTTGTTCTCCTCCGTTTCCGATCCAAATCACCCCCGAGCTCCTCCATTACGCTCACCCATATCCAACGCAGGTCCGACAAGCCATCGAGAGCCTCCGACGACACCCGAGACTCCGATCGGGAGCTCCGAAGTCGCGAAATCACCTCGGTGAGCTTCCGTAGCTTCGTTCCCTTCCTTGTTTCAATTTCGTCCTTCCTTGTTCGCTTAGAGTAGTCGGGGAGAGTGAGCGAGAGCCGAGCTCGAGAGTTTGGATGATCTTGAGAGCTCCGGCAAGCTCGAGAGCGGCGGAGTCGCAGTGCGTCCGGCGTGTGTGCGATGTGGGTGAGGACGAGAGCAAGCTGTGAGGGTGCGCGAGGAACCTGAGAGGGAGGGTGTGAGGATGAGCGCGAGCCTAAGTCGAGGCGGGGCTAGGCGAGGCGGAGCCGGTGCGTCTCGGCGTCGAGCGGCGCAGCAACGCGGGGAAGGTGATGGCGCCGGGCGGGAGTCTCCAGTTTTGAATCGGGATGGAGGAAGGGGAAGACTCCCGTGGGCCCCACCTTTCTATTTTTGCTATATATTATATTATTTGTTTATTTGTTTAACCGGTTGGGGGTTATGTTAATTAGCGGGTTCGGTTTGGTTCGGTTCGGTTGAATTTAAGTGGGTTCGGTTCGATTCAGGTTATCTGTTTATTTATTTAACTAATTAGCGAAATTAAAATTATATATATCTATACAATATTATTTGAGGTTTTAAGAGATAAAATATTATTTTGGGAGAATTATAAGGGTTGGTTTATTAAATAAAAATGGTTTGGATTTTAGAGAATTTGGAAAAGAATTTCAAGGTCGGAAAATGATTTAATAAATAAATTGAGAAAAGGGATTTTAGCAAGTATTTTCAAGGGTCGGAATTCTTAACTGTTTAATTTGAATTTTGAAATGGATTTGGGACTAACTTGGAAATCCGACTTATTCGATGACTAACTAGCATGATAAAATAATCGTTTGACTAACAGCATGATATATGTGACTAATAGCATGACTTGTGGTGAATTATATATGAGATTAAAGGTTAGTTAACTATGATGATGATGATATATATTCGTATGCAAAGTATTGAGTATAAAATGATAGTATGCGAATTTGGCTAAATATGATATGGATGCTATCTTAAGCTGATGAGATGGCGGATTATATATGTTGAATACGATATGAGATGATGAAACGAGGTGAGAAATTGAATTGAGACATAAATGTTGTTGATGATGGGATGGTTAACTTAGTTATGTTTTATGTGAATCTTATGTGTGTTGTTTTGTAACACCCCCTTTTTGATCCCAAATGAGCGTTACAGCGCTAGTGAATCCGCAGACTTTAATGTCTTTGAATTCACTTGTCCCTTATAGGGACATGCAACCATGCTCCCATAAACAAGATGATAATTTAAATAAAATAGGCGGAAGTAATTAAAATTTATTAGTTTAGAATATTTGACCATAATAATAATAAGAATACCAAAACCATAAAGTATAAATAAATTCCAAGATAAATGAAATTAAAGTAGCGGTGCGGAAACTGTAAAGGTCCAAAACTTGTAATAAAATGTCCAATAACTGATAGCCCGCTCTTCAACTCTCTCCTGCTTCGCTGTTTGCATTAGACCTGTGGAATATGGTCTGGTGTTTCGTGAGAACGAAGGACACCAGCCATCCAATAAATAGGATGGTTAGTACAATTAAGACTAGCAAATGATAAGGAAAATGTTCAGACTTTAACCTTACAGTGACCATAAAACGGTATGTATCGGGTTAAGGGAATGACACGAATATTTATAGTAGAAACTGAATAAAAATGATAAAAATTCACACATGACTCGGATGATCATATCGATCGATTATAAGATAAGAAATGGAATTATACTCGAGGCAGATAAGTATAATAACTGAAATGATCACCTTAACAGTCGATAATAATAAAGATAACGATAATAATAATACTACGTGGTACCAGTCGGGCCTTTAACAAGGACCACGACCTACATCAGATCGTTGTTTTATCACCCCGCAGAGAATGTATTCCGGGATGGTGTTTCATGAAACCTTGTAAGGCGGTGGCTTAACGAACCACAACCTGCAAGTCAGTCTACTGCATAACTTGCCAAAGGCATAAAGCCACTCGTATCACGTGGTGCGCATTTTAACATATCACAACTAAGCATCACATGGTGCCTATCTTATCATATATAAACAATTTATATGAGGTGATCATAATAACGATATTAAATCAAACAGGGACAAGCATACTATCACATGCTACTAGTTTGCATGACAGAACAAGCAGAATATCATGCACTTTTAGGAAGAAGAAAATGGGCAATCTTTACTTATCTCGAGTTATAAACAAACAAATCACATTTAATACTATAACACTATAATTACTTTAATAATAATTGCCCATTAATTTAACTCATGCCAATTTATGATTAAAAAGATAAATTATATCAAGCAGACGGGTATGCAATTTATCGAAATTGGCAAGGAAATTGGCCACAGGGCCGCATTTGACACAGAAGAATTTAAAAGGCACATCAAAAGAATCACGAAACACGCAAAAGGGCGATGAACGAAATCACTTGCCTTGACTTCCGATGATCAGCTGATGACAACCATGCGAGATTTTAGCACCTATCGAATCCAACGGAAAAAGGAAATTTAATATTGATATTTTAGAAAATTAACTTTACTTAACCCAATTTAAAATTGAATTAATTCTATAAAGTTAAATATTATATACCAATATGAATTCCTTGGGGAGCGGGATCCGGCATGAGTGCTTCGAGATTTCTTGGTGTCGCTGAAATGGGCAAGAATTGAATAAATTAGAAATATTGGCCACTTTACTTAATAAATAATTAATTAAGGGCCAAAAACGAAAATTGGAATAAAAACAGGGGAGATTTCTGTAATTAGAACAAAAGAGATTAAAACCCCAATTTGCTTGTCTTCTTCAAACTCACGTACAGCGAAGAACAAAAATCCTTCCTCGGCGCTATGGCTTCCGACGGCGTGGGCTTCGAGCAACGGTCAGCCGGCGACAACAGGGCGACGGAACGGAGGCGGTGGTGGCTCGTGGCTCGGACGGCAATCGACTAGGCTCGATCGATTCGCTGTTCCCGGGGCGCTTCCGGCGGGGGCTGCGTTCTGCAGAAAAGAGCGAGGCGATGGCTCGTGGCTCGGCTCGGACTCCAGTCGTCGGTGGTGGAGGGCTGCGGAAGTCCGGCGATGGTGCTGCAGGGGCTCGGATTCGGCGGTGCTGAGGGGAGTCGGAGCGCAGTGGGTTCGAGAGAGGAGGAGGTGAACTGCTTTGAATTGAACAATAACGAGACCCTTCTACCTCTATTTATAATGTGGAAACTGAATAAACATAGAGAGGAGGGGGTTGATCAGCTCCAATTGTTGAGATCCGACTGGTTAGGATTGGGGATAGCTTTCTTTGAAATTATCTTAGGGCTGGTTAGGATTGGGGATAGCTTTCTTTGAAATTATCTTATCTTAGGGAAGAGATGTTTATCAGAAAAAAAAAATCTGGAGGCAAAGATACACCTTGGAGGAGAAGGAAAAGGTAAAAATCTTTCTTTTCTTACTTTTGCTCTTACCGTAATGTAGAAAGTGGGTAACCCATTTTGTTTCCACAAAAGAGGTAAAAATCTTTGGGTTGAAAAGTGGACTTCTACCAACCGGGTTGGGCCGAAAATCTGACCCTCTTTATTGGGTTACCTCTTGAAAGAAATAAAATAGATATTTAACTATATATTATACATATATATGGATCCATCTATATATATTAAATATATATATTAAATATATATTAGTGGAAAGAAAATATTATTTAATTTAACATTATAAATTAAATAGCAAGAATGTTTAGACGATAAAGTTAGAATAATATAATTATTCTAATTATATTATATATCTTATGTGAATTTATTGGTTTCCCACATTCACATAGTATAATATAATATTGTTTTAAAGAAATATCCCAAAAATAATTTGGGGTATTTCATGTTTGATATGCTTTGTTTAAGTTAGACTTAGACTTATTATGTTGCCTATCTTCTAGGTGAGCTCTAATCTGCCTGGACTTGCTTAATTGTTGTATTGCTTGGATTCTGCGCTTCTTCAAGTAAGTTCTTTGAACTTACTCATGATGGACGCTCTATGCACTGGGTGTTATATAGTAGGCTAGTGTTCATGCACCATACGACTTAGAATCACGCTTAGGATCTAAAATGGAAACCATATGACTTGCTATATGTCTTTGCTAGAAAACGGCCGTTATAGGTGTTTATCGGATGTGACCTTTTTCTCTATTCTTGTCATCTTAGTGGGGCTTATTATAGAAATTTGCTTGCACTTGATGGGTGAGGTAGGCTTTTTGGTAATAAGTCGCCATAGGACTCTTAGAGCATTAGGCCTTGTATGGGTGTCGTTGTTTGCCTTCCCTTCATAGTTAGTAGGCTCCTTACGTAGGGATGGCCTGCACCGTGGGTGAGGTAGTTCCCTTCGAAGGGAGTTGCTAGAGGATTCCTTAGGAGCCTAGAGGGACATGCTATTTGGCATTTCTTGCAACTGCGCGCCTCTTTATTTATGTCCGCACTTAATTATTCGTATGCTTGTCTGTTTAAGTTCCGCCTTACATTACGCATTTCATCTTAGGAATAGGATGCTTATTATATGCCTCTCAGAGTGTGTTTACACACGCGCATGAGTGGCCTGATGATTGACCCAGATCCCCCTCATTTTTTTAGATTCAGGTAACCGCTAGCCGCTATCTTTGCTTATATGGATGCTTGGCGGGTTCAGACTTTTGGCGTTAGATTGAGAGCTCGAGAGACCACTAGACTCCCTCTCTTTTATACTCTTTTACGTTGTGTTGTCCCGGCTCTGCCGTGGCACCTTTGGGATTGTATTTTGCTTTAACTTCACTTATGTTGGTTGCATGCCTAAATGGATTTTCCGCGTTGTAGACTTAGGATAGGCACAGGGGTTTACCCCGGGGTCTCCAACGGACCTTACTAATTTGGGTGCGAAATCCCGCTTTAAACTACAAATCTTCGGTTTCAAACCTTCAACCTGTACTCGGAGCGCAAGATCCTAACGAGGGATTTTATCCCTCGAAACGTAACTCGGGAATCATAATCCTGGGCCGTTACATATGGAGATAGTAAACAAGATGGCTACGCAAATGAATCAACCCCATCAGCCTAGACCTTGTGGTGTTTGTGGAGATCCAACTTATCCGAATGATAAGTGTCCCTTGATTCAGGAGGGCACTGCGGAAGTGAATGCTATGGATTATGGACCTCGCCGCAAATTGGTTAACAATTACAATTAGAGCTATAATTCAAACTACCAAAGTGGATTATATGGAAGAGGTCAGGAGCAACAAGTTCCTTTTCAAAGAGGACAATTCGAGAATCGTCCTAGAAATACTCAACAAGAAGATAGTGATGAGCCATTGAGGTTGTTGTTGGACAAGATGAGTGTTCAAGAGAAGTTGCTGAGTCAAATGGCTAAGGAGATTGGTGAATTGAAAGCAAAAGATTCGGGTAAGTTGCCATCGTAGGTGGTAGTGAATCCGAAGGAGAATGTTAGCGCCATGACCCTTAGAGGAGGTAAACAAGTGAATATACCCACAAGGAATGTTGAAGAGAGGCTTATAGAGGAAGTTGATTTGGGAAATAAGGAGGAAGAGACGGAATTGGAGATGCACTGCATAGACGGCGCCCGCCGCCCCTCACTATGGCGCCCGCCGCCACCTCCATCGACGGATCCGACTTCTGACATTGTTCAATCCCCGAAGAAAGCTTCTAAAGAGTGGTCTTCTGAGGTTTCAATACTTCCACCACCTTTTCCTCATGCCTTAAGATCCGATCGTAAGTGGGAAGATGAACAAATTCTTTATGACACCTTTGCTCATTGTGAGGTAAATATTCCACTTTTCAATTTGATTAAAATTGTGCCTCGCTATGTGAATATCTTGAAAGAGATATGCACGATGAAGCGCAAGCAAAGGATGAGAAAGAAAGAAAAGGTAAGTTTAAGTGAGAATGTTTCTGCCTTTCTTCAGAAACGATTGCCCGAAAAGTGCGGAGATCCAGGTATGTTTATTATACCATATGGAATAGGTAATGCTAGCTTCATCAAAGCTATGTTAGACATAGGTGCTTCAATCAATGTTATGTCTTATAACTTGTACACGTTTTTGGGTCTCAATTCATTGTCTGAAACTGATGTTACTATACAACTCGTTGATCGTTCTAGTATTAAGCCTAGAGGAGTTGTTGAAGATGTTTTGGTTAAGGTAAATGATTTGATATTTTCAGCTGATTTCTTCATTCTAGACATGGAACAAGGTACGCCTGAAACCCCGATTATCTTGGGAATGCCATTCTTGCGAACGGCCAAGACTAAGATTGATTGTTTTGAAGGTTCACTAACTATGGAGTTTGATGGTAGAAAGATTGAGTTTTCTATATTTGAGCCTATTGTTTCTTCTGCCAGTGATTCCATAGATGTTCTTGAATCTAATGAAACTAATCACATGAATGAATCAAATGATTTGTTAGATGCTTCTGTTGAAAATAAATATATGAATCTTGAGTTTTCTAACAAAGTTGAAATTGGTTTAGGGAAAATAAATCTATGAAAGAAAAATTGAGAATTTGTTTAAGTCGCATGAAAATGTGTGTCATTCAAATGATTCTATTGCTATTCCCTATGAGAAATTGATTCCTAACAATGCTGAGGTTTTTGCAATTGTAGGACAACCTCCAAGAGTAATTCATTTCAAGAAGAAATCGATGGATGCAATTGATGGATATGTCAGAAAAGTTTCTAAAGTTCCACCTCTTGTTTTGAAAAGGACAAGTGTGGGGGAGCTTGGTGGAATAACTTGTTCAAGAGTGCATCACGTCGAGCCAAAAACGTGAAACAAAGGTGCTTCTTGGGAGGCACCCAATGTAGTTAGGTAGTATTTATATTTTTACATTTAGTTTTCAATTCAATAAAGTAGGATCAATCGTGTCATCGGATTTCGGAAGTTACGGTAAGTGAAACCTATGTTGGGATTGAGTTTGGTTTGATTTAAAAAAACGGAGTAGCTCTCTGTGGACACGGCACCCGCCGCCCCAGCCACGGCACCCGCCACCGGTCTGTCTGCCCGACGAATCCGAATTTTGTAAAATTGGAAGCGAAGGTTCTGTCTTTTTATTTTTGGTTATTTTCGTTCTAAGATTAGTTTATTTTTATCTTTCTAGGATTAGATTGTTTTTCATTTTTGCTCTAGGATTAGATTATTCCTATCTATCTTAGCTAGGTTAGTATTTATTCTTTTACTTATTTTCCATTTTATTTTAGGATTAGATTTTTCTTTTTAGGATTAGTTTCCTTATTTTCCTAGGATTAGAGTTCTATCTTTATTTTATCTAGATCTAACATTTTCCTTTTGTCTTTTTGATAGATATTTCCCTCCAACTCACCATATATTGTTCTCTATATTTTTGGATCAATCAAGCTTGCTCAAGAGGAATCTCAATAATACCAAAAGCCTACTGGAATACAATCCAACTGCCTAAAGCCTTGCGTTTCAATCGATTCTATCCACCAAAACACTTTCCGCCATCACTCTACATCCACAAAAATCAATCTTTTTCCATTTCATTCCCTTACCTATCACAAAAGAACCCTTTGAAACCAAGCTGTTCGAGAAAGTTTGAAGTTTGGAGGAGTGGACGTCGGTTTTCCAACGTTTTCACTCGGATTCGTGGTTCTACGTATACGGCGCCCACCGCCTCAGCCACCCGCCGCCTCTACAGCAAAGCCCGTCTTTTGGTCGTTTTTGTGGATTTCCTTCGGTTTTTCCTCGAGTTACATCATGTCTGTCCCTACTATGAAGATGCCCCATTTGCTGTCTTGGGAAGAAAATGATCATTGGCTCAAGCTTGAAAAGAGGCAGTATGAATCCACCATATTCTTTTATCCCCCGAAGTTGAAGAAATTGGGAATATTTAAGGAGGTCTACCGACTCCTGCGAGATGGGGGATTGGGTGATTTCTTGGATGTGTCTGCTTTTACCTATCCGGCATTAGTGAGAGAGTTCTTAGCCACTCTGGATTATCAGTCTAATATGGAAATTCGTTTTCAGTTGAGGAATCGGAAGTTCGTGGTAGCTAAGGATTTCATTGCACAGGCCTTTGGTGTTACCGAGTGGCATGCTGATGCCAGATTTGCTGATAAGTTAGGTGCTCGAAATCCTCTTGATATGTGGAAAGAGGCTATAACAGAGTTTGCTGATTATGATTAACAATACATGCATCTATGATTACTCATTCTGCATTAAGGTTGTGTTATTTAGTACTCTGTAACTCTTTCCTAAGTGTGGAGAATTACCCCGTTGTTACTATGAGAGCTTGGAGCTATGTTTGCTGCTTGATTTCGGGAGGGGTTTACATCCCTTAATGGGCTCAACTATTTTTGGGAAACTGTATGGAGGTGATTAGAGCTACGTATGTGAGGCCGGAGCACGTTATTGGTTTCGGAGGTTTGATATCGCTGATCGCTCGCCGAGTTGGTGTTTGTCTGGATGATTTGGCACCTCTCGATGATAAGAACGTTTACAATATTACTAGCTTGCAATGGTGGGGCATGGTTGAGTGGGCCCAACGTCCGGATAGAACTTGGTGTTTTAAATAGAAGTCGGGACCAGGAGAGGATCATCACAATTATCTACCTGCAGAACTACCATATTGCCTACAGATGTCAGATTTCAATCTCTATCACAACGGTCTGCTGTTGATGATGAGGCCACCGATGACAAGGCTGCAGCTGATGAGGATATTGGTGTTTTGCCTGCTGAGATTATAGAAGCTACTGAAGAAGTTGAGGTCGTCGAAAAAGAAGAAGTTGTTAAAGAGGACGTTGAGCCGACATGTGTTACTTTGGATGATATTGAGCGTCGATTTGCTGATTTTGAGACGTGCATTGTTGTCAAGCTCACTAGTCTTACGAAGAAGTCCTCTAGCCTTCAGAACACCGTGTTGGTTGCCCTTTGGGACATCAATCAGCGGTTTGGATCCCAGATCCCGCCTTCACAGTAATTGCTCAGTCATTTGCTTCTTTCAAAGCCTTTATTTTTATATTTTCATTGTTCCTTTTTGTGTTTCTATGCATTGATGACAATGTAACATGTAAATGTGGGGGGGGGGGGGGGGGGGAGATTGAAGTGAATTAGTTAGGTTAGTCCATATTTGAATTTTTTTTTTTTTTTGAGTTTTTGTTTTTGAATCTTTGTTTTTTTATGTTATTTCTTTTATATTATAGAAAATGTCAAAAATGAAAAAAAATTGAAAAATGTCAAAAAAGATGAAAAACAAAGTGAGTCTTGTTTTGTTTGTTGGTTTGCATATTGTGTTATCAAAAATACCCATCTAATTTGAGTTTTGTCCTGGCATGATCTTATAAATCCCATGGAATTCTGGAATGATTTGATCTTATCCTGAAAATTGGTTTTTATGTGAAATATGATGGAGCATATATAATTGAGCATGTATGATCTAAGTTTGGGAGTATCCTTGAAATTCAACAAAAATTTGTCCTAGTGAGATATTTTTGGCCTTATAAGGGATACATCTGTATTCCTTTTGCTTTTCTTGTGTGATTTACTCTTCCTATGCATTTATCATTGAGTATTGCCATGGTTATCTATTTTCAATGCTGATTATATACATGTTCAATGCTTGATAAGTTCAAATGATAGAGGCAACCTTTTAGCCACTTAATTATCCATATCTACCTTATGTTATATCTTGCTTTGAAGCCAATTTGAGCCATTAGCCCTTTTATTGTTAGCTTTACAAAATTATTATTCCTAGCCTATGATGAGCCTTCCCCTTATTCTAGGGGAATTGAGATTTGGGGTGGGTTATGGAATCTATTTTGGAGATTGAGGAGAATGAAAATAAAGTGTGGTTTTATGGTTTATGGTTTTGAGAAGATGTAATGTTATGTGCTTATTTAGTCCCACATTGTTATGCATTTGATTTCCATGTATTTGGGCTCAAGTTAAAAAAAAGGGCAATTTGCACAACTATACAACTTTTTTTGTGGGTTTGCAAAAATACCACTTTTTTTGGAAATTTTGCACAACTAACATGGGTGGTATTTTAAAAGGGTAGGTTGGGTGTTAGAATGAGAAACCTAGTGAGAGAAACTCTCTTTTGAGAGTTCCTCTCTTCTAGTGTTTCTTTCCTCGCTTTGGCCCTTCCTCCCTTGACCACCCATAGTTCTTCAATTCAATTGAGTTTGTCTTCAAACTTAATTATTGGGTGTCAATTTCGGGTAGTTATTGAGTAATTTGTTAGAGTTTCGACAGTGTTCTTGACGTTTTCGAGTAGTGTGGTTCTATTTTTATCGTCTTTGGCCGCTAGATCTGTTCTTTCTCTTTGTTACTGAGTTGGATCTGGGGTTGTTCCTTCAGATCTACGCTCTACCTTTTGGATCTGGCCGGCTTAAGGTGTTTGAGTGGCTCCTTGCCTCGCTATCCCTCAGATCTGGATGGGGTTTGCTCTCTCTCGCACCGTTTTGTCCGTGGAGGGTAGCCCGGCGGTGTGTGGGTGGTCTTGGGGTTTGGATCAGTGGTGACGGGGCTCCCGGAGTGGGCTCAACCTGGTCCGATTAGACCACTGCGCTGGCTGCTGCCCTTGTGGTTGAGGGGTGTTGGTTTGTTGTCATTCTCCTTTTCAGATTTGAGATGTGGGTGCCTCTCTCTTTCTCGGATCTAGCAGGTTCGATGGTTTGGGTTGTGTGTTCGGGCATGGGGACCTGTGGGGTGGGAGCTGCAGCATCGGGCTCCTCCGGGTCTTGCCGTGGCGCTCCCCGTCTCTCATCTTTCATTGGTTTGGTCCGGCTGGAGGTTGCACTCGGATGGTGGCGTTGTGTACTTGGGTGTGATTGCGAAGTGGCTCGTGGTGGGCTGTTGTGTGATGGCTCGACTGGAGTGCGCTGCTCCCGTGGTGTCCGACTACTGATGGCTCGGTGTCCTCCTTTTGTGTCGCTGTGGTCTCCCCAATTTCTTGAACAGAGCTGAACGCGTGGCTGTCATGGTGGCTCGGGAGGTTGTTGGCGCGTGTGCTGTTCGTGGTTGGGCAGGCGCGTGAGGTTGATGAAGCTTGGGGTGTCCTCCTTGCTTCATTTGCATATGCTTTTGCTGAATTTCAGCTTTATTAAAGCTGCTTATTCACGTGAGATTTCAGCGTGGGTCTTGTTGCTATTGCGTGTGCTGTGCAACGTGGGGCCCTCCATTGGCGTATTTGTCTCCCTTTCCCAGCAATTTGTTGGATGATGCAGATCCATTTTGCATTATTTTATTTGTTGTTTGGGTTGGTTGACTAGTGGTGTGGTCAAAGATTATTGGGGTTGTTTATTGTGTGATTTTAGGAATTTGTGGGTGGTAGCTTCTGAGTGGTATTGTGGGATTTTGATGTTGTCGTGCCCTGCATTTGTTGTAGTGCTAGCCTCTTCTGCATAGAGTCCACATCCCCATATCGGCAAGCGACATTAGATTATGGGCTTAACAACTAAGCTTGTCCTGGTGTGGATTGGGATGTGGGATCGGGGTGGAGTTGGTCTAGTGCTTCTTACATCTTTTGCGGGTCGAGCGGGGTTAAGTGCGAATGTAATTTGCGGGTTAGACTTTTGTGCGTAGTATCATCTTTTGTCGTAAGACTCTTGGTTTGGTCTTACTTTATGTTACTCCTTGGCTTTGCCACTATCTATATATTTACCTATTCAGAACATGGGTGGTATTTTTGCAAATAAAACTAGGGAAGGGCTAAGCCGGTTGCAGGTTCTCACAAGGAGAGAGAGAGAGAGAGAGTTTTGGTGGGGGATTTTGGCGCCAAAAAGAGGAGAGAGAGGAGGTCATCATTGCATCTTTGTAAAGGTGATGGGAAAGGAGTTTCCCTCCATTTTTAATATATAATAGAAGAGGAGGAGAGAGGCCATCAGTTTCTTCCTCCCCATGGACAAGAGAGCTGGAGAAGAAGGCCATCATTGGAGAATAACCCATCCGCATCAAGGTCCAGTTGCAGAGCACGTGTCGGGCGCATTATTTTTTCGTGTCAGTGTTAGTTAACTTCCGTGTCACATAGGTATCTGAGAAACCCTAATTCTCAGTTGCAATGGGTAGGCTTCTCTCCTCTTTCTCCTCATGTTTCGCGAAGAGTAGATACCCATTAACAATGGTGCTGATCCGAGTTTTCATTTGCAGGGCAAAACGCCAAAGTCTGTGTCACTCTCATCTTCAACGGCCGTTGGTTGTTCGATGGTGTCGGGTGGGTGTATTCTGGTGAAACCGAGCGGAAGAATGTGATAATTGAAGAGGGCATCGACTGCGCCTCTCTGAATCAACTGTTGAGGCTCAAGGTCGGCCATGATTGTTCATATGAAGATTGGCGGTTGTCTTACATGTCGAAGGGGGAAGAAGCGGGTCATCCGATAATGATAGGTGATGATGACGACCTTGAGGCTTTTAAGTTTCTGAACTCGAAGTCTGGGGAACATCCATGGCCCATGGCGATATATGTTGGTCCAGTGGTGAAAGAGAGCCTTCAAGTACCACAACCCGACGTCGGGGAATAATGCTTGAGTGGGCCTCGTAACTCTCAAAAGGCGGACGAGCTGGAGGTAGAAGGTAAGCCGCAACCAAACCATATGGTTGTAGATGTGGGGTTATATGGTGGAGGAGGGGTTAGCGAGTCAATTGGGAAGAGCAACGATATAAGGGTGAAAAACAAGGTTGACACGGGGTTTGGAAGGGGTGACAAGGATATATGTGAAGGTGACAGAGGTAAGGGTCCGGAGGTGATCCTCTTGGCTGAGGCGATAGAGAAGAGCCAGGATCACGTTACTGACATGGGTTTTGGAACTGGTGACAGACGTATTTTTGAAGGTGAGAAGGGTAAATGTCTAGAGTCGAACCACATGGGTGAGGTGATAGGGAAGAGACAGGAGGACGCTACTGACAGGGGGTTTGGAACTGGTGAAAAGCTTATGAGTGTAGGTGACAAGGGTAAAGGTCCGGAATTGATCGAGTTGGGTGGGGTGATAGGGAAAAGCCAGGAGCACGCAGCTGACAAGGGGTTTGAAACAGGTGACAAGAACATTCTTGAGGGTGATAGGTGTGAGGGTCTAGATGTTATCCACTTGGGTGACACGGACTCCTCCTCCGATGACACGGTAAAATGTCAGGGTGACATGAAAAAGGGGTTGGATGTCATATCCATTAGCAGTGAGGAGGAGGAGGAGGACTTCGATTCCGGAGTGAAGAGGGAAGAAGTTTGGGATGATTTTGACTGGCAGGATTTTGAGGAAGACCAGGGTATGAGGGTGTCGTCGGAGGGGGACGAAGTTGAGGATGAGGTGATGAGGGAACTTGAAGATTGGGTTCCTAGGTCCAGCACATCCCCACCTACGATGGAGAACGTTGAAGCTATGGTGGACGGAGCAACGCCTCGGACCCAGGATCCACGACGGAACCTGACAGAAATTTCGGAGGGACAATTGTTCGCCTCGAAGGTAGAAGTGCAGACTTGCCTTAAGTAGATTGCAGTGCCGAAGTGCTTCGAGTTTGTAGTGAAGATGTCATGTAACAAAACGTATTTAGTTGGTTGTGTGGACAGCAAGTGCACGTGGATGTTAAGGGCGTCGACTTACCGGCACACGACGATGTGGTCCATCCGACAGTATGTCCAGGAGCATACATGTGACCTGAGCATGATGCACAACCATAGCCGACATGCTACGTCGAACATGATTGGACGCAACCTCGTGACCACGTAAGTGTTACTTTAGTTGCGAACAGCTATTTATGTCACACAACATTATTCTACATGTCACATTATGTAACTCACCATGACACCATTATATGCAGGTTCACCGGGACTCGAAAGGACCTCGTTCCCGAGCAAATGCAGAAAATGACGAAGTCCGAGTATGGAGTATCGTGTAGCTACTGGAAGGCACGAAGGGCAGGACTGACAGCGAGGGAGGTGAAGCATGGGACCGACGAAGACAGCTAACGAGATATTATTCCATACCTGCACATGTTGGAGCAGACTAACCCCGGGACATATACTAGGTTAGAGCTGGACGCATCCCAAAGATTAAAGTACGCCTTTGTTAGCTTCGGGGTATGGCACAAGGCGATCCCCTACCTTCGAAAGGTAATACCCCATGTCGGTACTATAATATTGCATGTCACCTAACATACATAACCATGTCACCTAACCAGCTGGTGTCGATATCCATGTCCAGGTGATTTCAGTTGATGGGAGTTTTCTGAAAGGGAAGTTCAGGGGCACGCTTCTATTTGCCACATCCCAAGATGCAGACCACAGTGTATACCCGATCGCGTTTGCGATTGTCGATGGTGAGAATCATGGGTCATGGGGCTTCTTCTTCAAGAACATGCTACATGTCGTCGAGGATGCACCGGACGTAATGTTTGTCTCTGATCGGCATCTTAGTATCGTCAAAGGTTTGAGGGACCACTATGTCTTTGCCAAGCAAGGGGCCTGCCAATGTCATCTATTTCAGAATGCCAGGGTGAAGTACAAGGGGGTGACGGGCCTGCAGACGTTGTACTTCAAGGTGGCGAAGGCGTACACGAGGGCAGAGTTTGAGAAGCACTTCGCTGATTTCTGCGCTCACTCAACCCCTGCGGGCCAATACCTAAAAGAGGCTGGATTCCAGAACTGGGCCCGGACATACTTCTTGGGGATGCGCGACAACATATTGACGACGAACAACTCCGAGTGTCTGAATTCCGTGTTCAAGGAGACCCGCAACCTACCCATCACAGCCCTGATTGATGCTGTCATCGAAACAGTATCCAAGTGGTTTTACGAGCGACGAGAAAAAAGCACCAAATCGGGGTCGACGGTGAGCGATTACGTTCAAGGTGAGCTGAAAACGAGCTATGCGTTGGCAACATTCATGGATGTCAGAGTGCTCAGCGCACACGAGTACACTGTCCGCAGAGGGGCCTCCACCTGGGTTGTGAACCTGTGTGCCCGGACCTACACATGCAAGCGGTTCGACATTGACCAGTTTCCGTGCCAGCACGCCATAGCCGCTGCAAGGTTTCGAGGTACCAATTTCTTCTCTCTCGTGAATGACTTCTACAAAGTCGCAGCATGGAAGGCGTGTTACGAGAATGTGCTATATCCGCTTCCTCCAAGAGCAGATTGGCGAATCTCCCCAGCCATGTCCAGCGCGGTGTGTCTCCCCCCGGACGTGAAGCGGCGCCCTGGTCGCCCTAAGACTTGTCGATACCCATCTCGGGGAGAATTTACCCTTTTCAAGCGCCATCGTTCGTAGATGTGTTCCTCCAATGGTGGTCCAACGCCTTACCTCAGCAGCTGGGTCTTCTTTTGCATTTGCCGTTAGGGGTCAGTGGTTGGACCATTCTCCGTTTATGTTATTTTGTGAACGGGCTACGTACTTGGTAGTGTAATTAGGTTGTTTGTACATATGACAAACTCTAAGTAGGCTGCTATACTTTTGGGAACGGGTTACATACTACAGTTAAGTGGTGAAGAACTTCGTAGTACTTTTGGGGATGGATTTAGAAAAAAATCCCTGTCACCCTCTTTTTATTCCCGTGTCAGGTAGAAGGGGTTATCATGTCACAGCTTTCAATTTGATGGTAGACATTTCGGTGGTTGACGCTATGATAATTAATTCACCCATGCATTGGCACTTATTTCAGCTCATGTTTACATTCCTGAGTGTTTGTGGTAGTGATGTTAGGAAATCACCCTTGTGACCATATTGAAATCACCATTATGACAATGTTGAAGGGGTTATTATGTAAGTTGACACGGGATTCCAACTTTGGTGACACGGATGATTTCCTGACAACTTATAACCAAAGTTTCGACAATGAGAACATAGTCAACCAGTGGTGAAAGATAGACCAAAATTTTGCCAAACTTGCAAAAATAGCACAATGGGGGGAAATTTGGAAAAATTGACCCTTTCCCATTTATTTGGAAAAATTGCCCGTAACCTCACCCTTTTTAGCTGGGTTTGGGCGGGAAAAGAAAAAAAAAGATTATTTTTGGGTGAGTTGACATGCGTCCCGAATATCACCACACACTCTCTGTCTCTATCCATCGGGACTCCATCTCTAAATTTCCATAACTCAAAAGCGTTCGAAAGGGGGAGGAAGAAGAGACGCCGGCGACGAGAAACAACGGGTCGAAGAAGAGACGGCCGGGAACTGTCGGATAAGAGAAGAACGCTGGCAGGAAAGTCAGAAGGTACGCCCCCTTTCTCTGTTGTCCGTTATCTTTGCCTGTGTATGCTGCAGATTTTGGGTGAATATGTCCATGGCTCACTGTTTCATGGCTTGTGCCTTGTGTACTTCCCTGTTTAAAACATCCATTAGTCTCTTATCTTACATGTGCTTATTACATACTTATGTTGAGTGGTTGCTTGGAGTTCCTATGTGTGTTTATTGGTTTAGGCTTCATATATGCAATTAGTTGGTGGAATTTGCTGAATTGGGAGTGAGAATGCAGCCACTCAAGTATATATAGTGGGTGACACGGGATGACAACTTTGGTGACACGGGTGATTTCTTCCCATTTTTTATATAACTTTGTGAAAACTTGATTTCATTAATATGAGTTTGTTATCAGATTTGTGATGATGAGTTTTCTAACCACCTTTTTGTAATTGGTCTTTGATTGCACATAAATCTCTCCTTATCAACATTATAAGGTGCTTACAGTAATTTAGCTTATATATTACATTCTTCTTTAGTTGTTTGGTGACATATCATCTCACTCTCCCATTCATCTTCTTCATATATATGTACTTGTCTCCATTAAACAGAACATTTTGTGTGATTCTGCTAAAGAAATAGAACATTTTGGATCCTTTTTCCATATGAAGATTGGCGGCAATATGGGAGTGGTTCCATGGATATACTTTACTGATAGACAATGAAAGTTGCAACCTTTCTCTTTGTATGTGAAGGTTCTTGGTAGGGAAGTCAGTCAAGTATATATAGTTGGTGACACGGGATTCCAACTTTGGTGACACGGGTTATTTCTTCCCATTTTTTATATAACTTTGTGAAAACTTGATTCCATTGATATGAGTTTGTTATCAGATTTGTGATGATGGGTTTTCTAACCACCTTTTTGTAATTGGTCTTTGCTTGCACATAAATCTCTCCTTATCAACATTATAAGGTGCTTACAGTAATTTAGCTTATATATTACATTCTCCTTTAGTTGTTTGATGACATATCATCTCACTCTCCCATTCATCTTCTTCATATATATGTACTTGTCTCCATTAAACAGAACATTTTGTGTGATTCTGCTAAAGAAATAGAACATTTTGGATCCTTTTTCCATATGAAGATTGGCGGCAATATGGGATTGGTTCCATGGATATACTCTACTGATGGACTATGAAAGTTGCAACCTTTCTCTTTGTATGTGAAGGTTCTTGGTAGGGAAGTCAGTCAAGTATATATAGTTGGTGACACGGGATTCCAACTTTGGTAACACGGGTTATTTCTTCCCATTTTTTATATAACTTTGTGAAAACTTGATTTCATTGATATGAGTTTGTTATCACATTTGTGATGATTGGTTTTCTAACCACCTTTTTGTAATTGGTCTTTGCTTGCACATAAATCTCTGCTTATCAACATTATAAGGTGCTTACATTAATTTAGCTTATATATTACATTCTCCTTTAGTTGTTTGATGACATATCATCTCACTCTCCCATTCATATTCTTCATATATATGTACTTGTCTCCATTATACAACATACTTAGATATTTTTCATATGTATGTTCTTGTGTTTGGTTTTCTTGTGCCATCTCACGTTTCTTTTCCCTTGTACTGGTAGGAATCATGTGGCCTTACTCCAACAGCGACGTTGACACGGACTCCGACAGCGACCGGAGCTACCAGAGCGGTGACGATAGGAGGTACTTCTGGCTGCGTACGGACTACGACTACGGCCGCAGCCGTGAGGACCGTCGAGGGGAGGAAGAGAATGATGCTCTGTCAGACAGGAGAGACCCCGAGTAGGTGGCTGAGGACAATGCGCTATGGGACTACGCCACCTCAGAGCTCACTGAGCTCCGCCAGCAAGTTCAGTCGCTGCTGAACCGGGATGCCGCGAGGGAGGAAGCTATGGCCGCCCAGCGCACTCAGCTGCAGGCCGCCAACACGCAGGTCTAGACCACCACTATTGAGCTGCAGGCTACCCAGTCCACGCTGCAGGCCACCACTACTGTGTTGTAGGGTACACAGACCACGTTGCAGGCCACAAGGGAAGAGAACATGGTCCTCGCCAACAAGTTGGTGAGGAGCGAGGCTAGCAACAACCACCTAGCGCAACGGGTGGCCGAGGTGTGCTCCTTCCTCTGTGGGCAGTGGGTCGGGCACACTAGCGAGCAGCTCCGCGCCCGACAGCTCACCCACTGGAACAGGCTCATGGGGTAGATTCTCGTGCTGATGATGGGAGTAATGGTGCGTCTGGTCACCAGGGCTTAGGACCTCCGAACCCAGTTCTATTTTCTTTTTGCCAAAACTTGTGATGTTGTTGTTGTAGTTGCCATAAACTGATGTGATGCCAAACAGTTGTGGTTTTTTGGAGTTGGAAGAACTCTGTATGTGGCGGATGGCCCCCATTTTGTGCAGTTCGGGGCCTATGTAAGGGTAGTTAGAAACAATGTCTCACCCACGATCGGTTGGTTGTTGTTTTTTGGAACGCCGAGTGTGGTTGCACCGTTATGAATGGTGCCTGTATGATCGGATATGGTATGTATAGGGCAATGTCCCTCCTATATTATGCATGTCTATTACAATTCCACTTGTTGGTGTTATGCATTTCAACCGAGTAATTTTCTTGCCACATGACATTCAATTATCCATGACAACATGTACACTTATATGGTTTCTATGATTGCTTCCCCATGTCTCCTAGAAGTGGTGGACACTGGAGAGTGCCGAATCATTATCCATGATAAAATTTACGCTTAGGACACAACGTTGTTCTTATATTGGAACGTAACAATTCTTATATCAACCTAGCAATACATGAACAAGGTTAGAAAATC
Source organism: Persicaria maculosa (assembly GCA_963922045.1). Classification (NCBI taxonomy): domain Eukaryota; kingdom Viridiplantae; phylum Streptophyta; class Magnoliopsida; order Caryophyllales; family Polygonaceae; genus Persicaria; species Persicaria maculosa. Next base: position 53,714,603 of record OY998251.1, on the reverse strand, counting down.
ACCCTAGTCACCATATTGACATCAGTGACATGATAATTATGTTAGTTGACACGGGATTCCAACTATGGTGACACGGGTGCTTTCCTGACAACTTATAACCAAAGTTTCCACCATGCCAACATCGTCAATCACTGCTTAAAAAATATCATAAAAAGAAATTAACAGTCTACAACACATAACCACCGACTGAAGATAAAGAAAGCGAAATAGTTCATAGCAACGTACTAAAAAACCAACCTATTGAACTACCGTCCACAACTAAATGTTCCGACCAGCAACCATGGTCATAAATATCAAACACAATAAAAACGATGTTCATAACAACCTTCTACCATAACATCAAAGTTCATAACACTGGGCAATGGTAATCACGACTGCGATCATAACCGTCTATCATTGAAGATGCGAACAGCGAGCATGTGCCTGTACGCCCCGATGAATGTGTCGTCAAGACCGTCGTAGGTGGGGGCGTCCTTCGTGAGGAGTTGCATAAACCTGATCATGTAAGGACCGCAGTCTCCACTGCAATAGAGAATCGCCGGAGTCAGATTCATTACAGCCGGATGCCACTATGAGACGAAGAGATATTTAAGTGTTCCACATAAATTACCTCTGCTTGTTCTGCGGAATCCTTTTCTCGCGACTAAGGGCGAACAGCTTTGGCAACTTATCGGCGTAGGTGGCCATCAACGCGGGGTAGACATTCATCAGTACTGGGATAAGGTGGGTGATGCAGCTTAAGTGTGTCGGCAGATGGCGGTCCCTCACGATGTAAAGGTCCGAATCATAAACCCTTACCTGCCACCCGATCAGATCTATCGCTACGGCGATCCAGTGAATATTGTCCATGTTCAACGGTAGGAGGATGAGTTCCGCCCCTTCCCACGCCCGGCCTATCGTCGCCGGGGACCGCCCGTCGAAGTAACCAAGCAGCTTCTCGTCAGCTTCGTAGCTATCCGCATCGCTCTTGTATTTGTCCCACTCGGTCTGCAGATAGCGACCGAAATATGTGTCCACAACCACAACTCGACCGCCAACGTCACCGGCCCTCTCCGTTACCCCTTTACGAAGAAGATAGCATGTTTGTTCCATGTGCTGCATCGATTACAACCCTAGTAAAAATCCAAAACTATTGCAGTACCTATTACAGTAGATACCGTGTCATTCACTAAACAAAGGTAGTCACTTAGGCGGGTTTCGTACCTCAGAGTTTAGCCAAACTATGGGCGTTTTTAGTGCGGTGAAGAACTCCTTAGTCAGCGTCGTGCCGTACGCAGTCGTCCAGCTGTCCTCATCCCCGCTGCACAACCACAAGCACAACCACAATGTTACGAGAATGGAGTCATGTATGCAATCACTTGGGTATGTCTACTGATGAGTGTCACCTATCCATCCAGCGGAGGAAGCCATCGTTGTCTGACACGGAAACAAGACCCAGCTTAATCGCGGTCGCGCCTTCGACAACGTTCTTCCCTTTTCGGCCCCGCGTTTTCTTCTGAGGCGGGAACTTCACTTCTCCTTCACCTCCTGGACCTCTCTTACTCTTCCTGCCTCGAACGGGCTCCGCTTTTGCGGCTTCTGGGATCTGCCAATTGGTTAGACAGTTTCAACTGTCTGGGTAAAAATGTTTTTACCCCCGTGTCACCCGAAAATGTACTCATGTCGGCTAACACTGATACACTTGTCACTTATGTACTACTATAGATTCAAATGACAATGTGAAGTAACAGCCAATTTACCTTCTCATCCTGTCCTTCCGGCGTTGCCTGGTCGTTCACTGTAGGTGGTACCTCCGTTGAACCAGCCTTAAGGTTGTTCTCCTCAGCCTCCCTATGTTTCCCATCATTCTCTCCACTGATATCTCTCCCAGTTCCTCCAATGGTCTCGTCTTTCACAGCCTCTGAGATCTGGCAATTGGTTATGGTTATTTCAACTGTCATTTAGATAATTTATTTGTTCCCTTGTCACTTAACATATTAAAACATGTCGCCTCACATTAACAACCGTGTCAGTTGTCTACAATATATTGAAATATTAAAAAATGTTGATTCTATTACCCCTTCACCATGGATTCAGAAAATACCATGTCAAGTAACGACCAATTTACCTCCTCTTGTCCTTCTGGTGGCTGGTTTTCCACCTTAGTTGGTCCCTCTGTCCCCCCGATCTTTTGGTCGTTATCCTCTCCACGGACATCGCCCATTGGTTTCTGCTCACCTCCTGCATTTTACTGGCCATCTCACATCCCATTCACAACACCTTCCAATACCTTCATCTGATACACAAAGTACATAAATGAGGGGTGGTTCGCGAATGTTATTCGACATTGGGAGATAAGTAACCCGTGTCACCTTTGAAAAATACCCGTGTCACATGTAAAATATACTCGTGTCACATATGGAAGAAACGTTACACGTACCTTGTCATCCATGCTCCGCATCCATGTTGCCATGGTTCCCAGCCTCTCCAAGATCAGTTCTACTGACTTCCCCAACTTATCTTCCCAGGATTCCCTTGTCCCATCTCGTTGCTCCGAACTCGGGCCGGCCTTGCCAGAGCCTTCACCGTAATAACTCGGTGCCAACGCATCCTCAATGTCATCAAAGTAGAGGCCAGGCTCCTCATGCTGGTAGAAGCACCCGAGCATCAATTCATACTCGCCGGCCTTCGGTACTAGTATCGGGTTGTCTTCGACATTGATGCTATCCGATTTTTCAGGGTCCATGCGGGACTGGATGGTCTCATACATTAGATTGTCGTCATCGGCTGTCCGACTAAGCATGCGAGGCAACGCCGTCTTCGACACCCGGTTTGCAAAAGCCTCCCCAATCCCCGGGACCGCTTCGTACAACCAAATCTACAACAACCACACATGTCACTCGAGTTCATCAATTGCACTTAATAGTTCAAGCATAACTTCGGTCAAGTAGGTAACCTGGAACGCATACGGAAAACCCATAAGCCCATATCCATATCGTTCGTCCTTGTCGTTCGCCTTCAGCTTCAAGTCAGCGACACGTTGTTCTATGACGCCCGACAGGGACTCGTGGGTGGCCTCGTACACAATCCTGCCCCAGGGGTAATCAAGAAATCGATCAACGTTCTCTACAAGCTTCACAATCCACCCTCGTATCGCTTTCCTGGGTTCTCCCCCCAGCAGAACTCCTTCGACGATGAGGAGGAGAGCGATCTTAAAACGCCTTCACGCACTCGGCTCCTTCAAGATGGAGTTCTTGAAGGCGTTCTCTAGCTCACTCACCTTCATGTTGTCCGTTCCAAATAAGTCCTTGAGAGCCTTCTTTGTCTTCTTGTCATCCTCCATCTATGTGTCTTCCCCCCGAACTCGACCACACTGCAGCCCAGCAACGAGCGCAAACTCCTTGATAGAGAATCGCCGGAGCTTGTCTTGAAGCATGTACCAAGTCTCCCACTTCTTTTCTGCCACAAGCTGCCGTTGTAACACGTAATGCAGTAGTTGCGACGAGAATTGAACCCGGTTTGCCATTTGCACAATACCCCCAAATTGGCTTCGCAGTAGCTTCTCCCAATCGACGGGGTCAACCCAGTCGTCCAAGTTCATGAGCAGCGATACTTTGGAACAATGGTTGACCCGCCCTCGGAAATGCTTCTCCTCCGGCACTGCAAGTCGTGGCTCCACCTTCTTCGGTGGCCGGACACCCTTCCTCCTCAAATTCTGGGACCGAACCATGTTCTTTCTGCAATTAGGTGGACATGAACATAATCAATATCCACATAAATTCACCCCCCTACTTAGTAAATCTGTCTGCGAGTGTTTCACAAGAAAAGGCCCATGTCACCGTATGGGGTACCCCTTGTCACCCAACAGAATAACTCATGTCATGAATGTCAATTGGCTTCTCCCAATTCTCCTACAGTACCCGTTTATGACAGGGGTTATTCTCCACTCTCACATTCTGGGTTAAAGGACCCGCAACCCTCCCACGCTCATCTTCAACCTCCCTCGCTCTTCTCTGTCAATTCCTCAGATCCCCATACCCCTTTTACCCCACATCTGTATTTCCCCGTATCCCCAATTCCCCACATCACCGTTAACCCAAATCCCCAATTTCCGAATTTTCTCCATTCCCAAATTGCATGCCTTTCAACGAAACAATGGAAGAATGCAAATGAAGTGGGGAAGATTACAAATTAAGTAAAGATTCAGAGTAGTAGAGATGGGTGAGGACGGATTTCAATAATCAATTGAGTTGTACCTGTTTTCCTGCGCCTTCCTCTCCGGTACGGGCTTCTCCGGCGTCTTCCTCCCTTCTCCGGCGGCTTCCTCCCTCTCCGGTACGGGCTCTCATCTTTCCCTTCAGTTCACAACCGCCTCCCTTCTTGCCCTTTATTAATATTCGGTCTCTCTCTCTCTCCCCTTCCCTTGGGTAGGTGGTTTTATTCCCCAACTGCAATGAATGCAAGTTACTTTTGCTTTTCCTTTCTTTACCTTTTATTTTCGAGAGACACAATTATATTTTTTAAAGTAGGTCAAAGTAATTGTGCAACCAACTGCCACCCTGAAAGATTCCTTTTCTATTGTCGTTTTGTTATTTTGTCCCAGTATCGGGTCACGTCTTTGCATGCACATGTCACCTGACAGGTTTTTTCGTGTCACTATTCAATGTCTCATATTCATACGTATAGTCTAAATGACCCATGTCACCCCTTTTAATCCTCGTGTCATCTAACAACATATACCTTGTCACCAAATTGGATAGATACATGTACCTACACTGTCAAGTTTAACATGTCCGCATACCTACTAAAATATCCAAATGTTCACATTCGACAACTACCAAGTTTCGCAAAATATCCAAATGTTCTACTTCAACTATTACAGGAGGGTGTTATGATTGGAAGCAAGTGTTCTACTCCAAAGTCTAGCATCCGAGTCGACCATGGAATACCCCAACAGCTAGCATCTGGCGGTATGCCTCAATGTACGTGTCGTCCAATCGATCGAAGGTCGGGGCGGTCTCCAGCAGGAGCTGTATGAATCTAATGGTGTACGGGCCACAATCACCGCTGCAATGGGGAACAATCGGTCAGAACACGGACACCGATTCCACATCCAATGAAACGAAATTGAACCATGTGATCCAACTTAACTATGCTTGTTCTGTGGAAGGCTCTTGTCCCGGCGAATGGCAAACGGCGTGGGGACCTTATCCGCATACTTCACCTTCAGATCGGGGTGTGCCCGCATGACGACAGGGATAAGGCTTGTCACATGCATTAAGAGGGGCTGGAGCTGGCGTTCCGTCACGATGTGGACGTCGCAGTCATACACCCTGGCCTCACACTCCTTCAGATCGATTGCAAGCGCAACCCAATGTTTGTTCCTTATGTTGAAGGGGCAGAGGATAAGGTCCGTACCTGACCACGGTCGCCCCAACGGCTTCGGAGACCGGCTATCTAAGTACGCCATCAATGCATCACTAGGGTGGTACGCTTTGGGGCTGGCGATGTACTCCTTCCATTCCCGCGGTAGATAAATTCCCGTCAAGCACGTATCCACAACGATGGCTCGACTGCCAATGTCAGCCGCTCTGTCTGCGACCGCTTTGCGCAGAAGGTAGCAACACTCCTCCATCTCTTGCATGAAGTGAACCGCAATTACAATCCAAAATCCTAACCGTGAAATTTGATAGGTGACAAGTGTTCATACCACTGTGCCAAACCAATCTTGGGGTTTCTTCAGGCGGTTGAGTAACTCCTTCATCACATCCACACCGCAAGGTGACTTGCGCACCTCCACGTCCCCACTGCACGGTAAGTTTCTGTCAGGTATAGTGGACGTTCAACTATCTACCTTCGTCGTCTATCCGAGAGTAAGACACATAAGTTACATACCTTGCGAGCCAACTTGTCATGGCGTCCTTGTCCGTCGCGGACACAATTCCTAGCTCAACAGCATCAGCGGGACACACTGGCTACCTTCTGGGCTCGCGGTTTCTTGGCCGGGGGAGCCAGCTCCTCTCCAACACCCTTCCTCATCTTCTTCGCCCCCTTAGATGCATACACCTGCGCTACCCGGGGCTTCGCCCTATCATCACCTTCAATTTTGTTTCCCCCTTCATCCGGACCAGACCCCTTCAAACCAGCCTCTCCCAACTGCAAACATATCAAACTTCAGCTAAGATTGACACTATCCCTTGTCACATAACAGATATACTCATGTCGTACAACTACATTGTCCATGTCACCATTAATTGATAGAACAAAACCTACATCCTTGCTCTCTCTTGCCGCCCCATCCCCTACCTTGAGGGATTCACCTTCAGCTAGCTTGTCCCCGACATCAGATTGCTTGTCCCCTGCCTTGGTCTGAAAAAATTTCGTGTCAGTTGCCATAAACGTTCATGTCACAGATATAATTTTCCTTGTCACCTTTTTTTCATAAATAAACCTTACCTCCTTGGTCTTTCCTTCCCCCCCATCCCCTGCCTTGACAGATTCGGCTTCATCATGCTTGTCCCCGACATCATCATCAGCTAGCTTGCTCTCTCCTGGCCCCCCATCCCTTGCCTTCACAGTATGAACTTCAACGTGCTTATCCCCGCCATCATCCACTTCAGTTCCCTTCTCAACATCAGCTCCAAACTGCAAATGAAATCAACATTCAATTAGGCCTCAAACTTTCCAGTGTCACTTAACATAACAAATCATGTCACACAGCTACATTCTTCTTGTCACACTGGATCGATAAATTCTTGTGATGTTTACCAACAACTTACCATACCACCTTGTCCACCCTCACCGCCTTCATCCGCAATTGACTTTATCAAATCATCAAGTTCAACCTGTAAAAAACAAATTAACGTTTGATATTGGATCCCCGATTTCAAGCAGGACTAAACATTGAAACGGATATCACGCAAAAACAAACTTACAAACTCATCCCGTTTTTTCTCATCGCCAGCTTGTTCTTTATGGGTTGCTTCTTGCCAGGCTGTCCCCTTACATTGACCATCCCGCAGCTCAGTCACGGCCACCTCCAATAATTTCAGCTGCAGGTCAACAAATTCGTACTTCATATCACCATAAGGTGACAAAATTCAACACAAGCATTTTATTACGTGACAACTGTGATGAGTAATCAACACCCAACAAATGTAAATTCACACTTCACATCAGACTAAGGTCACCTAATTAACTTCTAAACAAACACATATCAGACTAGGCCCCCCTCAATTTCATAGCAGTTTCGTTCAATATCTACACTACGTGTAACTTGTCCAATTTCACGTGTTAGTAGTCCATTTACCCTTGTCACCACAATTCTCCAGAGTCTCCACAAAACGAATATATGGGAATTAATTGCGTACCTTTTCATCTATTTTCTCCATCCTTGTTGATATTGTCTCAAACTTGTTCATAACTTGTTCCAGAGTCTTCGCCACGTCCTCCACCCAGCCGTCCTTCTCATTGCCTCCTCTTCGCGTCTTTGGGGAGCTCCCACCAGGGGCTTCGAAATGTGTCAGGAAGGGTGCTACTAGGTCTTCGAAGAGGGGGTCGGACTTCTCATCATCGTAGACACAGTCATCCATCAACTCCAGCTCAGCCTCCTCTGGTATGAGTATTGGGTTATCGTCAATCTCAATGGCCTCCTCTCCCTCAGCTTCAGTGCAGCTGGCTATATCAGCATAAGCTAGGTTCTCGTCCTTGAGGGTCCATCTTATGCAACGAGGGAAAGCCATGGTCGACACCTTCGACGCAAACCGGACCCCCCATTTTGGCATGGATTCCAACAACCAAATCTGCACCGCATCCCCACTCAAATTAATACATTTTCAGCATATGAATTACAAAATGATCATGGGTGGGGTCGAGAAGATTACCTGAAAGGATAGCGGATAACCCATCAGGCCATAACCATTGCGCTTCTTTCGATCTTCTGCCTTCAACTCAGCCTTCCGGCGCTTTACGGCGCCGTCGAGCGAGACGTGTGTTGCAGCATAGATGACCCGCCCCCATGGGAATGCCAAAAACCGATCCACATTCTCCACCAACCGGACGATCCAGCTCCGCAGCCCCTTCCTCTGTTTCTCCCCTAACAACACGCCTTCCATAATGTACAGAAGCACTAGCTTGAATCGTCTTCGCGGGCTCCGCACCACCAACATTGAGTTCTTCAGCTCGCTCTCCAGGTCACCGACCGTCATCTTCTCGTTTCCAAAAAACTCCTTGATAGCTTTCTCGTCGTCCTCCATGTCACTAGCTCTTGGTTGACTGCTACGCAGCCCGGTAACTAAGGCAAACTCCTTGAGGGAGAACCTCCGGGGCTTCCCCTTAATCCGGTACCAGGTCTCCCACTCCTTATCGCTCGCAAGCTGGCGCTGGAGTGCATAATGCACCATTTGTGAAGAAAATTTCACGCGGTGCGCCAACTGCACAACCCCACCCAGCTCGGAGTCAAGGAGCTTCTGTCAGTCGCCAGTGTCAACATAGTCATCGATGTTGTTGAGCATCGACAGTCTTGAGCCCTGGTTCACCCGAGCCCGGAAGTGCCTCTCTTCCGGGACTACGTATTCAGGCTCCCGATTCTTTGACCTCAGATTCTTCGTTCTCACCATTTCTTTCCTGCAATTTCCATCAGACCAACAAAGTCACTTTACAAATTATATTTATCTCCCTCCGTCACCTAACAGACTAACCCATGTCACTGTACCCCTGTCACTCAAGGTGAAACCCATGTCACCCCTTATGAATCGGAAGCGTATAACCAATACCTCAAACCTCCTTCAATCGGCCACCTACGACATCCACATATCCCAATTTCCACACCTCGTCACCCAATTTCAAAATGGAAACCCTTGTCACCCAATTTCAAACCCCTGTCACCCAATTTCGGAACCCTTCTCTCCAAAATGGAAACACCTGTCACCCAATGTCAAACCCCTGTCACCCAATTCGAACCTCAAACCACCAATTTCCCCTATCCATAGTTCCCCGACCGTTGCCCTAACCCATTCGGAAAACCACTGTCACCCAATTGGAAACCCTAACCACCGATTTCCCCTTTCCATACCTGAAAACCACCCATGCCACCACCGCCCACCATTCTCCAAACACGAAAACCACCACCCCGACCCACCATTCAGGCCACCATTGCCCTAACCCCTTCACCCACTGCTTCCCCGACCCACACCCGCACACAGTACCACCAAAGGGATAAAAGTAAAAGGGCGTACCTGATCTTTGTCGTGGCTGATGTGTACTTTCCGGCGACGGTGGACCTACCCGCTCTCTCTCCTTTGTTGTTCCTCTCTCGAAGCGGCGCCTCTGCAACTGCCGAAGAAGAAACCGCCCTCTCTCTCTCTCTTTCTATGCGTCGCTGCAACTGCCGATGAAGATGAAGAAGCCCCTCTCTCTCTCTCTCTCTCTCTCTCTCTCTCTCTCTCTCTCTCTCTCTCTCTTTGCTATCAGTGTGTTTTGAAACGGGAGAGAGAGTTGTGATTGGATTGGCATTTACTAACCCTCCCCCTATTTCTCCTTCCCGCCCTGTCTCTCTTCACTAGGCAATGATGCCTTTAATTTAATTTTCTTTTTTTTTTTGGCAAAATAACATAGGATAACCGGTTTTTTTTGGGGGGGGATTTACCTTGACATTTTTGCAAATTTTGAGCAAAAATGGCATTTTTGCAAATTTTCCCAAAAGGCTGGCATTTTTGCAAAGATTTTTGGAATTGTGGTATTTACTACCATTTCCTCTAAAAAAATCCGAAAAAGAAAAAAAAAAGAACAAAGAGTCATTTATCTTATGTTTGCATAATGAGGAAGAATTGGGATTTATGTTGGTTATGAGATACATTGGTTGGGTGTTGAGATTGCATGATATGTGAGATGATGAGATTTGAGATGAGATGATTTTTGAGGTTATTTTGATGATATTGAGAGATGTTGTGCATTTATGAGCTTGATCTATTGAGTTGGTTTGTGTTATGTTTGAAGTTTTGGAAAATACATTTCATTTCCCTTATGTTTCTACCAAGCCCCATTACAACCCCGTCGAATGGAATCTTCTATGAAGGTTTCTATTGAGCGAAAGCCCTCTTGATATCCTTGTTTTTGCATTGACGTATCCAGTGGAGATTTTATGACATAAATGTCAATATTTGAGTTGATGCTTGTATATGGAATTGAGGTGAGTGTGTGTTTAAAGCCTAAACACATGAGAGTGAGAGATACACATTTTTATCCTTGGTAAGGTTGATTTTTGAGCATGCAAGCAACTTGATCCCATATATACATGTTATGACCTTTATATGTTTGGTTATATTTTCACTGTTGATGATGTTGCTTTTGATGAGTAAAGTTGTGAAAGATTTCCTGTGGGATGCGTAGATGATGTTTTTCCTTATGGTTGTTTGAGGACAAGCAAGAGTTATGTGTGTGTGGGGGGGGGGGGGTGATAATGCATATTTCATATAGGCATTAAAGTTGTATCTTATTGCTATTAGGAAGTGGTTTTGTTATGTTTTGAGTCTAGTTCCGTATATTACTTGTGGAGCATTCGCGTTCGGAATCTATGTGTTTTTAGTGTTTATTCTACAGATTTACATTCCGACCTTGAATGGACTTTGGGAAGAGCTTCAGAAGCATGTTTTGGAGCATAGGGAGGCTAAGGAGGAGCTAAGGAAGAGCAAGGAGGCACGACATTGGAATCCGTTGAAGGAAATTGAGGAACATCGAGCACTGCATAGACGGCGTCCGCCGTCCCTTGCACAACGCCCGCCGTGGCCCTGATCCCGGAAATGCGTTTTGGGTCCGAAGAATATTATTTTATATTATTTTCTAGTATTTCCTACTAGGGTTTTGTCGACCCTTGTGAGACCTTTTTAGGTTATTTTCAATTTATTTCTCCGTATGTGTGGCTATTTTGTGAGACTATGAACACCATTAGAGAGAGAAATAATTGGCCTATGAGTTGCTAAACTCATAGTTTTTCTTGTGATTCAAAGACATGGTTGTTTAGATTGTGAGGCTTTGGTTCTATTTGATTATTCATGTTCTTAGTTATCATCTTGTGCTTAATTTATAGTTGTGTTCCTTTTTATGCCTGATCAACATGTTAGGGATTGCATCTTTAGCTATGAATTCGTTGTTGTTTTCTCGATAGCAAACAAAGATATTGATGATAGTGATGTCTCTTTGTCTTTGTAGTGAATGATTTCAATTGATCTATGTTGAGGATATGCGATTAGAGTTGAGTTCGGTATGTGCCTATTAATCTTAATTGTGTAGAGTCAATGTGTCAATTGGTCTTCATTACTTGAGTTCTTAATGCTATTCTTTAGTGATATTGAATAAGATGAGTGAATCTCTGCGGATCTCTCAACTTTAGTCGAGTAGACCTAGGAATATGAATAATTGATAGATCAATCCGAGGACCATGAATTCCAAACATTGTCAGAGAATTACAGGTGAAATGTTCTTTCTGCTTTGATATCTATTTGCTTTGTGATTTACAATCTGGTTACTTTTACATATTTGCTATTTGTCAAGAATCATTGCTTTGCTATAAGAGTGCTTGTTTAGAGTTATTGAATAGGAAATCGCTTCTCCCTATGGGATTGACACCGAACTTCATCGCTATACTAGTAGTTATTTGGTTTATCAAGTGATTGATTGCCTAACCTATTGATTGTGTGTTTAAGTTTAGATTTTATTACTATTTGGTAAAGCGCGAAAGTGTCAACGACATTTGCCCCGCACCAAATTCTTGGTGCCGGTGCCAGGGAGAAGAAAGGAGTTTGCTTTTCTTTAACTTTTTCAATTACTCTTTACTTTAAGTCTGTTGTATCTTTGTATGGTTCAAACCCACATGGAGAAGCGATTTCCTATTCAACAACGACGTTCGACCCGCACTAGTGGGTTTTACCAACACTTCATAAAACTTACCATTTGGCTTTGGAGGCACTTTTATGTCACATAAAGCTCCTAAAGCATAGTGTAAATCCTCTACCCCAACTTCCCGCCCCACAACCCCGCCGCACAAAATTATTTTACCATTAAATTAATATTAAAATTTTTTAAAAATATATATATTTAGCTTCTACATACTTATTATAATATATTTGAAAAAAAAATCTTCAAAAACCAACTTACACAAATTATAATAATTCAAAAGAGATAGAAAGATTTTTTAAATTTTAAAAAGATGTTGTTTTACTATATTTTTTTTAAAAAAAAAATTATAATTCGTTTTTTTAAGATTTTTTTTTCAAATATGTTATACTAAGTATGTAGAAGCTAAATATATTTTTAATTTTTTTTAATATTAATTTAATGGCAAAATAGTTTTATGGGGCGGGATTGTGGGGCTGGAAGTTGGGGCAGAGGATTTACACTGTTTAAAGCAACCCTCCCACTTCTATCACTCTACTTGAATTCGATGTTTGATATCATTGTTTAAACCTCCGTCACTTTATATCACCTACCCCAAATATTTAAAACTGACTTTCTTCTTTATGCCATCATACATCAACTTCACATTATTATCCTTATTTTCAAAAACTTCCCTCCAAATATCCAAATTACTACCAATCCATACCCTCATCTCATCCACCAACATAATATCATCGACAAATAATATATACACCACATCCATCACTACGTAAAGTGGAATGAGGTTATGGGAGATCCTTGGTGCAATCCAACTTGCATAGGAAAGTGTAGTTGCACAAATCTGCACCTTCTTCCTTCTCGGCATCGATCGATCACCTGCATAGAAGGAAAGGAAGAGGCGGGGCTCGCTCCCCGGAGAAGCCTCCGACGCTCAAGTCAGAGAGTGTGCTGGCTGTCGGGAAAAAACCTCCCCAAACCCTAGTTTATCACCCATATATATAATGGAAGTTAAGGTTGAAATAAATGTTACCTGGTAAAAGACAATTGTGCCCTCAAGTTCCATACCAGCTTACTTTAGCCTTATCAATTGCCCCTCGGGTTTCCTCTTCACGACTTAGTGATGAGGAAAGACGAATATTTTGGTTCTCGTCACTTTCTATGATCGGAGACTACTAGTAATGCTTGGCCCTTGCCCTCATTGTGTCCTGCAAGCTTTTGTATTCCCAACCGATCGAATAACACAATATAATATAACTGGTGCGTCGCTGACTAATCGAATGAAAGTTATTAAACGTTTTTGGCCTTAAGTGAGAGGTAGTGTTTGTTGATGACATTCATGATTAACCTTTGTTTATGATTGATGATTCTATTGGTTAAGAGCTGAACATTTCGTCTTTAATGATGCTCTTATCACATGATTTTGATATCTGCTAGCCCTTAATGGGGTTATTATGGCCTAAAAATTGGCTTTTAATTTATTGGCCGTAAGCGGCGATCTGTTGGCCATAAGTGGCGATCTTTTGGCTTGAATTGGCTTTCGTTTGGCCTTAAATGGCGATCTCATGGCCTGAATTGGCTTCCGTTTGGCCTTAAGTGGCGATCTCATGGCCTGAATTGACATCCGTTTGGCCTTAAGTGGCGATCTCATGGCCTGAATTGGCTTTCGTTTGGCCTTAAGTGACGATCTCATGGCCTGAATTGGCTTCCGTTTGGCCTTAAGTGGCGATCTCATGGCCTGAATTGGCTTCCGTTTGGCCTTAAGTGGCGATCTCATGGCCTGAATTGGCTTCCGTTTGGCCTTAAGTGGCGCTCATGGTCTGAATTGGCTTTCGTTTGGCCTTAAGTGGCGATCTCATGGCCTGAATTGGCTTCCGTTTGGCCTTAAGTGACGATCTCATGGCCTGAATTGGCTTCCGTTTGGCCTTAAGTGGCGATCTCATGGCCTGAATTGGCTTCTGTTTGGCCTTAAGTGGCGATCTCATGGCCTGAATTGGCTTCCGTTTGGCCTTAAGTGGCGATTCATTTAAGTAGATCTACACTCGCAGAGTCGATAGATGTCGGGCGTATACTCTCGGCTTTGATTTGTATGTCATCCATATTAATACATTGACAAAGTAGATGCCGACCTTGCTCAAGGGCATCGGTTGTATGCTCATTGAAGCGCCAATTCATGACTTTGTAGCTTTGACCCTTAACTAGTTTATGATTGCATTACTAAAGCATCATATCCTTGAGTTGTCCCTGAAGGTTGGTATCAACCTTGCCCCAATGTGGTACGCGACACCGGGTCTCGTGGGCATGTCTCTGCTTCGTTTAGCATCAAGGTCGTTGCTTTGTGCTTATGTCGTAGCCTCTATTGTTACCTATACAAGAATAGCAAAGCAAGCAGAGAAAGCCAAAAAGACAAACAGGAGACACTAACCATCTCTCGGACGATACGAACAGGGATTTGATCAATTAGGATCGACCACATAATCAGTCCAAGTAACATGGATTTGTATAGTTCACTCTTCCGTTCAAACTCATCCATATATTGGCGAAATATTGTCATGAAAATCGGATGAACAACGAGCAAATAGGAATTAACGCGGATCACATTCTAAATATATACAGTTGCTTTAGGAATCCAATATTAACAGCTTTGACTAGCAATTCAAGAAGAATTTAGAACCCACTAAGTCACAACAACAAAGGTTTAATATATGTTAAGCACGTTTTATTGTTATCAATTAAGAGGTAAATAATATATCACCATTAAAGAAAATGTCTCACCCTAATTTAACAGTTCAAAGCACTAATTTCACGGTTAAGGCCAAAATTAAAAGGCACATTATAAATTATAATTTGACCACACATCCGTTAGAATGAACAAGCCAAATAAAACACTAATTAGACCAAAATTAAATGGCATACTAATTTAACCGTTAGAATCAACAGGCCTAATAAAACACTAATTAGTTGTGTAATTAAGCGCATAGTCAATTGAATTGACGGTTACCAAAGAATTATCACACACCTTAATTTGCATCTTCTACCGAGGGCGGCGGCGAAGGACCCTTAATGGCGGATCGAGGTGCGTTTTCGGTGTGGGGCGATGGTGCGGGAGGACCCCTCACTGCCCCTGGTGTCAAGGCGTCATCGATCGCCGGTGACTGAGGAGTCATGGGTGCGCGTGAGGTAACACGGTTGCGCTGCAGGCGACGAGGAAGAAGGCGCATAGGGCCTCATGTGGTCCGGGCTCGAGACTTCGGCGATGTCTTGATTATCCGATCGTGGGCAGACAGTGGTCGCTCGACGGGGATATAATCGAGGAAAGAGAAGATCTTTTGGTTGCAGTCGGCAGAGGGGAGGGTGTAATCGCAGGCCGCCGGATTCGTGGATTGCATCTTCAAATTTGTAGACATCTCTCCTGCCCGAGGAAATAACGCCGAGCAGCATCTTCCGATCCAAAAAACAAATGTACAATCAGCCAAAGCCCAAGCGCCGCCTCCACCACCGAACCTTTCTTCTTCTTCTTCATCTTCCTAGTCAGCTTCAGGATCTGGATTCTCTGATGCCTTGGCCTTTTGTATTGCCAGCAACACCTAGCCATGCTTGGATTCAGTCGTTCCTTCTTTCTCATAGATTTCTTCATTGCTTTGTTGATTAATCTAGCCATGCTTGGATTCATTCGATCCTTCTTTCTCATAGATTTCTTCATTGCTTTGTTGATTAATTGGGAGATTCGATCTTATGGCTTTTTGATCGAAGTCCCCACGGACGGCGCCAAATGTAGTTGCACAAATCTGCACCTTCTTCCTTCTCGGCATCGATCTATCACCTGCATAGAAGGAGAGGAAGAGGCGGGGCTCGCTCCCCGGAGAAGCCTCTGACGCTCAAGTCAGAGAGTGTGCTGGCTGTCGGGAAAAAACCTCCCCAAACCCTAGTTTATCACCCATATATATAATGGAAGTTAAGGTTGAAATAAATGTTACCTGGTAAAAGACAATTGTGCCCTCAAGTTCCATACCAGCTTACTTTAGCCTTATCAGAAAGTACTCTATATTCCCTTTGGTTGTATGAGCCCTACTTAATGCACCATCATACATTTTTCAAACCAACTTGCATTGGTATGGTACCTTTTTCGTTTTCAAGCATTCCTAAATAAGATCCATTGACACTATATCCAACTCAACAAAAACCATAAGCAAATACTTTTTCCATTCTCTACATTTCTCTACCCACTGCCTCATCAAATGCATAACTTATGTGTCGACTCACATAAAAATAAATTGATTATTGAATACACAGATAAGACTTCTCATTCTTAGTTGAATCACTTTGCATAATACCCACCGCCTCATCAAATGCATGACTTATGTGTCGACCTTTTTCTTGTAAAAACAAATTAATTATTGAATACACGGATAATACTTCTCATTCTTAGTTGAATCACTCTCTCCAATGTTTTCATTATGTGTGTTGGCTGGGGTGAAGAGGGTGGGAGAGGTGGAGATTTTCGGGATGTTTGGGTGAAGGTGGACGGGGTGGAAGGAGAGAGGTGGAGGGGAGATTTTTTTTGGAGGGTTGCGATGGGGGTGGGGTACTACCTTTCTTATCTTTTTTACTTTAATTGAAGGTTAAAATGGTAATTTCCTCAAATACCATAAAAAAATCTCATATTACCCAAACATCTACGAGATTCTTTTCAAAACGGTTTTTCTATCCTATATCCCAAAGACATAGGATAAGAAACTCAACTGGAAAATATTTCTTCTAGATACACCTTATTTAACCATTTTTAATTAAATTATGGGATTTATCCAATTTCTTTTAAGGTTTTTTTTCCCAATAAATTTCATTCCACCTCTTCCGTCTCAAAATTGTATTTATCTCATCCATTCTAAAAATAATCTTCATCATCCAAAATTTCATCATCGACCAAATTCTAAATAAAACCCCAGAAATTTCATCATCGACCAAATTCTAAATAAAACCCCAGAAGTTGTTTTGGGCCCATTTTATATAAAGCCTAATCACCAATGTTAAACAATTAGGCCCAAATACAAATGTAGTACGTAGATAACCTCGCGAATTCGTTAAACCCCTAACCTTACGGCCGGAACTGTCTCTACTGTCCTGTCGGCAATCGCTCTGTGTTTATTCTCCGGCGGCTTTCGTACACGGCCTTTCGTTGCCATCCCTGCTGGTGCGTGCTCTTACTCGGCCTATTCTCTTTTATATTGCTGTTTTTCACTATTAGGTTTTCAGTTTGAACACTTTTATGTTTCTCCGATGATGGCGTTTCAGGTCATCATTTGTGTATTAGACCCTTCGTTTATTGTTTACTTTTAGTTAGGTTATGCTGATCTAGGTACTTTTTTTTTTACCTCTCCTTTTGTAGATTGCTGAGATAATCTCTCTTAATAGACCTTCTTTCACCAAGGACAGGAGATTATGGATGTTAGCTTAGAGAATGTGGAAGAATCCATGTGTTTAAGGTAAGAGCAACTGTTATTTTCTTTTTAAGTTTCTATTGCAATTCAATGGACGCTTGTTCTGTTTACTTTTCACGTTTAGAAACCCCTTTCTGTAAGGGGTTTGATTATGCCACATAAATTTGATGGTGGTCTATGGTTTCGTCTGATGTTTTGTTGCCTTTTAACATTTTTCTCCCGCCTGTGTTCTTTAGCACCAGTGCTGGTGACAGTAATGCACTAATTTTGCCCGGTAAGAAGAAGACCAATAATGCAGAGAAGACTCAGGTTCATAGAAATTTAACTTTTTTAATTACCATTTATTTGTCCTAATCACTTTGCTGAAATGCGTTCATTCTTCTCTGTAGAATTCTGCAAAAATTCAAACTACCAAGGGGGAAAAATTGACGAAATCCCAGAAGAGGAAGTTAAAAAAGTTGGAGGTGGGTGTGTCTGTATTTGCCTTAATTCAAGGCGTTCAAACATTTGTTAACTTTATTTGGATTCCGGTTGTATTCATTTTATGTGCTTGTTGCTTATGTAGACCTTTATTATAGCTAAAACAACTTGTATTGAATCCTGCAGGAAGAGAAGGCAACGAAACAGCTGCTTTCAAAAAGTGTTGAAATTTTAGAGTAAGTCAGTACCACCCTCTCCCGGTTCCTGATAGCTAGTGTGATTTATCTTGTTGATTACAAGTGTTTGAATGTGCAATTTTAGGAAATGTAAGATCAAAGAAGAAGTGTACAAATTGTTGTCTTCCTCTCGGAAGCTTGGTCAGGTTATTGTACACTATAGTCTTTGCTGTAGTCCAGTTTTTCCCAGGAAGCTGTTTCCCTTAAAATGTGTCTTATCTGAAACTTCTAGGCTGAAACTTCAAAGGAGAAACGGAGAAGGATAATGGAGTTTTCTCAGGCTGGTTTGGAAGTACCATGCATTGATAGGCACACAAAGACCAAGTTTTCGGATGATGATTCCAGTATAAACGAACCTGAAGATGAAGCTCATCCACCGCAGATTTATAAGGATAGATGCAATGTCTTGAAACCTTTGGTTGAGGAGGAAGCTGTAAACAAAGATTGTAGAATGCTAGATTCTTCAGTGGTGCCACTTTGTGAACATGAGGCAGAGGGCAATATCTCTAGTACTGTGTCCTTAACTGAGGGAACTAGTGAAGAGCAGTATTACCCATCTGTTGGAGTAACTGGTAGTGCTTTATCTGTAAATTCGTCTTTGTGCACTAAGAAGGAAAATATTTATGCAGCGGTAAGAAATTCTCCATTTACTATGAAAATTGCAGACTGTAATTATATAAATTTGGAGCTGCTAGTGCTTTTTTCCTACAGTGAGTCCTTTATGGCTGATGCAGATGCATATATTGAAGAAAAAAAACTTTAATGATCACATATTTCAAAACTATTTCATACTGAAGATGTTCATGTAATTGAATTCAATAAAACCCTTTGTTGTCAATGATTGCATAAACTCATTTTTCAAGAATTGAAGCTATATTTTCTGTAAGAAGGTTAGAATTAATTCACTTGCTAAGGCTTGACTCTAGCAGCAGTTCTGTGTCTCTGAAAATCTGTACATCAAAATTTTACTAAGCTTCTCATTGGATCCTAAGCAGTTCTGTAACTCTAAGCATGTTTATTTACTTGGGTCTTGCGGTTTATTGAATTCATATTTGATAACTTGGCTTGTTTTAGGATGAAGTTGGTGGCACTCCAAAAGATAACTTTGGGAGAACAAACTTTGTTGAAAATCATTCAAGCCAGGGAGCACTGAGTGTACCAACTGTAGTACACGTATTGAGGCCAGAAGAGGTGGAAAGCAACAGGAAAGATCTGCCTATTGTTATGATGGAGCAAGAGATAATGGAAGCTATAAATGAAAATATAAGTGTGATTATATGTGGTGAAACTGGTTGTGGAAAGACTACCCAAGTGCCACAGGTATGTCTATTTTGTGTCTGTATAGTTGATACATTGACCGTATTTCATCTTTTTGAGCTGCTTTCTACTTTGCTCTCATCTTCTTGTTGCAGTTCCTCTATGAAGCCGGCTTTGGTTCAAAACTATGCAGCGAACGAAGTGGTATCATTGGTGTGACCCAACCTCGCCGAGTTGCTGTGCTTGCTACTGCCAAAAGGGTAGCATTTGAGCTTGGTTTTCGTCTTGGTAGGGAAGTGGGGTTTCAGGTCCGATATGACAAGAGGATTGGAGAAAACTGTGCCATCAAGTTCATGACTGATGGAATTCTGCTTCGGGAAGTCCAGGTTTTAGTTACATCATCTATCCTCTTATTTTCAGTTTATTTAGTTGGGAGGACATGTTGGTGGGAAAATCTGGATTCTGTAGTGGAACTTTCCAAATTGTAGTGAATGAGATGAAATATTAAAGTGCATTATTAGGGGGTAGGAGCATGCGAATTGCTGTAAGTATAAACTATAATCCATCTCTATACAAAATATTGCACCACTTGGCATTCCATACTCTTGCCAAGTATAGTATACCCACTATCTCCAACAAAAAACCAAGCAATTTGATAATTTTCCTTTTTCCTTTTTTATTTTACTAAATTTAAAGTGTTTTTTTCTTAATGCGTGTTATATTCTATATAAAAATAGATATATATGCAAATTTTCAAACGCACACACACATATATATTATTTTATATAACAATATATAACAATATATACCATATACATTTAATAACAGTTAGCCGTGAATTTCATGGGAAAGTGTATTAGTTAATCGTTACAAAGATAAATCAGAGCCTCTTATTAAGGTTAATGGCTCATGATGCGATTTTGATTAACCTCACCTATTTATTCATATTGACATATCCTTGACTTTGGCATGATGTTCTACTATTGAAGACGGGCCTGGTACCTGATGTCCAATGAAGCTGACTTATTCTATACTGACTTCTCTCTTTTTATTTGCAGGGTGATTTCTTACTAAAGTGTTACTCTGTTATAATTTTAGATGAAGCTCATGAAAGAAGCTTAAACACTGATATTCTTGTTGGGATGCTTTCTAGGGTTATAAGGCAGAGGCAGGTATAGTTTAAAGCCTTTATCCGAATTTCTTGTATTATCATGATGCTTATCCCTGTTTTTTTTTCCCTTTTGTTTTCTTCTGTTCTATTTTGATTCCTTGGAATGTAATATTTGGTTTCATGTTAGGCTATATACGAGGAGCAGCAAAACAAGGTGCTTTCAGGAGAGATCATTGATCCTAAAGATAGAATTTTTCCATTAAAACTTATACTCATGAGTGCTACTTTGAGAGTGGAAGACTTCACTTCGGGTGGAAGGATATTCCATAAACCCCCGCCTGTTGTAGAAGTTCCTACTCGGCAGTATCCAGTAACCATTCACTTCTCAAAGAGGACGGAGACTATAGACTACGTAGGTCAAGCCTATAGAAAAGTCTTGTCAATTCACAAGAAGCTGCCTCCTGGTGGCATACTAGTGTTTGTCACTGGTCAGAGGGAAGTAGAGTACCTGTGTGGTAAGCTCCGTCAGACATCAAAAGATCTCGTTGAGAAGAGCAGAGTTGATGCGAATGAGTTGAGCATAGATACGAACTTGAATGAGATTGATGGATATGACATGATGGAAATTAATGATGCACTGGAAGTCGAAGAGAAATCAACCCAACAGCGGAGTGACAGATTCAGTTTGTATGATGAATCTCACGAAGAAGTAGGTGATGAAGAATCGGATTTTTCCTACCATTCTGAGTCGGATAGTGATCTAGAATTTGAAAGTGACACTCAAACTTTGCCAGCCAAGAATTTCGGGGATGATGATCTTGCTGAAGTTTTAGGAGAAAATGGTAGTCTTGAGGCTCTCAAGGCTGCGTTTTCTGCATTGGCTGGAAAAACTTCATCAAAGCTTGAGGTTGAGGATAGGCAAAACAGTCCGGTGACAGAAGTTGGATGCTGCAATGAACCTGTGCCAAGCTTGGCGAACAAAAGAGGGGAAAATGATAAGTACGTTGGTCCAATGTGTGTTCTTCCTCTTTATGCTATGCTTCCTGCAGCTAATCAACTTCGTGTTTTTGGTAATGTGAAAGAAGGAGAAAGGCTAGTTGTTGTTGCTACCAATGTGGCAGAAACCTCTTTAACCATACCTGGAATCAAGTATGTTGTTGACACTGGTAGGGAAAAGGTGAAGAAGTACAATTCAACCAATGGTATCGAATCATATGAAATACAGTGGATAAGTAAAGCGTCAGCTTCCCAGCGTGCAGGAAGAGCTGGAAGAACAGGACCTGGCCATTGTTATCGCCTTTATTCTTCAGCAGTCTTCAGTAATATCTTTTCTGACTTCTCATGTGCAGAGATATTAAAAACACCAGTTGACGGTGTTGTACTTCTAATGAAATCCATGGGCATCAGCAAGGTATGTTTATCAATAGTTCAGATCTTTTGTGACTCATTTTATGCATATTCAACGTGGATAACCTCCCATGAATGAAGGCCTATTATCAGCTGATGACGAATAAGACACTATTTGTCCTCACAGGAGTTCTATGTAGTCATCTTCTTCTACTTGCATATACATGTTTTACTGTTATGAGCTTTTGGTATTGATGTTCCTTTTCAGTTTTCACAAACCACGAGATGTAAGAGTAGCACGTCTGACCTCCTTATTTCATGAGTTCATACGGATATTATTCTGCAATATCTGATTTGTTATTATTTATTATTTTCCCTCATCTCCTATCATCATGTGGTTACAAGCTTCCTAACTTGTCACATGTTTGATGTTTCAATATGACTTAGGTTGCTAATTTCCCATTCCCCACTCCTCCCGATGTTGCATCCTTGGAAGAAGCAGAGCGTTGCCTAAAGGCTCTTGAAGCATTGGATCAAGAGGGAAGGCTGACTTCTCTGGGGAAAACCATGGCACAGTATCCCATGAACCCTCGGCATTCACGGATGCTCCTCACTGCCATAAATGCATTGAATAAAAAGAAACATGATGTCCGATCAAATCTGGTTCTAGGATATGCCATTGCAGCTGCGGCTGCCTTGAGTGTGTCAAATCCCTTTTGCTTACAATTTGAAGGAAGCCTTCGAAATTCAGACAGCCAGGAGCAGGATGGGAAAACTGCAGATAAGCAGCAAAAGTTAATGAAAAAGAAACTAAAAGAGACTGCAAAGCTTTCCCGGTAGGGCCGGAAATGGGGGTCGGATATCCAATTCACCCGCTCCACCCGCACCATTTTTGCGGGTGAAAACCCGCAAAAAGCGGGTGACGGGTGATGCGGATGACGGGTGAAGTGGGTGACGGGGCGGGTATGGATGATGATTTGTCATCCAATACCCGCTCCAATAACCCGCCCCATAACCCGCCCCATTAACCCGCACCAACAATCACCCAATAAGAATCCAATAATCCAATTAATCTATGATTTTACTTTTTTACCTCTTAAAAAACTCATAAATTTCTTACCTTTGCTATCATTTTCTCACGTTGATTTTATATTGTGCTATTATATTTGATTTTATATTGTTATTAGATTCTGTATTTAATTATAACTATGACTTTCTATATTGTGTTTATATTGTTATTAGTTAATCCATAAATGCTACTATATTGTTATCTTATTGCAGATATTCTCATCTTTTTATTTTATTTTCTAAATTATGTATTTCCACGTATTGTTGGACTAGATCTCGAAATATTTTTTATTTTACAAGTTGTAAATTTTCTACGAATGGTTGAACTTAAACTTGATAGACTAGTATAAGTTTCTAAGGTATATATTTCATATAATATTTGAAACTGAAAGTGTTTGGTTCGTCTTATTGGATATCCAATAATCACCCGCTCCACCCGCTCACCCGCACGGGTTGGATGCGGGTGAAGGATTTGCGGGTGACGGAGCGGGGCGGGTGGAGGTTTATACTTGCGGGGCGGGTGATGGATTGGAGATTTTCACCCATAACCCGCCCCATTTCCACCCCTAATTCCCGGGCCAAGTTTTCAAACATCAACAGTGATGCCTTGACTGCAGCTTATGCTTTGCAGTGTTTCGAGCTTTCTCCGAACCCATCAGAGTTCTGCACGGACAACGCACTGCATGTTAAAACAATGGAAGAAATGTCAAAGCTGAGAAAACAGCTACTCCAATTAGTATTTCAGTCTTCCATCAGTGGTCTGATGGAGGAGTATTTATGGTCAGGAGGAACTCGAGATGCAGTTGAAAATGCTTGGAGGGTTTCCTCCGAGAGGAATCCCCTATCTCCAGTTGAGGAGAACCTCTTATTGGGTGCTATCTGTGCCGGTTGGGTAGATAGAGTTGCCAAACGTGTTAACAGATCAAGGCAATCCTCAGAGGGGGACGGAAAGGTCAATGCAGTTTCTTATCAGGCATGCATGGTTGCTGAAAGGGTGTATCTACACCGTTGGTCATCTGTATCGAAATCAGCTCCTGAGTTTCTTGTGTGCAGTGAGTTGCTACACACAAAGCGAACTTACATCCAAGGAGCATCTAGTGTGCATTCGGAGTGGCTGGTTAAGTATGCTGGTTCTCTGTGCAAATTTTCTGCACCACTCACTGAACCAAAACCTGGTTATGACTATCTTACCGATCAAGTGTACTGCCATGTCATTCCATACTTTGGGCCCAATTCATGGCAGCTACCTTACCATAAAATGCATATTAAAGAAGTTGCATCTCGAGTTACTGTATTTGCGTATGCTCTTCTGGATGGCCAAGTTTTGCCATGCCTAAAATCTGCCAGGAAATTCATGGCAGCCCAGCCGAGCATCATATTGAAGCCAGAGTCTTGGGGGGAAAAACGAGTAGGGAATTTGCTGAGCAAGTTAAATTCTAAATCCAGAACCATTGACAGCTGTGGCAAATTGCGAGAGGCATGGCTGGAAAATCCCAAGGAGTTGCATGTGGAACTTAAAAGCTGGTTTCAAGCTGGGTATCAATTCGAAAAGCTGTGGGCAGTGATGCGTTATGAAGTTCTTTTATCACCACAGGATCGCTTCTCGCGCAAGAGTAGTAAGAAGACGAAACAGGACGCGGTTGAATAAAATGGGTTTCATTTGCTCCGTGAGATGAATAAGCCGGAAGAAAAAGCAAGCCATATAAGCATGGTAATGCCCACAACCTCTATATTTTCTTGGCCTTACACTATTGTCATGAATGGAGGCAGGCAAGGCAGTCTTTGAATTATATATTTTGCTTGTCTTGCACTATCCCAGATGCTCAGGACATGGCATTCGTCAACGTGCTCAAGCGACGACATGGTATTTTTCAGTTTCTTCAGATTTTGACTTTAAAACCCCGATTCAAATAGCCA
Source organism: Persicaria maculosa (assembly GCA_963922045.1). Lineage (NCBI taxonomy): Eukaryota > Viridiplantae > Streptophyta > Magnoliopsida > Caryophyllales > Polygonaceae > Persicaria > Persicaria maculosa. The sequence goes on along the minus strand of OY998251.1, from coordinate 53,689,941 downwards.
AGTTTTAGAGTAGGCATCCCTTGTAGATTAAAGACCTTTCAGCAAACCGTGCAATTAACAGTTGGAAGCTACGTTCAAGCTATAGTATATGTCTTTGTCGAGTTCTGGAAATCAACTTGGTAACTGATACAAATTTAATTTGAAAACTGTATGTCATATTTAATACGTTTCTTTAATAGCTTGGTAACTGATCCAAATTACCCTTTATATAAGAGTATACAAAAGGGATTAGGGTTTCTTGAAGATTATGCCATATCTCGGATAAATCTCCCTATATACCTAATACTGCCTCATTACAAACCTTATCTTGGAAAATCCTAGAGGGACCAAAAACCAAGATTAAGAGAAAAACAGTGCAGTCGTTATTCTTTCCCTCAACTTCACGCTTTGCATACCGATATTGTGTATGAGTAGTGTAAAAGCTTTAATGGGTAGGGTCTTGGTGAATACATAATTCGACTTTGTCTTCTTTATTAACATACATGGACTTATTTCATTGTTTATAAAATCTTGTCTCAGTAGGTGTTAACTGAGACGATTATACCACATAGGCCCTGATTGTTTCAACCCATAAAGGGATCTTTTTAATTGGATGGAGTACATATGACGAGGTTTTAATTTAAATACTTCGTGTATTTGGAACCTTTCAGGGATTCTCATGTGTATGTTGGTATCTAAAGATCGATATAGGTATGCAGTTGTCACGTCCATTAGTTGCATTTTAAGTCGCTCAACGATTGTCAAAGCCACTAGGAATCTAAGTGTTGTCGCATCCACTATAGGTGAATACATCTCCATATAGTCAATTCCAGACTTTTGTGTAAAACCTTGTGCAACTAGTCAGACTTTGTATCTTACAACTTCATTTTTCTCATTTCGTTTTTGTACGAACACCTACTTATAGCCTACTGGTTTTACACCTTCTGCCTCTGGTGTTGGAGCTACAGGTCCAAATACATCACGTTTGTTTAAAGAGTCTAGCTTTGCCTGGATTGCTTCTTTCCAGCTCTCCCAATCATTTCGATGTTGACATTCTTCCATTGTTTGGGGGCCATTCGCATCGTCATTCATGACTTCTAGCGCAACCGCATATGCAAATATATCATCCATGACCACGTCATTTCGTTGCCACACTAAACTAGTGTTTGCATAATTAAGCGACATTTCAACCTTATCCTCAATGTGATTGTCTTTATATTCGGGGACTTTAGATAAGTTCTCTTCATGAGTTTTATCTTCAAGGATGTCGTTAGTCAACATGTCAATTCCTTCTTGATTTGCGATTGATTCTTTCCTCTTACGGGAAATAGTATCTTTTAAGCCTAGTGGTCTCCCACACTTTCGGCGTATTTGAGAGTCACTCGCTATTTGTTGGTTAGGAGTTACTACAGGAATCTCCTACGCTTCCGGTGCATTTTCAACGCGTATATGTGATTTGGTTACTTTCTTGGCATCTGTGAATGCGTCTGGTAATTTGTTTGGTATATTTTGCAAATGTATGATTCGTGGATTTCAAGTTTGCTTTCATTTGTCCTCGGATCCAAATGAGATAATGAGGATGTATTCCATGCAATCTTCTTTTTAATTATCTCTTTAGCTTCTCCCCCTAGAGTTGGAAATTTTGATTCATCAAAATGACTATCTAAATACCGAGCTACAAATGAGTCACCGGTCATAGGCTCTAGGTACTTTATAATCAATGGGGACTCAGACCCCACACATATTCCCAATCTTCTCCGTGGTCCCATTTTTGTTCGTTGTGGGGGAGAGATAGGGACATAAACCGCGCATCCAAAAATCTTCAAGTTCTAGAGTAGGCATCCCTTGTAGATTAAAGAGATTTACCTTTCAGCAGACGTGCAATTGTTTTCAAGAATTACATTTAGAAGATATATGTCTTTGTCCAATTCCGGAAATTAACTTGGTAACTGATTCAAATTTAATTTGAAAACTGTATGTCACATTTAATACGTTTCTTTAATAATTTGAAAATTGTGCTCTCCCCTTTACCCATTGTCTTTTAGGGAAAAATAATGGTTAACCTCACGAATTTAGTTCCATATGGCAATTGGGTTGTTCGGGTCTTGTTCGGGTATACCCATTCGAGTTCGGTCATATTTACAACAAACACTAAAAATTTTGGAGCAATTTTTTCCACGTTCTTCCAGTTTTCAAGTCTCAAAAACCAATGGTTGCTTGACAAGTTCTCTCTCTCTCTCTCTCTCTCTCTCTCTCTCTCTCTCTCTCTCTCTCTCTCTCTCTCTCTCTCTCCTCCGTCCCTCCCTCCCTCCCTCCCTTGTTGTGAATTGGAAGCCATAGAAGTAGGTGTGTATTCTTCCTCAAAGGTCTTCCTTTGCAGCGGTGACATAATTCAACCAACCATTGCTTATTAATGGTGGTTGCTGCGGTGTCCAATTTCTCTGAACGAATCCATTGACGAGTTCTCCAAGCATTGGAATATCAGGCTCTATCTCAGTTCGCTTGTTTTAACGGTGTTCTATGTCTGTTTTTCGAGATTTTATTTGTTTTTTTTATGAGAAAACCCTAGCCTTTGGATTGTGAATATGTAGTAGTTCAGGCTCCTATTTAATTTTGTATTGTGATAATTAGGGTTTTGGGATTAGATGTTGGAGGAGAGAAGGCTCAGATCAAGAAAGAGAGATCTGGGGCCGTCGAATTGGATGATGGAAACATGGAGGATACATTAGCAAGTTTTAAAAGAATGAAGAAAGCTTTAAAATTTGCTAAAGCTGAGTCATTGTGTGGGATGATGGGCTAGCACCGAAAGAGGTGCCCAAGATCACAGACTAAGACGGTCATATTCATTCAGATGTAGAAACAAAGAAGCAACAAAACACAAAGCTTGATGGAAGAGTAAAGAAACCTAGGAATCAATCTTACTTGATAAATCAAAAGTAATTAAAGAAATTTAATTATCCATACAAAACACATTGTTTGAACAAGTCAACAAAAATCATAAGTGTAGATTTATACATTAACTTTAAAAAGAAAAGTATTTTTAAAAAAATTAAAATGAATGTGAAATTCTTTATAATAGAGAATATGTTGAAGTTAAGGCTAAAATAATTTGGAGAAAGTTTATATTGATTCCCCATTTAAGAAATAAATTTATGAAAGTTGTTGTTGGTGGTCTAACTAACTCTTAAAACTAAATAGTTAATGGAAGAGAACATGGAGAAAGTGGAGTGTCTAAACTAGGAAAGGGGAGCGTGGGAAGTTAAATAAACTAACTAGAAATTGGAAAATAAAGATAGCTTGTGCTTTTCTTGAACCATGTTCGGTATTTTCATAATATTTTCTATTGAGTACAACACATCACACAAAATATTTGACGAACGTCAATTTTCCACTAACATACTATTTGGCTATTCTCCTCACCATTCCGTTCTTCAAAATCTTGGGTTGTAAAGACTGAAAATTTATTTTATTTTATTTTCCTTCTTAAAATATAGATATAGAAATATATCTATATGATTGACCTATTTTTTTTTCCCACCTATGCATATTCTTCGACATTGGTTGACTTATTGGTCCTAGACTCAAACCCAAGTTGTCATATTCCCTTTCATACATATTCCTCCCATCGTAGTTTATGTAGATTAAAACACAACGAGTGAAATTAACCCTTACACCTTTATGTAATCAAAGCACGACTAATATTTAACGTAAAGATAGCAAAAATTTCTAAAAATCTAGGCACATGAATAACACTAAGTTAAGCAAGGTAAACCGATGTTTAAGATACAAGTCAAATTCCCTACTTAGGTCTTCACAATCCTAAGCATGCTACTATGAAATTTATTCAAATTCGATATAATAAAGACCTAGCAAGATATTATCATGGTAACTAATTTTAAAAAATATCGAAATAAGAACAAGTAAATTCAAAAGAATTATAGGAAAACAATTCAGTTTAAGTCTCACAAATCACCAACCAAGTCTACGAAATATAGGTGAAACAAATAGTGGAATTAGCCACTCATGGCTTACCGAAATCTCATTCAAATTGAATGGAAAATAAGCAACCTTGAATGGTGACCAACCTACTATAGAATGCTTTCAAAAGGTCTGATAAAAGTTTGAATTAAGAGTGGATATCTAAGGATTTCGTGGCTTGGGTTTATATAGGGGAAAAGATGCCCGAAAACCTTAGATTCTTACCTTATAAGATAAGATAAAATCTCATAAATAATAATTAAAAATCCATTAAATAATAAATTTGAAATTAATAATATATAATCATCAATCTGAACATATTTTTACCCATTAGGAATGGATAAACATTCAAATTGGATAAAGTTTTCCACCGAAAAGATAAGATTGAAGCCTTCGAACTGATCGTTTGTGAACATTGTCACTGTAGCGAAAGGCTTCGCAGTGATAGGTAGTAATGCTCGTGACCACTCGCTCGGGCTTCACCATGGCAAATTGGAGCTTTCACTGCGGCGATTCGGGTATTTCACCGTGGCGACTTGGTCTAATCTTCATATTTTTCTCGTTGCTCCTCACCATGGTGAACTGGGTTTCTCGTCGTGGCGAATCTTCCTTCTCGCACCCGCGAACAACATCTTACTCTTCATCGCTTTGTTCCTCCTCGCCACGACGACTCAGGAGTCTCGCCGCGGCGAACACTATATCAACTCTTGCTTGCCTCGTCCCTTGACTTGTCTTGAGCTCATTCTTCTTTCTTCTTCCTTCTTTCGTTCTTCCTTCCATCTTCTTGACTCCCTTTGGTCTCTCCCAAGCTCTCCACCATGTCGGAACCACGAATATGCATAAATCCAATAAAACAGTGTAGTTTTCAAAGTCACTACTAAAAGAGTATAATGTGAAATTAACCAAACAAAGGGTCGACATGTTTGGGAGGGGGTGGAAGGGGTGGTGGCGGTGGGGGTGGATGGGTGGCGGGGATGGAAAATGAGGTGATTTTTCCATCTTCGAATTTGGGATGGGAGGGAGTGGAGGGGATTTTCCCACCCCGAGATGGCATTTATGCCACTATGTCTTTTCGACTTCCTAGAGAAGCTACATAAATTGTTGCCCTCTCATCTTCTTCATTTTCTTCACATCTGAAAAGCTCTCATCCCCAACAATAAGTGGTCATTCAACGACGGCAGACCGAGTGGGCAGCAGCCTCACCATGCACCTTCCTTTGCTTCGAGCGTGGGGGTGGACGATAACAGCGGACCCCATACTCTCTATCGCCGATGATGCTCGGGGCAGTCACACCTCTTGTGTGGAAGAAGAACATCGACTGGTTGGCCTCCTTTGTCAATTGCAATGGCTGATAGTTCAAGAGTGTGTTAGCTATTGGTAATCTCAGGGGCATTTTTGTCTTTTCAACTCAAAAATGAGGGGCATTTCAGACATTTACCTCAAGAGCCTTACACTAGTCATCCCCACTCAACAAAACATGCATGTGATTATTTTCTACAAATAATCTCCATCTCGTCCACCCTTAACTAAAAATATATACTAATTTTAATTTCCCTTTAAATTATATAATAAATTTAATATTAATATTAATTCAATGTTTTAAATTAAACTTATTAATTAAAAATTGAATATATATGAAACTGTAAAAAATTACTAAAAAGATCTTTATTTTTTGTGTTTAATATATATAGATATATATTGAAAAATAAAAAAAATTCTAAAATACACACAGACACACATGTATGTGAGTTTAAATATACTCCCTCCTATCCAAAATACATTTCCTTTGACCTTTCGGCAAATATTTTAAGAAGTTAAAAACTATACAGTATAAAATATCAATTTTTTTTATAATTTTTTTGTAATTTAATATTTGTTGGTAATAACTATCAAATTGTAAAAAAAGTTAATATATTATATAGTTTTCAGCTCTTTAAAATATGTATTGAAAAGTCAGACGACATATAATTTGGATCAGATGGAGTATATAAATACACAGTGAAGCGGTAGATATCTTGAGGGGCCTTTTGCTAAAATGACCCTATTATCCAAAAGTTTTGCATGATTAACCCAATCCGAAATTTTGTTGCTGAAATGCGGATATCCACTTGCCAGGTGCAGTCGGTAGCCCGTTGCAAAGGGGAGAAAGGGAAGCGAGAAAGGAGGGAGAAGGAAGGGGATCGAGGCGCGCAGGCGGAGGCGGAGGCTCCGGGTTCGAGGCTCAGTGGGAGGGCTTGCGTGCAGTCGACAGGAAGGGGGTCGGGGGCGGCGGCTAGGGTTCCGATCCGAAGGTAGGGTTTGAGTCGCTCGATGGTGTCGGCAGCAACATCTTCACTCCCCTGGCTTCTCTCCACCTGCACCACTAGAACCCTAGCGACATTGATTGCTCCTCACAACACCCATCCGGTTGCCGATGCTCAAGGTCTCCGAAAGGCATGTTCTCCGTTTTTCATTTGTTGGTCAATTTGGTTTCAATTTACGGGGAGCTGCGAGATCTGTGTGGCCTGTCACAAGCATTTGAAACCGTTGAAATCTGCGCGCCTCGATCCCCTTCCGCTAAGCGCCATCCCACAAAGCCTCTCCTCACCATCTCGGCGACTCAGGCTACTAAAGCTGCGAATTCAGCTTCACCTCTGAAGCCAGGGATTCAGGTACTAATCCCCTCTTCCTTCTTGCTCAGTTGTTCTTAATTTAAGTAATTGCAGTGCTTTCATCTACTGCTGAAAGATTGAAAGTAGAATGTAAGCATAAAAAAGCTCAACATCTGGATTGTAAATCATTGTCTGAATGCGAAATTGAGCACTGTGTATGAATTCAGTATAGTTGAAATTATATAAATCACATTTTAGGTTTTGATTTGATCCAATTGTCCATGAATTGTGACTGTGGTTTCGAATTTTGTTGCCTTTCTTATATGATAATTTGATATATAATTTTTGATCAGTGGAAAATTCTAGATGTTCTCTTTGCCTATAACAAGTATTCTACATTTTTTTGCTCTCCCTCAAAATTCTGGATGGTTTCACCATTTGTGGCTTTGATTGATGGTTGATCATCTTATGAGTCCTATGCATTTTTTTTGTTGTTGTTTGTTTACACTGTGTCATTTTGTTGTTGTTGTTTTTTTTCTTAGCACTCAAAGAAGACAAAAGGCAGAGGATTGAAAAGGTGAATCACCCTGTTTCTCTCTAATGTTTCGGAGCTCAGCACTTCTTGTTGATCAATGGTATATGTTTTGACTCTGTTATGAATTGCCGTGTTATATGTTCTGTCTCTCAATTTTGAGCATCATTCATGCTTCTGTTTCCTTACATTCTGTACATGTGCACCACACTTATGAGTTTCTCGTGAACTGCATATCTGTAACATCATTTGAAAGTATATTCCTTTTGCACTTGGGTTATTGCATTAACTAGCAAAAAAGAAACACCTTGATTCCTGTTTATGCAAAATCTGGTCTTTGGATTCTGATATAATGTGTTGTATATTCCGCAGCTGCAAGAGTTAGCCGTGCAGTTAATTGATCTTTGGAATCTGATGGATACCCCAGAAGAAGAGCGTCAGCTTTTTGATCATGTCACATGTAACATATCAGCCTCGGTGGATGAAGTGACCATTCCTGGGGCCCTTGCCCTTGATTTAATAGAACAGGTAACTCCAATTTTTGTTCTGAATACGTATGTTTGAAGCAATTGGTATTCTTTTTTCCTTATTGTATGTTTTGCATGTGAAGGCTGAAGTGGAAGTTGAGAGACTTGATCATCTGAAGTTCAGCCGGATGAAAGAAATTGCCTTTAAGAAGCAAGGTGAACTTGAAGATATATATATGCCCGTGCACATACAGAAATTGACACTGATGCTGCAAGGGAGAAGATCTTGGCACTGATTGATGAAGGGAATGTTGAGCCCTCAGAGCTAATTGCTGATATGGATAATCAGATTGCAAGAGCTAAAAAAGAGGCTCTTAGCCGTAAAGAGATACTGGACAAGGTCGAGAAATGGATGTCAGCATGTGAAGAAGAGAGCTGGCTCGAAGATTACATGCGGGTAATTTTCCCCTCCACACTCCTTTTTAGTTTCACCGTCTCTAGGTAAGCTAGGTTAGTGCATCCGCGTTTGCTTGCATGTGATGTGAGGAAATTTTAACGTCGATTAGCTAGATCTAGCTGTGACAAAGGTTCTTCAAAAGAGGTTAAATTTCGACGAACTTAGGCGTTCATTGATTTTTGATATTGCTCAATAATTATTTCTCGGTAAACAAACAACAACAAAAAAATGAAACTAGGTGAATGCGATAGGAGAAAGAAAAAAGAAATAATAAGTATGACTAGATTTGTATTGCTATGCAATTCACATGTAGCCTATTAGCTTAATGGGAGAGCATTGTGGTCATACACAAAGATGTGGGTTCAATTCCCACATAGGCTTATTATTCATGAATAATTTAAGTTATATGCTTGTCGAAATTGGATTTAGCAAGTTAATGTTGATGGAGATTGTAGCTCAGCTTTGCTCAATTTTAGTTTCTGTCATAGCCTATTTGATGATGTACCATTGAATAATATTTGCATCACTATCCTGTCACCCGTGAACTATTTTACATGACACCTGAATTGTTTTACATGACCTGTCAATTGTTTTACATGACATCTGAATTGTTTTACATGACATCTGAATTGTTTTACATCACCAAATAATGTTTAGAAAAAGTCAAACTTGCTACATCACAAAATTATAGGCAGTTTCATATCAAAATAAATCAAAAGCCAAGACACTTCATCTTTCTGTTGAATTCAGCATAAGATGGGTTTTTAACATGACAGGTAATAGGTTTGACATGTCACCTACGTCACTTCACATGACAGTCAGAGTGAGCGGACTTATCCCAGAAATCATCCAAGGCTGAATTTGAAATCAAGTTAAAAAATAGAAGTCTAGCAGAAGAAATCATTGATGTCATACTTTTTCCCTTATATGAACATGGCAAAATCAGTGATGTTTAATACATAATTCTCCCCACTTGGTACATCAGATCAATCAAAGAAAATCATGCATACATGACATGAACTGCTATCCACCCTATGGTTTCCTACTGGACACCATTCGATTGTCTACTGGACACGTTTTAGGTTTTTCCTCTCTTTCGGGCTATGGTTGACAGTCGACACCCTATGAATGTATGCTGGACACCCTGTGGTTTTCTACTGGATACAATTTGGTTTTTTCCAGTCTACGTCCGACATTTCAGCTTCAACTATTACTTCGACTTTCTAGAAAGCTATAGGAAGTTACAGAACTCAATTTGGTGCTCTGTGGACAAATGTACACAAATTTCTATCAAAACCGAGCACTTTTTCCTCTCTTTTCTATGATAGCAGCACCAAAAATAATCCATACCTCATTTTTGGCCAAATTTTCATGAAGAAAAAGTTTGATTACATCTTTAGAAAGCTATAGGAAGTTACAGAACTCGATTTGGTGCTCCGTGGACAAATTTATTGGACACCAATCGATAGTTTACTGGACATGGTGACAAATTTACACAAACTAGATTAGTATTTTTAGTTTTTCCACTAACCAAGATGCACTTATCATTTATGCAACCAGTGTGTTAGGCTCACAAAAAGAAACATACCAACATGAAAATGTGAGGATCCAGAAGCAAGGCTTGATGGTTATTGCACTAAAAACAGAGCAAGTCCAATTCCACATACCACTGCTTCCCAACAAAGAGTATGAACTTCTCATCCCATCAAGGCATTCACAGAAATGATCAAAGCTGCAAAGAGATCACATGATATGATGTACTTCAGAAAGAAAAAGAGCACCAAACTACGAAGAATGGAGATTCTATTTGAACTTATATTGTGTATCCCAAGCTCGGTCTTTTTCCTCTAAGATGACCTTGAGCTCAGCAACATCAGCTTCTTTCGAAGCACGCAGCTCAGTGAGCTGCGTTTGGGACTCCTTCAAAAAACAAGGACATGCCCGGAGCTCAAGCGGATGGAGGTACTTGAGCAATGCTATCTGCTGATGGCGGCTGGTAAATCCGTGCTTTCTTTAGAATTTCAGAAACTACCCATCGCTTGTTCTTGCTCAATGGTCTAGAGGGGTCCAACCGAACCTAGGGTAAATGTGCTCGAACTTGTTAGCTCATAGAAACATCTTAAGACCAATATGATAAGCAACACTATAAACTGCTTGCTTGAAATAGTTATTGCATCATCGGGCGAATACTAGCTTGAGGGACCTTAGATATCCTAATTTCCATTACAATCACTTTGTTCTACGGGCTGAAATTATAACTCATAAACATCTTGAAATGCTTGGGTAAATGCTAATCGTAATTCCTTGTAATGTAACTCAGAAACTACATTGTTACTCAAAGCATCAGATATGACAATGAGAGTAAAGACAAATGGTCTGTAACACCCACCTCTTTAATCCCAAGGGGTCGTTACAACGCCAGTGAATCAGCAGACTTTAATGTCTTTGAATTCACCTGAGGCTTATAGGGACATACAACCATGCTCCCATAAAAAAGATGATACTTCAAGCAGTTGAATAAAATAATGCGGAAGTCAATTAAATATCAAAGTTTGGAATATTCAATCACAACAACATAGCTAAAATACCAAAAACCATAAAGTGTAAATATACTTCAAAGTGGCTAAAACCAGCGTAGCATTACGAAAAATTTAATTGTATAAAACTGTAGTTTGAAAGTCTATTGATGATAGTCCTCTCTTCAGCTCTTTCCTGCTCCGCTGCTCTCACTAGACCTGTGGAATATGGTCTGGTGTTTCGTGAGAACGAAGGACACCAGCCATCCAATAAATAGGATGGTTAGTACAATTAAGACTAGCAAATGATGGGGAAAATGTTCAGACTTTAACCATGCAGTGACCATAAAACGGTATGTCATAGGTTAAGGGAAAAACACAAATATTTAAAGTGGAAACTGGTAATTAAAAAGGCAAAATTCCAAACATGACTCAGATGATCGTGAGGATCGATGATACGATAAGATAAGGAATTATACCTCGAGTAAAAGTGAAGTATAATATAACTGAATTGATCACCTATTAATAATCTCAATAATCACAATAATGTATATATGTAAATATAACACAATATAAAAATGTAGTGACACGGGTCCAGACTCAACTACGACTGCGACCTGAGACTTTGAAGTCTAATAGGGACACGGGTCCAGACTCAACTAGGACTGCGACCTGAGACTTTGAAGTCTAAAAGGGACACGGGTCCAGATTCAACTAGGACTGCGACCTGAGACTGTTTGAAATCTAGATATTCCATAGAACCTTTTAGATTGAGCTTTACACTATTCCCAGCCTGCGAGATAGCCCTCGCAACTGACTTTTAAGTCAATCCGCACCACGTGAGATGCACATCTTAACATATCATACATAAGCATCACATGGTGCCTATCTTAACTTATCATACATAACCAGTTTATACTAGGTGATCATAATAATAACATTAAACCAACAAGGACGTACAAGCACGGATATTTCAAAGGATCTTAATATCACATGCTATTAATTTGCATGAAGGAAACAAACAAAATTTCATGCAATTTGGAAGATGAAAAAAGGGCAATTTTTATTTATCTCGAGTTATAAAACAAATGACACATTTAATACACCTATCACATTAAATTAATAATTGCCCATTAATTTATACTCATGCCAATTTATGAATAAGGAGATAAATTACATCAAGCAGACGTATATGCAATTTATCGAAACTGGCAAGGAAATTGGTCACAGGGCCGCATTCGACACAGACTAAAAAGGCACGCCAAAAGAAAATCACGAAACATGCAAAAGGCATTGAACGAAATCACTTGCCTTGACTTTCGATGATCAGCTGATGACAACCAGGCGAGATTTTAGCACCTATCGAATCCAACGGAAAAAGGAATATTAATATTGATATTTTACGAAATTAACTTTACTTAATTCAATTTGAAATTGAATTAATTCTATAAAGTTAAATATTATATACCAATATGAATTCCTCGAGGAGCGGGATCCGGCGTGAGTGCTTCGAGATTTCTTGGTGTCGCTGAAACGAGTAAGAATTAAACAGTTTAGAAATATTGGCCGCTTAGCTTAATAAATAATTAAGCTAGGGCCAAAACGAAAGTAGACTAAATAATAGTGAAGTTTCTATAATTTCTATAAAAGAAATCAAAACTCCCAAATTGGCCAAACTACCAAATTGGTATTTAAAACTGGCAGTCTTGGACAGATGGGTATTTAAAATAACTCCGGTGCCAAATTGGTATTTAAAAAGTCACCGACGGACATATAGGTATTTAAAAAACCACCAGCGGACATATAGGTATACTTTTTTTACCGGAAGTTCGGTTTTCGTTCTAAATTTTTAGAGAACGCAATTTAGTAAGCTTGAATTATTTTTGTTGGTAATTAAAAAAAATTAAACTAGCTTGGTTGATAATTAATTTTTAAAAACTCATCAATGTATCTTACAATATATAAAATGATAAAAATAAAGTCTTTTTTTTAAAGAACTCATTAATGTATCTAAAAATATATAAAATGATAAAAATGTAGTCTTTTTTTTATCAGTTCTCATATATTGGTATCTTTATTGGTTGAAAGTTAGATTCTCATATATTATTATTTTTTAAAACATATTTTTCAAAAATAAAAATTAGTAAGTTAATTACCATAATTAATCCCATATATTTTTTATTGGTTGGAATTAGATTTTTAATATACATGGCTTAATGATGATAATTAACTTGTTGAATTTTATTTGTGAAAAACTTAGGTTTTTAAAAATACTAATATGTAAGTATCTAACTTCCAACTAATTAAAATACCAATATGTGAAAAATAATTAAAAAAAAAAGTATGGATTTAATTTTATCTTTTGCATATAACATTTATAGATATATTAATGAGAATTTTTTAATAATCAAATCAACCCCACCTTTGAGTCAAGGGGCTCTCTTTGGCTCCGGGAAAAAAACATGAATGAACGCGCTTCACGCGCCCTAAACAGAAATCGCCCTGTAGCGGCAGAAATTCGTCATCGAATCCCCGCTCCTCCTCCTGTTGGAGTTGGCGGCCACCAAATCAGCCCCTATGGCTGGCGGCGCAGCTTCCTGTTCGCCTCGACGGGTAATCATTGGTTGGGGTGCTCTCATGCCCTCGTGTCGATCGAGAGAGGGTCTCTTTCTTTCTTTGAAATTTCATCTAGCCGCAGATCGTCTAGACCTAGCCGGCTGAATCCTAGTTGGTCTCGGCCTGCTGCTCTGCTCAAGCGCCTGATTTCCTCCAATCCGCCCCCTATAACCCCTGAGAAGCCCCCTCCTTGGCCCCTCCTACTTTGGTGTTATCATTGCTCTGGATTTGATATGTCGATTTGGGGGCTAAGAGATCTTATTCTGTCCATTGCTGTGTTTTTGAGGGAGTGCTATCACCCAATTTTGGGGTGGCGGGTTGAGGCTATTATAAATTGGGGCTTGGGGTTGCTTCTTCTACCTCCTCACGTTCTCCTTTCCCCCCTTTCTTCTCTAATCTATTCTGTCTCTCTCAAATTTCTTTCTGGTGTTTCAAACTGCCTGCTGTACGGGTGCACCATGGTGGACACGCCTTCGTCTGCTCATCGATCAGGTAAGGAACCTATGGGTTTCGAGGATTCTGTCCTCCTCCCAACCAAATCCCGAAAGGGCCCAAATCCTCCTAGCGAGGCCAAAAACATTCCTGATGCTACCCCTCTTCCGGGAGGGTGTAGTGGTCAGTCTGATGCAGGAAAAAAGAAAAAACAAAGGAGGGAAGCCCTCAATCTGGAGAAACTGAAGGGAGTTCTGGTTGGGGTTCAAGATAACATCTTGAACCTTAGCCAAACTTCGGTCTTTGCTACCATCATCGGCGACCCCGTGTCGATCATTACAATCAGGAAGAAGATTTCGTTCGATTGGAAATTCTTGAATGGCGGGTTCCAAATCATTCCCATGAGGAACAACTGGATGGAAATCCGCTTTGATTTGGTGGAAGACTGCAAGAAAGTCTGGCAGGGAAGGCCTTTCCATGTCAAGAAGCAAATGCTGGTTATCAGGCCATGGCGAATCGACTTCGATCCTCTCACAGAGTCACTCACCACTCTTGACGTCTGGATCCGCATTCCTGGACTCCCAGTGAAATACATTAGTGATAAGGTGCTGTCCGACCTTATTGAGGGCAATAAAATTGGTGAAGTCATTAGAGTCGCGGCATTTGGTAAGAATGGGGCTCGGTTCCGCTACCCGAGAGTGTGTGCTGCGGTAGATATTACCCGGATCAAGGAATTTCGGATTAAAGTCCTCAATGAAGCGGAAGAACTAGTTTCTTATCCGATCTGGATTGAGGACATCTCAGTCGGGTGCGGGGCTTGCGGGGATCCTGATCATGAGTTTGTTGATTGCCCTATGCGGCTAGCGAATTTAGATATCCTGCCGTCTGTTCCGATCCCAGGTGATCAAGCTACCGAGGATGCTCCTCCGGCTATGGAGGGTTCGGAGGGCGTTGGGGAATGGACTAGGGTCGCCTCGAAGAAGAAGGCTCCTCCGCCAAGGTTTGGTCACTCAAATGAGGCATTGCTTGCTCTGTTTGGAACAAACGTGGACGCTCCCTCCGAGTCCTCTAGCTCCATGTCGTCCGACAGTCTCGGGGATTCTACTTCTGCGGTGCCTGACCATACCTCTACTCCGGCCATCATTGGCACTCCTTCTGTTGTCGGGGTGGCTGCGCCACTTGCTGCCGGAACGCCCTTGCCACCTGCTTCGCCTGCTCCCGCTGCGTCCTTGCCTGCGGTTGAGCTCTCCCGGCTCCCTGGTTCGATGACTGATGTCACCGTGGTTCCTACGAACACTACTCCTGCTCCTGGTACGTGTGTTCTGCAGCCGAATGCATCGGCTACCGAAAACTATGCTTCTCCGACCTATGATCCTGTGCTATCCGACTCCACCTTTTATGAGGTTTTCGATCTCGATATGGTCGATTATGATGAGGATCCGGCTATGATCCATGAGTGTCAGGCACTGCCAGTGGATTTCACTAACGACGCACTCGACAGAATGCTTGAAGAGTTCGATCCTTCCTCTGAGGTTCACCTTTCGGATGTTGCTGCTCAAAACCGCACATTACTTGTTGCATCATCTGTTGCTGCTGTGGCTGGTCCCTCTGATGGGGTAGTGCAGTTGGGCTCTGGCCCTATGTCGATGTCGAAATCGTCCTCTTGCAAGAGGAAGTTACAGCAGGAAGAATCCGACACTGCTTGCTCCGACATGCCGGCAAGCAGCAACAAACGCTTCCATGGTTAGTGTCCTACTCATATTTCGGCTTTCTTGCCCATTTTGGTTTAGCCGGGCAAATACTTTTGGGATGTTGAACTCGCCACCGACCCGATGCTTCTCACTTTTTGGTTACCCCTTCGGCTTGCTGTCTTGGTTGCTCGACGGTGGTATGTTCAAGATTTCGTCTAAACTAATTAGGCTATTAGTGGTGATGTGTGTTCTGCTATGTAATGTAATCTGGGTTGTAGTTATTTCCTCTCCTTGCGTTTACTTTGCTGCAAATGTATGGTTACAGGGTCCATTAGGGAGGAGTTGCCTTCATTTTGAAAATTGTATGCGCCCTGTACTTCATGCCTATTATGTATTAATGCAATATGGTTGGTAAATTTTAGTTATGATTTCTACATATGGATATTGGAGTTAGAGCTCTTGTGGTGGCTAGAATCTATGGTTTGCTCTGATTATCAAAATGTGAAAACCATTGCCACTGGGTGGTTAGTTTGCGCTTGGGATGCCTTGCACTCTCCATCAGGTTTGGGCAGCTATGCTCTTTTGGAAAATTTTTATTTCCCTCATGATGTAGATGTTGCTGTTGGGTTATTTGGAGCTGCATTTGAGTCTGTTGGGTATTCCATATTGAGGTATGGTTATGTTAATTTTGCCTTTGAGGTGTTGTGCTATGACTTCACAGTTCCAGCTGCTGCTCTGCAAAGCACTTTACATCTCGTGGCTGAGTTTTCTGGTGTTTTCCTTGTCCTTCTCTGTGGTCCTGACACTTCACTCCCGGGCTTGCGCCAATCTGAGCTTCAGGGGGTTGGGTTGTCACTAAATCGTGTAAAGGTTAATCCTTATTGGAAAGGTGTTCTCTTATTGTATAAAAAATCAGTATGCATTTCCTATGATGTTTATAGATGGAAACATATACTAATTAGTTTGGCAAAAACGGCAACAAGTGTTTTTTATTTCCATCTTTCTTTTAATCTTTCCAATAGTGTTACTGATCATGGGATTATACTTCTTGAATTTGAAATAAACATCTGGGTAAATATGGTCCTAGGCTGCGAGTTTTGTAGATCTATGCGGCTCTTTGTTCTTCTTTATTTGTTGCAAACAAGGTTAGTAAAATGGTGGGTTATTTGGAGGATTAAGAACCCGGATAAAAGACGCAGCTGTTGGGGCTGCATGTTTGCAGCTGCTCATGGCCTAAATTGTGATGTGCAATCACACTCCTGGGTTCACACCCACCTCTCAGTTAAGGCTCTGAATATTGCCTTCAAGCAACCCATAAGTATGCTTACAATGATGCCAACACAGCTTGCTCCGTCATGCCGTCAAGCAGCAACAAACGCTTCCATGGCTAGCCCTCCGTTCCACTGTCGGCCTAACTGCTTCTTTTGGTTTGGCCGAGCAATTCCCTTTGGAGGTTTGCATTCACCACCGTTCCGATGTCACCCTTCCTTTGACATCCAAATCGGCATGCTGTCACGGTTACCCTCCAGTGTTTTGTTCAAGGTTTCTATTAAAGAATGTAGACTAAATGTGGTGATGTGTGACTCTAGTTGTAATCTAATATACACCTTTCGGTGGCTTAATGGTGGTTTGTTCAAGATTTCGGTTCAACATTTTAGGTCTTGTTGGGTATTAGCTGAATTTCTATATAATCTATTATGCATTCCTACTTTGCTATGTATAAATATTGCTCTAGCTGGCACTGTATGGACTCCGATTCCATGGGAGTTGGATTGCACTCGTACTGGTTCTTGTTTACTCCCTTATAACCTCTATTCCTTATGTTATATCAGTTTAAGATTATCTGGAATTGTCGTTTGCTATTACATCTCTTTCATGATCTTAAGGGGCAAAGTGTGGTTGTCTCTTAGACCCATTTGGTGGTTCAGGAGCTGTTCCGTATTTGCTGCGTTTGTGTCTATCATGGCTGTTCACAGGAGGTCTTGCACACTCAGCTTCCCCCGTTTGAAAGCAAATTTTCGATACTTTGCAGCATGGCCTTTGTTAACTGACCTTAGGCTATGTTGGGTGGTTAGTAAAGACCACTATTTGAACCATTTGCCTCCAATTTGCCGCCATATGGGGTGGAGATTTAATCTATCAAAACACAATTATAAACATACTTATTGGATGGGTTGGCTCAGGTGGGTTATTCTCCTTGTGGGATTATTTTCATTCGATTGGGCCTATATGACGAATTATTCATCCATGCTAAGTGTATTTTACGCCCAAACGACAACGCTCGATAAGAGCAAGTACACACCACATTCGCTACATCGACACGATTTAAGGACCCTGTATCCTGGTCCTTTTATCATTATAGATTTTTTATGAAGATATGCTTCTGGAACTATCGAGGGATTGGAAAGCGAACCTTCTGGACGGAAATTGATTCGATGTGTAAAAATGAACAGATTCAAATTATGTCGTTAGCGGAAACTAAAACGGAAAATATTCCGGATGATAAATTATGGAGAAATATTGGATTTGACGAAGGGATATGGTCGCCATCCATTGGGAGATCGGGTGGAATTGGAGTCCTCTGGAAATCTCATCAGCTGCTTGATTTCACTATTTCCATAGCTATCCATGCCCCCCGCATCATTGGCCTCCGGTTGATGAGCCCCCAGCCGGGGTTCCCGATCCTCGTTCTCTTTGTCTACGCACCTCCGTCACCCAATGATAAAGACAGTTTTTGGGAAATGCTAAAAACAATTATCAAAGATTCTACTATCCCGTGCATAGTTATGGGGGATCTAAATGAAATTCTGTGCAGCTCCGATAAACTCGGCGGGGCCGCCACCCGGATCTCCAGGTTCTCCCGTCTAATCTCTTTCAAAAACGACTGCTCTCTCTTTGACCTGCCTACATTTGGAAACCCCTTCACATGGAGCAAAAACCAGGAGGAAGACTTCAATATCCGCGAAAAACTAGACCGGGTGCTTGTTCACCAACAGGTCTTATCATCTTTTCCTAATATGGCAACCTCTCATGGTGCTTTCTCTTCTTCGGATCACTGCCCAATCTCCATCTCTCTTGAAGTCACTTCCAACTTCAAAGCCCCACCATTCAAGTTCGAGAATGCCTGGCTACTTCGGAAAGATTTTCGTAACATAGTCAAGCAATCCTGGAGGGCGTCCTGCCCGGGCTCGGCTATGTTCCAATTAATGTTCAAACAAAAAATAAAAAGAAGGCAAAGGAGTGGAATAAAAAGAGTTTCGGGAACATTTTCCGACAGATAAAAGATGTTGACTCAGAACTAGACCTGTCAAACGGGTCATTCGGGTAGAGTTCGGGTCGGATCACTTCGGGTTTCAGGTAAAACGGATCTCGCGTAAAACGGGTTCTGGGTTTTTCGGGTTGACTCGAACTCGGGTTTGACCGGGTTTCGGGTCATTTCGGGTAGATTTCGGGTTTGTCAATTTTTTATTTTATAAATTAAAAAAATCATGATTTGATAATTTTATGATAAATTTTAATTATATATAAAAAAAATTAATTATATATAAGTATAAATCAACCGGGTCAATCGGGTGAATCAGATCAAAATTACCGGGTCAATCGGGTCACCGGGTCGAAACCCAGATTACCCGAAAAATTTCGGGGTTTTCGGGTTCGGGTCGAAAAAAATTTCGGGTCAAAATTTCCGGGTTCGGATCGGAAATTTTTCGGGTCGTTCGGGTCGGGTCACCGGGTCGGGTTGTGTTTTGACATGTCTGCTCAGAACTATTGCGTATTCAGTCTGCTGGCACTGGTTTACATTCTCCAGAAAATCGATATAAGGAAAAACAACTCATTGTGAAGAGAGATAAGCTTCTTCTTTTTCAGAAATCTTTCTGGAGCCAACGGGCCAAAACTAAACACCTGAAATTCTCAGATTCCAACACAGCTTACTTTCATCGAGTGGCGTCAGGGCGACGACATAGAAAACAGATCCGCAACATCCTATCCTCTAATGGAGCGATGGTGATTGGAGAAGAAAACGTCAGGCATGAGATACAACGGGATTTTGAGAGGAGGTTTAAGAAAGAATCAACGGATGAAGGGCTCCTTAACAACCTTTTACAACTAATACAACCTTCCATCTCGACGGAAGAAAACTCTTTCCTTACAGCAATTCCTACCAACTCAGAAATTAAAATTTCTGTTTTTAGTCTTGGGCGAAACAAGTCCCCAGGACCTGACGGCTTCACGGCTGAGTTTTACACAAAATACTAGGACATCGTCGGAAAATCGATAATATGTGCGGTAAAAGGTTTTTTCCACTCCGGCAAAATGCTCCGACAAATAAACCACACGTTTATCTCCCTGCTCCCAAAAAGGGATGATCCAACGACTACTAGTCACTATAGACCCATTAGTCTATGCTCTAACATTTACAAAATAATCTCCAAAATTCTGACAGAAAGAATGAAAAAGGTCATTGGTAAGCTCATACATCCTCTTCAGGGTGCCTTTGTTTCAGATAGGGCTATACAGGACAATATCCTTATAGCTCATGAAATCTTCCATTCCTACAAAAATCGTAGGGGTCGGGAAGGATGGATGGCTATTAAATTAGATATGGAAAAAGCCTATGATAGGGTTGATTGGAATTTCCTCAAAAGGGTGCTACTACAATTCGGGTTTCATGCTAGGTTCGTCTCATGGGTCATGGAATGTATTACCTTCGTCTCCTTCTCGGTGCTGATCAACAATGGTCCTACGGATCTATTCCTCCCTTCCCGCGGAATTCGCCAGGGAGATCCCCTATCTCCGTTTCTTTTCATACTAGGTGCTGAGATTCTTGCTCGGCACCTGGCTGCGGAAGCTAGCCTAGATAGAACAACGATTGGTTTTCCGATTGGACGCAACGGCCCCCGGGTTCCGTTCCTCTCCTTTGCTGACGATATCATCATTTTCTCGAAAGGGAGTGTCGAAGCGGGTCGCAAGGGAAAGACTATCATAGACTCTTACTGCAAGGTGTCTGGCCAAAAGGTTAATTACCATAAATCATGTTTTCAGGTAACTCGGGGGATTCCGAGTCATAGAATTCTCCAGTTACGTACATGCCTCAATATTACAGAAGAACACTCAATAGAAAAATACTTGGGTTGTCCTATCATCAATGGTAGGGTCACTAGCAGTACCTTCGAAGATATCATTTGTAAATGTAAACAACAACTGACAAAGTGGAGGGCTAATGCTCTATCCCAACAAGGTCGGGCTACACTAATAAACTCTAATCTCTCGTCCAAACCGCTGCATGTGATGCAGAGCTTTTTGCTCCCTGCCACTATGCATAAAGAACTAGACCAAATCAATCGTTCTTTCTTCTGGAATAAGGACCTACAGTACCGCCCGTTAATAAGTTGGGACAGGATTTGCAAACCAAAACAGTTTGGGGGTTTGGGTATTCGCAAATCAAGGGATATGAATGTCGCTCTCCAGATGAAGCTTCTGTGGAAGATTCTGGCAGAACCGAGTAATGTGTGGGTATCGCTGATCAGACATAAATATCTACGTACCACGAGTATCTTCGACTACAAAAGATCGGGATCGTGCTCCTGGCAATGGTCCAACCTAGCTGGTTTAATTGATAAATTTAAAACCGGTCTAATCTAGTCCGTGGGGAATGGACGATCAATAAAGTTCTGGACAGATAACTGGATCTCAACCTCCCCTGTTATGGCTAGGGCGGATCGCCCTCCGGATCACAATCAAAACGAAATGGTCAGTGACTATATTTTGGGGGGCCAGTGGTGGAGTGAAAAACTACAACAAACACTTTCTAACGACATAGTGCAAGAGATTCTTGACATTCCGTTACCTTCCTCGGAATTGCAAGACCGTCTATACTGGTGGCCTGATAGGGAAGGGTGGTTTACTACTGCTAGTGCATACAAAATGATTACATCTCAAGCGTCAGCCACCCGGGATTATAATGACTGGATTTGGAGGGTCAATTGCCCTCCAAAAGTTAAAAACTTCCTCTGGAAGATAGCACAAGCGGGCCTCCCCACCGCTTCTAGGTTGTCTAGCAGAGGTTCGGCTGTCCCTTCAACTTGCTCCCTTTGTAATGCAGCCTCCGAGGACGAGGTCCACCTGTTCTTGGAATGCTCTTTCGTTAGAGAAGTACACCAACTCCCATTCCAAGACCAATCAGCTGTGGATTGCTTGATTGCCCAGTCTAGGGATATTAGGCCCATTCTATCTCTGCTTGGGAAGAGCCTAAATTCTACCGCCATGACCAGCCTAGCCTTTTCTTGGTGGTTAACATGGTACATTAGGAATCAATTTTTATTCCAGCAGGTCGCCATCCCAAGGAAGGAACAAGCACTACAAATGATCAAATCTCAACTAGATAACTGGAATAGAACGTTTGTACGAGAGATGGAATTTGAGGAGGAGCTTCGCCCTACCAGGCCACATACGCCAAAAATAAGAAACAAACAACGTCCCATCCAGTGGCGGAAGCCCCCTAGGGGTACGTACAAACTAAACTTCGATGGCTCATCTCTTTCTAATGGCGACAGTACTGCTGGGGCCATTATTAGGGATTGGGATGGTCACCCTACTTCCGTTTTGCACAAGCAGCTTGGAAAACAAAGCCCCCTCAAAGCGGAGGCATTAGCCCTCAAACTAGGTATACAAAAAGTCCATCAGCTTAATTTAGAAAAGATCCACATTGAAGGTGACTGTAAGATCATTATTGACCACTTACAACGAAAAACTTCCTGTCCATGGGAAGTCGAATTAATCCTCTCGGATATCCAACTCCTCGTATCGACGGTGAAGGAAGTAACCTTCCTTCATATCCCTCGCATGGGCAATAGAGTGGCTGATAAGGTTGCACACCTTTGCCACTCTGCCCGAGGGGCCGATATAAACAATGATATTGGTCTTCTCGACCTCATCCGCAAGGATGCCGCCGGGTAGGGTGATCCCTCCCGAATCCTTTCCTTATCAAAAAAAAAAAAAATGAGAATTTTTTAATGAATTTATCAACATAAAAAACTTCCGGCCAAAAAAAATACCTATATGTCCACCGGTGACTTTTTAAATACCAATTTGGCACCGGAGTTTTTTAAAATACCCATATGTCCAAAGGTGCCTTAAATACCAATTTGGTAGTTTGGCCCTCCCAAATTGCTTCGATGGAGTCTGAACGTACAGAGAAGAGGGAAACGGGCGTGACTCTCCTCGGCGGTTCGGTGGCGATGGACTGCGACAGGGCAGCAATCGGGGCGGCGCTCGAGCATGGCTGGCGGAGATCTGAGACGCAGGCAGCCCCAATTGAGGGCGGCTCGGCAGCTGTGCGTGGGCGTCGCGTCTCGGCCTTGTGTTCTCCGGCAAGGCTGCGTTCTGCAGTTGCTCGGCGGCGAGGGCAGTGGCAATGGTGGCCGGCGGTGGACTGCGACGGTGGTGGACAGGGGTGGTGGTTGCTCCCGATTGCAGTGGGTGGAATTCGGCGGCTCCGGCGCTACTGCTCACGGGATGAATTCGAGAGAGAAGAGGAAGGCTTCTGTTTGATTGATGGAAAGCTAACGGGGTCCTCCTCTATTTATAGGACAGGAATTGAATGGGATAGTGATGAAAGGAGATAATGCAGCTCCCAGATCTTGGATTCGGTTGGTTTGGATTGGGGTAAGCTTCTTTGGACTAATCTAAAGGAAGAAGATACTCCTTAGAGAAGAAGGAAAAGGTAAAAGAAAAATGTAAAATCTTTCTTTTCTTCCTTTACACAATTTACCGTAGTCTATCCAAAAGAGGAAGAAGTGGGCCTAACTAAGGGAGTAGTTGGACCATTATACTCTGGGCTTATCTTGTGGGCTTGAATCCAAATATCTGAATCGGGTCAAAAATAGGCCCTTTTATTGGGTTTTCTTTTATAGAAATGAAATATGGATTTGATTGTATACTATACACATGAATATCTATATAGCAATATATATTTAGCGGAAATAAATATTATTTAATTTAACTTTATAAATTAAATAAATTAAATAGCAAGAATGTTTAGAGGATAAAATTAGAATAATATAATTATTCTAATTTATATTATATATCTTATCGGAATTTATTGGCTTCCCAAATTCACATAGTATAGTATAATATTATTTATAGAAATATCCCAAAAATAATTTGGGGTATTTCATGGTCAATTGGTCATCTTGATCAGAGAGATAGCCGGAGCTTACCCGATCACCAATGTTGCAATCGTTATTCTCATCATGAGCCATGAACTTGCTGGTTCTTTTGACATAGCGATTATAAATCTTGTTGTGGAAGAGACTATCAGCTAAAACCACCACCGATTTCTGCATCTTATTCGACACCACCACGCCTATAACCTGCTTCATCCTCGCTTTCTATCTCTCTTTGTGTTCCTAATATGCACAAGAGGAAACTCTCATATCAGTAAGCTAAAAAACATTGATTTCACAAGGATGAAAATTGAGATGCCAGCTAAGTATCAAAAACAAAAAGAGAGCAGAGTTCATTTAGGACTTTCAACAAACAGTTGGTAGGGGTTAAAAGCTCTCATCCCCAACTAAGTATCAACCTCGTCTGCCTCCTCCGTCTCCCCTCTCCTGATCACCCTCATCTGCGTCCTCTCCGCCGCCTTCCTCCAAGCTCTGTAAGTGGGGCTGCTCATCTGCCGCCTTTGCCTCCAATCTGCTGCCTTCGCCTTCACCCTTATTTGTCGCCTCCGCCTCCGTCTCTCTCTCTCTCTGATTTTTCTGCCATCGATGGGCAGGAGAGAGGCAAGGAAAGGAGACTAGTTACTCAAGGTAAAAAATTACCGGCTAGGTGTAATTTTTTTAAAGGGGAGGGTTAACCCTTACAAATATTTTGAATAGTGAATTATGGGCGCAAAGTTTTTCGGATCAAGGGTCATTTACTTTCAGTCCTTCTATCTTGAGATTGGAAGCAAACGATTAAAAATCCTTATTGGCCAGTAAGATAAGTTAAATTAATTTTTATTCTTCTGGTAAAATGAATGGAATATAATGAACGGTTTCTAGAAGGGACTTACCATTAAATTAGTATTTCCAAATCCGACATCGAAGTTATACTTTGTGAAATATTAAAGTCCAAGCTTGTTTGGAAGCTTTCCAGAGGAAATTGCTAACATTAAAAAAAAAAAAAAAATTCAAGATGGGGAAAGACTTTCAAATGTCATAAGTCAATATTCAACATTGTCCAGCCATGACCCGTGAGAATGACTTCTATTCACTCCACTAATTAGGCACTCATATTCATTTTTTTTTTTATTAGGAAATAATTCGAGACCGGACAGGCCCGGACCTCGAGAGGCCGACAAAGTCGGCAAACGGCAAGCCGTCTAAACATACAACATAGCAAAAGAAAATACAACATGAAAACATAATATAGACACCTAATACAACAAAACAACTAAAAAACCCGGAAAACACCAGGCCCTAAGCACACAAGCGGACACAGCAGCGAGAAGAAGGAAACCCGGCATGGAGAAGTGGATAGCGAGCGCATGGGACAGCATAACTGGCACGATGTCTCGCCGCCGAAAAGACGGAAAGCAGTAATCCACGTAGGGCAAAGACGACACCTGGGGAAGTGTGGATCACACGACGTTCCCAAATCCTGTACGTCAATTCTGACGTGCAGGGTTAACAAGAGTTAATTAATTTTTTTTAAAACACTAATTAGTCAGAAGGCTTGCACGTCGATTTCGACGTCATTTTTAATGTTGGATTTGCGGTGTATATAAAAACACCTTATAATTTTTAATTCAAATATCGTTAATATAATGAAACTAGGTCACTATGGGTGATAGTGGTACTCATTTATTCTCTATTAGTTAACTTTTTACTATTTATACACTTATTTAAAAACGATAAAAATTATATAATTTTTTTTATAATTTAAATAATTAATAAGTATAATATTATTAAAATAGATTGAATAAAAACTTAATATTTTAGATAGCTTTACCTTTCTAAAAAATCATACATGGCCTGAAAATATCATTTAAAAATTAACTATTTACATCATAAAATTTACTATCTACACCATAAAATTTTATGTCTAGATAGTAAATTTTATGAGTGCATTTAACAAATCCGTCAATGTAAATAAGGTGGATCGCGCATATATATTTTGAGTTTGAGTTGATATGTGATACATTTAATAAACATATATTAACTCTTAGTTATATTGATTGATTTACCAAAATTATTAATTCATTTCTTTATTTCCCATTGGTGTCTATTTTCAAATCCTCAGTTGGACGTGGTGTGGCAAATAGAGAGAGATTGAAAGCAACATTGGATTGAATCACCATAAAAGTCAACTAAATAGTTGGTTTGTCTTGTGATGCGCTTTGAATTGCCCCCACATTGCGGTATTAATCTTTGCCATATATGATGATTGAAGAGGGCGATTGCTCCATCAGCTTCTGTTTCAACTGATCTCTCTTAATTAGCCATTTCAATTTGAGCAAAAGCATGATGAAGCAACAGCCAATCTCAACACACATTCACACCCTTTATCTCATTCTAACTTCACTATGTATCATCAGCTTGCTCCTCTCTTGTTTGCATATCCAACCTACCTTCGCCATTCGTCGAGAAGCCGAGGCTCTTATCCAATGGAAAGCCAGCCTCCACAGCCTAAACCAATCCTTCCTTTCTTCTTG
The DNA here is from genome assembly GCA_963922045.1 of Persicaria maculosa. Taxonomy (NCBI): domain Eukaryota; kingdom Viridiplantae; phylum Streptophyta; class Magnoliopsida; order Caryophyllales; family Polygonaceae; genus Persicaria; species Persicaria maculosa. The sequence continues at coordinate 53,663,983 of OY998251.1, read as the reverse complement.
GAGCTCCAACTCCGCTCTCACTAGGCATAGCCCCTGCCACTGGTTAGGCGTCGGTTGTGACACCAACGGGAGCGTCGTTAGGCTTAACCTCACCAACGTAGGCCTAACGGGGACCCTCTCGTCCTTCAACTTCTCCGCTCTGCCCAACCTTGAATTCCTCGACCTCCACGACAACAACCTCTTTGGCGAAATCCCTGCTTCCATCTCCAACCTCACAAAACTCGAGAGCCTTCATCTCGGCTACAACCTATTCACCGGAAACATACCCTCTGAGCTCGGGAATGGGAGGATGAAAGCCCTCAGTGTCCTCAACCTGATCAGCAACCATGTTTCAGGTCCCATACCACCTGTCCTTGGCAACATAACCTCCCTGTCTTCACTCATCCTCGGTAACAATCGTCTGGTGGGCAACATTCCTCCGCAGCTCGGAAGATTAAGGTCGCTTATCGAGCTGAGGATCAATCTCAACAACCTTACTGGTCCTGTTCCTGCATCCTTGGGAAATCTTGTTCACCTTAACGTGCTTTCCATCTACGGAAATCAATTGAACGGAACACTCCCACCTGAGATCAACAAGCTTACCAATCTGACTTTGTTCTACTTGTCCAACAACACCATCTCCGGCAGCTTGCCGGAGAAGATTTGCCACGGAGGGATACTAAGAGATTTCTGCGCGAGCAACAACCTCTTCACAGGAACTGTCCCGAAAGGCTTGAAGAATTGTACAAACTTGACCAGGTTAAGGCTAGACAGGAACAACCTAGTGGGTAACATCTCCGAGGATTTCGGAGTCTACCCTGTGGTTGATTACCTTGACCTGAGCTACAACAGCTTCTATGGCGAGATCTCACCCAACTGGGCAAAGTGCAAGAACATGACGAGCCTTAAGATCTCGGGTAACAACATCACTGGTACCATACCAAGTGAGCTCGGACGAGCAACCAACTTGCATTTCCTAGATCTCTCCTCCAACCACCTCGTGGGTGAGATACCAAAGGAGCTTGGGAGCCTTAAATTGCTCTTCAATCTAACACTCAGAGACAACCATCTCTCGGGTAACCTGCCTACGGAGATTGGGTCACTTCCCCAACTTACTTATCTAGATCTTGGAGCAAACAGCCTTAGTGGACCTATGCCGGAGGAGATTGGCAATTGCTCTAAGATGATCTACTTAGACCTCAGTAGCAACCGCTTCACCGGACCCATCCCTTGGTCGATAGGAGATCTAAATTCCTTACAAGTTCTACTTGATCTTAGTAATAACTCGCTTTCAGGGGAGATCCCCTGGCAGCTTGGGGACTTGGATAACTTAGAGGTCCTTAATCTTTCACACAACAATCTCTCTGGCGAAATCCCATCCACCTTTTCCCAGCTGAAAAGCTTGACAATGATCGACGTCTCCTACAACCGACTCAGCGGTCCTCTGCCCGCCAACAACGCCATAAAGAACGCAACCATCAATTTCTTCACCCACAACACAGGCCTATGCATCAACAACGACAACAACAACACTCAAGTAGTCGGACTGCCTACGTGTTCGTCTTTCCAATTCAAGGAAAAAAACAGCCACTTGGCAACGGTGTTGATCATTACCATTCCCATCATAGCAGTGTCATTCATCTTGTGCATCCTCGTCGTCTTTTGTCTATGCAATCACACCAACAAGAGGGATTCACAAGCAAAGGCGATTCCATCCAATGAGTCATCTGATCGTTGCAACAGCAGCAACAAGAAGCGGTTGAATAATAACAAGTCAAGCGCAAATCTGTTCTCGGTATGGAGCTATGACGGCAAGCTTGTGTACTCGGACATCATGGAAGCAACCGAAGAGTTTGATCCCAGGTATTGTACAACGTTAAGCGTCCCGTGTGTCGTTTTAAGTCTTGTTTCCACAGTTTCATCTTACTTTCGGGGATGTCGAAACAGGCATTGCATCGGAGTGGGAGGTCACGGGAGTGTCTACAAAGCAGAGCTATCAACGGGGCAAGTGGTTGCTGTGAAGAAGCTCCGGTCCATCCAGTGTGCGAGGGAAGCAGCTGGTAAGAATGCATTCGAGTCGGAAATCAAGTCCCTGACCAAGATCCGACACAGGAACATAGTGAAGCTATACGGCTTCTGCTCACACGCTGAGCATTCGCTGCTGGTGTACGAGTACGTCGAAAGAGGGAGCTTGTTGAAGCTTCTTGGGGATGACGACAAGGCCAAGGAGTTAGGGTGGGAAAGGAGGGTGAATCTGGTCAGAGGGATCGCGAACGCGGTGAGCTACATGCACCATGACTGCACACCCGCGGTGGTTCACAGAGACCTTTCTTCCAACAATGTTTTGGTGGACAAGAATTACGAGGCCAGGGTCTCCGATTTCGGAACATCCAGGCTGCTCACCCTCGATTCGTCTAACTGGACCCAGATCGCTGGCACCTATGGCTACATTGCTCCTGGTAACATCATTCACCTATGTTAATAGCTCTGACAGCAGTAGTACAACTAAGTTGAATTGTGAACATAAATAAAGCTAACTGTGATGATTCATATGATTTGGCAGAGCTTGCATATACGATGAAAGTGACGGAAAAGTGCGACATATACAGCTTCGGAGTGGTGGCCTTGGAGATTATAATGGGGACTCATCCAGGGCAGCTGATAAACAGCCCCAGCCCCGCCACCACAACCTCCTCCTCCTCCTCGTCCGAGACCTCCATCTCAGACCCCTATGACGACGAAAGCAGGAGGAGTATAATAATGGTGAGGAGCATGGTGGATCAACGCCTCCCGGTGCCATCGCTGGAAGAGGTAGAGGAAGTGGCCACAGTGATAAGAGTGGCGTTGGGGTGCATTGAGGCGAACCCTCAGGTGAGGCCGAGCATGAAAACAGTGTCTCAGCTGCTCGCAACTAGGAAACTGGCTCTGCCGGAGGATCCTCTGGAGAAGGTGACGCTGCAAGATATCAAGAGGTTTGAGTTTGTGAGTAGATCATTGGATCAATTTGGCATAACAGCTGCTGCGGGAAGCATAAGTAGTCGACGCTCTAACAGCAGCGTTGCGAGTGGTGATGAGTTTTGTGGCATTGAAATTCATGATTCCTAATCTAAGCCAATCTAACATTACTATAGATGGATGATGTAAGATAGAAAAAAATGCATCCAAAATCAACGATTCCTTGTCAGATATCTGCTAGTATCAACGTATGATATGAAATACATGATTCCAAGTTGTATGGGTTCAACAACTATTTCATGTGCTCAGTGTGTCTGTTTCCGCACCTCCTTTGCTTGTTTGTGACAAATCGATGATCCAAGCATTTCATTTCAGCAATCAACAAGGCATACTCAACCACAACCTCATCCAAAACAATCACTCAATAACAGTAGCGGCAGATGAGAGAGCTTTGAATGTGAAGAAACGTGGGAGTGAATATAATACACAACTAGAACTAAATTCCTATACAGTAGGACCTAGTGGCAGAGAGGAAGAGAAATCAATTACACAAAATAAGGAATTGGTTAGCTATTAACTAGGAAACTAGTTTGACCAAATCGTAACGACTCTTTTTGTCCAACAACTCTTATCACCATGAAAATGCAGTTAACTTTTAGGGTAATAGTTTTCCGAAACTTAAAAAGTTGCTGAACTTGAAACTTTCCAAAACACTAGTCGCGTAAAAATTGAACGAAATAATTATATGATATCCATCACAAAAACAACACCGCCACCTCAATCAAATGTGGAAAATTGGTACAAATTAAATTAATGGATCATCCATCCATTATCCATACATGTATATGGAATAGTAGTGCTAAAATTGGGTTCAGCTCAACAAATTCAAGTACTTAAAATTATAAAAAGCTCAGTAAAAATAATAATTGAACTCAAGTGAAGTGATGGATTTAACAAACGCCGTTCATCTTCTTCCTCTCATCGACAAACTTCTTCCAAACAGCTGTGATCTCTCTTTGGAGGTCGATATCCGACTTCTTAGCCTTGAGAGGCGCATCGCACTTGGCAAGCTTGGCAGTGACTCTAGCCGGAAGGGTGTCGAGCTCCGCAAGAACCTTCTTGATGTCAGCGACGAGGCGATCTGCGAGGGTGCGGGAGAAGTCCTCGCGTATGACGACTCGGAGGACGGTGACGTGCTGGGCGTCAGGAGGCATGGTGTAAGCCGGCACGATCCAGCCGTACCTCCGGAGCATGTCAGAGATCTCGAACTCGGTGTGGTAAGAACTGTCCTTGAGAGAGAAGGCTACCAATGGGACTCCAATGTCCTTGGAGATGATGTTGAACCTCCCTGTCTTCTCCAACCCTTCCTTTAGTACCACCATGTTTTCTCTGCAGTTCTCCATTATGTTTTTGTATCCCTGCAGCAATTCATTTTAATTCATGTGAATATATATACAACCAAGAACACTCAAGCTAGCTATTAATGACGTATGTGATCGATCGACTAACCTCAAATCCCAGTCGGATGAGCTGGTAGTACTGAGCAATAACTTGGCTAGAACCTTTAGAGAAGTTGAGGGTGAAGGTGGGTTGATCAGCACCAAGATAGTTGATGTGGAAGATGAGCTCTTCAGGCAAGTCGTCCTTGTTCCTCCAGATGACCCAACCGATCCCCGCGTACACCAGTCCGTACTTGTGTCCACTTACATTGATGCTCTTCACAAGCGGCAGCCTGAAATCCCACTCCAACTCCGGATATATGAATGGCGCGATGAACCCTCCGCTCGCTGCATCCACATGAATCGGCGTATCCCACCTATATATATATCACACATTGATCGATGAGCTAGAGATATCAAGTACCAAAGAGTCCCACATTTGGCCTTAATATATAAGCTGGTGGGCTACTTCTTCTATAGTCAATTAGTCAATAGATAGATATAAATATATATACCCGGTTTGTTTGTTCTTCTCGGCCAAGAGGTCATTGAGTAACTTAACATCCTCGAATTCGCCGTTGAGGGTGGAGCCGAGGATGGCTGCAACGCAGATGGTGTTCTCGTCGACCATATCGACGGCCTTCTCGGGGTCCATGACGTAGAAGCCGTCGCTGAGCTTGACTTCCTTGAGCTCCACCTCGAAGTATCGGGCGAACTTCTCCCAGCAAACCTGGACATTGGCGCCGGTGACGATGTTGGGCTTGTCAAAGGGTAAGCCCATGGCTTTCCTTCGGTTTTGCCATTTGCGCTTGAATGCCAAACCGGCAAGCATTATGGCCTCCGATGACCCGACGGTGCCCACTCCGATTGCCGCCTCTGAATCCCCAAGTGGCGCGTTGAACATCCTTGCTATCATATTCACGCACCGATTCTGTACACAACCGTATACATATATACGTTATTCACAATGCCCAAATTAAACATCATTCCACTTGGTTTTTGCACAGTATTTTCTCAAAATTGCAAATATTGTGGAACATATTTACTTTTAAAATTTTAAATTTCTAACCATGGTTTATTTTTTTAAATATATATATAATTTTGTTCAAGTACGAATTCATGTGCAAATAGACAAATTAGACATTTTTGGTCTGAATTTTCATAATAGCCATTGATACAAAAAAAAAAAAAAAAGCAGTTGAAACAGGAATTGATTTTCAAACCCCTGTTCGAGTTGTTCTGGGTTTTATCGGAGACCCGAAGTGACTCGATCCAACCCCGACCCGAATAACCGGTTTAACATATATATTTGGGAGAAATAAAAAAAAGTGCAGCATTTGATATGTTGCAAATAAGGTTGCAGACACTAAATAGAATTCAAATCACCGGTAGCAAATTGTGAAATTGTGTACCTTTCATGCAGGATTTATTTATTGGTCCACTTGTTAGCTATTTACTCGTATTATTTAATCTTAGAAATGCATTTATTATTAATTAAAATAAATGGTGAATTAATAATAACATATGTATGTTGCCAAGTTGTCAGCCGATCAGCAATGGTGTTTTTTTTGCCAACCAGGATAGATCACCTATAACTCCGTCAAGTCTCCGTAGATTTGGAGAACTTTCAAAAAGAAAATCATATTAAGAACAAATTTTGAAATAAAATTTGAAGATCATCTCATTAATTTAAAAAAAAAAAGTTTAAAGTTTAGGTGAAAGTCAAAAAATTTATTCAATAAGAATTAAATGGGGTAAATCAGGATTGCTTTTTTTTTTTTAATACAAGGGCAAGGATTTGAGGATAGTCAACCGTAGTTGAACCACCGTCTAAAAGAGAGCAGGTACTATATTATATGCTGGCGCTAGAAGGTATCGGGTTGGTAGAAGGTATCGGATTCGATCTTTACTTTCGTTTCTTTTTTTTTTAGGTGAAAATTAAAAATTTTACAAGTTAATCGAGATGATCGGCGAATAAAAAAAAGAGAGAGACGTGGGAGGAAGGGGGATGCCTGAAGCTCGGTGGTGACTGGGTACTCGTCCATGTCAACGTAGTTCTTGTTGATGGCTGACATCATAAGCTTGTCGCACTCGGGCTCCATCCAGGTCGTCACGAAGGACGCAAGGTTGAGCCTCGGGTTCCCGTCCAGCATCAGCTCATCGTTTATTATCTGATAGGCCGCCTCCTTGGGGATCGACTCATCCGGCATCTTAAACCTGTATGCATTGCTTCATATATTAATCCCCCCGTCCCTCTGGACCGATCCATTCATATGGTATATTTATCGATCAATAGATAGCGTCTATGTACATAATTAATATACAATATGATTACCGGGGAAGGCATGTGCGGACATATCTTGAGGCGAAGGTCGAGTGGATCGACCCATCCGAAGTTGCTCTTGAGAGCGCCATTTTTGGATCTCAACGATTCAATTTTATGTGCTTAGTAGCTTTGATTGTTGTGTTTTTCAATCGGTTTGATTGTTATATATATATATACACATATATACACGCGCACTGTGTACATACTTTTCCTTTTAGAAAAATTTAAAATATTACCATATATTATTATTCACAATAGATCGATTAGATGCTTTAATTAATTAAAGTGAGATCGAACAGGAATATATAGCCGGTCAATGTCATTACCAAGACTAAAGTGTGAACAGGGGCGATTAACGTGTGGCAGGAGTTGGGTCCACCGCACCGAAGCTTCGCTAGCTCCCACATTTTATATTTATGAGTTATGATATTTGCCCAGATTAAATTTAAATTTAATTAATTGTAGGAGGGCTCACACCCAAATCCGCTAATGGTAGAGGAAAACCAAATCAAAGGGTGCCCATTGGCTACCTTAACTTGCGCTCTTGTTTCTTGACGTGCATACCAGAGAACAAAACCCATTCTTCCTTCTACGCGTATTCATCTATTAATTGCTTAAATTGTAATTGTCTCCTTTTGAATTCATTTTTCGTCATCCCCTCGCGACACAGTTACTTTGGTACCCTCCCTTCCTAACATATCATTTTTGGAAATTTTTTCTTTGCTAAATAAAAAATTATATATCATTTTAATTATTTTGATGTTTGATTTGGTAAAGTGAAAAACTTCCTAATAAGTAAGTACATAATAATATATTAATTTAGTTGCTTATATATTAGCAAATATAATCTATTATATTATTATATCTAATAAAGGAGAAATCGTATAAAACACATGATATATACATTCTCTTTAATCACATTATTTAAAAGGAAGTTTTTCCTTTTATTTGTAACCTATTTACTAATCAATCTATATATTATCCTAATTCAAAAGCCATCCTTTTTATCTATCTATAATCTATCTATCTATCTATCTATTAATATTACTAATTCTGCTAGCATTTTACAAACGTGTCACGCCCACAATTAAAGTCGAATTTTTTATATTCAAATGGTATTTTCTTATTGGTCAATACTCCCTCCGGTCGGAAATATTTGATGTTTGACTTTTGTGCACGTGGTTTTAGGAGCTAAAAACTATATAAAATATTATTTATTTTGATTAATTTTTATCATAGTTTAATATTTATTAGTAATAAGTATTAAACTGTGGAAAGAATAATTAAAAGATTAATATTTTATATAGTTTTTAGCTCCTTAAAATACGTTCAGAAAGTCAAAACATCAAATATTTCCGATCGGAGATAGTATTATTGTTGAAATTATTTGTTTTCTATTTGACATATATTTGTTTCCTATTTTACATACGAAGATTATTTAAATTGATATGCTTATATCAATTTGTGATCTATTTTAAATATATTTATTTCTTTTTTTCATAGAAAAGATTATGTACATTGATACGTCGTACCACAATTTTGGATATTATCGTTCCGTGTGGTCTTTTATATCATTATTTCATTAATCTCATGACTTTCGTTATACATTTCATTCATATCAATAATATTATATATTTATTAGGACCACAATTTTGGATACTATCATTCCGATTGTCGGGTTGGTTGAGAGTCGGATCGGGTTTTGGTCGGGTCGGTTTTGTTTGTGTTCGGGTCTATTTCGAGTCGATTCAGATTTGGGTCGGGCTCGATTTCGGGTTCAGGTTACTGATGACTACGGATTTTCTAGTTTCAGCCGGGTTTGGGTCCGGGTGAGTCAATCGGGCATCTCGGATCGGATCAGATTTTGCCAACTCTAACCGTGATGATCAGAAGCCATATATTAATTGGCCCACATATTTATACAAATCTTATCCATAATTTGTTATGTAACCTTTTTGAAGTGGGTTTACAGACACAAACACCAGAAACAATGAAGAGAGCTATAGATTGAAACGAGAAAGCGTTTTACAACCAAATCGAACGACAGATGAATGAAAGTAAAACAACGATCAATTAGCCACAACTAGGACACCAGTCACCAAGGCTAGGACTAGAAGGGCAACGAAACTACCAATCTCTCAACTCAAGTGTTTCAATCAGTGTGTTTAGATGGACGGGAGCTCGTTCGAAGCACACTAAGCAATTAGGGAGAAGGAACCCTAGAAATCTCCATAGGAGACAAGAACGGAGCAATAGTAACCCCTAGCAGCTCTCTCATCTGATTTTAGGGTTTTATAATCCTTAAATACCAGTGTCACAAGATGAGCAACGTTGCCAGCAAATGGGGAGTGAAAAGACCTTGATCAAGCTCAAGGTATGCCGGAATCCATGGAGTTTGGTTGACGAAGAAGAGGAAGTTAGAGAGAGTTCAGTAGTTGTAACTGAATTGATTGGAATGAAGTACATGGGCTTTAGGTAGGTGTAATCCACCTTTTATAAGCCCAACTTTAGTACAAAGTTACAACTATGCCCCTAAAGTTTATATCCGAATTACAAATATAACCTTGCCTATACAAACACCATCTATCTCAATATCCGCCCCTCAAGCTGAGCTTGGAGAGACAACCAAGCCAAGCTTGGATGCGAGAATTCAATGCTGGTCCTCTCCCAGAGGTTCGGTGAGGATGTCGGCAACCTGTAATTGAGTTCGGACATGAGTGGGGACAAGGAAACCCTCCTGAAGGCGCTCCCTAACATAGTGACAATCCAATCAAAGGTGTTTTGTCCGTTCATGAAAAACGGGGTTCTCAGCGATGTGGATGGCAGACTTACTATCACAGAACAGGGGAATTGGTTTGGGAATGTTGCAATTGAACTTGCCAAGGATGGAATCAAGCCATACAGGTTCACTGGAAGTCTTGGAGAGGCTTCAGTATTCGGCTTCAGCAGACGATTTTGAAACGGTGGTTTGCTTTTTAGTTTTCCATGAAACTAAGGCCTTGCCCAGAAAAATGGCAAACCCAGTAAGGGAACGACCAGTGAACAAACAATTTCCCCAATCCAAGTCGCAGAAGGCATGTAAAGCTGGGTGATTATGAGATGGATACATCAGACCCAAGTTGAATGTACCCTTCAGGTAACGGACGATGTGAAATGCAGCTTGCTAGTGAGGAAGACGAGGGGTGATCATGAATTGGCTAAGATGCTGCACGACATAGGAGATGTCCGGATGCGTCATATTAAGATAGAGAAGACAACCCAGAAGCCTTCTGTATTTTTCCGGGTCGTCTAACAAATCTCCATCATCAACTGAGAGCCTTAAGCCACGAGATAGAGGAAAGGGGGCAGCTTTGCAATCCTCCATGTTGGTATCCTGTAAGATATCTAAAACATAACGCTGATTCAACAATGTACCTTGAGGAGTACGGGATACTTCAAGCCCCAAGAAATAGCGGACTTCACCCAAATCTTTAATGGTAAACGCCACATGAAGATCTGCTTTAAGTTGTAAAATCTCTGATAGGCAGTCACCCGTGATCAGAAGTTCATCACATAGACCAACACAGCAATCAATCCTCCAAAAATTGCTTTTGTGAACAGAGAATGATCAAAGGCTGACTTACTAAAGCCTTTGCTGTACATAAATTTTGATAACTCGATGTTCCACTGTCTGAATGCCTGCTTCAAACCATAGAGACTGCGATTGAGCTTGCAAACCATGTTAGGAGCATCAACTGAATACCCATAAGGAGGTTGCATATAAACCTCTTCATCAATAAAGCCATGTAGGAAGGCATTATTGATGTCTAGTTGATGAATCGGCCAAGTTTTCAAGGTTGCAAGAGCAATCAACACACGAACAATGGTGAACTTTGCCATCGGTGAAAATGTGTGCTTGAAGTCCTTGCCCTTGACTTGGTTGTAGCCTTTAGCCACTAAACGAGCCTTGAATCGCTCCACACTTCCAACTGGTCTGAGCTTGATTTTGTATACCCATCTACAACCAATAGCAACCTTCCCAGGTGGAAGCTCAGTGAGGCTCAATGTTTGATTATCAGCAAGAGCCTGGAGTTCCTTTTGCATTGCTTCAACCCATCTATGGTCATCCTTGGCTTGTTTGTAGGTTAAAGGTTCTTTAAGGGATAAAAGTTGGGCTAAAGAAGCCACATAGTCTGAAGAAAAATAAGTGGGATCATCAAGGGAGGTAATCATAAAGGAATCAGAAAGAGACCCGTTGGTAGTGGGACAAACAAAGTCTTGGAGATGTTTAGGTAAGTGTGTTTGTCTTGATGATCTTCTAATGGTCTCCAGAAGTATAGGGTTAGGAGCAGGATTAACTGGGACATGGTCATTTTGTGAAGGTTGATCTTGGTTAATTGATGACAAGGACACATCAGGTGAAGTAGGATCAGAGGTGGAATTTGGAATTATATGTGATTCAACAAAAGCATGGTTGTTTGGAGAAGGGTAGGTGTCTGAATTCTGGTCATTGGCAGGGTTAACAAGAGGCAAAGAGGGAGTAGGGACAACATGGGGTTACTGATGAGGAAGCAAAAGGAAAGACTATCTCACAAAAGACAACGTCCCTGCTGATGAGCATCCTCTTTTCATCTAAGTCATATAGCTTGTAAGCTTTTTGACCGAGAGGATAGCCCATAAAGACACACTTCCTAGCCCTGGGAGCCAGTTTGTCTTTCTTGTTCCCTTTACCAACTGATGCGGGACCATCCAAGACACCTTCGGATGATATCCTTCTAAAAAGGAAGAAGAAAGCTCCACCATGGGAGAAGGTCCCAAGGTGCATAAGACTTGCTGATGGCCTCGGCGCCAACACCTGCCCCATCGACGCTGAGACCCTGAGGCGCATATTTGCTCACTGTTGGTATCGATGCCGACACTAGAGGCATTGACGTCAAGACCTGAAGATGTTTCTCACCTACTGTTGGTATCGACGCCGACACCAGACCCTCGGCGTCGAGACCTGGGCGCATAGAATTCATATGGGCTGAAATTTATTAAGCCTTGGAACCCTAATTTTCATTGTTATTTTTACTATCTCTTTTAATTAAGATATTTTAGGTAATTTTAGGAGTTTATTTTAATTAATATTTTATTTATTATTTTATCTAAAATCAGCCCTAGGTTTTATATTTAAGCGGATGATCTTCATTGTAAACATCAAGACGTCTTCCATTATGAATGAAATTTCAGTTTGTGTGAAACACAATTGAGAGGAAGTCGATCGATTAGAAGCGTGGCTCATCGATCGCAACTATTGGTATCGTTTCAGCTTGGTTTGCTTTGTGTTCATCAACTTCGCAAGCCCCCTTCTTGTGCCTCCAAGTTGTCCGCTTAGTTGTGTAGGGTTGTAGAGGCGGGTTATATAGTCATTGGTATTGGTTCCTACCCTCTAAGGAGGCCTGGGGTCTTTATCTTGTTCTATATAGATCGACTCAGTCCTTATCGGTCGTGTCTTGTTATCAATTTCGAGTCTTTCTTTAATTCTTGCTGCGTATTCTTGTTCTTGAGTCGTTCTTGATCAATCTTGGTTGAGTTCTTGCAAGTCTTGGTCGAAGTCGAGTCTGTTCTTGCTTCTTTCTTGCTGCGTCTCTTGGTTCTTGCGTCTTTCTTGTTTGTTTCTTTGACTCTTTAATTGATTGCCGAAGATCGGGCCATCTCACGGCTAACCCCATATCACCAATGCATAACATAGGCAACCAATTACCCTTAGAGTGCTATAGTCTGGAGGCTTACCATAAAGTTGCTCAAATGAAGATGCCCACTGTAACACTTGAGAGGGCATGAAATTGATTAGATGAGCAGCAGCCAATACACATTCTCCCTAAAAAATGGATAGATAAGCAAGCATGAAAACGCAGGGCTCTGGCAACTTCAAGAAGGTGCATGTCCTTCCTTTCAACTCTACCATTCTGTTGAGGCACATAGGGAGCAGACAACTGGTGGACAATCCCTTTGCTTGCAAAGAATGGCCTACACTTAAGGAATTCTGTCCCATTGTCACTCCTTATAACTTTGACTTTGGTGTTGAACTGAGTTGCTACCATATTAACAAACTCTTTAACAATTCTGCAAACCTGAGTTTTATCTCTGATCAGATACACCCAAACACATCTACTGAAGTCATCAAGGATGGTGACAAATGACATAGCACCAGTCAAGCTAGGAACTCTATAAGGTCCCCATACATCAAGGTGTAACAACTCAAATTTGTCAAGAGCAGTGGATTTACTAGATTCAAAAGGAATTGAGTGATGTTTAGCCAGTACACATGCCTCACAAAACATCTTAACATCACCTGAAATTTTGCAATCTGCTAAATGCTTGAGTCTAAAAAAGGAAAGATGACCAATTCTATCATGAAGAGTCTGTACAAAACTATGATTATTAGAGGCCTAATTAGCTGCATTGTGCAATGTAGATCCTTTCTCATGAGCAATGTGACTGTATGAGCCTTGTGCTGTACCAAGAGCTTGCAAAGAAACTCGATATAGCTGTCCAGATATCCTGCTAGCTTTCAGCAACACTCGATCACTCTCAGGGTCCTGAAACAGACACTTATCATTCTTAAAAAACACATCAATCCCATTATCATCAATGAGTTTTCCAACTGATAGCAGATTAGCTTTGAATTCATGCACAAAAAACACACTTTTCAACATCAACCCAGAACTCAATGAAATATCTCCCACCTCTTGAACTTTCTTAATTGAACCATCAGGCAAGCATACACTGATAGATCTAGCTAAATGACGTCTATCCCTCAACAATTTATCATTGAAAGTCATATGATCAGATCCCTCCGAATCAATAATCCAAGAAACATCATTGTTATGGCTATGCCTAAACAAATGCATTACAGAGATAATACCTGCACTGTTTGTAGAAGCCATTTGAATATGCTTCTTGCCTCTCATAGCACGCAGTACCTCTTGAAACACTGCGTTTTCCATAACCATATCTATTTATGGATTAACTCCCACTTCATCACCATCCTCAAAAGGTGAATCAATTTCAGTCACTGCAGCTGCAGTCCTTGACATCTTCTTTCCTTTGGGATCCTTGAACCAGTCTGGATACCCTATGATTTTGAAGCATCCCTCCACTGTGTGTCCAGTCATACCACAGTGAGTGCAAAGCTTGTCTGCCTTATCTTTCTCTTTCTTGCTATTTTTCTTCCCATCCACGGGCTTATTGACAGAGAAAGCCTTATTGTCTTGAGAAGTACCACCACTGCTTTCCCCGCCTGCACCTTCCACTTGTTTGACCAAGTAGTAAGCACGATTAATAATTGGAAGTGGATCTATAGCAAGAATGTGGTTTCTTGCACTTTCATAACCATCGTTGAGCCCCATCAGAAATTGAAGAAGCTTGTTGTGGTTCTCAACATCTTGAATCCGTTTTTCAAGATCACAGGTGCACCTTCTGCAGGTACATTTCTGATTTCCTTGCAAACTGATGATTTCATCCCAATACTTCTTGATCTTGTTGAATTATTCAGGGATCGTCAGATTCCCTTGACTCACGTTACTCAGGGACTTCTTGAGTTGATACAAGAGAGGTCCGTTTGTCTGTGCTTACCTTTCCGTCAATTCTTCCCAGAGTTGATGAGATGATTCTGCATAAGCGAAGCCTTCAGAGATCTCTGGCGTCATTGAGTTGAGAATCCAACACCGGACCATGTAATCGCACCTCTTCCATCTCGGAAGATCCGCTAGTGCCACCTCCTCTAGTCTTGAACTCCCATCGATGAACGAGATCTTGAATTTGGCTCCTAACGCCATCTTCACGCCTTGGCTCCAGCTCAGATAGTTGGATCCGTTGAAAACATTTGCTACAAGTTGCGATCTTGGATGATCCGAGTTTGATAATCCATATAAATCATTTATGTTGCCAATTCCTCCGTTGATCTCTCCGATGACTTTATCTCTGATTTCCGTGGAATCTCCCATGGATCTACACTCTTCGTCTTCAATTCCTTGCTCTGGATTCCTCTAACGTGTGGATCTTTCAATCGTCAGCTCTGATACCATGAAAAGACCTTGATCAAGCTCAAGGTATGTGGGAATCCATGGAGTTTGGTTGACGAAGAAGAGGAAGTTAGAGAGAGGTCGGTAGTTGTAACTAAATTGATTAGAATGAAGTACATGGGCTTTAGGTAGGTGTAATCCACCTTTTATAAGCCCAGCTTTAGTACAAAGTTACAACTATTCCCCTAAAGTTTATATCCGAATTACAAATATAACCTTGCCTATACAAACACCATCTATCTCAATAGGGAGCCTCAAATATGTGCAACCGAGTGGGCTCAAAGCCCATGGGCTTCTGAGATCACAGATTGGGTCAAAGCCCAAATCTCCAATTCATTCAAAAGCTTATGCACACATTTATACCAACACTTAGAATTAAAACACAAGCTAAGAAATGAGCTTTACAAAGCCCTCCTAATTCTAAGCCCATGGGTTTGACATGTGCCTGCTTAAAACACTCACATCAAATGCAAGGTCAGGTCTTGTACATATCATAACATACATAATAGAACCAACATCTGCATCATAAGGAACTGATCTCGTATAGTCTTCCTTTTCCTTACTTAGGGGTTCCTTGACCTTTGTAAGGTCAAGATGTCCACCTAGAGGTATAGGAGCAGGCTTGACATTAGAGACCTTGAACCTATCAAGGACTTTTAGCAGATAGTCCTTTTGAGACAAAAAGATCTGATGTTTAGATCTATCTCTAGAGATTTTAATTCTAAGAATTCTCTGGACAGGGCCCAGATCCTTCATGTCAAAAGATCTCTTAAGTGAATCCTTAACATCAGACACTTTTGCTCTAGACTTGCAAATAATTAGGATGTCATCCACATACATCAAGATATATAAGGGGGATTCAGACTTCAAATGCATGAAATACAAGCAAGGATCATAGCTACTCATCTTAATGCCAAGTTTAAGCATGCAAGTATCAAATTTTTTGTTCCACTGCCTAGGAGATTGCTTCAGACCATAGAGAGATTTTTTAAGCAATCACACATGATCAGGTTTAGATTTATCCTCAAAACCCTTAGGTTGTCTCATATAAATAATCTCATCAAGATCACCATGCAAAAAGGCAGTTTTCACATCCATATTATCAATCTCATAATCATAAACGGCAGCAAGAGCAAGCAATAATCTTAAAGTCTTGTATTTAACAACAGGAGAAACGATGTCATTATAATCAACCCCTTCTTTTTGGGTGAAACCCTTAGCTACCAACCTAGCTTTATAGCTTGGTTGGCCACCAGGGTTCACACCATTTTTGAGTTTATAAACTCATTTACAACCAATAAGTCTAGCCCTTTTAGGCTTAGGAACAAGTTCCCATGTCTTATTGGTTGTCATGGAGTTTATCTCCTCTTTCATAGCAAACATCCATTTATCAGCATGAGTACATTTCACAGCATGTTCAAACAACTCAGGGTATAAGCATCAACAACCTCAGCAATCATGATGCACAAAGAACGGGATTTCCAACAATGTGATATAAACCATTTCTATAAATACTTTTAATGAGGATTTTACCATTTCTGGAAATAGTCCTAATCCCCTTAGAAGTATTAATATCAAAACCAAGGTCATCAATCACAGATTCAGACAATAAATTCCTCTTAAGATCAGGCACCCACCTGACCTTTTGAAGAATTCTAATTTCCCCATCATGTATTTTAAAAGGAACATTACCAATCCCTCTGATATGAAGAGATGACATGTCATCAAGTCTAACCCCCCCCCCCAATCAGATTCATCAAGAAAATCAAACACATGCTTATGAGGTGTAACATGTAATGTGCAACAAGAATCAAGCAGCTAGACATCAGAGGAATCATTAGAATCAATCATAAGCAGCTCATGAGAATAGAAAGGAGAATCAAGCACATCAGTTGTCCCATTCTGCAATTTCTTTTCCTCATCATGATGAAGTGGTTGTTTCTTTTGCAGTATGTACAATGCTTTTTAGGAGGATCAGAAGAAGATGGTTTATCTTTTTCCTTATCCTTTTTCTTGTTTCTCTTTCTATTCTTAGAGGTTCCTTTGGTAAAAAGCACCTCAGGTTTAGGATCAGAT
This sequence comes from Persicaria maculosa, assembly GCA_963922045.1. NCBI lineage: Eukaryota > Viridiplantae > Streptophyta > Magnoliopsida > Caryophyllales > Polygonaceae > Persicaria > Persicaria maculosa. The sequence goes on along the minus strand of OY998251.1, from coordinate 53,647,160 downwards.
TTAGCAAATTTATCACCTTTCACTTTAAACACTTTAAACCTCATTTTTTTTTTGAAAAATGGCCTCAACAATTCTTTTCTTAGTCAAAGTCTCATTACTAAACTGAATAACATCCTTAAATGTATCAAATTGAGAAGGAAAGGCATTCATGAGAATAACAGCTTGGTGAGTATAATTAATCTTATCATCAAAGCGTTTAAGTTCTTGTGTCATACGAAGAAATCTATCCAGATTATCATCAAGAGACACATACACATCCATTTTAAAATTAAAAATGCGACACAACAATTTTATTCTACTGGAAAGAGTTTTAACCTAATATAAGTCCTATAAGGCCTGCCATAATAATATGGAGGTCTCACAGTGTACTCCTTGTCTAGCAACTTCATCAGAGAACGTGATCATAATCTCACTGTGTGCGATTAGATCAAGCTCTTTCTTAATAGAATCAATGGCGTTGGTTGGGAAAGAATTAATGATAGCATTCCAACATTTATCTTTTATAAGAATGGCCTTCATTTTGACTTTCCACATGGCAAAGTCTGTTGATCCATCAAAGGGTTTGATACGGTAAGAGTTATCGGACATGAGGTCTTAGTGTACCTGCGAGAAAAGGCAAAAATCAGTAGCAATCTGTGAAGAGTGAGGACTCAAATCCTACAACCATCAGCTAAGGATTTGAATCTCGTAAATGCGAAAGCAATGCAAAGAGCAAAAGTCGGGTGAGTCTAAAGTGATTTCAAAGTCAATAGAACCTCAAAACACTTCAGATCTCAAAGGTTCTCGTCGGATCCGTTCATATCTGGTGACTCAAAGTCCAGATCTGAACAGCTTACAACGACGAGACTAAGATTTCGAAAACACCAAATTATGGTTTCAAAAAATATTACGAATCTTAGATCTGGAGCTAAAGGGAGGGAAGATTTCACCAAAAGCTTCAACATATCCTAGATCTAAACATGAAACCTCGCTCTAATACCACTTTGAAGTGGGTTTACAGACACAAACACCAGAAATAACGAAGAGAGATATAGATTGAAACGAGAAAGCGTTTTACAACCAAATCGAATGACAGACGAATGAAAGTAAAACGACGATCAATTAGCCTCAACTAGGACACTAGTAACCAAGGCTAGGACCAGAAGGGCAACGAAACTACCGATCTCTCAACTCAAGTGTTTCAATCAGTGTGTTTGGATGGAAGGGAGCTCGTTCGACGCTCACTAAGCAACTAGGGAGAAGGAACCCTAGAAATCACCATAGGAGACAAGAACGGAGCAACAGTAACCCCTAACAACTCTCTCATTTGATTTTAGGGTTTCATAACCCTTAAATATCAGAGTTACAGGTTGAACAACGTTGCCAGCAAATGGAGAGCCTCAAACATGTGCAACCGAGTGGGCTCAAAGCCCATGGGCTTCTAAGATCACAGATTGGGTTAAAGCCCAAATCTCCATTTCAATCAGAAGCTTATGCACACATTTATACCAACACTTAGAATTAAAACACAACCTAAGTTTAAAAAAAAATTAATTAGAATATCTAAAAATAAAAAATATCTTTGAAATATCAAATGTTTACATAATCTTATATTTATATATGTATATAAATAAATCGAATAATATATTGAAATGTGATAACTCAAGAATTAATAAGATTATTTAATTCAAATGTCAAAATAAACATTAACTATAAAAAACAATGATTGTCAAAATCATATATCTTTTTAAAATTTACATTTATTATACAGTATAGACATCTTAAATTTTATTGAAATTTTTTAAAATATTTTTGGAGATAGAAGCAAAACGTCATTAATTTGAAGAAGAAATTATTTTTGCACCTGTAACCTTCAAAAATTGAGGAAAATAATTATCCAAAATGAATATTTCAAATCTATACTTACTCTGCACATTTTACATGTCATCTATATAAATTTTTAACAAAAGATTTTTTTATAGATAAATTACATTTATTTTAAACATCTTAAATGACTATTTGGAATAAAAAACCATTTTAAGATATACCTACAAAAATTGAAGAACTTTGAGAAAAGAAAATATAAAATTTGCATATATTATCATTTAAAAATAAATAAATAAACAAACACTCTTTTATGATTAATTTTGGGTCCTTGCCTTCAAATATCGAAGAAAAAAAATATTTATCCCCAAAATGAAAATTTTACATCTATATGTATTTTATACACCCTAGATGTCCCTTATTATAATTTTAATATTTTAAGACATGTAATTTTTTTTTTATAAAGTTAGTAAAAATAAATAATTTGTAAATATTCGATTTCAAAAGTGAATTATAAAAATCAATTAGGGCCAAAAAAGTTTTTTTTTTTACAATTTACTTATTTTAAAAGTTAATTAAGACTTACAAGCATTACTTATTTTACATCTTAGATGAGACGTCTTGTATTACTTTTTTTTTTACCATCTTACCTTTATTTTCTCTATTTATTTCTCCCTTCTTCTATCCATCTTTCTCATGAAAATAATGAATAAGTTATGTATATCTACATAACTTCAAAAGTATTCGCACAATCATTTAAAAAAATTATATTGTATCTCTTTCCAACTAATTTATAAATTAAAAAAAATATTTTATACATATTATTTATGTTGTAAACAAGTATATATTAATATAGTATTATATTGATATATAGAATGATGTTAAGTTTGAAATAAATCAAAATCTCGTACCTTCAAAGCACGGGTATTACACTAGTGTTATGCTAATTTTGTTAATATTTAATTTAATTTTATAATGATAATTTATTATATTATTGATATTTCATTAAAAAAAAACATGTTATTAAGTGAGAAATTATGCTATATATTCTTGTACTTGTTAAAACAAGTTCGATCGATCGAGAACTTGTTCTTGATCCCTAGATCATATAGTTGGCTTCTTTCTTATTCTTCTTTTTTTTTTTAGCTTTTTATATATTTATTTTGACGTCCTCTCCCTAATGCAAATGGACGAACGGAATCGGTGGCTAGTTTGCGTGCGCTTTATGCGGGTTCTTGATTAAGACTGACCTCCATTTTTCTTATATTTTTTGTTTTTAATTAATGGATGACAATCTAGATAGTTTGAAGCGCAGAAAAGAAAAAAGATAGCAACAACCCCAACAAGCAAAAGGGAACAAGTCAACTTTTGGTTTGATAGATAGAGCCGGATTCGACTTGAATTGCAGGTGTAATCTTCTTCTACGATTCTGTTCTTCAAACTAGTCTAGTACTGATGAGGTCGTTACTCGTTATCGGCTTTGTACGAGTTGGTGTTAGGCTATTCAATTTTTGACAATAGTTTTCTAACAAAATAAATAAGAAAAAAATTTAAAAAGAAAAATGATTAAAAATAATACAAACTATCAACCGTGAATAAAAAATAATACGAACTTTTAAAATTACCAATTCACATACAAACTATAATTCATTAAACCAAAATTGATAAGACAGTTTATTAGGTTAACCTCATGTAAAATCCTATGTCCAAGCTATTGAATTTATTAGCAGCAAGTGTTTACCCATCATGTACAGCTCATTGTTTTTCATGAAACAAAAACAATGGTTGTAGCTCTAAATCGATCTACCTACCTATTGTAAAACACCTTGACCAAGTGTAAAACATGAGTTGTCTTAACATCAATCACAAAATATGTATATGAATATGAATCATGAGTTACAAGTAGATGAACAACAAAATGAATATGAATATGAATATGAATATGAATTACTTCCTTGCAAACATGTATTGTGTGGTTTGGTCGACTGCTCAGTTGTTTCTTGCAAACAGAAGCTGAGCCAGAACACATCGAGCAGAAAACAAGGAAGAAACTACTCGACGTCGACCAGACTGGTCGATGTCGAGTACATCTGGTCGAAATAATCAAGTCGAGCACCAGTCGAGCACGATACCACTCAAGAAGCTTGTGTCTAGTCGACGTCGAGTACTTTACTCGATGTCAGTACCCGTCAAGTGCAAATCCTAGCCGAGATTGAGCACAATCCGAGGAGCGGAAGAATTCTACTCGTCGTCGAGTAGTTTAAATTTACTCAATGTCGAGTACTTCCCAGTGACGAGTCCGAGTCGAAGTCGAGAGGAAATTCGAGTGATTGAGGTTACTTCCAAGCCAAGGCATGAAGATCTATCAAGTTGAAGACTGATTTATCCACATTAGATATTTCCCTTATTTACTTGAGGGAATTTAATTGTTTTATTTTATTTACTTACCAAAGTTTTATCTTAGGAAAGAGGATAGTTAGATATAGATATAGATAGACTTGTTCTTTCCTTAATTAGCAAGGACTTGGACACTATAAATAAGGCCCTAGGGGCTGAGTTTTAGGATCATTATATTCTCAAGCAATTGAGCAAACACTAGTTAGACAATTTAGAGTTGAAGAGGCGAGAGCGGAATTGGCTTTGTTAGGTTGTAAGCCTTGTTTCAATTCAATGCAAGTTAGTTCTTTTATGTTATTGATTTGTGCTTTGATGATGAAGCGTGAGTAGTCACCCAACTTCTAGGGTCAGGGTGAGCCCGACGGTAGCCATGTAAGGTAATGCGTCAAATGTAATGGCCCGGGATTATGATTCCCTAGTTACATTTCGAGGGATGAAACCCCTCGTTAGGATCTTGCGCTCCGAGTACAGGTTGAATGTTGAAATCAAAGGTTAGTAATTAAAAGTGGGATTTCGCACCCAAATCCGTAGGGTCCGTTGGAGACCCCGAGGTAAACCCTTATACATGTCCTAAGTCTACAACGTGTAAAATCCATTTAGGCATGCAACCAGTATAAGTTCTGAAAGCGATACATCGAGTGTCGCGGTAGAGTCGGGTCAAAACAGAGCATAAGTAGTATAAAATCCCAAAAGTGTAAATCTGGTGAAGTCAGAAGTTTCAAGCGCTGGCTCTCCGCCATACGAATGAACCCCGCCATAACAACACGAATTCAAACAATGGAACGGGTACCTGAATCTAAAAAAAAGACGGGGGATCTGGGTCAATCATCAGGCCACTCATGCGCGTGTGTAAACACACTCTGAGAGGCATATAATAAGCATCTTATTCCTAAGATGAAATGCATAATGCAAAGCGGAACTTAAACAGACAAGCATACGGATAATTAAGTGCGGACATAAATAAATAGGCGTGCAGTTACAAGAAATGCCAAATAGCATGTCCCTCTATGCTCCTAAGGAATCCTCTAGCAACTCCCTTCGAAGGGAACAACCTCACCTACGGTGCAGGTCATCCCTATGTAAGGAGCCTACTAACTATGAAGGGAAGGCAAACAACGACACCCACACAAGGCCTAATGCTCTAAGAGTCCTATGACGACTTATTATCAAAAAGCCTACCTCACCCATCAAGTGCAAGAAACTTTCTATAATAAGCCCTACTAAGATGACAAGAATAGAGAAAAAGGTCACATGTAATAAACACCTATAACGGTCGTTTTCTAGCAAAGACATATAGCAAGTCCTCTGGTTTCCATTTTAGATCCTAACTGTGACTCTAATCGTATGGTGAATGAACACTAGCCTACTATATAACACCCAGTGCATAGAGTACGGTGCCCATCATAAGTAAGTTCAAAGAACTTACCTGGAGAAGCCCATAATCCAAGCAATATAGCAATCAAGCAAATACATGCAGATTAGAGCTCACCTAGAAGATAAGTAACATAATAAGTCTAAGTCTAACTTGCACAAAACATATCAAATAACACACACAAGATTCACATAAAACATATATAAGTTAACCATCCCATCATCAACAACATTAATGTCTCAATTCAATTTCTCATCTCGTTTCATCATCTAATATCGTTTTCATCGTAACTTGCCAACTCATTAGCTTAGACAATCTGCATAGCATACTTAGTCGAATTCACATATTACCATATCATACTCTCACTTAGCATATGAATATATATCATCATCATCATCGGTAACCAGTATTTAATCTCTTATAATAAATCACCACAATTCATGTTATTAGTCACACATATCATGTCGTTAGTCAAACGATCATATTATCATGCTAGTTAGTCATCGAACAAGTATAATTCCCAAGTTAGTTCCAAAACCATTTTGAAATCCGAATCAAACAGTTAAGGATTTCGACCCTTGAAAATACTCGGTAAATTCCTTTTTTAATTTATTTCTTAAATCACTCTCCATCCTTGAAATTCTTTTCCAAATTCATTTTAAATATCCAAGTCCAAATAATATTATATGATTTTTTAAATACCCTTTATTAACCACTTTTCATAAAATATATTCCAAATCCTATAAAATTCCAACCATTTTTATTTGATAAAACCAACCGTTTAGAAAATCTCCAAAATAGTATTTTCTTTTTTAAGTCCTCAAATAATATTAATTAGTTAAATAAATAATTAAAGAAGTAAACGGTTAAACCCGAACCGAACCAAACCCATTTAAATCCAACCGAACGAACCGAACCCGTAAATAAAAGCCCAACCGGTTAAATATATAACAAAACAAAGACGAGGGCCCCACGACAAGTCTTCTTCTTCCTCCAAATTTTCAACGATCTCCCGCCCGCCTTGTGCTTCCTCGCTCGCGCCCGGAGATGCCATGGCCGGTGCCCGTCCTCGCTAGAGTTCGAGCTCGCCGGAGATCTCTCTTGCTTACACTCCCGCATCGCTCGCTCCTCGCACTCATGCTCGCCTTTGCCTCGCTCCCGAGCTCGCTGCTCGTCCTTGCTCGCTCACGCTCTCCCTGTAGGAAAATTAGATGCGCAGCGGAAGGGTAGAAAACTATTTTCTAACATCTAATTCGGGATCTCATGCATGAATTGATATGAACAATATAGAGGGAAAAAGTCGTACCTTTCTTGTGCAGAACCTTGATTCGAAATCACCTTTGGAGAAAAGAGCCTCAAGCGCGACTCCTCTACTTGGTCCACACGAGCACGGGATTGGATCTCCTTGTCTCCGTTTACTAGAACGAATGATCGAAGGATTGCAACTCACACCCTACGCGTTAGGGAGGCTAGCGATTTGTGGTGGGAGAAGTTTTGGAGACACACGTATAAACCAATATTAAGTTAAGACTTATTCTCAATATGTCTCCTTATATATTGTAGAAACTAGGTCAACTTATTCCTAATAAGTCACCTTTATCTTTTATCTTCTATCCACAAACTATATCAACAATAATAACTTATTGTTATTATTAATCAATTATCCAATTCCTAATACTCTTTGTGTGTGACCTTATAGGACCTGAATAAAATAGCAATAGATTAAATATAATTTAATCTATAAATTATAGTTGGCTTTTAGCAAAGCACTATAATTACCTAAATTATTCAGATTATAAATCTCCATTTTAATCCTATTATATCATTAGTATTTTACACATCAATTAAAGGACACCAACTCCTTCAATCTCTCACTTGTCCTTAAGTGGATGTGCGGTTTCAATTCCTTTGTCACTTAATGTTCAATTTGACGATATGATAGCATCTTATGTTATCCATATCAATTCAAATTATTTCTCGATCCCGAGCTTGAGTTGTCAAATAAACAAATGATTACGTATTAATCCATTTGAGCATGGCCATGCATTTTACAGTTCTTACTCTTCGAGTGGCCAGAACATTATTCCTACTCAGATATCCAAATATCCAGAATAGGAGGACTTCTCCAATCTTGCGTGACTATAGCTCCTACTTAAATTTTAGCAACCCCATTCACTGCCTTTATTACTGCCTTTTATGGATCAGCGGTTGACAGTGTCAAAGGATACCAATCATCAAGTGAGAGGGATATCACACTCATGTCTGAGGAACCTACTAATATTATTTTAACCTTAAATTCTTCAACTTATTTGAAAAATCTTAAGGCAGGTCTGCCTAACAAGTATCCACCATACTTGTTTATACAATTGATTAGACATCTCTATGTCCCTATAGCCCGTGAAACTTGGCGCTATCAATCAACTTGCATAATAGTCCATATTAAATCATTTATGTCCCAATTAATGATTAAGACTATGGCAAAGCATAATTCATAATATCAGTTCACTTAATAGGGTCTCAACCACCACGACTTTCACAGCGATCCTATTTGATAATCATAAATTATTAGGACATTTTATTCTATTCTAAACCATAATTGAATAATAGTGAAATTTTATTTCAAACAAACATGATGAAAATATGTTTCAACAATCTTGATCAATATCTAATGCGTTAAACATATAAATCAAATCCATTCACTAATGGACTTGAGTCCCTTAGCTCTAGTGTGACTATCATGCTTGGGCTTGGGAAGAGGTTTAGTCAACGGATCTGCTATATTGTTATCCGTGTGTATCTTGCATAGTCTCATGTCACCTCTTTGGACATAGTCTCGTATGACGTGATACTTCCTGAGCACGTGCCTGGATTTGGAATTGGAGCTTGGTTCTTTGGATTGAGCAAAGGCACCATTGTTGTCACAATAAATGTCAATGGCTTCAACCCCTTTGGGAACCACACCAAGCTCGGCTAAAAACTTCCTTATCTAGATAGCTTCCTTAGCAGCATCCACTGCAGCGATGTACTCAGCCTCTGTTGTAGAATTAGCTACTGTGTCTTGCTTTGATCTCTTCCAGCTCACAGCTCCTCCATTAAGAATAAAAACGTATCCGGATTGGGATCGGAAGTCGTCTCTATCTGTTTGGAAGCTGGCATCAGTGTATCCTTGAACGATCAACTCATCATGTCTACCGTACACTAAGAAATCATCCTTAGTTCTTCTCAAGTACTTGAGGATGTTCTTAGCTGCACTCCAGTGTGCTTCACCCGGACTTGATTGGTATCTGCTGCACACACTTAAGGCGAATGCAACGTCTGGGCGAGTACATATCATGGCATACATAATGGATCCTATTGCTGATGCATAAGGGATCCGACTCATTCTATCCAGCTCAGCAGGTGTTACTGGACACTGCTTTTTGCTTAGATATAGACCATGTTGGATGGGCAAAAATCACTTTTTGGAATCTTTCATTTTGAACCTGTCTAGAACCTTATCTATATAAGTTCCCTGACTTAGTCCAATGAGTCTCTTGGATCTATCCCTATAGATCTTGATGCCTAAAATGTACTCTGCCTCTCCAAGGTCTTTCATTGAGAAATGCTTCTTGAGCCATTCTTTTACAGACTCAAGCATTTGAATGTCATTCCCAATGAGTAGTATGTCATCCACATACAAAACCAAGAATACAACTTTGCTCCCACTAAACTTTTTGTAAACACAAGGTTCTTCTTCACATCTGATGAATTCAAACTGTTTGATCACTTCATGAAATTGAAGGTTCCAACTCCTTGATGCTTGCTTAAGTCCATAAATGGATTTCTTAAGTTTGCATACTTTCCTAGGATTTTGTGGATCCTCAAAACCTTCAGGCTGTGTCATGTACACATCCTCTTCTAAGCATCCATTTAGAAACGCGGTCTTGGCATCCATTTGCCAGATCTCATAATCATAATGAGCTGCAATTGCTAGGAGTATCCGGATGGATCTAATCATAACGACTGGTGAGAAAGTTTCATCATAGTCAATACCATGAATCTATTTAAACCCTTTCGCAACCAGTCTTGCTTTGAATATATTTACCTTTCCATTCTTGTCTGTTTTGAGTTTATAAACCCATTTGCACCCAATGGGTACTATCCCATCCGGTGGATCTATCAAGTCCCATACTTGATTCTCAGACATAGTGATAAGGGATTTTCAGTCGCCTTAAATCCTATCAAATAAATCCGACTAACCTAACTAATGTAGTTTGACAAGTACGGGTCGATCCCACAGAGAGTCAATGATTTGTATGCAAGTCAATTGTGCTAATAAGAACTAAAGACACAAATAAGGGGGATTGTGATGGTTTGAACTAACTAAGAATGCGAAAGTAAGCAAAACAATAAAATAAAACAGATTAAGTGAATAAATATGAGAGAAATAGCTCAGGTCAATCAATCTCAGCAATCAGGTTTGTTCATTGATCATCGAAATCGAATAGATAACTTCCTCTTGAATACTTTATTGTGGAAAGACTAGGTCTTTTGAATCCAATTCCTTATCGAATCTAGTTAACAAGACAACCATACCCTGAAAACCCTAATTATCAAACAATCTTGAAACTATCAAGATTCAATTCAATAATCGATTAAGCTTAAAGGAAATCAACAAAGACAATCGACACGCACAACCAGTTATTGCATCAATTGCAAATCAATTCTCTATACAAATCCCTAAATCAACCAGTTTCAGAGATTTATACTTTGCTACTCAAGAACATAGATAACTCAACCAGAAATTACCTATATCTAGCTATAGATTATCATGAAAAGGCATCAGTTGATCAGACTAACGGAAATTCACGAAAACCCTAAACAATCAGCGTAAAGAATTGATAATATTCAAAGAGAAGTATTAAGAGCAGAAATCTCACAATGAAATAGAAAACCTGAAGTTTCGATTAATTTCCCCGAGCAAAGAGGATTAGTTGTTCACAATCAAAGAAAATCACCAAAGGTCTACAATGGTTGCCTCCTACTAAAAACCTGTTCGTTCTTCCACAAAACTCAAAACAAGACCTACCTAGTGTTCTTGGCCCAAAAACCGGCGTTTCCTCTTCTTTCCCTTTAATTTCATAATAAAACTTAAACCAACAGATTTCAAAATTAAATCCAAGTAACAGCTGGCCACGTCTTGCAAGCCGCTACATAACTCGGGCTGAAACCAAACAACTCGGCCGAGTTTGTCTTGCTCCACCCGAGTTATTTGTCTGCAGCAATCTTGACGACCAGATTTCGCTGTTTTCAAGGCCGAATTTGGAAATATTGTAAGCATGAAAGTTGTAGGTCTTCGAATCCTCTTTCCAACAAGTATAAGTACGCCCCGATCCGATAACTACGGCCTTCGAACGACTCGTTTTAGTGCAGCGTCGCCAACCTGGACAGCTCCCATCCTTTACATGTTTAGCTCATCTCTTCGGCTCTCGGGCTCTTCTATTTTCATCCAATCTTTGAGCATTGGCTCGAGCTTAGCTCCACCTTTCCACAATCACCTGAAATCATGCACAAAACTTGTAGATTCCGACTCTAATTGAAACATAATGAAAACATGAAAACTACTCTAAACTCATGCATTTTACCCTACATAAACCCATCTAAATGCTTATATTAACACTACCTAAATGTGCATGATCAAACTCCCCCACACTTGAACCTTTCTTGTCCTCAAGAAAACAAAACCACTCCAATCAAACATCCCACAAATACACTCTTCATGCATTCACCTCGTCAAAACACCATCCAATCAAGCAGGAGACACAAGACAATAATCAACATCATCACATGTATTTGGGCAACTCAAAAGCTTAGGCACATTTCAATCCAACCTCACCGGGCATATAAAGTGTTTCACTCTCACTCGTGTTTAGGTTAGTTCAGTTCCGCTCAAACTCAATCCAATGTAACTAACCTACATAAAAATTGAAATCTACATCACAATCTCCACCGTGAGTGACATTACAAACAATAATCATCATGAGGTCTTGTAAGGGTTGTAATGGGGCTCGGGTAAGAACATCAAGGTATGGAAAAATTTAGGCTTTGTGGTGCTAAAAATCCGGGAAAAAGAGATCTCAACTGCAACCGGAAAAACACTCAAAACCAAACATTTCTTCAACCAAAAGAATTCAAACTTTAACTCCATCCACAAGTAAAAACTTAAGCACAACTCTTGTTAACCATCTCACACTTTGTTACTTTTTTTTCTCTTGATTTTTCGATGATTTTTCTTCTTCTCTTTTCTTGACTTTTTCCTTTTTATGATTTTTCCTCGACTTTTACTCCTAAGTGAATTTTATCCTCCTTAGGCCCCGAGTATTAAGCACAATAATCATCCATATAACGCTAAAAAGGAATACACCGCCCATACATAACTTCCAAATGCTCAAAATACTCCACTAATACACATTTTCAACAATCTTCTTCCTAATTCCCGAATAAGGTAAGGCTAAAATCGGTTAAAAGACATTTTGTGGAGCTAACAAAAATGGGCTAAAAGGCTCAAATTTGGCTTCAAGCAGAGGATAGTATATATAGGTAGATACAGAGTAAGATATGGCTAACAAAACATTGCCTCAATCATATAAAAATCACAAGTAATAATCAAAATATACGGCCTTGATATAGATATTAATCTCAATTTTCAGAGGTAGTCACATTGGAGAGCATCACACACAAGAAGCAAAAGGACATCAATAAAGCATAGTCCCAATAAGGCTAACAAAAACTCACAAGGTAGATTTTTGTTGGATTTCAATGCAACCTAAAATCTAAGAGTTGTACATGCTCAATCAATCCATTATCTCATGCTCCCATAGATCAAACAAACTCGACGAGGATCCACAATATAAGCATATCATGGGACTTATAATTAGATTAAGAAGACAAGTGGTACAGATGGGGTTATCTGAAAGATCCTAAATCTAAAATGTCATGCATGCTGATTTTTTTTCTTCTTATATGATTTTTCTGTTTTTTTTTATATTATGCAAGACTAAGAATAATAACCATGAAATGCAAAAACAAGAAAGAAATATATACAATGCAACCTAAATGCAAACATGTAAATGTTCCCTCCCCCACACTTAATTCACACATTGTCCTCAATGTGAAAAATAAAATAGAAGGAGAAGAATACTTACGGAGTCATCTACATATCAAGCGGAGGTGATGAATTCAAGCACAAGATCGAGTAAGGTGAGCCAACATTCTTTCTCTTCTCGGCCTCAAGGAGACACCACAATCTAATCTTTACAAACAAGAGACAATGCTACACCAACAAGAAAATTTTTGTTGTCCCGGAAAGGACAACTCACAATAATGATTGATGGTGTTAAACCACTCACAACAACACACAACTAAAGCCACAAACCTCAACAATTTGCAAATTGATAACAATTAAGCATAATTGATCAAAACTAAAATCAATAAACTCAACAAGAAACTCTTATCAAGTTTAATATCAAAAAGCAAGATCAATTCAAATCCTCAACACTCCATAATTTCCAAATTTGCAATTTCACAATTAAGCACAGGATTCTCAATCCAAGCCAAAACCTCTCAATCAATCTAAATCCACCAACAAATTCAATGCAAATAAGCTTTAATCTCATCAAAACAACTTCTAAATTCCACAAATTAACAAATTTGTAGAAACCTAGAATTTGGAGATTTTGAAAACTCACCTCAACACCTTCAATGGAGGAGAGAAAGGAAGAGAAAGGCTGACCGGAGGTGGTGGCCGGACACGGGGCCGGAAGTCGCTGGACGAAGTCGGCGACGTTCTGGTGGCTGCAGGGGCGGGAGGGCAGCGCTGGCGGCTGGAAGGGAGAGTGCTGGCGAGGTCGGTTGGCCGGGACGGGGGATCGGAGGAAGGCTCGCTACTGCTGTTGGGAGAGAGGCGTGAGGGCCCCGGCACTCGGCACCGGTGGGTGATGGTGGCAGCGGCATGGCCTGGTGGTGTGCTAGCGGCGTCGCTGTGTGCTGGTCGGAGATGCTCGAAAGCGAGAGGCAGGCGCTCGGGAGAAGAAGAACTGGCAAGACGCGTTTTCTTTCTTTCTTCTTTTTTTTTTTGGAAGATGCAATATAGCTCGGGTGGGGTTTCAAAAACTCGACCGAGTTCTTTCCTCACCCGAGTTGTATCTCGGAATCCCCTTCGTCACTCGCTTTGGACTCAAGAACTCGACCGAGTTTCGTACCCGAGTTTGCTACTATAAATTCCTTGTTTTGGACGTCTTTTTTTTTTTTTTTTTTGCTTCCGAAACCTACATGTTAGTATTCCGGAGATGCAAAAATACTAGAAAAATAACTAAAAAAAAAAAATTAATAACAATTACCTAATAAAATTATGAAAAATGATAATATGAAATACTAACCTTGGGTTACCTCCCAAGAAGTGTCCTTGGTTAACGTCATAGACTCGACGTTTTGGTTGTCCGTTTAAGACCTATTTGGACATCGTCAGCGCCCTAAGCAGTAAATCAAACTCTTGTGCACACCATCTAGGTAGGCGAGCACTACATACGGATAAGTTGAAGTCAAAGTATGTCCTCAACTCTTCATATGCCCGAGCATGACTCCCCGCTGCGGGTAAGTAAAACCACCAATTCAGTTCCATTGGCGGTATGTCAAAATAATGAGCCCAAGGGTCGACATAATCACCAACCTTCTCACCATTGCAGAGGATATCAATTCTTTGCCCAGGACCCACAGAAATCAGCTCCGAAGTTGGTTCTTTGATAGGCGAGCTCGAGACAATCTCATCGAATGAAGGAGACAACAAATCAAATGGAATCTCATGTGTCAACTCATGACACTCCATGTCAGGAAGTAGTGTACTCTCCTCTTCATCGCTGAAGAAACTGTTATCATTTGTGAACATGTCCTCCTCCGCCAAAACATTATCATGCTCATAGCTCAAGGGTAGGGGAGGTAGCGGAGTAAACTCGGATGAACTCAATGAGGGGGAAATAGGAAGCACGCAATCACCTTCATCTTCATGACTTTTTGAGCTTCCCTCAGGTGTGGCAAACAAGTCATTGTCACTCCCTAGGGTGTTCATGGTGAGGCTCTTAATCGAGTTAACCACCGGTTGAGACGGTAGTTCACCCGCTTCACATGCTAGTATCTCATTCCCCACTTGGACCATTCAATGATCTGCTGACACAATTGCTCATTCTCCTTGGAGGAGGCCTTGGATAGATCCTTCAAAGGTGCGTCGAAGTAATCCATTGGTTGAGGTTCCAACGTGAATGACACTTCCTGCAACGCCTGGTGACCCATGTAGCAGATAAGATCCCAAATTCCCGCCAACATAACCGTGCTAGATTTCCACCGCTCATGTACATAGCCCGCGCCTTTGTCTCAACAGTCATCCCCTCTATAACGCAGACAACCATATCTCGCAAACTATCGTGGAAACCCCGCTCATTGCGGATGTCCACACACCTCTGCAACCTACTGAGATATAGGTGAAAGTTCTCACCTTCGAACTGCGATAATCTCAACATGTTAAACTGTTAGTAGCATATGTGTTGTGAACCGTAAGACGGGTTCACAACAAAAGTTAGTAGCTAAATTAACACACAAGACAAACACACAAATAACAACTTGACTCCCCGGCAACGGCGCCAAATTTGACAGAGGATTTTCAGTCGCCTTAAATCCTATCAAATAAATCCGACTAACCTACCTAATGTAGTTCGGCAAGTACGGGTCGATCCCACAGAGAGTCAATGATTCGTATGCAAGACAGAGTGCGTCAACAAGAACAAGAAACAAAGGGGGGAATTTTGATGGTTTGGACTAACTAACTAAGAAACAATAGTAAGCAAAACAATAAAGTAAAACAGATTAAGTGAATAAATATGAGAGAATAGCTTAGGTCAATCAATCTCAGCAATCAGGTTTGTTCATTGATCATCGAAATCGAATAGATAACTTCCTCTTGAATACTTTATTGTGGAAAGACTAGGTCTTTTGAATCCAATTCCTTATCGAATCTAGTTAACAGGACAACCATACCCTGAAAACCCTAATTATCAAACAATCTTGAAACTATCAAGATTCAATTCAATAATCGATTAAGCTTAAAGGAAATCAACAAAGACAATCGACACGCACAACCAGTTATTGCATCAATTGCAAATCAATTCTCTATACAAATCCCTAAATCAACCAGTTTCAGAGATTTATACTTTGCTACTCAAGAACATAGATAACTCAACCAGAAATTACCTATATCTAGCTATAGATTATCATGAAAAGGCATCAGTTGATCAGACTAACGGAAATTCACGAAAACCCTAAACAATCAGCGTAAAGAATTGATAATATTCAAAGAGAAGTATTAAGAACAGAAATCTCACAATGAAATAGAAAACCTGAAGTTTCGATTAATTTCCCCGAGCAAAGAGGATTAGTTGTTCACAATCAAAGAAAATCACCAAAGGTCTACAATGGTTGCCTCCTACTAAAAACCTGTTCGTTCTTCCACAAAACTCAAAACAAGACCTACCTAGTGTTCTTGGCCCAAAAACCGACGTTTCCTCTTCTTTCCCTTTAATTTCATAATAAAACTTAAACCAACAGATTTCAAAATTAAATCCAAGTAACAGATGGCCACGTCTTGCAAGCCGCTACATAACTCGGGCTGAAACCAAACAACTCGGCCGAGTTTGTCTTGCTCCACCCGAAATCTTGACGACCAGATTTCGCTGTTTTCAATGCCGAATTTGGAAAAGTCGTAAACATGAAAGTTGTAGGTCTTCGAATCCTCTTTCCAACAAGTATAAGTACGCCCCGATCCGGTAACTACGGCCTTCGAACGACTCGTTTTAGTGCAGCATCGCCAACCTGGACAGCTCCCATCCTTTACATGTTTAGCTCATCTCTTCGGCTCTCGGGCTCTTCTATTTTCGTCCAATATTTGAGCATTGGCTCGAGCTTAGCTCCACCTTTCCACAATCACCTGAAATCATGCATAAAACTTGTAGATTCCGACTCTAATTGAAACATAATAAAAACATGAAAACTACTCTAAACTCATGCATTTTACCCTACATAAACCCATCTAAATGCTTATATTAATACTACCTAAATGTGCATGGTCAAATAGAATCTATTTCGGATACCATGGCATCATGCCACTTCTTGGAGTCTGGACTCATCAAAGCTTGCTTATATGTAGTAGGTTCATCGCTTTCTAACAACAGAATGTCTAGACTTGCATTCAATATGAATTCAGAAAATCTATTTGGTAGCGATCTTGCCCTTTCTGATCTACGCGTGGGTTGAGCAACTGGAGGTTCCACTACAACATTTTGTGGGTTGTTGGGAATGGGGTCTTGCACCTCCAATTCTACCTCCTCCATTGTATGAGTTTGAGTTCCATCTTCTTCTGGAATTAGGTCCTCAGAGCTCACATCCTCATTCATGGAGTGATCCATGTCTTCTTGTTGCTCGATTTGTTGCTTCTCTCGAACCTCTTCGAGATCAACATTTCTCCCACTTGACTTTTTGGAAACAAACTCTTTTTCCAAAAAGACACTATCCCTAGCAACAAACACTTTGTGCTCGGTGGGATTGTAGAAGTAGTACCCTTTAGTTTCCTTAGGGTACCCTACAAAGAAGCACTTATCCGATTTGGGTGCGAGCTTATCTGCTAGTAAACATTTTACATATGCTTCGCATCCCCAAACTTTGAGAAAAGACAAACTTGGAACTCTTCTAGTCCATAACTCATATGGTGTCCTTTCTACAACCTTAGATGGAGTCCTGTTTAGTGTGAACATTGCAGTTGTGAGAGCATACCCCCAGAAAGATATTGGAAGATTAGCAAAACTCATCATTGATCGAACCATGTCCAACAGGGTCCTATTCCTCCTTTCAGATACACCGTTTATTTGGGGTGTTCCGGGTGGAGTTCGTTGTGATAATATCCCACAACTCTTCAAATGATGATCAAATTCTTGACTCAAATATTCACCACCACGATCAGATCGAATTGCCTTAATTTTCTTGCCAAGCTGGTTTTCAACTTCATTCTGAAATTCTTTGAACTTTTCAAATGATTCAGACTAATGCTTCATTAAGTAGATGTAGCCATATCTACTTAAGTCATCAGTAAAAGTTATGAAGTATCTATACCCACCTCTAGCTTATGTACTCATAGGTCCACATACATTAGTATGTATTAGTGCCAAGACCTCAGTTGCCCTTTCACTTACCCCAGTAAAAGGTGACCTTGTCATTTTTCCCATTAGACATGACTCACTTGTGTCAATTGATTCACAATCAATTGATGTCAAAAGTCCATCTTTATGGAGCTTCTTCATGCGATTTAAGCCTATGTGACACAATCGACAATGCCATAAGTAGGTGTTATCACCTGCGTCTGATTTTTGCCTTTTGGTACTTACGTTATAAATGTCGGATGTACTTTGATCCAAAATGTAGAATCCATTACTCAACACAAAATCGGCATAAAAAATGTTATCTTTGAAAATAGACAAGCGTTGATCTTTGCAAGAATAATTGTAGCCTTCTAAATCCAAAACAGAAGCCGCAATAAGGTTTCTAGTAATAGACAGAACAAAATAAAAATTATTAAGTTCTAAAACTAAACCAGAAGGTAAAGGTAGACTATAATCTCCAACAGCAAGTGAAGCAGCCTTTGCTCCAGTTCCAGTTCGAAGATCTCCCTCTCCCTTGGCCAAGCTTCTATGCCTTTTTATCCCCTGCACATTCGTAATAATGTGAGAACCTGCACAGCCTAAGTCGAATGCCCAGCTAGAAGAATTAGCCGATAGGACTTCTATAACATGCGTACCTGAATTGGAACTCACAGTTCCATTCTTCTTATCCTCCAGATACTTTGGGCAATTTCTCTTCCAGTGACCCTTGGTATGGCAGTAGAAACAATAATGGTCAGCAACTACTTTAGCTTTCTCAGAAGTGTTCTTGGGTTGGGTAACTGGTTTACCCTTCCCTTTTGCATTCTTCTGCTGTCCAGATGCCCCTTCCTTGAACCCTTTTCCCTTTTAGACCATCAAGATCTATTTCTTGTTGCCCATAGTTAGATTTTGCTCAGCGGTCTTAAGCATCCCATGCAACTCTTCAAGCGTTTTTACAGTTCCGTTCATATTGAAGTTTAGCTTGAACTGAGTAAATCCATCGTGCAGAGAATGAAGTATGATGTCTGTAGCCAACTCTTGGCTATAGGGGTGGCCAAGTCTCTCCATGTTTTCAAAATGACCAATCATTTCAAAGACATGAGGACCAACTGGCTTGCCTTTCTCATGTTTGCAATCAAGTATTGCCTTATGAGTCTCATACCTCTCCATCCTCGCTTGTTCCTGAAACATAACTTTCAAGGTGCGAATGATGGTGCAAGCATCCATCTTTTCGAACCTCTTTTGAAGGCTCGACTACATAGAAGCCAGCATAAGACATGTGACAATCACTGACTTATCTCTGATTTGTTTTTCCTGATCCTTCTCAGCTTGAGTAGAGGCATCAGTCAATTTTGGGATTGGGGTGTCAAGTACACTCTCTTTTCCTTCAGAGCTGAGAACAATTCTCAGATTTCTTTCCCAATCGAGGAAATTATTGCCGTTCAACTTATTCTTCTCAAGAATTGAACGCAAATTGATCGATGATGGTTGGGTTATCGTTTCTGTTCATGATATCTACAACATAGAACATGCAAAATGTGAATCATGTTTGTCATGCAAAAAGCTTAAAATTTAAACATGCTTTAAATGTAAATAAGTTGATGCCATTTTATCCATAAAATAAATTTCCCTTTGAATAAAATGATTCCAAGATCCTATTACAGATAAGACATTAGCGTGCTTTGGCACTACCCTAACTCTTATGTGACAAGGTAAGTAACTTTTACTAGTTATAACATTTATAACTCTTGGTTGATAGATCACATCTTATGTAAATATATCCCATGCCTCAAAATCCAAAACTTTGTCTTTTGGTCTTTTGTTGAGTAGAACCAATTCAAGGCTATAAATCCCTTATATAGATTTACCCGTACTATCCCAAGGTCAAAGCATGGACACCTTGCTTTGGCAAAACCTATCCATCAAATTCCAAGGGCCTCATAGGTTATGAATTGGAAAGGCATACTCTCAATTTTCCTTTAAGGGAACTAGGTTTGTCATGCAAGTCTAATTATCAAGTGAACAAACAACATAATCAAGCATAAACCAAAACACATGCACAAAAATAAATTGTGATCCTAGTATGGCCCCTAATGAAAAGAAAACCAAAAAGATAAATCTTCAAGGTTCTTCTAGATTCTTGGATCCTCATCCTTGATTCTCCTTTTGGATCTCCATCCTAGAATCGCCTTTTGGATCTCCATCCTTGAATCTTGTAACATCTTCTTTTGTACAATGTATAAATAAATTTACTTTCAAAAATTAAATTACAAAAATACATAACGATACGCATATCGTGTACAAAAATACATAACGATACGCATATCGTATTTATATGCTACTTGGGTCATACTAGTCATCGCATGCAATAATATCAAATATTAAATAAATATTAATCACAATTAATATAATATCAAAATATTAATCAAATTAATATAAATAAAAATAGAATATTGATCATATTAATAAACTATTTAACTGAAATCAATTAAATTATCTAATGTAATAATTAATTTAATATTCTTGATATATAATTCAAAATTAGCAATCATATAGATGGAATAAATTTTATGGTAACTTTTACCTTGTATAATTGGATAGAAAATTTTTATTAGGGATAAGATATCTACCATATCTAATTAAGGTAATTTAAGATTTTACACTAAAATCATAAATATCTTCCATAACCCTAATTCCACCTCCATCAACTCCCACTTAAATTTTGTAACAATTACAAACTTTTAAGATGATATATCTCATAAAAATTTGAGAAATTAATGTATGAATCAAATTCACACAAAATTTGTCAACTTTTATGCACCAAAATCATGAAATTCCCAATTTCATAAATTTAAATCAACTTGTACTTTCATAAAATCAAATATTTTATAGTTTATACAAAAAATCATATCTTTCGTATAAATTGTACCAATTGATTTGACCGATCGATTTCAAACCAACTATTATATATCGAAAGGTTAATTGATGCTTATGTACTAGGTAGCACAATTCCAATCAATTCAAGTTGATTCACGTAATGAATTGAAAATATTGAGAAAGGCAAATTATTCACGTAATCAATTCAATTGTTATCGGAATCAAATTCCGAACATCCATCGAATTCTTTGTATCGGAACAAAGTCCGAACCCGTTTAAATTCAACACATTCAGTTTATCAAAATCGTATTTTAATCATACAAATTATTCCATATATCAAATATATTGCTAAATTGAATCAAAATTAACAAGAAAATCAATCGATCATATCAATTTATGCAAGAGGCTCTGATGCCACTGTAGGAAAATTAGATGCGCAGCGGAAGGGTAGAAAACTATTTTCTAACATCTAATTCGGGATCTCATGCATGAATTGATATGAACAATATAGAGGGGAAAAGTCGTACCTTTCTTGTGCAAAACCTTGATTCGAAATCACCATTGGAGAAAAGAGCCTCAAGCGCGACTCCTCTACTTGGTCCACACGAGCACGAGATTGGATCTCCTTGTCTCCGTTTGCTAGAACGAATGATCGAAGGATTGCAACTCACACCCTACGGGTTAGGGAGGCTAGCGATTTGTGGTGGGAGAAGTTTTGGAGACGCACGTACAATCCAATATTAAGTTAAGACTTATTCTCAATAAGTCTCCTTATATATTGTAGAAACTAGGTCAACTTATTCCTAATAAGTCACCTTTGTCTTTTATCTTCTATCCACAAACTATATCAACAATAATAACTTATTATTATTATTAATCAATTATCCAATTCCTAATACTCTTTGTGTGTGACCTTATAGGACCTGAATAAAATAGCAATAGATTAAATATAATTTAATCTATAAATTATAGTTGCCTTCTAGCAAAGCACTATAATTACCAAAATTATTCGGATTATAACTCTCCATTTTAATCCTATTATATCATTAGTATTTTACACATCAATTAAAGGACACCAATTCCTTCACTCCCGAGCTCGTCGGAGCTATCGAGCTCACCCGATTGTCCCGCACTCAGCCCTCACTCACTCCCGACTAATCTAAACATCGAATGAAGCACGAATTTGAATCGACAAAGGAAGGAAATAAAGGAAGCTCACCGAGGGGGTTCGCGACTTCTGAGCTCTCGATCGGCTCGTCGGACCTATGCCGGATATGGGTGAGCGTGATGGTAAAGATCGAGGACGATTTTGATCGAAAGCAAAGGAGAATCCCTTACCGGAACGTGGCTCACGCTCAACAGGGCAGGTGGCGCTTCAGTGGCTCGTCGGGGGCTCCGGTGGCTCCGGTGTGGCATTGGATATCGATGGAAGTGGCGGGGTGGTGCTACAAATGCTGGGCTCGAGGAAGGATGAGGAACGGGGTCGATGACAATCGAAATGGCTCGAAACAGGGGCGTGAAATAGGGGAGGTGATGTCGATGATGCGTGGGAGGGGTGGTGGCATCAGTGACGGAGATGGTGGCTGCGGGGCTGCGGTGGTGGTGATGGCGGAGGTGATGGATTGGTGAAGAGCGGGGGATGGCGTGAAGGAGGTAGCGGGAGATGGTGATGGCGGTGATCTGATATGGTGAGGGTGTAGGTATGGTGAAAGAAAGAGTAGGTGATGATGGTGAATAAAGAAATGACGGGGAGAGGGAGGGTTGATTTGAGGGAGGTATGGTGAGGATTGAGTGTGAAATTGGCTAAAACCAATACCCGGAAATAAATTTCGAATCCCGCAATTAGTTTTCGAATGTTAGTTTTCCCGGATCCCGCTTTCTCTATCAATTAGATTTTTAAAACAGAAAAGGATATCACCATCCGATAATTATTTTGAATGCTATAGGTAAAAGGCCAGAAATTGTTCATCACATTTTATATTCTGGTCGGAATCCGCTAAACGAGTTTTAAATCCGATTTAAATTCAATTTTAATTCTCTTTTTCCAAAAAATTAGGATTTGAAAATCCGATCCTTTACATCAAAGGTACAATCTTTATTGCAATTTCATCTTCTATCCCCATTTACATGATTCTTCCACGACAGTCGAAGGTAATCCTTATTTGTGTTATTGAAGTGAAAGTGATCTTAATACAAACTTGGATTAATTATGTAAAAAGGATTAGTAACATTTAGGGTTTATGCGAAAGCCTCTATGTTCTTATTTGCTAATAACGACAGTTATTTGATGAAAAGGCATGATCTTTTATACCTTTAGCATGATTCTTATATGGTTATCACTGTGGCATTGAAATCTCGATTCTGGAAGCTTTTATATTATTGAATTCAATTCCACCAATTTCGTGTTATTCCTGTCTTTCTTTCTTGCAAAAAGTCACGTTCTTAATCTGCACAAAGTCCTCGAGATCGACCAATACTAGTCGACGTACGTCGAGTACTGTTTAGTCGACGTCGAGTACCTCCTACTCGACATCGGCTTCTTTTGGATTTCTGTTGTGCAGCTGCAGGTTAACTCGACAGTGTGGTCAATATCGAGTACTTCTACTCGACATCGAGTACTCTTTTGGTCGTTTTCAAGAGCATCTTGGAACGAGAAAGGCGAGCGCTGACACGCTTCCTTGCGGATACGATCCTGAATACCCTACCACTACGACGGGAGGGTTTCTTGTATTTTATTTGTTTGGGCAGGGAGTTGGTTTGCTTTCATATAGTTTTATATTTGCATACTTGATTTCCCTCCACAACACAAGAAGATTAAGACCTTACTTTCAGGCTCACACTATTGAGGAACTCTCGGATCTACCCCTACATCAGATTCTTCATTCACCATCCCTCTCAGATAGGATGGTAAAATGGGCAGTTGAACTTTCAGAGTTTGATATCTATTTCAAAACTCGGAAGGCTCGTTTAGCCCAAGCACTGGTCGACTTCGTGGTCGAGACAACTTTCACGGAATCATAAGATCGCAAAGGGGAAAATTGGGTCATAAATGTTGATGGCTTAATATCTTCAGGTGGCTATGGGGCTGGAGTGACCATCTCGAGCCCCAATGGTGAAGTCATTGACTTGTCTTTTCAACTCTTATTTAAATCCACCAACAATGAAGCCGAATATGAAGCGCTAATCACGAGAATCCAGAAAGCACTGATCAATGGGGCCCGATAGGTCCAGATCTTCAGAGATTCATAAGTAGTTGCTCAGCAAATCAAGGGGGAATACAAAGCAAAGATAGTATACTGCCCGAATATTTAGCTCGTGTGCAAACACTGACGACAACTTTCGATCGCTGTTCCATATCATCATCTTTCCCTCGCGAACAAAACAAACGTGCTGGCATCTTGGCCAAAATAGGGGCTACGTTGCCCCTCGATTTGAGCGATTGCATGGTGATTGAACGGAAGCATGCTAGAGGAATTCATTAAGGGGTTTCAAAATAACCCTTGGGGACTCATGCAAACCTTTTTTGGAGGACATCAAGAACGGGATAGCAGTGAGAACACTCCTAGGCCAACAAGATATCAGAAAGCGGGCGGCCCATTTCCGATTCAGGGACGGGCGGTTATACAAAAGAGGGTTTCACCTCCCTGACCTCCTCTACTTGTCTGATCAAGAAGGCCTAACTCTTATTCGCGAACTGCATGCAGGCATATGCAGAAACCATCAAGGATGGAGAGCCATGGCAGCTAAAATCACGAAATTAGGGTATTATTGGCCCATCCTCAGGGCGGACACTGAAAATCTCATTCACATATGCGACCCCTGTCAGCGACACGCATCCCTCAAGCATCAACCCCCCCCCCCCCACCCCCACCCACTGAAATGCATTTCCGCACCATGTCCTTACACAATATGGGGGATGGACATCCTGAGCCGTTTCCCTCGAGTGCTAGGCCAACTCCGCTTCATCATCGTGATCTTCGATTACTTCACAAAGTGGGTAGAGGCCGAGACTATGGCTACAATCACTGTTGAAAAGGTGCGCAAGTTTCTTTGAAAATATATGGTGTGTCATTTTGGAGTCCCACGAGCTATCATCACTGACCATGACCCGCAATTCAATTGCGAATGAATCCGTGATTTCTAAACCGGACTCCATATTGACCTTCGTTTCTCATTTGTAGCCTATCTTCCATCTAATGGCCAAGCTGAAACCACAAATCGTCTGATTCTAAATGCACTAAAAAGAGGCTAGGCACCATAAAGAGGAAATGGGAAGAAGTCTTGTCCCTAGTTCTATGGTCATACATAAATTTTTCCAAGAGCCCCATAGGGAAAACGCCATACGCGATTGTCATATGGCATTGACGCGATCATCCCAGTTGAGTTGTTGGTACCCTTAGTCCGGGTGTATGACTTTAACAGAGATACCAACGGTGAGGCACTAGAAATGGAACTCCATTTACGAGAAGAAAGGAGAGATACAACTTGCCTTACCAACGTCGACTGGCCGAAGGATACAACAAGCACATTTTCACGCGACCACTATAGAAAGGCTACCTAGTCCTCCGACAATCCACAGTAGGATGAAAGCTCAAGCCAAAATGGGAGGGTCCCTATGTCATCCACCAAGAAGTAGGGAGAGGTTCCTTCAAGCTTCAAAATTCCAAAGGAGCTATTCTCGCGAAATCATGGAATACCAAAAACCTCAAAGCATATTTTGCATAAATATTTATATGTGCCAGCAGGGATCTCGAATGGGTATACCTCTTCATATATATATATATATATATATATATATAGAGAGAGAGAGAGAGAGAGAGAGAGAGAGAGAGGGTAGCTCACATGTACTTAGCCCTTAACGTGTAACATGTACACAAATCATATCCATTGATTTAACGAAATCGGATGGCTGAGATTATTCCGTGAGATTGATTAACTGAAAATTAAAATGGAAAAAACACATAACCAATGTTATGCCAAGCGCGTGAAACCACCACTCTCAACCCTGCCCCCCACAATTTTGCCATTCCGCCATAAAGGAAAGAGAAAGAGAAGGAGCAGCGATTGATGGTGGATGTGATTGGGACTCCGGCGAGTCGGCAACCAAGCGTAAGCGAAAGTGAAAGTGGTAGGGCTGCGATTGTACGGGCAATTTGGACTCTGGCGATTAGGCGAAAGTGAAAGCGGATCCAAATCGGGCTTCGACTGAAAGGGCGGATGCGATTGCGGCGATGGCGACGATGGAAGGGCTGGTGAGACTGACGATTGGAAGGGCGGATGCGATGGCGGCGATTGGAAGGGCTGTGGTGTTCAACTGCTTTGGTGGATGTCGTTCAGGTCTATGCTCGAGCGCTCGGCTGCTCTCGTCTGACCGCCTACTTGTGCATCACTGTAAGTCTTTCTCCCCCTTCGATCTAGTGAAATCTTGGTGTACTGGCAACGGTGTAGATTGCAATTGCTCAACAATTGCCAATTATGATTTCAATTGTGAATTGGTGGTGTACTGGTGTGCACCGGAGGCCCTTTTGATAGGAAGAAATTAAATAATTTAACACCCTATTTTGTTGCGAATATGTAGTTTGATTGCGTGATTATTTAAGATATGATCGAATAATTAAACCATACCATCGAATAATTCTGTGATACCATCGAATAATCCAAAGATACCATCGAATAATTTTTAGTTAGTTGTTAAAACGACAAAAGTAACTGAATAATCCTGTAACACCGTCGAATAATCAAGCTATACAATCGAATAATCAAGCGATACTATCAAATAATCAAGTAATACCATCGAATAATTTTTAGTTAAAAGTTAAGGGTGTTTTCAGGGTGCTAGCCGATTATAATAATCCATCGATGTCATCGCATAATCTGTCGATACGATCGAATAATCCAGCGATAGCATCGAAGAAAGTTTAGTTATTTGTTAAAATGACATAAGTAACCAAATAATATCGTAACATCATCGAATAATTCATCGATATCATCGAATAATCAACTGATACCATCGAATAATCCATCGATATCATCGAATAATTTTTAGTTATTTGTTAAAATGACATAAGTAACCAAATAATATTTTTACACCATCGAATAATTAAGCGATACCATGATATAATCTAGCGATACCATCAAATAATTATTACAACTCAACATATATCCACTAGGGTTTCAAACAATAAAAAAAATCTACAAGGTTTTCAAACAATTAAAACAAAAAAATTACAACCGGCCCCCACAAAACCCCATCCATTTCAATTCATCAAAACACGCACGAGTCAGTACATGGGCAAGTTTGCCAAAAATATTGGTGGGTCCCACCATTTTGGATTAAAATAATAAGAAAAAAATGTATAATAATCACAACTATCCATTCCAATCAATCAATGCTCTTGATTTGTGTGCATGATACACGTTAAGACTTGAGTACACCTGAACCAACCTCTATATATATATAAATGAAAGTTTCAAGCCCAATTTGATCGCGTTGGGGTAAAAATTTAGCAATCTCGTGTCTTTCGAACATGGATGTGCAAGCAAGCCTCTAAGATGAATAAAATTTGGCAATCGTGTGTCTTTCGAACACGGATGTGAAAGCAAGATCTAAAAGAAAATAAATAACAAAAATTTATATATCCCAAACAGAAGAAAAACAGACATAAAGCAAATAGTCGAAGGGAAAACCATTGATCCAAGAAACAAAGATCAAGCAAATTACAAACAGGACACCCGATTGTCTATCATGATTATCTTTCTAAGAAACTTGTAACGAGCTTGCAAAAACAACTTTATTTGCTCGCTTCCAGCACAATAGTACTGAAACGATAACCCCCTTCATGTTTGAAAATTATTAGCGATGCACCAGTGCAAAGTCCGCTATCCTCCGCAAAAGCACGCCATCCTTCAGTCAGTAAGTAGCGAGGCTGGCTATCTCGGGATACCCTCACACACAACTCCCGTCCGCTAGGAGATATCAGGCAAACATGGTCTAAAACCATACAACCATACATGGCCCCAAAAAGGGCGGGGAGTAGATGCGAAACATCAAAATGATCCATTATAGAAAGACACAAGGGACAAATATAAAATCATAAACCATGGGAATGAAAATACTACCAAGAAATCGAGTTTTTCCTCAGAATCAATGGATTTGATAAAATCTCGAGGCATAGGATTCCGAGAAGCCATTTTCTCACACAAATTGAAAGAGCGAAAAGGAAAAATAAAGGGGAGGTAACAATACATACCAATATATAAGAATGATAGCAATACAAAAATGAATATCACAAAGCGACAAGAACTCACCAAGGGATGGAGCCTCTCTTGAACATCAATAAACCAGTAAAAGTCTCGGAGTGTGGAATTCGACGATGCCATCCTCTCTGTCCAAATTAGAAAACCAAAAGCAAAGGCAAACGATTGATTGAGCTGTAATACACAGCTTACACACCTTTATATACTGCAAAATTGCGACAACACTGATCACCCAGTCCACATTAGCATTTATTGCATACGTCGAACAAAGAGGATGACCTAAATCAAAACCTTCCCAAAATACTCTGCATACGTTACACGTGGAAAGAATCTATTCACAATACTGCCAACCTGTCTGCATGTCTCAAGTCACGGAACAGTCTCCCAATTCACAGGTGATGTTAACCTATCCAAGTCTACAACCAAAGTTATTGTTCCCGACTAAGCACGACACTTGAACATCACAAACCGTGCCATGTGACTCCTCTCTTGCTGCTATAAAAGGGCCCATTTGGCCCCTTCCCAACCATCACCCTCACTAGAAAAATGGCAGCTCACAACCCAAACGTCCCTTTTTCCTTCAAACTCAACCTCGATTTTGAGGAACAAGTTTTTAGCATGATGCTACCCTACATCATCGAGGAAGAATTTGAAACCCGTATACCAGAGAAAATTTTGCTATCAACCCGTACGGTGCAAAACATCCCTGTTCACATCTCAAAAGGTCACTACCATACTAGTTGCTTAGGGGGTTTATACTGCCAAACTGTCAAGACTTTGGGGATTTGTACTACTTTATGTTTGAATCTAAACAAGGTGAGGGTCGCATATTGTGTAAGAGATTGACATGTTTGTAAAAGAATCCCCAACCTCCAACACTTCGAATCCAGACGCTTTCGACATTTCCCCGTTTGATACACTATTTCTTTTGTCGATTTTGAAAATTGTAAGTAGTTTTTGAAGAATTTGGGAAAGATTCTTCAGAAAAGTGTTTAATCTAAAGAACTATTTGGCTTTGAGGTTTGAATCTTACGGCTTGATTTCTATTTTTGACTGGATTTGATTGTCAATTGATGGAGGCGAGGGATCTAGGGTTAACGGGGTTGAGAGTGTTTTCCATGGCTCTCTGGAAGGAGTTTTTCTGTTTCCACCTTAAGGGCGTGTTTGGAAATGGGGTGGGAGTAGGTGGATGGGGATGGATTTTTGGGGTGGACGAGATGGGGATGGAATCTCGGGGTGGACGGGGTGAGTTTTGAATCCCTTTTCATCCCAGTTCGTGTTTGATTGGATTTTAAAGTTTTGGTGGATGGAGGCACTCAAAAAGACCCAATTGTCCCCACTTTTTTTAAACTACACTGGAAATTGGGTTGGATCTGAAGTTTGCAGCTACAAAGGTGTGTTCTGCGCTCCGGCGCCGTACAATGAGTCACTCATCACCGTCGCTGGCATAGATCTCAACCATGGAGACATCGCTGGTTACCTGCCGGAGGAGCTCGGCCTCCTTGTCGACATCGCTCTGTTTCACATCAACTCTAACCGATTATGTGGTACGGTGCCTCACAAATTCAATCGGTTGACGCTGTTGTTCGAGTTGGATCTCAGCAACAACCGCTGCTGTTCAAAAGCACTGTTTCTGATTTCACGTTGCATCTGTTTGCCGATGAATTTGTTTTCTGGTATCCGGCGAGTAGAATGAGGTGGCAGAATCACTTGTGATTGTTAATCGGCAGTGTCGATAGAAGGATAGAACATAATTTGGGCGGAAATGGTGAAAATTTGCGGAATTTCCATACCCAGCCATTGCGGTCGATCGATATAAGCATGCCCCTAACCCTTTGTTTCGAAACCCCTCATCAGCGGCTCTGATTAATGCTTCAAACTGTACAGCTTGTTAAGTTGCACTGTTTAAGTTTCATCTGGTGTATTTTTAACTGAAATTTATTTGCTCCCCAGGGCCTTCGAGATCTTTGGAGCTGCCATCTACAGGTATTCAAAGGCCCTTTCAACAGTATCTTAAACAGCTGGTGAGCATCATCATCTCGTCAATGGCGAATCTGGGAGGGCAAAATGAGAGGAGAGAAGGATGAAGGTGTTGGGGGCGATTTTGGGTGTTTCTAATCCCCACCCCTCCCAACTCCTCTCTACAAGGTGGGAAAAAATCTTAAATTTTGGTGTTCCATTTCCATCCCCATCCCCCTCCATCTACTTCCACCCCCTTTACCAAACACCAAAGCCCGATTCCCGAAATCCCATCCCCACCCCCTCCCACCCCTTCTCACCCCGTTGCCAAACACCCCCTAAGTCAATATTTACTTCCACCTTTATTTTGTTTTTTTAAAGTTAAATACAACTTAAAAAATTGTTAAAATTAAATTAATTTAGAGAAAGAACACTTGTTGTGAACTAAATTCTCAGTAAACGCATTTGCTACCTTTCTTCAAATCAGGTGTAAATGGATACAAACAATGGAGGTGCAAAAAAACTTCATCTAAAAACCCTCCCCCGGGAGTTTGAAGAACGCGCTCCCACGCGCCCCCAAATCCACTCTTTCATCCGACCTTCAATCCCTTGTCGGGTGCTCTCTTCCGCCCAATCCACCTCTATGTGTTGCATCCCTCTCCAAATTCATCCAATTTCCTCCTCTTCCCTTGAATTGGTCTCCAATTTGGGGTGTTGCATGGCATCCCAAGCCAATCTATGTTTTCGCGTCTTGCTCCTCATGGTTTCTTGGCACAAACTTCTTTTTGTGGCATAATCGGAGCTTTGTTTCGTTCTCCCCTTCTCACAGAAGCCAAAAACCCCTCGTTATCTCCCTCTGTGTAGTAGTCTGTTCGTGTCGCTATGGTGTGGTGACCGGAAAATTAAATTTATAGTGTCAAGGCTGCGTTTTGCAGGAGAGGTGGCGAAAGATTTCAGAAAGAGAAAGAAAGTGCCCACGAGTTTGTTCGGGGGCGTCTTGATTTACTGCCATTCGAGCGGTGCTTGGTTAGTCTTTGGGGGAGGTCCTCTTCGACCTGTTGGTTGGATGTGTTTGATGTCCCTCAGTTCGGGCTTCTTTAGCCATGTCCTCTTCAGAATGTCGCTTCCAGTTATTAATCAGGTCACTATGGTCATCAACATGAGGCTCTCGTCTCCCATCGTCAGGTTCGGACTGTTATCTTATCTGTTAATCAATCTTAAATCTTTCATATCACTTATTATAAACACACTGCTTAATGTTGGCTTTGCTTATCTCGTTTGCGCGCTGCAAATGGATATCCTAGTTTGGTGCTGTCTCAAAACTTGGAAGGTGCTTTATGCTCTTCCACCCTTCACCTCCCGAAAGGGACCCCAAAAAATAGGTGTTGTCATGATCGTTGAGGGCGTTGCTTTCCCTCTTGATGATGAATCAACTTCCCCGACATGATTTGCTGTGGTTCTACGTATTATGAGGGCCTCGGCCTTTGTGGTACACTTCTCTTACTCGAATAAAAGATCTAACCTCAATATTTTTGTTTTTCTTGGTATGAAATCCTCGGACCATCATATAATCTAGCGATACCATCAAATAATTATTACAATTCAACATATATCCACTAGGGTTTCAAACAATAAAAAAATCTACAAGGTTTTCAAACAATTAAAACAAAAAAATTACATCTGGCCCCCACAAAACCCCATCCATTTCAATTCATCCAAACACGCACGAGCCAGTGCATCAATCGAGATCACCTACAACACACCGTGTATCACTCGGTGTGTCACAAAATTAGTTTCTATAAAAATTATTCTTAAAAAAAATTTCAAAAATTATAACAATGTTGTATTTGATAATTCATACATATTTGTAAAAAAAATTGAAAAATTATAAAACTATTTTTCTAAAAAATACATATGAGTGAAAGTCATAAAATAACAACATTTTAGCAAAACAAAAAATTTTCTAATAATTTTTCAAAAAAAAAATTACAAATCTACAAGGTATATATATATATATATATATACATGAATAATGGACAAAAGAAATCATAAGAACAATTAATCATTAATTCAATTATATTAGAAATCAACTAACAATTTAGATATTCGTACGAATAATCTCTTGTATATCTTCTAATGATCTCTTATATCGAGCACAATTTATATATGAATTCCAAAGAGAAATTAGGAATTTATGAATAATTCAATTATTTATATGAATACTTTTACATATATCAATGAATAACGGATAAAAGAAACCTTAAAAATAATTACTCATTAATTCATTTATATCTATGAATAATTTATCAGATGTCAACGAACAATTTAGACATTTCTAAGAATAATCTCTCAAAAACCACTCATCGAATCATAATTTTTTTTTATAGATAATTGTTTCAAACTTAATCTTAGATATGAATAATTTTTTTAATCTTACCGAATAATGTACATATTTGTTCATAATTCTTTTAACCCTCCAAAACTTATAAACAAGCAAACAATCGTCATCTTACCTATGAATAATCTCCCAAGTCTATCCGAATAATATAATCTCTCAAGTTAAGTTCAACGGAATAATCGTTCCCTACCTACAAATAATATTTGTAATTTAACCGAATAATATAATTTATCTATAATTATCAGAATTATCATGTCAACAAATAAAAAAAAAGGAAAAAAAAAAGAAAGAAAGAAAAGCGAAACAAAGAAAAAAAAAGACGCCAAATGAGTGAACTACTGGTAGAAACCGCCACCTATAATTCAATGGCCCTTTTACATGTATTAGCTCTCTCCTCTCTCTAGTTTTCTAGAGAGAGGGAGTCGGAAATCCTTCTCCTCGACGGTCGGAAATAGCAGTCGGAAGCCCTCCCCGGAGGCTGCGAATCCCCTCTTCGAAGGCCGAAACCCTCCTTCGGGAGTCATAAACCACCACCCTTTGGGTGGAAAGTTATACCTTCTGATGCGGGACCATCTTCTACAGCTCCAGACACACCCATCATACTTGGAGAAGGACCAATGACTCGAGCAAGAGCTAAGAAGCTTCAGAGAGACTCATTCAACTTTGTGAGTCATGCTTTGTTCTCGAGCAAGGTTCAACTCCCCGAGCCTACATTGAAGACTTATATGTGCATAGGGATTCAAGATGAGGAGCCACCTTGAACCTAAGAGCTGCCGAATTGCCTAAGTGTTGGGGCTCCATCTTATTTCCATTTTTAGTAACTTTTATACTTAAGTTATTTTAGGAAACTTTAGGGTTATTTTATTTTAATTCCTTTAAATCAGTTTTTAATTCTTTTTATCTCTTTACTTAGAGAAACCGGCCAAAACAGCCTATTGAGGCCTTTATATTGCCGTTTGCCCTATGTAGAACATGGGAACTTATTGAATGAAATTTCTTCTCACAAAAAAACGTGTGCTTAAACACTAGAGAGAGAGTTGGCCGAATTGAGCAGTGCTCTTCAGGTCATCGAATTGATATCATCTTAGCTTGGTTTGCTTTGCCGTTCATCAACTTCGCAAGACTTGGTGAATCTAGTATCCACAAGCCCCCTCCTTGTGCCTTCAAGTTGTCCGCTTGATTGTGTAGGGTTGTAGAGGCGGGTTATGTAGTCATTGATATTGGTTCCTACCTTCTACGGAAGCCTGGGGTTTCTATCTTGTTCTACATAGATCGTTTCAGTCCTTATCAGGTCGAGTCTTTCCATTCTTTATTTAAATTTCGAGTCTTGTTACTGATTTTGTCGAGTTCTTGTGTCTTGCTCTTGTCGATCTCGAGTTCAGCCTTGTTCTTGAAGATCTTGTCGAGTCTTGCATTAATCTTGCTTAGTCTTGCTGCGTTTCTGGAATTCTTGTTTGAGTCTTGGTCGATTCTTGCCTTTCTTGGTCGAGAATCTTGCTGTCTTTATTAGTTCTTGTTTAGTTCTTGCTTGTTGTCGAAGATCGGACCATCACACGGCTAACCCCGTATCAAATTGGTATCAGAACTTTGGTTTCCGACATCAAGATTGAGTCTTTTCTTTTCCTAAACACAAAAACCACAAAAATAGAGTCAGTTCTTTATTTGGTCTTTTACTTCTTGTTCTTGAATTGATTATTGCACTAACTTTGTTTGTTGGTGATTGTTGTGGTTGCATAAGCCTAAAGACAAGCCTAGCCGAGACCAGTGGAGTCGACCAAGCCGTGAAGCACCTTTGTGCATCACCCTAGCCGACGGCAGAAATTCTGTCCCCATAAGCCTTAGCTTGGCCGAATCCTATACCACAAGAAAACCCTAGTTTGTGCTTTGTTCTATCTTTGGAACTTCTATCTATCTTTTATCTAATTCCATTATTAATTGCCTTTTGATATTCTGATTTTTTTGGTAGAATTCATATATTTTATCTATCAAATATCTATTAGGGCTAAAGATAGATCCACTTACCAAATTTACCCAAAGGTTGTCTATATCTATTCATTAGGGTTGAGTTTTTCATTCATTCCTTCACCTATCTTTTATATTTTCGAGTCCTTGTCCATAGCTTAGAGTATTTTCTTGCATTAGTCTTATAAAAAAAAATCGGTGTCGAAAAAAATTCAAAAAAAAAAAAGACATACATACTTGGACCTAGGAGGACAAAATTCACTAGGGGCAGAAGTATTGTTGAACTAGTGCAAGAAAGCTCCCAAGGACATTCCTTTGGTGAACCTCTCCAGCCCTAATCGACATTACCTATCAAACACACACCTCCACAAAATTGAAACCCTACCCTGCAACTACAACGTCCTAACTTAAAGGTTTTCAATCAAAAGAGGTAAATTTCCAAGCTTTCTTTTATTTTTCCTTATTTTTTCTTAAATTCAGTTTGTGTCGAGTACCATATCACTTCTGTCGAGTACTCTCTGCTGGATATCGAGTTGTTTGTGTGAGTGTCGAAGAGATCTCCCCCTGGTCGAGTTCTCTTTATTACATATCGAGTTGCTTTTGCTTGTTTCTACTTTGTGTCGAGTACTCTTCCTCCATATCGAGTTCTCTATTGTCGAAACAGGTCCTGAAAAGATGTGTCGAGTTGATTCCTTGTTATGTCGAGTACTGATTTTGCATTGATCAAGTGCTCTCCTTGTTGTGTGGAATTGATTCCTTGCAATTGCCCATCTGTTTTGCTTGAATCAAGTGTTTACAACTGTTGTCGAGTACTCTTTCTCTTTTGTCGAGTACTTTGGTTGTTTGTTTCATTCATTACATACTTTGATTGCTTAGTCTATTGCTTGGTTGTTGATTTGCCCAAAGCGGATTGCCCTAGCAAGCGTGATATATCAATCAGAGAGGGAGTGTGAGCGAAAAACAATTGTGAGCTGTTTATAAGTTTTACTAACCTTAACATAGTTCATTGTTTCTTTCTTTTGTTATAATGTCTAATAATCAGAATAACAACGATGGCAACAACGCCACTACCTCAAGCACAACAGTAACTCCCGAGCAATTTGCCACCTTGATGAACAATGTGAACAACATGATGAACACCTTGGCTGGCATGGCTACCATCCCTGAAACCTTGGCTACACTACAAGCCAAGATGACGGCTTTGGAGAACTCTAGGCCGAGTGGTTTTAACACCGTAGGTGGCCAGCAAGAGCGAGTGCAAGTTGAGATGCCTCAAGATGAAAGAGAGGTCGTTAATCCTAACCCTATTCCTAATTCTAATCCTCATGTTAATATTCATTTACAGAATCCTTTATTCAATGAAAACAACTCTCCACGAGGTGGGAGAAATGATCGGAATAATGGGTTTGTTAAGGTGCAAGGTCAAGGACAAGGAAGGGGAAGAGGCCGAGGCTACCAGGAGAGGTTCTATGACTCGGAGCAAGACGATGAATTCCAAGAAGAGGAGTATTGGGAGCAGCGCTCGAGACGGAATCAAAGGGGAAATCAGAACCGACCGCCTAGATACAATGATGACGACGGCATCGGTAAGGTTAAGGTAAAGATTCCTCCTTTTGATGGTAAAACTGATCCAGATGCTAATATTGATTGGGAAATTAAAATAGAGCAAATCTGGAACTGTCATAATTTCTCAGAACCTAAGAAAGTACAACTAGCTTCCCTAGAATTTCAAGGTTTTGCATTAATCTGGTGGGATAATCTTGTTAAAGAAAGAAGAAGATCCCTTGATGCACCTATTGCTTCTTGGGAACAACTAAAGGTAGTAATGAGAAATAGGTTTGTACCTCAACACTATGATAGAGAGCTATTGAGTAGATTAGAAAATCTAAAACAAGGTAGCAAAACTGTTGAGGAAACATTCAATATTATGCAAGAAGCTATGGCTAGAGCTAATGTGGTAGAAACTCATGAGAAAACTAATGTTAGATACCTTAGGATCTTACATCCCGCTTTAGCTCATGAGATTGATTATTTCCCCTATACTACTCCTACTGATTTGTTGCATCTAGCTATGAAAGTAGAAAAGGGACAACGCTACAAGAGCCAAGCTAATAGGATGTCGAGTGGCAACCAACAGCAAGGGTGGCGCCAATCTCGGCCACAACAGCCCCAAGGGCGCTCGGATGTGGGCTTTAGAGAGCAAGCTCAGCAGCCCCAAGGGAGGAGTGATAGCCGACAGCCCCAACAGGCCCTCGACAAAGGAAAAGGTCCATGGAATGGACGAGAATCGTCTGGGACATCTACTGGTCCCAAAGGGAGTAATCCTAACCCTTCTACCCTTCATTCTAGAGATATTGTGTGCTTTAAATGTCAAGGTAGAGGTCATTATATGAAGGATTGCCCTAATAAGAAAACTCTCATGGTTAATCACTTAGGAGAATATGAATCTGAAAATTCTTGTGATGAACATGACGAGCATGCTAATGACAATGATCAGAATCTAAACCTTGTTTGTTATGATAATGAAGATGATGAGGTTGAATATGAGCATGGAGAATCTTTGATTGTTAGGAGAGTTTTAAGTGTTGTTCCTACACCATGTGATGATAATCAAAGAGAAAACTTGTTTCATACTCGTTGTCTAGTTAAAGGAAAGGTTGTAAATGTGATCATTGATGGAGGTAGTTGCTGTAATTTAGCTAGTCAAGAAATGGTTGAGAAATTGCATCTACCTACTGTCCAACACCCTAGACCTTACAAATTGCATAGGATGAATGATTGTGGACTATTGAAAGTTAATAGGCAAGTTAAAGTGCATTTTAAACTAGGACATTATGAAGATGATGTTTTATGTGATATTGTGCCTATGCAAGCTTGTCATATTCTATTAGGTTGTCTTTGGCAATCTGATCGTAAGGTTATTCATGATGGGCTTACTAATCGCTATACCTTTACTTTTTAGGGAAAGAATGTCATTCTCAAGCTCATGACACCTACGCAAGTGGCTGATGAGATTGAGAAGCGCAAGGTAAGTAAAGGTGAGTTAGATAAGGAGGCTCAGCCGAGCCAAGTGGATCCTCAAAATCGGCCTAAGGGTGTGTTCTTGGCTTCCAAAAGCACATTCATAGACGAATTTGCGGATGGTGGAACTGTTCTTATGCGCCTTTGCAAGAGCTTGAGCATGTTGAGTGAAGAGCTTAAAGCTTCTCTTCCATCAAACATTCTCGCCCTTCTTGAGGAGTTTAAGGATGTGTTTCCCGATGACATACCACCAGGTCTACCCCCTATTCGACGAATTGAGCATCAAATTGATCTTATTCTGGGGGATGCATTGCCTAATAGACCTGCGTACAGTATGAATCCCACTGAGGCCCAAGAGGTCCAAACCCAAGTCCAGGAACTGTTGGATAAAGGTTATATTAGAATTAGCTTAAGTCCTAGTGTTGTGCATGTGTTATTAGTCCCTAAGAAAGATGGTTCATGGAGAATGTGTGTAGATTGTAGGGCTATTAACAACATTACTATTAAATATCGTCATCCTATTCCTAGATTAGATGATATGCTAGATGAATTACATGGAGCTTCTATATTCTCGAAAATAGATCTTAGGAGTGGCTATCATCAAATTAGAATGAAAGAGGGTGATGAATGGAAAACAACCTTTAAGACTAAGCTAGGCTTATATGAGTGGTTGGTTATGCCTTTTGGTTTAACTAATGCTCCTAGTACTTTTATGCGCTTAATGAATCATGTGCTTCGAGATGTCATTGGGAAATTTGTTGTTGTTTACTTTGATGATATTCTGGTTTATAGCAAGTCTTCTAATGAACATGAAACACATCTTAGAGAAGTACTCAAAACGCTGAGAATTGAACGCTTGTATGCTAATTTAAAGAAATGTGAGCTATGTAATGAACAAGTGTCTTTTCTTGGTTTTGTAGTAAGCTCTAATGGACTGCGTGTTGATGAATCAAAGATCAAAGCTATACAAGAGTGGCCAACTCCCACCAATATAGGCCATGTACGCAGCTTCCAAGGTCTTGCGAGCTTCTACCGGCGCTTTGTGCGAGACTTTAGCACCATCTCAGCCCCACTAACGGAGCTTACAAAGAAGAGGAGCGAGTTCACATGGGGAGAAGCTCAGGAGGAAGCATTCAACACACTTAAGGACAAGCTCACTCACGCACCTCTACTAGCTTTGTCGGACTTCTCTCAGCCCTTTGAAGTAGAGTGTGATGCTAGCGGAGTTGGAATTGGTGGAGTCCTTATGCAGGGAGGTAAGCCTATTGCTTTCTTTTCTGAGAAGTTGAAAGGTGCTTGTCTTAATTACTCTACCTATGATAAGGAATTGTATGCTTTGTTTAGAGTACTTAAGACATGTTCTCACTATCTATGGCCTAGCGAGTTTATTCTTAGGACTGATCATGAGTCTTTAAAACACTTTAAAAGCCAAGATAAACTTGATAGGAGACATGGTAGATGGATGGAGTTTATTGAGACATTTCCTTATGTAATTAAGTATAAGAAAGGCAAAGACAATGTGGTTGCTGATGCATTATCTAGAAGACATGTTCTAGGAGCTGATTTCGAATCTGATGTGTTAGCTAGGAGACATGTTCTTTTAACCACTTTGGATTCTAGAGTCTTAGGCTTTGTTTACATAAAGGAATTGTATGAATCTGATTTGGATTTTAGTGATATTTTTTGAAAATGCTTAGAAAAGGGTCCTAATGACAGCTTTTATATACATGAAGGATTCTTATTTCGAAAAGATCAAGTGTGCATTCCTAGGTGTTCTCTACGATTATTACTTGTTAGTGAAGCCCATAGTGGTGGATTAATGGGACATTTTGGTAGAGATAAGACATATAACACACTAAAATCACACTTCTATTGGCCACATATGCTTAGGGATGTAGAACATTGCCTTAAAAGATGCATAGATTGCATAAAAGCCAAAGCTAAGCTTATGCCCCATGGCCTTTATACACCACTGCCGACCCCCTCAGCCCCTTGGGAAGACATATCCATGGATTTTATAGTTGGGTTGCCTAGAACTAAGAAGGGGAGAGATTCTATATTTGTAGTGGTTGATAGGTTCTCTAAAATGGCTCATTTTATTGCATGTCATAAAACTGATGATGCTACTAACGTTGCTAATCTATTCTTTAGAGAAGTAGTTAGGTTGCATGGCGTGCCTAAAACCATTGTTAGTGATAGGGATGCGAAATTCTTAAGTCATTTTTGGCGTACATTATGGAATAAATTGGGAACTAGATTGCTATTCTCTACTTCTAGCCACCCCCAGACTGATGGCCAAACTGAGGTGACTAATAGAACCCTTGCTACTGTCCTAAGAGCCATTATTAGAAAGAATTTGAAACTTTGGGAAGAAGCCTTACCTCATGTGGAATTTGCTTATAACAGAACCATGCATTCGGCTACTAAAATCAGTCCATTTGAATGTGTGTATGGTGTTAATCCACTAACCCCTTTTGATCTTACTCCATATCCGATGAGAGACAAAGAATCATTTGAGGCAGGTAAGCATGTCGAGTTCATTAAGGAGCTGCATGAACGAACTCGTGAGAAGCTGAAGCTAAAGGCTGAATACAATGCTAACAAGGCCAACAAGGGACGTCGCTTGGTCACATTTCAGCCTGGAGATCTTGTATGGGTGCACTTAAGGAAGGAGGGGTTTCCAGAAGCCCGGAAGAACAAGCTGTCACCTCGTGGTGATGGACCATTCAAAGTCAAAAGAAGAGTGGGCGACAATGCTTACCAATTGGAGCTTCCTAGAGACATGGGAGTGAGCGTAACTTTCAACGTCGTGGATCTAATCCCTTACTTCGCTGTGGATGAAGACTTGGATTCGTGGTCGAATCCTTTTCAAGAAGGGGAGGTTGATGCGGGACCATCTTCTACAGCTCCAGACACACCCATTATACTTGGAGAAGGACCAATGACTCGAGCTACAGCTAAGAAGCTTCAGAGAGACTCATTCAACTTTGTGAGTCATGCTTTGTTCTCGAGCAAGGTTCAACTCCCCGAGCCTACATTGAAGACTTATATGTGCATAGGGATTCAAGATGAGGAGCCACCTTGAACCTAAGAGCTGCCGAATTGCCTAAGTGTTGGGGCTCCATCTTATTTCCATTTTTAGTAACTTTTATACTTAAGTTATTTTAGGAAACTTTAGGGTTATTTTATTTTAATTCATTTAAATCAGTTTTTAATTCTTTTTATCTCTTTACTTAGAGAAATCGGCCAGAACAGCCTATTGAGGCCTTTATATTGCCGTTTGCCCTATGTAGAACATGGGAACTTATTGAATGAAATTTCTTCTCACAAAAAAACGTGTGCTTAAACACTAGAGAGAGAGTTGGCCGAATTGAGCAGTGCTCTTCAGGTCATCGAATTGATATCATCTCAGCTTGGTTTGCTTTGCCGTTCATCAACTTCGCAAGACTTGGTGAATCTAGTATCCACAAGCCCCCTCCTTGTGCCTTCAAGTTGTCCGCTTGATTGTGTAGGGTTGTAGAGGCGGGTTGTGTGGTCATTGATATTGGTTCCTACCTTCTACGGAAGCTTGGGGTTTCTATCTTGTTCTACATAGATCGTTTCAGTCTTTATCAGGTCGAGTCTTTCCATTCTTTATTTAAATTTCGAGTCTTGTTACTGATTTTGTCGAGTTCTTGTGTCTTGCTCTTGTCGATCTCGAGTTCAGCCTTGTTCTTGAAGATCTTGTCGAGTCTGGCATTAATCTTGCTTAGTCTTGCTGCGTTTCTTGAATTCTTGTTTGAGTCTTGGTCGATTCTTGCCTTTCTTGGTCGAGAATCTTGCTGTCTTTTTTAGTTCTTGTTTAGTTCTTGCTTGTTGTCGAAGATCGGACCATCACACGGCTAACCCCGTATCACCTTCGTTTTGGAATCTTGATTTCGCTTTTCTATAACTTCGATTTAGGGCTTTTGTCCATCGGTTGATGAATCGGGATGGGAGTTATACGGTTTGGATGTCCGGGGGTTGGTGATCCGCTTGTTCCCTCTTCCTTGTCGCATCTCTCGGTGCCTCCTCGGCTGTCTCAGCCTACATCGGGCTTTAATCGCTGATTTGCGCCATCTCCTTGGAGTTTTTACAAATCTTTGGATGATGATTCATTATCGTCCTTCGTTTTCATCCATCCCAATCTTGCTCGCCCTTGATCTGAGCTTTGGGTTTGTCATCGATCGACGATTGTACAAGGCGGTTCTGAGATGCTCGCCTTCATCTAGCTCCGCCTCCGTTGGCGATGTCTTAGGCGTCGTCTTCGGCCTTTATCACCGGCGTTCCGGCCGGCCTGGTGCCGGCTCACACACCACCTCTTCTCCGACGGCCTGGCCCTGCTACTGGTGTGTGGTGGCCGCCGGATTTGGTTGCTCGGCAACCCCTCTGTGCACTGTGTTAGGATGAAGGTATATGGGCCAGGCCCATGGGCTCACCAAATGACCTCTTGTATATAAGAGGGATATACATATTGTAATTGATCATTACAGAAATTGAACTCCTTCTCTTTATCTCTTCTTCTTCATCTATCTCTCTAATCCTCTTTCCAAGTTCAGTCGGTGTCGGTCGAAGGACCTGACAAATTGGTATCCGAGCGAGTGGTCGACAAGCATGGCGGACGGCACACGGTACAAGGCGTCCGAGAAGGTAGAAGTTCAGCTCCAACAACTGCAGCAATTTACCGCTTCCACGCACGGAGCGCTGAATGAAACAATCAGGAGGCAGGAAGAGCAGCAAAAGGCGATCGAGGAGCTGAAGGCGAGTCAACTAAGAATGGAGCAGATGCAAGCAACCGTCAACAAGAGTGTTGAGAGGCTGACCGAATTGATCAAGAATCAGATGCCGACAGGACCTCAGCCAGCGATCTTGATCGATCCAAGACCTGGGGTCGTGGTGGACAACGTAGTGGATAATTCGTTGGCAAGAATCGCTAAGGAGGGGCAAATTGATGCGTCGAACAGAGGCGAATTGCAAGAAACTGTCCAACAGCGACTGCAAGTAGCGAGATCTGAAAATCCGAATTTTGGATTTCACCGATTTCTTAAAGTCAATTTTCCAACCTTCGAAGGTAAGAGGCCAAGAAGTTGGGTGAGGAAATGCGAAAAGTATTTCGCAATCTTCAATGTCCAAGAAAATCAAAAGGTGGAATTGGCTGCGATGTACATGTATGATCGAGCAGACACCTGGATTCAGGGGTTTTTGATGCAACGCAAAGAGGTTCGGTGGAAGGAAATGAGTGAGGCAGTATGTATCCGTTTCGGGGAGAAACAAGGAGTCGAAATTGTTGAAGAATTCAACAAGCTGGAGCAAGAGCACGAGCTTGAGGATTATAATGAGCGATTTGAGGAATTACGCGCGGGTATGTTGTCCTATAATCCTCACCTCCCTGAGAGTTATTTCGTTTCTAGTTATATTAGTGGATTAAAGCCGGAAATTAAGTCTCTGGTTAAGTTGGGTAGGCCGAAAGATTTAGCAGACACACTAGAACTTGCAAGATTGCACAGTGATGTTGTGCAGGCTATAGTTAAAATCAGTAAAAACCCAGGGGGATCAGTGGGTTATGGCAGCAAGACTCAGTTTGGGAATCAATTCAGTAATTGGCGACAAGCTCCACAGTCTGTCAAGGGGGGATCTCAGTCCAAGAATGGAGGTACTCAGTCTGAGAATTCTAGAAGAGTCCCAGGTCAATGTTTTAAATGTGGAGATAGATATTTTGCGGGGCATAGATGTAAAACAGCTTCAGTCAATTTTATGGCTATAAATGATCAGGACTATGATGGAGAGTCGGATAGTGTTGATATGGCCACTGAGAGCATAGTTGATGAAGATTTAGAGGGGTTTGTACATGCCTTAACGGGTAATGGGGCTGGAA
Source organism: Persicaria maculosa (assembly GCA_963922045.1). Lineage (NCBI taxonomy): Eukaryota > Viridiplantae > Streptophyta > Magnoliopsida > Caryophyllales > Polygonaceae > Persicaria > Persicaria maculosa. Next base: position 53,604,006 of record OY998251.1, on the reverse strand, counting down.
ATTCCATTCTGGTGAAAGGAACAGTAGGAGAAAGGTCTGTGACAGTGTTGATTGACAGTGGAAGCACCCACAGTTTTGTGGACCCGATTGTTGCTAAAGAAGCTGGGTTTCAGTTGCAGAAAGCGACACCTATGGTGGTGGAAGGATTGAATAAAGAAAAGATGATGTGTCACCAGGAATGTAAAGGATTTAACTTGATAATGCAGGGTGGCAAGTATTTTTTTGACATAAGGGCATTAAAGGTATGTGAGTTTGATGTGGTTTTGGGAGTAAATTGGATGAAGAAGTATAGCCCTGTCCAATTTGATTACAACAAAATTCAAATTGCCTTTGTCAAGAATGGTCAGAAGGTGGAGTTACAGGGTATTTTGGAAGACTCCAAGAAAGATGCTGCTATTAGGAGAATATCGGGAAAGGAATTGCAGTGCTTGCTGAAAGACAATGATCAGGTGTGGGTTGCTCAGTTGGGGCAAATGCTGAAATTGGAAGGAACAGATACAGAGATGCCTAAGGAAGTGTGTCGGCTTCTACAACAGTTTGAGGATGTGTTTCAGGAACCTAAACAATTGCCTCCACTACGGGGGAATGAGCACTCCATTATCTTGAAGCCGGGATCAGAACCAATGTGCAGTAAGCCCTATAGATACCCACATTCTCAGAAAGAGGAGATAGAGAAGCAAGTGACAGAAATGTTGTGTTCTGGGATTATTAGGCCAAGTCAAAGCCCTTTTGCTTCTCCTACATTGCTGGTCAAGAAGAAGGATGGCACTTGGCGCTTTTGTGTCGATTATAGGAGATTGAATGACATGACTATCAAGGATAAGTTTCCGATTCCACATATCGATGAGCTCTTGGATGAGCTACGAGGTGCTGCTTGGTTTTCTAAGTTGGATTTAAGGGCGGGCTACCATCAGGTTCGGGTTGCTGAGAATGACATTCATAAAACTGCTTTCAGGACTCATCATGGTCATTTTGAGTTCAGGGTAATGCCGTTTGGATTGACAAATGCACCGGCAACTTTCCAAGCAATGATGAACCGCGTATTTATAGATTTTTTGAGGAAATTTGTTCTAGTTTTTTTTTTACGATATTCTGGTGTATAGCCCAACCTTGAATCTACATGTGCAACATCTCCATACTGTGTTGTCCTTGCTGCGAAAGCATATGTTATTTGCTAAAAAAATCAAAGTGTGCATTTGCTGAATCATGAGTTGAGTATTTGGGTCACATAATTTCGGCTGAAGGTGTGGCAACGGATCCTGCTAAAGTGCAAGCTATGATCGATTGGCAGAGCCCTACTTCTTTCAAGGAGCTGCGAAGTTTTTTGGGGCTTACCGGTTACTATAGGCGATTTATTAAAGGATATGGGACCATATGTAGGCCAATGACTAAGCTACTAAAGGAAGCAAAGTTTCATTGGGAACCTCATATGGAAATAGCCTTCCAGAAATTGAAAGCCCTGTTAGCCACTCCTCCAATCCTTGCCTTACCTGATTTTGACATTCCATTTGAAGTGGAAACGGATGCTTGTGATTCGGGTTTGGGAGCTGTGCTAATGCAGCTAGGCAGACCTATTGCTTTCATCAGTAAAGCTCTTCATGGCCACAATTTATTGTTGTCTACCTATGAAAAGGAGTTGTTGGCCATTTTGATGGCGGTTGATAAGTGGCGACACTACTTGGAACCCGCTCACTTTCTGATGAGAACGGACCATCAAAGTTTGAAGCACCTGCTAGATCAGAAACTCACCACTCATTTGCAGAGGAAGGCAGTCCGGAAATTGTTAGGGTTATCCTATTCGATTGTATATAAGAAAGGGCAAGATAATTCAGTGGCGGATGCGTTATCCAGAAGGTTTGAGAATGCGACAATGCCAGAGCAAGGTAAATGTATTGCATTATCGGTGGTCAAGTTCTTGTGGATGCAGGAGATAGCTGATAGCTAAAGTGGTGACAAGATGGCCCAGGATAGAATCGCTCGGGCTACTTTGGATGCTAGTTCCCAATTCAAGTGGTCTGAGGGCGTTCTGAGATACAAGGGAAGGTTGTATATTGGTGAGGATCAAGGAATTAGACAGAAGCTCATAGTAGCAATGCATACCGAAGCGGTGGGTGGGCACTCTGGAATGAGGGCTACTTATCATAGATTGAAATCTTTTTTCTAATGGCCAAGTATGAAAACTAATGTAAAGGAGTTTGTTAAGCAATGTGATGTGTGTCAACGGCACAAGCATGAGAATATTCCTTACCCAGGGCTGCTGCAACCTTTACCTATTCCGCAGCTTCCATGGCACTCCATCAGCATGGATTTTATTGAAGGGCTTCCCAAATCCAAAGGAGTTGAGGTAATATTGGTCGTGGTAGACAGATTCACAAAATATGCCCATTTTCTCTTACTTGCTCATCCATATTCAGCAGCTCAGGTGGCTCATGTTTTCCTGGATAATAATATCTATAAGCTTCATGGGCTGCCTAAGGATATTGTGTCTGACAGGGATAGGGTTTTCACTAGCCAATTTTGGAGAGAGTTGTTCACCAGTTTGGGTACTCAGCTTAAGCTATCTACTGCTTATCACCCTCAAACAGATGGCCAGACGAAAAGGGTGAATCAGTGTTTAGAAAGCTACTTACGCTGTATGACTTCAGCTGCACCCAAACAGTGGGCAAAGTGGATTTCGTTGGCCGAATGGTGGTATAATACTTCGTATCATACTACTCTGCACATGTCTCCTTTCCAAGCTCTGTATGGATATACTCCTCCTCAGTTGGGATCAAAATCCAGCAGCCTGACCACAGCATCACTTGAGGATTGGTTTCAGGAGAGGGATTACATACTTACAGTTTTGAAAGAGGCTCTCACTAAAGCTCAAGCTCGTATGAAACAGTCTGCAGATATGTCCAGAAGTGAGAGAGAATTTGATGTGGGAGATATGGTTTACTTGAAGTTACAACCATACAGACAAACATCATTAGCTTTACGGAAATGTCTAAAGCTCGCCTCAAAGTTCTATGGCCCATTCGAAGTTCTGGAAAGGGTGGGGAAGGCGGCCTACAAGTTAGCACTTCCTTCTCACTCTCGAATCCACCTTGTGTTCCATGTTTCTCAGCTCAAGAAGTCGATTGGACCTCATGTTCAAGTCCAGTTGGCTCCTCCTGACACATCAGATGAGGGATCGATTTTGATAAAGCCAGAGGCGATTCTAGACACACGCATGCGTCATTCCTCGACCGGTGAAGTAGCTACTGAATGGTTGGTTAAATGGGCAAATTTGTCACCAGAAGAGGCAACTTGGGAGCCAGCGGCACATATTTTGCACCAGTTTCCTGATTTTTCGATGTAGACTTGAGGCCAAGTCTTTTTCTCTTCGGGGAGGGTATTGTTAGGATGAAGGTATATGGGCTAGGCCCATGGGCTCACTAGATGACCTCTTGTATATAAGAGGGATATACATATTGTAATTGATCATTACAGAAATTGAACTCCTTCTCTTTATCTCTTGTTCTTCATCTATCTCTCTAATCCTCTTTCCAAGTTCAGTCGGTGTCGGTCGAAAGACCTGACACACTGGGTCCCCTCCGGTATTGGATGACGGCCGCTTGCTCAGCCTGTGTGCTTCTGCACATTGTCGACAAATTTTCTATGGCTTAGGCTTAGGGTTCTCTTCGGGCTTGAATGTCCTGTTTGTTTGGCCCGAGCTTTCCCTTTGCGCCCAAGGTAATACCTTGGGCCCAAATCAGCCCGAGAAGATAAATTAATTTATTAATTAATTAAGAACAAAGGAGTTAGCCCGTGCTTTTCCTACACAATTAACTTTAATTATATATGTAACAATTAGGGTTAGTATTAGGCTTTGCCTCTTTAATTAGATTAATATATATGTATACTTGTTTGGTATTTTATACCTTATAGGTATATGTATATTAATTATGTAAACGGTTATATATATATTTATATATAATTATTAAAAATCCCGAAAGGGTTAATCAAAATCCCGTTAGGGTTTGGGTGCTGTATACACAAGCGTTGTGTGGCTTTGCGTTTTGGCGGGGTTGAGCTTTCTCTTACGCAGATGGGGTTTTGGTTGCTGGAGTCGGGACAGGCAAGGGCCGTGGTAGTGTGTATATTGTGGCGACTCCTCTTTCCGGGTTGACTGCTTCCCTGGTTTCGTCCTCACTGCCTACAGGATGATCGGGTCCTGATGTGTCGCTGGCCTACGGTGCTGCTTCTGGTGGTGCTTGGCTTCGTCCGCCATTTTCGTCCATATCTTGTTTGGTTTTGATGGTTTTGCTTCGTTTCTGTAGAGCTCTCTTGTATGTGTTGTGCACCGCTTTGTATTTTCTTTCGTTTGACGGTTCACCGTCTGCCGATTTTATTGGCCATCGGGGTTCAGGTCTATCTGACCTCGAATTATTACCTAATAAAAAAAAAACCGCCACCTATATCCAAAAAAAATAGAAACCACCAGATCAAAAAAAAATACGTAGAAGAAATTGTAGAGAGTTGCACGCGCCTAGCCAATGTGGGCTTCCTTTTTCTATTTTGTCTTTTTTTAAAATATAATAAAATACAATTAATCTCCACCTTCCATTCAATTCAAATTGATGGTCAAGAACCACCCTCTCTCTCTCTCTCTCTCTCTATATATATATATATATATATATATATATATATAGAGAGAGAGAGAGAGAGAGAGAGGCTTGTTTGGCTGCATTTTATGCGGGTTCTCGATCCCTAATGTAAAGAAGACTATGACTATCTAGATAGTTTGAAGCGCAGAAAGAAAAAACACCACAACAACTCCAACAACACAAACAAAGGGAGACAAGTCTAATTTTGGTTTGATATATAGAAGCGAGCCGAGCTGAGCTGCCTGAGCCGATGATTTTTCCTTTATCACCGACTTGTACCTTCTTTTTGAATCGGTGGCCCAAATTAGAATTAGAGATTTACTAGTAACGAGGTCGTTATCGGGTTGGTAAAAGCACCTTAAGCACGTTGATATTAGGCTATTCAATTTTGACAATACACTGTGCCTTAGGCATAGATATTTTACCAACCCGATAACGACCTCGTTACTAGTAAATCTCTAATTCTAATTTGGGCCACCGATTCAAAAAGAAGGTACAAGTCGGTGATAAAGGAAAAATCATCGGCTCAGGCAGCTCAGCTCGGCTCGCTTCTATATATCAAACCAAAATTAGACTTGTCTCCCTTTGTTTGTGTTGTTGGAGTTGTTGTGGTGTTTTTTCTTTCTGCGCTTCAAACTATCTAGATAGTCATAGTCTTCTTTACATTAGGGATCGAGAACCCGCATAAAATGCAGCCAAACAAGCCTCTCTCTCTCTCTCTCTCTTCAGGGAAAATTACAGAAAACCACCCATTAAATATGGATGTTTTCACTTAACCACCCTTTAAATTCAAAATTACAGAAAACCACCATTTAAATGATACTTGTTTACAACTCACCACCCATTCAACTATTTTCTTTAATTTATCATTAAATATATTATATTTTAATATTTTTAAACTCAAATTTGATTGTAAATATATTCATATTTTGAATTCAAGGGCTCAATCATATTTTAGGGATTATTTGATTTATTTTAAAAAAATAATAATAAATATAGCTTAGAACTATTATTTGATTTATGGTTGAAAATGTTTATAAAATTTTAAAATATTATGGAAATTACTCTTACTTATTTATATTTTAAATAAGAGTAATTTACATAATGTTTTAAACATTTTCAAACATAAATTAAGATAATAATTCTACGATTTATTGATTATTATTTTTAAAAATAAATACAATGATCCCTAAAATATAATTGGACCCTTAAATTCAAAATTTGAATATATTTACAATCAAATTTGAGTTTAAAAATATTAAAATATAATATATTTAATGATAAAGTAACGAAAATAGTTGAATGGGTGGTGAGTTGTAAACAAATACCATTTAAAGGGTGGTTTTATGTAATTTTGAATTTAAGGGGTGGTTAAGTGAAAACACCCATATTTAAAGGGTGGTTTTCTGTAATTTTGCCTAACTTTTAATGGTCATTGATACTGGACAATGAATTTTTTTTTTTTGTTTTTAATTATTTTAATTTAAAAAAGTATAGTTAGAATATTATTTGTGGATGTGATAATATATTATATTATATTATTTATTTTAATAAAATTATATCTATATTATGTAAATTGATTTTTCTTATTTTTGTAAAAAGTGAAAATAATATATTTATATGAAATTATTTTAAAATAAAATTGATAATTTAAGGAGATACGAAGTATTTTTATAAAAAAAAAAAAGCTATTGTCATGTAGATGCAATATTTTACCGATATAGTATTTCTGTGAAAGCTCGAACTCAGAGAAAAACATGAAATATCGAGAAAGACGACAGAAACAAACCATATTCCTGTTGATGCGGAGCAATACAATCCTGAAGAAGGGTCATAGTAGTAGCCCAAGCTGCTGATGTAGTAGTACCTGTTCCAATAAAAATATGCCTAGATTTCAGAGGTATTTGCAATACATAGAACATGAATGTTACCACTAAGGAAGAGACACTCAATAAGATTGTGATCCTTCACGGAAAGGCCACCATTATGATAACCAACTATAGAAAGATGAAAAATCATATTCAAAACTCCGACACATATTGTTCTAAAGCAACAAATACACTAATGTAGAACATTTTCTTATCAAGTTACTAGGCAATAAAAAGGTCACACCTCCATAAAGGATGTATGACTGTATCTGCCTATCACTACATTACAATGAGGCTTCCTCAGTCTTTCTCGTTCCTCTTTTGTTTAGATAAATGGATTCGAATGTCCAAATTTCATTTCTATTTGAGAGATTTTATATCCTGCTTCTTGTGCTCCTTTTCTGGTTGAATAGAAAAACGGATCATATTTTCCTCTAGAGAATTGCATGAGAATATCTGCCAGAAGGTGGAAGCAAAGACTACAGAAAGTATAATGAAACAAATCATATTAAAAGAACATAAAAAAAAAAAATTATGATACATGATGAGAAAATAGTTTAATTAAGAAGCACCATTGTTGCAAATGCAAATAAAAATGAAATTGAATGAAAGCATGAAGCATTAAAGCTATTAAGAAAAGCACTGATCCAAATCTTGAAATACTCCAAATTATCTTTGGGTATTTCGTTTTAAGTAAATATAATTTTCGTAATAAAAGTTATTTTATTTTGAACTTAGAAATTTTAACGTGGATATATATAAGTTTTATAACTAGTTTAAATATGTTTTATCTCAGGTGCATATATAGTAAATAAATCAGTTTTTAAGTTATAGTGTTTTAAGACAAAGTGATATATATATATATATATATATATATATATATTCTTTAAAAAAAAAAGGAAGGATTCATAATTTTTATTTTAATTTACATAAAATATTTAATACAAGGTTTTAGAAAAATGTGGTTACACAAAATAGAATGTATTTAAATAAAATGTGTTGTTATTTAAGTTGTGTAAGATTTTAATAAATAAAATTCCGGATATAAAATATAACTGTATTTATTAATAGGAATAGGGTTGGAACCGGTTTTCTTTTAGTTCAAGTCGAACCGGACCTATCAGAAAATAAAAGGAAAAGGCCTGAACCGGACCGGCCAGACCCTTCTTCATCCGGCCTCTTGCACTGTCGAATCAATATCAATCAATATATAATACTAAAACAGAGGCGTGGAAATCTTATGTGGCGGGTTCTGGTGCGATTCGCTTACGTGTCATTCTCTGGTGCAATCTGACCCGGATTTTGTGCCACGTCAATTAATGACGAACCAATAAATTTACGCCACGTTAGACGATATCCCTATCTATTTATACATGTATCATCCTATGTGTCCATTTTAATTAATAATTAAATTATTTTTTAGTATAAATATTCAACCTCATATCTTACAAATCTTATCATTTTACCTTAAATTATTTCATAAATATTTTATCCAGCAATCTTAGTTAGAAAACCTATCCTCATATCTTACCACCTATCTTCATATCTTAATTACAGTATTTACAAATTCTATCATTTTAATATAAATATTTGACCTCAATATATTAATTAGTTATGTACGTACAAAACCTTTACTTGATGATTTACAAATTCTACCATTTTCATATAAATATTTTTCTTCGATCAATTTATTAATTCATTATGTTATGTACATACAATTTGTATTATAGATAAAGAATTATGGCTTTTAAGATGAATATTCCAATTAGTTCGGCTTTTAAAGTTGGATTTTGGCCGGTTTTTAAAGTTAGATTTTGATGTAAGGTTTAGGGATAAGTAATTAACCTTATCTTCATAATCATTTTTATAATAATTATATTTCTTTATTTAAGTCATAAAATATTATCAAAATATAAGTTAATAATATATTATTTAAAGTACCTTATCTTCATACTTTTTTTTAATCATATTTCATCATATGGTAAATAATTTAATTAAAATTTTGAATTGCTTTTATTTTACTAATTAAATGGGTTATAATTAGACCTGTCAAAACACAACCCGACCCGGTGACCCGACCCGACCGACCCGAAAAATTTCCGACTCGAACCCGAAAATTTTGACCCGAATTTTTTTTTCGACCCGAACCCGAAAAACCCGAAATTTTCCGGGTAATCTGGGTTTCGACCCGGTGACCCGATTGACCCGGTAATTTTGACCCGATTTACCCGATTGACCCGGTGACCCGATTGACCCGGTTGATTTATAATTATATATAATTAATTTTTTATATATATAATTAAAATTTATCACAAAATTATCAAATAATGATTTTTTTAATTTAAAAAAGAAAAAATTGACAAACCCGAAATCGACCCGAACCCGACCCGAAACCCGATCAAACCCGAGTTCGAGTCAACCAGAAAAACCCGAAACCCGTTTTACCCGAGACCCGTTTTACCCGAAACCCAAAGTGACCCGACCCGAACCCGACCCGAATGACCCGTTTGACAGGTCTGGTTATAATATAAGGTCACGTAGGAAAATAAAAACAAGGCATGAAAATGCAATATTTTATTGAACTAATGTATAAATTACGATTTATCCTTTAATATGTGATTTTGGTGGTTACTTTTTACCCGATCATATATTCTACTTAGATATTAAATAGAATACAAAAACGGAATGGCTATAATTTAAATTGAAAAATAATTTAAATTAAGCCCAAGTTTTCAATTTCAATTATTTAGTATAGTATAACACCATACTCCTATTTATTACTCCGTATTTTTAAAGTCCATCTGATATTTCTTAACAATTTTTCAAGATTAATAATTAATTTTATTTGTTTTCATACTCATAGTATCGATATCATCAATATCAATATCAATATATAATACTAAAGTAGAGACGTGAAAATCTTATGTCCAATCAATTAATCCATGTCATACAGTTTCAAGATTTAGACCGGGTTTTTTTTACACGTCAATTAATAAATGTCCAATCAATTTAATCCATGTCATTCAATTGTCTAATCAATTTATCTACGTGTAATTTCAATAATTAAATTTATTTTTTAATATAAATATCCAACATCATATCTTAAGTGGTTACAAAAATCTATCATTTTACCTAGAATTATTTTAAATCTATCTTAAATTTAATTTTCTTCAGGAGCGAAAAGGCACGTACTTTTGTTTTTTTTCCTTTATTTTTTAAATTTTTAAAAATTAATTTAAAATTATAATAAAATATAATTTATTAAAAGACCGCGCAATCGCGGGTAATAAGACTAGTTCGCTGTAAAAGCAGGTTAAACCTTCCTCCCTCAAATCTCGCGAATCTCGGCATATCTTCAATCCGATCTTATCAATTTGTTAATCTTATATTATTTTGGGATTTAACCTAATCCATTCCCCAAGCTCGCTCGTTCGACATCTCTTGTTTTTCCACAATCATAAGATTCATAACTCACCCCTTCTCATCCTCCGAGCAAAGTCGCCTCCGGGCACCGGAGTTTTGCCACAACCAACGCAGGCGACCACCAGTGCACCCGAAAGTTCCCCAGGAGAGGTATCACACGGCCCGGACGACCGAAGCAGTTTGAACAAAGCCCAGCAGCCGCCTCAAGCTTCGAATTGAGGCCATTGTGTCGACTGGTTTCTACAGCAACTTTCGACCCTCTGTTCTCTCTCGTTTCTCCGCGGATTTTCAAATTCTTTATACCAAATCGTAGATCTGTAAGTCTACTTTCCATTGCCTCTAATTTCAGTCAATTCCGATCTGGCATTAGGAAATTACGGATGCTGAAGCACAGCAGCGTTTGAAACTATAGTAACTGTCGACAGGTTCTTGCGGGATGCCCCAAGGAGGCTGTGATGGGTCGTCTCTATCCGTTGATAGCACGTTTCAAAGACAAATCTGTGTACTACAACTTTTATTCACAAGTCATGGCCAAATTCTAAATGATTCAAGATTTTTAGAAGCATCAAAGCGGATGCAAGTGCCCAGGAAAATCCCAGACTGAGCGAAAACTGCGACGACGTCGTCTTTTGTTCAAACCTCCTGTTTTTTTATATCGAAATGAAGCTGGGTAAGTCTAGTTTCCAAAACATTCAGTTTTTCTTAATTCCGATTTCATACGAAGGAGTTATGAAAGGATGTTCAAAGGACTGTCAGGATTCTAAACTAATCTATTCATGTGCATTGGTCCATATTTTCGCAGCCATAACTCAACGCCTTCGACCCCGAATCAATTCCACAGAAACTTGCATATCAATGAGCAGTGGTAAGTTTGGAAGACCCATCTTCGGTGTTCCTAATTGACGTCGAATTGCAGTCGAACTTACCTAACCAAGCTTGTGTTTGTGCGTGTCCTGTTTTGTTCGAATCGCAGCCCCTGATCAAGCCCCTATTTTGACATCGTTGTTTGTCGTCCGACAAAACCAACAAATCACACTCAAGTAGAGATTGTACTCGTCAGTATGATAGGTCATACACCTCAAACGGAGCTCTGTGCAAGGAGAACGAGCCATCGGAAGATCGCCGAAAATCACAATGGAATCTGTACGGTTGCACTGTCGGGATGAGGTCTGTTTCTGGGTATTTACACGAAACCTCCCACATTTTCAGTTTTTGTAAAATATGCCCCTGTTTTAGTTTCTAAAATTTCAAAAAGTATCCCGCAGTTTTAGATGTTGTTCTAACTCACGTAATCTCTTTAATCCGCAGCATTATCATCAAATATTTAACCATCCTCAATGGGTCAAGATACCAAAGAAGACCGTATTGGTATTATTTCTGACTTTTAAAATTAATTCGATTTTTAGTCGAATTAAATAAGTCAATTCTATTTATTAAAATGTCAATTATTAAATCCTTCCTTATGTTTCCTATTTCATACATATAGATATGTCTGTAGACTTCTTCAACTCCATCCCCAAGTGCTTTGAAGTCCATAGTTGGTACCGAAATCCAACAAGACGAATCAGACAAGTGACATTCCGAGCCTTTCCGCTCATTTCAGTGCCTTCGTGTCTTGTTGTTTTCCTTCCTTGAAATGCTTGCCACATTCATGCGTCGACTCATGAGATTCCATGTCAGGAAGCACAAGATCCTCTTCTCCATCGTCAAAGAAGCTGTCGTCGTCTACGAACAATTCCTCCTCCTTATGAAACCAACTAGGACGGAATGAATTAAGAACAATGACTTCGACAGGATCTTCCATTCTTGCATCCTTCAATGTCTCAGGGGATGGCAGGATGGATTGGCTTTCTTTATCAACTTGCGGAGTAGCCATCTTCTCTGCTATTATCTCACTTGATGCTTGCGTAAGTTGGCTAATTTGTTCCCCCAAGTTTTTGATCCTCTCAGCATTCTCCTGCACCGCTTGAGTAAGGGCTTGGATTTCATCATCCCGATATATGACAGAGTCCTCCATTGGTGGAGATATCGAAGTGAAAGATTCTTCCTGTGCAACATGGTAACCCATGTAACAAAAAAAATCCCACATCCCCGACAAACCTAACCGTGCTAGGCCTCCATTACTCATGTGCTCAGCAAGCGTCCGTGTCTCAGCAGTCATCCCGTCAATTATGCAAACAATCATATCTCGGATGCTGTCTTGAGAACCCCGTGAATCACGAATGTCAACATATCTCTGCAATCTGGTAAGATATTGGTGAAAGTTCTCACCTTCAAACTGCAATAACCTCAACATCTAAAAAGTTAGTAGCAAGGGTGTTATGAACCGTAAGATAGGTTCACAACAAATTAGATATATACAAAAATTGATAAACACACAAAACAAAGAAATAAACTTTGAATCCCCGGCAACGGCGCCAAAATTTGACAGGAGGAAACTGTCGTTGTTCCTATCAAAGTATAACTCAAACCTACAAACTAGTATAGTAAGCAAGTAAGAGGTCGATCCCACAGAGAATCAAGTATTCCTAAGCAATGTATATTTACCAATTAGTAGGAAAGAGGGGTTTTGGTGATTGAAGATGAGAAAATAAATTATAAACAAGTTAGTAGAGATAACAATTGAGAAAATAGTTCCATCTATAAACATCCACTTTAGTTTGGTTGATTGATCATCGATTCTTCTTCAAGTTCTCTTCTCATCCTATTATTGTTCCTGTCCTGATCTTGTGTAAATTACTAGTCCTACGAGTCCTAGTAACCCTTACTAATTAGATAACCCTAACACGGTCAAGATTCAATCTAATAGTAGCATTAAGATTAAGGATTAACCAGGATACATGCAACACCAAGCTACGAGTCAGCATTCAACATGTAATTGATTCTCTACACACCAATTTAGTCCTACGAGTCCTAAAAAGGCATGATTGCTACTATGGATTAAGGTTCGCTACGAGGAATCTACAAAATCCTAGCAATAATCTCAACTAGTTGTACGGACTAGAAGAAATCAACAATAATCGCAAAAGAATCAATACGAATCAATAGGAATAGAACAAGAATAGAAATCTCACAACTTTATCAAACCAAAGCTTCAATCCATAGACGAAACGGAAGAGTTTAGCACTCCATGGCCATGGAGGCTCTTCTCTAGGGTTCTCTCAATTGATAGTCTCCAAGTGCATAAACTAATGAATTAGATCCCTCCAATAAAACCCTAAAACTTCCTTAAAAGGCCTCAAAAGAGTCGGCCAAATAATAATTCTAAAAACTAATTAAAGAGACAAAAAGTCCATTCGGCAGATTCGGCGTTTCTGCAGAGGCCGCGGGGCAGCCAACCCAGGCCGCGGGGCGGCCAGGCGATTGCGAAATCCTTCGTCAGAGCTTCGGGCCGCGGGGCGGCTAGCTTGGCCCCGGGGCGGCTTTTACTGTTCACAGCGATTTTTTCTCTTCGAATTTGGTCCCGATGTCAACACAAAAGTTGTAGATCTCGGAAAGATCTTTCCAACGCATGGTCATAATAGTCAATCGGACAACCGAGGCCTCCAGAAAGTGCAAAACAAGTTCAGCATGTCTGGCGACAACTTCTGCTGACTTGTTCTTGACTTAGTCTCTCTAACTTCGATTCCGCTCCCGGGCTCTTCACTTTTCCTCCTCATTTTCACTCTTCCTTCATCCATGAGCTTCCTCATTCCTCGTCAGATCCACATATACCTGAAATAATCAATAAAAGTGTGTAGATTCCGACTCCACCAACAAAACAAGTATAAATGCAAATCTAGCTTAAATTATGCATTATGCACATCTAAATCATGCTAAATGCATCCTAATATGCCTATCTAAATGTGTGCTATCAAATTCCCCCACACTTAAGCCTTTGCTTGTCCTCAAGCAATTAAAACCAAAATCAAATCAACACCCCACAGACAAGCAATCCATGTAATAACTGTGGCAAAATACTTAAAAGCTCAAAATAGGGAAACGAAGATGGACACATAATGTCATAACATGTATAGGTGCAATCCAAGGAATAAAGCAAGCATATTCATTCAATCTCACCAGGAAAATGTGTTTTCACTCTCGCTCATGTGTTTAGGGTTAAACATTCACGCTCAAACTCAACCCTTGAAAACTTAGCTACAACAAAATTGCGTCAGTGGTCTAAATCTCCACCGCTAGTGATTTCACATGCAACCAAAATCATGAGGTCTTTGTATGGGTTGTAATGGGGTCATGGTAGGAACATAGGGTATGGAAAATATTTAGGCTATGTGGTGCTAAAAATCCGGGAAAAAGGGTTAGTAAACAACCAGAAAAACACCAACACCAAAACACTTCGCATGCCATTCCAATAACATGTACTCCTTCACAATACAAATTCGCACACAATTTTCAAATATCCACACAAATTCATTCATTTTTTTCTTTTTTTTTTCTTTTGATAATGATTTTTTTTTCTTTTTCTTTTCTTGACTTTTACCCCTAAGTGAATTTTATCCTCCTTAGGTCCCAAGTAATAAGCACATAAAAACCATCTCTATGAAGTACAAATGAATCACCCAACATAATTTCTCAACTCAAAGCAACTCCATCAATACATCAAGATATTCACCAACTCTTCTCCTAATTCCCGGATGGGTCAGGCTAATAATTGGCTAGGAAGATTTTGTGGAGCTAACAAAATAGGCTTATAAGGCTCAAATTGGCTTCAAGCAAAGGATAATGTGTACGGGTGGATATAGTATAATATGACTAAAAGAAAATCACGCCTCAATCACTTTAAGGTTACATGCAAAAATCATATAAATGCAGCCTCAATAAAGATATCTAAACGCAATTTAAAGAGGAAGTAATCAAGGAGAGTATTCACACACAAAGAAACTAGAGGACATATATGTGTAGTCCCAATAAGGCCAAAGTAACTCACAAGGTCAAATTGTTAGAACTTCAATACCACTTAAATTCCAAAGACTATACATGCTCAATTACCTCATCAATCTTGTTCCAAAAAAGTCTATAAAACAATTCAAAGTTTCAAACACTTCAAGCAAGTCATGGGGCACATGATAAGATAAATATAGAGGACAAGTAGCCTAGATGGGAAAATAAGACCTAAAGTGTATGAAATGCATGATATTTTTGGATTTTTTTTTAGCAAATGCAATATATGAGTAAAAATAAATATGAAAACAAAATAAACATGATATGCAAAATCTATCTATATGCAATGCAATCCCTCCCCCACACTTAAATCTTTCATTGTCCTCAATGAATATAAATTAAAAACAACAAAAGTTCAAAATCTGAAGGAAAGAGAGAAAACTGACGTGTTAATTGTAGTGTTGGTAGGTCTGGGAGGGGAGCTCAGGAGAGGAAACTGTCAGTCCCGTCAGAGGCCGCGGGGCGGCCATGCTAGGCCGCGGGGCGGCCGGAGACAAGACCTGGCCGCGGGGCGGCCCGTACAAGCCGCGGGGCGGCCTGCTCTCTTTTCAATATTCACCCCTGCAATGTTAGTGCCCCACGAAAAATGCCAAAACCAAACTAATTCAATGAAATTTAAGAAAAAGAAATCTAGAACTACTTACCTTGGGTTGCCTCCCAAGCAGCGCCTTTGTTTTATGTCATCGGCATGACTTATTCTCAATCTTAATTTCTTGCCTATCAGACATCGTCAATGCCCTCAGTAGCCTATCATATTCCTGTGCACACATCTTCCACAAGACATCATAGTACACTAAATTGAAATTATAAAATATAGAAGTTATAAACCTTTTCAATTTATCATGAATGTCTACTGAAGGAATATGATACCACCAACACAGTTCCGCTGGTGGCTTCTCAAAATAGCAGTGAAAAGGATCAACATAATCACTATTACCTTCCAAATTGCAAAAGCTTACCTTTATTACCTCTTGAGCCTCAGCGGGTGGCTCTAGACATGGTTCATCCATGGGGGAGCTGAGAATGAATGCATCGGATGGAGTAGGAGACACAACACATGAAACCTCATGCGTCGACTCATGAGATTCCATGTCAGGAAGCACAAGATCCTCTTCTCCATCGTCAAAGAAGCTGTCGTCGTCTACGAACAATTCCTCCTCCTTATGAAACCAACTAGGACGGAATGAATTAAGAACAATGACTTCGACAGGATCTTCCATTCTTGCATCCTTCAATGTCTCAGGGGATGGCAGGATGGATTGGCTTTCTTTATCAACTTGCGGAGTAGCCATCTTCTCTGCTATTATCTCACTTGATGCTTGCGTAAGTTGGCTAATTTGTTCCCCCAAGTTTTTGATCCTCTCAGCATTCTCCTGCACCGCTTGAGTAAGGGCTTGGATTTCATCATCCCGATATATGACAGAGTCCTCCATTGGTGGAGATATCGAAGTGAAAGATTCTTCCTGTGCAACATGGTAACCCATGTAACAAAAAAAATCCCACATCCCCGACAAACCTAACCGTGCTAGGCCTCCATTACTCATGTGCTCAGCAAGCGTCCGTGTCTCAGCAGTCATCCCGTCAATTATGCAAACAATCATATCTCGGATGCTGTCTTGAGAACCCCGTGAATCACGAATGTCAACATATCTCTGCAATCTGGTAAGATATTGGTGAAAGTTCTCACCTTCAAACTGCAATAACCTCAACATCTAAAAAGTTAGTAGCAAGGGTGTTATGAACCGTAAGATAGGTTCACAACAAATTAGATATATACAAAAATTGATAAACACACAAAACAAAGAAATAAACTTTGAATCCCCGGCAACGGCGCCAAAATTTGACAGGAGGAAACTGTCGTTGTTCCTATCAAAGTATAACTCAAACCTACAAACTAGTATAGTAAGCAAGTAAGAGGTCGATCCCACAGAGAATCAAGTATTCCTAAGCAATGTATATTTACCAATTAGTAGGAAAGAGGGGTTTTGGTGATTGAAGATGAGAAAATAAATTATAAACAAGTTAGTAGAGATAACAATTGAGAAAATAGTTCCATCTATAAACATCCACTTTAGTTTGGTTGATTGATCATCGATTCTTCTTCAAGTTCTCTTCTCATCCTATTATTGTTCCTGTCCTGATCTTGTGTAAATTACTAGTCCTACGAGTCCTAGTAACCCTTACTAATTAGATAACCCTAACACGGTCAAGATTCAATCTAATAGTAGCATTAAGATTAAGGATTAACCAGGATACATGCAACACCAAGCTACGAGTCAGCATTCAACATGTAATTGATTCTCTACACACCAATTTAGTCCTACGAGTCCTAAAAAGGCATGATTGCTACTATGGATTAAGGTTCGCTACGAGGAATCTACAAAATCCTAGCAATAATCTCAACTAGTTGTACGGACTAGAAGAAATCAACAATAATCGCAAAAGAATCAATACGAATCAATAGGAATAGAACAAGAATAGAAATCTCACAACTTTATCAAACCAAAGCTTCAATCCATAGACGAAACGGAAGAGTTTAGCACTCCATGGCCATGGAGGCTCTTCTCTAGGGTTCTCTCAATTGATAGTCTCCAAGTGCATAAACTAATGAATTAGATCCCTCCAATAAAACCCTAAAACTTCCTTAAAAGGCCTCAAAAGAGTCGGCCAAATAATAATTCTAAAAACTAATTAAAGAGACAAAAAGTCCATTCGGCAGATTCGGCGTTTCTGCAGAGGCCGCGGGGCAGCCAACCCAGGCCGCGGGGCGGCCAGGCGATTGCGAAATCCTTCGTCAGAGCTTCGGGCCGCGGGGCGGCTAGCTTGGCCCCGGGGCGGCTTTTACTGTTCACAGCGATTTTTTCTCTTCGAATTTGGTCCCGATGTCAACACAAAAGTTGTAGATCTCGGAAAGATCTTTCCAACGCATGGTCATAATAGTCAATCGGACAACCGAGGCCTCCAGAAAGTGCAAAACAAGTTCAGCATGTCTGGCGACAACTTCTGCTGACTTGTTCTTGACTTAGTCTCTCTAACTTCGATTCCGCTCCCGGGCTCTTCACTTTTCCTCCTCATTTTCACTCTTCCTTCATCCATGAGCTTCCTCATTCCTCGTCAGATCCACATATACCTGAAATAATCAATAAAAGTGTGTAGATTCCGACTCCACCAACAAAACAAGTATAAATGCAAATCTAGCTTAAATTATGCATTATGCACATCTAAATCATGCTAAATGCATCCTAATATGCCTATCTAAATGTGTGCTATCATCTTCCGTTGTAATGCTAACAGGTTGTAAATTTAAATCCTCAAATTTAGAGGAAAGATTAATAAATAGTTATTTTTTTAAAAGTCTTTCGCGATGTAAGTGTATTTCATTTATGTATTTAATATTATCATCTTGTTTTTGGGAGCATGGTTGCATGTCACTATAAGCCTAAGGTGGTTACAAAGACATTAAAGTCCGAGTAATCACTGGCGCTGTGACATTCCATCGGTTTTTAAAAGGGGGTGTTACAAATCTGTCAAGAGACATCATTTTACAATGGCTAATTATCCTATATTGGAGAAATATTATGATGATTAAGAGTGGATTAAACATAACAGTAATTTAACCATATATACTAACTCGTAAAACATATGGGTGAATGTAGCTATTAAATTTATGAGAAGCAAGAGTGTCCGGTAGAACGTTACATCCAAATAATTACTTATAATCCTAAACAATACTAAAGCAGAAGCTGCACTGCCACGTGTTAGCTTCTGATTGAATTTTTTCCCGCCTTTTTTTTACCAATGACATTGTGCCACGTATACATTATTTGCCACCTACTTTTTATTTTATTTATTTAATATTTATTTTGTTATATATATGGTAATCATTTGATTTGTGTATGGTACGTATATTATGTTATATATATGGTAATCATTTGATTTGTGTACAATATATTATATATACATGTATATATCTATATAGTAGTAATATATTATTATTATTATTATTATTATTATTATTATTATTATTATTATTATTATTATTATTATTATAAATATATATATATATATAGAGAGAGAGAGAGAGAGAGATTGTCTATTTTGTTTGGGTCTTAACTAAAGAATTATAAAATCCATATAAATAAATTAGCAATAGTTATATATGATTGTCTCCTTTAACTTTGTAAAAAAAATATCATTCTTTTTAAAAGTAATTAATTGTGAAATCCATATAAATATGAAGAATAATTTTGAATCGATTTTATATTTTAATAATCTTATAACATCCCATAATTAGACTTTTGAAGAAAGCTTAAAATGCTATTGAAGGAAGTTTAAAATAAAAATTTCAATACTCGGTCAGTATGAAAAAAGAGCATTGTAGAACTTAGTGTAGTGGAAATTATTAAATTAAAATAGAAGTTTAGTCAAAAGACTTTTTTGGATAAAGAAATTTGAGATCTTGAGTCAATATTTGCCGAGTCTGGTATAGTACGATAGACAATTAGTTACATTATATTGTATTAAGTATACAAAATGTTTGAAGAACTTTGATATATAGTATTAGGTGGATTCACAGTTGTTGTCTCTCTAAAGGGATCAATCATAAGTGATAATGGGTGACCATGATACTATGAGCTAAGTAGGAAATTCAGTCGACTAAATAAAGTCACACATCATACGCCATTATTGAATATTGGTAGAAGATATTGTCATATGACACACAAACACCATTGTTGAATAGGGAGGAGGTAATCAAATAGCGCAAACTAATGAAAAGATGTGATGTCTCCTTTAATAATCATAAAGGATGCTCAGCTGGGATCTTTTTTTATTGTTGCTTACCCAAAAAAACATAAAGGGGGATAACAATTGTGAGCATGTGCCAATGATAGAGTTAGGAATTGTTTTATAAGGGATGCTCGATTTAAAAAAAAAAAATTCTTTATAGCGATATATGAGAAGGAATATTAAAAAAATATTTTTAAAAACCCTTAAATGTATTATTTTAACCGTCATTTTTAATTGAAAAAAGTAAGAGAAGCAAAAATTTAGCTAAAGTAATTTGAACTCATGACTTCATGATTTAATACTCACTACCAAATAATAAAAATAGACTTTATAATTTACTATAATTTTTTTTGGTATTACTTTAGTTCTAAGCTTAGTAAAAAAAAATATTTTTAAAACAACATATTTTTTTCCTTTCGAGCTAGAGGGGAGCTTCAACCACCTCATACTCTTCCGAGTCTCTTGCTCTTTCTTGGGGCCATTCAAATGGGCTCAACCTCAAAGATGGCAGAAACATGGGCAATTGGGCATATCATTTATGTTTTCCAATTAGCATTAGATGAAGGTTTGACACATATAATGATATCACTGTGGAGTTTGATTGTCGAATCATTAAATTCACAATTGTAAAATAAAAACCGTTTCGAGAAATATGTTGGGTTTCATTTTGAAGAACACGATACATATTTTCTTGCTCAAATTAGATCTGTTTGTGTTTCTACTATTTTTTGTTTTTATAGTTCTTATTTACCTATAAGATTTGTTTTTATTTTAATTTATTTTAAATTTATGATGGTTCATCAATACAGGGTTTCGTTAAAAACAACTTCATTTTCCTATTCAAAATTTTGAATATTAAATTATATAAAATTATTATAATATCTAGAACATCTTTTTTATTTGTAGAAGAATACACATTATTTATTTTTGAAAGTTAATATTTTTACATTAAATCCGTGCATAGCACGGGGAATAGACTAGTTACTTCCTGTCATAAAAGCCATGAAAAAATGACAGGAGTGGTCAATCGTTGTGGGGATAATGCTAAATAGTATTTATAGTATTTTTTATAATAATGTGTGCCACTCCTAGAGATGAAAGCATTGAATTTAGTCACTCCTAAGTATCAATGGCTGAATTCAATGCTTCATACTTTTTCATAATTTATATGTAAATAAGGTTAAAAATAGGATTAGGTTATGAAAGAAGTGTGATTTTGAAATAAATTTATGTAATTAATATGAAAAAAAAGAGCAGAAACAAAAGAATATGAATGGATTTTGAAATTGATAAATAAAAATAAAAATAATTTGGCCCAAAGGCATGCCTTTGGGACGAATAGTAAATGTCCCAAGTATTTCCCTTTGCTAGTAAATGTCCAAAATACTTTCATAATACCAACATTACCCCTCCTTCTATTTTCCCCAAATCCTTCGTCTTCATCCCAAATCCCCAGATCTTCAGTCGACTCCCATCTCTCTCTCCGCTTCTCTCCATCTCCATTTTCGGCGTCCCGGAAGGACGGAGAATCAAAGCGAAATCGGATCTGTGAAGCACCAGATCCGCCGTCAATGTCGTCAGGCGGTGGACTCCGCCTCTCGCCCTCTTTTGCTTCTCTATACGGAATCGTACCAGGGATGGAGGAACCGGCGGCGGCGACCACGAAGAGATGGAGGAACCGGCGGCGACGACCACGAAGAGGAAGGTGGAGAGGAACTCAGCAAAATAGGCGAGGAGGGCATTCGAATTGATTAACAATTGAATTGTTGTGTGGCTCGTGTTCTTCTTGTATCAAAATTGGACTTGTTATTTTGCAGATTGATTAACAATTGAATTTCCACCCCTAATTTAGGAGATGTGCTGAAAGTGTGGCGGGGCTTGGTGCCATGGCTGATGGGTGGCGCGTGTGGGCTGGCTCCAGTGGAAGCGCATGAAGATGGATGGGTGCACTTTGCAATTCTGCAGCACTTGTGGCGTATTGGCGTGGTCAACCTTTTTTAAAAGCTGCAGGAGGCTCCCCTTTTGTCTCTCTTAATTTGCTTTGGGTGTGGTTAGACTAATGGAGTCTAGGTGGGTAGCTTTTGTCCGATTGTGGTGTTTATATTTATAATTTAATATTTGTTAGGTCATGTGGCATGTGGTTTAATATTGGTACACTTGTGATTACAGTGATAAAGTTGTGACATTAACCTCTTGAAAACATTATAAACAAATTAAAAAAAATATAGTTGTCATCTTATGTTTTTATACTCGTGAAAATGTATATGACTCTATTTTTATAGTGGTGACAGTGTCTACAACCATGTTTTTATTTTGATTACAGCGTCTATTACTTTCTTGTCCACTTATATATTAGAGGAGAATTGTCATCACATGTATTTTGACTTGTCATTAGTCCCTTTAGGGTTTGTGCTTCCCTAATCATAAGGTTTTCCTTTAGTTTACAAGTGTCTATGACCTTATTTTAATAGTGGTTATAATGTTTTTATCCCTTTTTTTTATAGTGATTACAGGGTCATAGACCCTGTTTTAACAGTGGTTACAGCGTATATGTCCATCTTACCCATTCATATAATAGAGGAGAACTGTCACCACATGAATATCGGTTTCTCATTAGCCCCTATAGGGTTTGTGTTTCCCTTGTCCTAGGGTTTTCCTTTTATTACAATGTCTATGACCCTTTTTCATATTGGTGACAGTGTCTATAATCCTGTTTTTATTTTGGTTACATCGTCTATAGGGTTTTCCTTTGATTACAGTGTCTTTGACCCTTTTTTAATAGTGGTGACAGTGTCTGTAACCCTGTTTTTATTTTTGTTACAACATCTAAAGGGTTTCCTTTGATTACAGTGTCTATTACCTTTTTTTCATAGTAGTGACAGTATTTATGCCCCGGTTTTTATAGTGGTGACAGTGTCTATTATCCTATTTTCATAGTGGTGACAATGTCTATGACTCTCTTATCCATTCATATATTGAAGGAGAATTGTCCACCTAATGTCTTTTGGCTTCTCATTAGCCCATTTAGGGTTTGTGCTTACCTTATCCTAGGGTTTTCCATTTGGTGACAACAATCATCTCTTAACGACGTACTGTACTAAACATTTTAGGGTTTAGGGTTTAGGGTCTTGGCCCTAAACCCTAAAGACTTAACCCTAAACCCTAAACCATATTGTACATCACATGTTCTTTTGGCTTCTCATTAGCCCCTTTAGGGTTTATGCTTCCCCTTTCCTAGGGTTTTCCTTTGATTACAGTGTCTATGAACCTTTTTTCATAGTGGTGACAGTGTCTATAAAGTTGTTTTTATTTTTGTTACAACGTTTATAGGGTTTTCCTTTTTTATTACAGTGTCTATGACTTTGTTTTTATAGTGGTGACAGTGACTATGACACTGTTTTTATTTTGATTACAGTATCTATGACCCTCTTACCCGTTCATGTATTAGAGGAGAACTGTCATCACATTTCTTTTGGCTTCTCATTAGTCTCTATAGGATTTGTTCTTCCTTTATGATATGATTTTCCTTTGATTACAGTGTCCATGACCATGTGTTTATAGTGGTGACAGTATCTATAACTTTATTTTTTTTTATAGTGGTTACAATAGTAGTTACATTTTTAATTTTTTTTTATTGTGGTGACACTACTTTAAAAAAATCTAAGAAACTAGAAATTAGAAATTAAAGAAGAACTGTCACCACATGTATTTTGGCTTCTCATTAGCCCCTATAGGGTTTGTGCTTCCCTTTTCCTAGGATTTTCCTTTGATTACAGTGTCTATGAACCTTTTTTCATAGTGGAGACAATGTCTATAAAGCTGTTTTTATTTTGGTTACATCGTCTATAGGGTTTTTCTTTTGATTACGGTGTATTTGACCCTGTTTTTATAGTGGTTACAGTGTCTAATGTCCTATTTTCATTTTGCTTACAACATCTATGACCCTCTTAACCATTCATATGTTATAGGAGAACTGTCACCACATGTATTTTGGTTTCTCATTAGCCCCTATAAGGTTTATACTTCCCTCGTCCTAGGGTTTTCCTTTGGTTACAGTGTCTATGATCCTATTTTTATTTTGCTTACAGCGTTTATGACTCTCTTACTCATTCATATATTAGAGAAGAACCGTCAACATATTTATTTTGGCTTCTCATTAGCCCCTATAGGGGTTGTGACTCCCTTATCATATGATTTCCCTTTGATTACAGTGTCTATGACCCTTTTTTCATAGTAGTGACAATGTATATGATATTGTTTTTTCTTTTGATTACAGTGTTTATGGCCCTGTGTTTATTTTGATTACAACGTCTATAACCCTCTTACACATTCATATATTAAAGGAGAATTATCAAGTTATCAACTCTTTCATATCTCATTAACCTTATAGAGTTTGTGCTTCCCTTATCATATGATTTCCCTTTGATTACAGTGTCTATGACCATGTTTTTATAGTGGTGACAGTATCTATGACTTTATATTTATAGTGGTGGCAATAATAGTACATTTTTTAAAAAAAAATTATTACTGTGATGACACTACTATAAAAAAAATATAGTAGAAAACTATAAATTTAGAAAGTATTACATTGAATGCGTCAAGATAATACATGATATGACACTTCCATTTCACACTAGCTGGCATCACGCAGTAGCTAAGCTTGATTTTTTTTTTTTGATGAAAGCTAAGCTTGATTTATGGTATAGTTGAACCCAATTCCTTTTATTGATTACAGTTCAGCTCCTAGTTGCTTATGTAACTCTTTGATCAAGGATCGGGAGGCGTTATCTCCAAATCCTAGACTCTAGCTAGGTACTGCTACCTCTTCTACAGTACAATTTCGCTTTCTTTTTCTTTGTTGGATCAACTATACCATAAATGGAGATCTTCAATCTTGATATAGGTTACACCTAGTTTGACATGTTTCCACCTAAACAAAACAATTCAAGGGTCTAACCATCTATTATTACATCAAATCGGTTTAGGCAACCTTTTCCATTACTCTAGATCGAGCAATTTTAGGCAAAATCGAGCTTACAGATGAGTAGAAACTCAGAAATTGAAATCGTTTGAAATCAATTTCATAAATGGAAATCGAAATTGAGGGGGAATGACGGTGAAATTGAGGGGAAAAGTTGTATCTTCAAAGAGGCGGATGTCGGAGGAGCAGAGGAGGAGAGCCTGGGATTGGTCACCGGCGACTGGGGCAACAGCCGCCGCCATACTCTGGTGGTGAATTTCCACAAGCACAGGAGGCGGGAGGCGGGAGATTGTGTGCATCGAGATTTCCGGCTCCAATTTTTTTTTCAGATCTGTTTAAATTTGGGGAAGAGGAAGAAATAAAGGTAGGGGCAAATTAAAAAAAATGGACACTCACCTAATATTTCAACCCTTTTATCTTAGGGCTTAAATTTTGGGCACCAAAAGGACACTTACCAAAAAAAACCCCAAATAAAAATGATCAAATAAAGAGATAAATAATATAAAAAAAATTGACAACATTAATATATTATACTGTACAATTATAAGGGCCAATTAAATTGAACTTTTTAATTTATTAAATTTAATTGCTAAATCCACTGTTTAGTACTCACCTTTACTCTATTATTTATATATAAAAAAAAGACATAGCATCTATATAAAAAAAAATTAGAAAATGTTTTTTAGAAAATAACAAAAATCATCCATGTATGATTCGATATTTAAGTAGTGGGATTAGTTACAACATATATACATGATACTCCCTCCGTTCGGCAAAACTTGTCGTTTACTATTCATGTACGCTTTTTTACAACGATAAAAACTACATAAAATATTCATTTTTTTATAAATTTTTTTTAACAAGTTTGTACTTATTAATAATAACTACGAAGTTGTTAAAAAAATTATTAAAAAAACTCGATATTTTATATAGTTTTTATCTCCTAAAAAAGCGTGCATAAATAGTAAAGTGTCAAGTTTTTCCGAACGGAGGTAGTATCATTTATGACAATTCCTTTCCCATGTGTATAGAAAGGAGCAAATTAAAGGACTCCTATCTCCCCAGATATATCTGCTGCAAAATGCCTTCCCAACCACCTGATTATCGCTATTACCCTTATTGCTTCAACCAAGAGAAAATGCTTGCATAAGAATCCTCTCTTTATCTAAAACTCGTTTGAATGGTAGGTTGCTAGTGAACCCTTGTGACCGCCAAACAATTAGGTAAAAAATTAATCAAAGGGTAAACAGGATAAACGAAAGGCAAGAAAAAGATAGCTTGGAATTAAGAGGTGGAGCTCTCTTCTGCCAATAATGCCATAAACAATATCAAATTTCAGTTGAAATTGACGGAGGAATACACAATAGTGCAATACAACTTCATCGACCAAAACCTCACCATAGATCTCTATTCGTCATTAGAGAGAGAGAGAGAGAGAGAGAGAGAGAGAGAGAGAGAGAGAGAGAGAGAGAGAGAGAGAGAGAGAGAGAGAGAGAGAGTCGAACCAGATCTCGGATTTGCCAGCCAGGGAATCGCCAGTTTGCCACCAGCGCCACCCCATCTCCGCCATGGGATCCCGAATCCGCTGAAATCTCCACCAGGAGTGAAAAGTTTCTATTTTAGGTTACCGCTACTCCGGAAACCCATCTTTTTTAGGTTTCATCTGACTGCTTCAATTCATAAGTCAGAGATCCATAGCCATCACTGACTAATGTGAATCGAAAACATACTTTTGGACAATCACGTGCTTGTGTTTGTGTATTATCACAATGGAACCATCAATCCCATATGAAAATGTGGAAACGCTCTTTGATCTCCCCAAAGGTCTAGAGAGAATAAAAGAGCATTGGAAATTCTGCAAACTCAAAACAAACAAATATCACAAATGTGGGGAAAATACATAGTAGGCATCATCATTACACCAGTTTTGTCCTTGATTGATCCTCAGCGTTATTATTCCTTCCAATAAACGACGCTTCTCCGTGAAGAAGACCAAAGCCGTTTGCGGGAATGGCGCGGTGCGGGAAACTAGAGGATTAACTTTTAGCTGGTAATGGTTGCCATGTTTGGTACCTTGTCCAGTCTCGCTGCCCTGGATTGAGGGCATGCCCTTTAGAGTGATAGATGTATTCATCGCCTTCTCCAGAGAAATTCTCCCTGTGCTCAACCCCATACCTCCTTGGCTTAAGCTTCAAAAGCTGCAATTGACGGCATCAGAAGCTCCACTATTAACATGTATCTAGATTCTAGACTAATATTCTTGCCTATTCAGGGAAATTTGCATATATTATTCACTCATCTCCAAGCAAAAGGGGGTACATCATTTCCAACACCAAGAAAACACCAAGGACAAACAGTAAGTGCAACTAGACTAACCTCATCTCCTGTGTGATCAGTCACATGGTGGAGCCAGCCATGCCATTCTGCTGGCACCTGGGAAGCATTGTAGCGACTTTTACTTCCATATTCTACCCATCTGTGCCTGCCTGCAAAAGTTACCCAGAAGCAACTGTTGTAACTACATTTTGATCAATTGATCAGGAAGTGATCTGTCAAGTTTCAATACATTATCATCTCTTATAAACCAATTCAAGCCATAATTGATGTTTTCTCAAATTTCCCTTTTTTTTTCTTCCTGTTTGGCTGTTTCTTAAAAACCAATCCAGGAGCTAATACGAATTCACCATCTTTTTGTTGATATTAAATAGAAAACATTTAAGAATACAGTTTTTCACGACTATCATATAAAACAACATCCTTGCAAAAACATCTAGCAAATGAGATGATGATTCCCCAAAGAGAATAACTGATCAACCATAAAACTGACATGATTATAATTAACACAAAAAAAAAAAATCTGTGCTAGAATGTTTAGTACAAGAATATGAGACAGTAGCGGTTATTTCAAGCGAGAGGACAGACGGAAGGTGGAAGAGACTGACCATACTGCTCATCGAGCTTCTCATAATATTTGTTTCCGAATTTGTCAACACCAACAACTGTTGCTCCAATGTTATGAATTTTGGTTTGCCTAAATAAATGGGTAAAAGGGATGTCAACTCATATGTATTTTAGATAGACAAGAAAGTGACAGAAACAAAAGAAATTCCAGAGGTTAAAGCTTGATATATAAGCATATGATATACTAGAGACATAGTTGCAGCCTTGTGCAGCCAAGAATCGGGGTCAATTTCATTAAAACAAATGACTGGTTAACGAATAGCAATACTATTTGATAACATCAACAAAGGATCCTATAGCTTTCTCTTGCTACCATCTATCTATATCTATATTCTATATACATATACTAAAACCGATGCATAGCATCCTATGTGGCGCATTGTGGTTCATTCTAGGAAAAAAATCCTATGTAGCGCGTTGTAGTTGATTCTAGGGAAAAAAAATTAATATGTTATCATAGTTTATAGAAAGTTATATAAGCCACAATCTGTCTATCTATCTTTAGTATTTTTTAGTTAACAGACAAAAATATAAATACAAAATATTTCATAATCACAATTACCAAAAATATTAACAAATAAATATGAAGTATTTGGTAGGTGCTATTTTATTTATATCTAGATTATTTTTTCGTCGAAAAATTATTTATATCAAAATTAATTATTTAATAACTGTATTTTATTTATATCTACATTATTTTTTGAGACCAAAATAATTTATCAAAATATTATATAGCCACAATCCATGCGTGGATAGATATTTTAGTAAACTAACGTAATAAATATATACTATATATTTAATAAAAAATATTTAAATATTTAAAAAAATTAGTTATCTATTAAATTACATGAGATTCAATTAATGGTAAATTAGAAAAAATAAATTACCTTATAAATGTGATTTTTATTTATATTTTGAGAGAATCTAAATAAAATATATTTAAATTTTTTATACTCCGTCGAACTAATTTTATTTATATCTATATTATTTTTTTGATGGAAAAATGATTTATATTTAGATTATTTATATTTATTTATTGGAATCTAACAATATTATTTATAATATTATATTAATGTATTCTCCGTACACGGGACGGGACCTACACTAGTATATCATAAACTTGGTCCTCTTTGCAAAAGCGTTTCTACTATATACAGGTTCCGCTGGCAGAGAAATGACTACAGAAAAGGTCATGAAAACAATATGCATCAGAAAATACAGCACTTCCGGTTAGAATTTTGTAATTGGTTGGAAAGATACACTAAAAGAAAACCATATGACATATGCACAAGAAATGCTAACTTGAAAAGTTCACACATATCATAGCTAGTGATTCCTTGGTCCTTATTCCTTACAACTTGAATTTCCTGCATTCTTTGGCCATGACCAGTGGGCAGTGGTATTATTGGATTTGCTCAAACCTATAATTTTTTAAAGGAAGTATTGATAGCACACGATGAGGAAAGGTAAATCATAACAATGACCTTTATTAACTAAATTGACAGTTCATACCTAAGGTTCTATATTGGAGTGAATGCCGACAATTTTAAAACAGGACTTCACACAAAAGCAACAAAAGGACAATACAAAAGACAAGGCATCTCAAGGCCACTGCTATATTTTGCAGCAAAAGGCAAAGGCATTTTATAAATATATTTTCGCAATGACTAACACCCTAGGGCTAATCACTCAACTGAACTCATTTGTATGGTCCTCAATGTGTTGACTTTAACACTTCTTGTCTCGCAGTTAGTGCTGTTATATGAACTAATCAACTTGAGATCGTCTCGGCTTCGGCTCGATAAGGCTTAACTCTGGATCGTTTAAAAGCATAAACAATCCAAACTTGAACAAATTTTTGAGCTTGATACGAGCTCGAGCCGAGCTTGAGCTCGAAAGCTCGATTAAGATGGGTAAATTACAGAATTTCCCCTACGTTATATTTTGAGATTTCAGCGTTCATGTCTTTTTCTCTTCGCCACTTTCAAGTCAGACAATCACACGCCGCCTACCCAACACTATAATTTGAATCTCTATATCTGAGAAGGTCTCCTCTAGACCGGCAATCCGGCTCTCTTCTCGATCACCCTTTCCGGGTGAACCTCTCTTCTTTATATGTACTGAATTCTAATTTGTTTCGTGTTCTATTGTTTTGAATTACATTTGCAAGTAAGCTAGGAATATCTATTTGTTTTCTAAACTGAATCCTTAAGTGCTGAAGTTATATAAAAAAATGGCTGTAGTTTCTTTGCTTGCCCACAGAGAGATCTTGACCATTTTGCCACTGTTGCTGTTGTATTTTGCTCAATTGCATTTTTTGCTTTCAAGGCCGGACTCGAATATGTGGTTGGGCTCACGAGCCGAGCTTGAGTGCCAATAAAAAAAAAAGCTCATATAAATTCTAGGCTCAAGCTCAGCTTAGTTCAGCTCGTCTCCCATTTGAGTCAAACTTGAACATGTCAAGCTCGGCTCGTCCGGCTCGAATAACACCCCTACTTACCGTGAGCCAAACCCACTAATCCCAACAACCTTTCAAATCAAATGTAGGCTTGATATTTCTAAACTCTTCTAGGAATCATAAGTGTTTGTAACAATCCATGACTAAAAGCATTCTATATGATAAAACAAGGCCATTTTCCCTCAACTATACCAACAACGTATTACACATCTTTTGTACGATAAGAGTTGGAATAATTGGTACTATTTCCTCTCACAGTTCTCAAAGCTAAACTGAAGAAATAAAAAAGAAATCAGACAGGGTATTCAAACTAGTAATACTCAACCTTCTAAACAAAACACCCATTCACTTTGAGAACTTTCACATGGTAGAATTTGGTTTAAAATCTCAAAACATTTAAACAAGCACAATAAAATAAAAACCAAATAGAAAGCTTAGAAATCCTTATAGAACAATGAGTTCTAGAGTTTGAGATAATACACGGTGTGATGGAAAGATAAATCATGATTCCATCATCAAGAAGGAAAAAAGCCTATAGGTTAAATCTACAACACATGCTTGGCAGCTGGTCAATAAAAAAAAATAGTAGAAAAGTATGGAACTAATGTGCAAGGATAACTACATGACGAAAGACAGCATAAACATTTCCCTTATCCACCCCTAAAACTAGTCATGGCGCACAGGAAACTTTGTCCAGATCAACCACAATTGAGAATGTGCAGCACTGAGCTACTAATTTTTGAACCAGAGGATACAAGATCAACAACATCTATATTATGATGCTTTAAATGAGAAGGGAAAGTGATACTTACAAGAGGTTTCCATCAAAGAAACATTTCCTGCCAAAGAAAAAGAAGAGAAATCATAAACCAAAAGCACAAATTGAATTGAATGCAAACACAAACAACCCCAAACGCAACAATTTGGGATTTCAACCAAATGCCAGATTTATCCTGCTCATAGATGGCTAATGGTTCTACAACTTCTACCAAACTACAGAATAGCAGGTAATCAGATTGATGCCAGTGTTCAATTCGCTACCGATTCAAATCAATCAGATTCGTTGAAAAAAAAAATTCCAAACCTGATGCGAATCCCTAGAAAAATCAAGTGGAAAAAAACACGAGGAAACTGAAATTGAAATTAACCATCACTTACGTGTATCCTTCTTCTTTAAGCTCGCGAACGAAATTGGAGAGGCCTTTCTCTCTGATCGCCTTCAACACGCCCCTCACCACAGAAGCCATCACTTTCCCGACCTCTCCCTCTCTCGTCTTTGCGTCTCTAAACTCAAATCTCCGATTTTTTTTCAGGTAGAAATCTGAATTAGGGGAATTGCAGTCTAAGGTGTATCTCCTCCAGGAGCAAATGGGCCTATGGGCTCTGGCCCATTTCAAAAAACTGACACATAACATGCATTTAAATTAGGCCAAATTTTAAAAAATCACCCCCTACCTACACCATTTTGCACAAACCACCCCTTAAATTAAAAATTCCATAAAATCACTCTTTATAAGGTAGATGTTTGCAAAAGACCTCTCAGCCCACCTTATACGTTAAGTTTGATGTTAAAAGTGCAAATTTACTATTTTGCTTTTTAATCACCAATATTCTAGTTCATCTCTTGGCAATTCCCAAATGTTTCATCCTTGATTTAGTTAGTTCATAATTAGGCATCCTTGATTTAGTTAGTTCAAAGTTATCGCATGTGTTCTTCCTTGATCTCTCGGTCCTCTTCTGAAATGGAAAATGAAAGTTGTTGAAGGGCGATACCCCTTTTACCCTTCAAATATATAAATAATAGGGCAAAATGGTAATTTAACACATTTAACATCAATCTTAATGGAAAAGGTTTTTTTGCAAGCATCTAGCTTTTTAAGAGTGATTTCCTACAATGACATTATGATATGTTTGTAAAGATTTTATTAGAATTTTCTTCATTATTTTACTATCAAGAAAGTATCTAAAATTTAGCACATGCATGGCCAAAACTGAAATCTAGTATTCAAGAAATTTAAGTGGAAAGTATTTATCAAATATTTTAAAACAAAAATATTAATAAATATGTTTGTCATATTACAAAATATTAAGCTTGGAATTATGTGAGTTATTAAAATTCCTTTAAAAAAATGATCAAGTGTAAAAACTTTTCTTCTAGAACTTTATTCTCAACATTAGATGTTAAGCTTCAACATATTTTTAGATATTTAAAAATTATTGCATATGTTCAAGTGAGATTACTTTATGTAAACTCTCTAGTATCCTAAGATATTATTTGATCATTGGTGTATTGTTTCAACCATCCGTCAAAACTTTTTAAGAGAATTTTCTGGGTAACAATTTTAGTATTCTATGCAAATCTTAAAGTAATGAAAGATAGCGCTAAATTTTGAAGTTGTTTGAAAGTGAAGTGGGTAATGTTTTGTGAAAGATTTAAGTATGTCAAAATTTGAAGTCTAAACTCCAATTTAGATTAATTCTAAACTACTTTTAAGCCCATCAAGGGATCTATTCTTTGTGCCTTAATTAGTATTTTGCTACTCCAAACCTAGGTATTAAATGTATTCTAAGTTAATTGTTTTGTGGTTGTGGTCAATGTGATATCCTCGACATTCCTATACCGAATAGGTGAAATCATTGTGGTGTACCGTGTGTGTGGCAATTGAGCAATTTTTCAATATATAACCTAATTGGTAGGTAAAACGTTATCCTTATGTGTATTCTATCGTCTGTATCTTAGTAGTAACAACTCATATTGTTCCATACCCAATCAAGGTGTAAAGTCTTGATGACATTATATAAATCATATTCCGAACTCTGATTGGTCAATGTCTGTATCGTTTGAAGCCAATTTGAATCTTAAAAGCCTATTTTGGTTAACTCCACAAAAATATTCATAGCCAATGATTAGCCTGAACCCATTCGGGAATTAGGAGGAGAATTGGGGTGTGTTTAGCAATACAAGTAGTGTTTTGGAGCTTTTTGTTTTAATATTATATAGTTTAAATGAAATAAAGCTAATATTATTTGTTAATTAGCGCTTTGGAATTGAATTTCCACCTGCTACCCACCCCAAACTTTTCTGAGCTTTTCCTATTATATACACAAATCTCCTCTTTTATCAGCTAGTTGTACCAGCTACCAATTCAGCTAAGGTTACCAAACACATTACTACCATAGACTCTCTCAACATTGCAATTCTTTTTGTCTATGCTCCTTCTATTGAGCAAGAGAAAACCAGATTCTGGAACAACATCATAGAAGTTACTAACAAACACTCTTTACCGGTTCTTATCATGGGTGATTTGAACGACATTGAGAATGACACTGAGAAGGTGGGTGGCAACACTCCATCCCTTGCTAGATTTCGTAGACTCAGACACCTCAAAAAGGAGCTCAACTTACATACTCTCCCTCATACTGGATCCCCTTTCACTTGGAGGAAACACAGCGATGATAGAAATAACACCTATGAGCGTCTAGACAGAGCTCTTGCTCATCAAGACATCATCACAAATTTCATGGATCTTCATGTCCAACATCACCCGTTTCCCCCGTCTGATCATTGCCCAATCACACTCCAAATAGGTAACAAGAACGATCATAAAGAAGCCCCCCTTTCGCTTTGAAATGACATGGACTACTAATCCCATCTATGAAAAAATGGTGAAGCAAGTTTGGGACAACAAATTCACCGGCTCTCATACTTACAAACTCATGAAAAAACAGAAACTACTTAAGAACAATACGAAAAACTGGTGCAAAAGACAATCTAATAACATCCTAAAGCAGCTCTCTGAAGTTGATAAAAAAATCTTAACCCTTCAAGCTAAACTTCCTTGGGGCAGACTCTCTAGCTGGGATAATCGAAAACTTATGAATCTAGAAAAGAAAAAATTGGCTCTTCTTGACTACAATTACAAATTCTGGAAACAACGGGCTAAGACCAAACACCTTCAACTGGGTGACAAGAACACCAACTACTACCAGACAATAGTGAAGGTTAAGAACTTTAAAAACTATACATCATCTTTCACTTCTAGGGATGGTGAGAACCTTACTAATCCAAGGGATATAGCTAACCAAATCACCAAAGAAATGGTTGAGAGATTTATTAAACCGAATTGCCCAAACATAACCCTTGAACATCTGCCTCATGAACTCCCAAAAATCACTGAAGATGAGAACAATATCCTGCTCTCAACTCCTTCAAATCTGGGAATCAAAAACATAGTTACTAACATGGCTACAGACAAAACTCCTGGACCGGATGGCTACCCACCGGAATTCTTTAGCAAATACTGGCACATAGTTGGACAATCTGTATGTAGAACTGTCAAAGCTTTTTTCCACTCCGGGACTTTACTCTCTGAGATCAATCAAACTTTCATAGCCCTCATACCCAAAACAGATAACCTGTCAAACATAAATCACTACAGACCAATTAGCCTGTGCAACACCATTTATAAGATAATCTCTAAACTCATAGCAAACAGAATGAAGAACATTCTACCTAGACTCATCAATCCTTTCCAAGGTGCTTTTGTGGAAGGACGATTAATACAGGATCACACCCTAATCGCACATGAAATTTTCCACAATTTTCACAAGCAAAAAGGAGGAAAAGGATGAATGGCACTCAAGCTTGATATGGAAAAAGCGTATGATAAGATCAATTGGGATTACATTAAAGCCACAGTCATTAAATTTGGTTTTGACTCACGCTGGATTAGATGGGTCATGAGCTGCTTAACTACTACAACATTTTCGGTTCTGGTTAACAATCGATCAGGTCCTCAATTTAAACCAGAAAGGGGTATTAGACAAGGGAATCCACTAGCACCATACATTTTCATCCTTGTGATGGAAAAACTTGCAGCAGAACTACAGGAGGAAGCAAGATTAGATGATTCTTTAGTGGGTATTAAGATAACTAAAAATGGTACGCCTATTCCTTTCTTGACTTTTGCCGATGAAACGATAATCTTTGCACCAGCATCCCACAAAAGCATCCACACTATCTGGAACATGCTTAATAAATTCTCTAATCTATCTGGTCTTACAATAAACTACAGCAAGATTTCTCTCCAAGTCTCTAGAAACATCAGTCCCTCGCTTGCAAATTCTCTAGCTGGGATAAAATCTGTAAACCAAAAGATCAAGGTGGTCTAGGCATATGATTAGCTGAAGACCTAAATATTAGTCTTTAGATGAAACTCTTATGGAAACTGTACACTAATAATGAGAACATATGGGTTAAAATTATTAAAGAAAAATATTTTCAAGAACAAAACATAATGAATGCAACTCCTATGAATCCCTCATGGCAATTCGGCCGCCTACTACAACTTTGTGACAAATTTTTGCAAGGATTACATTGGATAGTTGGAAACGGGGAAACCAGAAACGTTTGGAATGATCCTTGGGTGGTAGGATGTAATCTTCAAAACTATCAGCTCTCACATGACCCTAATCTAAAAGTTTATCAATTGATCACCCAAAATAAACAATGGAACCTACGAAAACTTCAACATCTCTTTCCAGATAGTATTGTCGACCAGATTCTAAAAATCAAAATTCCCTCTTGGGAGGCCAGTGATAGACTAATTTGGAAACTTAATGCAGACGGTCACTTCACGACCAAATCGGCCAAACAGATAATAAACAATCGCAATCAGAATGAGGGAAGAGGAAAGTGGATCTGGACTCTAAATCTCCCTCCTCGTATCACGAACCTCATTTGGAAAATTGCACAAGATGGACTCGCAACAAAAGAAAGACTAAATCGTTTTTTCAATAGAGTTTCTTCCCAATGATGTCTTTGCTGCGACAAAAGTGATCATCTTTTCCAGCATTGCACCATCACCAAAAGAATCATAGCGGCCTATGAACAACTAACTGGTAAATCTATAAGCTATAATAATAACCAGGTCACAACTATTAAAGAAATCCTACATTCTAAACCATCCATATCGAACTTTGAGGACCTTTGTTTCATTTGGCAAGCAATATGGGAAACTAGGAACAACATAATTTTCAAGAACAAAAACATCGACTCTATCTCACAAATTGCGATTCGATCTTTTGTGCAGGTGAGAGATTGGTTGAATGCCAATCCCAATAAAAGCCCGAAACAAGACAGACGGAAGTCTGTGATCAAATGGAAAAAACCGCCTAGGGCCACCTACAAAATTAATGTAGATGGCTCAAGTAAACCTACTGGTTTTTGCCAGGTAGGTGGGATCCTTAGGGATTATGATGGAACTGTGATGGATACTTTTCAGCAGCAGGTAGATAGTGGCTCTGCTATCCAAACCAAAGCAGCTGCATTTTGTGCAGGTACAAAACTGGCTTGGCAAAAAGGCTTACACAGAGTAATAATTGAAGGTGACTATCTGAAAGTAATCAATGCTATAAATGATGATGCAAGGCCTAGATGGGAGATATGGTGGCAAATTGAGCTAATCAAGAAGATGCAATCGGAATTTGAGCACATAGAGTTCAAACATTGTTTTCGTGGATCTAATGGCGCAGCAGATTTCATAGCTAGATCTAATGACATTTGTAATATTGATACTCTCCCTTTGAATAGGGAATTCTGTACCATCATCTGAAAGGATGATCAGGGTTGTGTTATGTTTTAAGAACCGTCCCCTTTTCGCCTACTAAAAAAACATATTTTACACAATAAACCTTCAGCTTCAGCTACCCATTTAGCTCCAGTTACCAAACACACCCTTGGTGAAAATCGAATGTTGGAGTTGCTTTGAATGTGGGAGTTGGTTTTGGGGTAGTTTTAGTTTGCATATCATATGCTTTCTAGTTAATCTGCATCTTTATCATTTTGTGGTCGAAGTTTGGAATCTACACTTTTTATGATTAAATGTGCAGATTTGCATATCCGGACTCAACGGGTGGATCAAAAGGCGATGCTGGAGCCCTGGAGCTGCTGGAGCTACTAACAATGGCTGAGGAAAGAGGCAAACATGTCCAAGGACGAGCTAAAATGGAGCCAAGGGGAGAAGTGAGCAAAATGCACAGAAGCGAAGACAAGGGATCCAAGACACCGAAGATAAACGCCCCCCAATAGGGGTCGGTGCCCGCTGATGGTGGGTAGGGCCGGATCTGCCCGAATCTTCTGAAAGTTTTTCCAAAGAGATTTATTCATATCCTTTAAGATTTGTTTTTATCACCTTGTGGCCGGTTTTCCTAGGGTTTTTAGCCAACCCTTACGTTATAAATAGAATAGTTTCCCTAGAGTTTTACACAGAACATGCTACACATTATTCGACACAGTTTTATAGTTTCTTCACAGTTTGAGGTAAGCGACGAGTGGCTAATCTCTTTGTTAGCTTTGCTTGCATTTCAAGACATGGGCTGACAACGCAACCAGGTGAGATGATCGACGAGACGAGAGAGATAAGGCTTATGTACTAGGTGTTCGGGACCTATTGCTACTCGTCCTCATGTTAGAGTAGGGACTTAAATGGTGATCGAAAAGGCGACCTACCTAAGTCTGTACACAAACCAAAACCTAGAATAACTAATAGAAACCAATTTAACAACAAGTAGAGCCTAAGGATCGGGAAATCAACCATTGTTGTGAAGTATGAGTGGAACTATATTTCTCTATATTGCTTATAATCAATCATCATTACTCTTGTTACTTTATTGCTTTCATCATGCATCTATACCGTTTCTTTCTCTACATCTCTACTTCTCTCTATATCTCAGTGTTGACAAAAAAAAAAGCATACATCACATCCGCTCTTTGTGGGATTGACCTCTACTCTACCGTTATACTAGTATATTGAGCTGAAATTATTTTTGGTAGGAATCAACGATCGGTTTTCACCCTACCACTTACCAACATAGAAGGATGCTCGTGGTTGTGAACATCGTGTACCACCCTGACTTTCCAACTACCTCTTAGATACTCTGGATTAGGCGTGGCCACGGGTCTGACCCGGCGGGTCGACGAGTCGGGGAGGGGTTATCCGAACCCTAACCCGGGAATTCCACGGGTTGGCGGGTTCGAGTCACCCGGCGGGTACCCGGCGGATAGGGCCCGGGTTGAACGGGTTTGCGACTTTTTGGAATTGTTGAGCACGAGTTTTGAACGCTAAGACATTTGAAAAATATCCTTTCGTGTTTGTCGTTTAATTAGGTACAAATTACAATACTACAAGTCTACAACTATAACTCTACAAGTGACAAGTCTACAATAGTACACTTTGTGTATTAGTTGGGGAGAAAAAAAAGGGAAGAAGAGCTTGAATCGGTTTCCCGATTTCCTGCGTATCCACCCGGGGTTGAGGAATCAAAGCCCACATAGTTCTTTTACTTGTGTATGTCTGAATCCCGGCCCGGTTACCTACTCTTCTTGATCGTCGGACCCTCCACCTCCTGAGCCATCTATGATCGCGCCATCGATGGAGCTACCAACGGACTCTGCATCCACTCCGTCATCGTCCTCGGAATCAATCCCCAAGATGTTCTTCTGCATCCGCATATCCGCCTTCTACCAATTTGCAAGGCAAACTTGGGCTTTGAGGTTCTCGGGAAGCAACCTTGATATCTTCTCCGAAAGAATCTGACCTCTGCGACTGAAAAGCTGCTCGACAGCGACGGTGGAGCAAAGGGCCCCAAGTATTTGTCGGGCGATTACCTACAACGTCGGGAATCTTTGTCTTTCGGGATGGCTCCATCATTCTAGGACATCGAAATCTTCTTTCTCATCGTTGTGAAAATCAAAGTTAGTAGGCTGGTATTTTGAAAATAGGCTGACCCGCCGGGTCAGCAGGTTTTAAAACCCCCGACCCTAACCCTAACCCACTATCCGTCTACACCCATGGACCCGTGAACCCGGACCCGGTGGGTCGTTGACCCGCCGGGTCACGAGTCGACCCATAACCCGTGGTTAGGTCTACTCTCGATAATCCAACTCAAATTTACACTTGCTTTTTTTTTTTCGTTCTTGTATCGAGCACGATATCTTAATCGTCTACATCATCGTCATTTCCAACAACCTACCGACGACCCTTTTGATACTTCCTATAATGCTCACAAGTTAAAACTATTCTTCCATATCTCCTCTCTGAACTATTCCATGACTTGATCGTGATAATCACAAAGTTTCTTCTACAAGCTCTTTTACACGCCCAACTTCTCACTCGTGGTTGTGAAACCTGTCATATTATCTACTCCTTCATTTATACCATTACTGATCTATAAAAAATAAAGAAAATTATGCTTTAATTCTGTCTCTCATGCTAATCTAATCTAAGGCTAAACTATGATATAATCAATTTTAATTCGTCTATTTTCAAAAAGTATTCATATCATATAATACTAACGATAAATGCTAAATCAAACGTCTAATCTAAATGAATATCATTTCTTATAATATAAATAAATTTAAAAGTGTTCAAATAACATACCCGTTCGTTCTTTCCTTTGCTATCAGATCTACCTTTTATAAGATACATATTTTGATATTTTTAACGATGAAAATGACTAACGAGAAAATATTTGATTGAGGGGTGAAAGTGGGAGATCTTACTACGGATTTATAGGACTTGGATCCTCTCCTTATAATTTTTTTCCTAATATTGTCCTAATAAGCAAATCTTAATCATCCAAATAAATGAAGGGTTGAGATTATATCCCATTAATTAAACCCAATTCCCCTAGCCAACACTCCCCTCCCAGTCCATCCTTAAACACTATTCTATGGAGCCCCTTGTGCGTTCACTCGTTCAGTCTCAGACTCCCCGCTTACATCTTCCACTGCCTCTATCTTTGTCACAAAGCAATTGTTTTCTGTTTTCTTGTCACTGATTTTCTATCACCGGGGAGTTCGAAGATCTCATGGCAGCGGACGACTCGGGGGATTCGATGCAACAGAGGTCGTCGTGCTCACAGAGGGTGCGTAGACTGATGGTCGGATCGGAGCTGCAATTGACAACCTTGAGGGCATAGACAGTGCCGGTGGCTTGATGTTCGACCTTGTAGACCATAAGGTTGTTGTCGTGGCCAAGCACGCAGTTATTGGTAGCAATCGCTTCCGGAGGAGCTGGCCAGAATGGTAAGGCAGAGAGGGGAACTATAATAGGGGACTTGACACTGATCTGCATAGATGGCCTGATGTTGCAACAGAGATGGTTAAGTGGGTGAGACTGCCGACCGAATTTGTGAAAATCAATAGTGATGCATCAATGGACGCAGTGAAGGGGAGCGGAGT
Organism: Persicaria maculosa; assembly: GCA_963922045.1. Taxonomy (NCBI): domain Eukaryota; kingdom Viridiplantae; phylum Streptophyta; class Magnoliopsida; order Caryophyllales; family Polygonaceae; genus Persicaria; species Persicaria maculosa. Next base: position 53,563,715 of record OY998251.1, on the reverse strand, counting down.
AGGTTGTGCAGCTCGAAATGACTCGGGAGAGGTCTTGTTCATTGCTTCAAGGAGGACACATGAGTTGGCAAGTGTGGAGCTGGTGGAGGCGAAGGGCCTAGCCTGGGCGCTTGAACTATGTCTACAGCTGGGCTTGCCAAAGGTGTAGATTGAGTGCGACTACGCACCGGTGGTGGAGATGCTGCAGAAGAATGTGCTTCTAAGAGGGGAGATGGGCCAACATCTCTGGAAAATTCACAAGCTGGCGGGCATGTTTACTGAGTGTTGATGGAGCCACATTCGACGACATGCTAACCTAGTGGTGGATTTCTTAGCAAACCTTCATCCACAGACCTCGCCTAGACAACATAACAGTTGGAATTTCTCAAAGAGATCTGAAAGGGACACAAACATATATAACAATTGGTGGCCTGGTGTAACATGTTTTTTTTACTTGTCTTGATGTGTGTCTTTGTTCTTCTTTCTTCTGTAACTTTTATTTTTTCTTTCTTCTGTAACTTAGAGCTAGAGGAAGTTAAAAGTTTTGTAGGAATGATTAGCTCAGTGGAAAATCCCAGCTTCCTTGATGTTTAGCCGTGTATCTGAATGTAGTACCAAGAATGATTCAAATCTTAAGTTGACTGATTATTATTCATGGTATCCTTTACTTTCTGTTGGTAACACAATTAGTTTTTAGCTTACTTTCTCTCTTTAATGTTCACTACGGCTTATGAATGCCTATATTTTCTGATTAGTGTATGTTCTAATACCAAGCACCACAACATATATAAAACAAACGTAGAAGTAAAATACTAAAACTAACTATTTATTGATGGTGCACATCATATCATTGATACCAGAAATTGATAATGTGGGTCAATACTAACGCATCCAGTGTTTATTTCAAGTTTTTCCATGATCCCTTTTGAACTAAGATTACAGATGATACAATGTGATAACTGATTTTGTTTTTGCTAAAAAAAAAGAGTAAACGAATGTCATTGTACATATATTAGCCTGTGTGGGAGTTGAACCCACATCTTTGTGCGCAAGCACATTGCTCTACCGATTGAGCTAATAGGCTACTTGTTAATATAAAAATTAAACAAAGCATACAAATTGCAAAATTGATTTGTGTACTGTCATAAAAACAGTATACCAAATTGACAATATTTTTACAAACTAATTTGTGTTCTGCAAATTGTAAATTATAGTTCATAAAATCTGAACTTATAGCCCTACTACAAGGGGGCTGAATATGCACCAAACAAGCTCACAATCCACCATTCTTATTGACACTATAAATTGTCACCACGATACACACTACTCTAGTAACACCAGCACAAAAGGTTTACAAAGACATAAGGACACGACCTCTCCCACATCTCACAACTTAGAGGACTAGTTCAGCAAAGGTAAATTATTTTTTGGCAGAAGAACTAGTTCAACAAAAGTAGGGTGAGCAGAAGAGAAAAGTTGCTTGTCAATGAGAATCATCCCTATGAGACATTTCATCGAACAGGTGATATGCGATATGAACTTCAGGGTAATAAATTGAAAGATTTTCGTTCTTTGATGCCTCATTAATCACCAACGTACTAGATTGAAAGGGATTTACTTCAATGAAAAATTCAGGTGGATTGAATCAAATTAAACAAAAAGAAGAACGCACCTGCGCTGGCGGAAGGCGATTGCTGCCAACAACTACGGATGTGTTGAGATGAAGATCCTTATCCTCAAATCGGATGGAGAGGTTTCGCCAACAACTCCTCTCTTCATCTCCCGTCAAACTGCCCTTGAGGTTTCGTCGATCTGAGCGGGAAATCGGATGGAGAGGAAACAGAAATGCAAGAATTGAGAGACAATGCGTCTTGATGGAAAGGGACGACGATGACGCTCACGAATTGAAGAGGAAGAGCAAGCAACCATTAGAGATCTCATGAGAGATCGATGGAGAGAGTTAGAGGATTGTGAGGGCAAGAGACGACTGATGGTTTGTCAATGAGAGAAAGGGTTACAATAATTTGGAGTTAATTAAAAGATGTAATCTTAGCCGCTCATTTTATTAAACGGTTCAGATCAAATTATTATGTAGATATTAGGAACCTCTCATTAGGAGAGGATCCAGAGATCCGAATTTATAAAGTGGAAGGAAAATAGTTGTTGTAAATAACTACTGTTTTTACCTATGCACACCCTGAGTGCATACAAAGAGGCAACGACTCAATTCATCATACTTATTCACACTTTAGATGGATGACGCATCATACTTAGTGCTCGTTTGGATTGGTTTAAAAAATCCAGGAAGTGGAATATCCCAGAAAGTTAGATAGAATATCTGCGTTTGGTTAAAAAATTTGTTCTCCAAAAACCCAGGAATTGAAATTCCCATGAATTTAACTTCCTGTGAAACACAGGAATTGAAATTACCAAGGGGGTACATGGTAAGACAACTTCCACCCTTTTCTTACTAATAAAAATCCCATATTTATCTCAATATATCAAATCCACCATTTTTTCATTTTTCAACCAAACATGTTTCATAAAATCCCCAAAAGTGTAATTCATGGGAAGTAGACTTCCCATGAATTAAATTCCCGGAAAGTATACTTCCTACGTTTATCCAAACGAGCACTTATTCACACTTTAGATGCGTACAAGGGTGAACGCATGCAACTTTAAGGTGCTTTTGCGGGTGTACGACTCAAAAGAAAAAAAGCATAATTTGTCATCCAGGTGGGCGGGTCGGGTTCCAGCTTACTCCGAGGTCAAATCCAATCATCCAAACCCGACCAATGAATTGGTGTAGCGGCTTTAGAATTTGATCCAGTTCGGTCCGGATGCCCAAAAACCATATGGGCCCCAATTAAAAAGCAGAGCTAGATGGCTATCTATAGCTAAACCGAGCGTCCATCTTTGGTCCTTCCCAAACCTTCGAACTTGACACAAAGAGAGCGACGAGACGGGATAGGGATTTTGCGAATTGAACGAGAGATAAATCTGTACAACTCTCTCCCCGCTTTTTAATTTTCCGTTCCATCTTCTGTTCTTCATTCTTATACAGTTTATCTTCAAAAGCCCTCGCCTTTTTTCTTGCTGGGTGGTTTTTTTTAGGGCTTCAACTTAATTTCAATTTGTTACTGCAAGTACCCTAATTTCGGCACATTGAAGGTTGGAAATGGCGGCGCAGTTGATTCGTGAGTGGACCGGCATTAATCAGTTCCCCGCCGCTACGCAGACTATGTTGCTCGAACTTTTGAGCAAATTGAAACAAGAGGTACGATTCTTTCTCGTTTCAATTGCAATTCAATTGCTGTCAAATCTTTTCATTCCCAATTTCATTTTCATTTGGTTCTCTTGTTGGCTCAGAACGTTGATACCTTGACGATTCTCGTTATGGGAAAAGGTGGCGTTGGGAAATCCTCTACTGTCAATTCAATTGTTGGTGAACAAGTGGTTGCTGTGAGTGCCTTTCAGGTGAATAAATTTGGTGATTCAATTGTTGTTCATTTCAACGGCTTAATTTATGGGATATTTCAATTATTGTTTTATTGTTGTTCATTTAGTTCTGACGATTTGTAAAATTTACTCATATATCTATCAGTCTGAAGGACCCAGGCCTGTCATAGTTTCGCGTGCAAGGGAGGGGTTTACCTTGAATATCATTGACACTCCAGGCCTTGTTGAAGAAGGATATGTTAATAACCGAGCAATTGAGATTATTAAAAGGTTGGCTCTGTGTTCTCTGTGTTAGTATCTGCTTCAGCTGTGTTATTTGAGTTTGCCTGGATATTTCATTTAGTGGATGATTGTTAGGAATTGTTTTCAAAGCTTTTTCAAGAACATTTTTGCATAGTACCCTTCAGTGGATGAATCCTTGACCTTCTGATGCTTAAAAAAAGGAGGATGATCAAAAAAGTATTGTTCACAAATCAAAGATCCTACTTATCATCAAATCTGAAGTGTTGTCCATATGGAAATTAACAGCCTATTTATTCTAGGTGATGGTTGACCCAGTGTTTTGTATTTGAACATTCTCGAAGAAGTCAGCTCCTTTCACTCTACAGGTGTCGTCAATGGAAGTTCTTGAAGCCTCAGTGCTTGAGCTGGCCTTTATGGCTTTACCTTTGCAAGTTTTCTTTATGGCTAGAACAAAGAAAACTTTAAACTTTTTTTGGAAGTGATAGGAGTAGCATTGGGGTTAAGAAGGGCCTTGGGCTATGCACTGTTAGCATAAATACTTCACTTATTTGTAGACAGTCAGCATAAACTAAGTAAATTATTGTACTCCTGAAGATGCTTAGGTTGGATTGCAAAGGATTCATATTAAGAACTGCTGATGTGATATTAAAACACTTCAATTCTTGTCATATTGTTGTGCAGGTTTCTTTTGAACAAGACAATCGATGTTCTGCTGTACGTGGACCGACTTGATGCATACAGAGTGGATAATTTGGATAAACAGATCATCAAGGCAATAACTGACAATTTTGGCAAATCAATATGGGAGCGAGCAGCTATCGTTTTGAGCCATGCACAACTATCTCCGCCAGATGCATTGAGCTATGGAGAGTTTTTCACTAAACGGTCTGAGACGATCTTGAAAGTAGTTGGTGAGGCTGCAGGAATAAAGAATCAGGCATCTGTAAGTCATGTCTCCATACTGGAGCTATCAAATCCTTGTTTATATTCCCATCTTTCGGTATTGATGGCCCTAAAACAACTTTCATTCACATATGCAACTAAGTTGGCATTCTCAATCTATTTGGGATGGGTAGGACTTTTAAATGTGATTTTCGGTAGGATGCTGTTTATTCATTATAATTGAACAAGTAGCTTGCCTTCCTGTGTTACTCACATGGACCAAAGTTTACTAGAAATCCTTGGAAGGGTAAGGCTGGAAATTAAGAAGGGGATCTAGAGCCAACCAGTTCGTTGTGATGGATGGGGCTTGCTATTGTCACAATCACTAGACTACTAGCATAAACCCTGATTGTTGATTCAGAAATCCATCTTTGTATTGACTTTTTGGCTAGGGCTAGTTAGGTGCTTTGCCTACCGTCTAGGGAGTGAACTTCAAGGGTAAAAGATTTACCCTCTTTGCTCCGGTTACTCTTTTGTGTGTTCTATGTTTGATCCGTGTAGATGTTCTTCCTGATTTTATGCTCCACCATCTAGGTTGTTCAACATCTTTAACAAACGAAGAGACTCAACAACAACAACAACAACCCAGTATATCCCGCAATAAAGCGGGGTCTGGGGGGACGGGATGTACGCACTCTTACCCCGAACTAGTCGGGAGAGTGTTTCCGGAAGACCCAAAATAGAGCAAAGGAAGCACGTCCCAGGACACCTAGTAGGAGATTAGGAAATAGACAGCCGATAGACGGAAAACAGATAAGAAGATAACCGACAGAAAACAGATAGAAAGCAGAAAGAGAGGTAGAAAGGAAGCGAAAAGAAATGACCCAGCACCCATCCTAGGGATTCTAAACATCCGAAGTCCGAATGCATCTCCTCCAGTGGTCCCTATCCGAAGTCATATCCTCCGAGAGGTTCAGCGCATTGAGATCCTGTCGAATATCCTCCATCCAGCTCTTCTTCGGTCTACCTCTCCCTCTGCACAAAGCTCCAAGCTCCAAACTCTCACACCTACGGACATGCGCCGATAAATGCCTCCTACGAACGTGCCCAAACCACCGCAATCTGGACTCCCGTAGCTTGTCAACGATACTCACAACTCCAACCTTGCTTCTAATGTCCACATTTCTGATTTTGTCCAGCCTCGTGTGTCCACTCATCCATCTCAGCATTCTCATCTCAGCCACCGCCAACTTCTGTTCTTGGGCTTTAGTACTATGCCAACACTCCGCGCCATACAACAAGGTCGGTCTGACAACCACCTTATAAAATTTCCCTTTCAGCTTGGACGGTACTTTCTTGTCATAGAGAACCCCAGATGCTCTCCTCCATCTCATCCACCCTGCCTGAACTCTATGCTCAATATCTTTGTCGATACCCCCAAATTGGTTAAATGCAGGCTCTATTGTATGTTTGCCCCCCTTACTAAAATTTAATTCTGTTTTCTTTCGGTCTTACTAATTTCATTGAGCGAGTTCATTGTGTGTGTTTCAATCAGTATATTGTGAATGTAATTCCTGTCGGTTATTTTCTTTTGTTTTTGATGGTTTGACTTATATTGATTCATTGAAAATTCCTGGTCAGATACCTGTTATTTTGGTAGAGAATAGTGGAAGATGCAACAGGAATGAAAATGATGAGAAGGTTAGTGATTGTGTATTCACTCCCTTTATTCGTGCTCTCAGTCTCATTATTTAGTCCATAACGTATTGGAGAGTTATTCTAATTGAAGCTTTACTTACTGTACTCTAGATTCTTCCAAATGGAATTGTTTGGATATCCAAATTGGTAGAAACAATAATAGACATTGTTTCTAATGGAAGCAAAGCTATTTTGGTTGACCAAAAGTTGATTGATGGACCAAATCCGAATGAGAGAGGCAAGAAGTGGATACCCCTGATTTTGGCATGTCAAGTAAGTCAATCTAGCAATTTACTTGTGGGTTTTATACATTGTGGTATAGCTACCTTTGGAAACTATCCAAGCCTTCTAATCTCCAGTCTTTTTTTTGTTTTTAATCAAAAATGAAATTCGAGTTGAATTACTGTGTCCTGAAAATGATTACTTTTTGCTTAATTACATTAAAGTAAAATGTCAGATGAGTTCATTTGGCAGGAAAGAGTTGGTGATTGCAAGGTTTTTCTAGAAATAGCTTAAAATTGTAGTTGGGGCTAGGAGAAAAAGATTGCATAGCTACAGTTTTTATCCCAATTAAGTCTCACAGCGCTCAACGTCTTGATCAGTTGTAATAATGATGTGTTTAATTTTTTATTGTATTGGATAGTATCTCTTCGTCATTAAGGGGATCCAACGGGCAATCAAGCGTGATGTTGCAACAGAACATAAACCAATGTGGGAGGTTCGTGATCGTTCGTAGGTCTGATCACTTGTTTCTTCCGAAGACCTGAAAAGGAATCTGCTATGTGCTGTCTGGGGAGAAAAAGACGGTTGGTTTTCGTAAGAGTTTTAGGTGCTGGTTAAGAGTATCCATGTTTTTAGCTGTTGTTACCAGAGTTATGCTTCCCTTTTGTCAGCGGCATTCTGGGTTTCCTCCCATTCGTATTTTGAGCGCTTGCATCTCATGATTCTTCCATGATTCGAGTATTTCATATATTGTCTTACAGGTTCACTAATTCCCATTATCCAAAGAGATCTGAGAAACCCATTCCAATCGACCCAAACTCAACCCAGATCAGGAAAATCGGCGCAATAAAAAACCTTGAACCTAAAACAACCCGTACTTGAAACAAACATGACTCTAAATATACTCTAAAAACTTTGAAGTAAATTATAGTTCTCTGGGTCGATCCGGTAATGATAATGACTTGACTTGATACACTTGAGCATGAAGTAAATTTGATTTGAGCCCAACACGACTTCCCCAAAGAGTAATGGAGTATTTTAACTCAACTGACTGGAGTCTAACTAATCAAACTGCATCCGATCCCTTGGATTTCGAAGGTATTCTAAGGAAAAGAAAAAGAAAAAGAAAACGAATAAATAAAGTAAAAAGAAATCCCAAAAAATGGAGGGGATGGAACACGACACGAGGAGCAGATGAAAATCATCACGAGATTCACTTTCAACAAGGCAAAAGGCGGGAGGGAAGTTAACCCATTAAAATTAGGCATTCATGGTGTTGGATGCCCACCTTCCTTATATCAATCCATGAGTCTGGTATAAATGAAGTTAGTTGGCTTCCCCAAATTCTCAAGACCACACACTGTTTCCTTCTGCTTGGTGTTCTTCTCGCTCGATCGATCGATAAGGTCCTCCAGGCTGCAGCTCAGGTCTCATCTCTCCTCCTCTTATAACCTTCCTAATTGCTATACAAACCATGCATCTTCGTTAATCGGTTGCTCTCGATCGATTCGTTCTCTTTCACCATTGCATTTTTATCCATGTCGGCCCTATTCTGATGGTTTATGGATCTGAAGATTTGGTTCAACTATATATATCAATTCCTTGACTATTATCGACTCACCGAGTTCCACAAGAGAAACAAACCAAGGATAGTATACCAATACATAGTATAGTTACGTTTTGTTATGTGCGAGGAAAAAAGACCCTTAATCTTCTTACTCATAATATGGACATGGCTTAGCTAATCGCATCCTAGCTAGGTCCTTGTTGAACACCCTGAAGGAATCTTGCAAACATAGTGTGAATTGATCTAATTGTGCTTTTATACTAACAACCGTCCTCGTGTTTGCGTGAATCGAATTGCAATGTCCAGGCTAGTTTTGAATGAATTGAAAGTATAGCTTTCTATAAAGAGGAGCAAGCGATTGAGGGAGAATTCAAGAAAGTTGCATAAGATATCCTAATAATAGTAATAGGCATGGCTGGACTTAAGCGAGACCCAACTGTGATACTTCGGATAGACGGTGAAGATCTCCGGGAGTTCCTAAATGCCCCCACTTTCGAAGCGGAGATGGGGACAAGATTCTCACAGATGGATTTCTCTGGTTCCAGTCTCCGTGATTGCATTGTAGGGGCTCTCCAAAAACTCGGAGTTGAGCATGGCTTGCCCCCTGCTTCCGATTCTTGGGTACATATATATTGCATGCTTACCCTATCAATCCTTTTAGCTAGCCACTCTTGCATTACAAGTTAAATTGGTGAAGAATCCGTTCAGGTAATGAGCAACATTTTGGAGCCGGCTTTGCAAACATTCTCCGGGAGTGACTCCCAGGAGGCGGTCTCTGAGGAGACGTTCGTTGCGGAGTTCAGGAGAGTAGCTGAGAAAGTAGTGGAACATCTCAAGGAGCAGCCTGTTATTGTTGCTCATACTGAGAGCACCTTCGATGGAAGCGGTATAAAGAGGCTGTTGGCTAACAAGTTCGAGCTCGACAAGGTACGTACGTAATCAACTCGGGATTTGAAATGGCTGATTATATATGCTTGTGAAAATGAATGGAAATATATCCAATCCAGGCACTGAACAATGCATTGGAGACGTTACCTCGAGACGGGCAAGGGAAGATCTCCAAGGAGTATCTCCATATGGGATTGGTTTCACTGGCTTCGCAGGCGGGGTTGCCTCCATACGGTGCTGTTGAGGAGGTACGTACGTACGAGCTTATTCGTTATTCGTTCGTTTATTTGTACGTACTGCTGGCCAGTTGCGATCCCATCAAATTAAGCATTAAAGGTTGAATATATGAAATGCAAGGAGCAGATGGACAAAGTGACATACAATGTATTCAAGGCGAAAGCCGGAAACGATGAAGGGAAGGTGGTCAAGGATGAGGAATTCAAGAAGCTTCTGGAAGAGATACTAGGGAGCATAATGGTTCAGCTGGAGGAGAACCCGATTTCGGTATCGACGAGCTCGGTTGCGCACGAGCCCCTTGCCTCCTCCGCGTTATCATCAGCCTCTTGATCGATTTGCATTGGATCCATCTGCTGCGGAGTTGGTTTTACTTGGAAGAATAAAATCACAAGTTATATATATATAGCGCGCCTATGTATGTATATACTACATGTTTTATGCTCCTAATTAATTAACTGTTGTTTTTATCCATATATAATGTAATGACGACTGTCCCAACTGGAACTGGAAGGCACAACCGAAGATAAGGTTTGTTAATTTTAAACCTCAATTACAGCTACGGACTTAAACCCTCACAGTATGATTCATGAAGAGGAGTTTATTGGTAAAACATGGAGTTTGAGAAATACAGTATGGATCGGAGGGGATGTCTTAAAGTTACAAGCGCAATCGACAAATTAATGAAGACAAAGCAACTGTACGTACTTGCATCTATAATCTCTGGCATCCATCTTCAAGATGATCAGACTCCCCGGAGTTGTGCACAACGGTTCTGATAATATTCGGTCCACACACACAACTGCCTTATAGCCTCCCTTTTCTCCTCTTCAAGACTCGATATCCTCTCATCCTTCTCCATCACAGCCTCTTCCTTCTCCGCCTTGGCCTTTCTTGCTTCTGCGTCCAGCTTTTCAATCGTCTTCCTCATCACCTCTCCCTCTTCTAGTGCCTTCTCCAGCCGCATTCCCGGGCTGGACATGTCGTCATTCTCTGACCTTGATGCTGCCACCCGACTCTTCAGGCTCCGTACCTCCTTAGATAGTCTAACAGCTCTCTTAGCTAATCCTCCGTAATCCTGATTTAACTTGACGGCAATTGCTTGTTCAAGCTCAGCTTGCGTGGTGTTCAAATGCTCGGAAATGTCGTTGATCATCCCGCTGTATTCTCCTAGTGTCTGGCTCAGCGTGGCGTTTCGTTCTTCAAGCCGCTTGTGGCTTGCTTCCTTCTCGTTCAACAGCTGCTCCGTGACCCTCACCTTCTGGTTCGATAACCGAAGCATCACTTCTAGATCGCGGTTCTTCTCCTCTATCGTCGTTAGTTCATCCTTGTCCATCTCAATATCCCTCTTGAGATCTTCAATCGTGGTTTGGAGCTCGATGACAAGCTGGTCGTGGGACTGATTCCCTCTTCTTAAATCGTCCGTCTTCCTCTCTGCACACCGGAGATTCAACTCTAAGTCCACCACGTTGGTCCTCAGCTCTGCGTTTTCCTTCACCAACTGCCCCATTTTCTCTCCGTTGATCTGAAGCTTGTTCCTCAACTCATCTATTTCATGGTTTGCAGCTTCAAGTTTCTGGTGGAGCTCATTTGTGACTCGTTCCATCTCCTTTTGCAATTTCACCTTCTTTGTTCCCTTGGAAGAGGAGTCAATGTCGGAGTCTGAATCTGATGATGAAGAGGTTGAGGACTTTCCCTTGTCTCCGTTTTTGCTGTAAACATTGTTATTCATTTCTCCGGTGAGGTTGTGATAGTGTTCGTAGAGTGATTCGTATTGTTTGTGGTAGTCCTTGATGAGCTCCTCGAGGGACTCGGTTTTCCCATCTTGTTTCTCACTTTTGATTAGTTGGATCATCGTTTCCTTTTTCTCCTCCATCTCTGCAAATTTGAATTTTGCAAAAACGTGACTTGTTAAATTCAATCATTGAAAATGTGATCGAGATAATTACCCGACCTGACTTGATCCAAAACATCATACTTAGCTTGAGGGAACTACAATACACAAGTATTAAAGCAATATCATCCTACCTTTCCTGCTTTGTTTCAACTGCTCATGTTTGTCCGGATCAGCATGGCTCTCGAAGAACGACTTAATCTGTTGTCTCCAGTGGTGCTTTGTCATTTTCGCTTATATTACTTGCAATTGGTAGGATATATATGATGATGAAGATGGACTGCAAAACAACTTGTGAACTTATCACAAACCAAATTACGTGAAGGACTACTTATATTAATTGAGATCTGCAAGGCGATCGATGAGTTAATTTCTGCACATCTAGTGTCCAATACAAGCCCATGGATCGGAGTATATATGAACTTATTAACTCGATCAGATTCAATCAAGTCAAACCAAACCCATCACGTTGCACGTTCATATATTTGTATTTATTTTTTCCCTTCCGACCCGATCGAAGAATAGCTAGTCATGAACCCCTCAACACACTTGATCAATTCTACTATCCATCTGAATAAATAAATATTCTACATAATCAGAGAAATAATTAAATTGCAAATACCGACTTCAAAATCACAGGAATAAATTAAAGACTGATGAGCAATTAAGCGATGAAAACGTGAAGAGATGGGACAAATGATCAGTGAAAGAGATGGAGATCCATATATCAAGTTCGATCAAGCGTGATAAATTTGGAATCATTTTCGATCAATGATATATAAAATAAGCATTTTTCAGAAAACCAACTGATCGATCAACAAACGCTAAAGCGGAGTCAACAGATGGAACAACTCCAACCAATATTCCATCACCTCACGCAGCAATTGAACTGAGACTCATAAAAGATGCAACACGAGTCACCTGAGAGTTGAAAGCTCGCTCTTGTCTTCGTCCGATCGACGATCACCTGAAGAACAGCGAGAGGAAAAACCTGTCAGCCGACCAAAATCTCAACCCCCGCATACATAGATATATAGTTTGCAGCATCAAAATTAATTAAATTAACAATTTACAAATTCTCTTTTTACTCTTCAAATTATTTTTATTTTAAAATTAATTTATTATTTTTGACTTGTACTACATTGCCATTTGGCAGCAACAACGGATCAGGATTCATGTGACCATGTTCATGAAGACACGGCCATCACGCTCACGCAGCCCCTACTCGAGACATTCCCAAGGCTCTGAAAACAAGGTCTTATCAAAGTCTTTTAATGAGTAATCGACACCTTCTCAGTATTTTAGCTATAAAATTAAGGACCTAAATTGGTCCTGTGGAGGGGTATGAGTTCTCGTTGGATAGCTATCTCAAGGGCTACACTTATGTAGAAGATGTCACCCATAAATTTGGCTCCGAACGCTAGTAGAAAAAACACTTTTTAGCCCGAGCGTTTATGATAATATAGTTCGGATGGTTCGGGAATCAGATTGGTGTGATAATAGGTATATAGCTCGGACCTAAAAAACATGCCGGGCTATTTGCTCCATAATATAGCCCTGATATTGTAAATCCTGACTATTTGGCCGGTCAATTAAGAGACGCATGGAAATATATAGATTATATAGCTTGAGGGTTGTGAGATTCGGGCTAATTTGGTCCATTAAAATACAAACGTGCACCATATATACACCACAAATATATGTTCAATTGGATGTTATGAAAACGTCGAATCAGACATTTTGCAACGTTGAATCCAACATTGTGGCACAAATTCAGATATAACTTGGGAAAATAAATTTGGATGTATAAACGTTGAATCCAACATTGTGAATAACGTTCAATGGTACGTTGTGGTAGGCAACCTAATGGGTTCGATCGGGTTTGGCTAACCAATTACAACATTGCTTACAACATTGTAGGACAACGTTCAATTATACGTTGCATTACAAATTCAATGTTGTCATTTGTTGACCCTATACAACGTTCAATTTGACGCTGTATAGGGTCAGCAACCCTTATAAAAAGGTGTTATGTTCGCATTTGAAAACGCACCACAAAAATTTCACATTTCTTTCATTTCATGGAGGCGGTTACGAGAGAACATCGTGGATCAACGAAGGCATTTACGAGTGAACATTGTGAATTGATTGACGCCCTACACTGATTTTGATCAAATGGGTTTGGTACCAAACACCCTACATTGACACCCTAAAAGGAGCTACATTGGTCCAATGGAGGGGTATGAATACTCGCTTCATAGCTAATCTTAGGGGCTACACTTATGTAGAAGATGTCACCCATCAATTTGGCTTCGAACGCTAGTAGAAAAAACACTTTTTAGGCCGAGCCTTTATGATAATATAGTCCGGATATAGTAAGAATAGGGTTCGGGCAGTAGATTGGTGTGATAATAGGTATATAGCTCAGACCTAAAAAACACGTCCGGGTTATTTGGTCCATGATATAGCCCGAATATTGTAAATCCTGACTATTTGGCCGGTCAATTAAGAGACATGTTGTAACGAGAATGATAATATAGAAGAAAAACACACAGAGATTTGCGTGATTCGGAAACAAAGCGTTACCTACGTCCACGGGTGGTGGGATGAAATGTCGTGTGTTTCACCTCGCCAAAAGAATAATAATAACCCAAACAAACAAACTAACTAGTAAACTAGTATAGCGTGTAAGTGAGGGGTTGAACCCACAGAGAAACAAGTATATCTATCGCAATGTATATTTATTAATTATGAGGATAAAAGGTAGGGTACGGGTGTAAATAAAGATAAATAATGAAAATAAACTAAGATGAAGATGTTAACAGGAACAAGTAGAAGATAAAGGTAAGGTATGGGTGTAAATAAAGCATTCCTTGTTTCTTGGTTAGTTAATCAATAATACCTACTGAAAATATGTCTAATCTAATGCCTAAAATCGGCAGCACAAACTCTAGAATAAGATAGATAAAGTTTCCATAAAGATAGAATTGGACGGCACAGCGGAAATCGGCGGGCGCCGTCCTTGCAGTGGCGACAACTTCGATAGACTGTACTTGTAATGCACTTTATTGAGTCCTCATTCATCCGATTGATGCATATGAATATGCGTTGGTAAGATATTTTGAAGGACTACGACTCTGATGAAGACACCAGAAACTGATTCGAAGTCCTTAGAAGTGTAAAGATGAGGTTTCTCCACCTCCTTCGTTTCCGCTCTTGTTTTCGTGCTCCTTAGGTTTCCAATTCGACTTCTAACACTTCATTGGCTTGTTCCAGGCTCTTCCATAGCTTGTCCCTTAGCTCTCCTTAGCTCCATTTGATCATGATTTCTCCACCTTTCAAGCTCGGATCGTGTAATCTACAAATAAGCACTAAAAACAGTAGATTCCGAACTTCGCATACCAAATGATCAAGAATACAAATTAGCTTATTGAGCATGCAATATGGTCACTTAATGCACCTAAGACCACCTATAAAGCCCATACAAAATATGCACTATCAATAGGCAGAGAACCAGTTTTGTATTAGATGACGCGAAAACAGAATAAGGTTACTAGAGGTTTGCATTTCATGAGTATATGTAAAGACTCATGAGACCACATCTGGGGGACTCCAACCCTCGGACCCCCAATGCGTCGTCGATCAACAATGATTCAAGGTACATTAACAAATCTTCACCTTGACTTGAATTGTCTCAAAAACAGATGCACCCATGACAAGTGCCCACTAGTTCCCTTGCCTCAGATTTGTCCTTGAAAAAGGACTCAGACTGCCCCACAGGGCAACTTAACAACTGATGATGTTAAGCATGTCAAAAAATGTTGGAACTTGCTCTCCAGAACTGGCTTGGTGAACATATCAACGTGATTAATTATCAGCTGTTCCCACCTTCTTTACCCTAATTCTCTTCTCATTCCTCAGAGAATGGTACCTGCCATCAATGTGATTTGTCTTCTCATGATGGACTTGATCCTTGGTTAAACATATTGCACTCAAGCTGTCGCAATACACAAAAGCCTAATCCTGTTGTAGGCCTAGATCATTGACCAGCCCCTTGAGCCAGATTCCCTCCTTAGCAGCTTTTGTCAACGCCATGTACTCTACCATTGTGGTAGACAAAGTAACTGTTGCTTTCCAACTTACCATAGAAATTTCAAGAGTGAAAACATATCCATTCATCGATCTCCTTCTATCCATATTGCCGGCATAATCGAGTATGAAAACCCAGCAACCAAACACTCGGTAACATTAACCAACATCAGTAGTGTCTCTAAGGTACCTGAAGATCCTCTTCACAGCTTACCACACTAATAACAAATGCTAGATCTGGTCGAGTGCAAACCATAACATACATCAGACTCCCAACCGCGCTAGCATAAGGGACTCTAGATATGTACTTCTTCTCCTTTTCAATATGAAGTGTGTACATTCCCAACTTGCTATTAGACATCATTGGAGTATCTACAGACTTAGCCGAAGACATTCCAAACCTGCTCAATATCTTCCTGATGTACCCTTCTTGAGATAAGAAGAGTTTTCTCTGCTTCTTGTGTCTATAGATCTCTACTTCCATATTTTTTCGAGCAGTACCAAGATCTTTGATATCAAACTCTGCACGGAGACACTCCTTCAACTTCTGGATATCTGACTTGTTCTGAGCAGCAATCAACATATCATCCACATACAATACTAGGTAAATACATAAACCATCATCCAGACTATTTTGGTAAACACAACAATCATACATGCTCCTGTTGTATCCCAGCTGCACCATATAGCTATCAAATCGCTTATACCACTGCCTTGGTGATTTTTTCAGCCCATACAAAGAGTTCTTCAGTTTGCAAACATGGTTCTCTTTTCCAGGAACTTGAAAACCATCCAATTGAGGCATGTATATTTCCTCCTCCAACTCTCCATGTAGGAAGTTGTCTTCACTTCTAGTTGCTCAAGCTCCTAATCCTAATGTGCGACCATTGCTAGTGGCACCCTAATGGAAGTATGTTTGACCACCGACAAGAAAATCTCATTATAGTTTACTCCATCTCGCTGATTGAAACCTCTTGCAACTACTCATGCTTTGTACTTAACACCCTCAACAACTGATATTCCTTTCTTTTTCCTAAAGACCCACATGCAGGCAATCACCTTGCTATCAGCTGGCAATTTGTCAAGCTCCCAAGTCTGATTCTTCTGTAGAGACTCCATCTCTTCTCCTACTGTTGCAAGCCACTGTGTTGACTCATCTCCAGAAACAACGGCCTTGTAAGTAGACAGAGCATCATGCCTCGGCCACCTACAAAGTATAACTCATCAACTCATCAGGCCTATATCTAGCAGGAAGTTTGATATCAGCCCTTCTTGGTTGATCTAGAGCAATACTTTGATGTATCATTCCACCTGCTCCTATGTCTAGTGGTAAATCCTCTGTCTCAGCAGTCTTTGAGCCAAAACTACCTAACTATGATGATTGGTTGGTGACCAAATCAGGTACCTGACTCTCTGTTGGAGTGAAGTCCAACTCCACCTCCTCAGCAGCTGCCTCTTTCTCAACTACATCAGTGGTCTTCTTCCTAGAATGCAGCAAAGAACTCTCATCAAAGACTACCTTTCTGCTAAGTATAATCTTATTGTCGAACCAGATCCTGTACCCTTTCACATCTATACCATAGCCCATGAAGGCTCCCTTCTTAGATATTGTCTCTAGCTTACCCTTATGTACATAATAATAAGAAGTGCACCCAAAAACCCTTAGATTCGACTAATCAGCAGCCTTTCCAGCCCACACCTCATAAGGTATTTTGCAGTCGATACGTGTGTATGAGCTCCGAGTAACGAGATAGGAAGAACATTTCACTTGTAATTTTCTGACAATGGTTGGTATTCATGGTCCTCAGATTGATCTATCAATTATTCATATTCCTAGGTCTACTTGACTAAAGTTGAGAGATCCGCAGAGATTCACTCATCTTATTCAATATCACTAAAGAATAGCATTAAGAACTCAAGTAATCAAGACCAATTGGCACATTGACTCTACACAATGAAGATAGATAGGCGCATACCGAACTCAACCATAATCGCATATCCTCAACATAGATCAATTGAAATCATCTACTACAAAGACAAAGAGACATCACTATCATCAATACCGTTGTTTGCTATCGAGAAAACAACAATGAATTCATAGCTAGGGATGGAATTCCTAACATGTTGATCGGGCATAGAAAGGAACACAAATATAAATTAAGCACAAGATGAAAACTAAGAACATGAATAATCAAATAGAATCAAATCCTCACAATCCAAACAACCATGTCTTCGAATCACAGGCAAAACTATGACTTTAGCAGCTCATAGGCCAATTCTCTCTCTCTCTCTCTCTCTCTCTCTCTCTCTCTCTCTCTCTAATGATGTTCATCGTCTCTCACAAAAACCACACACCACGTGAAATAAACTGAAAACAACCTTAAAAGGTCTCTCAAGGGTAAGCAAAACCCTAGAAGTATTAATGGGAAATAATATAAAATAATACTACCTCCGTCAAAAAATACATTGCCTTTACTATTCACGCACGCTTTTTTAAGAAGGTAAAAACTATATAAAATATTAACTTTTTTATTAATTTTTTTTAATAATTACAAACTTATTGATAATAAGTTTGTTATTATTAAAAAAAATTAATAAAAAGTTAATATTTTATATAGTTTTTAACTCCTAAAAAAGCGTGCATGAATAGTAAAAGTCCATGTATTTTTGGACGGAGGGAGTAGTCTTCAGATCCAAAACCGCGTTTTCGGGATCTGGGCGAAAGGCGGGTGTTGTGAGCTGAATCTGCCGTGTTTTACAGTAACTTTTATATCGATTTCTGCATACATTTCATGCATTTGGGATAAGATAGTACAGAATCTATGTAGTTTTTGTTTAATTGCCAAATTATGGAATCTACACCAGTTTCTGTTTAATTTCGCAGAATTCGAGACAAATTACAGCAATTCTGAGAAAGGTCGGAAAAGCTCGGAAATCAACTACAGAAGTCCAAAGGTCAAGAAGCATCGGAACCAGTCGAATCAAGCTAGGACCCAGAGTTACTCGATCTAGAGTACTGTTACTCGACCTCGACGAAGGTGTCCGAGCACAAGCCTTGTCGACTGAGCACTGATCGAGAAGCTGAGCCAGAGCAACCTGACTCCCGGAACCCTACTCGATCTCGAGTACACCTAGTCGGGATCGACGACAATAAGATGCCATGTCCGGAGTCGATGAGTTGTGCCATGTCGAGAAGCCGAGCCAACCCTACTCGATCTCGAGGAGGCCTTGTCGAGATCGAGGACCAGCACCGCGTCTGTCCGAGCCTGTCGAGGAAGAAGTTGCCCGACATCACCATCCACACATCCTCGACGACTTCCCAACTCGATCTCGAGTTGCTTTATCGAGATCGAGGAGCCAGGAGCCAAGGTCCGAGCCATGTCGAGCAGAGCTACCCGACCAAGCCAGCTAGCCCAAGCCGACGAATCCTACTCGATCTCGAGTTGGCTTGGTCGAGATCGACGAGCCATGTCCGGGAGCGCGTTACGCGGTTTGACTATCCTACTCGGTTTGGGAATCCTTGCGGCCGAAGGAAGCCAAGTCTATCCGAAATCCATCAAGTTCTATCTATGGAAGACAAGATCTATCAACATGAGAAGACTTACCCATTTAGATTTAATTTCCCATCTTTAGATTTAATTTCTTTATGGCATTTATTTATCTTTTAAGCTTTTTAGATATAGATAGAGATATTCTATCCTTAAATAGCAAGGAATAGAAGGCTATAAATAAAGCCTTAGGGGCTGGTTTTTCATTCATTCAATCTTATTCCAATTCAATTCCATTCAAGTAAGTAGGAGTAGAGAGAGAAAGTTTGTGGCAAGCAAGGTGGAAAGGCGAAAGCGGATTTGTCTTGTTGGTTGTAAGCTTTCTTTATTTAAATCAATGAAAGTTAGTTTCTTTTGTTATTTAATGTCTTTCTTGATGATGAAGAGCGAGTAGTCCACCCACTTCTGGGGCTGGGGTGAGCCCGACGGTGGCCATGTGAGGTGATGCGGTAAAGGTCAGATCTTTTTATGCAATTCATCTTCTATCCCTATGAGCATGATTCTTTTGCGAAAGTTGAAGGTGATCCTTGTTTGTATTATTGAAGCGAAAGTGATCTTAATGCAACTTGGGTTAATTATGTGAAAAGGGTTAGTAACAATTAGGGTTTATGCGAAAGCCTCTATATGCCTATTTGTTAATAACGAAAGTTATTTTGATGGAAAGCATGATCTTTTATGCCTTTATGTGTTACTTTGCATGGTTATCGTTGTGGTATTGATACCCTGGCTTTGGAAGTTCTTTATATATTGAGTTTATTTCTGTCGAAATCTGAAATCTGTGTTCGAAATCTGCAATTTGAGGTTTTCTGTGTTTTAGTCGATCTAGAGGAAAAGTTAGTTGAGATCGAGCAGTGTCTGTCCTTGCTTTTATTTTCTGTCTTCATTTGTTATTTCTGTCTTTCTTTCTTTGTTTCTTTGTTTCTGTCTTCTGTTTGCTTTTCTGTGAGATTTACAGCTACCTGGGATACGCTGACACGCTTCCTCGTGGATTCGATCCTGACTTTCTCTTACTACATTGGAGGGAGTCTTGTAATTATTTGCGTGGGCCTAAATCTGGTTTGATCTATTTTATTATATTTCATACTCGATTTCCTCCTCACAACAGCGGGCGCCGTGCAAGGGGCGGTGGGCGCCGTCTCTGCAGTGCTCGAAGTTCCTCAAATTCCTTTGACGAATTCCAATGTCGTGCTTCCTTGCTTCTCCTTATCTCTTCCATAGCCTCCATATGCTCAAAACATCCTTCTTAAGCTCTTTCAAAAGTCCATCCAAGGTCGGAACGTAAATCTTTAGAATAAACACTAAAAACGCATAGATTCCGAACTCGAATGCTCCACAAGTAATAAACGAAACTAGACTCAAAACATAACAAAACCAATACATAAAAGCAATAAGAAACACCTATAATGCCTATATGAAATATGCATTATCAAATCCCCCCACACTTAACTATTGCTTGTCCTCAAGCAACCATAAGGAAAAACATCATCTACGCATCCCACATGAAATCTTTCACAACTTAACTCATCAAAAGCAATATCATCAATAGTGAAAATATAACCAAACATACAAACATCATAACATGTATATATAGGATCAAGTTGCTTGCATGCTCAAAAATCAACCTTACCAAGGATAAAATGTGTGTCTCTCACTCTCATGTGTTTAGGCTTTAAGCACACACTCACCTCAATTCCATATACAAGCATCAACTCAAATATTAACATTTATATCACAAAATCTCCATCGGATACGTCAATGCAAAAATAAGGACATCAAGAGGACTTTCGCTCAATGGAAACCTTCATAGAAGATTCCATTCGGCGGGGTTGTAATGGGGCTTGGTAGAAACATAAGGGAAAGGAATTGTATTTGGTCATGTGGTGCAATAAATTCCGAGAAAACAAGATTCCAAAACTCCCAACATAACACAAACCAACTCAATAAATCAAGCTCACAAATGCACAACATCTCTCAATATCATCAAAATAACTCCAAAATTCTCAAATCTCATCATCTTACATATCATGCAATCTCAACACCCAACCAATGTAATCTCATAACCAACATAAATCCCAATTCTTCCTCATTATGCAAACATAAGATAAATGGCTCTTTATTCTCTTTTTTTTTTTCGGATTTTTTTATATATAATTGAGCCAAAATACATGAAAATTGAAATGCATAAACATGAGGGACTATGTAAGCACATAAAATTACATCTTCTCAAAACCATAAACCATAAAACCACACTTTAGCTTCATTCTCCTCAAACTCCAAAATAGATTTCACAACCCACTTAAAATCTCAATTCCCTCGGAATAAGGGTAAGGCTTATCATAGGCTATGAATAATAATTTTGTGGAGCTAACAATAAAAAGGCTAAAGACTCAAATTTGCTTCAAAGCAAGACATAACATAAGGTAGATATGGATAAATATGGGCTAAAAGATTGCCTCTATCATTTGAACTTATCAAGCATTGAACATGTATATAATCAGTCTTGAAAATATATAACCATGACAATACTCAATGATAAATGCATAGGAAGAGTATATCACACAAGAAAAACAAAAGGAATAAAGATATATCCTTATAAGGCCAAAAATATCTCACTGGGACAAATTTTTGTTGAATTCAAAGCATACTCCGAAACTTAGATCATACATGCTCAATTATATGAAGGTTCGATAATGTAGAACAAAGTAATAAGAAATACTCTAGAAGGGGGGGTTGAATAGAGTATGCCCGTTTTTCGCAGAAAGTCTCAAGACTTTTGGAACTTGTACCAAAACCCTTGAGATTAAACCTGAAACACAAAGTTAGACAATCGAACCAAGTGCGGAAATAAGGTAAAGCAAATAAGTAAAGAACACGAGTAATTGTTTACGAGGTTCAGCACAACTTGGCCTACGTCCCCGCCTAGGGTTCTTCCACAACCCTAGGATTCAAAGGCTTTATTGATTCGCTTAGCTTAGGATCCTAATAGCTCACCGAGAAGCCTCTCTCCTATACAATTGCAATCTAGTCAACTCACGTTCCCTTGGAGTCCTAGACCAATCTAGAAGAGCCCCACCTCTCTCAGCTATCTAGTACAATCCTCTTACTCTCACAAATCAATAGCCTAGTGCAACTTCCCGAGTTATAAACTCTCGAGTAACACTATAAATGAATATATCCTATAAGCTCACACTGACTCTCAAAGGCTTTGAAATAAACAACAAACTCTAGAGCGCTTAGTAGAGAGACACTTGGAAGACAGATCTTGCTTGAAGATTGAAAACTCGTGTAGCACTTCTTGTTTCTGTCTTCTTCTTCCTTTCCTTTATATAAGAGTGGAATGGCGCCTGAGGATCTTCACCAACGGCTCTATGAATCAGGCTTGATCTTGGATCTTCTATTTATGGATACTCCGAAGACATGATCCATTTTGAATTTGATCTCCTCAATCTGTACTAAAGGAAAGATATAATCTCGAATATACTTCCTGAAAAGGTTAGTCAAACATATATATATATATAATATAACGGAAGTATATAATAAGATAACATAATATACGGACAAATAAGATAGGTTTTGTATTTCATCAACTGTTAACGCTCCAAGGCCTTTGACACAAACATCCTGTCAAAGCCCTTGAAACATTTTATCCCAATTTCCATCAAGGGAGGGAGTTATCAATCTCCCCCTTGATGAAAGACAAAACCTGTGCATCCCTGAAACTTAGTCAAACATAGATAATAAAATAGAAATCAGACTAAGTACCTGCAAGGGTTAGACAAATGTTGGATCAAGAATTTTAAAGCATGTAAAAGCCATCCAACCGAAAACTATAAATAAAAAACCAAGGTCTTCCAAGACCTTTAAGCATAGGTTTTCAAAGTCTAAGCACCATAGATCATCTCCCCCTTTTTGTCTTTCAACAAAGAGCGGAGGTAAAAACAGTCACCAAAAAATCACCAAAAGTTTTGAAAACGTTTCCAACAAACCAGCAAAGTAACAAGTTTCAGGGGTGGGATAGGGTGGGATAGGGTTTAGGCTTAGTCATCCGGAGCATCATCAGTGAGTCTCGTCCACAGTCCCTCCAGCATCTTGGAAATCCCACTCATCTCCGTCATCATCTCTTTCTGCAACTCCTTAATATCCAGGCGAACTTCCTCCAAGCCCAACTCTAGGTTGTCCATGCGTTCATCGAAAGCTGGAGCAGTGGGAAAGGCTTTTGAAGGAGTGGCAAGACTCAAGGTCCCTTGGGGAGACCGAGTGATGCCAATCTTTTCAAGGCCTTTAGAGTCGAACTTACCCGTATGACGCAACTGTTCTTCATTTTTGACATCAATTCCAGAAGCTTTGAAGATGGGGGTCAAAAGGGTAGCAAAGGGGAGGGGAGAGCCTTTTCTGGCTTTTCTGGCATGAGCCATGGTTCCAAGGATAGTGTTGGCCAGATCAAGATCAAGGTCATTTAAGATGCGGTAGAGCAGGACCATAGCATTGTCGGTAAGGAGTGAGCCAGAGTTAAGACGGGGTAAGAGGCATCGAACAATGATGTTAAAAATTATTTTTGCCTCAAGGGTTAGGGATGAGTGGGTGAGTTGCTTTGAGGTGCTGTTGGATGCTTCGGGTAGGAGATACTTGGCTCGGGCAAGGATGATGCAATTTTCTTTTGAGGGGTGTATATCAGCGGGTGGAACTGGGGTAGGTAAGCCAAGGAAATCTGCAAAATCATTGGAGTTGAGAGAGATTCTAACCCCTTTGACAACAGACTCCAAAGACCAACCATCGGTGTCGTTTTTGGCTTTTAGGTTAATGTAGAAAAGTCGAGTAAGCTGGGGGTAGTAGACAGTCTCAAGGTTAAGAAGGGTCCAGGCTGGGGATTTTTTGAGGAGCTCAATGCAAGGTAACTTCAAAGCTTCGAAGAACTCAAAATCCAAAAAATCAGAATAGCTAATCTTACGAGTTCTAAACTCGTCTACCCACTTACCAGCAGTCTCAGCATCTTGAAACCAAGAGGAGGGAAAAGATTGATTTACCTGGATATAGGCCGGGGGGTCTGCATTCTTTCTGCGAGCAACTGTTGGAGCAGCCCTCTTGACAGGCGCTACAAGGCTCTTGACAGTGCCCTTCCTGGTACGCTTAGGGGATGGAGGCTTGACAGCAGCAGGGGCTTTCCGCTTCTTCGGAGACGGGGGAGGAGGAGGAGAAGGAGAGGGAGATTCTTCCTCCTCTTCCTCAGACCCCGAGTCCTCACCAGACCTCGCTTCATCTCCTTCTGGTTCCTCGTCCTCTCTAGATCCCTCTTGCTCTTCTTCTTCTTCCTCAGGCTCCTCCTCGGATGGAACCTTCTCGGCTTCAGCTTCCTTCCGAATCCGCTCAGCTTCTTCCTCTGCCAGTTTCCTGGCTAGCTCAGCCTCCTCATCGGCCTTTTTCTTTCTCAAGGCTTCCTCCTCGGCTTCCTTGGCAGCATCCCTTTCCAGAAGGGCGTCGAGATCTTCTTCCTCCTCTTCCTCGTCCACTTCCTCAGCCAAAATCTTCCTCTTTCATTTCTGTTTAGCACTGATCGGCTTCTTAGCAGAGCGCTTTTGAGAGCCCTTGGGAACAATGGCCGTGCTCTCAGCGATGGTGCTCTAGACGACAGTTGGGACGATGGCTTGAGGAGCGGGTTCAGGTGTGGGAGAGGTAGCAGTGGCCTGACGTCCCTTGGGGGTGGCGCCAAGTCTTTTGGGTGTGACAACTTTCTTGGTTTTGGGTGCCATGGAGGAAATCGGTTAGGGTTTTCTTAGAATGGATTGAGAGGTTGAAGAAGGAGAAGGTGAAGGGATTTAGATAAGTTCTGAGTGTGGGTTGTAATCGGGTACAGGATTGGGTTTAAGTAGAGGGAGTGATGGGACGGGTTTGGAGTTCCAAGGAAAGAAATCATCACATTGCTGATTTGAAAGGTTTCAAATTCAAATTTCAAATGTTCCATTAAAATCGGACTGAAAAACCGAGTGATTTAGTTCCAAAAATAAAATATCTTAACGGTTAAGGAAATCACATAAATAGGCAATTTTGAAATTTAGTAAAAATATAATTGATTAAATATCTAAAAAGATATTAACCAAAAATATATGATCCGATATATGTACTCCACCATTTAGTTCACACACCTTGACATGGTTCTCAACGGTCTTGACACTAAGTAGAATTTATCTTTCGTAAAGGGAAAACTCCCCCTACGAAAGTGCATCCTTGTTAAGCATCCCTATCTCTCGTCTTATGAAGGTGAACCTGTCCTCTGCCAAAGGCTTAGTAAAAATGTCAGCCCATTGATAATCAGTAGAAATAAAGGATATGGACACATCACCTTTTTCAACATGATCTCTAATGAAATGATGTCTCACATCAATATGTTTGGTCCTTGAATGCTGAACAGGATTCTTAGTGATGGATATGACACTTGTATTGTCACACTTAATTGGGATACCTCTGAGGTTGATGCCAAGATCTTGCATTTGTTGAGCTATCCAAAGGATTTGAGAGCAACAGGCTCCAGCTGCAATGTATTCGGCTTCTGCAGTGGATAGAGCAACAGAGTTTTGCTTCTTTTAGTGCCAACTGATCAAAGATGCTCCTAAGAATTGGCAACATCCTGATGTGCTCTTCCTATCCACCTTATAGCCTGCAAAATCTGCATCAGAATATCCAATTAAAGTGAAATCCTTTTGCTTTGGGTACCATAGTCCAAGTTCCTTAGTGCCATTGAGATATCGAAAGATCCTCTTAACAGCCACGAGGTGAGATTCTTTTGGATCAGCTTGAAACCTAGCACACATGCAAACACTAAACATGATGTCAGGTCTACTAGTCGTGAGATATAATAAAGATCCAATCATTCCTCGATACTCCTTTTGATTGACACTTGTTCCAGTCTTGTCTTGATCTAGAGACAATGTTGAGCTCATGGGAGTCTTGGCTGCCTTGGATTGATCCATCTTGAACTTCTTCAAGAGATCCTTAGTGTACTTGCTTTGGTTGACAAAGATCCCTTTCTTGGATTGATAAACTTGTAATCCCAAAAAGAAGTTGAGTTCACCCATCAAGCTCATCTCAAATTCACTGCACATGATGTCAGAAAATTCCTTGCACAAAGATGTGTTAGTAGCACCAAATAATATATCATCGACATAAATTTGAATAACCAAAATGTCCTTTCCTTTGGTCTTGATAAAGAGAGTCTTGTCGATCAACCCCCTTTTAACATCATTTTCTAAAAGATATTTAGACAAGCGCTCGTACCAAGCTCTTGGGGCTTGTTTCAAACCATAAAGTGCTTTGTCAAGTTTATAAACATGATTGGGAAATTCTGAGCTTTCAAAACCTGGGGGTTGAGCCACATATACTTCTTCCTCTAAGAAACCATTGAGAAAAGCACACTTGACATCCATTTGATATAACTTTATGCTCATAAAAGATGCAAATGCTAATAAAATGCGAATGGCTTCAAGCCTGGCTACGGGAGCAAAGGTCTCCTCGTAGTCAATACCTTCCTCTTGATTGTAGCCTTGAGCAACAAGCCTTGCCTTGTTCCTCACAATCTTACCATTCTAATCTAGCTTGTTTCGAAACACCCATCGAGTGCCAATGACTGATTGATGCTTTGGCCTAGGCTTCAAGGTCCAGACTTTGTTCCTTTCAAATTCGTTAAGTTCACTTTGCATGGCAATGATCCAGTCTAGCTCCTGAAGTGCCTCATCTACCTTCTTTGGCTCAATAAGAGAAACAAACGCGTGAAAAGCACAAAGATCTTTAAGTTTAGAACGAGTTTGAACACTAGAAGTAGGGTCAGAAATGATATCCTTTAAAGAGTGTGAAGAGGAGTATTTGAATTTCCTTTTGCTAGTCTCAGCTCCTTGATTCGTCACACTTGTAGGATTGACTTGTAGTACATCTGACTCCGTGGTCCTGTTAGGTTCAGTTACAACAGCTTCTGACGTCTCAACACTGTTGGATTGGACACCAAGGGCTTTGGACGAATCTTCAACACCTTGGGCCAATTCTTCAGTGTTAAGAATCGGTTCTTGCATGTTTCTCTTCTCTGTGTTCTTGGTAACCGCAACATCACCTTCCTCGTTCTCTTCATGGATGTTAAGATCTATATCTGCAACACTTTCACTCAAAGCACCGTCATTGCATTAATCAAAAATAACATGTATACTTTCTTCAACTACCTGGGTCCTTTTATTGAAGATTCTATAAGCTTTGCTACTCGTGGAATAGCCAAGAAATATACCTTCATCACTACGCGCATCAAATTTCCCAAGGTTATCTTTTCCATTGTTATGAACAAAACAAGTACAGCCAAAGGGTTTAAAATAAGATATAAGTGGTTTGCGGCCTTTGAAAAGTTCGTAAGGAGTTTTCTTTAAGATAGAACGAATAAGACAACGATTCAAAATATAATTAGCTGTGTTAACAGCTTCAGCCCAATAGGTTTTAGGTAATGCATTTTCTAAAAGAATAGTCCTGGCCATATCCTCTAAGGTGCGGTTCTTGCGTTCCACAACCCCGTTTTGTTGAGGTGTCCTAGGAGCAGAAAAGTTATGGGAGATGCCATATTTAGCACAAAACAAATCAAATTGAAGTTGATCAAACTCCCTACCATGATCACTCCGAATTGACACTATGGGCTCGTTTCTTAAAGTTTGCAACTCCTTACAAAGTTTTGAAAACTCAAATAAGGCCTCTGATTTTTCTTTTAAAAATGCAACCCAAGTATATCTTGAAAAATCATCGACAACAACCAGCATGTACTTTTTACCATTGGGAGATTTGACTCGCATAGGACCACATAAATCCATATGTAAAAGTTCAAGGGGTCTAGAAGAACTTACAACCTTTTTGGGTTTGAAAGAGCTACGTGTTTGTTTACCTCGTGTGCATGCATTGCACATGTCAATACCTTTGAAGTCCATCTCAGGTAGCCCTCTTACAAGCCCTTTGGACACAAGCTTCTGTAGTGTATGTGGACTCACATGACCGAGTCTTCTGTGCCAAAGCTTTGGATCATCCGTCAAAGCCTTTAGACAAGTTAAGCTTCCTTGTGCCACTTGATCAGCATTTACAGCGTATATATTGTTGTAACGGTATGCAGTCAATATAACTTCACCTGTATCATCTCTGCACACTATACATCTTTTCTTGTTAAATCTGACATTGTTGCCACTATCACATAATTGAGAGACACTAAGCAAATTATACTTTAAACCATTAACAAGATAGACATTTTTAATACTATGGCTGGAATCACTTCCAACACTACCAATCCAACGATGTCACATTTTCCTTTGTCACCAAGAGTGATTGTTCCCGTGGATTGCTCCTTTAGATCATGAAAGAGAGAACTCTTCCCACTCATATGCCTTGAGCATCCACTATCAATAATCCATTTGTGATCTTTCACCTTGGTGATCTCCTGCAAGACAAACATCAACCTTTGTGGCTAGACCAATAAGCAAATTTGGATCCATTGTTGGGGTAAACCATATTTGGTAAAACAGTGCCTTTTGGAACCCAAACTTGTGTTATCCGTTCTTTTCTCAAATGAACAGGAAATGTATTGCGAATAATATAAGGATCCTTTCTTCTATAGGGGCAGGTCTCTTTTACATGTCCCTTTCTAGCACAATGATGACATATAGGAGAGGTTCTGCTTCCTTTTGCCTTTACAAAAGTGGTAATGTGTTGCTTCTTTAAAAACTTTGGATTGTAACCAATACCACTTTTGTTTAGAGAGCTTTGTTGCTCACCCAACATCCTATCGAGAGTGCCTTTGGATTTGGTAAAACTTATGAGGGCTGTCTGTTGGTCTAGAATCTTATTATTCAGGGAGATCTTCTCGTTCTCTAAGTCATGATGCTCATTTCTTAGAGAGGAGAGATCTTGCTTGAGTTCAGATTTCTCGGAGTCAAGCGTCTTGACTTTAATGTCAAGACCTGAATAAGAAGCTTCAAGACCTTTGACCCTCATAGACAGATCCTCAATAGTTCTTTCCTGGTCCACAGTTCTCTTAATAAGAATGTTAGTTTGGGCAATAAGCTTCTCTTCATTGGCAATCATATTGGAAAGGAATTCCGATAATACCTCTTTTGGACTTTCCATAAGTTCTCTTACAGTAGCTTCAAGCTTTTCATCGTGGGATTCATCTTCTGAGGCCATAAGATAAATGTTGGCCTTCTCATCGTCGGAGTCAGAGTCGGAATCACTCCAAGTTGCCACCATGACTTTCTTCTTCCATTTGTCACCTTTCTTGGGCTGGCTCTTTGTCTTTTGAGGGCAGTCCTTCACAAGATGATCTGTTTCACCACATTCAAAATAGGACAACGGTTTAGTCTTCTTTTCATACTTGTTGTATTGAGGCTTACCTCGAAATTTTGAAGACTCTGATCCATCCTTGTTGTTGAATTGCTTCTTCATTTTGAGAATTCTAGCAAGGCCTCTTGTGATAAGAGCAAAAGGATCATCCTCATCGTCATCCTCATCTTCGGAATCAGATCCATCCTTGGGCTCATCCTTCTTAGACTTGAGTGCCAAGTTCTTAGTGCTAGCTGGAAGTTCTCCATCGTCTTCATTAAGGATCTTCTCATGCGTGATCAGCTTCCTAAGAAGGTCATCAAGGGGTAGAGTGGTGAGGTCCTGGGCTTCCTCTATAGCTGTTACTTTTGGACCCCATTTCTCCTTTGGAAGGCACCTCAGTATCTTCCTTACTTTCTCAATGTTGGTAAAGCTCTTGTCGAGAGAGTCAAGGTTGTTGGTGATTTCTGTGAATCGTGTGAACATGGCCTTGATTGACTCATCAGACTTCATTTTAAAGAGCTCATACTTTCGAAGGAAGATGCTGATCTTGGTGTCTTTCACTTGGCTTGTTCCTTCATAGGTGACGACCAACTTGTCCCAAATCTCTTTAGCTGACCTACAAGATGAAATACGGTTAAACTCATCAGTGCTAAGACCACAATAAAGTAAGTTAATAGCCCTGTAGTTTTTGGAAATGGTTTCAAGATCTGCTTGGTTGTATTCAGACTCCTTCTTTGCAACTTTGGTATCATTTGGTCCATCTTTCTCTGGAATCTTCGGACCATTCTCTATAATGTTCCAAAGCTCTAGATCTTGGTCTATGATGAACATCTTCATCAAAGATCTCCAGTGGACAAAGTTGTTTCCTACAAAGAGTGGCGGTCTGCTTGTGGACCTTCCCTGTGCAAATCCTCCGCTTGCTTCACCAGACATGATCGAAAACTCACAAGATTGTTAGATCAAAAAACAGTGAGTAAAGCTCTGATACCAATTGAAGGTTCGATAATGTAGAACAAAGTAATAAGAAATACTCTAGAAGGGGGGTTGAATAGAGTATGCCCGTTTTTCGCAGAAAGTCTCAAGACTTTTGGAACTTGTACCAAAACCCTTGAGATTAAACCTGAAACACAAAGTTAGAATCGAACCAAGTGCGGAAATAAGGTAAAGCAAATAAGTAAAGAACACAAGCAATTGTTTACGAGGTTCAGCACAACTTGGCCTACGTCCCCGCCTAGGGTTCTTCCACAACCCTAGGATTCAAAGGCTTTATTGATTCGCTTAGCTTAGGATCCTAATAGCTCAGCGAGAAGCCTCTCTCCTATACAATTGCAATCTAGTCAACTCACGTTCCCTTGGAGTCCTAGACCAATCTAGAAGAGCCCCACCTCTCTCAGCTATCTAGTACAATCCTCTTACTCTCATAAATCAATAGCCTAGTGCAACTTCCCGAGTTATAAACTCTCGAGTAACACTATAAATTAATATATCCTATAAGCTCACACTGACTCTCAAAGGCTTTGAAATAAACAACAAACTCTAGAGCGCTTAGTAGAGAGACACTTGGAAGACAGATCTTGCTTGAAGATTGAAAACTCGTGTAGCACTTCTTGTTTCTGTCTTCTTCTTCCTTTCCTTTATATAAGAGTGGAATGGAGCCTGAGGATCTTCACCAACGGCTCTATGAATCAGGCTTGATCTTGGATCTTCTATTTATGGATACTCCGAAGACATGATCCATTTTGAATTTGATCTCCTCAATCTGTACTAAAGGAAAGATATAATCTCGAATATACTTTCTGAAAAGGTTAGTCAAACATATATATATATATATATATATATATATATATATATATATATATATATATATATATAATATAACGGAAGTATATAATAAGATAACATAATATGCGGACAAATAAGATAGGTTTTGTATTTCATCAACTGTTAACGCTCCAAGGCCTTTGACACAAACATCCTGTCAAAGCCCTTGAAACATTTTATCCCAATTTCCATCAAGGGAGGGAGTTATCATTATATATGCTCAATCATATTTCTCATAAAAACCAATTTTCAAGATAAAATCAAATCATTCCAGAATTCAATGGGATTTATAACATCATGCCAGGACAAACTCAAATTAGATGGGTATCTTTGCTAACACAAACTCCAAACCAAACAACAAAACTCACTTTTTTTCATTCTTTTTTCGACATTTTCCAATTTTTTTTTTCATTTTTGACATTTTCTATAACATAAAAGAAATAACATAACGGAAATAACAAAAACTCAAAAGCAAATACTAAAAAACAAAACAGAAATTCAAACATGAACTAACCTAACAAATTCACTTCAATCTCCCCCCCCCACTTACATGTTGCATTGTCCTCACTGCATAGAAACACAAAAAAGAACAATGAAAAATATAAAAATAAAGGGCTTGAAAGAAGCAAATGACTGACCAATTACTGTGAAGGCGGGGTCTGGGGTCCAGACCGCTGATTGATCAAATCCATCAACAAAAGACAGGTCTCATGTAATTGATCGATCTCCCCAACCAGAATCGAATGGGACTTTGTAAGCTTCATCAACTCATCTGCCTGCCGCTTCTCATATTCAGCAAATTTCTTCTCCAGACAGGCAATGCGCGAAGTATCTTGAACCATCGGCGACGTCACCTCGATCTGAATATCTTCAACATCGCTCGCAGGGGTCGATGGACCTCCTCATATATTCCAAGTTTCTTCAATGTCGGGGGATAAAAGAATATGGTGGATTCATACCGTCTCTCTTCAAGCTTGAGCCAACGATCTTCTTCTTCCCAAGACATGAAATAGGGCTTCTTCATAGCAGGGACAGACATGATGTAACTCGAGGAAAACCCGAAAAAAATCCACAAAATGACCAAAATACGGGCTTGCTGTAGGGGCGGCGGGCGCCGTGGCAAGGGCGACGGGCGCCGTATACGCGGAACCACGAATCCGAGTGAAAATGTTGGAAAACTGATGTCCACTCCTCTAAACTTCAAACTTTCTCGAACAACTTGGTTTCAAATGGTTCTTTTATGATAGGTAAGGGAATGGAATGGGCAAAGAGCGAATTTTGTGGATGTAGGGTAATGGTGGAAAGTGTTTTCGGTGGATTGAATCAATTGAAACACAAGGATTTAGGTAATTGGATTAATTGATCCACAATAGGAGAAATAATATATAGTGAGTCGGAAGGAATATCTATCAAAAAGATAAAAGGAAAAATATTAGATCTAGATAAAATAGAAATAGAAAAGATAGAAAATCTAATCCTAGGAAATAAGAAAACTAGTCCTAAAAAGAAAAATCTAGTCCTAAAATAAATAGAAAATAATAAAAGATAAAATACTAACCTAAGATAGATAAAAGATAATCTAACTTAAAACAAACTAACCTAAACTCGGAAAAATAACCAAAAATAAAAAGATAGAAACTTCCCTTCCAATTTTACCAAAATTCGGATTCGTCAGACGGACAGACCGGCGGTGGGCGCCGTGTCCACAATGCACATCTCCGTCTTTTAAATCAATCAAAACTTAAACCCAACATCGGTTTCACTTACCGTAACTTCCGAAATCCGTTGACACGATTGATCCTACTTTATTGAATTGATAACCTAAATGGAAAATAGAAATACTACCTAACTACCTTGGGTTGCCTCCCAAGAAGCGCCTTTGTTTCACGTCTTTGGCTCGACGTGATGCAGTCTTGATCAAGTTATTCCACCAAGATCCCCCACACTTGTCCTTTTCAGAATAAGGGGTGGAACTTTAGGAACTTTTCCGACATATCCATCCATTGCATCCATCGATTCCTTCTTGAAATGAGTAACTTCGGGAGGTTGTCCTGCAATTGTAAAAACCTCAACATTATTAGGAATCGAATTTTCACAGGGAATAGCAATAGAATCATTTGAATGAGACACATTTTCATGTGACTTAAACAAGTTCTCAATTTTCTTCTCAATGTCATCTTTCCCTAACCCAATTTCATTTTTGTTAGAAAACTCAATATTCATAGATTCATTTTCAACAGAAGCATCTAACAAAGAATTTGATTCATTCTTGTGATAAGTTTCATTAGAGTCAAGAACATCTATGGAATCATTGGCAGAAGAAACAATAGGCTCAAATATAGAAAACTTAATCTTTCTACCATCAAACTCTATAGTTAGTGAACCTTCAAAACAATCAATCTTAGTCTTAGCCGTTTGTAAGAATGGCCTTCCCAAGATAATCGAGGTTTTAGGCGTATCTTGTTCCAGGTCTAGAATGAAGAAATTAGCTGGAAAAATCAAATCATTTACCTTAACCAAAACATGCACAACAACTCCTCTAGGCTTAATACTAGAACGATCAACGAGTTGTATAGTAACACCAGTTTTAGATAATGAATTGAGACCCAAAAACATGTACAAGTTATAAGACATAACATTGATTGAAGCACCTAGGTCTAACATAGCTTTGGTGAAGCTAGCATTACCTATTGCACATGGTATAGTAAACATACCTGGATCTCCGCATTTTTCAAGCAATCGTTTCTGAAGCAAAGCAGAAACATTCTCACTTAAACTTACCTTTTCCTTCTTTCTCATCTTTGGTTTGCATTTCATCGCGCATATCTCTTTCAAGAATTTCGCATAGCGAGGCACATTTTTAATCAAATTGAAAAATGGAATATTTACCTCATAATGAGCAAAGGTGTCATAAAGAATTTGTTCATCTTCCCACTTATGATCGGATCTTAAGGCATAAGGAAAGGGTGGTGCAGGTCTTGAAACCTCAGAAGACCACTCTTTAGAAGCTTTCTTGGGGGATTGAACAATGTCAAAAGTCGGATCCGTCAATGGAGGTGGCGGTAAGCGCCGTGGTGAGGGGCGGCGGGCGCCGTCTATGCAGTGCGACTCCAATTCCGTCTCTCCCTCCTTATTTCCCAAATCAACTTCCTCTCTAGGCCATTCTTCCATATTCCTTGTGGGTATATTCACTTGTTTACCTCCTCTAAGGGTCATGGCGCTAACATTCTCCTTCAGATTCACTACCATTTGCGATGGCAACTTACCCGAATCTTTTGCTTTCAATTCACTAATCTCCTTAGCCATTTGATCCAGCAACTTTTCTTGAACACTCATCTTGTCCAATAGCAATCTCAATGTCTCATCTTTGTCATCTTGTTGAGTGTTTCTAGGATGATTCTCATATTGTCTTGTCTGAAAAAGAACGTTTTGCCGATGGCCTCTTCCGTAAAATCCACTTTGGTAGTTTGAATTGTAGCCTTGATTGTAATTGTTACCAAAGTTGCGACGAGGTCCATAATCCATAGGATTCACTTCAGCGGTGTCCTATTGAATCAAGGGAAACTGATCATTCAGATGAGTTGGATCTCCACAAACACCACAAGGTCTAGGCTGATGGGGTTGATTCATTTGCATAGCCATCTTGTTCACGATCTCCATGAGCCTATCGATATCATCCTTGTGTCTATCTCTCGAACTATCCAACTTGTGAACTCCTCTAACTCCTTGGTGTCTCCCATATTGTTGCGATGCATTAGCCAACCCTTCAAAAATCTGCATTGCTTCCTAAGGTGTTTTATCCAAAATATCTCCTCCGCCAGTAGCATTGATGAAACTCCTGTTGGTGTCAAGTAAACCTTCATAAAGATATAGCACTAGATCATCCTCGGGTATATCGTGTTGCGGACAACTACCCTTAAGCTTCTTGAACCGCTCAACATACTCATAAAGAATCTCCGTAGGTGATTGTTCAATACTGGACTGCTCTTTCTTAAGTTTGTTGAGGCGAGTCACAGGAAAGTACTTTTGCAGGAAAGCTTTCTTCAATTGCACCCAAGTAGTGATGCTTTTTGGGGGTAGGTAGTAAAGCCAATCGCTTGCAATATCTTTCAAAGTAAAGGGGAACACTTTCAACATCAATTGGTCGTCAGACAAGCCTTGGGGTCTCAGTCTATCACACACGCTCACAAAGGTAGCAAGGTGCTTATTTGGTTCCTCCCTAGGAAATCCATAAAAGCAAGGGAAAATTGATGACCAATTTGACTTGAACTCAAATCTTGAACCCTGAGGGAGATCCGGAAGGCTAATTGCGAGTGGTTGAGCACTCAAATCAGGTTCCTTCAGGTTTCTCAAGGTCCTTCTTGGCGGATTAACAACAACGTTTGCCATATCTTCGTCTGTCTCAAACGCGAGCCTCCTCTCCAACCGAAAAGATCTTTCAACCTCGGGATCAAAAGACAAAAGCGGTGAATTAGAGGATCTAGTTTGAACCATACAAGAACACAACAAACTCAAAGTAAAGAGTAATTGAAAAAAAAGTTAAAGAAAAGCAAACTCATTTCTTCTCCCCGGCAACGGCACCAAGAATTTGATGCAGGAATAACATCGTTGGCACCTTCTCCCTTTGTTAAATAGTAGTAATATCCAAACTTAAATACACAACCAATAGGTTAGGCAATCAATCACTTGATAAACCAAATAACTACTAGTATAGCAATGAAGTCTGGTGTCGAACCCACAGGGAGAAGCGATTTCCTATTCAATAACTCTTAACAAGCACTCTTAAAGTAAAACATTGATCTTGGACAAATAGCAAATATGTAAAAATAACCAGATTGCAAATCACAAAGCAAATTGATATCAAGGTAGGAAGAACATTTCACCTGTAATTCTCTGACAATGGTTGGAATTCATGGTCCTCGGATTGATCTATCAATTATTCATATTCCTAGGTCTACTTGGCTAAAGTTGAGAGATCCACAGAGATTCACTCATCTTATTCAATATCACTAAAGAATAGCATTAAGAACTCAAGTAATCAAGACCAATTGGCACATTGACTCTACACAATGAAGATAGATAGGCGCATACCGAACTCAACCCTAATCGCATATCCTCAACATGAATAATCAAATAGAATCAAATCCTCACAATCCAAACAACCATGTCTTCGAATCACATGCGAAACAATGAGTTTAGCAACTCATAGGCCAATTCTCTCTCTCTCTCTCTCTCTCTCTCTAATGGTGTTCATTGTCTCTCACAAAAACCACACACCACGTGAAATAAACTGAAAACAACCTTAAAAGGTCTCTCAAGGGTCGGCAAAACCCTAGAAGAATTAATGGGAAATAATATAAAATAATAGTCTTCGGATCCAAAACCACGTTTCCGGAATCTGGGCGAACGACGGGCAACGTGCAAGTGGCGGCGGGCGCCGTGGAAGGGGCGGTGGGCGCTGTCTCTACAGTGCTCGAAGTTCCTCAAATTCCTTCGACGAATTCCAATGTCGTGCTTCCTTGCTCCTTCTTAGTTCTTTCATAGCCTCCATATGCTCCAAAACATGCTTCTTAAGATCTTCCCAAAGTCCATCCAAGGTCGGAACGTAAATCTGTAGAATAAACTCTAAAAACGCATAGATTCCGAACTCGTATGCTTCACAAGTAATAAACAGAAGTAGACTCAAAACATAACAAGACCAATACCTAAAAGCAATAAGAAACACCTATACTGCCTATTTGAAATATGCATTATCAATCGGGTTTGGCTAACCAATTACAACGTTTCTTACAACGTTGTAGGACAACATTCAATTAGACATTGCATTACAATTTAAAATTCGACGTTGTCGTTTGCTGACCCTATACAATGTCCAATTTGACGATGTATAGGGCCAGCAACCCCTATAAAAAGGTATTATGATCTCATTTGAAAATGCACCACAACAATTCCACATTTCTTTCATTTCATGGAGGCGGTTACGAGTGAACATCATGGATTGACCGAGGCAGCTACGAGTGAACATTGCGGATTGACACCCTATATTGATTTTGTAATCAAATGGGTTCATTTACCAACACCCCAAGAGGAGTCCGGTTGTGCTTGTCTCCATCCAGAATACAAAGGAATTGATCCTTGCACACTGTTTCGAGTCAAGTGTCTTAATGACACTCACATTTCTTCACTACTCATCCCGTTCGAGTGCACGTGCTACACCCGTTTTCATCCCGGTGTCCCTGGAGCGTATTACTTGAGGGTTGAGGACCTTCTGGTTGAGCGTATATGATCGCTATTCCCTGAGGAACACATATATGACCATGGGAAAGTATCTCGATTCGCATTGGCCCTTTTCAGAGAAGAAAATATGGAGGCTGGGAAATTTGCATTCAACGAGAAAAAGATTCAAATCATTTCGAAGATGACACTAATTCGGTCATATTCAATTGTTAAAAAACGTTGTTGTGTTTGTTTGTTCTATTGACGTTGTTGTCTTCGTTTGTTTTATTAACATTGTCATCCCCGTTTGTTCTATGAATGCTTTTTTTAAAAAATTAATCGTTATCTATGAATTTAGTTTTTTTCTATGAACATTGTTGTCTTCTTTCATCATTATCTACGAAGTTAAGTTTTGATAATTTTATGTTCGTTCTCAATATGTATAATCCATCAAAACAATAATTTAAATAGAACGACATAGAAAACAACGTACAATCACCAAAAATATATGATAATGCATATTTTAGATATGCATTATAGATAGTTTTAGGCTAGTTAAGGGTGTATTTGTTACATGTTTTCAACTTAATTTGCATATTACGCTTGTTATTGGAAAAGTTCAGAATCTGTACAATTGTTGATTTAATTTGTAGAGAGATGATTTCGAACATCAAAAGAAGATGCAAAAGATTTGGAGCTAAGGACACTAAATGCAAGGAATTCGAGAAGAGATGACACACCTGATTGCGGTGGGCAAGGAAATGAAATGCAGCGACCAAGTGTGGAGACCGCGACACACAGGTAGTAGCCACTGCAAGCAGATTCCAAGAAAGCATAGGCGGCGACACCGCAACCCATTCAGCGGTTGTCACATTTGACGCCATGACGACGCGTTTAAGTTTTACACAATCACGTCTTAGTTTATCAAAAAACCTATTTTTTGCCATCTTTGTTTGGCCGACTGAGGACATTTTTATTTAAGTGGGGATTAGCCCTAGGCTATTATGATCTATCATTCACTATTCAACAAACAATTTAGTTTGAGATTGAGAGCAATGTTTTCCATGAGCAACTAAACTCTCCTTGTTCTACCTACCGTTTGAAACTTTATTTGAATTGAGTTGTGAGTTTCTGAATCTCGTTCCTTATTTCCTATATTGAATGTTTCAACTTCTTTGTGCTTAATTGCTTGATTGTTTTATTCTATCTTGTCTAGCCAACTTGTTAGAATTAATTCAATTGCTAGGGTTTTGTAGATTCTTGAATGTGAACCTTAACCAAAGTAGCAAACTTATCCCTTTAGAGCTAATTGAACTAATAGGATGTGTAGGAAGTTGAATGTGTTGTGAAATTCCTCTTTAGAGGTTGCAAATACCTTGGTTAATCTCTGAGCTTAAAACTATTGATTGGGTTAAATCCTTCTTTAGGGATTGCTCATAAAATAAAGGTTTCTAGGACCGATTGAACTAGTAACTAAATTAGGCTGGGACAAGGACATTCATAGGAATCATAAAAGGATGAGAGGAAGTTAAAGGATTAACTTAACCAAATAAAGTGGATAATTATAGGTAGAACTAACGAGTATTAGCATCAAGTACAGGTCTTTTGCATTCTAAAATGATGTCTCTCCTTCCCATTTGGTTACTCAGTTTGCAACTAAATCACGCTCGAGTAAGTAGAATTCTATGTGGGATCGATCGCTTGCTTATTGACTACACTAGTTTATAAGTTTGAGTTTGTTTGACATGGATAACGATAATTTTTCTCCCATCAAATTTTGTATGCATCTGGTGAGAATCCACTGCAAGCCATCTAGTGCGTGCTAGAATGTCGTGTGTTCTAACACCCAAAATGCTGATTCTATACCTTCAAATACTAACGAGTATTAGCATCAAGTACAGATCGATCCCACAGAGAGTGCGTGTGACTTCAATTTAACATAGTAAGTAAGCAAGCAGTCCGTAACAAGAGCAGTAGTAATGATGAGCGGAAAATAGTAAATAATGTAATGTTTTCAATAAAGATAATAATATAAAGAGCAATATATCTTTACTTATATTCACAACATTTGTAAATTTATGATCATCGAGTTGGTTGATTGTGTTTGGCTATCTTAGTCTCGGTGTGTGCACAAAGTTGTATAACTTTCTGATTCAATCACTATCAAATCCCTAAATTCTTGCACGGGGTTCGAGAAGCAATAACTCCCTAATCACATAAGCATATAACTCATGTAATTCTCGCATATTCGACGTGTCACATAAGCCTATAATAAGGTCGGTAAAACTTGCAAAATATAGAAGAAAAAAGTTATTTGGGCGATTTTAGGGTGGGGCTCGTTCTTGGTTAAGGCGGTGGCGCCGGTCCTCCGGTGGCCTGTCCTGTTTCTCCGGGGATGGGTAAGGGGAAAGGGAAGATGAAAGGGTACTCGCATGGGTTGGATTTTGACAAGAAGAAATCTATTGAGAGGGATCTATAAGAATCGTTGTTCTGTTCGGGTGAGAGTCGAGGATCTGGATCTGAGCCGGTGAGTGGGTGTCCGGGGCCTGGGATGAACTTAACGGTGCCGGGGCATCCTCCTTACCCCTCGGGGTTCCCGAATCCGGGCACTGGTGCATCTGGTCACTCGGATTTAGTGGGTGTATTGTCTTTCTTTTCGGGTGCCTTTGCCAGCGGTGCTTCTCCGTCGTCTTCTGGGTTTCCCCCGATTGGGGGCTCCGGTGGATCTGGGCCTACTGGTTTCGTTGGGGGAGATGTTAGGGCCACGTATTTTGGTAGGACTGGTCGGCCTCTCTCCTTCGCCCAGGTCGCTCGGGCAATCGAAGGGTTGCTATTGTAGAACGTCTCCACCACGTCCCAGATGTCAATGGTGACTGTATTGAGCAGACGAGGAACGACATTGCTGAGGCGGAAAAGGATTGGGAAGCAACTCTTGTTGGAGCTCTCATGGGGCCTCTCATTCCGACCGGAGCA
Organism: Persicaria maculosa; assembly: GCA_963922045.1. Taxonomy (NCBI): domain Eukaryota; kingdom Viridiplantae; phylum Streptophyta; class Magnoliopsida; order Caryophyllales; family Polygonaceae; genus Persicaria; species Persicaria maculosa. The sequence continues at coordinate 53,523,676 of OY998251.1, read as the reverse complement.
TTGCAAAATTTCATTCGAAACCAGTGGCAGGTAAAAGCACCTAAGCTGTTCATGAAACGATCAAGGATTATTATCCTTCGATTTGAATGTGAAGCTGATCTGAGATGGGTTCTCGAGCATGGACCCTGGACCATCAGCACATCTCCGCTGTTATTGAAACCATGGGTTGTGGGTGCGACCATGAATTGGGATTTCTTCCAAATGGTTCCTGTCTGGGCTCGGGTGGTGGATATACCCCTGATTTTCTGCTCCAATGCTATGCTCATTCGGATTGGTAGCGGCATAGGCAGGCCCCTATGCATTGATGAGTTCACTTTGAGCCAAGAGATGTTGTCCTTCGCTCGTATGCTGATGGAAATCAATGTAGAACAAGCTAGAAGGAAACAGGTTGTGTTACGGAATGAGCAGGGTGTCGAATGTAAGATGAAAGTTATCTTCGAATGGCTATCGTGGAGCTGTGGAAGATGTTGTTGCTTTGAGCATCTTGACACCTCGTGCCCGTACTCACATTTTGATGAAATGCTCACTACTACTACTGGTGTCAGGAGGGGTGAAGATGGTGAGAAAGAACGGACCAACAAAGTGTCTATCGACGGAAATTTGGACAATAGTGACGATGCAGGACAGGATGAAGCTGGAAACGAGGCTAGGGATGTAGATACAGTCGCCACTGATGTTGTTTTTGGGCAGTCAGCGACTGCTGGTGCTGTTGGGGGTTCGAGTAGGTCGACTTCTGCTTGCTCTGATTCCCAACCTGTTGCCGCTGCTGCTAGTTCTGTTGGAGTCCAGACTGAGGTGGAGGAGACACTACGAGAGTGAGTCATGGGGTGGGTAGTGGGGATGTAGTGACTTCGGACGGGAGTACAATTTCGGATGGTGTTGTTACATCCCCGACGATGGCTCAAAATGCCTTGTTAACTGAGACGCTGGTTGCATACATCGCGTCTTCCCATGATAAGTCTCTCGCTTGTGCTCGATTGGTCCCATCCTCCTGGGTTGCGGAGACGGGGTTATACGCGAACTTGGATGGTGAGCTCGAGATTAATGAGTGCAAGACCCCCGGACGACCTTATGAGGTGGAAGATCAGAAATGGCATATAGAAGGGTGCGTATCTCCTTAGGGGCACTAAGTCCCACATTGTCGGGGACCTCAAATTGTCCCTTACAATGGATGAGCTTTACAATGTGATAACTCCACTCTCTCGATGAAAATCGAAATAAGTTTCAAACGCTTTGACAGTCTGTTTTCTGTCAAAGGTCTTGAAGCTTTAGCAGTGTTGATGAAACACAAAACCTGTTCTATATGATATTTTGTTCGAATATTATTATATGCTTCCAAATATTATTATATATATATATTCACTAACCTTTCAGGAAGCTTTTTGAATTTTATATCCTTCCTTAAGCGTTTGAACCTGAAGAATCAAAATCGTGATCATGGCTTCCGAAGTTTCCAAAGATAGAAGATTGTGAAGAATCTCTCTTAGGCCATGATCTGCTATAGCCGTTGGTGAAGATCCTTAGGCGCCGATTTGGTTCAATATAAAGAAAAGGAAGAAGAAGAAGAATGTGACATTCGCTGAACACAAGCATTCATACACTCAAGCCTTCAAAGAGAAATCTGTCTTCTTCGTGTGCTCTCTGCTAGTCCTTAAAAGTCTTGAGAGTATCTGCGAAAAACCGGCATACTCTATTCAACCCCCCTTCTAGAGTATCTTTACATTACTTTGTTTTACATTATCGAACCTTCAATTGGTATCAGAGCTTTACTCACTGCTTTTGATCTAACAATCTTGTGAGTTTTCGATCATGTCTGGTGAAGCAAGCGGAGGATTTGCACAGGGAAGGTCTATCAGCAGACCACCACTCTTTGTAGGAAACAACTTTGTCCACTGGAGATCATTGATGAAGATGTTCATTATAGATCAAGATCTAGAACTTTGGAACATTATAGAGAATGGTCTGAAGATTCTAGAGAAAGACGGACCAAATGGAACCAAAATCGCAAAGAAGGAGTCTGAATACATCCAAGCGGATCTTGAACTCGTCTCCAAAAACTACAGGGCTATCAACTTACTTTATTGTGGTCTTAGCACCGATGAGTTTAACCGTATTTCAACTTGTAGGTCAGCTAAAGAGATTTGGGACAAGCTGGTCGTCACCTATGAGGGAACCAGCCAAGTGAAGGACACCAAGATCAGTATCTTCCTTCGAAAGTATGAGCTTTTCAAAATGAAGTCTGATGAGTCTATCAAGGCCATGTTCACACGATTCACATAAATCACCTACAACCTTGACTCTCTTGGCCAGAGCTTTACGAACGTTGAGAAAGTAAGGAAGATATTGAGGTGCCTCCCAAAAGAAAAGTGGGGTCCTAAAGTAACAGCCATAGAGGAAGCCCAAGACCACGCCACTCTGCCCCTTGATGATCTGCTTGGGAAACTGATCAAGCATGAGATGATCCTTAATGAAGACGATGGAGAACTTCCAGCAAGCACTAAGAACTTGGCGCTCAAGTCAAAGAAGGATGAGCCCAAAGATGGATCTGATTCCGAAGATGAGGATGACGATGAGGATGACCCTTTTGCTCTTATCACAAGAGGCCTTGCTCGAATCCTCAAAATGAAGAAACAATTCAACAACAAGGATGGATCAGAGTCTTCTAAATTTCGAGGTAAGTCTCAATACAACAAATCTGATAAGAAGACTAAACCTTTGTCTTGTTTTGAATGTGGTGAAACAGATCATCTTGTAAAAGACTGCCCTCAAAAGACGAAGAGCCAGTCTAAGAAGGGTGATAGATGGAAAAAGAAAGCCATGGTGGCAACCTGGAGTGATTCTGACTCTAACTCCGATGATGAGAAGGCCAATGTTTGTCTTATGGCCTCAGGAGATGAATCCCACAATGAGAAGCTTGAGGTAACTGTAAGAGAACTTATGGCAAGTCCGAAAGAGGTATTATCAGAATTCCTTTCTAATATGATTGCCAATGAAGAGAAACTTATTGCCCAAACTAACACTCTTATTAAGAAAACTGTGGACCGGGAAAGAACTATTGAGGATCTGTCTATGAGGGTCAAAAGTCTGGAAGCTTCTTATTCAAGTCTTGACATTAGAGTCAAGACTCTTGACTCAGAGAAATCTGAACTCAAGCAAGATCTCTCGTCTCTGAGAAGTGAACATCATGACTTAGAAAATGAGAAGATCTCCCTGAATAATAAGATTCAAGACCAACAGACAGCCCTCATAAGTTTTACCAAATCCAAAGGCACTCTTGATAGGATGTTGGGTGAGGAACAAAGTTCTCTAAACAAAAGTGGTATTGGTTACAATCCAAGATTTTTAAAGAAGCAGCACATTACCACCTTTGTAAAGGCAAAAGGAAGCAGAACCTCTCCTATATGTCCCCACTGTGCTAGAAAGGGACATGTAAAAGAGACCTGCCCCTATAGAAGAAAGGATCCATATATCATTCGCAATACATTTCCTGTTCATTTGAGAAAAGAACGGATAACACAAGTTTGGGTCCCCAAATGCACTATTTTACCAAATATGGTTTATCCCAATAATGGATCCAAATTTGCTTATTGGTCTAGCCACAAAGGTTGATGTTTGTTTTGCAGGAGATCACCAAGGTGAAGGATAAAAAATGGATTATTGATAGTGGATGCTCGAGGCATATGAGTGGGAAGAGTTCTCTCTTTCATGATCTAAAGAAGCAATCCACAGGAACAATCACTCTTGGTGACAAAGGAAAGTGTGACATCGTTGGTATTGGTAGCGTTGGGAGTGATTCCAACCATAGTATTAAAAATTTCTATCTTGTGAATGGTTTAAAGTATAATTTGCTTAGTGTTTCTCAATTATGTGATAGTGGCAATAATGTCAGATTTAACAAGAAAAGATGTCTAGTGTGCAGAGAAGATAAAGGTAAAGTTATACTGACTGCATATCGTTACAACAATATATACGTTGTGAATGCTGATCAAGTGGCACAAGGAAGCTTAACCTGTCTAAAGGCTTTGACGGATGATCCAAAGCTCTGGCACAGGAGACTCGGTCATGTGAGTCCACATACACTACAGAAGCTTGTGTCCAAAGGGCTTGTAAGAGGGCTACCTGAGATGGACTTCAAAGGTATTGATATGTGCAATGCATGCACACGAGGTAAACAAACACGTAGCTCTTTCAAACCCAAAAAGGTTGTAAGTTCTTCTAGACCCCTTGAACTTTTACATATGGATTTATGTGGTCCTATGCAAGTCAAATCTCCCAATGGTAAAAAGTACATGCTTGTTGTTGTTGATGATTTTTCTAGATATACTTGGGTTGCATTTTTAAAAGAAAAATCAGAGGCCTTATTTGAGTTTTCAAAACTTTGTAAGGAGTTGCAAACTTTAAGAAACGAGCCCATAATGTCAATTCGAAGTGATCATGGTAGGGAGTTTGATCAACTTCAGTTTGATTTGTTTTGTGCTAAATATGGCATCACCAATAACTTTTCTGCTCCTAGGACACCTCAACAAAATGGGGTTGTGGAACGAAAGAACCGCACCCTAGAGGACATGGCCAGGACTATGCTTTTAGAAAATGCATTACCTAAAACCTATTGGGCTGAAGCTGTTAACACAACTAACTATATTTTGAATCATTGTCTTATTCGTTCCATCTTAAAGAAAACTCCTTATGAACTTTTCAAATGCCGCAAACCACTTATATCTCATTTTAAACCCTTTGGTTGTACTTGTTTTGTTCATAACAATGGAAAAGATAACCTTGGGAAATTTGATGCGCGTAGTGATGAAGGTATATTTCTTGGCTACTCCACAAGTAGCAAAGCTTATAGAATCTTCAATAAAAGGACCCAGTTAGTTGAAGAAAGTATACATGTTATATTTGATGAATGCAATATAGGTTCTTTGAGTGAAAGTGTTGCAGATATAGATCTTAACATCCATGCAGAGAATGAGGAAGGTGATGATGCTGCCACCAAGAACACAGAGAAAAGGAACATGCAGGAACAGATTCTCAACACTGAAGAATTGACCCAATGTGTTGAAGATTCGTCCAATGCCCTTGGTGTCCAATCCAACAGTGTTGAAACGTCAGAAACTGCTGTAACTGAACCTAACAGGACCACGGAGTCAGATGTACCACAAATCAATCATGCTAGTGTGACAAATCAAGGAGCTAAGACCAGCAAAAGAAAATTCAAATACTCCTCATCACACTCATTAAAGGATATCATTTCTGACCCTACATCTAGTGTTCAAACTCGTTCTAAACTTAAAGATCTTTGTGCTTTTCACGCGTTTGTTTCTCTTATAGAACCAAAGAAGGTAGATGAGGCCCTTCAAGAGCCAGACTGGATCATTGCTATGCAAAGTGAGCTAAACGAATTTGAAAGGAACAAAGTCTGGACCTTGAAGCCTAGGCCAAAGCATCAATCAGTCATTGGCACACGATGGGTATTTCGAAACAAGCTAGATGAGAATGGTAAGATCGCGAGGAACAAAGCAAGGCTTGTTGCTCAAGGCTACAATCAAGAGGAAAGTATTGACTACGAGGAGACTTTTTCTCCCATAGCCAGGCTTGAAGCCATTCGTATATTATTAGCATTTGCATCTTTCATGGGCATAAAGTTATTTCAAATGGATGTCAAGTGTGCTTTTCTTAATGGTTTCTTAGAGGAAGAAGTTTATGTGGCTCAACCCCCAGGTTTTGAAAGTACAGAATTTCCTAATCATGTTTATAAACTTGACAAAGCGCTTTATGGTTTGAAACAAGCCCCAAGAGCTTGGTATGAGCGCTTGTCAAAATATCTTTTAGAAAACGATTTTAAAAGAGGGTTGATTGACAAGACTCTTTTTATCAAGACCAAAGGAAAGGACATCTTGGTTATTCAAATATATGTTGATGATATATTGTTTGGTGCTACTAACACATCTTTGTGCAAGGAATTTTCTGACATTATGTGCAGTGAATTTGAGATGAGCTTGATGGGTGAACTCAACTTCTTCTTGGGATTACAAGTTCATCAATCCAAGAAAGGAATCTTTGTCAACCAAAGCAAGTACACTAAGGATCTCTTGAAGAAATTCAAGATGGATCAATCCAAAGCAGCCAAGACACCCATGAGCTCAACATTATCTCTAGATCAAGACAAGACTGGGAAGAGTGTCAATCAAAAGGAGTACCGAAGGATGATTGGATCTTTACTATATCTTACAGCTAATAGACCTGACATCATGTTTAGTGTTTGCATGTGTGCTAGGTTTCAAGCCGATCCTAAAGAATCTCACCTCGTAGCTGTGAAGAGGATCTTTCGATATCGCAATGACACTAAGGAGCTTGGCTTGTGGTACCCTAAGCAAAAAGATTTCACATTAATCGGGTATTCTGATGCAGATTTTGCAGGCTATAAGATGTATAGGAAGAGCACATCAGGATGTTGCCAATTCTTAGGAGCATCCTTGATCAGTTGCTTTATCCACTACCGAAGCCGAATACATAGCAGCTGAAGCTTGTTGCTTCCAAATCCTTTGGATAGCTCAACAAATGAGAGATCTTGGCATCAACCTCAGAAGTATTCCCATTAAGTGTGACAACACAAGTGCCATATCAATCACGAAGAATCCTGTTCAGCATTCAAGGACTAAACATATTGATCCTTTGGTAGAGGACATGTTCACCTTCATTAGACGTGAGATTAGGATGCTTAACAAGGATGCACTTTCGTAGGGGGAGCTTTCCCTTTACGAAAGATAAACTCTACTCAGTGTCAAGACCTTTGAGAATTATGTCAAGGTTTGTGAACTGAATGGAAGAGTACAGATATTGGATCATATATATTTGGTTAATATCTTTTTAGATATTTGATCAAGTATATTTTTAACGGATTTTAAAATTCTATATGCTACACATTTTATTCCCCTATCCGAGTACATGTTTTATTTTTGGAACAAAATATTTTCGGATATTTCCCTCCTATTTTAAATGGTTAAGAAAAGATTTGAATTTTGGATTGAAATATTTTTCAAATTGGCAATGTTATCATTACCCACATTGGAACTCTAAACCCGTCCAATCAACTCCATCATCTCACTCTACTTAAACTCCAAACTGTACCCGATTCTCTCACCACTTCATACTTATCCAAACCTTTCCAATTCTTCTTCTCCTTCAATTGGCAATGTTATCATTACCAATTGGCAATGTTATCATTACCAATTGGCAATGTTATCATTACCCACATTGGGGCTTTCTGCTATTCTGGAACGGGATGCCGCCAAGGAAGCCGAGGAAGAAGCGCTGAGAAAGAAAAAGGCCGAGGAAGAGGCCGAGCTGGCAAGGAAACTGGCCGAGGAGGAGGCCGAGAGAATTCGAAAAGAGGCTGAGAAGGAGGTTCCCACTGAGGAGGAACCAGAGGAAGAAGAAGAAGAAGAGGAAGACGAGACTGGCGATGATGAGGATGCTTAAGGAGACAACGAGGATGCTGAAGGGTCCGCTGAGGACTCGGGGTCTGAGGACGAGGAGGAAAAGGAGCCATAACCTGTTGCCTCTCCTTCTCCTTCTCCTCCTCCCTCGTCTCCAAAGAAGCGGAAAGCCCCACCAGCGGCCAAGCCTCCATCTCCCAAGCGTACCAGGAAGGGCACTCTCAGAAGTCTTGTGGCGCCTACCAAGAGGGCTGTTCCAACACTTGCTCGCAGAAAGAATGTTGATCCACCTGCCTACATCCAGGTAAACCAGTCCTTACCCTCTTCATGGTTTGAAGATGCTGAAATGGCTGGAAAGTGGGTAGATGAGTTTCGAACTCGTAAGATTTGCTGTTCTGATTTTTTAGATCTTGCGTTCTTTGAAGCTTTGAATTTACCATGCATATCTCTACTCAAACAATCCCTTGCCTGGACCCTTCTCAACCTTCAAGCTATCTACTATCCCCAACTTACCCGCCTGTTCTACATAAACCTAAAAGCCAAACACAATGCCGACGGTTGGTCTTTGGAATCCGTCGTCAAGGGAGTTAGAATCTCTTTCAACTCCATTGACTTTGCTGATTTCCTTGGCCTGCCTATACCTTGTCCACCCTCTCCCGAGAACCCTACAAAAGAACAATGCATAGCCCTTACCGGATCCAAATATCTCCTACCCGAAGCATCTAACAACACCTCAAAGTAGCTCACCCACTCATCCCTTACCCTAGAGGCAAAGATTATTTTTAACATCACTGTGCGTTGCCTCTTACCCCGTCTAAACTCCGGCTCTCTCCTTACCGACAATGCCATGGTCCTACTTTACCGAATCCTAAATGGCCTTGATCTTGATCTGGCCAATACCATTTTAGGATCCATGGCTCACACTAGAAAAGTCAGGAAAGGAACTCCCCTCCCCTTTGCCACCCTTTTGACCCAAATCTTCAAAGCTTATGGAATCGATTTCAAAAATGAAGAACAACAACGTCATATGGGTAAGTTGGACTCCAAGAGCCTTGAAAAGATAGGCATTACTCGGTCCCCTAGAGGGACTTGGAGTCTTGCCTCTCTTTCAAAAGCTCTTTCCACTTCCTCAGCCGTTGATGAACGCATGGACAACCTGGAGTTGGGCTTGGAGGAAATTCGCCTGGATATCAAGGAGCTGCACAAGGAGTTTGTGACGGAGATGAACGGGGTGTCCAAGCTGCTGCAAAGTCTAAGGTCGCTGCTCACTGATGATGCTCCGGACGATGAAGCTTAACCTTATCCTACCCTACCCTAACCCCAATATGAAACATTGCTGGTTTTTTGAAACTGTTTCAAAACTTTTGGTGACTGTTTTACCTCCTCCCTTTGTTGTAACACAAAAAGGGGGAGATGATCTGCTGTGGTTTAGACTTTAAAAACTTTTTTAACTGCTATGAAGGTCTTGGAAGACCTTGTTTTGTTTTTAGTTGGATGTCTTTCATGTTTTAAACTTATGATCCAACATTCGTCTAACCCATGCAGGTACTTAGTCCGACTTCACTTGTATTATATATGTTTGACTAAGTTGCAGGGATGCACAGGTTTTTTCTTTCATCAAGGGGGAGATTGATAACTCCACTCCATTGATGAAAATCTAAATAAGTTTCAAAGGCTTTGACAGTCTGTTTTTTGTCAAAGGTCTTGAAGCTTTCGCAGTGTTGATGAAACACAAAACCTGTTCTATATGATATTTTGTTCGAATATTATTATATGCTTCCAGATATTATTATATATATTCACTAACCTTTCAGGAAGCTTTTTGAATTTTATATCCTTCCTTAAGCGTTTAAACCTAAAGAATCAAAATCGTGATCATGGCTTCCGAAGTTTTCAAAGATAGAAGATTGTGAAGAATCTCTCTTAGGCCATGATCTGCTATAGCCGTTGGTGAAGATCCTTAGGCGCCGATTTGGTTCAATATAAAGAAAAGGAAGAAGAAGAAGAATGTGACATTCGCTGAACACAAGCATTCATACACTCAAGCCTTCAAAGAGAAATCCGTCTTCTTCGTGTGCTCTCTGCTAGTCCTTAAAAGTCTTGAGACTATCTGCGAAAAACCGGCATACTCTATTCAACCCCCCTTCTAGAGTATCTTCACATTACTTTGTTTTACATTATCGAACCTTCACAATGTTATGTCGGAAAGGATCCTAAGTGCGTTAAAACTGACGCTGCCCTATTCAATGAGAAGTTCGACATGGATGAGGGAGGGAATTCCTCTGAGGACGCCGAAACCTATCACCCTGGTTGAGTCCGGTTCTGGGTGATAGGATGGCTCGGGACCCTTACTGTCATTAATTTGCTGATGCCGGTTTTGGTTTCCTTGTTGTATGATGTTGTTCTGCTGCCTCTGTTTCCTGTCTGATGGAATATTTTTTGGAGGGCCAATGAATTATTTCAAAGGGGCCGATAGTTGGTACATGTAGGATTAGGATTAGATGGGTTAGGTAAAGAAGGGTAAAGTAGAAAGACCGGGTATAATTTTTTTGTGGGCCTATTATTTTTTGTGATGCGTTTCCTTTCTCCCCATAAGTGGACTCCAGGTGGGCCGGGTCCATGTTTTAATTGCAAATGACTCATTGGGTCATTTGCTATTAAAATATGGGTTTCGTGCCTTGTATTGGTGTTCCACTTTTGGTTTGGATTGAAGAATGGGTCAGGAATTAGGAGTTAGAAACTTGTGTGGAAAGCAAATTTATTTTATGGAAAGACCCTTGGTTTGGTCTTTTCTACTTTTGTATCCCTGGCTTTAACACCACATCTATATATTTTCTTGTTCAGGACGTGTCACCTAGTTGTCAACTAGCTAGCTATCGCATCCGCTATGAATAACACTAAACTATCTGTCATTACCCTTTAATTTCATATTTATGAATCTCAACTAGCTCATCAAGATATGTTTGCTACTATGTCGGATTAAGGCCCACAATAGTGGATTTAGTTATAATCACTTAGCATGTTGTTTACCTATCTTAGTGGCCAATTAAGACAAATAAACAACATAACATATAAAGAACAAGAGTAATGTATAACCAAATGTGCATAAACCAAATATAACTATATAATAATATTCAAATAACCCTCACATGCATGTCTGTAACCAATGCATAAAATATAAGCAAAAGTGTATAAAATGTTTAGCCGAGCATGACTTGCTGAAAATTGTGGAAAAGGGAAAAGAGATAAGTGGATAGTGAATTGTAATGTGAGGTGTAAGTGTGTGTTGAATGAGGCAGAGGAGAGATGTATTTATAGGCATAGGAGAGGGTCGGAGATCTTAAGGTAGAAGCAAACCCCAATGGGACAAATTCTCCCTCGGGAAAATCTTCCAAAATATGCGCCCGTGGGCGCCGACTGGGTATCGGTGGGCGCCGATCCTGTGTCTCCCACGGAAGTCCTCAGTGGGCGCTGGTTCCTAGCCGTGGGCACCGCCTCTGTAGTCTTCATATTTATTCTTATTTCCGTCTTGTCTTGTCTTGCTTGCTTCTTCTTTTATCTTCTTCTTCGACTCTTCCTTAAGCTTCCAAGGCTTCGTATTATAGCTTTCGTCTGATCCTTTAGCTTGATTTTCAGGAATCTGCATAGATAAGCATACAACACGTAGCTTCTGAACTTTACAACTTTTAAGACAATGAATGTACTTTATGCTACAACCCTAACTAAATGCAACCTAAATGACTTAAGAATGAATTATAATACCTATACAAATCATGCATTATCAAATCCCCCACACTTACCTTTTGCTAGTCCTCGAGCAAAATCGTTTCAAAACATAATCATTGTATCCCACAAACATAACTCTTCGTGAATTAGCCTTCCGTTTAAAAGCAACATCTCAAATAAGGGCAAACAATGATAAAGCACACTAACATCAGAATCTGGCCCATTGAATTAAGACGATCAACAGATGAGATTAAAAGTAACTTCTGATTATTCGATGATATTGGAAGATTATTCGGTGGGATGAAATTATTCGGTGGTATTGGGCGATTATTCGTTAGAATTAAAATTTACATTTTTTACACTCTTTTTACAGATGAATAGTTATGTGAAAGCAGTCAAATAATCATGAACAAATAGACGAATAATTTCTGAGTACATGATACACGATAAGGGATGTGTACACCGGAACTAACCTCTATGTATGTATGTGTGTGTGTGTGTGTGTGTGTGTGTGTGTGTGTGTGTGTGTGTGTGTGTGTGTGTGTGTGTGTGTGTGTGTGTGTGTGTGTGTATATATATATACATACATGAACAAATAGACGATAAGGGATGTGTACACCGGAACTAACCTCTATGCATGTATGTGGAGTGGTTCCCTTTTGCACACCCCTTAGGGTGTACCTTGTGCACGCATCCGAGCCGTTAATATATATGAGATGGATGACCACGATTAAAACAGATTTTTTAATTTTCTTTTAATGTGTTGTGGGGTCCACAGTTGAAAGATTTCCCCACCCCTTGATTGACGCGCGTGTACTTGTAACCCCAACCCCAATCCATGCTTTTTTTTTGTTCCCTTTTTTTCCTTTTTTTTAATTATATAAAATATTTTTGAAAAAAGAAATGTTTTTCTTTGTGAGAAATAAATGCTTTTTTAATTCCCACCTAATTTATTTCGTTTTAAAAATTTGACAATTCTACCGAATAATGTTTAACATACTACCGAATAATCTTTTGTTATCTTATTTCATCTATTTCATATAAAAAATTACCAATTCCATTGAATAATTTGTCATATGCTACCGAATAATGTTTTTTTTCCATATATTTCGTATAAAAAATTACCAATTCCATTGAATAATTTGTCATATGCTACCGAAAAATATTTTGTTTTGTTATTCATCAATTTCAGATAAAAGAAACTTCGAATCCCTAAACAATACGTACGATTTATAAGAATAATGTTTCATATTTTAACGAATAATGTTTGACATTTCACTGAATAATTGACGAATAAAATTATTATTCTAAAAAATGAAAATAATCAAACTCCATCACCACACACCACCGCCACCGCTCGGAAACACCATCACCACACACCACCGCCACCACACACCACCACCAATCTCCGTTCAAATAATCAAACTCCGATAGGTGCCCACCACTGCAGCACTGCTTCTTTGCAAATCTCTTACCCGATATCCCTCCCTCTTCGCCGCCATCTCCACCGCCCTCCGCCACCACCGACACCGCAACTCCAGACTCGAATCCGCCACCACTGACACCGACTCGACTCGCCATGAATAGGGAATCAAATTGAAGGAGAGGGAGAATGAACAAGGGAGTCGGAGCCAGCCTCGCCTCCATCGTCCTCCATCGCCACCACCGGCCAGATTTGCCACCATCGTACCTCCGTCGTCGACTCATCTCCCTCCTCCATTTGTCTCCGGCATAGATCCATCCTATTCTCCCTCTGGGAGATCAATTACGTCGGCTCGACTGGGTTCGGTTTGGCTCCACGGGTCGAGATTGATGAAGACGAAGACCATCTGGACTCGCCGCCGGCTACTGAGCGAGGTCGAAAGGATGAGGTCGGACCACCGTTCCGTCGTCCACTTCAAATCACCACCGCCGCTTTCGAAATCTATTCCTCCAGCGACCGTCGCCGCTCTCGTCGTTGCCGGAATCGCTGCCGCTCTTGCCCTTATCGCCCTAGCGCCGCCGCTTTGCCTTCATCGTTCTTCATGTACAAGAAAACGAGGGATTAGGTTTTTATTTCCCATCAAATCTCCCCCAATTCCCCTCTATCACACGCGCCCATGAATATATTCAACGAGAGTAGGTCCAGATTTGTGTGCTAATGCGAGGGCCCCACCTTTTTTTATATTAAAGAAAAAAAAAGCCTTTTAATCTCAGCCATCCACTTACCCCAAATTAATGACCCAAAAACGTGCACAAAGTACACCCTAAGGGTGTATATGTATATATATAGATACATATATATGTATATATGTATATACATATATATGTATATATATATACACATATATACATATATATGTATACACATATATACATATATATGTATATATATACACATATATACATATATATGTATATATATATATACACATATATACATATATATATATATATACACATATATACATATATATATATATACACATATATACATATATATATATATATGTATATATATACACATATATACATATATATATAGGGATTGACTCCGGTGAAAACCTCAAATTATGGTAAAAACCCGTGAGGACTACTTTATATCTCGTTTTTTTTGAAACCCGTGCTAAAAACCTTAATCACACGGTGACTTTACAACTCGGTTCAACCTAAAAACCGTGCTAAAAACTCCAGTTTTAAAATAACACATGACTTTATAGTTCGGTCAAACCGAAAAATCGTGCTAAAAAGCTAATGTTTTAAAATTATATAGTGACTTTATAGCTCGGTTTTATTCAAAATCGGGCTAAAATTTATGACTTTATAGATCGGTTCTATTCATAACCGGGCTATAGAGCAAGTGAACCGGACTAAAAAGCCGGTCCTCACGGGTTTCTACCGCAATTTTGGTTTTCACCGGAGCGCGACCCTATATATATATATATATATACACACACACATATACATATATATATACACACACACACACACACACACACACACACATATATGTATGTATGTATGTATGTATGTATGTATGTATGTATGTATGTATGTATGTATGTATGTATATATATATATATATATATATATATATATATATATATATATATATATATATATATATATATATATATATATATATATGTAGAGAAAGAAGTGAAGGGCGGAAGATCCTCACTCCGGCGATCCTTTCTCATCTCCGTTCTCCGCCTCATCCGATGAAGACGACGCTGAAGATCCTCACTCCGATTGATAATAGCCTGCATCTGATTTGTACGATTCGTCTCTCTCTCTCTCTCTCTCTCTCTCTCTCTCCCCATCTTGTTCGAGGTCGAGGTCGAAGTTGAAAGCTCTCAATCGGCTGGAATTTGTTGCTTCTAAGGTATCGTATGTGGTCGGAAGGTTGGGGATTTGGAACGTGGAATTTGTTGCTTCTCTATGTACTCTGTAAGTTCTTGCTGATTGAGGATTTGCCGGAGCGAACTTGTGAGATGGAATTGAACTCAGTTTATGCAATTAGGGCTGATTTTCGGTTTTGTGTTCTGTTGTAGTCTGTATGTGTTTCTGGTTGTTGACAGCTTGATCTGATTTTGATTGATGATGTTTCTAGTCCCGATCTTCTTTTAGCTCCGAATTCGTTTGATCGGAGTTGATTTTCTGTTATGTGCTTTGGGTTTTTTCCTAGTTTTGGAACTGCTTACGTTTCTGGATTTGGCTGTGTTTGCTTGTGTTTCAAGAACTGGTTGTGGTTCTAGACCTGGTGTTGATCTGTCTTCCTTCTGCCATTCTCTTCCTCATTTGCTTCCTTGTTCAAACTACTATCTCAGATTTAGGGATTTTGAATTTTGATTGCTTGAATTGTTTTTTCCATAATTGCATATAGGACAATGATACAGTAAATATGCACTTTTAAACCTTAATTATGCACTTTTTAACCTTATGTATGCACTTTAATTTGAAATTGTTATACGTAAAAAAATCGATTTCAAACTCACATCTATCAACCTAAATTATGCGAGAGGTGAACCCAAACTCTCAAAAGTAAAAAAAAAAAAACAAAATTAAAACATCGATTTCAAAAGCACATCTTTTGTCTTATTTATGCAAATTATGATCTTACGTTTGAACAATTATATTCTAAATCTGCACAATTGTATCTTACTTTTGCATAATTGTAGTTTAAATTTGCACAATTGTATCCTACTTTTGCACACTTGTATTCTAAATGTGCACATTACAATTTTATTTTTGCACTTTATGTTCTTATATTTGCACTTTAAAGTTGCACAAATGCACTTCACAGTTGCACAAATGCACTTTACAGTTGCACAAATGCACTTCACAGTAGCACAAATGCACTTCACAGTTGCACAAATGCACATTATAATTTTATTTTTGCAGCTTATACTATTCACGAAGAGAAACATAATAAGAGATACCACATAGATATCCTATACGGGGTTTGAACCCGCATCTTTGTGCGTAGGCACATTGCCCTCTCATTTTGAGCTATTAGGCTTTAGTGCAAAACTTCAAAAGGCTTAAGCGGGACAATGTGGAAAAGATAAACAAAGACTATTACATAGTTAGATCAAGTATCCCTGAATAACAAGCATCATTAAAAAGATGTTATAAAAAAAGCATGGAGGACCGATGTAAGGGATTGAACAGAGCAATTTGCACTTCACATAATCAAACGGCTAAACCAAAAGTATTTTGATTTGCTCACAAGTACAAAAAATATGCAACTCTAGTGATCTTAAGAAACTAAGATTAAGTAATCAATCAAACACAAGTAAATCAAGCAATTTCATATAAGTGATTGTACATATATCTAGTCCATCTTCCCCAAAGCAAAGAGCATCATGAAAAGAAAAGTCAAGAAGATACTCTAATCGTATTGAAGTATATCTAAGAACTAAACATGAAATTTAACCAAAAAGTCCATATCAAGCAAATACAATTCAAAGGCAACCGCAACTATAACACATTCAAACCCTTGACTAAAGTTTTATCTACTGAATTTCTTCACCAAATCAGCCTACCACACATTGATATTCTCTGGATAAAAAAGGAAGGATGTTCAATCCAATGAAATTATGATGCACTTAAAGTTGGAAGTACACATCACTGTGCTACAAAGATAAGAACTCCAACTGATCAAAAAAGATATAAGAACTCCCCCTAAAGCTCGAAGCCTGGAATCTATCACTGTGCTACAAAGATAAGGACTCCTTTTCAATTGGTTATTCAGAAAGAAGATATCAGGGATTTATATGAAATATGAGAACTCAAATAGAAGGTTCCTAGGAAAACTTGGCTTGCCTTGAAAGCACAGTACACTTCAAGAATAAGTGAAATTTCATTGACAAATGGTTGCTTGTTCTTCTTGAATTCCATGTCATCTGCAGATGAAAATCATAAATGAAAAAAAAGGATAAAAAATACGGAGACTTTTGGTACATCATAAGTTCATAACCATGCTTCCAGCAGCCAAAATGGAATAGGTCAAGCTCAAACAGCAATAAACTCTCCAGCTCAAAGGACAAAAATGGATCCGGTCTCTTTCTGCCTCAAGTTCTGGTTTGTGATCCCTAGAAAGGTTGTAAGCCTGTATAAGGTTCAATCAACTTAAACAAAATCAGAAATAAGCTTCCCCTTGATAAAGCAATCCATCGAAACTGTCTTACTGAATCTAACAATAGCCAACCCGCTTCGTCTAGTCAGCACTCAGACCTCCTCACTGTTTCTAAGTCTCACTTTCATCAATTCACAATGTTCCTGATAATGAAATCGGAAACTTCTGTCTTTTAAGGTTCCTCGATTATCAAATTTTTCGACGAATACATCACATTTTCGCCAATTTTATCGACATCACGAATGACCATTCCATATCTAATAACCACATCAATCCATTACTAGCAGTGATTGGCAACACAAACAACCAGCTTGGGAATTTTGGGGGAAATTCTGTAATTAAACTCCATCGATTGCAATCTCAATCTACAAAAAGTTCAAATCTTTCACACTTGACATACAAGCAAATGGAAGCCAAATCAGGAGCTGCGAAGTTTACCTGAGCTTGCATACCAGCGTGTCTTCTGACGCCAATGGAGTCGTACATGACAATCATGCTAAACCCTAAGCAGACAGGGAACAAGGAATCGGCCATGCCATGGCAAATCGCAACGGAGGTAGTCAAAACAAGTTGCAAACAATACACAATGAAAAGGGATAAAAGAGGCAATGGAGATGCTGACATGCTCGATTCACAGCGGAAAGTGGGCGGTGGGGGCTGAATTAGGGTTCGAAACCGACCTGTGCTACGGAGAACACCCGATCTCGGGGGTGTGCGCCTGAGCGAGGTGGTTTGAGCGGGTGGGGGCTGGTGGCCGGAGGTGGCTCGTGGGTGGTGTGGGAGGCCGAGAAAGTGGTGGATGGCGAAAGCAACACAATTAGGGGAAAGGGACGAGAAATAGGGATCGAAATAGGCTATTCATCAATTACGGTTCTTGATGTAGCTACAATCCATCGGCGTTCTCCATCGATGGACTCATTAGGGATTCAGATTCGAATTCGGAAGATAATGGGTGCGGGTTACGTTAAATGGAAATTTTACACCTTAAGCAAATTTTACACCCTAAGGTAATTTTACATTTGAACCATTCCCTACATATATTTAAGAATAATTTAAAATTTTATAAGGTATGTATCTTGTTCCTTAGATATAACTAGTATTCTACATCCGTTTAGAAATATAAGTCCATGAACTTTTGACACGTTTTTTAAGGAGTTAAAAACTATATAAAATAATATATTTTTATTAATTTTTTTACATAATTATATACTTATTAGTAATATATAAGGCTATGTATAAAAAGTAATAAAAAATATTATTTTATATAGTTTTTAACTTTTTCCAAAATGTGTCAAAAAGTCAATGGACATATATTTTCAAACAGAGGGAGTATTATTTAGGAATATCAAGAACATAAATGATGCATAATGTACAAATATTTTGTGTCACAATATGTAATAACAATAAATATATCCAGTACATGAAGTACAATATCTATTTTGACAATTATTAGAGCTTGCACATTGTTGTACACTTTCCATGTAATAAGCCATTAAAAAAAAGGAAAATGGGAAGTACATGTGAAATGTGAGCTTGCAGTAGTCCACATGCAAACCGAGTTTTTCACTTGTTTCAATAAATTTCACAATTCTCAAATCCAGTTAAATATTGACATGTGGAGTTTGCCACCCATCCACTTGCTCACGTAGTCACGGGTATATTTGCAGGGAATTTATTTCCCATTGTAAATCAACTTGCATGTGTTAATAAAGTTTTTTTAAATCAATTTTCTTAAGTTAAAATCAATCAAAACGAATTATAAAAAATATATTTGAATAGACATTAAATTTATCTACCCATAAACATCCATTTTGCATATGTTTGATAAAAAAAAATTTCGATTACAGTAATATGCTTTATTAATTATAATCTAAGTTTGATTAATTTTAATGACAAATTTTTCTATAAATAGATGCACCTCCCAACTTCATAACTTATCCCAACACATCCAGTTTCCTCTCTTTTTAAGCTCAAATTCCGCCCTGACACTTGAAATGGATCCGAATCAAAATGCACAAAACTTTCCCCCAAACTTCTATTATATGTTATCTCTATGCACCCAACAACAACCCAATACAAACTCAAACCATCATAGCCTGAATTCACCCCCTCCTGATCAAGCTCATTCCTACTATCCCAACATGATGAATCCCATGCAGTATTATCCCACTCCAAATGTCCTTCCCGTTTCAAATTCATTTGAATCTCCACTATTACGGGGAACACGAGATAGCTTCCCAGTTTATATCACCCAAGACGATGTCCAAGATGAAGAGGTGGATGAATAGCCTGCTTTGGGACGTACGAAGAGAAGGCAATGGAGTGAGAAGGAAGTTGAGTTGCTCCTTAGTGCATGGTTGAACACCAGTAAAGACGTTGTTAAGGGAAACAACCAGTCGGCATCCCGGTTTTGGTCAAGACTAGCAACATACTACGACAGTAGAAGGGGAGGGATGGCTCCACTGTAGAGCACGCTTTGGCCGAGTTAGCCATGATGCTAGCAAATTCGCTGGTTGTTTCAGCCAGGCATCAAGGGCAAGGGCAAGTGGGCAATCAGCCGATGATGTAATGAAAAATGCCAGAATCATATATAACACAGACCACGAGAGGGACGCATCATTCAAGAATGAACACGCATGGCGTATTCTAAAGAATGAGCAAAAGTGGCAAATTTGAGAGCAACACCGTGAAGAAGGTGCCTCAAAGAGAACAAAGGTTACTGCATCAGGGTTCATACACGTCGGGATCCAATTCCCCCCACTCCAGGATCTAACCCCTCAACCCCTTTGAGTGAGGGTGGGACTGATGGTTCATGTAGTCATCCGCCCGGTGTGAAAGCTACCAAGCGAGCACTAAAGAGACCAACTGGTGCCACTAGTGAATCGACCGACGATGTGGAGTTGCAATGTAACTTAATGTTTGGTGAATTTCTAACCATCAAGAAAGAAGAGATGGAGCTACAGAGGGAAGCTCATAAGGCCAGGGAAAGACGAGAGGAAGCAAGGGAGAGAAGAGAAACAGAGAGGCACGAAAGGAGGGAAAGAAGGAAGCTGAGATGAAGGCGGAAAGGGACAGAAAATACAATATGCTTAAACACTTAATGTCAAAAATTGGTTCACTGTCAACACAGGAGGAGTGGCTGAAAGAGTCTTTGTGGAAAGAGTTTTCACCGGGTTTAACTGGGTGGCTTACAAGGCAACATGGAGCTAGTCACGGGGTTGTTGAAGTTTAAATTTCGTACCTTGTTGTTGTTATTTAAATTTATAGTCTTTGTTGTTGTTTAAATTTCGTACTTTGGTTTTGTTTCACTAGCTAAATTTCTTGTAATATTATCAATATGTCATGTTCACATTCCCCGAGCTCTGTAATGAAATATCATTGACCCTTATCTTTTCTGTTTGCATTTACTTTACACACTATCCGAGATATAATTTGAAAACTCAAAGGTGTCATTGAAAGATGCTTTGATGCCACTTAAAGATGCTCAGAAGATTTGTAATATGCTTTGATGCTTTTTGAAGATACTTTGATGCCTTTTGAAGATGCTTTGATGCCTTTTGAAGATGTTGTTGTCTTCTATATAAACCAAAGGCAATGTCCAAGTAAATATACCCCCTCCCATACATCCATCTTGATCTCTTCTAGTTACCCATTTTCCAACGATGTCCAAGAAGCCAATGTCATTTATTCGTTTCTCTTCATCTTCCAGCTATTCATCTAGCTCTTCATCTCCAGAAGGTTTTTCTACCCCCACTGATCATGCTCTTGAAAATTTCATGGTTGAACTTCTAGCTAAAACAAACCCACCGTCCAATTCTAGTTCTAGTCGATGACCACGTCGAGGTAACATTGACAGAGATCGTGAAGGAGGACATGCTCGGCTAGTCCAAGACTACTTTTTTGTGAATGCACTAACTGGTGCATATCCATACTTTCAGCAACATCGAGATGTCGTAGGCCAGCTAGGCCTCTGTCCGTTGCAAAAATGCACTTCTGCCATGCGCATGCTTGCATATGGAGTTGCGGCTGATATGATCGATGACTACGTCCGTATTGGTGCAACAACAGCACGATTGTGCTTGTTAGGCTTCGTTGATGGGATATCATCTCTCTATTTGGAGATGAGTACCTAAAACATCCTAACAATGTTGACATGCAACGCCTACTCCATGTGGGGGAGCAACGCAGTTGGCTTGGAATGATTGGGAGTATCGATTGCATGCACTGGACTTGGAAAAATTGTCCAATGGCAGGGAAGGGTCAATATGCCCGCGGTGATAAGCCCCCAACCGTTGTTCTAGAAGCAGTGGCGTCGTATGATCTATGGATTTGGCACGCATTTTTTGGAACTCTATGTACGTGTAATGATATAAATGTTCTTGATAGATCACCTGTATTTCTTGAAGTGTTGCACGGAAGAGCTCCAAAGGCAAATTTTGTAGTAAATGGACATGAATATGTCATGACGTATTACCTGGCGGATGGAATTTATCCTCAATGGCGAGCATTCATCCTATTGATTCAACATCCATTTGGCGCAAAGGACACGTTGTTTTCCCAAGTCCAAGAGTCGACTCGTAAAGATGTGGAGCGTGCATTTGGTGTACTACAACAACGATTTGCTATTATTCGTCAACCGGCACTGGTTTGGGACTTGAATTTTCTCGGAAAAATAATGGCAGCTTGTATAATATTGCATAATATGATTGTGGAAGACGCTCGTGATAGCCACCAGCTACACATTCACACTACTGATTTCGATCAGGAAGAGCCTGAGCCACCCACTTTAAGAATACCTACCGATCGATATGACTGCATTCTTGTCAAATAGGGCCCAAGTTCGAGATTCGGCTTCGCATCATCGATTGAAATCCGACTTAATTGAGCATATATGGCAGAAATTTGGACCTTCAAGACATGATACTTGATTCCATGTGTTAGCGTGATTCTTTTCGTTGAAGTTTCGTGTCTTCTTTGATCATGTATTTGAATTATTGCAATTTAATATGCATTTGGGTTTTTTTACAATCTTATTTTATTAATTTCAATAAAATTTATTATTTAAATTATATTAAAATAATAATAATATTCTTATATTGTAAAATAATTTTATACGATGAAATTAAATAAATAGATGTAATATGTCGGATAATAACGTAAGTATTAAATGATGAAAAATCGAGGTAGGACTCATAAGTGAAGTGCAGGGATGTGAGTGAAATTGAAAAAAACAGTAAAGAGTGTAATTGTACTGACGTGATAGAAAAAAAATGGGTTAAGTATAGAGGTAAGTGTACAGGTGTGTGTAGAGCTGGCAATACCCGACCCGACCCGAGAAAACCGACCCGAACCCGTCCGACACCTGAATAATTGAAAGAAAGTTTGGATCCAAGACCGACCGACCCGATTTGAGTTAAGCTCGAACCCGAAAGCAGCCCGAACCCAGTAAGAACCCGAAGCCTATTATATCCGAATGGACCGACCCGAAATCAACCCGAAACCCGAAATTGCCCGACCCGAGCATATCTGAAACCCGAAATTACCCGAACCCGATTATACCTGACACTCGAAATAACCCAAACCCGATTATATCCGAATCCAACAAAAATCTTAACATTTCCCCTAAAATACTCAAAACAACCTAAGTATTTGATTACTTAATAATGGATGATAATATTATCATGCATATAGTATAAATTGTATAATTAAATATAATTTTGTACTCCTTTCATTAAAAAGAGTAACTTTTTAACATTTTTTAAGACGCTCAAACTATATAAATATCAATTTTTTGTTATTTTTATAATTTGTTATAGTTATGAGTAATAATTATGAAATTAATATTAAAAATATAATATTTTATATGATTTTGACTTTTTTAAAATATATTCTAAAAAGTGAGAAGATTTATATTTTTTTTAACGCATGTAGTATTGATTAAGAATTGATAAACATTAGCTTAATCTATATAGAAGGATAACTATCTCATAGGTAAAAAAAAAAAATTGATTTGTTTTATCCAATATGATTCTTGCGGGTTCGATTTGATTGAACTCAATTCGAACAAAACCGTTCTGACCAAAATCCGATTCACCCGAACCCGCTTAGACCAAAACCCGATTCACTCGAACCCGTTTAGACTGACACCCGATTCACCCAAACTCGTTTAGACCGAAACCCGATTCGCCCGAACCGAATAGGACCCGGAATTCCGGAAACTCAATTGTAGCCGATAAACTAATGCCCCCGAATAAACCCAACCCGAACCCAATTAAACTCGAATTGTCATCACACCCGATATCAACCCAAGTTCGATATGACCCAAAACAAATAACCCGACCCGAACCCGGTCCGACTCGTCCGATTGCCACCTCTAGGTGTGTGCATGGTCTTACAATCTTTAGAATTATATATTCATGAACTGAAATTCGAATATTTTTCCAATCAAAACATTGAAAAAAAATGTAAGCCTTCGGTAGTCCACAAGTTCACGTGATAGAGTAGACGTCGTTGGAAATTAAAGGCCACACATAAATTGGTGCATATATAAACCATGCCAATTTTTATTTTTTAATATTTATCTAAGGTGACCATTTATTGAGATTTTTCTAAGCTTTATATTTATTCAAAATTTTCTAAAGTTTACTCTTTTCAATGCCAATTTATTGAAGTTTTATATATATGACTGTATATGCTATAGATATCCCTCAAATGTATGTGTACGAGTGTATCCACCTTTAGTGAGCATTTTATCCAAAATCTATAAGTTGAACTTGAAAATCACTTTACGAAAGCTTGTAAATAAATAAAATAGGAAATGTGATAATCATGTAAATATGGTTTTAGGTTTAAGGAAGTTGAGAAGTTGACTCCACATTAACTATACTCCGTATATAATTAACTCTAGCGGCTGCGGGGGGGGGAGAGTCAAATAAAGTTTTCAAAGTTGATGTATTGAAAATTACCGGAATTTATTTCCACATCATCTTTACGAAAATCACACATGTCTCAAAGCCCCTTGCAATTGCAAGCAATGTCACCATCGCAAGTCTGCGACCCCACTTGCTGACTAAGTGTGTGTTTGGTCATGGGTATTTGTAATTAGTTGTAGATGTGTGGGTATATGTATGGGTATATATGTATTTATTGGTAGAGGTTCGAGCAGTGGATAAGAGAGATTTATTTTAGTTTAAAATACAGTGACAAATCTTATTAAGGGTTTGATATTTTAACATGAAAATGACTAATTTGGGCATAAAAAATTAACAAAGTTAACTAACACTCAGCATGTGCTGGCACATAAGAATTGCTTTTCCAATTCAAAGCAATCGGGGTTTTGATCATCATTGGATTCATTGCCCATCATCGCTCCAATACCGGGCCATTCGGTGCTTGAGTTCAATGACGGAGGGAGGCGACAACCGGGGTTTTGATCTTTGCTTGAAGCTAGCATTGCTGGCCCCGGATAGCATCGACATGGCTAAAGCGCACTACATATTACCCAGCAACCACTCCCTCAAAGGCCTCAACATTCAAAATGGGTACTTGCAACCTATCTCGTTGTTCTTTGTTGCTATGGTGGCAACCAATCCAACCACCCCTCCCCTCTCCACAACCCTCAAATCTAATCCCAACAACAATAAATTCATAGGGTTGTTGCCACTGCCTCGTCAAAACAATGGGAGGCCACGCTGCCTTGGGATAGAGATGTCGATGCCGACGATGGAAGTCCTTATTGTTCTTGCATCAATTGCAGGTCTTCAATGGTTGATTTTTGTGTAAATAGAAGACGGTAGAGAGCAGCACATGGGGTAAAAAGGGGGGAAAACATTTAGGAATCTACAAAATCTTGCAATTTCAAGATCTCTCAAATAGGCATTTGACATCTCTTAAAAGACACATCTCCATCTCCATCACCTTTGGTAGCTATTATGGCAAACACTTAGTTAAGTAGATGAATATTGTTACTAATCTAAACAAATCTACCCACATCTACAAGCAAACAGGGCCTAAGATTGTCTTGTCCATTCTACATGGTTGGAATAGTTTGCAGCAACTCGATCACCAATTACATAGGTGTACGTAGAGCTGGTCAGAAGTGACTGGATCCGAGAAACCCGATCGACTCAACCGAACTGAAATCCGACCGAATCCGAAAATTTTATATTGTGCATAATCCGAATCTGAAACCAAGCCGATCGATATTGACCCGAAACCCAAAGTGAACCGAATACAGATAAACCTGACTCAACCCAGACTTGACCCAACTTCTAACCTAACCCGACTCCCAACCCGACCGATTCCCAACCCGAACCGAATATTCTTGAATAACTATTTTTTAATTAAAAGAGGTTGAAAGAACTCTGTATAATTACAATGTTACCATATTTACCCTCATCATTACAATTAATTAGTTACTTCCCCTTAAAAACTGTATTTTCCGCATTAAAATACTTTACTTGAAAAATACTTTTTGAAATAATCAAATAACATGAATTACAAATTCAATTTAATAAAATTGATTACTCGAAAGTTCCGAACGAATATGATTCAACAATTTCAACCCAAACTGTAAAACTTAAAGATTGAGATAGGCAAATATGTGGAAGCTTATGAAATCGAGCAAGAAAAATCACAAATCAGATCGAACATGCAAGCCAAAGAACGAACACCAGAGATTTTACGTGGTTCGGCTATGCCTACATCCACGGGGCCTCAAGAGTTGGTCAAATCCACTAGAAAGAGTTCGTACAAGGACAAATCAAGTAAAGAGATACAAGAGACTCCTAGATCTAAACATGCATGAGGTCAAAAGGCAAGAGAGAAGATAATTGATGTGTTCCAGCCCCCGTAGGATACGACTCCGACGTCGCGTTAATAAAACATTTATTATTAGAATAACATGCATATTTCTATTTTAAGTATTACTCCCTCCGTTCCAAAATACATGGGTTTTTAGTTTTCGGCACGCTTTTTAAGGAGCGAAAAACTATATGAAATATTATTTTTTTAATTAAATTTTTTATATCATTTGATACTTATTTAAGTATCAAATGATATAAAAAATTTAATTAAAAAAATAATATTTCATATAGTTTTTCGCTCCTTAAAAAGCGTGCCGAAAACTAAAAACCCATGTATTTTGGAACGGATGTAGTATTTATTAATAAGAGGTGTGGACTTACTTTACATAGTAAATCCAACCCGTTAGATAATTAGACCCATTAGTTAAGTAGGGTTATTAGTATTTTCCTATAAATACTCTATTAGGTTAATTGTCATCTTTACGTCAAATTCAGAGGATTGCAGAGCGTTGAGTTGAGACTCCCCCTTTCCTCCCTGACGTCAAACCCTATCTTTCAATTTGCTATCGATTACGGCTGAATTCAATTGGATCTTCAGTCAAAGGTTCTCGCTGGAATATATTGATTGAAGATCGGAATCTCATCCTTGTTTGGAAGAGATTCATCTTGCTCCGATCACCGTCACCGCTCCGCCTCCGCCCTCGTTATTACACCACTGCTGCTCACCATCACCGATCGAGACTCACTGCGCGCGCTTGAGTAGAATAAATCTACTTTGGCTATATTTCGATCTGCAACGTCAACATCTTAATTAATTAGCTTTGCTAATTTTGCCGATCGCAATTCACTTCCATCGCTGCCTATTAGGATTCAAAGTCAACCGAGGTAGTGGAATTATTTGTTGGAATCGACTATTGCGATTTCAACGTGAGTCTTCAACCGATTTGAGTCCTATTCACGATACGAGGGTCGATTGATTTACCTTGACACCGGACGATCGGGAGTTGTACTCGTTCAACCCAGTCGAATACGTATCAACTGGCATCAGAGCCTAGCCGGTTTGTAAGTCCTTCGATCTCCTTTTTTTTTCTTCTCTTCCGGACATTTTAATGCAATGGAGAAGCGTTATCGTTATGATCATACTCTCAGCGAATGAAATCATATTTTTATGATCCTAAATATGGGTTAGAGTTTACTACTTTTAATGGAATTGTCGATCCGGATGAATATCTGGATTGGGAGACGAACACCGAGTATGTGCTTGATTATTATGGACTTTTAGAGACTGGGAAAGTAGAGTGGGCATTATCCCTCTTCCACAGGCATGCCGTGTACTGGTGGAATCGATTGGATGATGCCAGAGCTTCTGCTGGTCTTGCTCCGATAACCAAATGGAGGTATTTGAAATCACTTATAATGAGAAAAAAATATTATGCTATTTCTCCTGACTTTTGTTTTATGAGAAAGAAAGTAGCACCTCTGGCACCATCACATACAGCGGAAGTAGTTAAGCTTGTGACAGAGGTTGATGTTGCAAAAGTTTGCGAGCCTGGAGAAAAGCTTGTTCCCGAATTCGTTACCTAGGAGACTCAGTTGACCCAAGAGCAGAGTGAGATCCAGGCCCTACGACAACTTGTCACTGAATTGCAATCCAAATTGGATGCCTCTCATACACTTCCAGACTCCCTGGGGAAGGCCTCCGAATTTGTGCTGCAACCAAACGGTGGTAATGTTCCAGACGCACACTGATTCTGTTGATGAGGAGAAGGTACTTGATAACATATCTGAAGAGTTAGCGATTGTACCTCTTGGGCATGGTCATAAAGTTCCGATGGCTGAGGTTTGGGTGAATGTTGGCTCTATGTTTATTGAAGAAAAGGGTGTTGTTTTTGAGGTTGCTAGCCCTCGAATTCTCCTGGCACCTATTCCAGCCGTTTCTCTGCCGTGTTGCATTATGGATGATGCGCCTTCCTCATTAGTCATCGCCGATTTGGTGCAAGGAAAAGTGGAGGAGAATGATATCCTCCTCAAGTTTGACAAGAAGGCGCCACCGTGGATCCCACCATTGAAGATGCGATGGTATGTCTCGCCCCGTGTCACATTTCCATTTTATGACAACTCTCTATCACTGGACGAAGAAGCGGGGACGCTTCCCTCTCAAGGGGAGGAGAATGATGTGTTCCAGCCCCCATAGGATACGACTCCGACGTCGCGTTAATAAAGCATTTATTATTAGAAAAACATATTTCTATTTTAAGTATTATTTATTAATAAGAGGTGTGGACTTACTTTACATAGTAAATCCAACCCGTTAGATAATTACAAATTAGATCGAACATGCAAGCCAAAGATTGAACACCAGAGATTTTACGTGGTTCGGCTATGCCTATATCAACGGGGCCTCAAGAGTTGGCCAAATCTACTAGAAAGAGTTCGTACATGGACAAGTCAAGTAAAGAGATACAAGAGACTTCTAGATCTAAACATGCATGAGATCAAAAAGCAAGAGAGAAGAGAATCCCCCTGTGTGGGAACCAGAAGATCGAAGAAGTCTTCGATCCCAAAACCCTAGATTGTCTGGAAGGAGAGCTGCCACCCAGAGCTTCGAGTGTCGGATCTTAGAGAACCAACAGGGACACCGTCGGCCACCAACCTTCGCTTCCTTGCTCGGAAAACCTTAGGCAAGGGGATGGAACTCCAAACCCTAGAAGAGATAGCGTTTGGAAGATGAAGTTAAAGGAAGGGAGGGGGAGAGAGAGAGAGAGAGAGAGAGAGAGAGAGAGAGAGAGAGAGAGAGAGAGTACTAGATAGTACAGTGTCGGATAAGCTCCACAAGAGCTTATACAGCTAGGTCAACCCAGAGAGCTCCAACAGAGTGAAAAACTATGTGTTCCACCAAGTAAAGAGCTAAGAAAAGAATCCGAGCTCAGCTCTGGGCTCCTCTAGCTCTATCCGGCATCTTGGGCCTTTTCCTCTGTATGGCCTTAACCCCAATACGAGGATAATGTCTCTCTACATAATTTATACATATTAAGCATATAATATGGTATATAATCTATGTATTATCACACCATATATCTTATGAACTTGTTAAAGGATCAAGCTCACATAGGTCAATGCAACTCAGTCAAGCATAAGACAATATATGAATCCATACATGATATATACTTATTATATGCAATATGCATGATCATCATATACACATACATGTTACAAGCATAGACACAATATTACAAGTAACAAACAAGCATAAAAGACATAGGAAAGTATCACAAAACATTACAAATGCCCCTGTACTTTTCTAAGTCTTGCATTGGGCAGACTCTAACTTTCATAGCAAGTAGATTTTTCTGTCAGGTCCATCCTCAGCCCATGCTCATAGTACAGATCAGGTGAGCTCATCCAAATGGAGGAAATTCCTGCAGTACAAAAACTTATCTTGAGGAACAATTTTAGTAACAAGATCTGCAGAATTAATCTACCATCAATCTTTTTCACATGAATCACAATATCTTCAACTTTTCCTTTTATAAAATGATATCTCACATCAACATACTTTGTTCTTTCATGATACATGGGGTCACGACATAGATAAAGAGCACTCTGACTATCTATATGCAATTCGGAAGTATAGTGCTTCTTTTTAATCTCTTTCAGAATACCCTGCAGTCAGATTGCCTCTTTACAGGCTTCTGTAGCTGCAATGTATTCTGCCTCAGTGGAGGATAATGCAACTATAGGCCGTTGTTGAGACTTCCAGGAAATACAATTACCAGCCCATGTATAAACATAAGAAGTAATTGATTTCCTATTGTCCTTGTTACTGGCATAGTCAGCATCGACAAAACAATGTAAATCATAAGAGGAAGAATGTTCAGCATATAACAGAGACAAGTTCACAGATCCAAGAAGATATTTCATAGACAACCAATGCTTCTCAGCAGGCTCAGACATGAACCTGCTGAGTGTGCTAATTGCATATGCCAAATCACGTCTATTACAAATCATAGAGTAAATAACAGACCCTATAGTAGCATCATATTCATATGGAATAGACTTCATCCTTTTAGACTCAACATTAGATATTTTCTTTTTAAGCTTAGTCAAGTCAAGGTGAGGACCTAAAGGAATGTTATTCACTGTCACCAGTCACATGAAATCTATCAAGCACTTTCTGAACATAGTCACATTGATGCAACCAAAGCTTCTTATGCTTTCTATCCCTAACAACTGGCATGCCCATAATTTTCTTAGCAATGCCTAAGTCCTTCATATCGAAGTGTTTTTGCAAGTTCTTCTTAATTTCATGAATGCAATCAACTGACTTAGAAATAAGCAGGATATCATCAACATACAGAAGAACATATAACACCGGACCAACATGTTTTAGATCTTTAAAGTACAAACATGTATCAAACTTACTTCTATTAAAACCCAAGATAAACCTCATACATCTATCAAACTTGATATTCCACTGTCATGGAGATTGTTTCAAGCCATATATAAATTTATTAAGAAAGCAGGCATAGTCAGGATGCACATAATCAATGAAGCCTTTAAGTTGTCTCATATAGATTGTTTCATCCAAGTCACCATGAAGAAAAGCAGTTTTAACATCCATTTGTTCAAGCTCAAAGTGATAGACAACAGTCATAGCAAGCAGCAATCTAAGAATCTTACATTTAACAACAGGAGCAAAGATCTCATTGTAATTCTCTCATTCCCTCTAGATAAAACACTTAGCAACCAACATAGCTTTGTATCTAAGGGGTCTGACTTAGTTATTCCCTCTTTAAGCTTAAAGATCCATTTACAATTAATCAATCTAGCATCAGCAGGTTTGGGAACTAAAGTCAAGGTTTATTCACTCCCATAGATTCTATTTCTTCATCCATAGCATGCTTCCAGAAGTTAAAATGAGCACATCTAACAGCTTGTTCATAAGTTTCCGGAGTATAACTTTGCACCACATAAGAAACAAGACAAGTAAACTCAACAATGTTGGTAATGAATCTTTTCTTAGGAATGACTGTCCTAGGACTCCTATCCATATTCAACTGCCAATCAGTTAAATCATGCCTTTGATCATCTGAAGAACTAGAATTTCCAGAACCAGAAGCAGACACAGATTGAACAATAACATCCTCATTCACAGAAATAAGAGAAACATAAGAGGAAGGTAACACAGATTCATTACTTGCTTCCCCACCCAATTGGTGAAGTTACACAATCACAGAAGCAGGAAGGGCGTGAGTAGAAATAGAGAGAGGAGGGGAGGTAGATACAGAAAAACCACTCTCAAAATCATCATCAGAATCAGAGTATATGTCCTTATGATCATAGAACTGATCTCCATTGTGTACCTGCAAGTCAGTGTCATGCATCACAGAGGCAAGAGCTTTTTTTAAATGAAATTCATGCTAATTGAATAGAACATTCCTACTCACAATAGTCTTATAAACACCAGGTTGGACAATCAACAACTTATAACCTTTGACCCCTTCTGGATACCCTAATAGGACACACTTATGGGACCTGGGTTCCAGTTTACCTTGATTGACATATGAGAAAACAGTGCAGCCAAAAGGTTTTATATGATCAAGATTAGGTTTTCTTTTTGTTCACAACTCATATGACGTCTTAAAAGAAATCACATAGGAAGGAGTTTTGTTAATCAAATATGCAGCAATAATCATAGCTTCACCCCACAAACAATGCTTCAAACCAGAAGAGATTAACATGCATCTAGCTTTTTCAAGAAGGGTCATGTTCAACCTCTTAGCAGTACCATTTTGCCGAGGGGTACCAGGAATAGTTAAATACCTCTTAATACCATGCTCTTGACAGAATTCATTAAACACAGAATTGCAGAATTCCAATCCATTGTCAGCTTTCAAACATTTCACAGATAACCAAATTTCTTTTTCCACTCTAGTTTTCCACACTTTAAAAGTTTCAAAGGCTTCATCTTTAGTAAATCTACTATAGTGATCAACAAGGGACATAAAATACCTTTTAAGACCAACAGTAGAAACGTGGGCAGGGCCCAACAGATCAGAGTGAACATAATCCAGATGAGCAGTTGAAACATGAACAGAAGACTTAAAACTTTTCCTATTGTATTTACCAAGCACACAGTTTTCACATAGATCAATAGTGCATGGTTTAGAGTTAAGAATTCTAGATTTATGCAAATGCTCTAAACCCTTATTGCCTAAATGTCCTAATTTATTATGCCATATATGTGTATCACTCAAAGACATGGTTTTCACAGAATTGGAAGCAGTATGAGCAGCAACAGAGAAGTTTATCACAGGAGTAGCAAGCAGTTCATATAAGCCATCTTTCCTAATGGACTTAATAACAAGCTTACCATTCTTAGTAACAACTCTCACACCATTAGAACTGAACACATCATAATGTAATTCTTCAAGAGCACTTTCAGACATTAAATTTCCTCTCAAGGCAGAGACCCATTTAACAACCTTAATAACTCTAACCACATTGTCAAACATCTTTAATGCAATAGACCTAACACCTTTAATCTTAAGAACATAATGATCACCAAGCATAACAGTGTAACCATCAAAACATTTAAGGTCATGCAACTAAGACTAATGATAAGTAGCATGCATGGTACATCCAAAATCCAAGATCCAGGAATTAGAATCAGCAGTATTAAACAAAGTAAGCACCTCATGAGTATAATAAAGATGAGACTCAAACACAACAGATACATTAGGCTTCTTACTAGCAACCTTTTCATCTCTTTTTCTTTTAAAGCAATGTTTTTCAATATGACCAGACTTAGAACAGTAAGTACACATCAAATGAGATTTGTCGGGCTTATCAGATTTATCATGTTGACTAGACTCAGGCTTACCATTGTCCTTCTGAGATTTATTCCTATTTTGATTCTGGTTGTTATTAGACTTGTTGCCTCTGTACCTAGCTTTAGAGACAAGAACTTCATTCTTATTCTCAGTTTTAGTATCAGATTTAGACTCATATTTGTTTCTAAACACTTTCAATGCATCATTTTTCTGAATAATGGACTCAAGGATAACCTTTTTCTCCAACTTATCCGTACTATATTAAACAACATCTTTAAAAGTGTCAAACTGAGCAAGCAAAGCATTTAATAACAACACAGATTGTTGAGTTTCCTCAACTTTGTCACCACAACACTACAAATCTTGAATAATAGTAAAAAACTTATCCAGATTCTCAGATAAAAGACAGGACACATCCATTTTAAAGATAAACAACTTATTAAATAGGTTAACTCGAGAAGGGAGATATTTTACCAAATAGAGGTTTTCCAAACCATCCCACAACTTTTCAGCTCTCTAAAAAACAAGAACCTGTCTAGCAACTTCATCTCCTAAGCGCAGAATAATCTCGCTATGGACCTGCTGATCAGTTTCCATGATGATCTCCTTAGAGGTTCCATCTGGAAACTTGTTTGTGACAGCAACCAAACACTTTTCTTTGATCAAGAGTGCCTTCATCTTAATTTGCCACATAGAAAAATCAGTGTGGCCATTGAAGGGCTTTAGATAAGTGCCCTTGTCACCCATGGTAACCAGTACCGCGCAAAACACAAAGAAACAAGTTAGTATATGGTAAAAGGACAACAAAAGATTCAAAAAAGGCTGGAATCTTAATAGATGAATACCAGATCTACACCAAACTCTGCAAGAAAAGCAAGAAATAGGCAAATCTATATACCAGAAGTTAGAATAAAACACAAAACAATAGATCTAGCAAACAAGGGTGTGGTACGTCACCTAGGGGGGGTTCTACACCAGGGATGTCGCCTTTTAGGTCCGTTCGAGGCCCTACGTCTGGTCTCCATCCCTGAACTCAAGAATAAGATAGGAAATCGAGAACGGGACACTCAAGCTTTAATACAACGTTGTAAAACCTAAAGATCGAGATATGAGATAGGCAAATATGTGGAAGCGTATGAAATCAAGCAAGAGAAATCACAAATCAGATCGAACATGCAAGCCAAAGAACGAACACCAGAGATTTTACGTGGTTCGGCTATGCCTACATCCACGGGGCCTTAAGAGTTGGACAAATCCACTAGAAAGAGTTCGTACAGGGACATATCAAGTAAAGAGATACAAGAGACTCCTAGATCTAAACATGTATGAGATCAAAAAGTAAGAGATAAGAGAATCCCCTTGTGTGGGAACCAGAAGATCGAAGAAGTCTTCAATCTCCAAACCCTAGATCGCTTGGAATGAGAGCTGCCACCCAGAGCTTCGAGCGCCGGATCTCAGAGAATTGCCAGGGACACCGTCAGCCACCAACCTTCGCTTCCTTGCTCGGAAAACCTTAGGCAAGGGGATGTAACTCTAAACCCTAGAAGAGAGAGCGTTTGGAAGATGAAGGGGAGAGAGAGAGAGAGAGAGAGAGAGAGAGAGAGAGAGAGAGAGAGGGAGCTAAACAGTACAGTGTCGGATAAGCTCCTCAAGAGCTTATACAGCCAGGTCAACCCAGAGATCTCCAACATAGTGCAAAACACTGCGTTCCACCAAGTGAAGAACTAACAAAAGGATCCGAGCTCAGCTCTGGGCTCCTCAAGCTCCATCTGACATCTTGGGCCTTTTCCTATGTATGGGCTTAAGCCCAATCCGAGGATAATGTCTCTCTACCTACTTTATACATATTAAGCATATAATATGGTATATAATCTATGTACTATCACACCATTTATCTTATGAACTTGTTAGAGGATCAAGCTCACATAGCTCAATGCAACTCAGTCACGCATAAGACATTATATGGATCCATATATGATATATACTTATTATATGCAATATGCATGATCATCATATACACATACATGTTACAAATATCACAAAACATTACACAAACAATTGAAAGTTTGAAACAAACATGGACCCGCTTCTACTTGAAACCTGAATGAGACCGACCCGAAAGGGCGAAACCCAAACCCGATCGACCCGATTTGATCGAAAACCCAAATGGGTCCAACCTGATTTAGTCTGAAACCTGACCAATCTGAATTTCGTTTCAATCGAATCCGACCCGACCTGACCAAGCCCGACGTAGATATTTTGACCGAGTTGACCCGACTCATCAGTGACCCAACCCGAATGAGATCGATTCGAACCCGACGAATAACCCGAATTGCCAACTCTACATAGGTGTGTGACCGCAGTGGTAGATCCACGAGTGATTCGGGGTGGCCGAAAGTGTCCCTAATTAAGAAAGAACAATATAGAAATTTTTGTTATGTGATGGTGTAAAATGATGAATGAATTACAAAAACAACTTAGTTTAATTGTGAAAGAGGATTATTTATTACGTTGAAATAATGACTTCAAATCTTATTAGTCTCACATTTTCATAATTTTTATACGGAGTATCTCTTAATTTTATCATGCTAAAAATGGCTAATTAAATAAAAAATTTAAGGTTTTCTTCAATGTACTTTAATAAAAACTAGGGGTGGGCACAAATCCCGCAAATTCCGATCCCGTCCCGGTCCCGTCCCGATCCCGTCCCGATCCCGGTGGGATTTAGGACAAAATAGCGAATCCCGTCCCGATCCCATCCCGCAAAAATTATGCGGGACGAAACGCAGGACGATCCCGGTGGGATCCCGCAAATCCCGTCCCGTCCCGCATATAATAATAATAATAATAATAATAATAATAATAATAACAATAATAATAATAATAATTTTTATAATAATAATAATAATATTATAATATTATAGAATAATAATAATAATATATTATTAGTATTATTATTTTGAGCAAATATTATAATTATAATTATAATTATAATCATAATCTTCCATTTATAATAATAATAATATTTGTTTATAATAATATTATTATTATTTGAGCAAATATTACTTATAAATATAATAATAATTTTCAATTTATAATAATAATATTATTATTGTATAATATTATAATATAATTTAATAATAATAATAATTTATAATAAAATTATTATTACTATTATTATATTATTATTATATCATATTATATTTTTTTCTTGTAAAGTATAATTATTTCATAATAATAAAAATAAAAATAAGTAATATTATTTTATTGTATTTTTAATTATAACGTGGGATTATTATTATTGTTGTTGTTTTGTTGTTGTTATTATTATTATTATTATTATTATTATTATTATTATTATTATTATACCCATTTAGAGTTACAAGAGGCAAATAGCTAAATACGGTGTTCTTCCCAACTATCAATCGATAATGAGACAATATCTGGTGAATCTCGTCTCAATTCCTTTTCGTCCTGATCTGGTAAGATAATGTAGCCAAATATGTTGGAATTTTTTTTCAAAATATTCATTAAAAAATAAATATTTACGAAAATATTCACGCGTTCAAACTATTTACAAAAATATTCATTTTTTGCAGATTGCACAGAGAAACGCGGTTTGAGACCGCGTTTCTTTCAAAAGCCCTAAAATTTGAAACGGAAATAAAATCAGAAAAAAATAAGTTAAAGAAACGCGGGTTGAAACCGCGTTTTATAACCAATTTTGAATAAAACGCGGCTTGAAACCGCGTTTTTATTATATTATATTTTAAAATGTAAAAAATTAAAAAAAAGAAAGAAAAAAGCTGGTAAAAACGCTGAATGTAACCGCGTTTTACTTTGAACCCTTCTTCCCCAAATTAAGAGGCATAGACGTACATCTAGTCCACCGCCGACGCCCACCCGCTCGCCCACCACCGACCACCACCGTCTGCCCCGGCCTGCCACACACCGTCGTCTCTTCACGCCGAAGGACCACATGCCGGAGGAGGATGAGAGCGACGCCGACGGGGAGGAGGACGACAGAGACGCCGACGGGGAGGAGAACGAGAGCGACGCTGACAGGGAGCTTCTGGAACGGTGGATGGAGTCAGCTGGCCAAAGAATAAGACGGCGGCAGGGAAGCCGCGCTCAGAGGAGAATCTTCGGCGGCGATGACCGGCGTGTGGTCCTTCGTCGGTGGCAACGAGAGGAGGCGGTGGTGGAATGATGGTGGTCGGTGGTGGGCGGGCGATCGGGCGTGCGTGCAGGGTGGGCGATGGTGGTCGGCGGTGGACTCGATGTACGCGCCTGTGCCTTTTAATTTTGGGGAAGAAGAGTTGAAAGTAAAACGCGACTTCGTTCAGCGTTTTACCAGCTTTTCCCCTTTTTTTTAAATTTTTTTTTTACATTTTAAAATATAATACAATAAAAACGCGGTTTGAAACCGCGTTTTATTCAAAATTGGTTATAAAACGCGGTTTCAACCCGCGTTTCTTTAACTTATTTTTTTCTGATTTTATTTCAGTTTTAAATTTTAGGGCTTCTGAATGAAACGCGGTCTCAGACCGCGTTTCTCTGTGCAACCTGCAAAAGATGAATATTTTTGTAAATAGTTTGAACGCGTGAATATTTTCGTAAATATTTATTTTTTAGTGAATATTTTGAAAAAAAAATTCAATATGTTGAACATTATAATTAATTATACAATCATTGTATGAATTAATAATAGTATTATAATAATAATAATAATATTATTATTATTATTATTATTATTGAATAATATAGTTGAGAAGAATTCCATATTCAACATATTATACAAAATAATGAATTATGAAAGCATTTTTCACTTTGCAAATTTATATAATATTTTATTATTTTTATATGCGGGACAAGGCCCGTCCCGTCCCGATCCCGTCCCGTCCAGACACCATCCCGTCCCGATCCCGTCCCGAAAAAAAAGTGTCAATCCCGTTCCGATCCCGTCCCGTAAAAATTTCGCGGGACGAGTCCCGTCCCGGCTCAACCCCGTCCCGTCCCGTCCCGTGCCCACCCCTAATAAAAACATTCTCCTCTATATATTTAAAGCAAAAAATGACTATTTAATTGACACATTTTTAGTTTCTTCTAATATATTTAAACCAAAAATTTATTTTTTTAATACATACATGTAAAAAAAACATTCTCGAATTTTTTTTAGTCCCCCATACAAAAATTTCTAGATCTGCACTGTGTGATAGCATCGTTTGCAACATCATAAACCATATTAACAGATTTAGAAATCGTGATCAACATCATGTTACCTTAAAGTTTGAAACACCTAACCAAATCAATATGTGCTGCTTTTATTTTACAACCTTTCAGTCATTTTTAATTCATTATATATTATTTTCTGTACATTTTGATGCTTTATTTGATTCAGTTTACTATATTTGTTACTACCTCCGTTGGAAAATATAAGTCTATTAATTTTTTGACACGTTTTTTAAGGAGTTAAAAATTATATAAAATAATATTTTTTTATTAAATTTTTTTACATAGTCTTATATATATTACTAATAAGTATATAATTATGTAAAAAATTAATAAAAAATATATTATTTTATATAGTTTTTAACTTCTTAAAAAACGTGCTAAAAAGTCAATGGACTTATATTTCCAAACGAAGGTAGTAATAAATATGCAATCAAGATTAGAAGTTTAGTTTTTCTTGTAACGGCCCGGGTTTAGAAAATCCAAGTTACGTTCCGAATGATAGAATGCTTCGTTCGAATCTAGCTTGCACACCGAGTACAAGTTGAATTTTGAAAACAAAGGATTAGTGGCGAAAAGTGGGATTTCGAACCCAAAACCTCGTGTGGTCCGTTGGAGGGGTTAGCACCCATGTACCTCTCCTAGAGCCTAAGTCGCGGAAAATCATTTAGCATTCCAACCATCATAAGTCTCAGAAGCTCTCTCTAACAACAACAACAACAACAACTACCCAGTAAATCCCGCAATTAAGCAGGGTCTGGGGGGTCAGGATGTACGCACTCTTTCCCCGAATACATCGAGAGAGTGTTTCCGATAGACCCAAAATAGTAGACATATCAATCCCATCAAAGCACGCTAAACAGTAGACAAAGATGCACGAAGAAGCAAAGAGGGAGGCGGAATAAAAGCAACCACAATAGAACAAAACCCCCAGCCTAGTACTACAACACATCAGAAACCCGAATAGCCCTCCTCCAACGGTCATTGTCCAAAGTCAATTCTTCCGATAAGTTGAGCAGATTAAGATCCTGCCTAATAACCTCCATCCAACTCTTTTTCGGTCTACCTCTACCCCTACAAAAAGCTCCAAACTCCAAACTCTCACACCTACGAACAGGCGCCGATCCAGGTCTCCGCCGAACGTGCCCAAACCACCGCAATCTGGACTCTCTCAGCTTGTCCACAATACTTGCAACTCCAACCCTGCTCCTAATGTCTTCATTTCTGATTCTGTCAAGTCTCGTATGCCCACTCATCCATCGTAACATCCTCATCTCAGCCACTGCCAACTTCTGTTCTTGAGCTTTGGTGACGGGCCAACACTCTGAACCATACAATAAGGTCGGCCTAACAGCAACCTTGTAGAACTTCCCTTTCAGTTTAGTCAGAACTTTCTTATCACATAGCACCCCTGACGCTCTTCTCCATCTCAGCCATCCCGCCTGGACTCGATGCTCGATATCTCTGTCGACACCCCCAACACTTTGGACGTACGACCCAAGGTACTTGAAATACTCTTTCCTTGGGACAATAACGCCCCCCAATGAAACTGATGTCCCTGGGTCCCTGTCTGCGCCAAAACGAAACTGAACATACTCGGTTTTGGACCTACTCATTCTGAATCCCTTAGACTCCAACACCTCTCTCCAGCTTTCTAGTCTGCGATCCAAACCCGATCTTGAGTTGTCTACAAGAACAATGTCATCAGCAAATAGCATGCACCATGGAACTTCTTCTTGGAGTGGAGCAGAAAGAGTATCCAAAACTAGAGTGAAAAGAAACGGACTGAGCGCTGAACCCTGGTGAAGCCCTACTCGAACCTCAAAATACTCAGAATCACCACATGACGTTTTAACACTTGTCAGCGAACCCTCGTACATATCCCTGATGACTCTGATATACGACCCCGGCACTCCCTTCTCTACCAAGCATCTCCAAAGTAGCCCTCTCGAAACCTTATCGTATGCTTTTTCTATATCAATGAAGGCCATATGCAGATTCTTCTTCCTGTCTCTGTGCATCTCAATCAAACGCCTAAGCAGGTGGATAGCCTCCACTGCTGATCTGCCCGGGATGAAGCCAAACTGATTCTCGGAAACGCTGACCAATCTCTGGAGTCTGACTCCTACAACTCTTTCCCATAACTTCATCGTGTGACTCATTAGCTTGATTCCTCTGTAGTTACTGCAACATTGAACATCCCCCTTGTTCTTGTAGACTGGGACCAATTTACTAAGTCTCCATTCCGAAGGCATCTTAGCTGACCTTAGGATTGTATTGAAAAGCGAAGTAAGCCAAACCAACCCTTTGGCCCCTAACCATTTCCAAACATCCCCTGGGATATCGTCTGGGCCCGAAGCTCTACCGTTCTTCATCCTACAGACAGCTTCCTTAACCTCTTCTATAGAAATTCGCCGGTGGAATCCATACTCGATACGTTCCGATGGATCGGAACTCCAATTCGAAGAGACAAACTCCTCATTGAGCAAATCTGAAAAGTATCTCTGCCATCGTCTCTTGATATGCTGATCATCAACCAACACTAGACCACTCTCATCTTTAACACATCTGACACTGTCGATGTCTCTGCTCATCCTCTCTCTATGTCGAGCTAAGCGATAGAGAACTCGGTCCCCTCCCTTCTCGTCAAGGGCCTTGTACATACTCTCAAAATACTTGTCTTTAGCCTTAGCAACTGCTCGCTTTTCCTTCCCTTTAGCCACATTGTACATGAACCTGAGCCCCACACCATCTTCTCCAATGCCTCTGTGTAACCATCTCTGGAAAGCTACCTGCATCGCCCTAACCTTAGCCTTCACCTCTTCATTCCACCAAGCCTCGCCTCGACTGGGCCCAAGCCCTCCTCTAGACACCCCCAAAACCTCTCTACCCACTCTGCGAATACAACCCGCCAAAGAGCTCCACATCGCATCAGCATTGCCTAGCTGATCCCCAATCCGTGTCTGCTCAGCCGCTTGCCAAACTTTCTCTTTCAGAAGACGTCCAGACGAATCATTAAGTCGCCACCACCTGATTTTCGAAGGAAAGTTGCGGGTTCTCTTACGAATGCGACCCCGCACTTCTAAGTCCAAAACAAGAAGGTGGTGTGGCGTTGAAATACCTCCAAAGGGGATCACCTTGCAATCCTTGCAATGTCGTCTATCCTCCCTTCTGACCAGAAAGTAGTCGATCTGCGAGCTTCCAACCAAGCTGGTGAAAGTAATCAAGTGTTCATCTCTTTTGCGAAACCACGAGTTGCAGATGACACTCCCGTACGCAATGGAGAACTCCAACAACGCAACCCCTCCAACATTTCTTTCTCCGAAGCCAAAACCTCCATGAGCCTCTTCAAACCTGTCGTTATCCTTGTCTATGTGAGCATTGAAATCACCTCCAATGACATACTGTTCTGAAGTTGGAATAGTTCCAACCAGCGCATCCAAAGCCTCCCAGAATATCCTCTTCTCCTCCACTCCTCTACCTACTTGAGGAGCGTAAGCACTAATCACGTGCAGGAAAGAGTCTTCCATCACTAACTTAATTGCCATAAGCCGGTCATTCACACGGTCGACGCGCACAACCCGATCTTTCTAACAACCCCCGACCAAGATGCCAACTCCATTCTTCTTTCTGTCGAGACCCGAGTACCACAACTTCCACCCATCGATCAGACGAGCCTTACTACCCACCCATTTAGTCTCCTGAAGACAAGCAATGTCGACCTTCCTGTTCTTCAGAATCTTGACAAGTTCAATCGACTTACCCGTAAGAGATCCAATATTCCAGGAGCCAAACCGGACGGAAGACACCCCCTGAGCTGGGCGAGGACAAGAGACCACCGGACGAGGCATTCGGCCAAGATGCAAAACCCCGAAAGCGAAACCACAACAGAGAGCTAAAAGAACACAGAGATAAGGAACTAACAACCAACTGAATCTAATGTCACGGCAGCAGAGAGTATAAGCACCCGAAGTAAGGCAATGCTACCGGACTACCGAGACCAACCACGTATCTTAAGAAGTACCAACCAGTAGATAGACAACACAATATGAAATAAACACACCCAAAACAAAGGAATGAAAACTCTTAAGGAATGTAAAACACCCAAATACTAATAGGAAGGAATCAAACAATTCGATGCACTAACCACGAATCACAAAATAGTAAATCACATGCAACAAATGGATCAAGCTATCAATCCAAGCAATAAATCACAGGAATGAGTCAAACGAATGAATCAAATGGAAGTGAAGAACTAAAATCGACAGAGGCAAGCAATCCACCCGGGAGCAAAGGACAAAACTTTAAAATAAGAAGTAATATAAGTAGCCAACGTAGCGGGTCGAAAATGCAAACCGCTTAAACTACACGAAAAAGATAAGGATCGATGATACCGCGCCCCGATCACGAGGCCGACGTGGCTAACCCTCCACACTCACTGGGTCCCCAAATTGTGATTGCTCGTCGAGCTCGATTAGCCGCCGCTGCGAGTTGGGGACAGACCAAAGCTTACGGGCTGGGGTCGGGAAAAGGGTACCACCGGAGAAGGGGTAGGGGTCAGGGAGAGTAGATCGGGATTGGGTCTAGGTCCTATGGCTTAGGCTTGGGCTCTGCCGCTAAATGTTGGGGATTGGGCTACCAATGAGGAGAGGGAAGGTATATGAGGGGTTAAGGCGGGTTAAGGTTCAAGGAATGGGGACGATTAGGGTTAGGGCTAGGTAGGAGGAGAAGGAGGGGGAGTAGATCAGGAACCGGGAGATAGGGCGCGGGCCACGTCGCCGGCAGGGGAGAGGGGTGGTCGGGTGAGGGAGGAAGGGTAGTGCGGTGTTGGGTTGGGACGGGCTGCGGGGTGGAGGAGAGGAGAGGGAAAGGAATAGGGAGAGGGGGAGGGCAGGGAGAGTGAGAGGAGAAGAGAACCTGGAGGGAGGGTGAGTGGACGGGGTGGAGCCGGGCGGCGGGCTGCGGGAGGTGGCCGGCGGGTGTTGCCGAAAGCGGTGGCCTGAACGTTCTACTCGAGAGAGAGAAACAACGCGAGGAGAGAGAAGAGAGGAGAGAGAGAAACAATGCGAGGGAGCATGATATTGATCATGCTCCCTCGCGTTATTTCTCTCTCTCCTCTCTTCTCTCTCCTCGCGCCAAGCCAAAGAAGCATACAGTCTACAGACGTACATCATACACGCACATCAATTACATACCTAAAAACACATATATGATTTAACACACAAGCATGCTAGCAATTTATATATACAGAAGACAGTAAATTAGGATCCTACACAGAATGTCAAGTGGCATATCCCTCTCATACCTCCACCCCCCTTCCCGTTAGGGCGGAGACTGGTCAGCTCGTGAATGCATTCCATTTATTCATATTCATCATTCATTCATCATGCTCATATTGGTGTTACTCATGACTTGATTTGACTGAAGACAAAAACCCGATGGGACTAGGTTGTCCGATGACCCTAGAAAAGACTCTAGTTACTTCACATATAACAACCGTTCTATTTACAAATGGATACAAAATAAGGATGCTCGTTCATTTGTGCAATTCTTAGGATGATACTACATGGCATGTTCTTATGCTTACCCAATACCTAGTATATCATGCACATATATGCAGGGAAGTGGTTCTATTCAATCAGAGTAAGCTCCAAGAGGAAACTTACCTGATTAAGCAAAGTATCAAAAGAGTAGACCCGACACACAGTAAGTCACAATCACAAAGGATCACCTAGATACATATTCGAGAACATAATGAGTCTACTTCTATAGCTACTCTAAGCACATATATCACACACAAGCAGATTGATAACAAGTTCGCATCATCCATACTTTTCATTCATCATGATCAGCCATCTCACAACTCATGCGGTATTCAACATCATTTGTCAACTCATCAGATTATGACAACTTTCCATAACATACTTAGCCAATTCTCATGCTACCAATTCATAC
Source organism: Persicaria maculosa (assembly GCA_963922045.1). Taxonomy (NCBI): domain Eukaryota; kingdom Viridiplantae; phylum Streptophyta; class Magnoliopsida; order Caryophyllales; family Polygonaceae; genus Persicaria; species Persicaria maculosa. The sequence goes on along the minus strand of OY998251.1, from coordinate 53,480,070 downwards.
TTATATTTAACATATATCATTCATCATCATAACATCATGCTATTAGTCATATATTCATGCTATTAGTCAAACATTCACAACATCATGCAGAGTAAGTCATCGAACAAGTTAAAATCTCCAAGTTAGTTCAAAATCGTTTCAAATCCTGATTCAAATAGTTAGGACTTCCGACCTTTGAAATTCTCGCTAAGTTTATTTTCCAAAACCCGAGATCAAATCATCAAGTCAGGTATTTCAAATCCCCAAGAACGTCAAATCATGTTTTCGACATTGTTCGCCAAAGTCTCATGAACATCAAATGAACCCTTCGGTTAGGGGGTATTTTGCCGCGGCGAAACATAGTTTTGCCATAGCGAAACACTCCCATTGAGGAAGGCATTCACCACGATGAGGCATCATCTCGCTGTGGCGAAGCTGGGGTGCCTAAGGCCCAAAGAAAGGTCACACTCGCCGCGGCGAGAGTGAACTCTAGCGGGCTCGGGATATGACCAACGACCACATCACCTTCGTTGCGGCAAAAACCAAATTTTGTCGTGGTGAAGTTCAGTCTCCCTCGGCCCGTTCCTACTCGCGGCGGCGAGTCTGCAACTCTGAGCTTTGATTCGAGCTCGTTGCGGGCTCCCCCGTGGGTGTTAGCTCTTCCCATTTTTCCCGACCCTTTCCCTGACCTACAGGGACATGTTAGTTCACTCATAACATGTAAAGATCGAGAGGAGGAAGGATCCGCTCACCCAAGGTCTAGTGCTTCGTTGAAATGGCTCAGGGGCAGATTTCTAGGCTCTTATCAGATGGATCTTCATGCAATTAGGTCTAGGAGAGTAGTAGGGAGGTTAAAGGAAGGACCTTTATCTGTTTGGAGTCGAAAGGAAGGAAAATCGAAGCTCTTACCTCTAGAAATCAAAAAGCAGTGGCGGGGCGGTGTCAAGGCGGCATTCTTGGACCTCCCGGGATGCAGGGTGGCTCAGCCTGCTCATCTCGGCTCTAGGGGAGGGTCAAGAAGTTGTTGATGGACCTTTTGTACAAGGAGGAGAAGAAATGGAATGATTGTGGTGATGGTGGTGGTGGCATTTTGCTCTAGGAGGGTGGTGACGGTGGTGGATGTGGTGGCTGAGGGTACTGGTTGTTCTGGCAGCAAGGGGAGGGGGAAGCCCTTGGCTTCTCGCGACACAAGGAAGGAGGGAAGAAAGGTGAAAGGCATGATGAGAGCCGATTTGGTTTGGTTTGGGTGAGGATGGATTAGGGTAGGATTTCGAACCAAGATTTGAAAACCCGGTGTCTTTACATTTCTAATATTTTCTATATAGAGTACCATAAAATTTTAGAATAAAGTTTAATCTTGAAATGAGTATTGTGGTAGTTGTTTGTATAAGAACCACTTATAAATTTTAATCTTGAAATTATCAAATTAAAATAGAGGTTTAGTTGCATGATTTTTTTGGCCAAGGCGATTTGCGATCTAGGTCGATTAATAATTGAGTACATTATATTGCTACTAGATCTAAGACGATCTAGTTCGATTAACAATCGGTTACAACTATTGACTCTTCAAAGGGCTGAATCACAAACGACAGTGGATCATGCACGCATGATGCTTATTAGCTAAATCGAAAATTCAATTATCCAAAGGGTGTCACACGTTGTACACAAAGGATATATTATTGAAATTATCACTCTAGATGAGTAGAGTTAAAAGTTCGTTGGTGATGACAATCATGATAACTATTGAAATAAACTAAAGAGAAAATTTTCTATATAGGCGCTTTAGGAGAACTAAATTAATAAATTGTCCACCATAACATCTAAATAAGGGAATGTCCACCGTTCCTTTCCATCGTCCCAAATCTCAGATCTTTTCCCCCCTCCTTCTTTCTCTCACCAAATCTCAGATCTCACATCCCTTTGGAATCTCATATCTGAATCCACTCCTCTGGCGATCGTCCGACAAACATCCGCCTTGTTGTCCCTTCATAACTTGTTCCCTCTATTCATTGTCAGATCCCAAGGAGAAGCTCCCTTCCCATGGCTACCTTGATCTCCTTAGCAACGTCTGCTAACACAACCACCTTCCCCTTCTCGCTCGCTAGCGACAATGACCACTACGACAGCATCATCATCGAGGAAGGCGACATCAGCCCCCTCCTCAAGCCCATCAAGGAAGGTAATATCGAAGGACGGGAAAACCTCATGGAGGCTGCACAACAACAACACGGAGAAGAGGCAACTCTTCCACCAAATTTACCAGTTCAATTGGAAATAGATCATTCTCCGAGCCGATCAATAGCTTCTTCTCTCGGATCCGATGTCTTGCATCTCCGCCTCCGATTTGCTTGCCACCTCCTCCGTATCTTTTGATCTCGTCTCCTATTCGCTTCTTCATCTCCGATCTGCTATTCTTTGCCATCTTCAATAGTGGTCGATCCATCACTGATCTCGTCGTTTGCGGATATGCGTTGTCTTTTAATCGGTGTGGATCTGCCGACGGAAAACCTATACTACGTTGTGAAGCTTCCATCTTCAATAGTGTTTGAAGGTAGCTTTTTGAGTTCTCATGGAGGCATCTTTGATTTCCGCTAATCCCAGAGCTCACTGGTGCTCCTCCAAATCACTTGGTATCTATCAACCACTCTCTATTGATTTCTGATTTATTTTGGTTTGATTCTAATATCGAATTGCGTAGAAAATTCTCTGTTAAGTTTGGCTGCAACTTCTAGGTTTGATCTTATGAATTTCGAAAACTTATTTTAGTGATTATCCCATTGAATTAGGATACTACATTCTAGAACATGAATCCACGTACTATAACCAACTGTAATCCTAATTCCCAAAGGGGTCAGACTTATTATCGGCTAAGAACATTTTGCATCAAAAAAAGATATAACATAGTGTAGATATGGATAAATATGGCTAAAGTATGCCTCAATGATATGAAATATATAAGCAATGAATATGTATCATAATTGGTCTCACTAATGAATAATTATGTCGATACTCAAAGATTAATGCACAAGAAGAGTAAATCACACAAGAAAAGTAGAGAGAATAAATGAAATATCCCTATAAGGCTAAACATTTTCACTAGGACAAGTTTTTGTTACATTTCTATCATGCCTCTAGGAACTTAGATCATACATGCTTAATTATGTCTACCTAATATGTTTCACATAGAAAAACCAAATTTTATGTGACAAGGCTAAACCAATCCTAACACGTTATGGGATTTATATGACTAATCTTTCAAAAGTATATATGAGAACTAATTAAGATAGATGAGTATTTGAATAATGACACAATTTATGAAAAAATGCATGATATTTTTGGTATTTTTTTTATTTTTTTCTTCTAATTTTATGAAATTTTTTATCATGCAAAATAATTAAAATATGCTCGAACATCAATAAGAAATCAGATTCCATGATGAAAAAGTTCAGCAACAAGAGCACTCGAAAAACAACTAGAAATCACACTCGAACAACAACAACAAGAAATCAGATTCCATGATGAAAAAATTCAGCAACAAGAGCACTCGAACAACAACAAGAAATCAAATTCTAATCTCAGCAAGAAATTCAGAACCAACAACCCAAAAAACAGTATCAAATCAGATAAAAAAAAACACAACAACCCGAAAATTTCAGAAGCAATGGTGCTTCAGATTCTATAAGGATAAACAACAAGAAAGAACATATGATATGGTGCTTTAGATTCTATAATGAGAAGGGTTCGGAAACATTACCTAACAAGCAATCAGAGACCTTATGCCCAGAGACCACGAAGAAAGCAATCGGAGATGGTCGTGGCCCCAATGAGCGATGTAATAGATGGTCGTGCCCGGAGACCAACAAGCGAAGTAGCTCACTGGCGGCGCCACCCCAAGCGCTAGTTGGACGTGGCCCCAAGAGCTGGTTGGATGCGATGGAGATGGTCGAATGTGATGGAGAACGATGTGCTCTCAACCTCTCACGCTAAAACAAACACATTTTCCTTTTTAAAACTAAAAAGGGAATAAACAAGCCTTCATCTTTTTACCGCTATGGTGACTATGCAGTCGCAAAAAAAATCCTATTTGTTCTATAAATTAAGCCACGGGGCCTTTGTCATCGCAAAAAGCTACACAATGGCGACGGAAAATTGAGGTTGTTGCTACCGTCTGATGCTAAAACAATTTTTTTTTTTTGTAGTGAATTGGTGAAGATGATGACTTTAATTTCAAGAAAGTAATTAAAGTAAGTTGCGAATGAACCAAATGATATCTTGTCATTATCAAAAGTTCCAATTCCCCTTTTGGGCAAAACACTCTCTCCTCTCTCTAATTTTTAAAGAGAGAGGAAGAGACCAACAACCCCAAAAAATTTCACCACCACAACCACATTACGACAACAAATATCACAACCCCCGCCCTAGAAGCCAAGAGCTAATCTCCGCTCCACCGAAATATCTCTCATTTGTCCACTTTCAAGAGCATCTCGCCATCTTCAACTCACTGCCCTCCACCGTCGTCGACGTTTGTTTTTTGTCTCCGAAATAGGTCGTCTACGATCCACCTCTGAAAAAGTTTTCGTTATCCCTCCGTCAAGACCTCTCCGGCCCGTTGTTGTCGTCCCACCTTGGCTTACTTGTCTATTTGACGACGACATCTTTGATTGGTAAAAAAAAAACGAAAAAAAAACAATTTAATTGCAAGGCTTGATATGAAAAAAAATATGCTAAGCTTGATAGGGAAAAAAATTATATATAGTTATATATTTATGACATCCTTGTCTTGAAAGGCCTAGCTTGATCCCTAGAGTGGGTGGTTCGGGTTGTTCCTTATTGTTGCTATTTGTGATCTTTGGTGTCCCTTCAGTTATGTTGAAGGTGCAACGATCTGAGTTGGGATTGGTTGAGGTCAAAGCATTATCTTCGTGATAACTCCGCATTCGGGAGACACTTCTTAGGTGTTTGGTCTTCACTGCCCACAGGAGAACGAGTTTTGTTGTACACCGCTGGCAACACTGCTATTGTGATGGTGCTTGGCTTAGTACTTCGTTTGCTTGTTCTTTCTTATGGTTGTAGTTTAGTCCGGATTCACTTTTAGTTTCGTAGGTCTAGACTCTAGCCTATTGCTGCCCATTTATTTTTTTAATTTTGTGTTTCGATTTGTTATATGTCATGACGGTTAATCGGTTTGTCGATCTGCCGGTCTCTCAAGAGAATAGGTACGGTGTATGCTACCTGATCTTTTTAATATTTTCTTAATCTTGTGAATTAATATAATATTTTTTTTCCAAAAAATGGAGATGGGTAGTTCTTTTTAGTAGATTATATTATATTTGGCCCAAATAATATAAGTGCTCATAAAATTTTACTTGGGGCCCTACAGAAATTGGGGGCCCTGTTCCATTAGGCTCTTTGCACTGTCCATTGGACGGGCCTGTATTTGGGTATAAGCTGTTTTGTATTTTAACTGAGTGATCACGTATAAACTCGATCATCATACAACGTTAAAAAAAGAGGAAATTGGGTGGACTGTACCCTTTTCAAGTTTTTTTTAACTAATTGTACTATCTCAATTTTGTTTTAGGTAATTGTACTTTTTTAAAGGTGGATATTACATATTTACCCTTACAATTAATTTTTACCCTTTTCAATTTTTATCTTTTTATGAAATATTGATGAGGAAGATATTTTTAAGAAATCAAATTTTATTCTAAATTTTTTTTATCTTTTTTTAAAAAGATTGGTGGATGGAGATATTTTAACAAACTTTATCCTTTAAAAAACTTCCCAGTTAGATTACTGCGAACGGATTAGTGGAGGAAGGGATTACTTTCGCCGGAGAATTTTCTAGGGTACAACTTCAAGAATTTTCTAGGTTACCGGTAACATACGTTACTCTTCAAATGATTTGATTACAATCGTTTATCGATCAATTCTAACCTAAATTATTGTGTGCGAATTTCTTTTCATAACTTGTATCCAACTTTAAAATAATTGCTTTAGATTCATGTACTCCATTGAATTGCTAAGCACCATCTTCCAACTCCCAATGTCCACTGTAGTATACCGTAAGAACAACTGCATCCATCCTTTCCAAGATATAAAAAAGCCAATTACGTTCCACATACAATCCAACGATATATTACAATAAAAGTTAACATTACATTAATCATTCATGTAATACAATAATATTCATGTAATACAATGCCATGAGTTAATTACTTACAAGAAATCACACTCTTGTAATACAATAATATTCATGTAATCAATTCTTGTAATGAATGAAATCTTCTACCCATTACTACACTCACATTTGTCTTATAGAATTGTATTACAAGAAATCACTATAATCAACTATAACCAACTAAAGTAGCATACAATTCTTGTAATGAATGATTTACTGTAATGAACGAATTCTTGTACCCATTACTATAACCAACTATAATAGCATACAATTATTGTAATGAACGAATTCTTGTACCCATTACTATAACCAACTACAGTAGCATACAATTATTGTAATAAATGATTTCCTGTAATGACCGAATTCTGGTAAAGACAGGTATCAAATAAAGTAACATACAATTATTGTAAAAATAGATAACGATCATTGTAACCTAAATTATTGTCCCTATTAACAAGAAGCTAATACAATATCCGTCGGTACGTTATCGATTCTCTGAAGCTTTCATCTACCCTACATCTTCGTTCTTTCATCTACCCTACATCGGTTCTTTTTTGAAAATCACAAACAGTGATGACGAGTTTTTGTGTCTGTATCGGGGCGCCTAACTCCCGTGGTTGAATTAGGGTTCTCAAATTAGAATTTACTATACCATGGAAGTTACAGTGACAATCACATAAACAAATAAAACAAATTTACCAACCTTCAATGTCTTCGCAATCAGCGTGCTTCAAGGAAGATACAATAGGATGAGCGTCACTTAATTGAAGAGAGGAAAGAAAAAGAACGAGCGTTGATGGAATGGGATGAGCGTTAATGGAATTAGAATTAAGAATTAATTAGAGATTCTACGTTTAGTTGCTACAATCAAATCAGGGGCAAATCTGTCATAATAAAAACAAAATCTTCAAGGGTACATTTACCCAAAAAAAACTTGAAAAGGGTATAACTACCCAATTTCGCCTTAAAAAAAATCGAAAACTTATAGCAGGTAAGTAGAAATTAACTTCATAAAAATAGCAAACTGCCAGCCGTAATATTCACTTAAAAAAAGGATTGGACAAAACATGATGTCCGACATAGATATGAAAAGGGTTGGAGGAAATCGGATCACTCACCTTCTTCCATTTATTGTCGCAGGTTCACTAACTAAACCTAATTCCATGTATTTATGAATACAATTAGTTAGTTAAAACAGTCCAAATGCAAATGGTTTGTAACCCATTCGTGCACAGTGGATGAGGAACATATCCATATCATTGCAATCATCCCACACGCTCTAACTAATTTAAAATCATTTCTATACGGATTCATGTCGGCCTTTGTATCTCAACATTATCCAAGTATTTTTCTCTCTTACAATATATAGAGAGAAAATGGTATTGCCCTGAAAAAAATTTACAAAACTAATAATTGGGTTAAAATTTGCAAAAATAACAGTTTTCCTAATTGTTTGTTGTCAGTGGAGAGAGAGAGGGAGTATTAATTAAGGAGAGAGGGAGAGGAAAGAGAGAGGAGGAGAAAGATGTTAAATTTGAGAGTTGACCAGATTGCGAGAGAGATGAAATTTACAGAGGAGATAGAGGAAAAAGTGAAGGGTACATTGAATGGAATGGGGAGAAAGAGTAGAACATTAAATGCAAATGAGATGGGGGAAGAGAGAGATAAACGACTTTTCGCAGAGGAGAGAGGGGAAAAGTGAAACCGTGTCATTAAATTAAGTTTAAAAATAAATTTATTTTTCACTTTTAACAAATAAAAATGACTGAAAATTAGTTTAAAACAAATAAAATTTAAGACTTGTCACTTGGCACCCTCCTATTTGATCCCTCTTCAAATTGGTGTCACTTGATGCCACCTCCCCCCCCCCCCCCTCTCTATTTGAGAAACTAGCATCTCTCTCTCTCTCTATATATATATATATATATATGGAAGGGTTTAGGTGAGAACGAAAAGTGTGATTTGAATGGTCAAAGAAATAATATGATTGGTCCACGTGGCGTGTACCAAAAACTAGCTCTGAACTCCCCCACTCTCTTGCCGAGAGTGTCACACACGCGCTCCTGTAATTAATTAAATACAGTAACATCAAAAAGGCAATAATGAGTTGTTGGACTCGGCTTCGAACTAGGAATTGTTCCTCCATTTAATGCTCCAAACCACTATACCAAAGAGCACCTTTGTTATTTAACGCCACTTAATTAATTTTGTACTAAGTATTGATTTTTTTTTAAATACTACATATTTTATCAATTTATAAATTACACATTAAAAGACATGTTAATACATCTTTAACCATGGAATAAAACGCCGAACAAGAAAGCTACGGACATCTTTTATCGACATGGGGGGAGGTAGCCTATCTATAAGCTCTATCGACCTCTATGCCCCTCTTGAACACCAAGTGTCCTAGCACGATACCTTCTTGTACCATGAAGTGACACTTCTCCTAATTAAGCACAAGACTTGTCTCTTTACAACGCTTAAGTGCCACGGCCAAGTTAGCTAGACAAGTATCAAAGGTAGTACTATAAATGGAAAAGTTGTGCATAAATACCTCCACAATATCCTCTATCATGTCGGAGAAGATAGCCATCATGGACCTTTGAAAGGTGGCTGGAGCATCGCATAGCCCAAAAGGTATTCTCCAATAAGCGAATGTCCCATAAGGACATATGAAGGTGGTCTTCTCTTGGTCATCCAGATGAATGAGAATCTGCTAAAACCCAGAATAGCCATCTAGATAACAAAAATGATAATGTTGGGCTAACCTTTCTAAGAAGGTTGATGAAGGGAAGTGGAAAGCGATCCTTCCTAGTGGTGTTGTTAAGCTTCCTATAGTCAATGCACATACGCCAACTAGTGGTAGTTCTGTTAGGCACAAGCTCACCCTTTTCATTCTCTTCTATGGTCATTAATTCCTTCCTTCTTTGGCACCACGTGTACGGGGCTAACCCACTTGTTATCCGAGACGGGGAAGATGATTCCTGCATCGATCATCCACCAAATCTCCTTCTTCACCACCTCATTCATGTTTGGATTTAGCCTCCGGTTTTGCTCGATGGAAGGCTTATGACTTTCCTCCATGTGAATCAAGTGCATGCGCAAAGCAGGGGAAAGACCCTTGATGTTCTCTAGTGAATAGCCCAATGCTCTCCCATGGGCCCTAAGCACCTCTAATAACTTCTCTACTTCTTGTGCACTTAGTGAATCATTAATAATAATAGGGAAAATAAAGTTAGGACCAAGAAATTCGTACCTCAAGGAGTCCGGTAGTGGCTTCAGTGTCAAGGAGGACTCTTGGGGGATCAAAATAGGCTCCACGTCCTCCGTCTTCATTACTTCCCGAAGGAAATCAACGTCTATACGTGAAATGGAAGCTACCATGTCGGTTATAGGAGTAGGCACCGATCATGCATACATTGTCGTTGATATCGACAATGCTTCTTCTTCACGTCGCTCTTCAGTGAGGGGTGTTGACATCGACACAGGGGGGTCGACGTCGATACTTCAATAGCATTCTCAACCTTTTGCAGAAAATTTTCGTCTTCCAAGGGTGTGAACGTCGATAAGGCGGGTGTCAACGTCAATACCCTAGCTGCTTTCAATACCTTCTGTAGTGACTTCACTTCAGTAGAGGCTATCGACATCGATAGGGGAGCGGTCGACGTCGATACCTCAGCGATGCACTCCGTCATCTCTATGTCTATAGGCTCGTCCTCCTCTTCGATGGTGGCCATAAGCTCGTCAACAATGCCTTCTTCTCTTCTCTAGATGGTGATGTAGGAGTGGGTCCCTCATGGATCAAGACCCGCTCACTAGGCTCCTCACATGAGAAGAAGTCCATATATGTGTGTAGATCATCTTGACCTCCATTCTCCTCACCTCCTTCATATTGAGATTGAATTTGAACTCCACAATTTCATCTCATATTTGGAAGGTTAGGATACCCTGCCTCACACTTATAATCGCGTCCGTCGTGACTAGGAATGGTCGCCCAAGAATAATAGGTACAAGTGGATCTTCCGACGTGTCAAGCACAATGAAATCGTTGGGCACATAGAACTTTCCCACCTTCACCGGAAAATCATCCATCACCCCTATTGGCTCCATAGCTGAGTAGTCCGTCATATAGAACTTCATGTTGACGGGAACTAGTGGCACCATGTTGATCTTTGACCATACGTAGAGCGGCATAAGACTTACACTTGCACCAACACTAGTACAGAATAGACATCTATCGGGTTTTTTTTACAAAGCAATCGGGAGTTTTTGAACTCCTTATATTCGCTTAGCTGAGAGATGTTTATCGGGAGTTTTATAAAAACCCCTGAGAGAAAATTATCGGTCAGGAGTTTTATAGAAAACTCCCGAGAGAATGCTTCTCCCAGCCAGACGTTTTTACAAATGATTCTATCGGGAGTTTTTATAAAAACCGCCGACATATCATTTTTATTTTAAAAAAATATTCATTTATTTTTGTTCCACTACACAGCTGCCACAACCAAAAACCAAAATACAATTCATACATAGTCGATGCAGGAGAATATGTGTAGATTATATCACAAACATTCACAATACATCAAGCAACCTTAGTACTCAAAACTTCAAAAGATTTCAACTTTTGCAGCAGTCCGTCAGTATATCTAATTAATGTAAAAAAGAAGAAGCATAAAACTAGCTATAATTAAACAACAAAAACAATCACATTTTCTCTTAGCATTCTAACGACCTCAAGTAAAATGGTACCAATGTGTATCCATATATCATAGCCAATTAGCCACCCCGCCATATAGCCGCTCCTCCCGTCTTCCTTTTTCTCGAGTAGAGAATCTGCTGCAGGATTGTATGTCTGCACAGAAGATCAGGGGTTTTTACACCTTTGTGTGACAATAAAGGGCTTTACTGCTTTGGAAAATGTAGATAACTCATACCTTGGCGGGAGTGATAAGTCATTCAGCCATCTTCTTTCGATCCTTGTCATAGAAATCTATCTTAAGCTTACCCCTTAGCAGATCCAGCTAGTATTCATAAAGTCGAACTATGTACTCAGAAAGGGACAGCACTTGGTCGCAGTGGCAAAGCCAGGGCAGCCTTAAGGGGCGTGCGAGATACAAAGAAGCTGAAAGCGTAAATTTAAGAGAGGACCAAGTATACAAACATGAAGTCCATATAAGAACTACCGAACAGCTATTTTCAAAATTTAAGAGAACAACTCAATACAAAATTATGCTAAATTATTGAATAACATAAAAGAATAAGCTCAAATTTCATTCAACAAATTAAATTGTCTTCTAATATACATCTCCAATCATTAATGACAGAAATGAATTTGTCGTCAACTAACTCTAAGGTTGGTTGTTACTTGTTAGTCGAAAGTTTGAAACAGTTTTTGAGCTTAATTACCTCTAGGAGCACATCCTTTGACTCATCTAGAACTATATCATCAAAGTTCTTCCCAACAACTATCTTCACAAGACCCTTATTCTACAAGAGTTCAGTATAAGGAATATCACACTATCAGATATGTTGTGAGGAGGAAATCGAGTATGAAATATAACAAAATAGATCAAACCAGATTCAGGCCCACGCAAATAAATACAAGACTCCTCCAATGCAGTAATGGGAAGTCAGGATCGAATCCACGAGGAAGCGTGTCAGCAGATCTCAGGTAGCTGTAAATCTCACAAACAAAGCAGCAGAAAGACAACAACACAGAAACAAAGGGGCGAAAACAGAAATAAAACAGAAAAGAACAAACAAAAGCAAAGATCAAAACGAAAACAGAAAAGGCAAAGCAAAGCAGAAACAAAAGCGAGGACACAGAAGCTACTCGATCTCGAGTAACAGTCCTCTATATCGACTAAGGAGGTCGACAACAGAAACTCAGAAACAAAAGCAGACAACTCCATGTAGACAAGTTCGTACTCGATATCGAGTAGAGGCTACTCTGTATCGACCAAAAACTCCTCTGTATCGACTAACAAGACAGAAAACTGTAAATCGCAGATTCGAACCCAAATTCAGAAATTTGACGGAAATAAACTCAATATATGAAAAAACTTCCAAAGCCAGGGTTTCAACACCACAACGATAACCATGCAAAGTAATACATAAAGGCATAAAAGATCATGCTTTCCATCAAATAACTTTCGTTATTAACAAATAGGCATATAGAGGCTTTCGCATAAACCCTAATTGTTACTAACCCTTTTCACATAATTAATCCAAGTTGCATTAAGATCACTTTCACTTCAATAACACAAACAAGGATCACCTTCAACTCTCGCAAAAGAATCATGCTCATAGGGATAGAAGACGAATTGCATAACAAGATCTGACCTTTACCGCATCACCTCACATGGCCACCATTGGGCTCACCCCAACCCCAGAGGTGGTTGGACTACTCGCTCTTCATCATCAAGAAAGACATCAAATAACAAAAGAAACTAACTTGCATTAAATTAAATAAAGAAAGCTTACAACCAACAAGACAAATCCGCTTTCGCCTCTCCACCTTGCTTGCTACAAACTCTCTCTCTCTCTCTCTATCCTACTTACTTGAATGGAATTGTGTCTGAATTGGAATGAATGAAAAACCAGCCCCTAGGGCTTTATTTATAGCCTTCTATTCCTTGCTAATCAAGGATAGAATCTTCTATCTATATCTAAAATTATATCTAAAATGCTTAATGATAAATAAAATGCTTAAGGGAAATAAATCTTTAAGGAAAAGATAAATCTAAACTAGGTAAGTCTTCATGTCTTGATAGATCTCCTTTCCATGGATAGACTTGATAGATCTCAGCCAAAATCGACTTCCTTTGGCTCCAAGGAAACCCAGCTCGGCAAGGATTGCTCAAACCGTGTGACGCGGCTTCGGACGCGGCTCCTCGATCTCGACCAGGGCTACTCGAGATCGAGTAGGCTTCGTCGTCTGGCTGGCTTGGTCGGGTGGCTCTGCTCGACATGCTCGGATCAAGGCTCCTGGCGCTAGTCGATCTCGACTAGGTCTCCTCGAGATCGACTGAGGGTGGTGGTCGAAGATGGCTCTCTGGTGATGTCGACTAGGGCTCCTCGACATGGACTCGGGCTGGCTCATGGTGGTTCCTCGATCTCGACAAAGTCTCATCGAGATCGACTAGGGTTGCTCGGCCTCCTCGTCCTCGGCTTCTCGGTCTGCTCCTCTCCTCGTCGACTCCGGGTGTGGCACTGGGCTTCGTTGATCTCGACAAGACCTAGTCGAGATCGAGTTGGGTTCCGGAGATGGGTTGGTCTGGTTCTCGACAATGCTCTTAGTCGACAAGGCTGTGTTCGGACATGCTCGTCGAGATCGAGTAAGGTCGACTCGAGATCGAGTAACCTGGGCTCTCAGCTCGATTCAACTGGTTCCGCTGCTTCTTTGACCTTGGATTTCTGTAGTGGATTTCCGAGCTTTTCCGACCTTCTTTAGAATTGCTGTAAAATGCCTCGAATTCTGCGATTTAAACAGAAACTGGTGTAGATTCCATAATTTGGCAAATAAACATAAACCATATAGTTTATGTACTATCTTAGCCCAAATGAATGAAATGTATGCAGAAATCGACTTAAAAGTTACTGTAAAACACGGCAGATTCAGCTCACAACAAGATATAAGATATTTCTGATCGAATTTCGCTATGAGAACTATGAAGGTAAGGTTTAGAAAGATACATCCTCTGGGATCAGATCAGACTTATTGAAAGGTACGAGCTTATCCGTAAGAAGGTTAGCCGCAAATGATTGAAACATGACAAGTTATGCATTTTGCATTAATAAAGATAAAATCCCTTTATATATAAAATAAGTTGGGTTTGTAGGATTAAAATCTTAATAGCTTCCACGGTCAACTCACTGTCAAACAGGAACTTCTTGCCCTCCACTACTCCAGTGTATGCAAGTAACTGTGTGTCATCCATTGAACAAATTTATTATGACTTTGTCAGTCTTAGTAGTTCAGGAAAGAGATTTGTAAAAGGGAACTAATTAGACAGATCGTTAAGAAAGATAAAACTGATTTTTGGAGAAGCTCCAGTGATGTCTGAATTCTTAATTCTTCATACTAGCTAGTTTAATCCAATCAAGTCAACAACAAAACACAAGAACAAGAAGAAAACAGAGGAGTGAGCATTCAAAAGCATCGATCAGGCCAAGATTTCGGGTGCAGAAACCATTCCAACGGCAAAACAGAAGAAGAAGAAGAAAATAAATAACACTGAAAGATATTGAAAGAAGCATAAAACGAAAAAAGAAAATAGAAGAGTGATGAAGAATTACCTATTTCCAGCAGAGGTTGCAAGCCGCTCAGCCTCTTCGACTCTTCGTTGTGAACTGGTGATCTATGATTCCAATTCCCTGGTCAAAAATTTTCTTTTAAACGAATTAGGGTTCAAGGGAAGTAATGGATTAGGAATCAATCTCATAAACGGGCAAATTTAGTAGTGTTGAATACCCATTAACTTCACTGTCTTAGCATAAAGTGTATTATCTTGTACAATCTTTGCAAGCTCTAGAAAATGCCAACCATACCACTCTCACTCTCATTGCAAATGTGTTTTGCTCTTTATCAAGATCATCCAACCAACCAATAGCTTGAATTATCATGATATCCACCTAGTGAATAGCACAAACATCACAAGCATAATTCGTAAGCAAATTCTATTCAAAATCCTCCAATCACTAAGCCTAAACAAGTGCGTTATAGACTAACCTTATCAGGACTAAACTTTAACTTGTATCTCGACAAGCTGTGTGACAAACCCAAACTCATCAAAGCCGGATCCAGAGAAGCTAATCCAGTAATAAGTTCTGTCAGCTACGTTCTCACCCTTCTCATCAGCTCCATAACAGCATTGTTGTATCCTCTATAATTAGAAGTCATTTAAAACAAAATTTATAAAAGGCAAATACCTCAAAAACGATTTTCAAAATTACCACAACAAAACAATGCAAAGAAAATACACTTTGAATAAACTAATTTACCGCTACCAAAGTGCTAGATCATCCGAGAGGCACCGATACACTGAAATCAAGCACAAATATGAAATCAATGTACAAACTATCAGCCCAAGTACACAAATTCCACCCAAAACACTTCCATGTGAATGAATTAGGACAAGGTAAGCCCAAAAAAACCCTAAGGTGAAACCGAAACCCAATAGGTGTGCAACGATTGTTAAAACCCCTAGAAACTCAACTTAAAATTAGGATGCATTACCCTAACTATAGAATGCAAAGAGGCAAAATACCTGATTCGAGTGCCTTGTTGCATAGCAATCATGGAAATCTCGCTTCCTCTGAGTAAAAAGGTGAACAACTTATGAAAACTAAGAGAGAAAGTGGTGGGGATAGTTAAGGGGAGAGAAACACATACAGAAGAAGAATCACCATAGATTGAGAGCGAGAAAGAGAGGAAATAAGCGGATTACAGAGATTGTAGATGGTGATTTTCGTCGGACCTTCCAATCAGACGATCGATCAACTGAGACTCCGAGAGGGTTAAGGCAATTGGGTAGGGTTAGGGATTTCATTCGGAATTTTTTTTATAGATGTTTTATCGGGTCTTTTTATTTAAAATCCCCGAGAGAAAGAAAGAGTTCTCAGGAGTTTTAAAAAACCTCCCGACAAATTATATTACATGTTATTTAAAAAATTATAACAAAACATCTAACGAGAGTTTTTTCAAAAACTCCTGTGCGAGTATCATTTCTCAGGAGTTTTTTAAAACTCCCGAGAATTTGTTGCCGTAAGATTGACGTTCTCTACTACTGCAAGGTCACAAAAAGCCTTGTATCTATGATTGCTGAAACCAATGGTGGTAGTGAACTTGCACGGGTCAGACTTCTTCTCTATGAAGTCGATGGAGTTGCAATTTTCAAAATCTCTGACATAGACCTTTTGTTGCTCAAGATGACATTCAAAAACTTGATCTATGCCGGCATCTCACGAAGTTATTTGGTGAAGGGAATAGTAACATTCAACCCTGGAAGAACTTTCACAAACCTCTTGAACTTTCCTTCGGTCGGATCCTTGAGTAATTTCGAAGGAAATGGAAGCCTTGGTTTTGATTTTGGAATGGACAACGTATCAAAGTTGGGTGCAGATTTTCCAGCTGAGGTGTCAGCGTCGACAAGGGGGTGTAGACGTTTATATGCTGATCAGTTCGTCCTGTGGCCTGCCCAGGGGTATTGACGTCGATAGAGGGGTATCGATGTCGATAGGCTCCGTACTTACAATAGCTTATACAGAGGATCGAGCGAGCTTCTACGTGTCGATGTCGACAGGGAGTGTCAACGTCGATAAGACCGTTGTGTTGACTATTGCTTTCTTCTTCATTTGGCTTGACTTTTCCTCTTGACAAAATCCTTCCATTTCTGTTGTGAATGGCTGCAACATAATGGGACTTGGGATGAGTCTCATTTTGGCCCGGTAGTTGGCCACTTGGTCTTGGAATTTGAGCCACTAGTTGACACAGCTTGGGCTCTCCTTTACTTCTCCAAAATAGCCTTCATATCATCTTGAGGTGGTTCACGCTCTGGATGGCCTGGGGGCCTATAGGGTTGTTGTTGCTCTTGTTGAGGAGGATAGTTACCCCAATTAGAGTACACATCATTCCTTTGTTGTTATTTGTCTTGGCCCCTATAAGGACCTCTCATGTAGTTCACCTCTTCATAGCTTTCAGCGGAATGCACTTGTTTGACATGTGGGCAAGTGTTAGTGATGTGAGTAGTAGACCCACGTTCTATGCAAGGTTTGTTAGTCGAAAGAAAACTCACTTGCTTCTTCAACTTCCTATTCTCATCCTCCACAAATTTTTGCCGCACATCACGATCTATCTCATCGAAGGGTTGATAAAGTGTAATGGATGGTGAGGGCCTCACGCCAAGATTCGCGGGGGTCCCATAAGTAGTATCATACTCTGTGAGCTTCTTATGCGCGTCCAATGCTTCTTGAGGAATCATCTCAATGTATCTACAAGTGGTGTAGACATTGATCCAATCCTTAGATTTTGAGTTGATGCCGTTAAAAAAGATCTCTTGCAAGACATATGGTGGTTGCCCATGAGTACAACATTGACGGATCAACTCCTTGAACCTCTCCCAAGTTTCGGCGAGAGTTTTGTTCCTTAATTGCTTGAAAGATGTGATCATTTTGTGCAACTCCGTCGTCTTCATTGATGGGAATAACTTATTCATATATAAATCATAAAGTTCATCCCATGTGTTGATGGACTACGACAGCAAACTCTCGAGCCAATGAAGGGCTTTTCCCGCTAAGGACCAACGGAAAGCCTTCAAGCGAACATACTCCAAGTTGGTTCCATTGGCTATAGTGTCACACATCTATTTGCACTTCTTTATGTGCTCCATAGGGCACTCGTTGGGATTCCCTTCGAATTGAGCCCTCTTGACCATAGAGAGGAAGTTAGTCTTGATCTTAAAGTTGATTTTGGGGAGGACGATAGCCAGCTCCGGCACCCACAACAGGGGGTGCATGTATTGGCGAGCATTAGTAAGAATCCTCTCCATTTCCTCCCGAAGAGCTTCAGCATCTTCTCTTGCTTCCCTGGCTGCGCCGGCCTCCCTTTTCCGAGCTTGATTGGCTGCGATTTTTTGCTGTGTAGCCTCGTTATTCTCCTTTTGCAACCTTTCAATCTCTGTGCGAAGAGCTTCCATATCCACCACCTCTTTTCCCTAAGCCTTTCCCTTAATCGCTCGTGTAAAGCATGCTTGGGTTAGTCGAATGGCTCGTGGTCTAGAGAGCAGTCACCTCTTCGTATAAAACTTCACACAAAAACAAAATAAAAATCAGAAATTAAAAAGAAAGAGGGGATGCGCTATTCCTAACCCTAAAGCAACTAGACAAGGGCCGATTAATAACTCTCCACAACTATGCCAATTTGTTGTGATGAGGGTAGTTCGATGTCTATGCTCAATCAATCAAATATATTTATTTCGAAATCCCTCTACAATATAGTGGAATTAAGGTCGATCCAAGGGAGTTGGTCAGCGGTTCTATCCTAGTTTCTTTTCAGGTTGAAAGTAGAAGAAATAGATGGAAAAAGGGGTGAAACTAACGACTGTAGGTTGGATAGCAAACACACACGATGGCTCAAGTAACTCAAATGCAATATATGAAGAAAGAATCATGCTTTTATCAATTAACAAGTAAATCAATTCACTTTTGCATAAAAGACCTACTTGTTTCTACCTTCTCTTAATTAGGTTCCTTTAACTTTCGTTAGAAAACCCTAATTACTATCAATGTTAACAATTCCTCTTTCAAGTAAATTTGCAACTATGAATTCCTTTAGACTTTCATCAAAGGTTAATCACATAGGTAGAATAAGATAAAAACAGCACACACTCATAGATTCATTCATCCACACATATGCCTATTGTTAGGCTCACCCCAACCCTAGAAGATAAGGGAACTAATAACACATCGGCATGGAAAACATAAACTCTAACTAAGAAAATATAATTTGAAATTGCAATAATATAAAACTAGAAATAGTGTTAGAACTTTCGCCTAAACGTCTCCACAAAACTCCTCAAACTCAACTGCTCCTAGGTACTGTAAGGTCAACGTGTAAAGATCATAATATTCAGCCCCTATTAGGCTTTATTTTATAGATAAAACTAAGACTTAATCCCCAAGGAAAGAGATTTTATCTTAGCAAAAACATAATCTATCTAATATCTATCTAAGGAAGATATAATATATCTAAGTTGTTGTAGGACACAATTAATCATCTTAGGTAGATAGATAAATTGGATTGGGGCCCAAGTCCATTTATTTATAGCAAGTTTTATAGATGGTTTTATCCATAATAGGTTCTAGATAAGGTTAGTTTTATCTATATCTAGGTTTATATATATGAGCTTCTACCTATAGGGACTATATTATAAATAGAGCGAGTAGGGTTGAATTATGATGTGCCTTGTATCCATCAAAATAAGAAAATAATAAGAAACCCTAGCTGCAGAGAGGTTTTTATCTCTACAGGGTGTTCTGTGCGGTTCTTGCCAGAACACGGAAATCCTTTGTGTCATATTGTTCAATCTCTTTCTCTTTCACGGTATTCACTTATGGAAATTCACAACAATTGGTCTTAGAGCCAGGTTAGACGATGGCATTCAGTACGGAATTCAAGGCCCCCCAATTTGATGGCACTAGAGATTTCAGTCTTTGGCAATGGCGAGTAAAGAGTCTCCTAACATGGAAGCGGATGTCCAAGAAGACGAAAGAGATGAAACTTGTTTCATTGAAATATGATGAATGGGAGAAGATACAAGAGAAGACATCGTCGGGTATTTGACGTTGTTAGGAGGATAAAGTGATATACCACGTGATTGACATGGAGTCTTTGAAGGAGATTTGGGTCCAATCGGAGAAGAGGTATATGTCAAAGTCTTTCTCCAACAAGTTGTATCTACTGCAAAGGTTGTCAAGATGGAAGATGGTGGAGGGTACCGGACTGGTGATGCATGCTAGTAGGAAGAAGTTTAAGGAGCGCTACTTGGACTTGATCAACATCACTTGATGATATTCAAGAGAGAAGCCCCGGAGAGCGGAGCACGGGAGGATCTGGAGCAAACAAGGTCCTAAAGATGTCTTTATTCGTTGTTATAGATAGATTATTTAACTAGGTGGAGATTGTTGTAGGAGACAATTAATCATCCTAGGTAGATAGATAAATTGGATTGGGACCAAAGTCGATTTATCTATAGCGAATTTTATCTATATATGGTTTTATATATAGGTGGTTTATTATAGATGGTTTTATCTATAATAGGTTCTAGAGGTAGGTTTTATCTATATCTAGGTTTATCTATAGGAGGTTCTACTTATAGGGACTCTATTAGAAATAGAGGGAGTAGGGTTGAATTATGATGTGCCCATGTATCCATCAAAGCAACATAATGATAAGAAACCCTAGCTGTAGAGAGGTTTTTTTCTCTACATGATGTTCTGCGCGGTTCTTGCCAGAACACCTAAATTCTTTGTGTCCTATTGTTCAATATCTTTCTCTTTCACTGTATTCACTCGTGGAAATTCCCAACATAAGTCTATCTAACTTCCACCCATATCTAAAAGATCCTAAAAAGAATTAGATAAAAATTCTAAGTAAAAACCCCAAAACAGCCCATATGGTGTTCTTGGAGATTCTCGCAGCTTTGCGTCGACGCCCAAGGGTGTCGACGTTGATAGGGTTCAAAGTCGATGCAAAACAGAAATCACCGCTAGCCCTTTTCTCTCGGGCAGGTGTGTCGACGTCAACACCCAGGGGGTGGACGTCGATGGGTACTTTGCAGGTGCAGTAACTTTCTTTCATCTTCGGGTGTCGACGTCGATGAGCAGGGTGTCGACGCTGATAGGGTTTTGTGCACTCCTTTCTTTGGGCACTTCCCCTTCCATTCTTTTCTTACATTTCCTTGACCTTTCCATTTCTCCATGAGCTCCATAATTGCCTCTTTTCAGCTCCAAAACCTACAAAACACCACCAATGCTTGTGTAGACATTCATATCTTGAATAATAAAAAAACTAACAGAAATGACACGCTTTCCCAACACAAAAGCTAATAAAAAGACTCAAATGAAATGAAAACATGATGGAAAATAAGACTAAAATGCAGAAATCGAGTGATAAATCCAAAGAGCAGCGACCGCCGCTAGAGAACGGCGACCATTGCTGCATGCAGCGACTACCGTAGACAACAGCGACCACCGCCCCAATACAGATGAGCCTCCATTGTCTTCTTCCCTTTATTCTCTTAAACCCGCACCGTCTTTCCCTAAAGCTCTAAAGGATACACGGAGGCTGGAAAATGAGAAGGATGCCTTCAAGACATTTATTAAGTATGAGAAAAATATTCCATTGCTCAATTTGATTGAAAGTATTCCTAGATATGCTAAATTTTATAAGGAACTTTGCACAATTAAGAAGAACCAGGAGATCAAAGGTAAGTGAACATGTCCCTGCAACTTTGTTTCAGAAACGTATGCATGAGAAGTGTCGTAATCTTGGCATGTATACAATTCCATAGAAGTAGCACCAAACTCTATTATTAAAATCTATCTTTTTCCTCATAATCTATCTTTTATCTCCTATATATATGATCTCTCTCACTTTTATTCGCCCTAACCTAGTTTCTCTTGAGTTTTCAGAGCATACATTCGACCCAATTCAAAGCAAAGGTCTGATTTTGGAGAAAAGTTGAAGGATCGAAGCTATTCGTCGTCGAAATTCGACAAAATCCAAAGAACAGGGACGAACCCAGATAATCGGCACCCGCCGCCTGCTATCTACGCCCGCAGATCCTGCAGAGTTTGTGTTTTTCGAGTCCTCACTCAAACTTTTGGTGATATCGTTCTAATTCATCTCTATTCCCTTCTCTATTATGTCATTTCTAAAGCTATGAACATGGTTATAATTGATATCTTAGATTCTTATGAGGTTGGAAAACTGTGAATACTCTACAACAAAGTTTTTCGACCCTATTGGTTTATACACTTTAGCTTTGTATGACTATGTATAGATGTTACTCGAGAAAAGAGGGTTGGACGAATTCCTTCATAAAGCAGCAACCACTTACCCCGATCTTGTTCTGGAATTCTTAGCAACATTCATGCTGAATGGGGAAGTGGGTTTTTCCTTCAAGATAACATCGATCAATAACATTAGCAACCCCTTTTCACCCCAACCGAGACTGCTTTCCCATTTCTAGAATCTCAGTTTCCCAGACTTCGCATGTTACCCACGCCAAGTTGTTTATCACAATCGGCCAAATCACTACCCATATCCAAAATCATCCTCCATCTCTCTTTTACCCCTAAAAATCTGAAGAAAAACCTTATCATAACCACGCTCATTGGTCTTCAATCGCACACCTAAACCACTATTGATTGGCCACAACCATTCCCTATATCCCAAATACCCCTTCAACTATGATTCACACCACAAAATCCGAACAAAAACCCAACCGCATTTCACAGTTGCAGAATAAGGAATGATATTATTTACCTCTTCAGGACAGGGGTGTGATTGTCCTCTCCCGCGGCCTTCTCTTTTGCTCAATCGCTAAATACATAGAAACATGCTTCGATCCAACTCCTTCCCACCTAGGGATGGCAACGGGGCGGGTTTGGGGCAGGGGGGAGGGGGGGTACACTCCCCGTCCTAGTCCTCGTCGGGTCCGCATCCCCACATAATTTTACCCATTTGCATTTCCCGCTGGTTTTCCCGTTTAAAAGTCATAGTTTCCCCCAATTTAATAGAAAATTATAATATATTATTAAAGTTATGTTAAAAATATGATATAAATATTACAAATAATATTTCATAAATGTAATCTATAAGGTAAAAATTTAAAAGTGAAAGAAAAATTATATAAGCTTAGGTAAGATTTTAAAAAAAATTGTGATGTCGTACTCCCCATCGGGTATCACTGGGGGGATCCCCAACGGGGGTGGGAGCGGGGCGGGGATCGGGGTGGGGATTGTTATCCCTGTCCCTGCGCGTGTAATTAATTCGCCTCCATCCCCGTCCCCGTCCCCATTTAATTTCTCCATCCCCGTCCCCACGACGAGGATTCCCCGCCCCATTGCCATCCGTATTCCCACCCCTTCCTGTCCCCCTCCTTTTCACTTCCGATTTGACTGCCAAATATGTGGAAATGTGTCTAACCACGTTCCATCCCTTTTCTTTCACAATTGTAAACCGCTACCGATCCCCTCCCTCTCCTTTTCACTTTCGATTTGACTTACATTTAATATACTTGTTTTTCCACTTTCTTTGCTTTTTTTTCTGTTTATTTTACTTGATTTAAGAGAGATTCAAAGCTGAAAATTGAAGGTCTCGGAAGAAATGGCTATAAATCGAGTCGACTAATCTTCAATACCGGCTCCGCAAACCACTATGGGGATCTCAGAGACTTTCAACGAAGGAAAAATCGTGAACAGAGAGCTAAGAACCCTCATCTCACCCGAGAATCGATACTTGCTTGGAGCGGCTTTTTCGCTCTTCCCCTCTCTCTGTTAGGGTGGGCAATGGACTTTTTTTTTTAAATTTAGGGTGGGGAAGAGAAACTGGAAATAGTGAGGAAAGGGAATGAAAAAAAAAGTGGGTAGGTGTGTACGCCTTAATTTGTATGAGCGTCAATTAATTTGAAACAAAGTTTTATGTCTAAAACGACTTTTATTTTGAAATGAAAGGATTACTTGATTTACGAGGTATTCCCACCGGCACCTTTTCTCAATTTTTTGGACACTTGGAATTATTCTTGCAAATCCATCAGAGAAGAGAAGGGTTATTTTTGCAAAACGGTTGGGAAGTGAGTTAGGGCATGTTTGGCGGGAGCTTTTCAAAGCTTTAGATAGAGCGGTAGATAGAGCGTTTGCAAAAAGTTCTGAGTATGCTCGTTTGGCAGGGCAGTAGCGTTTTCAATACGCTCCCACTTCATCTCCTCCGACAGCTTTGCAAGCGTTTCTTCGGCATCTCCCAGGAGGAAGCGTTGGATGAAAGGGAAAAGCGTTTTGTAATTGAAACGGACGATTCATCCTCACCATCGCCTACTTCCATCTCAGTCATCCTATCTCCATCCATGAGAGGCGCAGGACGACAAACTCGGTAAGGTCTTTAATCGAGTCGATTTCTCATTAAGGTAAGAACCCCAATTTCGATTTCAGTCGTCGTTTTGCCTGTTTGTAGGGGCTCTTCCCAGATTCCAAATCACCATCCCCACCAAACTCTTTCCCTTTCACTCTTTTCAGGTAAGAACCCTAATTTCGATTTCGATTTTGATTTGCAACAAGCGTGCTATCATCAATTTCGCATTTAATTGTTTGGGTTTTCTTTATAGGGTTCTGTACTCTAAAATTGGTTGTTTGAGTCATATGTGAATGGCTTCATGTACTCCTTTCAATTGCATTTGAGTCATCTGTGATTTTTATATGGCTAATTTAGGGTTCTGTACTCCTTCCAATTGTTGTTCTTTTGTCAGTCATCTGTGAATGGCTCCTTCCAATTGCTTGTTTGATTCATCTGTGATTTTCAATCTGACATATTTTGGTTGAAGACTTCAATAGTTTGATTTGTTGAGCAGAAGCCATAAAGGCTATAGTAGTTCAGTAAGTTGCAGATTAAGGGACGTTAATTCACTAAAATTGAATCAGACGGAAATGATCATTGATCAGTAGCAGATTGATGGATCTTTAATGATGAATTATATGAATCCTTTGTACAACAAGATGTGATGATGATGAAATATATGAATCCTTTGCCTATTATATCAAATTATCAACATAAAAGAAAATCACTATAGGTTGCTGCACTACTGCTTACACAACATCAGTAGTCTCAATTTTGCGATGTAGCTGAATCTCTCTGCTATTCACTAAGCATGTTTATTCTTGTGTGCTTGTTTTGTGATCCTCTCTCTTAGATTTGGTAGTGAGTGGGGTTTTTTGAGGGAGGGTTTATTACTGTAATTTTAGTGGTGGGGGTTTGGGTTGCTTTCCAAGTCATCTCATCCCCCACTCAAAATACACCTAGTTTTGGGCTGGTTTTGATCAGAGCTTCAGGAATCAATAAGATGGAAAAGAAAAGGCATCATTTTATTGCTGTATCTGATGTGCCTGTATCTACTAGGCATCATTTTATTGATGTATCTGCTAAATCCCATGTGATACATTCAGCTTAGAAATCAGATTGACAAAGAATGTATTCACTTCCTTGTATTCACTTGGGTTTGTTGATAAATATCTACATCCCATTCATTTCCTTGTATAGAATGACAAATAAAAATTCTGTGTGTAAATTTTGGTGGTAGAACTTGAAATAATGCTGGATTTTTATATAGCACTTGTTCTTTCAGCTTGATAGGATTTAGTATAGGAATCAAGAAAGTCTATTCACTTACTGGCTTACTGCTCTAAGTATGGAACTGAAAGGGTTGTCGGTGACATCTTCTTGAAAATGATTTTCATATGGTGCTGTGTGAAATTTGAAAATTCTGTTGTAAGTTGTAATATTTGATTAATTGATTGTGTAAATACATACTGTATTGGATATTAATACATAGGGAATATGGGTATCTAGGAGAATAAGCTTAGTATTTAATGTTGTTTGGTGGATCTATAATCAATTCCTTTGCTGACTTCTTTTCCATGGAGCTAAATGACACTCTTGGCTCGAAATAGTGTCTCTTATTACTTACTAAGACCAAATTATTAATCTTTCTAATATGAGGTGCATGCTTTGAGATGAGGACTAGCTATTTCAAGCTTTTGCCTACACATTTAAAAAATGAGGTATCACATTGTCACTTGTCACTATGATCATTGTTCCTGGATTATGCACACAGAGAGGCAAAATGCTCCCATGATTTGAATAGAATTGTGAACGAGTTTTGCTTATTTAGTCCGACACTTGCTCAACTTATTCAGAGCCACTTTCTGCAATAAATTCGACTTTATTTTGTTCTTCTCGCTTATTTCTCATGAGGAAAAGATGCTGAAATTTCTTTTATTTGTCAATTGATCAAGTTAAGGTTCCATTGGCTCTTTCCTCTCATGGACAGGACTACGATTTAGTGTTTATGACTACTTCACAACCTTCTCAATTATGATTTAACTTCCCTTTTATGTTCCGGCCAATTTTCAAAATGGATGGCATCATAGGATACTGTAGTATTCCTTTCCTCTTAGAATTATCCCTTTGTTGGAGAATAGCAGGAATCCTTTGATGCTTGTGTTTGATTCGTCTGCTTAATGGATTTTGAGAAAACAGATTTTCTGTTTTTTCATTATATGACAAATCTCTTGGAGAGTTGAACTTGCTGTCGCCAGAAGCTTCACTGAATACCTTTTCTCTGTATTTGGGATTGAAAATCCCAACTCTTGGAGAGTTGAACTTGCTGGTTTCATCAAGGGTTACAATATGTTGGATTTTTGCTGGTTCCTGAACTTGAATTTGTTTGTGACTGGTTTGGTGGGTGTTTTTAGTTTATTCAAGTGGACTGTGGAATGGAACTAGACAGTTAAATGTATTATTTCTTAAATGTTTAATGAATGTTTGGTGATTATTATGGGTGCAGCACCAAGGAGAACTCGTTAATGAATCTGATAATGACAATTTTTCATGTGGCCCTCTTCTGTTTTATCGTAGTGGTTGGCATCTACCATTGTACTTGAGTCTACCATTACATGTAATTCCTAATATAAAGATATATGGGTTAAAAACGAGCTGAAATAAGCTTAAAAATGAGCTCAAAGCAATCAAAATGAGCAAGAGCATAACAAGAAAAAACGAGCATAACAAGCAAAAACGAGCAAATGAGCTCAAGCTCGAGATTGTCTAATTACTCGCAAGCCGAATATGATCACAAAACCAAGCTTGATAAAAAAAAATATCACCTCTATTGACAATGTATGATTTTGGCTTTATAGTCCGGGCTTGTTTCTAGGCTATAAAGTCATGTATTTTTTCTCTTTTATAAAGGAACTTTATAGCCCAAGCCAAATATGACCGGACTCTAAAGTTGTGCATCAAATAAAATAGATTCATTTTGGTAATTTGACAATTTAATCTCTAAAAAGCTTGTATAATCAAAGTCATGCCAAACAAGATGTTCAATTTTAAGCTAAAAGCTAGATTATAATCTTAAGTTAGATTGAAATTTTAATTTAGATTATAATCTTAAGCTTAAGATTATAATCTTAAGTTAGATTAAAAAATGTGCATGTCAAACATGCCCTTAAGGGCATGTTTGGCATGCCCTTAATCAACCCTGTTTTATCTAGTTTTTATAGGTAAACTGAACCAGTCAACTTCAAAGCCAGATCGCCAGTAACCAAAAAAAAAACAAAATGCCTGGCAGCCAAACACCCAATTAAAAATAATGTTTTTTTTTTTAAATGTTTTGTCCACAACTGGGTGACAATTGGAATAGAATAGCCATGAGCGGAGGCATCCTGGAACCTTCCCTCCTTCCCAACACAAATCCTCAAACTTGTATAAATACTTGAACCCCTTCATCACTCCCTCTACTCCAATTTCATTCATTCATTCTTTCTTTCTTTCTTTTTTTTCTTTCTTTCATTCTTTCCGGAGGAATCAAAAAACAAAGGCTTCACAGTTTTTCCTAGAAATTTGAAGATAATGATTATGAAGGATGAAACTCAGAAGAACTTGTTGTCCAAAATTGCCACAGGAGATGGACATGGTGAAGAGTCTGCTTACTTTGATGGGTGGAAGGCATATGAAAAAGACCCCTTCCACCTCTCCAGCAACCCCCTTGGGGTCATACAGATGGGCCTTGCCGAAAATCAGGTATCTCTATGACTCTATATATATGTTTCCTTGTGATAGGAATTGACACTCTTTTGGGTTCAGAAGATATATGGACTGATATTTGGGGATTTTGTGCAGCTATGCTTTGATTTGATCAACGAATGGATACTGAGAAACCCAGCTGCTTCCATTTGCACACCCGAAGGCGTTAGCGGCTTCAAGGAAATGGCCAACTTTCAGGACTACCATGGCCTCCCTCACTTCCGAAAGGTCATATATCACTCTCCTTGTTTTAAAGAAGCTTCGTTTGTTGCTTCGAATGCGAAAAAATAAATCGAGTCTAATGGAGGAAATTAAATTGGGACATGTACGTTATTGCAGGCTGTAGCAAGGTTCATGGAGAAAGTGAGAGGGGAGAGGGTGAAGTTTGATCCGGATCGTATAGTAATGAGTGGAGGTGCCACCGGAGCTCATGAGACGGTGGCTTTTTGCCTGGCTGATCCCGGAGAGGCTTTCCTCGTTCCGACTCCTTATTATCCTGGGTACGCCTACCTACACGCTCAATCGATCTCTTCGATTATCAATCCATCTCTTTCTTGGCCTTATTTGCACCTCCTCCAGCCTAGAAGGCGACTAAAAGCAATAGGTGATTTTACAGGTTTGATAGAGACTTGAGATGGAGAACAGGCGTGCAACTCCTTCCAATCCATACACAAAGCTCCAACAACTTCAACATCACAAAAGCAGCCTTAGAAGAAGCATACAACAAGGCCGAAGAAGCAAGAATCAAAGTGAAAGGAATCCTGATAACAAACCCTTGTAACCCATTAGGCACAGTCCTTGACAAGGAAACTCTCAACCTCCTCCTCACCTTCATCAACCACAAACAAATCCACTTGGTTTGCGACGAGATTTACTCCGCCACAGTCTTCTCTGACCAACCAAACCGGTTCACAAGCATTGCCGAGATGATTGAACAAGAGGACATGCTAAGTACCTGCATCAACCGCGACCTCATACACATCGTGTATAGCCTCTCCAAGGACATGGGATTCCCTGGCTTTAGGATCGGAATCGTCTACTCCTACAATGATGCTGTTGTGAGCTGTGCAAGGAAGATGTCGAGTTTCGGGCTTGTTTCATCCCAAACTCAGCATTTGATCGCATCCATGCTCTCAGACGACGAATTTGTTGAGACATACCTTGAAGAGAGCAAGAAAAGGCTGGCCAGACGATACAAGTCGTTCACTTGGGGACTTTCACAGGTGGGCATTTCATCCTTAAAGAGCAACGGTGGTCTATTCCTATGGATGGACTTGCGACGTCTCCTAAAGGAGCCAACAATAGAAGCAGAGATATCGCTTTGGCGAGTGATCATCAACGAAGTGAAGCTAAACGTATCACCGGGCTCTTCATTCCACTGCTCGGAACCAGGGTGGTTCAGGGTATGTTTCGCGAACATGGATGATGAGACAGTCGAAGTGGCTCTAACAAGGATCAGTACATTCATGATGAAGAGCTATGCGGCAGCCAAGGAGGCAGCTGGAGAGGCAAGAGTTGCGGCCAAGAGGAAGTGCTGGCAGAACCTCCAGCTCCGGCTGTCGGCGAGGAGGTTGGAGGATGTGATGGGGTTGGGTGGACAAGTGATGTCTCCTCACTCTCCTATGCCTCACTCACCCCTTGTCAGGGCAAGGACATAGATATACAGGCTAGGTGATGCCATTTTGTTAAAGCAGCTAGTACTTTATGTATGTTCAAACTTTATTGATTTAATTATTTTCCTGTAATTAAGTATTGAAGATGTAATGTTGAGCTATCAGGGCTGAATTATAACTAGTGCCAACTGCCAACCCTTTTTCTTCATCTCTGTAATGTAGTGCAACAGATTTGAAGCTTCTTGATTGGTATTTTGATTCAGCTATTAGCTGAAATATGGTTACCAATTCAACAAGGATAAAACTGAGTATTTGAACAAAGTTTGTCACTTGTTTTTACCAATGCAGCGCAAGTAACTCAAAACAACACTATATTTTGTATGGCAGGCAAAATGTATTAATGTACGTTGAGATCCATACATCTTAGCCTTAAAGTTAGTTTTTCTCTATTTCTTTGTGCTTCTCTTGTCCCCATTTGGTTCTGTCAGCCTTGTCCTCTACAACAAGTACTCTCCATTAATATTGGTTGTGTCAAAACCGATTTCGAATCTAAACCCTAAAACAGATTTAAATGGAGAGCTAAGTACAGATAAGAGAACACAAGGATTGGTGACACAGTTCGGTTACCCTACTCTGCGGAACCTCAAGAGGGAGAGACTCAAACTCAAACCGGCCATGAATCCACTAAGTATGATCGAATACGAGTTGTGGATACAAATAGACGGATAAACTAAAAACGATTATAGATCTAGCGGCTCAAGCAACAGGTAATCAAGGAGAAACACGAAATAGGAACAGATACTCCCTTCACTCCATCTGAAGACGAAGACGAACAGAAGCTGATGAAGAGCCGAGGTTGTGCACCGAAGCAACATCTCATTCCTAAGTCGAGCAAGGACTCCTTGAATCACA
Source organism: Persicaria maculosa (assembly GCA_963922045.1). NCBI lineage: Eukaryota > Viridiplantae > Streptophyta > Magnoliopsida > Caryophyllales > Polygonaceae > Persicaria > Persicaria maculosa. The sequence continues at coordinate 53,450,027 of OY998251.1, read as the reverse complement.
TCAGAAGCTTGGGATTCAAGCTCATCAGAGTGAAGAACCGGGATCGTCGCCGAATTGCCTCTAGGGTCTCTCTCTCTCTCTCTCTCTCTCTCTCTCTCTCTCTCTCTCTCTCTCCCTCTCTCTTTTGGTGTAGGCGGAAGCGAATGACTGAAGCTCTCAACCCCTTAGGGTTTCTGAAGACGTCTCTTTATACCCTAGCCCTTACTAAAGGAAACGTAGCGTTTCAGTCAGCAAGGACATAAGAGAACCGTTGGAGCGTCTTCAGAAAAAAGTGGGTTGAGGGTGCAGAGAGATGAGCCGAGCTACAGAAATGGGCCAAAGTCTTAAGCTCAGACTTTAGTCCTCAACATATTTGAAGTAACCTATGGTGCCAAGGAACCTTTTAGCCGAGCTTCTTCAACTTGACCATGTCCTTGAGCCATCTAAGATCTTAGACCTAAATCCTATCCTATCCATCTTTAGTATCCATGGACCCTAATACATATGCATCTAGATTATATTAGGCATAACAATTTGCCCTCCTAATCTAGCCACCATATGTGGTATTCGATCATTTAAATTGGGACATAAGGGTTTAAGTCTTCTATCCATCCGTCCTCGGCTCGTGTACCTGCATGGTTAGTGAACATCAAGTATATGAAGAAAGTTCCTGCAATAGTAGAACTTGCTGGAAGGAACTATCTTCGTGCCAAAGTCAGCTGGGTTGAGTTCTCCTTTGATCTTCTTGACGTCTAGTGCCTTGTCTTCGACCCTGTGCCTCATGAAATGAAACCTAACATCTATATGCTTGGTTTTCTCATGATACATAGGGTCCTTACACAAATACATATCACTTTGACTATCTATGTTGATCACAGGTACAAATTTCTTTATGAAAATCTCTCCAAGTATGCCTTTCAACTAGATAGCTTCATTTGCAGCTTTAGTAGCTGCCATGTATTCGGCTTCTGTTGAGGATAAGGCCACCACAGATTGTTGTTGAGACTTCCAGAATATGCAGTTGCCTTCCCAGGTGAAGTAGTAGGTAATGGTGGATTTTCTTGTGTCTTTGTTGCTAGCGTAATCAGAATCTACATACCCTTGGAGATCACCAGCAGATGCATAATCTGAGTACACAAGGCCAAGCTGATTAGTGCCATTCATGTATTTAAGCAAATACTTCATTGCATTCCAGTGTGGCATTCCAGGATTGGACATATATCTACTAAGAACAATGATGGCAAAAGCTAAATCAGGCCTAGTGCATAGCATGACATACATATGATTGATCCAACATCAACATCATAGGGAACATCAACCATATATTTCTTTTCATGTTCAGATTTAGGGCATTGAGCCTTGCTCAAAACAAGATGCCCTCCTAAGGGTATAGGTGAGGATTTAGAATCAAGCATGCTAAATCTTTTAAGAACCTTTTCAATGTAATCAACCTGGGAAAGCATGAGTTTCTTCTTGGGTCTATCTCTAAAGATCATGACCCCTAGAATTCTCTTGGCATGGCCAAGGTCCTTCATTTCAAAGTGTTTCATCAAATTTCTCTTAGTGTCAAAAATAATTGTCATAGAAGCACAAACAAGGAGAATATCATCCGCATAAAGCAGAATAAACAAAGAAAATTTGGTGGTAACCCCTTTGATGTATAAGCAGGAATCATATTCACTTCTAATAAAACCAAGAGATCTCATGCAAGAGTCAAATTTTATGTTCCATTGTTTTGGAGACTGTTTTAGACCATAAATAGACTTTTTCAACAGACTAACATGATTTGGTTTGTTTTTATCACTGAATCCCTTAGGTTATTTCATGAAAATGGTTTCATCTAGATCACCATGAAGAAAGGCCGTCTTAACATCCATTTGTTCAAGTTTCCAATCAAAGACAGTAGCAATCTCAGAGTTTTGTATTTAACAACTAGAGCAAATATATCATTGTAATCCAATCCTTCTCTTTAATTAAACCCTTTTGCTACAAGTCTATCTTTATACTTAGGTGGTTCATCTGATTTTATCCCCTCTTTGACCTTAAAAACCCACTTGCAGTCAATAGTTTTAGCATGCTCAGGTTAGGAACAAGAATCCAAGTTTTATTGGCTTTCAAAGACTCAAGTTCTTCAAGCATAGCTTTAAACCATTTCACAAAATCAGAGGATCTCATAGCAGATTCAAAAGTCTCAGGGGATTATTTTTGACAATCTCATATGCAACATAAGCAAACTCAACAATATTAATATCATCTATATACCTTCTGTTAGGAATTCTAACTCTAGGACTCCTATCTCTAGCAAGAGTATAGTCATGCAACACAGAGTTATCAACATTAGGCACTGATTAAGCAGAAGATGAAGTATGCTCAGACATAGAAGGCACAACAAGTGTATTTGAAGAACTAGAAGAAGAACTGGGAGATTCAGATGTAGAAGCAGGTTGAGGGTTTAGGGGTACTCATTGAGTTGTGTTTTCTTCCTTTTCTTCATTTTGGTGTCCTTCATCATTTCCTCCTCCTAATTGTTGTGGTTGCTGTAATGGAGAATCGTCTGGGATTGTAGGGCTTGCTGGAGTAGATCTGAAGTGAGTTGGGACATAGCCTATGTCAAACTCATCACCTCCTGCCTCAGAGGTAGTGGATGACAGAAGCTGGTCAACAGTTGCAAAGAACTTTTAAGGCTGATCAGATTTACCTGTATTCTCATTTCTAGGTGTTAGCATACTTTTAAAATGAAATTCAGATTCCTTGAAGGTAAGATTTCGTGAGACAATCACTTTATATCCTCCAGGTTGAATGAGGAGAATTTTGTAGCCCTTAACTCCTTGATACCCAAGCATGACACCTTTAAGTGCCCTAGGTTGCAACTTACCTTGTGAAACTTGTGCATAAGTTGTGCAACCAAAAGGCTTTAAGTATGACAAACTAGGTTTCTTACCAATCCACAACTCTTGTGGAGTTTTGAAGCCAATGACAGAAGAGGGAGATCTGTTGATCAAATATGCTGCAGTGACAACAACTTCTCCCCAAAGAATGTGCTTCATGCCTTTTGTGAAGAGAAGGCATCTGGCCTTCTCTAACAGTGTCATGTTCATCCTCTCAGCAGTACCATTCTGCCAAGGGGTGCCAAGCACTATGACTTGCCTTCTAATGCCATTCTCCCTGCAAAAATCATCAAAGACAGTATTGCAAAACTCAAGGCCATTGTCTGTTTTGAAGCATAGGAGTTTATTACCAGTTTGAAGCTCCACTTTAGTTTTCCAGGTTTTGAAGACCTGAAAGGCCTCATCCTTTGTTTTCAGAAAAGTAAGCCAAACTTTCCTGGAAAAATGATCAATAAATGAAATGAAGTATCTCTTCCCACCAATTGTGTCCACCTGTGTAGGACCCATTAAGTCTGAATGAACATACTCAATGGGCTTGGAGGCAGTGTACAATGACTTGGAGAATGTCTGTTTTGTAGCTTTCCCAAAGACACAGTTTTCAAAGAAGGACAAGTCAGTAGGTTTTTCAGATAATAAACCATGCTTGTGTAGATAATAAAGACCTTTGTTGCCAATATTACCTAGCCTAAGATGCCACAGCTTTGTTAAATGGGAGTCATATATGCAGAGTTGGTAAGAAGATTACATTCAGTTTCAGGAGTAATGACATGATATAAGCCCTTTTTTCTAATGGTTTTGATAATGCAGTTACCATTCCAGTGTACTCTTTTAATGCCATTACTTGTTGTGATATCATAAATCATGCAATCAAAAACAGACTCGGATATAAGACTCCTTAGTTCAGGGACCCATTTCACATCCTTAAGGGTGATAATATTCTCATTAAACATTTTCAGTGATACATCACCCACCCCCTTGATGGCAAGAGAGTGGTGGTCTCCAAGATTGACCACCCCTCTCCTACTCTGATCAAGGGTGTCAAAGCAAGCTTTGACTGGTGTGGCATGTATAGTGCAACCAGAGTCAAGAATCCAAGATGAAGGATCACTATCTTCTGAAATACACATGAAAAGTTCATTAAGATAATTACCAACATCAGACTCAAGCAAAGAAACAGACATAGAATTCTTGAGTTTGTTTTCATCATCCCTGTTTTTCTTCCTGCAGACCTTAATCCAGTGACCAAGGTGACCACAATAATTGCACTTGGAATCCTTGGGTACCTTGGTACTGGACTCGGGAGAGGATGCATTAGGACTCTCATCTTCCTTTTTCTTTTTGTTCTTAGACTTATTGCCCTTAGGTTTGTTTGTTTTAGCAAACAAAACCTCAGATTTTCTCAAAGGTGTCAGACTTGGCACCATGTTTTGATTTGAACACTTTGAGCATCTCATTCTTCTTAGAGATAGTCTCCACTATACGTTCCTTAGTAAGAGGCTCTCTAGAGAACTGAATGACATACTTCAAATGATCAAATTGTGAGGGCAAAGAGTTTAACAACAAAATGGCTTGGTGAGAATCATTAATTCTATCATCACATCTCTCTAGCTCTTGTGTCATTTTTAAAAAAATTATCCAAATTATCATTTAATGTAATAGATGTGTCCATTTTAAAAGTGAAGAGCCTACAAAGTAGAGCGATGCGACTAGGCAGGGACTTAACAAGAAATAAATCCTCCTGGGCTAACTAGAGAGCCCTGGGGTCATCTACCTTGACTACCTGTCTGGCCACATCATCTGTGAGCCTTAGCATAATCTCATAATGAGCTTGTTCTGAGATTTTTGGAGGAACTGGTGGTAGTGCAGGGGGTGTCTGTTGGACTAAAGAGTCTCTTTGAGGGGTGGAGGGTGGAGTGACTAGTACAACAGCTCTCCAACATTTTTCCTTGATCAAGATAGCTTTCATCTTGACCTGCCACATGGCAAAATCTATCTTGCCATCAAATGGCTTGATTTTGACATAAGAATCTACCATGGTACGTGCAACAGGAGTAAAAACTAGGGTTAGTTTGATTTGTTCAAATGAGAGCTTGAAGTGATGAATAAGCTAACATATAATGAAACACTAACACATCTAACACAGAAGCACAGATAAAACGTTTTTAAAACAGATATGTTCTGAAAATAGGTGTGGTACGTCAGATAGAAGAGGAACAATGCCTGACCGTGGATACTTTATATAGCCTGCCCAATGTCCACGCCCCCAGATCTATTTCCCGCGTCTACAGAGATGAAAGAAAGGAAGAAATGGGACATTTAAGCTCTTATACCACTTTGTAAAAACCGATTTTGCATCTAAACCATAGAACATATTTAAATGGAGACTTAAACATAGATAAGAGAAAGCAAGAGCGAACACAAGGATTGGTGACGCAGTTCAGTTACCCTACTCTGTGGAGCCTCAAAAGGAAGAGACTCAAACCCATAAATCCACTAAGTATGATCGAATACTAGTCATTGATACAGATGGACTAATAAAATAGAAACGATCCTAGATCTAGAGGCTCAAGCAACAGGTAATCAAGGAGAAACATGAAATTGGAACATATCCTCCCTTCACTCCATCTGGAGACGAAGATGAACAGAAGCTGATGAAGAGTCGAGGTTGTGCGCCGAAGCAGCGTCTCCTTCCTAAGTCGAGCAAGGACTCCTTGAATCACATCGGGAGCTTAGGATTCAAGCTCATTAGAGTGAAGAACCGAGAGCGTCGCCGAATCGCCTCTAGGGTCTCTCTCTCTCTCTCTCTCTCTCTCTCTCTCTCTCTCTCTCTCTCTCTCTCTCTCTCTCTCTCTCTCTCTTGGTGTAGGCGGAAGCCAATAACTGAAGCTCTTAACCCCTTAGGGTTTCTGAAGACGTCGCTTTATACCCAAGCCCTTACTAAAGGAAATGCAGCGTTTCAATCAATAGGGACATTAGAGAACCGTTGGAGCGTCTTCAGAAAAAAGTATGCCGAGGGAGCAGAGAGTTGGGCCGAGCTACAGAAATGGGCCAAAATCTTAAGTTTAGACTTTAGTCCTCAACGTATTTGAAGTAGCCTATGGCGCCATGGAATCTTTGAGCCGAGCTTCTTCAACTTGACCAAGTCCTTGAGCCATCTACGATCTTAGACCTAGATCCTGGCCTATCCATCTTTAGTATTCATGGACCCTAATACATATGCATCTATATTATATTAGGCATAAAAAGTTGTATTCTCCGACCTTGATAAGTGGAGGTTGTTCTCTTGTTGTTTGAACTACTTATCTAGTTATCTTGTGACATGTTCTATGCAAATAAGTTATAACACACAATGTGTGTAGGCCTAGGAGTGTGCCGTCTTCATCATTGTTTCGCATTCATTCCATTCGATATCTTGGATGCAGTGGATTCCAAACCATGTGATGTGGGGTTGGTCGCTGTTTTCTCGACCTTCTTGACGTTGCAGACTCGGACTCACAAAAAAACGAAGAAGAGACACAAATTAGACAAGAAACACAGCAAATGGAAGATCAACCTTGGAGACAAGGCTCGATCAAAGTGAAAGGGAAACAAATTGAAAAATAAATGGAAAATGAAAGGGAAAAGAAAGGAGGAATCAACCTTGATGAACAACAAGAACAATTATTGAACGCTTATTTTTGTACGGAAGATAAACCTTGGAGACAAGGCTCTTGACCCTCTTTAGTTTTTTCGTACCCTTATTTCTGTTTTGTCTTAGAGCATAGTGGAACGCTCTCTTGAGTCGGGGACGTAGGGAATTTTTTTCCGAACCTCGTAAACAAATCATTGTGTCCTAATCGTTTTCTGTCTGATCTAGAATCGGTTCGATCTAGAACCGAATCGCCAATGATTGATATTCCTTCAATGATTGATACTCCCTCCGTTAATTAAAATATGTCGTTTTAGGAAGTAAATCTTGTTAATTAAGAAAAACTTGTCACTTTACGTATTTTGACATCCACTTTATGAAATTGCCCTCGTAATGATTAGATAGTTATTAGTTGTAGTTTTTAAGAAAATAAAAAGTAGACTAATAATTAGGGGTATACGTGTAGTTTTGTTTGTTTTCTTAATAAGTGTGTAGATTTCTAAAATGACAAGTTTTAATTAACGGAGGGAGTATTTGATAAACGACTCGTTTGACCTATCCAATAACTCGAACCGGAATTTACATGGGAGATCCTTTGTACGGATGAAGAGATCCATGTGCTTAGTCGGAATTTCCACAATATTAGCTTCAAACACTGCTATCGAGTATTAAATAGTGTTGTTGACTTCCAAATGGGATATTGTACACTCCTCCCTACAACACTCCCTACTCCACTAAATTTTTTTAACATTTATTTAATCTTAAAAAATTATTATAAAAATTATATTTATATTTCTAACATCTATTTTTATATATTTATAAAATTTTATTTTGAAAAATCATATTTTAAATTTTTTAATAATTGTATTTGTAAAATATTGTCTTTTTAATTTTTCAAAATTATAAATCATGATTTTTCAAAAGAAAATTTTATAAGTATATAAAAAAAATGTTAGGATTATAAATATAATTTTTATAATTTTTTTAAGATTAAATAAATGATAAATATTTTTGTGAAGTAGGAAAGGGAGTAGGGTGGGTGTTGTAGGAGATCTTGACTGACTGATTTCATAGCTAAGTCTATGTCACTTGTAATATAGGAACAGTCCTCCTGTGTTGAAAGCTTTGTAACATCATTTTTAGGATGATCGGGTTGAGTTTTGAGTAATAGAGACAATCATTTTTTACGTGAAAATAAAAAATAAAAAAAAATATCCCTATTGTTGATTGTAGGGTTGTTCATAATTCGGTTTTAACCTAGATAGAGTAAAAAAAACGCTCCATTTGGGTGGGAAACCCTAGTTTGGCCGCCGCCGCCTCTTCATCAACTTCTTACCTTTCCCCGGCCACCGTCTGGTCAACCTCCACAACCCGGCCTCCCGCTTCCGAGCCTCTCCAGCCAGCCCTTACACTCCCGTAGTCAGTGGCTTGCCGCCACCGCCATCATGGCTTCCCGTCACCGCCACCCCGCCGTTTATCGCTGCCGCTTTGAGTTGCTCCTTGTCCTCCGTCGCCGACCGCGGCCGCCTCCTCTCGTTGGTCTGTTATTGTTGTGTTGCAGGTTTCTTGTGAGCGGTTGATGATTTGTTATGTTCGATGACGTTGTGGTTTGCGATCGACACCTGATGGCTCTTTTGAGTCCATAATCTGAGGTGTCCGCTAGTTCCCCAGAGTTCTCTGAGTGCGTTGTCTCTTTGGCCAATCGTTTCGTTTCTCTTCTGACTTGTGATTTACAGCGTAGGATGGCTTGTACGATCCTTGTAATTTTATGTCATTTGCTTCTGTCTTTTCTTTTCTGTCATTTGCTTCTGTTATTTGCTTCAGTTGTACATGATGGTTAGTCCATCCACCGGCTTGTCCGGTCTCTCGGTTTCTCTAAGCTTGTCTAGAAAACCGAATTTCTTATCTTGCTTCAAAAAAACAAAAACAAAAAAAAAAATCGATTTTAACCGAATTTTTCAACCGAGCAGAACCGATCAAACCGGAACCAAATCGAACTGAGGTGTTTCGGTTTGGGAAATTTTCAATTTCGGTTTTTGTTCGGTTCGGGTAAAGCGAAAAAACTGATTTTTTTTTATATTTTTTAATTTTACACAAAATACAAAGGGTCATTTGCATAACTAGACACTTTTTTTTTACTTTGCAAAAATGTCATCGCTTTGGGGAGAATTACAAATGTAGCATAGGGGTGCATTTGTACAAAATGAAAAGGTGACTTGGACAACCGGTTGAAGGTGAAAAGTGAGCAGAGGAGAGAGGAACCCAGATTCCCCGTGTCACTGTAAACTAGAATTCAGATTTCCCGTGTCACCCAAACTTAAACACCATGTCACCTAAATTTAAACACCATGTCACCCGAAATGAAACTGCAACCCAGATTCCTCTTCCTTTTTACACCCTCTTTTTTCCCCCAAGGTCTCGGTCGTGTCACCCGAAGGATTTACAGTGTCACTTGTTTGATTTTGAAAGTTTTACATTTCTGAGTGGGTCTGCCAATTTGTTTAGGAAATAACCCATGTCACCTATTTGTATGGCCTTGTCACATGAAAGAATGCATTAAATCCCATGTCAACTCAGTCTTTAAACTGGAATCTAAATTTCTCGTGTCACCCAAACTTAAACACCGTATCACCTAAATTTAAACATCATGTCATCCAAAATGAAACCGGAACTCAGATTCACTTTGTCTTTTACACCCGCTTTCTTATTTTTTCCATACATTTCATTCGATTTGACCTACATTAAATGTAGCAGGCTTTTTTTTCCTTTTCATTTTTCCCTTTTATTTTTTTCCATAACATTTAATGCTTCACTTTTTTTTTCTCTTTTCCGTTTTCTTTTCCCTCCCATCCTTTTCTTTTCCCTTTTTTTTTTGGTTGGGTAACCTGCTACAAGAGGTGGAGATAGCTTGCACTTTTGTCCAATTTTTTATAAAAATGGGTTATTTGTGCTAAATTTCAAAGGCTGGTGACAAAAGTGCGATTTTTGTTTTGTGCTAGACAGTTATGACCCTTGTCTCAAATACAAATTAGGTTCAAGCCTAGTTCAGGTCCATGCTCCAGCAGTCCACCCGCCGGCGAGTTGGCCAACCACCAAGCACTAGCCCACCGGCTCGACACTCAGCGCTCTTGTCTCCTTCTCGATTGACGCTTGGCTCTTCTTCTCTTGCACAATCTGCCCTGCCCGCTCTTAAGTCGTTCTCTTGTTATTCGATATAAAATTTTGATGCTGAATTTGAACTCAGTAGAAGATACGATTTTTTATAAACTGCTATTGGTGTATTGTGTGTGTGGGAATTTTTTGTTTTCCCTTTCAAATTTTGAAAATTGGTGCTGCATTGATGTGTAATTGTGTATTCGAATGCAAGTTTTGGTGTAGTTGAGGCTACCTTTTGTTCTTTGACTTTTTGTTGTTGAAGCAAAATGACTTACTAGGCATTACAAGGCACAGCCATTGAAATTCGGTTCACATAGGTTCAGAACCGAACCGAAGTCAAACCGGCTTAAAATCGAATCAAACTACTTGTTTAGGTTCGGTTTTCGGTTTAATTTTTTTTGAAATTTTGATTTTCGGATCGGATCGGTTTTAGGCCGATGAACATCCCATTGATAGGTGAAGAGTCCACGTGGCATCTTCTTGCAACAAAAGGGAGGAACATTCGCGAGAATTCCTGTCTTCCTCTTCTAAATGCGTGATCGTCCCGAGTCTTCTTTTGCCCGTCTTCTGCTCACCCGTGAACCTGCACGCATCTCACTCAGCTGCTATTACTGGTATCTCTCTCTCTCATCCTGTATTGTTCTTTCTGATTTTTGTATTCTTTTTATCGTAATTATGCACTACAGACCCTTTTAATATTGATTTGGATTTGTTTTCTAATTGCTCTTCTCTAGTCAAGTTTCATTCAAATTAATTGTTTTAAACCGACTTCGTACCAAAGAAATTAAAATCTTGATTGTTTCTTGTTGCTCTCTTCATGCTTTTTGTCCCTTTTGTATTGCTTGGAGATATAGAACTTGAAGCAGTACACTGCACTTCTGATAGAGTTGGTGGCATTGTTATTAGAATCTCGATCCGAATCTTTAGAATCTTAAAATCCTACGATCCTACTCAGAAGCCCAATCCGGATCTATGCATAGAAATTTTTTTGTGTAGGATATGTTATAGGTACTTTAGAATCTTAATGGATCTATCGGTTCTTACGATCCTACGCGATCCTAAAGATCCTAGTTTTATTAACAATATGTATTTTTTAAACATTTGTTTTGTTTCCTTGGTTGATTTTAGGGTATTTAAATGTACCCATTCATGTATGAAATGTGAAAAATGGCTTAGAGACAATTGTTTTTGAGTCTTTTAATCAATATAAAAATGTCTAAGGTCGTAAGTGTAGCTTTTTATGTCTTGAAACTAAAAACCAAAATATATTGTGTAACTAACTTTTTTCCCCTCATTCTAGAACTTTAAATTTAGGCACTTTGTTACATATATTTTTTATTTTTTTATTTAATTATATTTCGAGGATCTTACGATCCGATCCACATACCCTGTTGTGATTCGATCCTAATAACCTTGGTTGGTGGCGTACTAGCTCTTTTGCTGATGTTGAATGATTGTATTTATACTTGTTAGTAACCAATATGTAATTGGAGTGGGAAACATGCTCCCTTCCATGGTGACCTAATCTCGATTGCAATTAAGTTTTCTTTTTTGTCAAATGTTTTGGAAGTTAATACAGTAGGTCCGAATGAATTTCTGATATTGAAATAGATTATGTCTGTCCGTTTCTCTTGTTGGACAAAAATGCGCGAATAATTGCAAAACATATTTTATTTAATTTTTTATAATTTGAGTTCGACCCCTTTTGGTTATCCTCTTGATTCGAAGTGGTATCGACACCAAGACTTAAGTGGTTTTGATGATTTGGGCTGCACCTGAATTTTTAGCGGGTTGCCTACGTATCTATTGGAAGAGAATCAAGCCTTACGTAGTTCAGAACGTTTAAATTTATTAATTTTATTAACCTTTGGGTTTTGGTGATTGAACCCGACGAGCTTAAGCTTTTTGTCGGGTGTCCTACGTACCCGTTTGGAACGGGATCAAATCACCCGTAGTTCTTTTAAGAACCAATTTAATTTGATTTGAAATGGGCGACTGAATCCAATATTTCTTTTACCGGACTTCCTACGTAACTCATAAAAGAGCATCAAGTCTTCACGTAGTTCTTTTTAGAACCGTTTGAATTTGGAGAAATTTGATTTAGGATTATGACTCCATTTTGACTTATGAGTCAATTTTCAAAATGACCTACTAGAATAAATTGGCGATGAAATTTTACGAGTTTAACTTTATGATTTTTTAAACCCGATTTCTAGTTTGTGCCAATTATAATTTTTAAATTTTAGTGGGTCAATTTCGTAATTATTCACAATTCTTTGCAAATGTGAATTGCCTTTCATGTTGCTCGGCAAAAATTTCTCTTTTCGAACATGCAGGAGCATGTATGTTTAAACAAACATTTTAGGGTGGGTGCCTACCATTCTTCATTCGTCATTTTATCTTTAGAAAAGAAGACTAACAACCCTATTTTTTTAAAATACATGGCCCGATTTTCTTATGTTTGCCGCAAGCCCACAGTGAGCCCAAGTTCATTTTTTTGTTTTAATTGAACCCATTCTTTTATGGCCTGATTAATCTGATTCCCTCAGCAGTCAGCACACATTATTTATGTTCACCGTCTCTTTTGTTTCGCTTCTTTCTATCTTCCACCCATCACTTCTCAGTGGTGACCTTAGACTCTTTGGGCAACCGAAACAGAGAACGACAGAGCGAGGGCGAGGCAGAGGCGGAGCGAGTTGAAGGCGAGGTTGACGGACACGAGCTCGAGTCACCAGTTGCAATGCGAATCCCTTTCATCCGGTACGTTTTTCAGGAGTTTTTTTTTAATTCCGAATTTCACCCCAAATTTGGTGTTCAATCCGATATTAAGGTGATTCTTGGCCTAGATTTCGTTTTCCTACACCAATTCCCTCTCAATTGAATGTTCAATTTAAACGCTCGATTGATTTTCCCCAATTTGTGATTTTAGGGCTTTAATGTGTGCTATTTGGGGCTTTTTGGTTTAGGGGAAGCTACAAGACGAGCTAAATGAGCTTCCGAGCTTAGAACTTGTGGAAAACCAGTGAAGGGTTCCGACTTCAAGTATCCGTGCGGCAAGGTCTTGCTTGAACCCTCGAAGGCGTGGCGAAGATGATCCCGACGCCACCGATTAGGTATGTTCATTCTGATTTCTTAAAACCCCCAATCCCAAATTCGTTATTTGATTTAATCTTAAGATAATTTAGGCTGAAGATTTCTTATCCCTCCTTCACCAATCGTTAATTGGATACTTGATTTTTGGGTTCAGCTGATTAGTAATTTGGATTGGGAAAACCAGCGACCACAAGGAGCGAGATGCTAGGGCTTGGACAACTCAAATCAGCAAGGACCAAACAATTTTTTGGAAGACAGGAGGCCCTCGTTAGGTTTGTGATCTTTCTATCTTAATTCAGTCCTCTGGTTGGTCCTCTGAACGATTTTGTGAGACTTGTTTGTTTAGTATGAGCTCACACCAATTGTTGTCTTTGCTTTGAATTTTTAACTGTCTGCTATTCTCCCTTTTTCCCCTGCGTTTGTGAATATTGGTTGAGAGGGAGAATATCATGCTTGATTGTCGTTTCCTCCTTTTTCTTGCAAGCTGTCTTTGATTTGATTTGGTTTTGATAATTCGGACCATCGAAAACCAACTTCACCAGTCAAGGATTTTTAATTTGGAGCCTGTCTGCTTAGGGTAACAGAACACCAGTTTATTTGGTTTATTTAGGATTTTATTCTGTACGATTCGTACAGAAATCTGTTTCTCTTGCTTTGGCTTTTAGTATTCTCATGTCTGACTGGAATGGAATTTCTTCCTCTTGTTTGATGACTGCAGTGGAATTTCTCCCACTTGTTTGAGATTACTGTCTGAACCAATTGCTTGTTTGACAACACTACTGCATGAATTAATTGATTTGGCTAAGAAAAATCCAGCAGTGTTTCGAATAGGCTTTCGCATAATTTCTCCCTTTTGTCTTAGGTAGAAGATGTCTTAGGTAGAAGATGGTGAAAACCGTTGAGCCTTGTGTTGCCATGATTTGATTAGCAAAGTTACTAAGTGAATTTAGGCAGAGTTTCGCCCTCTTTTAGGGTGTTTAACTAATTCCGAAACCCAAGCCACAAGCGAAAACAAGAGTGCTTTGCAAGGGCGGGGTTTCGGGAATCCATTTCAGCAGCACTTCGACCTTGTTTAGGGTATTTTGACGACTCCGAAACCCAGGCCGCAAGCGAAAACAAGAGTGCTTTGCAAGGGCGGGGTTTCGAGAGTGAATTTTGACAACATTCCGACTTCTTTTGTGGCAGTTTGACGACTCCGAGACCCAGGCCACAAGCGAAAACAAGAGTGCTTTGCAAGGGCGGGGTCTCGAGAGTGAATTTCAGCAGCGTTCCGGCTGTATTTAGGGCGATTTGATGACTCCGAAACCCAGGCCACAAGCGAAAACAAGAGTGCTTTGCAAGGGCGGGGTCTCGAGAGTCAATAGAAGCCCCACACGGAGAGAGAAGGCTACCTTGTTTGCCTCCTCCTTTTCTTCTTCTTGCTGATTTGTTTGCGTGTTTTTTTGTCTGTGCTTGCTGTGTGTTTTTTCTGCAGCCTCTTTCCTCTCTTTTTTTCGCGTTCCCTATATACACCGCAAATGACACGTCGAATTGGACGTTACAGCAACGTTGGATTAGACGTTGCAAAAACGTCCAATTTGACGTTTCATCTGTTGGGGAAATTGCCCAAGTGTAGGGGATCCGACGTTGTAACAACGTTGGATCAGACGTTGTTACAACGTCGGATCGGACGTTGCACCCTGGATGCCAATGGGCTCCGTCGGGCTTAGCAACGTTTATTTGGACGTTGCTACAACGTTAAATTTAACGTTGCTGCTACCTCCAAATCCCCAGCGGCAAACTAGGGGCAGGCTTAGAAACGTCGGATTTGGCGTTGTCATAACGTCAGATTTGACGTTGTGACTACTTCCAGGTAACCAACCACTCCTATAAAAGGGAATGAGGACCTTGAATAACTCAACACAACAATTCCACATTCTCAATCCTTCCACATTTTCAATCCTTCCATGGAGCCGGTTACATCTGGAGTAGTAGGCTCCACGGGCAGAATTGATTATGCAATCGAAAGGGTTCGGTACCCAATGCCCCCGGAGGAGTCCAAATGTGCTTGCAGCAGTCCAGAATACAGAGGCATGCATCCATGCGCACTGTTTCAGGTCGTTTGTGAAAAAGAGAATCACATTTCTGCACCCTTGCGGGTCGGGTGTCTGGAGTGCAATGATTTTCATCCGGGCATTCGTGGAGCCTACGAGTGGAAGGTTGGTGATCTTCTACTTCAACATATCCAGTCATTCATCGCCGATGTAAACAGATGTGACCACGTTGACGTGGCTCAAACGACAGGAATAATAGTGAGGGGAGCAAATAAAGAGGTCGCCACCTTTCCATTCAATGAGTTAAAGATTAAAATAATTCCGAAGACGAACTAAGAATAGTATGGTCGATATGAAGAAAAAATTATGTTGTTATCGATGTTGTATTTGTTAGTTGTGGTAATGCGTCGAAGTATGTAATTTGTTAGTTTTAGTAATGCCTCGATGTATGTAATTTGTTAGTTTTAGTAATGCCTCGATGTGAAATCTGATCGTTATCTATGAAGTGAAGCGTTTGCATGTGATTGTTTGTTGTTGTGATCGGGTAGAAACCATCGAAAATAATAACGCAAACAATACGAAATACACAAATATAGCATACCGACAAAATACGAAATGTATGTCATAAACAAAGGGACGATAATGTATCTACTGCAGAGATCGAATGTAGCCCATGAAATGCTCATACATCTGGTCTAGCTGGGGATGCCCGACCAATGCCTGAATTGCATGGGTCATCTCGTCGACCCGGGCCTGGCGAGCAGCAGTCTCAGCATCAACCTCATCCCCATCCCCATCTGGTCCGATGTCGTCGTCTGGGTGGGTAGGCGCAGCCGGAGGAGCACCAGGTAGTACCACTGTCGTGGGCAACACATGACCTCGACTCTGCGACTGGAACCAAGCGAGGTAGTCAGCTGTGACGCCTCCCTGACAGCTCTCGATCGTCCTCCTGTGACCAGTGACAGGGTAGAATCTCTCATCGTCCTGATCTGCCCAACGGTGGTGCTGCATGTCGAACGTCAAGATGTAACGCCTCTGCAGGCGAAACGGGCGCTGCATGAAGGACGGAGGGATGACGGCCAATGGATGCTCCTGCACGCGGCCGAACTGTCGGAGCACCCTGTCTGGCATGTACGGCTCAAAGATGCCACAGAATCTGAGGGTGCCTCGATAGGTGGAGGAGCGAAACTGACCAGCGAAATCCAAGTCTCTGCCGAAAGGCATCCACTCGACCTATGTTCAGAAAATGATATAAGGGAAACAATCTTACTCGACATATGTAGTTAAAATCAAAGAAAGTGATAAACAGGTTACCTTATCGATGGTCATGCGCTCAAGCTGTGCTCGAAGCCTCTTCTCCTTCTTGCGCCTCGTCTTGTCGTTCCCCCTGAGCTCGGCCGTCGACGGGTCGAACCGTGCCATGTATCGGGGATCATGATCAAATGCATCCCTGTCCGAGCGAAGACGACCCGCAAAACAAGGGAAGTACGACCAGATCCATGCCTGAAAATTATAAACCATTAGAGCACTTATTAAATGTAAATCGCAAGCAGAGGAACGTATTTACAGTATTAAAGAAATGTGTTACCTGCAACAGTGAAGCACACCCACGTAGGCCTCTGGCATCGCCTCTCGTGGCCTCCCCTAATCCCCGGTAAAGGAAGGCAAGCACTCCTGCTCCCCAAGCTAGTCTCCCGGCGTGCGGCAAATCCCAAATTAGCCCGAACAACGAGAAGTGTACGCAGCTCTGGGACTTGTCGATGAAGAGCGTCGCACCCAGCAGCGTAGCCAAGAAAGAAACGGCGAGGTCGTGCTGCCACTCTACGCTCTCTGGCACTACGCCATCTGGGGTACGGTCGGGCCACTGATCCCGACGGTAGCCGTGCCTCTCCTCCCACCAATCCGTCAACAACGGGATGGCAAAACCGTAAGCCGTCCTATGCTTCTTCAGCAGGGCCGGGGTCCAACCAAATAAATCCTGCAGTAGAGGCTCCAGCTGTAGTGGAAGATAGTCAGGGAGAGGCTCGCAAGGCAGTCCCTCGACCGGCAGCCCCATCAGACAGGCGACGTCGTGGAGGGTGATGGTCATCTCACCCCATGGAAAGTGGAAAGAGTTCGTCTCCGGCTGCCAGTGCTCTATGAACACAGTCAACAGCTGGGCATTCACTCTGTCCCAGTTCAAATCAAGCAGCCTCAGTAGACCAGACTGAGCTGCCGCCTGCACCCATGTCCCTGGACCCTCATACATGTAGTACCTGAACGGATGGAGGTGTGAAGCCCGATGATGAACCTTCACCAATTTATGCCGATAGGTCGGGTCCGTCCATAGCAGCTGAGCCCTATGGTTTCTAAACGAGACCAAAAGATCTCCTGGAGGCAAGTCGCCATCAGGGTGCTCATCGTCCCCCTCCTCCTCGTCGCCCCCCTCCTCCTGCTCCTGAGCCTCATGCTCCTCGTCACTCTCGTCATCGAGGTCCTCCTGCTCGAACTCAAGGTCCTCCGGTATATCCGCATGCTCCTCCTGTGTGTCATCCGCCCCCACAGTAGGTGTGAGGCAGTCAGCTGCTGCTGCGATGACCGCATCCCAAGCAGCGTCTCCATGAGCGTGTCCGGAGGTACTGGCAACAACCATAGGATTTGACGCCGTCTGCGCTGGCGGTTCTACGTCCAACAGACCATGTGATGTGGGCTCAACAGATTTATGCATGTGGAAGAATGCACGGTCAGTGTCAGTACCGTCCTCCGGCCTCAACGGTAGCGGGGCTGTATCAGGCTGAACCGCCGTATCTCTCACGGTCAAAGTCTCCTGCTCCGCAATAGCCATGAGATCTGACACCGTCTGCGAAGACGAGTCAGTGATGATGACCTCCTCCGAATCGGCGCCCTCTACTGCATCTGGAGGCGCATTGCGGTCTCGCCCGAGAACGATGCGAAAGGTCCCGTCATTCCGTCTCATCCGCGAATCCTATTAAAATTTTGAACTACTATGTAAATATATTCTTTCATTTCC
Organism: Persicaria maculosa; assembly: GCA_963922045.1. NCBI lineage: Eukaryota > Viridiplantae > Streptophyta > Magnoliopsida > Caryophyllales > Polygonaceae > Persicaria > Persicaria maculosa. The sequence goes on along the minus strand of OY998251.1, from coordinate 53,432,240 downwards.
GTTGAATTTCATATTCACCCCTTTATTAAAATGTTTTATTCCATTCAAGAATTTAATTTTCGACCCGCTTACAGTACGTAGTTCACTGTAACAACTTCATTTGTAATAATTTGTTTCTATAATTTCTTTTTGTATGTTTCGCCAATTCGTTTCTATGATTTCTTTTAGAACATGTTATTTTGTAACAATTTCTTCTAATACATGTTATTTTGTAACAATTTTTTCTAATAAATATTATTTTTGAACAATTTTTTTTCTATAATTTCGCGTTGGACATTAAAGTAGTTATTTTGTAACAATTTGTCTTAAATATATTATGCATTCAAATTAAATAAGGTTCACTTATCCGATTCATACGATAAACTTATTGGTTATAAAATTCAACAAATAAACAATAAAATGAAATGAAAAATAAAATAAATAAAATCAAACTAACCGATGGCGTACTCGTCAGGGGAGAAACCTCCTGCGTCCGCCTCTCCCGGCCACCACCGCCATCACCGGCGGTCCTCCCGGCGCCACCATCACCACGGCCACGGCCAACACCACCAGCAGCCAGCCCTCGGCCTCGGCCACCAACAGCCACCGCGCGCCCCTCACCTCGGCCACCAACAGCCCCTGAGCCCCCATCGCCGCCGCGCCCTTCACCTCGGCCACAGCCTCCTGCCCCTTCCACCCCTCGGCCACCAGCAGCCCCTGAGCCGCAATCGCCGCCGCACCCCTCACCTCGGCCACGGCCAGGCCCTCTGCCCCCATCACCGCCGCCTCCTGGCCCTCTGCCCCCATTACCGCCGCCTCCTCGGCCTCCTGGCCCTCCTGCCCCTTGAACCCCTCGCCCAGATCCGCCCTCGCCGGCGAATCCTTGGCCTCGTCCCCGGGATCTCACCATCGATCTCGCTCTCGCTCTCAATCGATCTCGACCTCGCCCAGATCCGCTCTCGCTCTCAATCGATCTCTCTCCCGAATCGAAGAAGAATGACGACGTCGGTTTCGATGTTTTGCTTTATATATTAAGCACAACAACGTCGGATTCGACGTTGTACACAGCGGGACCCTTCAACTTACAACGTCGAATTCGACGTTGTGCACAACTGGGCCCTTCAACTTACAACGTCTATTTTGACGTTGTAATTCAAATTACAACGTCAATTTAGACGTTGTAGTTATCTGGACATTTAGATCATTGAAATACATTATTTGGACATTTAGATCATTGAAATTAACTTGGCATATTTCATAAATAAATAAAATACATTATTTGCACAGTTTAGTTCGTTGAAATTGAAAATTATAATACATATTGTACATAAAATACATAAATAAAACGATAACACATAAGTAAAACGATAATACATAATTACTTTTGAAACGATAAAATACATAAATAAAACGATAATACATAATTACTTATGAAAATTATAATACATATTGTACATACGCCGGTCTCCGGGCACCTCTATCTCCCAAAAACCCTTCCGGCATAATCAAATATGAAAACGATAATACATATATTACATACCCCGATCTTCGGTCACCCCCCCCCCCCTTGAAAATACATATATTACATACATTACATACGATACGTCTACAACTACGTGGTGCTAATGGTACTGGGTGTACAACTACCAACAGACTCATCCAGACTGGTAGAGATGTCGATCTGTACGTCAATGAACGCGTACGATCGCAACCTATCGTTTCCCGGACCCACCACCCTCTGAATTACGTACGCTGTAACTTCACGGATACAATCCCGACATACCTCGGCGTAGAACATGTCCAACATTTCCGTAATGACTGTGCCCATGTCGGATAGGTATGTCTCTCGGTCGTTTCTATAAATCTCCGCATCGTTGTGGCATCCGAACTCCCCCGCAACCAATCTCCTTGAGCCACTCTGACATGAGATGTGGAAAAGGCAGCATGGGAATGCCCCCCTGTACATCCGGTGTTGGCAGTTGCAGTCGCTGGCATCGGGTGGATAACGGTATTTCGTCCCTCTAATCTGATAGCTGATCCCCTCGGACTTTTCTGCGTCTTTTGTGAAGTAAGTGGGAGGTCTATGATTGGGGGCCGACATTAGGTAGTAATAGTGTGGAAGGGTTTGTGGTGGATGGAGTGTGGGTGTGGGTATGGGTGGCTTTTATAGGCACTTTAGCATACAACGTTTAATCTAACGTTGCATAAGGTTTTGCAACGTTGGATTAAACGTTGCATCGGGGATCCCTAGGGGTGGGGTTTAGCAACGTCGAATTAAAGGTTGTATAGGGTTAGCAACGTTTGATATAACGTTACATAGGGCTGCATTCAAGCGAATATGAAAATGATTGATAGGTTAATATTTCGATCTTCTTAGTAGGTTCCATTCAAGCGATTATGAAAACGATTCATATGTTAATGTTTCGAATTTTAATATCAAAGAGAGTACATAGAGTTCACATCGAAGGCGCATTACCAAATATATAACTTATATAATAAATATAAAGTTCCAGCGCTAATCGAACGTTGAACACACAAAATCAATTAGATCAGTTGCTCCCAACAGACTCTGCAGGTCCCGCTGGTTGAATCTCAATCAGCGCTTGCTGGAACGCGTAAGTCTCCTTAGTTTGTTGGACGGGCCACGCTACTAAGTCAACCACGTACTCGGCAATGCTGTTAATACGCGCCCGGCTCACATCGCAGTAAAGACTTTTGATGTTATCTTTTGTATGGGCCAACACGCGAGTATAGTACGACTCGGGGTCTCGGTCGGACTCCATACAACGGAAATACACCTCCCTTGACATCTCAGACCGGCGATGACACTGCACACAGAGAATAAACAGCATGGAAATAAAATGCGATATTTCCTATGCTTACAGTTGCAAATGTGACGTTCAGCCGGCACACTGTGCCTCGTCACTGTAATAGTGTAACGGGTGCCATCCGAGAACTCAACTGTCTTCACGAAACTGTACGGAGTTGAAGGCATGGAAGAGGGCTTTTTGGGTGTTGGGTGTTTGGTGTGATAAAGTGGAAGGGGGACCAACGGGGCCTTATATGGTGATTGGGAACATCCCCCATTTACAACGTTGGAATGGACGTTGTAATTGGGAACGTTCCCAATTACAACGTCCATTCCAACGTTGTAAATGGGGGATGTGTTGAACAAAAATGCGCGAATAATTGTAAAACATATTTTATTTAATTTTTAGAATTTGAGTTCGACCCCTTTTGGTTATCCTCTTGATTCGAAGTTGTATCGACACCAAGACTTGAGTGGTTTTGGTGATTTGGGCTGCACCCGAATTTTTAACGGGTTGCCTACGTATCTCTTGGGAGAGAATCAAGCCTTACGTAGTTCAGAGTATTTGAATTGATTTAATTTTTTGGGTTTTGGTGATTGAACCCAACGAGCTTGAGCTTTATGTCGGGTGTCCTACGTACCCGTTTGGAACGGGATCAAATCACCCGTAGTTCTTTTAGGAACCAATTATTTAATTTGGTTGGACTTTGACCTCATATTCATTGACAAGTGAATTTAGAGGTTAACGACTGTACCCGATATATTTTTAATATTTAATATCAGGTTACCTACGTAGCCGATATGAGGCGTCAAGTCTTTACGTAGTTCTTTTTTAGAACCATTTGAATTTGGGAAAATTTGATTTAGGCTTTTGACTCCGTCTTTTGCTTATAAGTCAATTTTAAGATTGACCCACTAGAATAAACTGGCAACGAAATTTTATGAGTTTAGTTTTATTACTTTTATTAAACCCAATTTCTAACTTATGCCAATTATAATTCTTATACTTGAGTGGGTTGATTTTGCAATTAACATAGATTTGCTTTAGGTAAGCCGAGATGCATGGCTTTTTTTATCTTTTGATAGTCTCCAAATTCCATTTCTTCTTTTAATTTGGTGCATCAATTCACTTCTTTTGTTTACAGAAGCAAGCCAAGCCCAATTCATTTCTTCCCTTTTTTTCTTAAATCAAGCCCAGCCCACGTTATTTTATTTCCATTTGTTTAGAAAGCCGGCCTTCAGTCACAAAGGGTTTCTTTCCTTATTCATCGTCTTTCTTCTTCGCTCCTTTGTTCTTTCGACACCAACTGCGACCTTCAGTCTTACTTGGGCAGTTGAATGGAAGAGGGTGGAGCACCGACGACGCACCGACAAGGCAAAGGCGGAGTGCGGTCGGAGCGAGGGCGACTCAAGGGGCCAGGCGAGGCGAGGGCGGAGCGAAGGCGACGCGAGGCACCCCCAGATACGGCTTCAGGTTTGTTTATTTGTTTTTTTTTAACGCAAATCTCAACCCAAATTTCATGTTGAATCCGATTTTGGGATGATTTCTGGCTTAGATTTTTGATCCCCATGAGAATCCCCCTTCAATTCAGTACTTGATTTTAGCACTCGAATACTTTTTCCCCAAATTGCAATTCTAGGGTTTTTTTTTTAATATATATTTTCTGTTGTGGCTTTGGGAATTTTAACCCCAAGTCTCCAACTGGGGGTGCCTCGCGTCGCCTTCGCTCCGCCCTCGCCTCGCCTGGCCCCTTGAGTCGCCCTCGCTCCGACCGCACTCCGCCTTTGCCTTGCCGGTGCGTCGTCGGTGCTCCACCCTCTTCCGTTCAACTGCCCAAGTAAGACTGAAGGTCGCGGTTGGTGTCGAAAGAACAAAGGAGCGAAGAAGAAAGACGATGAATAACGAAAGAAACCCTTTGTGACTGAAGGCCGGCTTTCAAACAAATGGAAATAAAATAACGTGGGCTGGGCTTGATTTAAGAAAAAAAGGGAAGAAATGAATTGGGCTTGGCTTGCTTCTGTAAACAAAAGAAGTGAATTGATGCACCAAATTAAAAGAAGAAATGGAATTTGGAGACTATCAAAAGATAAAAAAAGCCATGCATCTCGGCTTACCTAAAGCAAATCTATGTTAATTGCAAAATCAACCCACTCAAGTATAAGAATTATAATTGGCATAAGTTAGAAATTGGGTTTAATAAAAGTAATAAAACTAAACTCATAAAATATCGAGCAGATTCAAAGTTCGCCAACTCTTCATACTGTTGACTTTTTCATCTGATGCTATTTATCTGTTTGACTTTCAGATTGTCAGAATGAATGTTTACGGAACTATCAAGTCTCAGAGAGCTTTGGGGACCAATGGTAAAGAACTTAAACGTGGACCGTCATACCAAAGATATCTCTCTCTTCACGAGATCGATACCCCTAGACTGGTCCCCTCGCAGAGAGTTTTGACTCCAAGGGAGGATGCCTTTTCTGGCCACTTGACATTTTCTGCTGAGGATGGGCGCGGTTGTATACAAACCAACAAGTATTTTGGTTCGTTATTCACCGGTGTCTTCCTTCAAAAATTTTATGTTGATCGTGAATTTAGAAATCAGCTTCCTGCTACGGAAGAATTCTATCCAATTCTTAAGAGTTTGTTGGAAAAGAAGCTGCGTTGGGGTACAGATTTCAGATTTAGTGGAGCGGCGACCTTCATATCTAGTTTGTCAGACTGGACTAAACAGATATTTCATTGCCACCAGGTCACCTTGCATCAGGCTGGTATATGGGGCCTTGTAGCGGTCTCACATTTTCCCTACATGTACCCTGTGGACGTGTGGAGGGCCTTCTGCGAACTTTGGAGTCCTGCGACCAACACTTTGCACCATGCAGGTGGTGAACTTGGGATTTCTCTCAACGATTTGAAACACATAGCGGGTTTGCCAATTCTTGGTGCTCCTTATGAGGAGTATTTACCACTGAATGAAGAATTGTCCGACGAGAGTAAATTTCCGCCCATTGTTTTAGAGCTTCTGCGAATTCATGCCGATCTCTGTCACCATCTCCACAAAAACCGGGTTTTTTGGGAAGACTGGATAGATTACTTTTATAGGGGCAGGTGGAATGTTGTTGCCATTGAGAAGGGTTCTGGCACTAGTTTGACGGATAAACAGGTTGTCGACGGGAGTTCTGCACGGTACTTTGAGAGACGGCGTGTGAAAGACTTGCCTCCTCTAGTTATAAGCGCCGAAGGAGAATTAGCAGCATTCTTGGCCCTTCTGCTGAGCAGATTTATTTTACCGCAGAATCCCAAGGTTGTCCGTCCTGAGACCTTTGTCATGGCATGCTTGATGGCCCAGGGTAAGCGCATCTCTTTAGCCCCCACAGTTTTAGGCCATATTTATCATGGTCTTAATGAGATGGCTACGCACAGCCCGTACCCTGGCAGGGCCAACCCAAGTTTTGGGATTCATTTTGTGATTGGTTGGCTATCAGCGTATTTTCCCGGCCTATACAGATGTCATGAAGATCAAGAATTTCTTAGAGACTATCCGCTTCTTATACGCTGCGCTGGTCTCAAAGGTGAAGATCATAATATCTACCAAGCAAGACGGATCCTAAGGCACGACCAGTTTGCCCGCTACCGGACTATACCTTTCGGGGGCAGAGACGGTTTGGACCTTGTTGACACCGGAGACCTTTCAGACTCTGATTTCGAGCGACTCCTCTCTATCCGCTCTTCCATGTTGCCTATTCGGATGGGTCGGACTTTGACTTTGGAACCCTATTATCCGAATAGATTTGCTCGTCAGTTCGGCTTTGATCAAGGCGTCCCTGCTGACACTTTGCAGTCTAGCTTCACACTCAGAGTTAGAAGATCCTTGAAAGATATTGCTGAGTCTTATGCTCGCCTCTTCCAGAAAGCCACCGGTGAAGTTTTTCGGATTCCTGACTGGAACTATCTTGAAGATGTACTCGAAACTATTGCACATGGTGGGTTGCAGCTTCCGCCCCTTATTTGAGTCAGTCGGTTCATGAAGTGAACATAACCTTAACCGGTAGGGACACTATTCCAAGAGAATCCACTTTCTTGGTTGCTAATATGAAAGAGACAATTAGCGGGTTCCATGGCATTTGGGAGACTTCTAGGGCAGCTGAACCGTCATCGAGTGAAACTTTCCATGCGCTCATCGTTGGTTCACCGGCGCCAGTAGCAATACCGAGGGGGAACTTAGGAAGTCCCTCAATGTTTGAAGAGACGGTGAAAGAGGGTTCGAAAGATGCCCTGATATTCGAAGAGGTAATGATGAGGAACTTAGCAAGTTCTGTAGCTCCCGTGAAGGTACCTAGGCGGAGGTCTGGAAACTCCCTGAATGATGATGCTCACTTTAAAAGGCAAAAGGACAGTCCTACAAGCCCTACATCGTCAGGAGAATCCAGCGCTACAGACAGAGGTACAACGCTCTCAAATTATTATTATCATTATTATTTTACTTTTTTTTATTATTATTTTTTTTAAGGGGTCCTCTGACTTTTGAATTTGCTTCAGATTACGCCTTTGGTGCCAGTGATATAAGAGACTTGGTTAATCCCATCGAACAACCTCCAGTCGACGAGGCGGATCATGCGGCTGACGATGATTCTGATTTTGAAGTTGGTTCAGAATATGACCTTCCTTTTGCAAGGTCTCCCTCGCCTGATATAGAGTCTACACCCCCAGCGGCGACGACCCAAGTTGAGATCATGCCTGTTGCAGAGTCTCAAACCTTGGAAAAACATGAGGGTAAAGCATCATTGACACTCCCCCCCCCCCCTTTTATTTTTGATATTTGTAATCTTGAATCTGACTCAAAATCTGTCTTTTGAAGTAGGAGGGTCACTCTGCTCGGATGACCAGCCTTCGACAGAGGAGATTGACTACGAGGTCAATCAGGAGCTTGACTTTGATGTCGGCAAGCCATCTTCACCCGATCGAGAGACTCCACCCTTGACGCCAACCCAGATTGATTCCCAACTGCAACCCTTAATACAGGATTCTTCTAACGCAGTTTCGATTAAGAAAGCTCCTGAGAATCTTCAAGCTTTACTCCCTGCTTCTGTGATGGGTTCGGTTCGTGCCTGCTGTGCTACAGGGCGTAGCACAGCAGGCTAAGGTCAACCTTTATTGGTTCGTCACAACTGTCGAAGAGGTTCTCCATGATGCTGAGGCTTCTTCAAAACTTGATGATGATACAGACGTTGAGATCGTTGAGCGTTTGTCAACTCAACTTGCTCAACACACCTCTGCACTTGAATTACACCAGGCTCAAGTTCCTCGTTTGGCTCAAAGGTCTCTTGATTTGCAGCAAAGGAGGAAAGCACTCCTACAATTGAAGCAGCAAGTTCGCGAAGTAGAGGCCAGCATTGACTACGATTCTGCTACCTTAGAAGCCGAAAATATCCAGCTGCAGGGCTTCATTAAGGAGGATGAGGAGAAGATCAGGCTGCTTAAAGCCGAACTCGACCAAGCAGGGTTTGCGAGGATGACCGAGCTCAAATTGATTGAAGAACGTCATCGTGCTTGGATTAGCGAGCTAACCGATTTCTCTTCTCCCCACTGAAGCATTTAGAAACAGCTTACTGTCTAGTTTAGGGTTGACCAATTCATTGACTTCTGCCAATTGTCGTTAGGAATTCCCTTTTTACTCTTTTAGAATGCTCTTGTTTACTTTCGTCTCTGCTTGCTCATTTGTTTGATTCTTTGAGTACACACACATTTTTTTATGTGGGATAATACTATTTTCCCTGTTTCATCACCCTATCGCAAGGAAATATGATTCACGAGCTTCACAATGAAATTGAAACACGACATCATATAACAAAGGTAGACGGAGTAGGCAACTCAATGCCTTTCGAAAGTAACATGACAGTGTGCAAGCTTACGTCCCCCTTCAAATTCGATAGAGAACAGCTGGCATTGTATTTGTTTTTGGGGCTGCGCTTAACACTTTTAGAATAGCTAAGCTTCCTACGTACCCTCTTCATGAGGGATCAAGTCGTTCGTAGTTCACTTGAGCACCCTTTTCTTCACATATTCGACAGGGTGCTTCGGTTTCGGACTAACTTCAAGTCCATCATTTCTCTCTTTTTATTTAACTGGGATTTTTTTTTTTACCGCATCACTCAAATCATCTCGGCCCACCTTCTAGGAAGGGTTTCCCAAACACTTTGACTATCATCTGCGAACCCTTTTTTTTTTTTTTTTTGCGACTGAATTTGACAAATTTTGGTTGTCAAACGTCCTACGTACTCCTTGTTGGAGATCAAGTCATGACGTAGTTCTGGGCACTTTCACTCTCGAGGCTTTACGTGAAATATTTCTTCACGAATTTTCCATTCACGCAGAAGTATACCACTTCACCTTCGGCATTTGAGAGCTCATATGCCCCTTTAGGAAAAACTTTGGTCACCACATAAGGACCTTCCCATTTTGCTTGAAACTTTCCTTGGGATTTTCGGTTGACCACAATTGGTCGCCTGATGGTAAGGACCAAGTCACCAACAATAAATGAGCGAAATTTGACCCGTTTATTGAATGCCCCAGCCACTTGGGCTTGGTAGATTTCCAATTTTTGTTGTGTTGCTAGCCGATGCTCATCCAATGCTTCGAGCTCGGCCAAACGGATCTTGACATTCTCTTCCGGGTCGGTGAGCTGAACTGCAACTCTGAGAGATGGCAACTGAATTTCTAAGGGTAAAACAGCTTCAGACCCAAAGACCAGGTTGTAAGGCGTACAACCAGTCGTTGTGCGTGTTGTTGTCCGATAAGCCCATAGTGCCTCCGGTAGCCGTTCATGCCAATCTCTTTTGGATTTTGACACCATCTTCTTTAGGATCTTGCATAGCACTTTATTAAATGCCTCAACTTTCCCATTTGATGACGGGTTATAGCTCGATGAGAAGCTATGCTTAAACCCAAACTTCTCGCTCAACTTCACCAGCATCTGATTTTTGAAGTAAAGAGCGTTGTCTGAGATGATTTTTGAAGGAACTCCATATCGATAGATCAAATGAGTTCTTATGAAGTTAGCGACTTCCTTAGCTCCCACTTCCTTCAACGGTATAGCTTCGGCCCATTTGGAGAAGTAGTCTATAGCAGCCAAGATATACTGGTGCCCTCGAGAGGACGATGGATTTATACACCCTACAACGTTGAGACCCCATGCATTAAATGGCCATGACAAAGTAGTCGGGTGCAACAATTGAGGAGGCTGGTGTATGAAGTCGCTGTAAATTTGACAAGCGTGGCAGGCTTTAGAAAAATCCATGGCATCCTTCACCATTGTTGTCCAATAATAGCCTAGTCGTTTGATTTGATTAGCTAATTTTGGACCGGCTTGATGCGCTCCGCATACCCCAACGTGGGTTTCTGCGAGGATATATTTTGCTTCTTCATTTGACAAGCATCTTAATAACATTCCATCGAATGTCCTTCGATACAAAGTGTCATTCTTAAGTAGGAACCTTGACACTCGCCTTTTAACATCCACTCTCTTTTTAGCATCATCAGGAAGGACTCCATGACGAAGATACTCAATGAGCGGCTGTCGCCAGTCTGTTTCTTCCTCGACTTCATATACGGAAACGACATCCACCTCTTCGTTGGGCTCGGCTCGCTCCAAAGCTGACATTAGCAAATGTCGCTCCCCGATTGTAATCTCGATTTCTCTTTCACTTGGCAATGTCAGTGACGCGGCCAATTTAGCCAATGCATCTGCTTGGTCATTTTCGGACCTTGATATATGCACGACTTCTATCTGACGGAACTGGTGCATGAGATGCCTAGCTCTTTGATGCAAAAGAAGCAGATTTGCGTTTTTGACTTCATACTGGCCATTCAGCTGCCTGATTACTAACTGAGAGTCACCAAACACCTTTAATGGGTCAGCGTTCATCTCAAGAGCTACCTCTAGGCCAATGATGAGTGCCTCATACTCTGCCACGTTGTTTGTGCAGTTTTCTAAAAGAGAAAATGAATAAGGCACTATTTCCTCGGTTGGGGTGATGAATACTATGCCTACTCCTGCCCCTCTTCTCTTTGCAGCACCATCAAAGTATAACTGCCAAGATTTTTCTTCTGTCATGAAGACTTCTTCATCTGGCAAATCATCCACTAACTCCTCATTATCGGGAGTAGGATGGGCGGCTAAGAAATCAGCTATGACTTGCCCCTTGACCGCCTTTTGAGGCACAAACTTGATGTCAAAGGGAGCCAAAAGCATAGCCCATTTAGCTAGTCTTCCTGACAACACCGTCTTGGACAAAATGTATCGCAAAGGATCAGCTCTAGAGATTAATGTGATTTGATGAGACAAGAGATAATGTCGTAGCTTTTGGATAGCAAAGATCAACGCCAGACATATCTTCTCCATAGCAGGATAATTTAATTCTGCCCCAACCATCGTTCGACTGATGTAGTACAAGGCATTTTCCTTTCCTTCATCATTATTTTGGGCTAGCATTGCCCCTAACGACCGCTCAAGACTTGCGGTGTACAAGACTAAGGGTTTTCCCTGGACTGGTGCCATGAGAACTGGCGGGTCAGTTAAGTATTTCTTAATGCTGTCGAGAGCATTTTGACAAGCTTAGTCCCATATGAATGAAACATCCTTCTTCATCAACCTCAGAAAGGGCTGACACCTCCCCGTCAAATTTGAAATGAAACGCCGGATGTAGGCAAGCTTGCCCTGTAGACCTCGCAACTCACGGAGATTCCTCGAGGCTGGCATTTGCACGATTGCCTTGATTTTATCGGGGTCGATTTCTATGCCCCGTCCTCGAACAATGAAGCCAAGAAACTTGCCTGAAGTTACGCCAAAGGCACACTTAAGGGGATTCATCTTCAATTGGTGTTTTCGCAACCTTTCAAAGATTCTCTTGAGATCATCCAAATGATCCTCTCTTTTCTTTGTTTTCACCACAAGGTCGTCCACATAGCACTCAATGGTGTTGTGAAGCAGATCGTGAAAGATCACCGTCATGGCTCTTTGATAGGTCGCTCCCGCATTTTTCAGACCAAAAGGCATCACCGTATAGCAATACGTGCCTAGAGGTGTCCGAAAAGCCGTTAACTCTTCGTCTTCTGGATGCATCTTAATCTGATTATACCCTGAGAAACCATCCATGAAGGATAAGGCCTGAAAACCCGTGGTGGAATCAACCAATAACTCGGTTATCGGAAGAGGGAATTCATCCTTGGGACATGCTTCATTTAAGTCCCGAAAATCCACACAGATACGTAGTTGGCCGTTCTTCTTCTTGACGGGAACAATGTTTGCCAACCAAATTGGGTATTGGACCTCACGAATAAATCCAGCCTCAATGAGCTTGTTGACTTCAGCTTTGATCTGCACTGTCAGCTCGGGCCGAAAACGACGTTGAGCTTGCTTTACTGGCTTTTCCTCTTCGGAGACAGATAGCTTGTGCATAGCCACCTTAGGATCCAAACCAGACATGTCTTGATATCCCCAAGCAAACACATCTTTATATTCGGTGAGAAGATGCTCGTATGATCCTCTTTCTTCTTCCGTTAGCAAAGCACTAACGAACACGGGCTTAGGGTCTTCTGTAGTCCCCAAGTTGATCTCTTGTAGTTTGTCAACCGTGGCCTAACCTCCATCTTCCATTTCTGGTGGAGCGGGCTGGACCACATTAAGAAAATCCTGAGGATCTTCACTTGGCTCACTCCTTGTATAGGTCAACACCATATTTACTTCTTCTGTTTGAGCATCCATGGGATCCTCATCTTCGTAAGTGGAGGTTTCTGGCTTCTTATTCTTCAGCTTCCACTTTCTGGTCTTCTTGGCGTTGGCCCTCTTGTTTATAGGCACGTTAACTCTTCCAAGCCTCTCGAACACAGAAACTCTTGGAGCACATGTCCCAAGTCTTTTGAAAACCGTGACTCGAGGTGCATTTGTTGCGTCTTGAGAGAACATATTTTGCTCTTGGCTTGTTAGAGTCATAGGCTCCAAGACTTTAGCAGACAATAACTCCCCCTCTTGAGAGATTTGTAGATCATCCATCGCGATCTCATTAAGGGATTTCCGCGAAGCTTTACTTTTCAATAGAAGTCTTGTCGCCTTAACTTTGATGGCCTTATGATGCTTTGAAAAGGCTTGCTCGACTGGTGCCTTAGAAGACTCACCCTTGAACACCACCCTTACGTTTTCATTCCTCTTATCTCCAAAATGTCTTTGAATGACCAACTTCTTCTTTGGAACGGATTGGTCGATTTTGCGGAGAGGACAAGTGTAGCTTGTCATTAGGGAGTGCATAGCCTTCTCTGCTGCACTCAATGGCTTCTGGCCGGGTTGTCTCTTATCCTTAGGTGTGTACTTGAATAGCACCTTCGGACGTGTCTCTGGCTCTTCTCTTCTTCGGACAAGAGAGACATTGGGTGACGGGGACTCTTCTTGGGTCATTGCTCCCTTTTGAGGACTGACACTTTTACCCTCCCCTTTCACTTCCACACGTGGATTGGAGTTAGAGTGAGCAGTCTTGTAGAATTTGGCGTCTGCGTAATTAACGCTTTCACCTTGAAAAGGATTGCTATCGCCAAGGATGGTCCTTTTATTTCCATTTTCATCGGTGTACTTCAAGCACTGATGAAGTGTAGAAGCAATTGACTTGCTGGCATGGAGCCATGGCCTGCCTAGCAAAGCGTTATAGGAGGTTCCAGCGTCAATGACATGGAAAAGAGCATCCTTGTAGAGATCGTCTAGAACCACTTTCAAGGCAATGGCGCCCAAGGCTTTTTGTCCCACCTGGTTGAAACTTTGAATGGTGAGCAATGTGGGCGATAGATGATCGACGGTCAATCCCATCACTTCCAAGACCCATAAAGGTAATAGATTCACCGCAGACCCACAATCCAGCAGGATTCTGTTGACTTTTGCATCCCCAATCGTACCCGTGACATATAAGGGTCTATTGTGATCGGTGCTTCCTAATTGGAGGTCTTCATCAGAGAAAGTTACGGATGCCATGCATGAAGCACATTGAGATGGGGTGGGTAAAGTCACCTCATCAACCTCAACTCGATCCACTTGATCTTTATAATCTTCTGGATCCATGAGGGCTTGAATCAAGGCCTTCCTTAAATCGGTCGACATTTGTAAAGCGTCATATACACTTAAGCGTGCAGGAATGCGCTTTAAATGGCCGATCACGTCGTACTTCACTTGCTCCTTAAAAGAAGCTTTACGGAGCAACACAGGCCTCCGTGGCACGACATCTTTTTGGACGGATGTCCCAGTCTCCTGGTCTTTCTGAGCCAATGTGGGAGTTTCCTTTTCAACCGCCTCTTTAAAATTTGAAGCATTTGAAGTCTCGTTGACAAGTGTCCCCCTCCCTTTCCCTTTTTCCTTGGGCTTAAGAGGTGGCAAAATTTTCCCCGAACGAAGAGTAACTTCATCAGCCTCTAACTCCTCTTCCTCAACCATTTCGGCCCACGTGGCCATGCAACATTGGACAATTTCTTCTTCCCAAAATAACTCCTCCTCGGAAGGATCATTTTCTAGGAGCTCTTTCGGAATGAAATCTTTAAGAGTAATCATTTGGCGCATAGGCTGAACGTACTCTTCGTCAGAATCATCTTCTGATTTCTTGTTCTTCTTGTTCTTCTTTTTATTTCTCTTTTTGTTTTTCTTCTCGGGCTTTCTACCAATCATTCTAAAGCCCATAGGTCTGCTGTGTCGAGTACTCCTTGGATGAGACTTCTTTCGACTTAGACAAACCTGCCACTCAGAACCATCCTCACCATCTCCATCATGCGAGAACGATTCTTTGATGTTTGACTGCATTAAGACCTCGTATAAGGTCGGGCGGCCTGGTTCGTCCCTTGGCATGTCAGGATATGCCCATACAATGCGCACTTTGTCACGCAGCTGGAATCGCACCGGGACTGCCTTCGGGGGTAGTGACACCGTAGGGATGTCATCTAGTGCAAGAACAAACTCGACCTCTTCTACTATAGAGATGGGGTTTGACGAGGCTGCTTGGCCTTTTGAGCTTGATCCCTCCATTTCAATCTCTCCCTTGTTAATCATCCTCTCGACGATATCCTTGAATACGTAGCAGTCTTCAATTGGGTGACTAACAATGCGGTGGTAAGGGCAATATTTCGGATCACCCGTTTTATTAGCCTCATTTGGCCTCTTCGGTTCTGGGAGTGACAACATCTTTGCAGCCATCAACTCGTTGAATATCCCTCTTACATCCTCATCATCAAAGGGATATTTTTTCTGCTTCCTCTCCTCGAGAGATAGTCTTTTAGGAGGCTCTCTGGTTTGGGTCTTCTCTTGTGACTTGGAGTTGCCCCCTGAGGATTTTCCTTGAGGCTTAATGAAAGTAGCCATGGACTCTCCTTTCTTTGTGGGCTTTTTATTGTCATCCCTCCTTCCTTCATTGATTTGAGGTCGGTTCGTTGTAAGCTTGCGTCGAGCCAGTTGCCGCTCAACATTGCAAGCCTTTGAAACCAAGGTATCGAAAGAACGAGGCTCCGCACTACCAACATGAATTGCAAGCTCGAGAAGTAGATTATTGACGCACATCTGCACACACGCTTCTTCGCTCAATTTCTCTGAGCATTGCAGTCTCAAATTTCTCCATCTTGCGATGAAGTCATTAGCTGACTCATTTGACCTCTGTTGGGTGTTTGCCAAGTCCATAATGGAGACTCTGGCTTTCGAGCTCACAAATTGAGCCAAGAATTCTTTTTGTAAGTCATCCCATGTATGGATAGACTCTGGCTGAAGCTGTGTGTACCAAGTGAAGGCTGACCCTCGTAATGACTGGACAAACTGCCTGATCAATAGAGGATCACTTAAGGCGGTTTCTCCACACGCTGAATAAAAGTGGGCCAAGTGCTCACGAGCTGACCCGTTAATCCCATCGAATTTGTCAAAGTTTGGCCTCTGATAATTCGGAGGAAATGGGATGGCGTCAAACTCTGCAGGATAAGGCTTTCTATAGCCGATCACAGGCGGACTCTGAGAAATCTTGAATTTCCGGATCCCTTGTGCGATCCATTCTTTTATTTCCTGAGGAGAGACAGAGGCACTGCTTTCTCCCGTGTTGGGGGTCTCTTGCCTGTTCTCCGAATTTTGCTCTTGCCTATTCTCCAGATTCTGCTGTTGGAGCTGGTCCATAAGCAATTTAATTTGAGCGTCTCTCTCCTCTAGCTTCTTTTGTAGTTCCTGGAGCTGCTCTTCAGTGCTTGTTGCCCCAGTCACTAAAACTGGCATGCTCTCCACTTCCTCTTCAGAGTCGTCAGATGATCCACCTTCGCTTACGACAAGCGGAAAATCCTCCTCTTGAAATAGAGAAGTAGAATCCCCATATAACGGGGAACCCTGCTTTTCTTCTTGAACCATTTCTTGGTTCGACGATTGGGTTGTCACTCCAGCATATGACTCGGCCTTAGACATAGACCTTGTCACCCGTCGTTCACATTTTTGGTGTGGAAGTGACGTTGATTTTAGACCCTTTCCTTTCCCCTGGGCCTGAGAAACCTTCGACGTCTCCCTTTAAGGGTTAGAAGGCCTTGGTACCTCAACTTCTGGGACCTTGGCTTTTTTAGCCTTCACATTTGAGGACATTCCCTCTGATTCCCCATCGGAATAAGAGGTGACCAGAACTTGAGCTACATTGTCCACGTTCACAGGAATTGACCCAATCAAGACTTGTCTTGAGCTGGCAAGCAGATCCTTAGCAGCACTCCACAACGTTGCGTTGGCTAGTTCCAAAGCAGGGGAACGGGCCAATCTGCGAAGAGCTCCAGTTTTTCCGCGTTGGGAGCCACACTTACGCCCCCTCCTCCTGCGAGGTTTGTTCTTCTTCTTTGCCTCATTCACAGCTGGCTTTGAAACCTCCACTGGGTTACCATTTCTCTTGATAACCCGAATGATTGGCCCACGAGCAGTCTCAGGGGTGGGCTCATTTCCGTTGGCTACACCTTCTTGGATGGCTTCAAAGCTATTGTTAGTTGCGATCTCAGCCATGATAGATTCCCTGGTCACATCAAATTGAACCTTGAATGACCTCCTTCTTACCCAGCGACCGCCCTCCACGAGGAAAGTTGCTGGCAGTTCGTTAAAGTTGATCATAACTCTTGGTGCCATTTCCTGACAACAAAAAGAAATGGGCAAACATTAGTATCAACACAACTAAGAGATGAAAAGGCAAAAAGGGTCCCACTGGGCGTGCCAAAAATATGTTGCACAAAAATGCGCGAATAATTGTAAAACATATTTTATTTAATTTTTAGAATTTGAGTTCGACCCCTTTTGGTTATCCTCTTGATTCGAAGTTGTATCGACACCAAGACTTGAGTGGTTTTGGTGTTTTGGGCTGCACCCGAATTTTTAACGGGTTGCCTACGTATCTCTTGGGAGAGAATCAAGCCTTACGTAGTTCAGAGTATTTGAATTGATTTAATTTTTTGGGTTTTGGTGATTGAACCCAACGAGCTTGAGCTTTATGTCGGGTGTCCTACGTACCCGTTTGAACGGGATCAAATCACCCGTAGTTCTTTTAGGAACCAATTATTTAATTTGGTTGGACTTTGACCTCATATTCATTGACAAGTGAATTTAGAGGTTAACGACTGTACCCGATATATTTTTAATATTTAATATCAGGTTACCTACGAAGCCGATATGAGGCGTCCAGTCTTTACGTAGTTCTTTTTTAGAACCGTTTGAATTTGGGAAAATTTGATTTAGGCTTTTGACTCCGTCTTTTGCTTATAAGTCAATTTTAAGATTGACCCACTAGAATAAACTGGCAACGAAATTTTATGAGTTTAATTTTATTACTTTTATTAAACCCAATTTCTAACTTATGCCAATTATAATTCTTATACTTGAGTGGGTTGATTTTGCAATTAACATAGATTTGCTTTAGGTAAGCCGAGATGCATGGCTTTTTTTATCTTTTGATAGTCTCCAAATTCCATTTCTTCTTTTAATTTGGTGCATCAATTCACTTCTTTTGTTTACAGAAGCAAGCCAAGCCCAATTCATTTCTTCCCTTTTTTTCTTAAATCAAGCCCAGCCCACGTTATTTTATTTCCATTTGTTTGAAAGCCGGCCTTCAGTCACAAAGGGTTTCTTTCGTTATTCATCGTCTTTCTTCTTCGCTCCTTTGTTCTTTCGACACCAACCGCGACCTTCAGTCTTACTTGGGCAGTTGAACGGAAGAGGGTGGAGCACCGACGACGCACCGGCAAGGCAAAGGCGGAGTGCGGTCGGAGCGAGGGCGACTCAAGGGGTCAGGCGAGGCGAGGGCGGAGCGAAGGCGACGCGAGGCACCCCCAGATACGGCTTCAGGTTTGTTTATTTGTTTTTTTTTTTAACGCAAATCTCAACCCAAATTTCATGTTGAATCCGATTTCGGGATGATTTCTGGCTTAGATTTTTTATCCCCATGAGAATCTCCCTTCAATTCAGTACTTGATTTTAGCACTCGAATAATTTTTCCCCAAATTGCAATTCTAGGGTTTTTTTTTTAATATACATTTTCTGTTGTGGCTTTGGGAATTTTAACCCCAAGTCTCCAACTTGGGTGATATTCGAGAAATTGAAGCACGAATTATGCCCTTCGCCTGAATCTCGATTATTATTATATTTTTTTTTAATCGATTTCGATGTAATTTCTAGGTTGTGATTTGGAGCTTTCCGGCTGGAAGGGTTGAGAAGGGAGATAAGGGAAGAGAAGAACGACCAAGGCTCAACAGGGTGGAGGGATCTCGACTTTGAACGGCCGACGCAAAGGTATACTGGTTTTGGTTTAGGTTTTATGTAATTTATCCTCCAAACTTCAAATTCTCAATCAACTTTCTCTTCTGATTGAATATTTGACATCTTCCTTTTTTTTCTGAGTTCTGTCGTGGCCTTCTCTTTCCTTTCCCTTTATTATTTTTTTTGTATGTGCCTCTGACAGTACTCAATTTGATGATTTGATCAATTTGATAGAATTTTCACCAATTTATTTGGTTTGCTTAGGATGGAAATTGATTCCAACTTCAGTTTAGACTCCTTTAGGTGCAAGTTTAGACTTGTCACAAGAGCCAAGGGCCTGATTTGCTTAAATTGGTGAATCTTTTACGCAATATGTGTTCGATTTTAGTTTCTTTGAACAAATTGAATCTGTCCAGCAAAATCTGTGATCTTTCTTTGCTCTCAATTGACTGCAGTGAAATCGCTTCCATTTGTTGGCTTGAAACTGTTGGCAATTTGTTTGCTTGTATTAGTTTGCCAATTTAGAGCCAAAGGGGCAATGTTTCGTTCAGACTTTGATGCTGGTTTTGTCTCCCGTTTGGCAGCCCCTTGGTTGGGTTTCTTTGGTTGGGTTTAGACTCTTTTAGATGTAAGTCTAGATTTGAGGGAAGGCTTGGTTCACTTGGAATCGATGAAACTTAGTAGAAGTTCCAGTAGCATGATAACTTTTGAGTGGATTCTCATAAAGTTTCGCCTTTTGCTTGTTTGAAATCGCTTGTGATTTGTGTGCAAACTTGCTGGCATATTTTAGAATTTTGGGCAGCGCTTCGCCCTCCTTTAGGACAGTTTGATGATTCCGAAACCCGGGCCACAAGCGAAAGCCTGCAAGGTTTGCAAGGGCCTAAGCCACAAGCGAAAGCTTGAGGGTTTGCAAGGGCGGGGTTTCGAGAATCGATTTGGCCAACATATCGGCTTGATTTGGAGCAATTTGATGATTCCGAAACCCAGGCCACAAGCGAAAGCCTGCAAGGTTTGCAAGGGCCTAAGCCACGAGCGAAAGCTTGAGGGTTTGCAAGGGCGGGGTTTCGAGAACCAAAAGAGCCTAGATGAAAGCTCCTACCTTGCTTTGTGATTTCTGCAGTTGTGTGCTCTCTTTTTTTTTCTCTGCTTTTTTTTTTTTTGTATGCTCAGCCGTGTGGATTCAGCCTTTCTGTCCTCCCTTTTCCAACTGCCCTAGACCACCTTTTATAGGGGAAAAGAAAGAAAGTGGAAATATACTCATTTCCTTTCTCTTGTACCGTCAGAATCTTCCCTTTTGCTTTGATTTGGAAAGCATATATTTATGTGTACAGGAATCGTGTACAATAATTTTTTTGTAGAAAGAGGCTTGACTTTTTCTGAATGATTCTTTCCCCTTTGAGGACCATAGTGTCGTACTTTTGGGGCTGACATATTATATTTATTTCATAGTCATGACATTCTTATTTATTTATTAATTGTCATTTCATTCATCTTTTTAATGACAAGCTGAGACTTTTATTATTTTTTTTGTGAATGGGTTGGGCCTTGCTTTTGCACATTACTTGGGCTAGGCTCCCAGCTTGAACATCCTTCTGAACCCATTTTATATTTTTGCAGCAGGAGCTCGAACAGAAGGAACAAGACACCAGAGAAAAACAAGACACACTCGACCATAAGGAACTTTGCTGCCAAAGCTACCTTTTCTGTAATTTGGACAACTCCACTTAGTTTCCTTACATTGTATGTCCAGTTTCCTGTATAATTCAGTTTACGAATTTGTCGTGCACCTAGCGTATTGTATTTGACACGCAATGCTTTGCGTGCACATTTCATTTGTTCGTAACTGCTACCGTCGACTTGTATTCGTTTCTGAACTGTCAAATACAGGCTTGCACGAATACGAGCGCCTATCAAGTGTTTTTTTTTTTTTCGAGTTGCAAAAATGCACATTTTTATTTTTTTTATATTTTTACCCCCAAATAGGATGTTCCCAATTACCACGTCTGAATGTACGTTGTAATTGGGGAATGGTCCCAATTACAACGTCTGGTGTGACGTTGTTACGACTGACACATAGAACGCGTAATTGACGTCATGTATGGTCCCCCTCCTTTGCCCTTATATACCTCCACCATCAGACCGATTGAATGCATCCATTTACCTCATAATTCAAGACAATAGTTACTATTTCATTCGTAGATCTGAAAATGTCATCCTCAGAAAGTGAAGAAGCGATGGAGGTGGTACGAGTCGCCCCCCCCCCCCCCCCCCCCACGACGAAACAATTGCGTACCACAGGTAAAATCCTATGGATGTATTATCTGTCTCTATGTGTTTTTCCATTATTTAACCCGAAGTAAATATATACCCTTTAAGTAATATCAAGTGCATGTACATTGTTGTGCCTTTATCTAGTTTCGAGACTTTACATGTACGTTTACCGACACCCGTACTTGGCAATCCCGGAACGAAATGGTCGACCATTTCAAGCAACTCGGCTTGAAAAACAACATGGTCTTAGTAATGAAGTGATCGTGGTCGACCGCTTCAAATCAACCGGGTGGCGTGTTGTTAGCATGCGAGCAATATGGAGTGTTTCGCAGAAGGGGAAGCAGATTCGCAGCACGCAGAGCAAACTAAGCAATTGCCCGTTCTCCTTACTCGGTCATGAGGGGGGGCCGAATATGTGGACGATGACCGTGCAAAATGGAACGCACAACCATGGGCTCCCTCAACGATTGAAGGGTCATGCTTACCCGGGAAGAATGACACCAGGGGAGAAGAAAATGTGCAAGTGGATGAAAGACATAGGAATTCCGCCGAAGGCCATCTCGTACGGGCTACGACAAGCAGATGCGAATAGCGTCACCTCATCACGATCACTGGAGAACACCCTCAACAAGCTCGCCGTTGAAGAGAGAGGAAATCGAACGATGACCCAAGATACCCTCCATCGTCTCCGAGAAAGGGGCTACTACTACGAATTCAGGAGGGGGTATTGAATGACCTTTTTCTCGCACACCCGGATGGGATTCGTCTCTTGAACAAATACCCTTACGTCGTCGTCATGGATAGTACGTACAAGACAAACGCGTAAGTACTATATCCTATGTCTTCGTACATTTCTTCCATAAATAGTGATATGCTAATGTGCGTACGTTGCGGCACCGCGTCCACAGGTACAACGTTGCGCTGTGCGAGATAGTCGGCTTAACGCCAACGGGAAATAACTTTTGCATCGCATATGCCTTTATGGCCCACGAGGACACGGACACGTACACTTGGGTGCTCAACAACCTACGTGTTATTTTTCAGGGTAAGGTGCCCGATTCGATTATGACAGATCGAGAGCTGGGCCTTATGGCTGCACTTAGGGCCGTCTTCCCCGAGGTGCAACATCTACTGTGCTGGTTACATGTAACTCGCAACTGTGAAGACACCGCTTTGAAGATTACAAAAAATCTGGAAATTTCAACTCTATTCAAGAATCAGGTGTGGGGTTTATTCTCGTCTTCGACGGAGGAGTCGTTCGAGAGGCGGCGTAGATTTCTTCACGCCCAATGGCAGCCCTTTCCCGGGGTCATGGGGTATCTGGAAACAGTGTGGCTCATCCACCGGACGAGCCTTGTCAGATGTTACACCGACCACGTCCTACACTTTGGAACGAGGACAACCAATAGGTACGCATATCGTTTTCGTCGTTACCCTTGTCACTCCTTTACTACATTTCGACAGTCGTTCACCTCAAGCACATGATGCATTGTGTAGGGTTGAAGGCCAACATAAAGTGTTGAAGGAAGCATTACACTCGTCCACTGGTGATTTCTGTGTCGTGGTGGATGCCATTCATCGGGTGAATGAATGTCAGGTGCACGAGATCCAGACTGCGTTGGAGATAGATCGTTTCAAGTGGCCAACTAACGCACACGAAGTCCCCTTATTCGATCAGATTAACCACGTGGTTTCAAAGAAGTGTTTCGAACTTCTCTACGGTCATTGGAGGAAAGTTGTCGACAAAACAGTAGCTTCAGAGTGCGTCGACCGTCATTGGAGAATATGCCATGGGATACCTTGTGTGCACGACGTTCAGCGTTTTGTTGATGAAGGAATTCAAATAACACCTGACGACATCCACCCATTTTGGATGGATCTGACGTGGGATGAATCGGACAATGCGATCTTACCCTATGCCAGGTCGGCTTCGTACACTGCATCTAATGAAGCTTGTGACCCTGATTTGCACCCATCGGAGCGGGGTAGCATACGGTCAAAGGGCAGACCTAGAGGGAGGAGGAACCCGTGCAGAACGAATCCCTTGCGATCTGAGCAAAATCGGGCGAATTTTGAAAGGGAGGAAGCCAGAGCAGGTCGCCACGGTAGGGACCGACAGTCCGGACATCCGTCTGACGCATAGTATTGGGGATTTAGCTGGGGAGACAACAATGTGGACCCTTTCATGTTCAGGCACATTGCGGCGGCCGTCAACACCGTGGGAGATGGTCACTGCGGATATCGAGCTTTGGCGCAGCTGATGTTACGGCCAGGGGAGGCACGATTCGCAGATATGAAAGGGTTATTGTGTAACCATCTGGAGCATAACGATCACCTTTACGCTGGTTGTTACATGGGAGGGTATTCGGTCCGGGAGTTTGTCGACCTACAGAGTTACTCCGGCAGAGTGGGAGGTGACCGGAGATACTGGATCGAGTTGCCTATCATGGGTGTTGTGTTCGCAACCGTCTACCAGGTGCCCCTTGTCGTCTTATCTTGGCACATGCCCTTCACATGCCTCCCTATGTACACCGAACAACCAAATGGCGCACCTCAAGAGGCCATACTGGGCATGGCATGCATCGGGAACCAAGATCATTTCGCAGCGGTGAGTATGATCTCACTCCAACCATAAATTAACTATCATTAATTACCCCACTTAACATTATACTATACTTTTTTCCCTTTTTGCAGATATGGTTACATCCCAACGCCCCTTTACCTCCTCCAACGCATGAATGGACGACATACCATCACTCGAGCGTCAACAGATGGGATACCCCATTCCAAGACCAATTTGATAGATTTAGAGCATTGCGGATTCAGGAAGGTCGCCCTCTACACCATGTTTAGGAGTCATGAAAGTTGGAATTATCTGTGTCGTATTTGTTTGTTTTCTTTTCTATGAAGTTCAGAGTTGAAAGTTGAATGTTTGTTGTTATGAAGACGTAGAAACAATATAAAAAAGCAATCGTTCAACCAAAACAAACATCAGTTGGCCCCATATCTAAAATTACAAACGGGTTTTAATGTTACATTTCAACAAGGATTGTTGTATTAAACGGAACAACTACCGACCGACTCTTCAGGAATGTTTGGGTATATACTAATCTGCACCTGCTGGAACGCATATGTCGTCATCAGATCTTGGACAGGGCGCACTACTGTATCAACTGCATACTCTGCTACTCTGCGACAGCGCGACGGAGACATGTCGTCGTACAAAACGACCAGGATATCCGTTA
Organism: Persicaria maculosa; assembly: GCA_963922045.1. NCBI lineage: Eukaryota > Viridiplantae > Streptophyta > Magnoliopsida > Caryophyllales > Polygonaceae > Persicaria > Persicaria maculosa. The sequence continues at coordinate 53,408,169 of OY998251.1, read as the reverse complement.
TCTGCTCAATCATCCGTGTATAGTACGATGCAGGGTCGTCGTCACACTCCTGACACCCGAACTGCAACTGTGTTGACATCTCCAGGATACGGTAAACCTGCACAGAAAGTAGATTGCATCGAAAATAATGTGTATAGTTCATATGCTTGCAGTTGCAAGCATCCTCCTTAGGCGGACGAGGGTGTCTCCCCACTTCAACAACGAAACGGGTTCCATCATTGAACTTGGCATATTTGACAAAGGAATTTGGGCTTGATGCCATTACGTGTGTTTCGTGTATGCCAATAACGCAAAATGTTGATGTATTTATAGATGGCCTAATTAGCAACGTCCAATCAAACGTTGTTATGGGAGTTCACATAACACAACGTTTAATATGACGTTGTAACAACGTCCAATTAAACGTTGCTGCAACGTTTAATGTAACGTTTTAACAACGTCATATTTGGCGTTGTAGTAAGGAAGCCTCACAAAAAACGAGAAAGGATTTCCCACTATAAATTACACCATGCGAGGCCCTAGGGATATTTTCTGGTGGGTAGAAGACGTCTCGCTCACACAAATACTGGTAAGCCCCCTTCGGTCTCACATCCGATTTACAACGGTCCCAACTCACTAAGTAGATCTTGACATCTGCAGCCTCTGCCTTCCAACTTCGAGGAAGAATACGGGCTGGGGGCGTCGAAAGAATAACGCTGACTAATGGGCCAGGGAGGAGAGGCACCAGCATCCGGGTAGAGCGCAACAGCTCTAGGGCACTCTGGCTCACACAAGGATGGAATACGTTCGCGAGATCGCGTGGCGTGCGGGTAGGCGCGGGTTTGATGTTTAGCTACTTAGGCAACGCTCGCTTCCGGATCGTCGTAGTGCCGCCGGAAAATGTTTCACCATCAGAGGAAGAGAACAACAATGATTTCCTCTGAGTTGTGACATGGCAGCGACCCGGAAAAACTTCTTAACTAAGTTATTTTTGCTGTAATCTTCTATCATTAATATGAAAAATGAGGCAGTCTAAATGTTTTCATGTAACGTGTTTTTCCTTGAAATAACCACAAATCATATTTGAAAACCCTCCGCGAGGGGCAAAACGCCCCAACAAAATAAAAGATGCAGACATCGTACTAAGTTTTAGCCAACATCCTACCCAACAAAAATAAAGATAATAGAACTTCAAAGTTGATCCAAGTGTTGCTGGTACAAACGTCAGACTTAACGTTGTCTTCATATTGCAACGTTGTATTGAACGTTGCTGTCTGGTCCAACGAGGCCCACTTTAGCAACGTCGGATTAGACGTTGCTAAAGTGTCCGACCCGCTCAACTTCCTTCAATTCACAACGTTGTGTAGGACAAATGACAACGTCGAAACCAACGTTGCTGCAACGTGAAATCCAACGTTTCTACAACGTCACATTCGACGTTTCATTAACAGCGCTAATCGTGGATTTGTGGTGTATATAGGGTGACCCCTTTTTTTCCTGTCGTGTGTAACTTCTGCAAGAGAGAAATTCAGCCTCTTTTTATAGGGAAAATTTAGGAGATCAGTGGATCCCTCCCTTCCTTATTTTTATGTGTAATATTATTCTCTTTTCCTTATTTCTTTTAGAGAATACACGTTTACCTTTTTTCATGAAGGTAAGATCTTTCCTTCCTTTTAGTTTGGAAAGCATGTATTTGTGTGTATACAATAACCTTCCTGTACACGTTTTTTTAGGTGATTTTCTTGTCTCCCTTTAATTGATTTTCTCTCTTTTTAATAAGCCATATTGCTGACCTCCCAAGCATCCTTCCTTTCTTTTTTATTTATTTATTTATATTGTCGAGCTGTTCTTCCTATCTATGTATTTGACAGATTTTTTTTGAGTCTGTACAGCCATCTATTTGGCACTTTTCCTTGGGTTGGGCTGGCCTTGATATATAGTCTTGGGCTGCCCTCCAATTTAAAAAAGTCCGAATATTTTTTTTAACCCACTAATTCGACCTTTGGTTTTATTTTGCAGATCGAACACGCAGCTTGAGCGAGTATTTGATTTTGAGAAAGCTCGTCACCCAATTGATGGGATTTGTGCTCTCGACAGCTCGACTACATTTGTTTTTTTTATTGTATGCTGTAATTTTGTGTTAAACTTGAATACTTCACTTCACGAGCTTGTAGTACGCTAAAATGTAACACATTTTGCGCACTCTTTATCTGCTTATAACTATTGTCAACCAATTTGTACTTGCGTTTGATATATAAAGACTTCCCGAAAATAATTTCATGAGCGCACATGATAACCTTTTAATCAAACACGAAATTTTACCCCCAAACATCTCTAATTTGATCAAAAGTAACATCTAATGTGAATTTGTACCCTTTCCTGTCCCGATTCCTTGATGTTGTCATCCTTTTTCCTGAATTGTTGGTTAAATGACGAATCAAACTATCTCATTGATATTATACCCATTTTCTTTGTCATCTTGATCTTGAATCCCGATTGTAGAGACTATAAGTCTCTTGTTTTATAATCCTTAAGTTTTTTGGGTTTGTTTAAATGTTTGGGCTTAGGTGATTTGGGCTTTATTGTGTTGCAACCAGATTTGGGCCAAGTGAACCCAAATCTTGGAAGGCAACAGCTAGCCCTTGCCTCATGCCTTATATATTTTGTGTTGTCTCATTTGCTAGGGTTATGGCTCTCTCTCTCTGATTGATTTCTAGGGTTCTTGCTCTCCCTCTTGCTTTGTCTCATTGGCAACCATTTTTGGTTTCCTTGCCTCCGGGTGAGATGCCTTGACAGAGCCTCTTGATAGAGCTCCTGATCAATCCAAAGAGCCTGAGACACTGAGATTCCAAGACGTTTTCATAGAAAATCGTTGGTGCAAAACATCATTGGATGTTTTGCTTATGCCCTAGTTGGATCTCTACTGGTTGTCTCCTCAAACACATAGACTTTTGGTTTCTCTTTGCCTTTCTTGCTCTTACTTTGCATTTCTTGAGCGTTCCAGTTGAGGCCTAAGTTTTTATATTCATTCTCGCACATATATTTGGAATATATTGTTGATTCAGTTGTCTATTGTTGCTTCGTTTGAGTTTTCAAACTGGTATCAGAGCTGTGTCAAGTTTTTCAAGCTAAGATTTGAGTTTCCGGCTACTTTCTGTGTCGAAAAACTCAGATCTAAAGTCTTGACGCTTTGCTTTCCTTAGATCTGGGATAATCTATCCTAGATCCAAAGGATAAGGATCCTTGAGCTACGATCTGTCTCAGATCTAAAGCCTCAAGGCCTGTCTCTTCGGTTTCTGGGAAACCTACATTGACACTGCCTATTCCTTGTAGATCTTAGACTTCCTGTGTCTTGGATCTAAAGGATTAAGGCTCCTAAACTTGGATCTAAGTCAGATCTGAAGTTTAGGGTTTTGACTGGCTTGGGTTTCCTTTCTCTAAAGGAAATCCTAAGTCATTTTAGTTGTTTTCTTGTTTATTTCCTGCATTACTAACTTAAGTTGCTTTACTTTGCAGGTACAAAAAAAAATTGTTGCTGTTGTTACAGATCTGTGAAAGCTTTGGCATTCACTAGATCCTTAGCATATCCTTTATCTTCTGTTGTTTCTTTTCCCTTATTTTTGCTTTCTGTTGCCTTGCCGGCTATTATCTTTGTGATTCTGCCTGTTGAGATCTGTTGTGATGTCTGAATCCTCTGTTAGAATTAAGCCCTTTGATGGGACCTCTGATTTTGCTATGTGGCAATTGAAAATGAAGGTTGTTCTTATTAAAGAAAAATGTTGGTATGCTGTTGATGAAACTTATCCTGCTTCTCTTGATGCTGTGGCTAAAGCTGAAATGGATCAAATTGCTCATTCTAAGATTATTATTCGTTTGTCTGATGAAGTTGCTAGGCAAGTGATAAGTTTTACCACTTCTAAATCTCTGTGGAAGGGTCTTACTGATTTGTTTCAAGTTAAGTCTCTGCCATCTAGGATAAGTTTGTTGTGTCGCATCTTTAATTTCAAAATGGATGTCTCTGTGTCTCTGAATGATAATCTGGATAGGTATCTTCGTATGACTCAAGAGTTAGAAAGATGTGATGATAAAATTGTTGATACTCATCAAGATGTTATTTTGTTGAACTCTTTGCCATCTCAATTTGATAATTTTAAAGATGTGATTCAATTTGGAACAGAGGAATTAACTAAAAAGAGGATTACTGAGTCTATCATACAGAAAAATGAGGTTATGAAAGTGTTTAAGGGAAAGGGTGATAAGGATAACAAATCTGATATTTTGTTCACCAAGGGTAAGAGTAAGAATCAGAAGAAGAAGAACAAGAAGAAAGAGGATTCTTCTACTTCTAATTCTGGTTCCAACTCAAACTCTAAAAAGGATGATAAGGATAACAAATCTGATATTTTGTTGTGGTAGACTTGGTCATTACATTTCTGAATGCTTTAAAAAGAAAAAGGATGAAGGAAATGCTAGAAACAATAATGGTACCACTGTTGTCTTAGAGTCTCAGTCTTTTTACCCTGATGAACTTCTCATGTGTGATATATCTGATATATCTGATTCTGATGCCTGGATTTTGGATTCTGGTTGCACAATGCATGTTACTCCTTATAAACATCATTTTAATCAGTTGCATTTGTCTGATGAGGGTACTGTTAAATTGGGTTATCATTCCATGTTATCCATTAAGGGCATTGGTAATGTTTCTTTTAAGATGCATGATGGGAGGGTCAGGGTTCTCCAAAAGGTCAGGTGGGTGCCTGGTCTTAGGAGAAACTTGTTGTCTGTCAACATGATTGATGACCTTGGTTATGACATTAACACTCGAAATGGCATTAAATCTGTGTCTAAAAATGGTAAAGTTGTGTTGAAGAGTGTTAAAAAGGGTGGCCTTTATTATGTGCTTGTTGAACCTGTCTTCCATGCTTATAACTTGTCTCCTGAGATCAATGCTTGCATGAATATGAGTGATACTAAACTGTGGCATGCTAGACTAGGTCATATAGGCAATAGAGGTCTTCATTATCTGTTCAAGCATGGCTCATTGAATCATAAACCTTCTGATTTGCCTTTGTGTGAAAGTTGTGTGTTTGGTAAGAAATCCAGAACTGGCTTTAAGAAATCTAAGTATGTAGCTCTTAGGCAACTAGAGTATGTACACGCAGACCTATGGGGACCTGCCCAGGTGGACACTATAGGTGGCAGGAAGTACTTCTTGTCACTTATAGACCACTATTCCAGGAAGGTTTGGTTGTACCTCTTTAGGGCCAAGAGTGATACTTTTGATTTCTTTAAGCTTTGGAAATCTAAAGTTGAAGGTGAGTGTGATTTTAAGCTTAAATGTCTTAGAACTGATAATGTCCTTGAGTTTTGTAACCATGAGTTTGATACCTTCTGCCAGCAGAATGCGATCAAAAGGCACCTCACTGTGCCAGGCACCCCTCAGCAGAATAGCCCTGCTGAGAGGATGAACAGAACCTTGCTTGAAAAGGCAAGGTGTATGCTCAGTAGTGCTGGGATGAAACACTCCCTTTGGGGTGAGGCAGTCACAACTGCCTCATACCTGATAAATAGATCATCCTCTGCTGCTATTGGTTTTAAAACCCCACAGGAACTGTGGTGTGGTAGGAAGCCTGGACTAGCACACTTGAGGCCTTTTGGATGCACTGCATTTGCCCACGTGAGTGATGGCAAACTGAATCCTAGGGCACTTAAGTGTGTTATGCTAGGCTATCCAGAAGGGGTGAAAGGTTATAAGCTACTGGTTGTGCAACCTGGTGGTTACAAAGTCATAACCAGTAGAAATGTAACCTTTAATGAGAATGATTTTCACTTTAAAAATGTGCTTACCTCTTCTGTTGAGAATGCAGGTACCCATGAACAAGCTGGAAATCACTTCTACATGCCTAGTGAGGATGAAAACGACTCTGGAGATGATGGAGATGAGTTTGACATTGGTCACTCACCACCAAATCACATTGGAGCTTCAAACTCTCAAGGGCAAAACAATCCAAACTCAAGTACTGAAGAGCACTCACATGTGCACCTCCACCATTCAGGTGGGGAAGTAAGTGACTCTGACTCAAATTCTTCCTCATCTCATTCATCCTCTTCCTCCTCCTCTCAAGCTGATAATGATGAGTTTTGAGTTCTCTGCTTCTGATGCTTCTTCTGTTGATGTTGATACTAATGTTGATGAGCCTCCTGATTTAACACATTATCAGCTTACTAGAGATAGGTCTCCTCGTGTGAGGAAACCTAATAGGAAATATGAGAATGAGATTAAATTCTGTGTTATGATTGCTGAAGTGCTTTATGCTTATACACCTGAGCTTTATGAACATGCTGTTAAGTGCTCTCATGCTAAGTCTTGGATTGCTGCTATGAAAGAGGAAATGGATTCACTGCAGATCAATAGGACCTGGGAACTTGTTCCCAAGCCTGAAAAGGCAAGGACCATTGATTGCAAGTGGATCTATAAGCTCAAAGATGGTACTGGCCCTGGTGATCAACCTAGATTCAAAGCTAGGTTAGTTGCCAAGGGCTTCACTCAAAGGGAAGGTAATGACTATAATGATGTGTTTGCTCCTGTTGTTAAATTTAAAACCATGAGATTGTTGTTGTCCATATCTGCTGTGTATGATTTAGAGATAGAACAAATGGATGTTAAAACTGCTTTTTTGCATGGTGAACTGGATGAAAAAATTTATATGAAACAGCCTAAGGGATTTATTGACAAAAATAGACCTGATCATGTATGTTTGCTTAAGAAGTCTATTTATGGTCTTAAACAATCTCCTAGGCAGTGGAATCTTAAATTTGATTGCAGCATGAAAAAGATTGGTTTTGTTGTTAGCAAATATGATCCTTGCCTTTACTTGAAAGATGTCAATACTATTTTTCCCATGTATGTGTTGCTGTATGTGGATGATATTTTGATTATCTGCAAATCAAGGGCAAAAATATCAAATGTCAAGTGCTCTCTCAGAAAATTCTTTGACATGAAGGACTTGGGCCCTGCTCAGGTTATTCTTGGAATGAGAATTTTCAGGGATCGAGCTAAGCATTTGATATTTTTGTCCCAAAAGGACTATCTGCTGAAAGTCCTTGAAAGGTTTAAGGTTTTGAATGCTAAAGTCTCTCCTATTCCTTTAGGAGGGCATCTTGATCTCACAAAGACTAAGATGCCACTCTCTAAGGAAGAGGAGCTACGCATGAAATCTATACCTTATGATGTTGTTGTTGGTTCTTTGATGTATGCCATGATTTGTACTAGACCTGATCTAGCTTTTTCTATTAGTGTCCTGAGTAGATACATGTCTAATCCTTGTGAAAAGCATTGGCTTGCAATGAAATATTTGTTGAGATATGTTTCAGGTACTTCTGATTATGGTCTTGTCTATGGTAAGCATTCCCTTAAACCCGATCTCCTTGGTTATGTTGACTCTGATTTTGCTAGCAATAAAGACAATAGAAAATCTACAACCTCTTATATGTATACCTGGCATGGAAACTGCATTTCTTGGAAAACTCAACAGCAAGCTATTGTGGCTTTGTCCTCTACAGAGGCTGAGTACATAGCAGCTGTTGAGGCTTCTAAGGAAGCAATCTGGCTTCAAGGTATACTTAGAGAGATTGAAAGAAAACACTATGTGTCTGTATTGCATATGGACAGTCAGAGTGCCATCTATTTATGCAAGGATCCTGTCTACCATTAGAGGACCAAGCATATAGATGTCATATATCACTTTATTAGAGATAAAGTGTATAAACGGGTGTTCTTGATTAAGAAAATTGATGGAAAATTAAATCCTGCTGATTTTGGAACTAAAATTGTGACAATTGACAAGTTTGTTTTCTGCAGGGATTTCTTGCATATCAAGGATCTCAGGGCACACTAAGGAGCTGTTGTAACAAATAGGCCTGTGATAGAGAAGGATATAAGACTCAAGAACATTGCACGCAAAGCTGTTTTACACTAGTAAACTTAAGAATTAGAAGGGCAAATTGTAGAGACTATAAGTCTTTTGTTTTATAATCCTTAAGTATTTTGGGTTTGTTTAAATGTTTGGGCTTAGGTGATTTGGATTTTATTGTGTTGCAACCAGATTTGGGCCAAGTGAACCCAAATCTTGGAAGGCAACAACTAGCCCTTGCCTCATGCCTTATATATTTTGTGTTGTCTCATTTGCTAGGGTTATGGCTCTCTCTCTCTGATTGATTTCTAGGGTTCTTGCTCTCCCTCTTGCTTTGTCTCCTTGGCAACCATTTGTGGTTTCCTTGCCTCCGGGTGAGATGCCTTGACAGAGCCTCTTGATAGAGCTCCCGATCAATCCAAAGAGCCTGAGACACTGAGATTCCAAGACGTTTTCATAGGAAATCGTTGGTGCAAAACATCATTGGATGTTTTGCTTATGCCCTAGTTGGATCTCTACTGGTTGTCTCCTCAAACACATAGACTTTTGGTTTCTTTTTGCCTTTCTTGCTCTTACTTTGCATTTCTTGAGCGTTCCAGTTGAGGCCTAAGTTTTTGTATTCATTCTCGCACATATATTTGGAATATATTGTTGATTCAGTTGTCTATTGTTGCTTCGTTTGAGTTTTCAAAGATTAGAATGTGGAACTATTAAAAATTAACACATTTCATATATGGTTGTATACTTTTTGTGTCTCTTGATCGAATACTGCAATATTTCTGTTGTTTTGCATTCGAAATTAATGCGAGGGACAGCCTCAACATTACTTGCTAGGAATATATTTAAAAACATCTCCTCACATCGAGGATCATGGGGTAAACTTTGTAATATTAATGTTGTTTTCATTATGGTTTTTGCCCCTTTACTTGTATCTATACTTCATTTTCTAATGAAAACATTACAATGTACATTGCAGGAGGTCTTATAGCTTCTTTGGAACCTAAAAAGCCGAACACCAACATAAATGAAGTAAAAATGAATGGAAATGAAAAGGTTGATCCAACCATTACATTTGGTAGGCCACCTCCATTCTCCCCTTTCATCGGACCTCTGGTTGCATTCTCTCTAATGGAAACATGGTCAAGTCGTGACACTGATGATCCCTTTACTTGAGGAATGTCGCTATATACCGCAAGAAGCCAATCATGTAGTTGAGCCATTTATAAACGAGCATCCCTACCTGGGTGTAGAACATCAGTAGTGGATTGATAAAGGGTGCAGCCACGATGTTGTAAATGTTTACTAGTATTTGCAGCAAAACTTGTGGGCTTTTCAAGAACCTTGCAGAGCATATGTATTGCCATGTTATCGGATAACTATTTTCGAGTTTTGTGAATCAGTTTCTTGATGGTTCAACTTAAATCTTGTGAAATTTGGGAAATCATCGAAGACCGATCTAACCAAATCTAGAAGACCCCGAGACACAAAGTGTATGTTCATAGAGATATATGCATATATACTTGTTATGAATTATGGTGCACATTGTGTTGATGCTTCAGGTAAGAAGTACAATGTGGCGCTAACTAAGACAACAACTCCAGGCTTGACAGGGGACTTAATCAGCAATCGAGCTTCCCTGTGTGTCATAAATAACTCGGTCAAACTATAATTCAGACGATAACTTTTTCCCTGAATTATATGGTTTGAATTTTTTGGTATTACCTGATAACCAGCTTTTCTCCTTCTGTTATGCATCTGAAGAAGTTGTAGCCCTTGGTGAAAGGTATTTTTTCCTTATTCCATGCTGCATTTTTGGAACAACGACAAGATCGTTTTGTTTAACAAACAAACTAATTAAGAAGAGACAGGAAATCATTGAACTACAGTTTCAGTTTTTTAAGTACTCAAAGGCCAGATTGCACATGCTACAAATTTGTCTCCTTCGCAGATATCCTCTATTTCAAACTTATGTTTTCGCCCATTGATTTGCTTTTATAAAAGAAATTGCAGAATTCCTGCAAGAAATGTGAATTGATGTTTACTTGCTGCTGCATAGGATGAAATCTTTGTGAGAAAAAAGGAAATCATGAAGAGAAGTAAACGTTTTTCCCCTCGAATTTATAGGGATATGAGTAGTCATCAAAACTCCTTGTCCTCCGAGACCAGCTCAGCAATTCGCTCCACATTCTCCACATTGACGCATTTGTAAAACTCCTTGATTGTTTTCGACACAGAATTCCCATTCTCAGGCTCATGGCTACCTTCCAATGGTATGTCATAAGATGCATCTTCAAAAGAAGGATTGTCATGAGCAACTAACGGTGTCATGACATGGTAAGGCCTCGTTTTTGTGTTGTTTAGGTTGATGAAAATGTTGAGTTTCGCACCGGCCTTCCATACCCCATGTAGTTTTAGTTGAGCGGATGGTAATGAGCTGATTGGTAAGGATGTCGTAATCTTGAAAGTGTAGGTGCCTAGAGATGGGGTTTGGGTCATGAAGTTTATCGCATTGGCCCTGACTTTGTCTGATCCGGTAGGATCAAATATAGATTATGAACATGGGTGGGTTTATATATGTATTTTGCAGCTGTCATGGAGTTCATTATATATGATGATGACTTGATGATGTTGATGAGTTGCTTGTAGAAGGAGAGGTAGTATAACATAGGAAACATGTAATTGGCTTGGGAGCAAAGTAAGGAATTAGAAAAGAGTTAAGTGTTGCCTTGAGATTGATGTGTATTGGTGGGTGATGCTTTAATTCTCTAATTTCTTGATCATATTCCTCTCTCCCTCACAGCTTTCATTCCATGAAAGATTGGACCAAGCTGTGTTCACAAGTTAAATCTATTTTCCTATCGCAGGGGGTATGTTAGCCCACTAAGCAGTCCATTGGTTGGGCATTAAGGGTAATTAATGCATCATGTAATCAGTGGCGGATCCAGAATTTTGTTTGGGGGGGGGGGCTAAATTTTTTTCCGAGAAAAGAGACTTTACAAAGATACACAACTCATAAGGATACATAATTTAATAGGAAAAGAGATACAAAAATTTTGAGTTCATTTAGATGAACAATAAAAAAAATACTTGATTTTGGACACAGTTAGCTTAGGGTTTTGTCTTTAGATTTTGAAAACAAGTTTCGTGGGTTAATATAATTGGCTTCAACCTTCAGCTTGTTTGATATTTTCAGTGCATTTAAACGAATGTAAGTAAGGGACAAAGGTACTTTTAGGGTAGGAAATTAAAGAAAATCATATGGTTTTGGTTAGAGCTGCATTGAATTTTTCAAGACATGGATGTCAAATAACAGTAAATGGTTAAAACAAGCAAATAACAAAATTTTAGCAAATAGGAACATTTGATAATAAATGGGTCTAAAGATTTTGGGCTTTTTTGTTTTTGGGTTTTGATACCCCTCTGTATCTGGCAATTTTGATTGAATATCGTAAAGAACAAAATAAATACACAAACCACACTTCCAAATCACAAACCATAAATTCACAAATTCATTTCTCACAACCAAAATCACAAACCACAATTCCAAATCATAAACTACCACAATTTCAATTTTCAAACAACAAATCACAAACCACAAAGGCACAATTTATTTCTCATAGATCACATACCTTAATCGAAATTCCCCCAAATTGATTCTCAAATCTACAACTTCTAATCTAAATTGATTCTCAATCAATCAAATAAACTTAAAAACAATCAAATTCCAAGGAAGATGAAGAAAACTAACAAACATATTTCTCACAAATCATAAACCCTAACCGAAATTCCCCCAATTTGATTCTTCAATCCACAACTTTTAATCTAAATTGATTCTCAATCAATCAATTGAACTAAAAAACAATCAAATTCAAAGGAAGATGAAGAACACTAACAAACCTATTTCTCATATTCTGAAGAAAAAAAAGAGGTTTTGATCTTAAAAAAAAAACAGATGCAGGGTAAAAAACAGGGTCAGGAGTTAGATTCGAACCTGGGATGGTAGCATCCATACTCAAATAGCACCCGCATCATCACCATTGCGCCAATACATTTTTGTGATTCTATTCTACCTCACTTATATATATTATTAGATTAACAGATATATAAATATACATATACCCCTTTTCAGGATAGGGGGGCTTCAGCCATCCCGAGCCCCCCACAGATCCGCCACTGCATGTAATGGTTCAAACCTTATTGTTTATTTTCTTAAAATATTTTTTATTCCTATCAATTTTTTTCTATTATAAAAGCCATATTTCAATCAAATTTTATAGTTTTTTTCAATACTTTTCATAATATTATTTATTATGCTACACATGTATTTTAAAAAAAAGGGTATTAGTAACAAATATCCCAGTTTCATAATCAACTTGCAAAAACATCTAAGTTTTTCACATATTCACATATGAAATTTTACAAAAATACCCATCTTATTTAGCAAAACTAACCTAACACTAAAAAATCCAGAAAATAAAAAAAGGTTAAATCAATTTGGCATTTTATAATAATAATAATAATAATAATAATAATAATAATAGTAATAGTAATAATAATAATAAAATCAAAATAATCTAAGTTAAAAAAAAAACAACTCACCAGTAAACTAGCATTCTTTCTTCATTACCCCCAACCAGTCGACCACCGATTGGTCCACATGGCCCAAGTTGTTTGTCTAGAACCCCCTCTTTAAAGGCTACAAACCACGTCTTTAGAGGTCTTGAAACCCGGCTCGCTGAACCTAAGGCTCAATACCCCTCTTCTTTTGAGTGTTGAAATATATATCATGTTTGGTCGGTTTTTTGATGTATTTTCTTCGGGTTGTGTGTGACTCTGTCCTTGGTGTTCTTGAGGGTTCTAAGACTTAGTTGGGTTTGCTGCATCCAGAGTCGGGACAGGTTGGGGTCGGGGTGGTGTGCTAAAGGCGACTCCGTATCCGGGAGATTGGTCCTTGGAGAGTTTTGTCTTCACTGCCCATAGGAGTTAGTATCCTGCTGTACAACACACTTGCAGTGCTTCCCTTTGGTGGTGCTTGGCTTTGTTCTTCGCCGGCGTCCTCAACATTTTGGTTTTAGTTCTACTTAGTTTCGTTTCATTTCAATGTACATGTTACGTGTTGTTAGCGCCATGTTTTCCTGTATTTTTTGTTTTATTGGTTGTTCGACGATTCTTCTGTACGCCGACTTATCGGCCTCTCAAGTTTCAGGTAAGTATGAACTCGAATTAGTAAAAAATAACAAAAGGTGGTGCCTCAATCTCAAGACTCAGGGCACTCAACAAATCGACGTGAGTACGTAGTCTCTCCCGTAAACTCTGGCACCCTCACCTTCCGACTCGTCACCCTCAACCTATAGCGTCGTCTCCCTCACCCTCTAACGTTTTTCCCTCGTTCAACTGTCTCGATTCATTTCCCTTATCTTGCTGCCTTGGTAAATCTCTCACTGACTCTAGTGCCCTCTTCCTCCGGCTCGTCGCCCTTACTTTTTTGCACCATCCCCATCATCCAGTCGTACCAATTCATTGCCCTCACCTTGTCACCTCGTCAAGTCTCTCGTTGGTCGCCCTCACCCTCTTTATAACACTCTCTGTAATTTGAAAGTAGCACTTGCATCTGTTATTAGTTCGAATTGATTGCCCTCGCTCTCTCACTACACATTAATGATGTCCCTCTCTAGTTTTCGAATTTGTTTGGTTGTTGTACTAAGATCTTGATTGTTGCCACAAAAGTTTTTGAATTAGGGTTTTGAAATATCTTACTTGGTTGAATTTAGGCTACTTACAATTTGGTCGTTATTGTCCTCACTCGTGGGTACTTGAAATAGTATTTGTTAGGATGTAAAGGAGCACAAGGTAGAGGAAAGATTTGTAATACTAAAAATAAGACTTTTTTTTCCTTCACGAAAGGGATTTAGAGGGCAAGGCCCGAACAAGTTTGAATTGGATTGTGAAGGGAGGAAAGAAAGCAAGAAATAAAAGAATATGATGGATCTGAGCAGGTTGAATTCACAAATGGGAGGTGCACTTTATCTTACTGTAAATCAATTTGTTTAGTTAAGGAGGGTCTTCCTCCATTGTCTTTATCATTAAGTTTTTTCTATAGATTTTTGAATATTCAACTCCTTACCTCTGGCCTATTTCTAATGTCTTTAAAATAGGGTAGTATAAAGGTGGAGGACCCAATTGACCTGTGAAATAAGGTTGGTGACTTTTTTTTTGTTGTTGTTGGTATGACATTCCTTCTAAAATTAGTTGCTTGTGTTTATATGGAATGGTTTGATGTTTCATCATAGATTTTTTACCAGGCCCGATAGGGATTACCCTCGACAAAGATTTCTTTAAGGCCTTTATAGAACCACAAATATGGTTAACATCTGAGGTAAAATGATACTATTGTAATTCAATTTTAGAGCAAGGTCTATACTTCATCCGTAAACTAGTCCATGGATACCCAGAAATGTATAAGAAGGTTGTAGTTCTAGACTTCTTTTGTGCATCCTACTTGAAGATGGAGGACGTGAATGATTTGAAATCAAAGGTGGATATTTTTTTAAATATTGTGAAGGAGAACTACCTCTATGTTATGGGAAGAGCTAGGAAGTGTTGAGTTTATTTATATTTCATTCAACTTTGACAATAGGTACTGGGTTAATTTACAAATTGACCTCAAGGATTGCTACGTCTATGTTTACGATTTGAATGTGATTGAAATAAAGTGAGTGAGGTGAAAACTTTTCTAAATACGATTATTGAAAGTGTTTCCTATGATCTTGCAAAGTTATGATCCATTGGCAAAAAATTATGCACAATTTGGAAAATCTCGTTTGAATATCGACCATGGGATAGGATTGAAAACAAACATGCATGGGTGAGTGCATCTATCAAACTTTGGATGTTTGTTTTATGAGTTGTTTTAAATTTATAATCCTTATTGATGGTTATGTCAATGATCCTTGGGGGTCGGGGGGTAGATTGGAGTGTGTACACGCTTAAGTATATTGAACTTCAAGTATTGGAAAAACAGGTTTGTCGGTTCTTTCCAATAAACTTTTCGATTCATTCAGAAATATCTTGCTGCATAGCATCTTGAGCTGCAAATAGAATGGGGTCTAACCAGTTGCATATCATATAGTTAATTTAGAGGTTTGTGTTTCGACATGAGTATGTTCATGTACGATGTTACAATTGTTTTTTGATATATTTTTGTGGTGGCATTTTACTTATTTGTTTGCTAAATGTTAAGAAACCATTCGCATCAAATGATTTCATTTTTTAGTAGCATTCATTCATCTTACAGTAAGGAAAATCATTGTCCATATCCAGATCATGTTACGACATTACTATGGTTTTCGTTAGGTAGGTAGGTATCATGAGTTCAAGTTGTGATTGCGTTTGAAACCGTTCAGTTTGTATTATTTTGTTTCTTCTAAAGTTCAATTTGGATTATTTAGATGTGAGCAGACTCACTTGTTTTCATTCATTCTCCACTTACAATTGATTATCAATATCATATAGTAGTCTTTTCGACGTACAAGTAATGAAAAACATACAAATATGGATGAAATAACTATTACAACAATCAAATTGATTGCAATTTATTGTGATAAAAAGTTTATCCATGATTGCAATAACAATCTATCTAAGATAAACTGTGATGCAATGGAAGAGATGGTTAGTGTACGAACCTTTTACTTTCAAATTAGGTTGAGCAAATATTTAATGAGATAAAATTCAACTTTGATTGGACGGGTAGTGGGCTAATGTATATTTGAGGGATTATCTACGCAAGAGGTAGCAATTCAACGGTTAGGGTTAATCTAGTAGTTATAATTTAGGTTAAAACCGTATTGTTAATCTCTCTCTCTCTCTCTCCCGATTATTGCTTCCATCCTGTCATTATTAATATTTGGCTATGTCATAATCAACATTCATCCTGTCGTGATTAAAGTTTTGTAGGTTGTAGAAACATATATTGACATTCCTTTTCCAACCCCTTATTAAGACAATATTTTTATTCATGATAATTTTATTAGTTATTAGTTTTTGAAAATAAATAGGAAAAATTGTATGGATATACTAAAAAAATTTCACCTTTGCAAAAATGTCACTGCCATATGAAAAATAGCAAGGAGGGGGAAAATGCTACTTTTGCAAACAAAATGGTGACTTGAAGGACCGGTGGCAGGTAGTGGTACGTGAGAGGCAAAAGAGAAAAAGAAAGAAATAGGGTTATCACAGCTGAGAGGCAAGACCAAAAAAAAAAGAAAATTTAAATCATGAAAAATAGAAGAATGTAGAGAGAGACCATGGAGAGAGAGGAATTTTTTTTTAGTCATTCAAAACTAATTTTTAGCCATTTTTATTTGTTAAAATTAAAAAATAAATTTATTTTTGAACTTAATTTAATTTTATCTATCTATAGACACCCACTTTATATATGTTTATGGAAAAAAATATTTAGAAGTGAGATTATTTTCTGGACAGAGAGAGAAACAAGACTTACGTGTCAGTCAATACGTTATTCTTGCCAGTAACATCTATTTATATGCCAGTATAGGTATATCTCGTGCCAACTATTTTGACTCTAACAGATAAACCCAAGTCTGAATATAATAATTATCATAACATCTATCACGATAGGCAACACATGCCACTCAATTCGGTCGTCATGCCAGTAACGTTTATTTACGTGCCAATATATTAATTTCTCGTGCCAACTCTCACGAATCCGATCGAGATACATAAGTACAAATAGAACAAGCAATGCAAGATCTGTACAAGTCCTAAAATCAACTAAAACCAACATACTCTTGTAGTTATGAAAACAACAATTGGGAGTTTCTTACGAGACCTAAAACCATCAAAAGCAAGCAAATGTACGAGTCCTAACACAACAAAAAACATGCAGTTCTAAAACAAACAACAAACAAGCACATTCTCTCCAAGGGGGCTATCCAGGAGCC
Organism: Persicaria maculosa; assembly: GCA_963922045.1. Classification (NCBI taxonomy): domain Eukaryota; kingdom Viridiplantae; phylum Streptophyta; class Magnoliopsida; order Caryophyllales; family Polygonaceae; genus Persicaria; species Persicaria maculosa. The sequence goes on along the minus strand of OY998251.1, from coordinate 53,391,314 downwards.
TCTTTCAATCTGCAACGGCAAGGACGTCGTCCATATGGCGAAGGAGTCCCATCTTGGAGAAATAGTTGACCCTCCCAGTCATGGAGAAATGGTTGGCCCTTCCAATCTTGCTCGACGGCGTCTGCACGACCTTCCCTCATTTAGTTTTAACAATAGCTCACTTGTTTTTATATATGAGATGCAAGTGTGTAGATTAAAGGTTTCAGGTTGCTAAAACAAGTGCTAGTAATTACAAAATCCATGTCAGTAGAGAAAAAATCCTTGCCAGTAAAGAAAAAAGTTGTGCCGGTAAAGAAAAAATGTGTGACAGAAAATATTCACCAATGATGACTTATAAGCTCAAGAAAGTATGGAGGAAGCTTTAAAACGCAAAGAAAATAACGGTTTCCAAAATATGGTCAAATATATGCGAAATTGATGTCTATGTATAGAGAAAAATGAATCTAGTATTGTGGTATTTTTTATTTTTTATTTTTTTTATATTTTGAATGTCAAAAATTACATATATAATATGTAAATTGGATCATGTCTATTTCCTCTACAACTACTTTCTCTCTTTGACATGTGTCCCCCCTATAATGTAGTCCATCATGTCCCTTTCCTTTTTGCCCATTCTTTGTCCGACATGTGTCCCTCTCTTTAATTGAAAGTTGAAAACCTCATGGAAATGTATAGGCTATAGTGGGTTACATGGATTAAAAAAACCGGTCACTTGTGCAAATGTTTTGGTGGGTTGTATAGTTGTGCAAATTTTTAAAGGGGGTGTTAGTTATGCAAGTGGGGGTTCTTTTTGGTATATTTAGTACAATTTGCTCAAATAAATAACAAAAAATATTGTTTTAATACATATTTCATTTCTTTTAAGTTTTCTTTTATTTATTTTTATTTTTTATTATTAATAGAATTTCAATATAAAAGAAAAAGATAAATACCAAAAAGATTTGGGTGATTTAGGTAACTAGTCACTTATGAAAATCTAATTAGGTAACTAGCCATCTTAAAAATTAAATTAGGTGAGACAGACCCCATCCAAATAGAGTAGTAATGGTCAATGATCAAATGTTTGATCATCGGTCGGTCACCGGTGACCATTGACCGGTCAACGTTGACCAATTTATTCGCGTTTTTTTATGCCACTTTACCCTTTTGATACCATTTTATTTTCGCTTTGATGCCACTTTTCTAATGAAATGGTTTAATGCCACTTTTTCGTGACACTTTTTTCAAACCTTGATGACATTTTTTGTTTACTGTCATGCCACATTGACCATTGATGCCATTTTTTTACTATTGACTACTGATGACACTTTTTTATGCCAATTTTTTGATGATATTTTTTTACCGTGATGCCATATTTTTTCAAAGCAGTGTTTTGATGACATTTTTTCTTTAATGTGATGCAACTTTTTCAAATTAGTGTTTTGATGTCATTTTTCTAATATAATTATTCGATGCCACTTTTTTAATCAAATCGTTTGATGCCACTTTTTTTTTAATTTAATCAATTGTATATCGATATATTTTCATCAATTATACTTTTATTCACTGATGACACGTTTGTGATTACACTTTATTGACGCAATCACTTGTGGTGACATGTTTATTACATTTTTATTCATTGATGACATTTGTTGTTACACTTTATTGATTTCACTCATTTGTGATGACATTTTTATTGATAACATTTTTTGTTTACACGTCATTGATGACAATTTTATTAGTTATGATACATTTGTAAGTATAAGCATTATATAAATATATGTAATATACTAAGAAGCCAAAAGCAAATACACCATCCGAAACATATTTGCAAACCCCCTCAATCAAAATAAAAGCTCATAATCAACCCATTAAATGAAATTGTCTCACCCAATATAATAACCCAACCCAAACTACATTCAAAACCCATAGGAAATTAAATGAAGTTCAGTAGCCAGGAAAAGACAAAGTAAAGAACACCAAGACCAACAGCCAGTGAATAAGCCCCCAAGCAAACAAACCAAGTGACAGCAGCCTAAGCATGTATGATAGCAAATGCACAAGCTCATGTTCAGTAATTTCCGGTATCACCCATTGCTCCCCCCTTGATCTCAGTCCTCCTGGAGTTGTAACCGTGTCCAAGAACTCCTCCGACTTCTCTTGCTTTATCCCTTGGCACTTGATCAGTCTCTGCCCATTACTTTTGTACGTACCCACTTCAGTCATCCCCGCTGCCACCAATATCCTCAAACACTCCTTCACTCCTATTCTAAGGTTTTCTTTGTCAGCACTGCTCAAATGATACTTAATCCTCCCCTCTTTCTTCACTTCACCTGAACCCTCATCTCTTACTAAAGAAAATAGGTACATGGTTCTCGCATACTTTGGCATCCTATCCTTAAAATCCTCCCCTGAAACCCATGGAATCAATCCATAATACGACACATGCCCTATTGACAGTGTTTCTATCACCTAGAGCCGACAAAACCCGACCCGAACCCGAAAACCCGACCCGGTCGACTCGAAAACGATTATTCTGAACACCGACACAACCCGTCCATTTTGGACCCGAAATCCAAATGAACCGAACCCGATTAACCCGAAACTCATTAAGACCCGAACCCGTTATAACCGAAACCCGAAATAACCCGAACTTTAAGCTACAATCTAGTAAATTTTTAAAAATGAATATTGAAATAATGAAAACCCGAGACAACCGAAACCCGATACAACCGAAACCCGAACCCGACCCAACCGATTGACCAAATTATTAGACATTACCCAAAATCTGAATGACCCGAAACCCGACTAACTGAACCCAAACCCGACCCGACCCGCCCGATTGCCACCTCTACTATCACCGCGCACTTTTGCTGATTTAGAGACAAGAGAATTCACAACTCTTGGACTGAGCTTGGACATGTGATGATGAATTGATGTTATATACATGTAGAAAATGTAAATACCTTTCAAAGCCATTTCAAAATTTAGAAAAGTGCAAAAAAAGAAAAACATCATTTAAATTCTCCCCCCCCCCCCCCAAAAGAGAAATGGAAGGCACAAGAGTCTAGAACAGGGATACATCAATGAAATCATGCATCTAAGGAACACGTAATCAGAACAGACACATACACGACAAGGAAGCAACAATTCTAAATAGAAACACACAAAATTATAGTAGTTGTACCAAACAGAAACACATGAAAATATAATAGTTGTACCAAACAAAAATATAGTAGCAGTATCAAACAAAAACACACATAATTAACTGTTGAGGAAACCAAAGAAAACCAAATAGAAACACACAAAAATACATTAGTTGTACCAAACAAAAGCACAACATCTGCAACAGTAGCAAACCAAATTGAAACCAAACAGAAAATGCTTATATGTTCAAAGAATTTAAATACAACTCAAAGAACTTTTCATAAAAATGATGACATGTTCTACAGTTGTCTTGATGCTTTGTAGAGAAACACCTTGATGCTTTGTAGAGAAAAATTATGACATGTTCTTCAGTTGTCTTCAATTTTTTAATATGAATCTCAGTGTATCATCTTCATATATTGATCATATCCTTTAAAAAGATGTATTTCTTTGTGTATTTGGGCTGAGTTACTGATTTTTATGATTCCGGAATGTCACCATATATGCCTTCATTTCAAGGACAACCTTAATAAACACATGGGAGTAATTTTTGTCTATTGAATAAATCAATCATTCAATGGCGCCTAGAAATATCACAATTCACTCAAATGGAAAATCTAAACCTTCAATCAAATAAAAGAAAATATCTAATTGAATAAAATACACAAAATCTGCCAAATATAGTAAATGAGACGGTAGAATAACACAAAAAAAAATCCCATCATAAAAACTTTTTTTTGCATTAATAACCTTATATATAATAGGTCAATACTCATGACAGTGAAAAGATAAAGAACTAACAAACGATGCCAAATGATAAGATGAAGAACTAACAAACGATGCCAAATGATAAGATAAAGAACTAAAACTAAAATCAAATTGCTAGAAGTAAATACTCATGACAATGAATTGTTCTAAGAAAATAGATAGTTATCACCCTAAATCTACAAACAACTGAACTCCGAAACTTAAAGGCTACTGATTCCAAATTTAATATAAAATTACATACATTTCGTCTAAGGTGCTCCTGCAATTGAAATTAAGGGAATTACACATTATGATTACAGTAGAGCAATATATCAAATTCATGACTATGTAGACACAAACATGCTAAATCACACTCATCTTTTGATCTGCTCTGCATTAGATCAAATCAAAATGAGAGGACTGGACTCACCTAGGCCTGCTGCAGTGGAGCTCCAAGCTCTGAATTGCAAGAACTAATAATGCCTTAGCTACAAAAATAAAGCAACAGAAGCATCAACTGCTTAGTTGCCTACCTGAATTGAGAGAATCTGAAGCAATGAGTATGATCCTTATAGAACACAAATATCTCCAAAACACAAGAAGAGGAAACAGATGAAACTGAAGGCAATTCCTAATTTTGATAGCAATTCCTAATGATATATATTCCAATTTACATCTCTCTTCTGACAGCAATTCCTAATTCTCCGTTCAAGGATTTTTCATTCAGCCCTAATTAATGAACAATCGTTGTCAAGTTCGCAATCCTTGAACCGATTGTTACAACTACCGACCGTCTAGCCCTTTCGTTCAAGGATTGTTAATTAATCCCTAATTAATTGTTCAAGGATTGTACCATACAGGACAAAATCAATTCAGAACCAGCCAATAAGCTACAAAGGAAGAAAGACGGAAGAGAAAGAGCGAGAAACCTGAGAGTAAAATCAACATCAAGGGGTTCCATTTGATTTGCCATCTCTCTCTCTCGCTCGCCCCCTCACCGGTGGCCGGGACGCCATGGTATCGACGAGGACATGGGAGAACAAATGATGGTCAGAATGCCTACGGGTGGGAGGAATCAATGGAGATCGAGGTCTGCTTGAATCCGCGGGGAGGAGCGTCCATTGAAGAGCCTTGGAGGGGACAAAGAGAGCAGATGAGAAGGGTCTAACTTACCTAAAAAAACATTTAATGGGGGTTATAACGCATAAATAAACATTTAAAGTGGCTAATCACCTAATTAAAATCTTGTAGGGGTACAAAAGAACCAAATTTTCTCAATAGATTTTACCTTTTCTTATTTTCTGAATTTTTTGGATCTTGGATTAGTTTTCCTAATTGATTAGGCTATTTTTGCAAAGCTTGATATGTGAGTGCAATTGTTTTAAAAAGTATGTATTTTTGCAAGTTGATTATGGAAATAGGGTATTTATTACTATTTTTCTTAAATTTAAAGGGAAAATCAACCCTTATTATTTAGCAAAAATAACTCAACTAACCTATTTACACTATTCTCTACAAACGAGTGTATTCTTGCAAACAGTATATTGATTCGGTGCATTTGTGCAAATTGGCCTAAAAAAATTCTACTAATTTTTTTAAAAAAATTGAATTAAGAAGATCAATGACTGAGATTTAAAGGAAAATTTGAAGGCCAAAATGATTCGTCTTAAATAACACGATTATTCGTACATAAATTCTATGTATAATCATATTGCAACAGACGAATAACTTTCAAATGAAAAGATTATTAGTATATACGAATAATTATATTATATCTGATGAATAATAATGTTGTTACGTATGAATAATCAATTTATTTAAATTTTACACTATAAGAGTTGTTTACACCAGAATCATCTCATATATGTTATATATGTATGTATGTATGTATGTATGTATGTATGTATGTATGTATGTATGTATGTATGTATGTATGTATGTATGTATGTATGTATGTATGTATGTATGTATGTATGTATGTATGTATGTATGTACGTATGTATGTATGTATATATAATTATCAAATTTTATTATATAAAATTTTGAACTAAAATGTCATATTTATACCACAATTTATGGTTTTGCAATATTTAAAAAAAATGTCTTCGGTTTATATAACGAGAAGAAAAATTGTCAAAACAAAAATTTTGCACTCTCTCAGAAATTTTATCATTGGCCTTGCAAACTTGCAAAGTAGGCATATACGAGCGTTCTTCGTTACCATCTCCTTACCACCGGAATAAAAGGTCATTTATGAGTTATCTCGATTAGAATACTTTACATTTAATGCCAGCCCTGATCGTGGACAAGCACGTCCAGACATGGATGGTGTTTTACACACATGGTAGGTCCATAAGAAAGGGCTATCAAGGATTTAGCCATTTTACAAATGTTTTCTTAGAGGATAGACATTCAAATTGAGAGAAATTTTTTTAATATGGTTGGTTTAATTATTTTTTTTAGGTTGTAAAAATTCAAAATACCGGATGTAAGTCTGATAAATTGAGAGGGCACAAAGAGCGTCAAACGGACAAACCTTCAAGATACAAAAGACAATCATAACAACCCACATATAAACTAATCTACCAAGGCAAAACAAGGAAAACAACCCTAAAAAAATCTATTAGCCAAGTAGAAGTCTGCTTGAGCGAGGATAGAAGATTCGGCGAGAGGATGTGGATACTGAACTCATGAGAAAGCTGACGCTAACAAAATGTCTGGCTAGATATAAGTCTAGTAAAAATTCAAAACATCAGATGTAAGTTTGGTAATTGAGAGGGTACAAAGAGCGTCAAACGAACAAACCGTCAAGATACAAAAGACAATCATAACAACCCACAATCTATAAACTAATCTACCAAGGCAAAACGAGAAAAACAACCCTAAAAAAATTATATGAACCAAGTAGAAGTCTGCTTGAGCGATGATGGAAGATTCGGCGAGATGATGTGGATACTGAAAGCATGGTAAAGCTAACGCTAACACGATGTCTCACCGCCAAAGAGACAAGAAGCAAAAATCCTCAAAGGATAATGGACAAATACTGGGGCAGTGTGGATCACACGACGTTCCCTCCACCTAGAAGAGGGATCTTCGGAGATTACAGATACTATGGTTGGTTTAATTTATGTTTTTAGAATATAGGTGAGAAATACCATTTTAAACAAATAATTAAAATTTTGCAGAAGAAAAATTGTTAGTAAATTTCCATATATGTTTCTAGATCAAAACCGAAAATATAATTGCCCATTGTTGTAAAAAAATCAATCTAATAATGCAATCCAACTTGGAAGGTTGTAAAAAAATCAATCTAATAGGTAAAACCCAAATTGGAATTCGCAAATTTTGGTACGACTCGAGAAACCAACCTGATTCACCCGAACCCAAGCACGACTGAAACCTGAAAATCTAGTGTCATGCACAATCTTTTCTTGACTCAACTAATAAAACAGACTCATCCTTATAACTACTTTAATTTTCTTATTTTTAAAAACTGAACTAGCAAGGATTACGTATAATGAGATCTAATGTAATTAAATAAATGAAGTTTAATAGTCAACAATTAAGATGAATAAAAAAAATAACCATCATTTTATAATAAAAGTAAATGTGACCCGACTTGACCAAATCCGAAATCCATTTCCCCCGAAATTACCCAACCCGATCCGAACTTGACATAACATACTATATACCTGACATATGCCCGAACCTGGCCCGAATAGCCTGATTACATCTCTAAACCCAATGGTGGAAGAGAAATTGACCATAATAGAATCATATATTGAATGTTTAATCCAGACTCACGGTGTGGTGGATGCTTGACTACATATATACAACAATTGTACACAATTAGCTTAACTTTAAGCGCACCCAAACAATAATTGTAAGTACGTCGTTAAATATCAACACATTTTACAGATATACCATTATAGTAGCCTCAACAAAATACCTAAAAGTCACAATGCTACAATCAGCCACACTTCGTAACCAGGCAGAGATCACTATACCAAAACAATTAAATGAGTATGTACCAACACAAGAAGACAATACAATCTGATAACCTCTCTACCTTATATACAACATGGACTTACATCAATCATATATGAAGACACTTTAATTAGGGGTTATTATTAGGTGGATAGCCAGGTGCTGGGTACCCTGGAGGCGGAGGTGCATAGGGGCCTGGGGGAGGATAGCCTTGGGGTGGATAGGGCGGTGGGTAAGGCTGAGGATATCCCTGTTGGGGTGGAGGGTACCCTTGTTCAGGCGGTGGATAGCCGGGGGATGGCGGGTAACCATAGCCTGGCTGAGGTGGGTAGCCCACCGTGGGAGGGAACGGTTGGTCAAGCCGAGACATTTGTTGTTGTGGGGGCACTGACATTGGGTGGTCCGCAAACAACCCATCCCTTTTGTCCATCTCAACCTTGTGTTGCGTCTGCAAACAATTTTCACATTAATATATGCCATCAAATAATCTAACTTGGGTTAGGAGCATGTTTGGTATGCCTCGAATATCGGGTTGGAATGGGTATCAGAATCTGCCATACATTTTATTTAGAATCCTAATTGTTATGCATCAAAGAGATCTCAATATATGTATTAATTAAGAAAAAAGAAAGGTTGTGCATATCTCATACCTGCATACATGCACAAACACTGCAAAACCAAAAATCAATTGTTTAGTTTATAACATGTAGAGGCTATTTAAACCAAATTAGTACATATGAACCAATGAAAAAAATTCTTACGTGCAATACACATAATCAGCGATGCAGTTGAGTAGCTCAGATGCTTGAGAGATTTCGTCGCTTCCAGCAATCATTGCGATGATGGAGCATATGCAAGCGAGTTGTTGCAAACAGACCATGAACCCCTGGTGGAGTACCAAAGAGTAAAGTGATTGAGAAAACTACAACATATGACCATTTACATGAGGATAAGAAACCTTTTCACGAGGTCAAGAGAGAACGGTACAATGATGCAGTTGTCACATGTTGTTGTTTGTATGTTGAGCTCATCTTGCAGAAGAAATCGTGTAGATGCGACTGAGTTTCCAAAGCATAAAAAGACCTACAAATGTTTCCAAGAAGATGACTACATCGACTTAGTTCAGCTTGATCACAATAGTTGTGAAAGCATATGCAGAAACTAAAAGTGAACAAGTATTTCTGATGAACTCATAGGATCCAAATCATGGATTAATCCAAAATAACATGTCTAGACAGGAATTTTATTATCAAGGTAAATATATAAAAGTCATACAACCATATTAATCTATATTTGGAACTATATTAAGGTGAAGAACTAGTTAAGCTCGTAAACCAAAACAACTTGGACTTGTAAATGATCTGAAATTTAAAGCAAACAAACTTGTTATATTAATTAAAGCAGAGATAGAAGATCTATGACAATCAATAATCTATATATCAATTGAGAAAAGACTGCAATGCCGGGATCTAGGGGTTTCTATACCTCTGTACAAAGACACAATTCGGGACAGTGACTTTCACCACAATGACCGCTGCAAGGCATATACCCAGCACAACATACATACCTGTTATGCACCAGAAAGGAATAAAAGGGAGCGTAGGTCAGAACTTGCATCATGTACTGGCCAAGTTCAGGAAAAAGTAACAAAACAAGTGATTACCTTGACATGTCGTTATAAAGAGCGCGCCTCCTCAACAGGTAAGATGCACATGGTGCACTATAATGAAGGTACAACGTATTAGATTTACGTGGACTTGAGAAGCTTTGGAAGTTTATAACGACAAGTTTTCGCTTAAAAAGCATAAAAAAAGCTCAACAAACAACCATGAAGAATACATGGCTTGTAAGGCTTCATAAAGCCTCTCTATGCAATGGGGAGAAATTGTCAACACAAGAAATATGGAAGGTTCCAATGTAATAGGAGTTTACATGCTATAGTTCTGTGTGATTATGTTGTGTTTACTTTCAATTATTGAACATTATTTTCGGTATATAGGGCTTCTTGTTAGTGGGTTTTAGCCCATTCACATTTTGTGTTCTGGTTTGGTTTCCTATTGCACCACCCCTAACCTTAAAGTCAATATATGCACGTAGCTTCTGTAATCGGTAATTAGAATTAGAACTAATTTTCCAATATCAAATCTCTATTCTAATCAATCTTTATCTCTAGGTTATCTTTGAATCAAACCTTCCATTTTATGGTTAATTGCTAGACCGGAGGTGCCTAGTTTCGAGCTCAATTTCATCTTCTAACTGGGATTAACCTCTCCCATGTTACTTCCTACTTTGACGGTGTCGATGAGTGGAATTCTCATGGCAATGGTATTAGAGCAGTTCAAGGCCCGAGAAAAGTAAAAAATGGGGATTGAAGCATAATTTCAAAAAGCGGTCTCAAATCTGTCCACGCAAGTAAGAGAGTGGCAACGGATCTCATTTCCACAAGGGAAGAACACAAGGAGATCATGAGAAGTATGAGTAGAATTAAAGTGATGCTCGCTTGTTTGATAGAGGATAAAAGATCTATGACAATCTCAACCAAATCTTAGGAGATCAACAAACTACCGATGATGGAAGAACCATCAATGCAAAATAAATCTTCCATAACTGATGCGCATCAATTGGATGTTCAACTCCAATCCCTGCAACCATGGCATATGGATCAACTACAGATTTACAAACCCTCTTGAGCTGCACAAAATTGTGGATCTGAACAATATGCAACCATAGATGGGACAAAATTAAGACAATCAGGACCTTACAACCATGGTGAATGAGATTCGCCCACGAACGCTGATCGAATTGTCCGAGCAAGTTGGAACGTTAATGATGAGCTGCAACGAGTCAAGATTTGAAATAGCGGAGCTCATGGAGCGGATTAAGATTTTGGATGATATATAGCTCCAAAGAAACCGATGAGAACATTGATAATGCATATTTTAGATAGGCATTATAGATAGGTGCTATTGCATTTTGGTATTCATATTGCATATGTTTTTTGTTATTTACATTGTCTTGCATTTAGAGTATTCGAGTTTGGAATCTACGCTATTTGGTGTTTATTTTGTAGATTTATAATCCGAGCTTGAAGGGAGGCTTTAGAGATCTGGAAGAGCTGATTTTAGAGCATAAAAGAGGCTAAGGAAGGAGCGTCAAGGGAGATAAAGAGCATAATGTCGAAGCTGAAGAAGAATCGTGGATCCTGAATAGTGGCGTCTGCCACTCTAATAGCAGCGTCAGCCGCTCCTGTAGAGTTTAGCGAAGCGGATTTCGTCCGAAGATTCTATTATTATTTTATTATTATTATTATTTGCCCTAGTTTTGGCACGACTCTATTTAGGTTGTTTTCATTCTATTTCAGCTGTGTGTTCTTGTGGTGGAGAGTCGTGAGTTACTTATTGTTTTGAGAGATACTTTCGCTATGAGTTGCTAAACTCATAGTTTCGCATATGTGATTCAAAGACATGATTGGATGAATTGTGAGAATTTGATTTCATATTATTCTTTCTAAGTTATTTCATTATCTTTGTTCTTTATTGATTTTATATTTGCGCGTGTTCCCTCTTGAACGATCATCTATACGAAAATTGCATCTCTGCTCATAAATCCTTTCTTTGGATTGGTTTCTTTGTATCAAGCAAGAGCAATTGATCTTATGCTAGTGTCGATTGTCTCTGGGGGATGATGTTTATTGGTTTGTGTTAATTCTATGCTATTAGGGTTGAAGGCGCTGCGCTTTGTATTCGTTTGACTCTTATTTCATTGAATTGATATTGCCAATTGACCTAAGTACTTGGTTCTTCATGCTATTCGGTGTAGTGTTACATTGAATAGGTGATTGGTTCTATGTTGATCAATCTAATTAAGTCAAGTCGACATAAATTACGAATAACTATGAAATCAATCCAAGGATCTTGAACTCCAACCATTGTTGAGAATTACATGTGAAGCATTTTCTTCATATTATAATTACTTTGCAATCATTACTTTCCTTAGTTATTTTGCTTATTTCAATTGCCTACTACAACCTTATTGCTATTTGTCTCGAGAAATCATCATAAGAATATATGAATAAGTCTTCTTTGTGGGATCGACTCCCTACTTGTCTGCTATACTAATCTTTGGTTTAGCACTGAGGTAGGATATATAAACTACATTTGGGGGATCAGACAATGACATTTACAACTAGTAAAAGCAGCCCACCAAACATCTAATTGAAAAGATTACTGGTAGGTTCAACTGATTCTCGACAACTTGGGAGATTTATGCAAGCACTAAATTACTGTCTTTTGATCCTAGAGGACAATGGGTTGACAGTTAGATTATGGTGAAGGGAATCACTAGTTTTATTGCTCGCCAATGAGGATGGTTGATTAAAAAAAAAGATGATTGTTTGAATGGATTTCCAAAGGAAACTGATACAAACAACCTACTATGAAGCTCTTGGGTAGGTAACTTCTTTATTAATCAAGTTATGCTAATTACTCGTGATAAAATTGCAGCAAATGATGGTGTTGAGTTGTTGTCCTTTGATCCCAGAGGGCCAAAGTTGTCCCTCAGCCTTTAGTTGACACGGGGGGGGGGGGGGGGGGGGGGGAGGGGGGGGAGGGGGGGGACTAATTTGGATGCTTATGTTATGGCTAATGATTTATTTACCTCCATCATCCCTTGACAACTTATCGTTATAGCTTGCTATCCAGGTGTAATCAGCTCACTCTTGGTACTTCTGAATTTATTATTTTTCCTCTACCATATGCTATTCACCAAGTTCAAGGAAGTATACACTGGCAACTCCAACCACAACACCCTTTTGGGTCTTATAAGGCTTATGTGTACATGACATATTGCATTTGATCATTGAGAACAATGATCATTTGAAGAAGGAAGTATATTTTAAAAGGTTTTATATACTATAATTCTATGCAATTATGTTGTGTTTTCTTTCAGTTACTGGACATCCTTTTGGGTCTTATAAGGCTTCATTTTATTGGGCTTCATACCATTCACGTTTTGTGTTCTAGTTTCGTTTCCTGCTGCACCATCCCTAACCTCAAACTCAATATATGTAATCATGTAGCTCATGTAATCGGTAATCAAAATCAATTTTCCAATCTCAAATCTATATTCTTATCAATCTTCATCTCCTAGTTATCTTTGAATCAACCCTTCCATTTCTGTGTCCAAGGTGCATAGTTTCGAGCTCAATTCGAGCTTCTAAATAGGAATTAACCTATCCCTTGCCATTTCCCGCTAAAACGGTGTCGATGGGCGAAATTCCCATCGCATGCTAACTATTTAAATAAAAATTTAGCATTTCTAAACAACGAATCTAAAAGGCGTGATCACATCTTAGATTTAATTGATCTAGATTTAAGACATATCTAATGATACAAGTCGATGGGTATGGGGAAACAAAAGAACTTTTGTTTTCAACATGATCAAAACTTATATATTAGGTTTGTTCATTTCATTCTTTCGACGTGGGATTCTTGTGGCCTACTCCTAACATACCAACATATCTGTTACAATGTACAAAATCCCTAATTTCGTTAATAAACAAAAAGGAATATGATTCGTGAAATATTTTGAATCCCAAATCGAATTAAAAATCAAGCCAAAAAAACCCTAAAATTCTATTGGACCAAAATCGCAATCAATAAATCAACCTTAAATAAAGAACTCACCAAAAAACCGCAAAGAAGCAATCTGCATAGCAAAAGAAGGAGACGGGGAATCAAACAAAAAAAAAACAACATTTAATCGCCCAAACCATAAGTTAAAGGAAACAAAACTAAAAAGTAGCAAAAATGAAGGAAAAGAGAGAGAAAGAGGAATCACAAGGGCAATCAGCGGCGGGAGTGTTGCAGAGGTCGGTGTGCCAGAGGTTGCGATACTCATGCCTCACCTGCATTTTATCCATATACTCCTCTCTCCCCATTTTTAAATTCTGCTTCACCTTCTCCTTTTTTGTTCTGCAGAAATTAATTGTTTATGATTCCTCCCCCTTGTTCTTAAGTTTCAAAGAGAGATAGATCTCCAAATCAAGGGCTCAAAACTTCAACTTTGATCTCGATCCAATCTCAAATTGGGGCCTTTTCTTTTTGATATTTTGAATTTGGTTTTGAAAGGTGGTGATTGTATTTGCAATTTTTTTTATCTTTTTTCTTTTATAATTTCTATTTGTTGATTTTTGGATACAATAAATAGAATATGGATCAATGGTTTAGAAGGATAAGCAAATGAAGACGACAAATCTATTCCTTTAGCCTACCAGTGATGGAGAAAGCAGTCAAACAACCGACGATGGAATTTTTATATTGAAAAACGTATTTTAAAAAAATTCTTTTTTTTTCCTGAAATATTAAGCATATATATATATGAACTGCAAATTCAATCAATCGGACAACCAAATCGGACTCATTAATAATTCGTGACTCAATCTTCCTCAATACGCATGTCATAGGAATGAGAAGTGATGTACCTCTCCTCATATGGGTTTGAGTCCCACTTGTTTAGACAAATCAAGGACTAGTCTCATGTTCAACCCTTTTTTTTTATCAATAGATTATCAAGTTTCTCTCGGACCTCACATATTTCAAATAGATGACACCGTTTGCAATAAGTTGTCTCATAACTTCATATGCCAAATTCGTGTGTCTCTTCGTCATTCAATGTATTGCTACAAGCTACATAAATAACAAATGTGAGTTATAATATAGAGAATTAGATAGAGCTACATGCCCCCATAAAGGTAAGTAAGCCAGTAACATTCTTAACCACTCACTCTCTTGTCCAGCTAAATCTAAAGATATGACATCATATTTCATATTCGATCTATCAAAGCATGACAATTTTGATCATGTTCACTATATGATTTTTCCGATATAACACCACCACATAATGTTAAACCAAAAATACTAGTGGAGCTAACATCATCATAATTAGTGACCCAATTCATATCATAGTATCCCTCCAAAGCTTGAGGGTACCCTACATAATGTAAACCCCAAACCATTTTGCCTTAAAGATATTCAATAATATGCTAAGTGTACATAATGTGATGGTCTCTACTGGGATTATATATATGTATACCGAGTCTACTTACAATATAAGCAATATCATTCCGAATGAGTTCGAATGTTCGATCATACCGGCACAACATTAAAGTTATCAAACCTTTCAACTTTTTCTCTACATGTTGAGATGAAGCAATTTCTTTTTTTTCTAGTTTCTTTAACACTTAAAAACGCATCAACTTCACTCATATCTTTCATTTCAAAGCGAGAAAAAAAAAATTTTAGTTTCATTTATCACATGCATGTTAGTGCCAAATATCATCTCATATCCACATAAAGGGACATAGCCAATGTAATACATCTTGGTATAAAACACGTGCATTATAAACACAAAACCAAAACTTTAACAAAGTTTGGTGACATTCTTATAACATTTCTAATGTGTTTGGTTAAAGCCGTATATTGATTTCTTAATTGAACACGTAAAATTCTCTTTTCTAAGAACCCCAAGCCTGTAGGTTGTTCCATATATATCTTTCCTCTAGATTGTCATCTAACCATACATATTAACATCCATTGTATTGTCAATCCCTAATTAAATGTTAAGATACATAATAAATTTAAGATGGAAATCTTAGTAAGTAGAAAATATGTACCAAAGAAGTCAATTTCATATTTTCGTGTGAATCTTTTAATCACTAGTCTTGCCTTAAAACTTACAACAGAACCAATGAGTTCTAAATTTCTTTTTAAGGATCCATTTACACTCAATGGTTTTATTCCCTCTAGGCAAGTCAACTAGTTCCCAACTATGGTTTCTCATAATAGTTTCCAAATTACTGTCATGGTATCTTTCTAGAAGAAACTAGCATGAATTGAACTCATACCCTCTTTATGTGTTCTAAATTCATCTTATAACTTAAGAACATAAACAAGAGGTACATCATCTTCAGTCACATCAATGAGTTAATCCAACAAAGTTGTCTCAAACTTAAACTCACACCTAGTTTAAGTTATATGTCTTTTACTCCTCTAGGCTCACTAGAGGATTATATTAAGGGTTGTTTTCAGTAGTTTTTATTCATTAACTAATACATTAACTTAGAGAGATGGAATGATTGAAGATTAGAGATCCAAGGTACGTTATGAGTACTTATGATTCTTGTGGTTATTTCATTACCTTTGTGTTCTTATTGTTTGTTGTTAATTAATTCTATCTTGATTGCACATCTTAACAGAATTGCATTCTTTCTAGGTTTTAATTGATTAGCAAGAATTGTTAGATCGTCAAAATCTGACCCGACCCGAAAACCCGACCCAACTCACCCGAATCCGAACCCGACCGAAACCCGAAAATATGGAGCCATCCGTAACCCGAACCCGAACCCGAGACCGACCCGACCCGACCCGAACCTGACCCGACACAAAATAGAACCTAACACAGACAAACCCGACCCGACCCAAACCCGACCCGACTCTAAACCCGACCCGACTGTGAACCCAACCCGACTCTATATTATTATATTTATATAGAATTATTTATTTATATCTAGATTTGTAAGAAACTAGGCCAAAATGCATAAAACCACCCTCCCATTTTCCCTTAAACTTCCATAATTTAACTTGAAAGTGAAAGACTAAAATGTCCCTAAATGTGATTTTAGTACACTACTATTATTTTCCTATTTTTATAGTCTTGTGAAATAAATCAAAGGTAAGCATAAACACATTCAAGGCGAAGCACGAACAACCTCCACCTAGATCCCTATCAAGTAGACTTATCAATCGGGTCATTCGGGTCAGGTTCGGATCGGGTCATTTCGGGTTTCGGGTAAAACGGGTCCCGGGTTTACTTGAACTCGGGGTTGACCCGGTTTCGGGTCAAATCGAGTCGATTTCGGGTTTGTCAATTTCTATTTTTTAAATTAAAAAAAAATCACGATTTGGTAATTTTGCAATAATTTTAAAATGCTAAAATTAAATACGTGGTTCTTTAGTTCTAGCGCTTGTAATTATATACTATATCTGATCTAAAATATTTTATTTTTATTATTTATCGTAATTTTTGATAAATTTTAAAAATATCTAAAATATCAAATATTTAAATAATTTTTTAAAAATAAGTAATTTCATGCAATTAGTATTTAGCATAGAATTGTTTTAATATTTTAATGTTTTTTAGAGTTTTTTTATCTTCTTAAAAATGTGATGAAAAATCAAAAATCAAATATTATCGATCGGAGGGAGTATTATACAATACAAATAAATATAAAAGTTGATTTGAAAATGAAAGATCAAGTGATCGTAATTATAAAATGTAATAAATTGAAATCTCCATTAAAAAAATCAATCATATATAATTATAAATCAATCGGGTTAATCGGGTCACCAGGTCAATTGGGTCGAAATTACTGGGTCAATCGGGTCACCGGATCTAAGCCTAGATGACCCGGAAAATTACCGGGTTATCGGGTTCGGGTCGGAAAAAATTTCCGGGTCAAAATTTCCGGCTCTTGAACCAAAACTTTCGGGGTGTTCGGGTCGGGTCAACCGGTTCAGATCGTGTTTTGATAGGTCTACTATCGAGCATTGCTAGAGAAGGTTGAAAACAAAGAGTCAACGACCGAAAGAGGAATGACTACATCTGACCTACTAGTACAGGTGGGCACAACTTGCATACATTAATGGTAATTTTGTATAAATAATAATAAATAAAAACTATAAAACCAAATTTGGGGGCATTTTCGTCTTTTACATTCAAGTTGAATTTAATAGAAGTTTAATTTAAAGAAAAATGGGAGGATGGGTGGTTACTTGCAAACAGTTTGTTATAAGGGGTGGTTAAGTGAAATTTTTTTCATAAGGGGTGGTTAATTGAAAACAATGGTGAATAAAGGGTGGTTTTATGCATTTTGGCCTAAAAACTAATAATAATAATGGAAAAATAACTAATGGGTCAAAAGCTAAAAATGAAATGGGCATTGAAAATGAAATGGGTCAATAATATAGTCAAACCACAAATAAGCCCATTCAACTTGCTAGTTAAAATAAGGTTAAATCCTAAATGTACAATTAATTTGATTTAATTATAGCACCGATCAATTGGTTTAAATGTTTAAAAAAGGACGATGTTGCCGAATATCGAATTTTCGATTATGACTTTTTTGAAAATCGGTCGACAACCGATGTGTCAATGACAATGAATGTATTCAACCGAGTCAAAATTACATATTCAAGTATTCAACCGAGTCAAAATCATTTATTTTAAATAAATTACATATTTAAGTATTCAACCGAGTCAAATCAACCTAATTATCCAAACGGGTCGAATATGATTCGACCGGAAACTCAAACAAACTATACCTACTTTGATTCGAAACTCAAATGAGACCGACCCGCCTCTTGACCCAAAACCCGAACGAGCCCGACCCGCTTTGACCCGAACCCGAATGGGCATGACCCGATTTAACCCGAAACCCGACCAATCTAAAATTCATTATGACCGAACCCGACCCGATCAGCACCCGACCATAAATTTTACCTGAGCTGACCCGACCCGAGCAAGCCTGACCCGAACTCGACCCGAACGACTGACTTGCCAACTCTATCCATTTACACTCAATGGTTTTATTCCCTCTAGGCAAGCCAACTAGTTCCCAACTATGCTTTCTCATAATAGTTTCCAAATTACTGTCATAGTATCTTTCTAGAAGAAACTAGCATGAATTGAACTCATAACCTCTTTATGTGTTCTAAATTCATCTTCTAACTTAAGAACATAAACAAGAGGTACATCACCTTCAGTCACATCAATGAGTTAATCCAACAAAGTTGTCTCAAACTTAAACTCACAACTAGTTTAAGTTATATGTCTTTTACTCCTCTAGGCTCACTAGAGGATTATATTAAGGGTTGTTTTCAGTAGCTTTTATTCATTAACTAATACATTAACTTAGAGAGATGGAATGATTGAAGATTAGAGATCCAAGGTACGTTATGAGTACTTATGATTCTTGTGGTTATTTCATTACCTTTGTGTTCTTATCGTTTGTTGTTAATTAATTCTATCTTGATTGCACACCTTAACAGAATTGTATTCTTTCTAGGTTTTAATTGATTAGCAAGACTAGTTAGATTGTAGTAGCAAACACAAATAAGTGATCCCAAAAAATTATCATTTGGTTATGTAGAGTAATGACACTTGGTTAAATATCGGTTCCTAAGTTATTAGGGTTAAGGAAGTGATAGGTATTAACTTCAAACTAGTGGTTTAGGAGGGTTGGTAATGCCATATTGTCAGGACTTTGGGAATTCTACTTTATGTAAAATCCAAACAGGGTGAGGGTTGCAAATAGTGTAAGGGATTGACATGTCTGTAAGGATTGTTAGCCTATTTAAACCAAATTCGGAATAACATTAATTGCATTTATTGCATTAGAATAACTAGAATCAAGTCAAGGATCGAGTAAATCAACCAACATTCCGATTCATAGATGAAACCACACTCTTCTCTTCTATCTTTTATTCGCTCTTATTAACATTCCTTATAGTTTATTTACATTCTCGACCTATCTTTACTTTCACATTGATAAATACACATTGCAATTGAGATACTTGGTTCTCTCCTACTTACAATACTAGTTTGTTAGTTTGAGAATTATTCTTTGCTAAGGTGAAACGATGACATTCACCCCACCATGCAGCGTGCACCGATATGGTTTACCCGACATCGATATCTTGGCTCGACAATGCTGAGAGATGCCTCAATAATGACCCATCTCGTTGGCTCTCGAAGTCACCGAGATGGACCAAAAAGGAACTTGCTCGATCCGTCTTTGAAGAAGACCGAATACAATTTAGAGGTGCACCATAGTGAGCCGTTTCTCTCAACAAGTGAAAGAACAATGATCCTCTCTAATTGATCCCGAAATGTGACCATTTATTTCACGACAACTATGTATATCTCTGGCATACGGATCTCATTCCCAACCCAAACCCTCATAGTCAAAACGACAATGTTGTTATGATTCAATCCGGAGCAGCCGTTGTATCGTCCGTGGCTCACTCAAAGTAAAATGTGGCCACCGAGGGGACTGTCTCGTGATCTCGTCACCATCGGGCACTTGGTGGCGAGCCTGCTTTGCAATCTTCGCCACATTTAGTTGATCTCCGACAAGCCTGCGATCTGTGACATAAATGAAAGCCATCCCCTCTACCTATGGTGGAAGATTTACGGATCATCCAGTGATGGATTGTTTCCATCTTCACCAACCACCCTTGATTTAGGTTGGCCGATGAATGAATTGGCACGCGCCGGAGACTCAATCCAGTCGTTCTTGATTGCAGACGGATTCAAGACATGCTTCGAAGATCTCTCGGAGCTTTGCTATAATCTCTTCAACTGGTATTTGGAAACCATGAAAGTTGCCTCCTTCATGTTGTCCAATAATCGTGCAAACGCGTGGTCCGACTTCGTAGGAAACCCTAATGTGTTCGAATGTGTCTGTACTCCTTAGCTTGTCCATCCATGGCTCCAATTATTTCATCTAATCTACAACCGATAATTACTAGCATCAAATCCCTTCTAAATTGTTAGTAAGAACCATTAACAATGTTTAATTTTATTAAAAAAACATCGTATTCAAGTAGAAAACTCATTTAACAACATCGATTGTTGTGACATGGTATATATTTGAACCCGCTGATTTAGAAGCGATTTTGCCCCAATCGGAGGTTCAAGTCAGCTATTGGCATCGCCCCCTAAGGTTATACGGTGCCCTTCAAAAGGCTGCACTCGCAATCGAAGAGATGAAATCATTAGGAACCCAAAACATTTTTTCACATAGAGGAGAGAAGGAAGAAGATGGGAAACACATCTTTGTCATCCAAAAAACTAAAAACCAGTTTTTAAGGGGATGGGAACATGCGTAACTAAACATCACACTCTCCAATCAAACCAGATTAGTTGAGGAAAATTCTCAAAACCAGTTAAAACTATTTTTCCTTTAAAAATGGATAAATTTGCGGAAAATAAAACCCTTTATAAAGCCTTATTCAAGCATTATTTCCAACAGATCCAATCATTTTATGTTGAAGCATCGGGACTAAGATAAGAGATGAAAACAAGTGTGCAAAAAAGATAGGATTGCCCCAGTCGGGGTGACCGGCTCACTGGTGGGGAGCAAGGGGGGATGTCAGGAGGTTTCAGGTTCGATCCCTACCTCTGCCCCTTCCATTGGATTAAAATTCAAGGTTTGCCTTGCTCCTTTCCAGTGGGTCGAGCCGGTCGACGCAAGCCAGTTTGCCTGGTGTGTGGCTCTTGCCGACTGGGTCACGTACCCGGGGTTTGCCACCAAAGGTGGGTTCCTCGTCATCAAAACAAAAAAGATTTACTAAAGTATGTTGAGACTTATGATCAAAGGTTATGACGCTAATAACCTAGTATATATGCAAGGTGATTTTGCATTCTAAAATTAATTGGCAATAAAATGAGTACCATTTTAGTTCATAATTTAAATTAAATGTGAAATTCTTTTTGATAGGTTCGTATTTAAATAAGACTTTATACTATTGAAATCAAATGAAATAATATTTGTATAGATAGATGGCATAATCTATGCGTTCAAATGAAATAATATTTTACTAAATCAATGGAAAAATATCTTGGTATACCACTTATTAGTGGAAGGGTTTGTAATGCCTTGTTTGATGAGGCAGTAAAAAGCCTTAAAAAACAGCTGTCAAAGTGGAAATCTAACACTCTCTCACAAGCTGGTATATCAGTTCTAATTCAGGCAAACCTAAATTCCAAAACAAATTATTTAATGCAATCATTTATCCTTCCAAAAGGAGTTCTACAAAAAATTGATCAGATAAACAAAAATTTCTTTTGGAATAAACTGCAATATGATAATTATCATCCTTTATCAGTTGGAATCATCTGTGTACTCCTAAAAAAGATGGAGGATTAAGGTTTAAATTGGCCGAGCAAACAAATATTGGCATGCAAATGAAACTACTTTGGAGAATAATGGCTAATCCTGATAATATTTGGTCTAAGGTGGTCACGGATAAATATCTCTCGAAAGAATCTCTAATGGAAAGGTAAATTCAAAACTTCTTGGCAATTTGGCAGGTTTCTTAATGTTAGAGATTTATTCTCTAAATGACTGCTCTGGCTAGTGGGTAATGGGAAAACCATAAATGTATGGTCTGACATTTGGGTAAATGCGCAATACCTTCAAATTTTTCGGAATGATCGTAATCATAACTTAAAAGTTTGTGATTTATTTACAAATACCAACTCTTGGGATATTGATAAATTAAATAGTATATTCCTCTCTCATATTGTTCAAGCTATTACTAATATCCATATTCCAGTAATTGATATTCCTGACAGATTAATTTAGATTTATAATAGTAATGGAAAATTCTTTGTTAAATCCCCATCTTCTATTTGTAATACAGGGAATACTAAGAAAGTTCCAGCGGACTGGATTTGGAAACTTAATATTCCTCCGAATATTAAAAACTTTATTTGGAAAATTATTTTAGATATCTTACCTACCACGGACCGTCTAAATAGATATATAAATAGAGTTCCTAGTACTTGCTCTCTTTGTAATTCTAATATAGAAGATACACATCATTTATTGTTTAATTGTCAGATAACAAGATCTCTTATTCAAAATCTGGGTATTAAGATGAAAAAATGTTATAATATTCCAAGTTTAACTAGTAATGTTTCGGAAAATATTTTAAATACGAGGGCTATTAATATAGATTTTACAGAGTTATGTCATTTATGGCATTTTATTTGGAAGCTCAGAAATAGAATTATTTTTCGCAATACTTCTGATACATGTATTATCTATGCTCTAACTCAAACTATAGATAAAATCTCTTGTTGGAATAAAGTGCAGGTAAAAACAAAGTTACCTAACGAGCTAGGTCTCCTGATAAATTGATTTGGAATTGCCCTCCAATAAATGTTATTAAGATCAATGTAGATGCTTCAGTGAAAATTGATACTCAACCGCAGGTTGGTTGTATTGTGAGGAATAATGATGGTCTAATTCTTCGTATTCATAAATGTAACATTAGGATGTGTTCTGTCATTCTAGCAGAAGCCTTTGCAGTTTATACATGTATAAGACTTGCAGCGGAGATGGGGATCCGAAGAGTGATTATTGAAAGTGATTGTGCAATCATCGTCAATGCCATCAATCAAGTGAATAATATATCATGGGAGGTCGCTCAAATAATCGAAGAGATCCATTCGTTAAGCAAAGAGTTTGAGAGCTTCACAATTCAGCACTGCTACAGAGAGGCAAATAGTGCAGCTGATTTTCTTGCTAAATCTCAGTTGAATTTTAATTTTATTTTGAGTTCCTGTTGTTGTGAGTTCCAGAACATCATCTTGCGAGATGATTATGAATGTCGATAGGACATCCAATTTTTTGCTTATTGTAAAAAAAAAAAAAAAAAAAACTTGAACTTGTACACGAGAGAAATAAAACTCATTATATTTGATCTCCATTTCAATCTTTAATGGTTTCAAAATGACAATGAGATTCCTCGTGCTTGGTTAGGCCCAAGTCTAATTGAGTTAGGTTGAGTGGAGTCAATTCGAACTTGTTGGATAACTATTGCATTGGTCGTTAGTCGCGACTTGTTAAAAATTACTGTACTCCGTACTGTATAGTTTTATGTAGGGGTGGGCGCGGGACGGGACGGGACGAGGGTCGTCCCGCGTCCCGTCCCGCGTAATTTTTGCGGGACGGGATCGGGACGGGATTCACTACTTTTTTTTCAATCCCGTACGGACCTTGTCCCTCACGGGACGGGACGGGCCTTGTCCTTCAAATAAAAAACATTATAAAAAAATCCAAAATTCTTATATATTTTACGGTTTTCAAAGCCGAAACATATATAGATTTACATTATTTTATGATTTTCTTTATATATATATAGAGACTAGACAAATCATACATATTATTACACTTAATGTATATATAAACACTGATATAAATACACTATATATAATATATCATATGTACTGTAGTTTTTTTTGGTCGACAATATCAGGTACTTTATACACTGTATACACATACTACGTATTACTTAAGCGGTAAATCATTTGAAGCGGCGTATACAGTGTGTGTAATGCGTATACACACACAAATTAAGTATACAGTATATATATTGTATGCATGTGATGTTTATAAAAGAGTAATATATAAATATAAATACAAATACAATTATAAATATAAATATAAATATAAATATATGCGGGACGGGACAGGATTTGCGGGATAAGAAATCTTCGTCCCGCGTCTCGTCCCGCATAATTTTTGCGGGACGGGACCAGGACGGGATTCATTGTTTTGTAATACGGAACGGGCCCAGGATTTGCAGGATTTGTGCCCACCCCTAGTTTTATGCCAAATTATTTGGAAAAATCGATCCTAATTTGGAGGTTGTACGTGAGATTTGAATTTCGAATGGTGTCCGACTCCGAGAGTCAATTTGGGTATGGCTAACAAAACAAAAGGAAAGTGTGGCCACATGCGGCATGCCGTTTTCAGTTCCCGCCAAACCATAAAACCCTATTCTCTCCGCCCCCACCAAAATATCCCATAAAACCCTAATCCCCTTTTCCCAGTCTCTCCCGCCTCCCACCCCAAACCAAACCAAACCAAACCAAACCCTCCGTTCTCTATCCTCCCGCCGCCATCAGCAATCGCCGATCACCCTCCATGGACGCCCACGAGGTGAAGTCTGACCTCGTCCTCATCCTGGACTACGGCTCACAGTACACTCACCTCATCACCCGTCGAATCCGCTCCCTCTCCGTCTTCTCCCTCTGCATCTCCGGCACCTCCTCTCTCTCCGCCATCACCGACCTCTCCCCGCGCGTCATCATCCTCTCCGGCGGCCCCCACTCTGTCCACGCCCCCGATGCTCCCTCTTTCCCCGACGGATTCATCGACTACGTCCGCCGCCACGGCATTTTCGTCCTCGGCGTCTGTTACGGCTTGCAGCTGATCGTGCAGAAGCTCGGCGGGGTTGTTACGGTTGGGAAGAAGCACGAGTATGGACGGATGGAGATCGAGGTAGAGAAGGCGGTCACCGGTGGCCTGTTTGGGAACAAATGTGTCGGTGATAAGCAACTTGTCTGGATGAGCCACGGTGATGAGGCGGCGCGCCTTCCGGAGGGGTTTGAGGTGGTGGCGCGTAGCCAGCAGGGGGCTATTGCTGCTGTGGAGGATCGCCAGAGGAGGTTCTTTGGTCTTCAGTATCACCCTGAGGTAAAAGGATTGCTGAGATGTTCTCAACGTTCCAACTGTTTTTAGTTGTGTTCTTGATTTTGTTTTCTGTTTGATTGCAGATTTTCTTTTCTTTGGGGAATTTATCTGCTCAATAGGACTTAATTGTAATGTCTTGATGAAAAAACACGCTTAGCTGACATTTTGATTAATGGATTAACATACCGGGATGAATTGATTGTGATGAGGTTTGCTTGCTCTGGTTTGTTGTCTGGTTGAAATTGAAATTTGACGAATTGACGATGCCAATAGTTGTATTTATTCTCGTGTGAAAATTGATCTTTTCAGTGATGTTAGAGCCTGTTACTGTTTACTAGATTGTTCAGCCTGAATCTCAAACCAAACCTAATATATGTGGAGATTGGTGATAGGTTGATTGATGTTTGCTCTGGTTTGTTTTCAATAACGTCCAGCCACCTAATCAACCTGTATTATGCAGTTTGTGGTTATTTTTTGAAGTAAGGTTGAAAATTAATTGAAACTGTAAATGATTTGTACATAACTTGTCCATATTAGAGCTTTTACAATTTTAAATTAAAGCTTAAGATGTTTTGCAAAACCTAGATTTTGATATCGTTCTTCTTATGATGTCCCATTAGAGACCAAAGTAACAGTCATCATTTATCAATGTATTTTGGCAGCTGCGAACATTCAGTTGATTTCTCTCTCTTTCTAGAGGAGATGCTAATATCTTCCTACTTATCTGCTTTTACACATGTATGATCTTGCTTAGTTTAATGTGGCAATGAATCCTTCAATAGGTTACACATTCACCACAAGGGATGGATACCCTTAGGTATTTCCTATTTGATATTTGTGGGGTCCATGCTGACTGGAAGATGGAAGATGTAATGAATGAAGAGCTTAAGGCTATCCAGACCACTGTTGGTCCTGATGATCATGTTATATGTGCTTTGTCTGGGGGTGTAGATTCAACGGTTGCTGCTACTCTTGTCCACAAGGCCATTGGAGATCGACTTCATTGTATTTTTGTCGACAATGGTTTGCTAAGGTCAGTTTGCTGCTTCATTACAACTGAAAAAATATAAAAAAATTGTGCTTTTTTTTTATGCTGCTGAAATTCAAATCTGTACGTTGCAAGAAAACTTACCTGTTGACTACTGGAGCTTTGAGATGTTTCAATGCTGGCCCTGTCATGATTTTTCTTGCTTCATGTAGGTACAAAGAGCAGGAGCGTGTTATGGTCACCTTTGAACGAGATCTTCATTTGCCTGTGACCTGTGTTGATGCTACTGAGAGGTTCCTCGGTGAGCTTAAGGGTGTTGATGATCCTGAAAAGAAAAGGAAGATAATTGGGAGGGAGTTCATCAACATCTTTGATGATTTTGCCCACAAATTGGAGCAAACATTAGGAAAGAAACCCCTTTACTTGGTCCAAGGAACCTTATATCCTGATGTTATAGAATCTTGTCCACCTCCTGGGAGTGGGCGGAACCATTCCCACACTATCAAGAGCCATCACAATGTTGGAGGCCTTCCCAAGGACATGAAGTTGAAGCTTATTGAACCCCTAAAACTTCTATTCAAGGATGAGGTTTTTCACTTGACCCTGCCATTGCTTCCATTTCAAAATCAATATTTGCAGCAGATAGCAGTGATCAATGTCTTTTGCAGGTCCGAGCAATGGGTAAAATTTTGAATGTGCCAGAAGGATTTTTGAAGCGACATCCTTTCCCTGGACCTGGTCTTGCTGTTCGAATCTTAGGTGATGTAACTGAGGGAAACGGTTTGGACATTCTTCGCCAGGTGAGAGTGATGCGACCCACTTGCTCAGATATATGGTGTTCATTGATCTGGTTCAGATTCCATTGTGTTTTGATTTCATAATCTAATGTATTATTTTCTTTGGCAGGCTGACGAGATCTTCATTCAGTCGATCAAGGATGCCGGGCTATATGACACCATATGGCAAGCATTTGTGGTGTTGCTTCCTGGCAACACAGTTGGTGTTCAGGGTGATCAAAGGACATATGGCCGTGCTGTCGCTCTTAGGGCTATTACAAGTCAAGATGGAATGACAGCAGATTGGTGAGACTTCAAAACATTCATATTGCATTTTTTTTTTTGCTATTTCTTATTTGCATTTCGTTAACCTGTAAAGGTTGTTGCTAGACTCGAGAGATCTAACCAACTGATCATATTTGGTCTGAACCACCCAAAACTCTATACATGTGAATTTCGAAGTCTAAAATTAAAGTGTATTATCCAAAATCTAACCAAACCTAATATCTGAAGTCATCAGAACATGAAGCACAAACAGCTTGAAACGACCTGAACAGTCACTTCAATCTGTTTGAACTGTTGTGCCACATTATTTATGGGGAAAATTTTGCCTAAATATATGCACTTGAATATGTAAGCATGAGTGTAATCTAAAATAGCCAATACTGGATATAAAATGAGTATGTGGTAGCCAATACTGGATATAAAACGACCTGGCAGTGGATTTAGAAGCTGAAATCAGTTTAAATTTGATTCAACCAAACTTGTTTCTACTCATATCAACTACACCTTAAATGCATGCTGCGTATGTGGTAGTTGAAATGATTATGATCTAAATGGATAATGTAGTAACTTGAAAACAGAAATAAGTCCAGCCAAGCGTGACCCTCAGTTGCTGTCTTTCTATCTCTAACTGTTACTGTCAGGTTATTAAGAAGAGTAATTTCGATAGTTTCATCAGTAAAGTGCGCCCTTTATTGCTCAAATTAAACTCCTTAAACTGCTTTGAAATGCTGTAATGTTGTTTGGAATGGTTTTGCATCCTTTAGGTACTACTTCGAGCACAAGTTCCTTGATGATGTGGCACGAAAGATATGCAACAGCGTTAGAGGCGTAAACCGAGTCTGCCAAGATATCACCTCAAAGCCTCCTGCAACAATCGAATGGGAATGAGGATAGTGTGTGATATCTGCCATTAATCCTGGAAACAATCTCGATGTTTCCTTATATATCTTGGATGAGTTTGACTTGGTTTGTTTTTAATTAATCCACAGCTCTTGTTATTCTCGAATGATAAGAAACTTCCCAAACTCATCTTAATATTTCTTCCTGATTTCTCTGTGGTTGACCTTTGTGTGCGTTTATAGTTAACATACCTTTCTTCCTGGTTTCCTGCAGCCAAACCAGATTCAATCCGAGAAACTGAATCCAAACTTATCATTAGCTGTGACCCGATCCACCAAGAGCTAGCATCATTAACCCATAAATTGTGGGTTTCTTTCCTTTTAATATTATTTTTTAAAAGCGAAACAAAATTAAATGGAAATAGTGTCACTATGTTGCACTAATATTTTCTCTCATTTCATGTTTATTTTCTTTTTCCTACCACATTCCGTGTAAATCGA
This sequence comes from Persicaria maculosa, assembly GCA_963922045.1. Classification (NCBI taxonomy): domain Eukaryota; kingdom Viridiplantae; phylum Streptophyta; class Magnoliopsida; order Caryophyllales; family Polygonaceae; genus Persicaria; species Persicaria maculosa. The sequence goes on along the minus strand of OY998251.1, from coordinate 53,362,742 downwards.
GCAAACCAAACTATATTAAAAATTATAATTTCTTTTTCCATTCAAGTGTTCAACACTACTGCAATGATGAAATTAGCTCAATACTCGTAGCAAAAGAAAAATTCTCTAATGCATTGAATAATGAAAAAAAAATAAAAATGCTAAATAGTAAGGAAATTTGAATCAAATGTATGCATAATGGGTACAAAGATCCAATGGAAGAAACAATTGTATGTTGGAGTGAATGAAGTCACATTTGAACATATAGAGAAAAAGAATACAACAAATAGAAGAATCCCTTGCCTACTCCATAAATTACGCGAAACAACAACAGATAGAGAAGAAGAATATTATCATACCATACATCATAAACACAAGACACACAAAGGCGAATATAAGAATAAATGAGATAACCAACCCGTTAATGAGGAAAATTTTTACTATAAACAGTTAAACACGAAAAAAGACATGAGCAGAGACAATAAAAAAAAAGAAATAAAAAACAAAATAAAATATCATGACAACAGAAACTACACACAAAAGGTACCAACTCAAACAATAAGGACATCTAAGAAACGAAAATAGAACAGACAATCGTAAACCAAAGGTTTTCTTATGAGAGTCGGCTCTTGAAATATATGCGGCATAGGCCATAAAAACCCGTGAATAGAGACTGATTCATTTTGCGAAATTGAAAAAAAAATCAAAATAATAGCACTAACAGAGACGAAAAACTGGAAAACAATAACATTATTTACTATGGAAAAAAAAATATAGGCTAGATCATATGATTTGGGTCCCCACAGTAGGAGAGCAGGAGGGTTATGTGCCATGCGGAAAAGCCATAATCTGTGAAATGAAACACTAGAAATGATACATATAGATCAAACGTTTATTACAATCTCAAGTATGAAAATAAACACAAACATTACTATGGCAATTATCTTTGTCTATGGACCCCCTCATAAGGTCGTTAAACAAAACTTTTGGACAAGGTAACAACAATTTATCAAAAACATGGATTACTTGTTTATGATATGGAGAGACTTGAATGAAATCCAAAATATAGTTGGAAAAAAAGGTAGGGTGAACCCACATCTGAATAGATACAAAAACCCTAAATTTTGTTTAAAATGTTTATCGTACAAAATGTTCCTACCATAGTACTATGGCCCAAGACACACCCACACACCATGGGCCTCAGCCCAATGACTAGATTAGGGTCATTTGTTCTCCACACAGCACTCAGATGCCACAAATTGTTGTATATATAAAACATTATCTATCAATGAGAATCAAGAAGGAGCAGCTCAGTAGAGTGGACATCCTATTCTAAAGATTCAGAAACCTAAAACTATCATGGTACCAGAGCCATAAAAAAAGGCAAACGCCACCTCTCTCAAAAACAAATTCAAAACCCAAACAAAAATGGAGCCACCAAACCCTCCTCCTCCCCCACCTCTACTTCCCTTGCAACCCACTGCAGCTCGTCCCTCTCTTTACACCTTGCCTGCCTTCTCCAACTTTATCACAGTAAAACTCACCCTCACTAATTACATTTTGTGGAAAACCCAGGTTATCCCTTATCTTGTCTGTCGAGACCTATTTGGCTTTGTAGATGGCTCTCTCCCTTACCCAGAAGGTGATGCTGATATCCCCACTCAGGAGCAGCGGGACTGGATCACCCGCGACCATCTCGTCATGGCGGTACTGACTTCCTCCCTCACCGAGGATATCCTCTCTCAGGTCATTGATTGTCGAAGTTCCAAGGAAATTTGGGATACTCTCTCCGACCTTTTCGCAGCCCGCTCCAACGCTCACATCCTTCAGACTCGACTGCAGCTAACATCCTTGAAGAAAGGTAATGACTCCATCACTATCTTCTTCAACAAAGCTCGCACCTTTGCTTCCAGTTTAGCAGCTGCCGGCCAACCGATCTCAGACTCGGAGTTTATAGCCTATGTCCTGGCTGCCCTTCCCTCTGAATACGAATCTGTCGTTACCTCCCTCTCCACGCAGCCTGACCTTCCTTCCCCACGCCTTGTCCTTTCTCACCTTTTAAACCATGAAGGTCGCCTTGGCTTTCAAACACAATCCACCCTCTCACCCGTTGGCCTTGACAACACCCTACTAAACCCCCCCTCCTCTACTACTGCTAACCTCACCTCCACTCAAAACTCCAACAGATCCACCAACAGACCCTTCAATAGACCTCCCTATGAAAGTCGTGGCAACAATGACTCTCGCTTCCAAGACACTCGCTCCAACAGCCAACGTGGGGGTCGCTCGTATGGTTTAGACAGTCGTGGAGGTCGATCTGGTTTTCGCAGTGGCCGCTCTTTCACTCCTACCACCTTTTCTGGCCACCCAGACTCAAGACCGACTTGTCAAGTGTGTGCAAAACCAGGCCATACAGCCCTTCAATGTTGGCACAGGTTCAATCAAGCATTTCAAGCCCCTCCTCCATCTCAATTCCAGGCGCATTTCACCTCCAATTGGACTCCGGATACAGCAGCAACATCTCACTTCACTCCCGATCTCTCTAATTTCGGCACCTCTCCGCTACCATACCAGGGCACTGATGAAGTCTCCATAGGCGATGGCTCGCACCTTCCCATTCAGCATTACGGTTCCACTCACTTCTCCTCTCCTTCTTCTTCTCATTCCTTTCGGTTTACTAATCTCTTACATGTCCCTTCCATTGCTCGAAATCTGTTATCTGTCCGCCAATTTTGTATCGATAATTCCGTATTTTTTGAGTTTCATCCCTCTTATTTTCTTGTGAAGGATCGCACTTCTCGTCGGGCTCTTCTTCGAGGGGGCGTTGAGGATGGTCTCTATCAGCTACCATTGACTACGGCGCCGTTTCGAGCACAAGCACACAACACTACTTCCTCCCCATCTCTATCTCTTTGGCACTCACGTTTTGGGCATCCATCCATCACTGTCACCCAGAAACTTCTTCGCTCTTTGTCTGTTTCCTTCTCGTCAAAAGATGCAGAACTTTTCAAATGTACTGCCTGCGCAATTGCCAAAGCGCACGGCAAACCCTATCCGGCCTCTCCCTCCCGGTCTACCTTACCTTTTGAACTTTTGTTTATGGACCTCTGGGGCCCAGCCCATTTTGTTTCAAAGAGAGGAAACCGGTTCTATTTAGCTATTGTAGATGACTGCACTAATTATCTTTGGTTGTTTCCTTTATCGTCCAAAACCTTGGTCTCTCAAATTGTTCATGCTTTTATTTTGTTTATTCATAATTATTTTTCCACCACTATTAAAGCCATTCAAACCGACAACGGAACCGAGTTCAAACCACTCTACCCTATTTTCACCAAATTCGGCATCCGACATCGACTTACTTGTCCCTATGCTCACCCTCAAAATGGGAGCATCGAGACTCGTCATCGTCGAATTGTGGATAAGGGTCTTGCTCTCCTTTCCCATGCTCATCTCCCACTCAATTTTTGGGATTATGCATTTGAGACGGCGGTTTATTTAATTAATCGTCTTCCCACTACTACTCTCCCCAATCAATCCCCCTACCAAGCTCTTTTTCACACTGATCCTGATCTCCATTTTTTAAAGGTGTTTGGTTGCTTGTGTTTTCCAAATTTGAGACCCTACAATACCCGAAAACTCATGTTTCGTTCCTCACCTTGTGTGTTCCTTGGCCACTCTCCCAACCAAAAGGGGTATTTTTGCTTGGACTACAAAACAAATAGGCTTTATATATCCAGGGATGTTATTTTCCACGAAGCTCAGTTTCCTTTTGCAAACCCACCCATTGCTACAAATGTCCAGGCCCACATCTATACCTCCCTTCCCTTCTTTAGCCCACCATTGGCCCAACACCATACCCCACCCACCATGGATCCACTAAACACGTTGCCTCCCTCCCTAACTACTAGCCCACAAACTAACCCCGACACACCCTCAAGCCTAAACTCAGTTGATTCATCCTCTTCATCTTCCCCTCCTGTTTCCCCGTCACCGCCTCCTTCTCCCCCGTCTATGCCTCCTCTACCCACCCCAACTTCCAATACCCCTTCCATGACCACTCGCTCCAAGGACAATATCTCCCGGCCAGCCATCCGCACCGATGGCACTGTCCCATGGCCCGACAAACACCAAGCCCTTACAGCCACTACTCCCATCCCCACTGAACCCTCCTCCTTCACCGAAGCCTCGAAATTCCCCGAATGGCGCCAAGCAATGTCCCAGGAATTCGAGGCTCTAATCCGCACCAATACGTGGTCCCTCGTACCCCCAACACAAGCAGCCAATCCACTTGGGGTGAAATGGGTATTCAAACTAAACTCCGGGCCGATGGTCAAATCGAGCGTCGAAAGGCGCGACTTGTAGCCAAGGGGTTTCATCAACTCCAGGGGATTGATTTCTCCGACACTTTCAACCCTGTCGTTAAGCCCTCAACTGTGCGTCTTGTGCTCTCACTGGCTGCCATTCGAAGCTGGACCGTTCGCCAAATTGACATCCAAAACGCCTTCCTCCACGGTGACCTCGACGAGGACGTGTACACAATCCAACCTCCAGGTTTCGTTCATCCTGATTTCCCTCACTATTCATGCAAACTTCACAAATCTTTATACGGCCTTCGACAGGCCCCTCGGGCCTGGTGCTCGAAGCTTACAGATGCCTTGATTTCCATCGGCTTCTCCCCTTCCAAAGCTGATTCCTCCCTCTTTACCTACATCACTCCCTTTGCTACTGCCTACATCCTTGTGTACGTTGATGACATCCTTGTCATTGCCTCGTCCCCCACCATTGCAGAACAATTCACATCCTCTCTCTCCAAATTCTTTCCAGTCAAGGCCTTGGGCGACTTAAATTTCTTTCTTGGCATTCATGTCCACCGTACCCCCGAAGGTTTCTTCCTCGCTCAATCAAAATACATTCAAGATCTCCTTACTCGCACCAACATGAATGCCTCGAAACCTGTCACAACACCCATGGCTCTTCATTGTGATCTCTATTCTACTTCCTCCCCTGTTTTGGACGATCCGTCTTACTACCAAAGTGTTGTCGGTGGCCTGCAATACTTAGCTTTTACTCGTCCCGACATCTCCCTTGCGGTGAATCGCGTCTGCCAGTTCATGCACTCTCCTAGGGAGGTTCACTGGCAGGCCACAAAACGGATCCTTCGATATTTGAATTCCACACCTAATCTTGCTCTCCATCTATCCTCTCGCCAAAATCTCAGCCTTTCCGCCTTTTGTGATGCTGATTGGGCTGGTGACCTCTTAGACCGACGCTCTATGGCTGCCTACTGCGTCTATCTCGGTGGCTCCCTTGTTTCTTGGTCCTCCAAAAAGCAACTCACGGTTGCTCGATCATCGACTGAAGCGGAGTACAAAGCCTTGGCAAATGCCTCATGTGAACTCATTTGGTTACATAACCTACTCACTGAATTGAGAGTTTTCCTACATGATCCTCCTAAGCTTTGGTGTGACAACCTCGGCGCCACGTACCTCGCCGCCAACCCGGTGCATCATCACCGCACCAAACACATTGATTTGGATTTTCATTTCGTTCGTGAACGAGTAGCCTCCAAGTGCCTGCAGATTGCCTTCATCTCATCGAAAGACCAAATCGCGGATGCTCTCACCAAGGCCTTACCAACTGCCAGATTTGAGTTCCTGCGAACCTATCTCTCGCTCACTCCGATCGGTTCGAGGGGGCGTACTATGGCCCAAGACACACCCACACACCATGGGCCTCAACCCAATGACTAGATTAGGGTCATTTGTTCTCCACACAGCACTCAGGTGCCACAAATTGTTGTATATATAAAACATTATCTATCAATGAGAATCAAGAGGGAGTAGCTCAGTAGAGTGGACATCCTATTCTAAAGATTCAGAAACCTAAAACTATCACATAGGAAACATTTTCATATGGAGAAAGAACACATTTGACAATAATAACATCCTAGAAAAACTTGACAGGCCATTGCCCATTCATCACAACAAAAAAACATGCATTTACGTCACAAGGCATTGCCCAATAGTGACAGAATTAAATAACCAGGAACAATAGAAAGGTCAACCATTTAAATTCAAAAAAATGTGGCTGGAAAGAGAAGATTACATAAATATAACTAGTGAAACAAGCATAGAGAACACAATACTCGGATCCCATATGTTCAACTTGGCCAAAAAGACACATAACCTTAATAGGAACACCAAATAATGCAATAGAAGAACATTTGGAAATATTTTCAAACAACTAAAAGAGATAGATGAACAATTAATAACAACGCAAAGGAAAAAAAATAGACACATCAATCCTGAAATGAAACCCTCAAACAAAACAGAATAATATAGAAAAAGGAAATCATAACAACGCAAAGTGTCGATGATACTTTGTTTGCACATTCCTCTTGCAATGCTTGATAGGGATATAGATTGTTCGTGTTTCGCCTTGAATGTGTTTATACCTACCTTTGATTTATTTCTCAAGACTATAAAAATAGGAAAATAATAGTAGTCTACTAGAAACACATTTAGGGGCATTTTAGTCTTTCACTTTCAAGTTAAATTGTGGAAGTTTAAGGGAAAATGAGAGGATGGGTGGCTACATGCAAACAGTTTGTTATAACGGGTGGTTAAGTGAAAATTTTTAAATAAGGGATGGTTAATTGAAAATAAGGGTGAATAAATGGTGATTTTATGCATTTTGGCCTAAATTCTAATAGTGTAAACTGCAATATCATGCTATAGTATCAGTTAATATACACATGGAGCAGATGATAAGACTAGATCGTAAAAGACATCGGTGCATACAAATACAAAAGCAATCACAAAATGGAAGCTGCGACATGAGACAACCCCACGAGAAGTCATATTTTGATCCAAAATAGATAAGATGATCCCCCACTACACCTGTGAATGAGTTCTACACTGAAACTAAAAGGAGTTGTCGGTGCAAAAATCCAATAACTTAACCAAATTGAAAAGTAAACTATGTCATTCAGTATAAGTATCTCAACAATGCAATGCTTTTAAAATAGTAGTTCCAATTTCTTTGAATCGAGCAACCCTGCAAAATTAACCATTTTCCCGAACATGAAAAGCTCCAAGCTACTCTTTACTTGGTGATTCTGTATGCCTGAAAAGCCATATAACTATAATGGTCAAAAGGGCAGTTCAGTCACAAGGAGTGACACCGAGAAAGGAATTATATAGTTATAATGGTCAATTGCAGCCAAAAATGAAACTGATTGTCAGTCAAATGGGTGAAAAGGAAGGGAATAAAAAGGGAGGGGGGAGTTTTATATAAGGTGGATTGTTCATACCTTGACCCGTTTTAAGAGATCTTTGGCCTTGCTGTCATTGGCAAAGTGAGTCCTCACAGGCTACACGAGAAGTACACAAATTAGTTGAAAGAAATGGAAGTTGTTTCTTTGGTCTTTACCCAGGAAAAAAATAGACACCGAATGAGAAAGTATTCGTCATACCTGTAATATCTTATTTATTGCTTTGCACAATGCAGGTTTGAGATCCCCTGGATGTACATCTCCGCTTTCATAATCAGCAGCCAATTCTTCATAGTTCTTGTAAATCCTGTGCAGGGAAAAAACAAGGTAAAACATGATAACAGTATACCACTTAACATGAGGTCAACCATTATAAATACATCTCTATATTTTTTATCTGGATTTCCTTACTTGTCTCCACCATTATCAGGGATGCGTTCAACTATGAATTCTTTGAACCAAGGGAATATGAGGTATTTAATGTACTCCAGGCATGGGTTTCCTTCTACTATCTTTGGCGGACAGTAAGCTTTCTTTATTTTCACGTTCACTTCAGCCTGAAACAAAACCAACCAAAAAAGCCCCAAGGCTAAGTATCAATCCTAGTCCTTAGATTGCTTTAATTGTTTAATAAAAGGGAAAAAAAAACGAGAATTGCAGTTGTTAATTTTTATTTATTTTTTAAATCCAGGTTGTGTTGTCAGGGTAATTATACCTCCTCATCCTCCATGTATATAGAGGAGGATGGATCACTTTTGGACATCTTCTCTTGCCCTTCTTTCAAACCAGGAAGCATGTCTGCAAGTCACAAGAAATGTCAAGAGAATGGTAAAAGTACTTATCCAAGTAAGGAGATCTACACCAGAAACTAATGCATACGATGAGACAAGATGATAGGCTTATTCTTCCTCTTGATGTCATCACAGTATTCTCTTGCGAGAACATTCACTTTTCGCTGATCCATCCCCAACTGGCATATGTCTGCCTGTGGACATGAACTCATAATCAGAGAAGAGAACCAATGAAAGATTCATTTGAAATGGCACCAAGTAATTAGATAAACCAAATATAAAGGAATGTGTAACTGAATATTTAAGCTGCAATACACTATCCACCCTTTTTAATAACTTCACACATTCACTTCAAGTCAAGCAGGGATTAAGAGGAACCAAATGTCAAGAATTGCAACCACCTCCGGTTAGGAAATATTATCGAGCTGAGACTTTCATCCAGCTTATCACTTGCACTATTGAATGTGAAAACTAAAGTGAACAAAAAAATAGATAGAAGCACTCAACGTGAAGTTATGATGCAGAATAGTGGCAATCACATCATCCACAAATACATAACGCTACTTGAGGACCCCAGGCACATATGAACTTCTAAAAAGCACCAGAACATGATCCTACTCAAAGTAATGATTTAGTATATACATACACACACAGAGTGTCGAGTGTGTTACTTGTGCGCGCGCACTGTCCAATGTTTATACACTACATATATCTCCATTCTCCCGTGTGTGTGAATATATAAAAACACCATTGTGTGTCCCGTCCCGCATAATTTTAACGGGACGGGCCCGGGATTTGCAGGATTTGTGCCCGCCCCTACATTAAAGTGTAATACAAATACAATTGTTTATTGAATGACAATATGAAGGCAAAAGGTACCTTCAAGAAAAAGATGTCAGCACACTGCATGCATGGATAGAAAATTTGAGCTGCAGTTAATTCCTCTTGCTCAGTACGACCCATAATTTGACAACATCTGCAAACAAGAATTGTGAAAGTAACTCAGATGTGAAAGGAAGAGAATGGTAAGTATATAAGATAACAATAAATGACATTTTGACCTCAATATTCTTGGTAGTTTATTCTTCCTTGCAATGTCCATAACAAGAGGCCAGTACTCATGTGCCCGAGAGTTTATCTCTTTAGAGGACCACAAAAACTCCACTTTACCGTCATTAAGATTCATTCCTACGGACTTCCATATCTCAATGAAGTATTGACCAACAACCTCAATTTTCTTCAGATCACCCCCCATCTTCCCGTTTAGCTGTGCAAACCAATCTGCAATCCATATCTTAACTCTACAGCCTGAAGAAGTTAGCTTGTTCACATTGATGGCCTTCAGAACACCCTTATGCAATAAAAACAACAAACATACAATCAGATCAAAAGGACTCTGCCCTGAATCTTTTCAACTAGTATAAAGGCCCGAATACGAGAACCTGATGTTTTTCGGATTCAAAAAGCAAGTGATCATATTCAACCAAGAGAAACTAAGAATTGAACCAAACAAATGTGGCATTTTGTCAAAGACAAAATTGGATTAGCACTGTTTTTAATGATCCTTTGACAATCAAAAAATTCAAACGGTGGATATCATAACAAAGTAAAATGAATATGTTTGCTATAGATTTCAACATCACATACGGATTATGTGCAAATCCAACTTATTTACATATGATTAAGTGCGATTCCATTAATTTTGTATTCAATTTAACGAAACAGGAAACTCAACTCTGAAAACAAAGAGCAAAAAAGGATGTGGAGGTGGACGAAGAAACCTGAGCGATATGCATCCGACCAGAGGGTTCAAAGCCGTCATAGCAAACAGGTTCGGGCTTCTTGGCAAGCAGATTCCGCAGTTCATCCTCCTGGATGCATTCTTCACCGATACTCCTAACGAGTTGGTACTTCTCCTCAGGACTCATCCTAATTAAATCCCCAAACCATTAAAAAAAAACCATGGAAATAAATAGAAATTAGATTTCAATGGAAGCAGTAAAGGCGAAAGTGGAGGAGGAGAAAGAGAGGTACTCGGATGAGGATGGAGTGGGCTCGTCAACAGAGAGAGATTTCATCTGGTCGTCGGGGGTGTGCTGTTCGTTCTCCATTTCTGTGGATTTCGGTGGGAGAGGAGGAGAGCTGCTTGTGCTTTAGGGTTCGTATGAGACGGTGATAATAAACTGACTAAAATTATAAACAGTGTAAAATTTATAAACAGATGGATAAAAGTAGTTAAAATTTTAAACAACAATATAATCTGCGTACGGGACACCCATACACAAAGTGTTTTAATTGTGATAAATAAATTTAGTAGTTGTGAAAGGAGTGTTTTAATTTTTTTAGCTTAATAATTTGGGATAACAATAAGAGCAATAAGAGCAGCAATAAGAGCAATAACAGCAGCCTAGTAGCAGCAATAAGAGCAATAACAGCAGAACCATTGCACAAATTCGCACAAACTAAAATCCCCTACTCATCGATTTATACAAAATTTCGCAGAAACTGAAATCCTCTACTCATCAATTTACAATTCAATCCAACCACACACATCGATTATCTATACAAAATTTCGCACAAATTCGCAAACAATTTCGCACAAATTCGAAATTAATGGAGGAAGGTGAGTGAGAGACCTTAGTGATGACTAACCGCCGAAGGAACTGCTACTGAGCAACCCTAACTGCCGCCTCGGCCCTACGCTGCAACTGTCGGAGTTGAGCGCCCCTTCGCAGCAAGAAGATAGTAGTAATGGAAGATGAATGTGAGCTACATACCTATCGGAGGTCCGGTAGTCGTCTCCGGCGCCGAATCCGAGTGTCTTCAACCACAGATCGGAGATACAGGTGAACCCTGCCGCCGCTCCTCTGCTACCTTTCTCGCACTGGACGCACAACCAAAAACCCTATGCGCGTAGAAGGAAGCAAGCTGGGCGGGTTGTGAATTTGGTAAAAGGAAAGGGGTAATTATGTAATTGTAGAATATAAACACCCAAATAAGCTTTAACTTGTAGCTTTTTTTAAAGGGTAAATTACGCCATTAGTCCCCAACGTTTCATACTTTTTTCTTGTTAGTCCCTAACCTTTCATTCATTCTATTCAAGTCCCTAACCTTTTATACCTATTTCATATTAGTCCTTAAACTTCTATTCATTCCATTCAAGTCCCTAACCTATTGAATTTGTTGCACTATTAGTCTAAATTATTTTAAAAATTTTTAAAAAAATTATTTTAAAAATAATATATACTAAATTGTAATTTTTAGTTGAATATTTAAGATTGGTTAAGAAAAATATTAAATTTTAATTAAATAATACGGAGTATTTCATAAACTTCGAAATATAATAATAATAAATAAATAAAATAAGTTCACTTTATAGTGTGGTTAATTTTATTTAATAAAAATATATATATATATATAAATTTTTAGTGTATGAAATCTACTTCATTTCCACTTTCTAAAATTAAAAACCTCTTGTTTGTGCGATATTTTTTTGTGTGTGTGTGTAGGATTACTATTTCTAATTTAATAAATTAGAATAAATTGGAAATTTTTAGGGGAATGCCTAAGATTTGTAGATTTTAAATAATGAACATTTCTAATGTTAATTGATCGAAATTATTGTATTAAATAAATTGAACCACAATATTTTGGAAAAAATTGTGTTTCTTTTTGGACAAAGGGGTGTATTTTTACTAAAAATTATAAATTATAGGCATTAAAAATAAATTAACAATGAGATTATTTAATTAAAATTTTTCTATTTTTCTTAACCAATCTTAAAGATTCACCTACGAATTACAATTTAGTCTAAATTATTTAAAATAAAATAAAATATCTGATTTTATTTTTCAATTTTAAAAATAATATAGACTTATAGTGCAACAAATTCAATAGGTTAGGGACTTGAATGGAATGAATAGAAGGTTAAGGGCCAATATGAAATAGGTATAAAAGGTTAGGGACTTGAATAGAATGAATGAAAGGTTAGGGACTAACAAGAAAAAAGTATGAAACGTTGGGGACTAGTGGCGTAATTTACCCTTTTTTAAACCCATCTTTTTAACTGATCCTCCTATATCTTAAAGCTGAGTATTTTAGAGGATAGATAGGCTATCCACGTGGAGCTCTGAAATTTTTTTCCTTTCTTTTTTTTTTCCTGCTCTTTTCGATCCTCTCCCACGATCTCTCTCTTTCCTTTTGCAATGCAGGAACGGGATCCAGCAGATCTACCATTTCTTGACCATTCTGTCTCTAAACCCAGGTTTAGGAGCAGTTGGGAGCACCAGTGAGGGAGGGAGGATGGTTTTAGTGTTCATATTAGAGCAGGGTGAAGGAGCGAAATGGTTTTCCTGGGCAGCGTTGATGGCTAGAACAGGGAGAGAGGTGGATGCGAGAGTGGCGAATTGGTGGCGGGATTTGGATCCCCGTGACAGGGATGGGGGTGGCGCTGGTGATACCTGGGTGACGAGAGCTCTCCTCGAACGTCGGCTGGGTGATCGGATTTGGATCCACATGCACTGGCTGATTTAGGGGTGGGCTCGTATGAGCGCAAGCCCACCCCAATCCCGAAAAAAAATACAAAAGGTTAAATATATAAAAAATAAAAAAATAAAAAGGTCTAAATTAATTTAGAAGTGAAAATGGATCATAAAGTTTACCTTGCCTAGTTGGTCAAGTATAAACACTACAAAAAAAAAAGAATTTAGCATCGGTAATTTACCGTGGCGAAAAGCTGACCTGGGGTGGCAAAACCCATTTAGCCACGGACGTAGCCACGGGAAACTAGGGGTGGCGAAGTCTGCGGTGGCAAAATGATAATAGCTACGGATGATAGCCGTGGCGACCAACCTAGCCACGGCATAGCGACGGAATAGCGACGCTTGTCCAAAGGAACCACATTTCGCCACCCCAGAGAGTTGCCGTAGCTAGGTAAGTTTCATCCAACAATTTCCCACCAAAATTTGGCGCCATTTTTTCCCATTTTGCGACGGTCTTCTACCGTGGCTACTAGAGTAGTACCCAATTTCCAGCCAAAAATTTCCCTCCCTAATTTGGCGCCATGTTCACCAGTTTGCGACGGTAGAACGCCGTGGCTACGGTATGAATTTGTAAAAAAATATACCGCCAGAATTATGACGCATTTTCACACTTTGCCACGGCAAGACCCCGATGCTATTTTCCTCGACTATTTCTCCATCTCGCCACGGTATATAGCCGTTGCCAAGTGTAATGGCAACCCAATTTTCTCCTGTTTTCATTCTCATAATCCAAACCTGTCCTAATGTGCCTAATCAAACCTGTCCTAATGTGTCTATCAAAGCAACTTCACAAAAATTGTACAATCATAACAATTCTTCCAAATTACATATTCAGACAAAGCAAAAGTGCATTCAACATTGTAATTACACCTAATTGTTTGAAAGGTCACACAAACGACTTATGCATTCGAAGTCTTTAGTCTAAAGTTCAAACTTCCCGACAAAATGAGAATGTACTTACATAAAGCCAAAAATTGGGTGCAATGTCTGTGATAAAAAGCACGTAAAAAAAGATTTATCGAAAGAAATAGACTCGACTTTATCTAACAAAAAAAATGTAGAGCATTCACTTGATTTATCGAGAGAAATAAAGTTCCCCTATTCGTATCTTGAAAAAACAGTACATTCCAAACATTTAGTATAACATTCACTTGATTGTATAGGTCACTAGAACTAAGTGATAACATGACACAAATAGTTATATATCCTTTGTATTTTATCTTTTTTTTTTCCTTTCAATTTATTAGTATAACAGTACATACCAAAAAGTAGCCTAATTAAAAAACCATGGCATATGATGAATCCATCAGTGACTAAGACAATTCAATATATAATGGGTAAAAGTAGCCTAATTAAACACAAGAGTGGATCAATTGAATAATAATAATCACTAGGATATGGATGTGCATATGAAAATTGGATGAGAAGAAACACCTAAACGCTAAACACCATATAGCAAAAGTTAAACTAACCTGCGCTTGTGATTGTGAGCTTCCCCTATCATTGCACCCGAAAGTCGTCATCAAGTCAGCTTTGAAGTCTACAAGTTTCTGTTCGACAATCTTTGTGAGGTTGTCAGCCACCTATTTGAATTGGCGTAGCACATCCTCATTGGAAATAGATTGTTTGATGATCCTAGATACACCATACGAGGAGGGGCACTTGCACCATATGTCCGACAGTATCCATGGCCATCCTCTCCAATAACCCGATGGAATATCTTGTCTTTGACATCAGTTAGGTCCCTTTGATCCTCTGGTTCCAAACTTAATAGTGTGTTATAGTCCTTCTACATTATGACAATGCAAAAAGAACAATTTAAAGAGTGTCCGCACATGTAAGACACTGAAATAAATTTTGATATATACAAGGTCGAACAAACTTACAATAGCTTCAATAACGTCATGATCATCTTTGTTGCGAGATTTGATCCACACACTCATCTTATCAACCGGTTGGCCACTTTTATTCATCTAATTGAAAATGTGAAGGAAAAACTGATCAGATCAAATCCATCAGAAACGTACAGTAAGAATGTAAAGGAAAAACCGATGAGATAAAAATCTAACATGTAAAAGAAACACTAACAGTAACAATGCCCTCCAATGGATCATCAGATCAAAATCAAAACCAAGATAGCACATTGCATAGAGATCCATGAGAAAATAATAATACTAACAAAAACAGCTCAAAATTGATCAGAAACAGCTCAAATGACAGAATATGATGCTAAATAATAATACTAACAGAAACACTAACAGTAACAATGCCATCCGAATCATCGGCATTTGATGCTATATATTATAGAATGCACTTAAAGCTTTTAATTATTTATACTCAAAAAAGGTGCAACTATACATGTACCTCATGTCTAATTTCGGCAAAAGACTTTCGACCTATGACATGTGATGGTCCATGCTTATCTCGATTCATAGAGTTCTGCTGGGCTTGTTCCTATATATATATATATATGAAGACATTGCACAAGAAGTCACTTAATAAACAATAAATAAAATATAAGCACGTACAATATTATGTAATTAAGCAAAACCTCCGCCTCTTTGGTTCTCCAATATGCAATAAGAGCAATCCAATCAGGTGGTAAAACAGTCGGAGGATTCTTCTTCTCAAGATCTGGATCATCTATGAACTTCAAAAAAAATGCCTTCTTGGTTTTTGACTTGTAGTCCTTCCACATGCTATTGCACGATCTTAGGCAAACCTCTTTATAACCGTTCGGAACATTCAACAAATTTCTCTACAAGTTGTAAACACCATACATTACAGCAACTTTAAAGAATATAAACGAGAACAGAATAATTTATACACAAGTTGTAAGGATGTGCAAATGTGAGGCTCACCTCAACTTCTGCCCAGATACCTTCCTTTACGGAGTCATCTATACAGGTCCATTCCAGATGTGTCAATGGGAGTCTGTGTCCATCACGCACTATTATCCCTAGTTGAGCCTTCAGACGTTTGGCATTCTCCCCTACAGGTTGGCAGACTTCGTTGAATTCAACAGGGAATTTGGAACCAGTGTTCCAACCCGGCACACCCTTACTATGGCCTCGATGGGCAATGGGTTGAGCTTGAACTTAAAAAAAACACAGAAGAAGATACAAATGAAATTGACTTCAGTAAATAGCTTCCAACTGGAGCAGAAGAGCCTAAAATTAATTGAAACACTCATAACACACATGAAAATCACGTTAAGTTTCACAAAATCTGAATGGTTCTTAAGTGTAGTTGATATATGGCCAATTAACATTCACTTAAAGATTCAAAATGAACAAACCCTAGCTGTTTTTGTTCTATATAAATCCACCCTTATAGTAGTGCAATTTCCCAAATGGAAGACCTGAATGAAGTACAAAGAGCTTAAAATTGACTTCATTAAATATGTTGATTATGGTAAAACTGCATTACCAGGAGGATCTTCCACTGGAGCATCAGAATGAGCTTGAAGTTGACCTTGAACTTCAAAAAAAAAAAAACAGTCATATGAAATATAATATCTTTCCATAATTTGTTAAATAGCTTTCCATAATTTGTTTCAAACTGCATTACCATGAGGAACCACACTGAGTTGAGCTTGAGTTGGAGATGGAGTTGAAAGTGGAGCACTAAGTACTGGGACGGATGCAGAGGGAGCGCTACTGCTGGGAAGCGCTGTAGCTGCTGATATCGAAGCTGGAGCGCTACTGCTGGGAAGCGCTGTAGCTGCTGATATCGAAGCTGGAGCGCTACTGCTGGGAAGCGCTGTAGCTGCTGATATCGAAGCTGGAGCGCTACTGCTGGGAAGCGTTGTAGCTGCTGATATCGAAGCTGGAGCGCTACTGATGGGAAGCGTTGTAGCTGCTGATATCGAAGGTGGAGTATGAAACCCTCCTAGCAGAGAACAGAAGAGAGAAGCTTAGGGAAATCCTCCCGGTTCTCCGAATTCGTCCCCGTCCACCTCGTGTTGCATATGACTCCTACGTGCGGGAGGACTGGGTGGATTGTCTCACAAGAGACGGGTATTGGTCAGGTAAGGTGAGTGATGTGTGTGCTTTTGGGAATATCAAAACATTCGAGGTCGAATTCCCTCTGATGGGGAACAAGGTTAAGGAGGTTTATCGTGCCAATCGGTTGCGCCCACATGTCGATTGGGATGGATACAAATTCACTACGCAGCCGCATTTTCGCTTCATGTTACGATGAATTTCTATTTCAATGTGTTATTTCTTGTCTAATCCTACTGTTGTTTAAGGACATTATTGTGTGGTGGAGGGTTTTAAATGTTTCTGTCATTGTTGTGTAATCCTTCAAGGATGTTGCTACTGATGGTTATGTATTTTCGTACTCATTGTTATGTACTTTGTTACTTGTGATTCTAGAAAGTGTTATCTGTTATGTTGTGTTTTGCTTTATGTTTTTCATTAATCTAATATCTAATGTACTGTCATTTTCCTACTCATTGTAATGGAGTTTGCATACACATGCACCTATACATGCTCGGTCACTCACAGATTCACTTACACAAGCACAATTACAAAGACATCTTTAAACATTCTAGAGAAAAATACATTTAAACTAGCCAAAAAAACTAGAGAATATTCTGATGGAACAAAATACTCAATGGACATATTTGTCCTCAACTATCAATACAATATCAAGTGATCACTGTTTTACTTCATTTTAGTTTCCCCGAATCTTGCTTTCTCGATCAATTAGATTTTTAAAATCGACAAGGATATCGCTATCCGATAATTATTTTGAATTTTCAAGTTAAAATGATGGAAATTATTTGTCAAATTTTATATTCCGGTCGGAATCCACTAAACGAGTTTTAAAACTGATTAAATTTCATTTTTAATTCTCTTTTTTTGAAAAATTAGGATTTGAAAATCCGAGACTTTACATCATCCACCTTTAAAAATAAGTCTCGTCCCCGAGACTAAAATCATTTTAAAACAAGGAAGGAAGTTTAAAATCGATGAGTTCAAGGATCATGCCATTGATCCCGTGAACACCGCATAAGTGCCCCCATGAGATTCTCACAGTATCGTTGCCATGATCATAATATCCCCAATAGATTGTAGTAAGTATGTAATATGGGCCCCTATCACAACCATACTCCGACTTGTCGGTCATATTATAACTCAAAACATCACACCGTTCTCTTTAAAACATCGTACAAAACTTTGAGTTCGATATTAGTCAAAAGCATTCCTAAACTCTCCATTCATCCTACCATCCACATCTAAAGGCTAATCTCATACTCCGTTCCTAGGTTCCAAGTCAGAATTAGGGTTCAACAGTTCAATTTCTATCATTTTCATCATTAAGCATCATGTATATATATCGAATAACAATAGTACCTCATGTCTAATAGCATAACATAATCACCTCAAGAATAGCCACATACCATAGCATATCTAGCATCGTATCATATAAGGTAGAGTTTATCACATCATCTCACGGAAGTTACACACCATATCAATCAGATAAGCACATTATATCAATCAGATAAGTACATCATACTCATTCTAACTACCAAGCGTCATCGCATTAGAGGCAAACAACTGCTTCTGTACAGTAGCATTCCATCGAGTTCAGGGAAAACTATGTTAACAATTCCCTATTGTCAACGGCAACACTTCAGAGAATTAACATCGTCTATAGCATAGTAGAATTCTCACAACATTCGGCCCCAAGTAAAGTATACACTAGATCACTACCTCAGACGAATCTGTCTACACTACCAATCATGACGAGACACAACCACTACTCACCATCCCTTGCACTAAGATGAACTTCACCGAGGTCTACCAACTCAATCCACTTCGACATCCCGATCTAAAGTCCTACCTTCCATTCGACCATTTAAAACTATCTCTCAGAATTCCCAAATCACAAAATTCCCTCATTCCGACAATTTGAACAACTCGATCTACTACCAAGACCTCATATATAACACGTCCTTGCCCTAGGGGTCCTTTATCAGTCCCATCTTTACCCTCTATGAGACATTCCAACTCCTCAACTAAACCGCTCTCACGATTGATCTAGACACCTCTTAACAATCTCGCTTACTCTTCCTAGGCTCTCAAGACTCCGCCCGACCATCATCTCCTAAAGAAACATCTCAAATCACCTTGCTAACTTAATCATACTTCCCACGCCACTAACCACTCTCACTAACCATCCACCTCTAAGGACCTAACTCATTCTGACCATCTCACACTTGACACTCCCGACCAATTATAACGCAGAACCCAAGTAGTGGTACTCCCAACCATGAATCACCATGACCCTCAAGCCAATCCACTCTAGATCCTCTTCCCATCATACTCTACCTAGACTAGTTCCCTCAACTCCGTATGTTTCCCCAAATTGCCTCAGATCACGCTTCCTTAACTTCAAAATTCTCTACCACTTAAACCCTTATGTACCGATCATCATTTTCACCGAATTCCTATGAAATCCTCGTCCGAAATTCCTAAGCACCGTAACATCACCAACCTTCAAAAATCTCTTATCCTCTAGCATCCTCAATACCTTCTGCTTTGCCTAGTTCCCAAATCCATGCTCATAGTCTCCCTATCTCAACCTTAAGCCCACAGTCTTACTAGGAATCTCAATTACATCCTTGCCTAGCTACCATCCTTTCCTTGAAGATTCATCTCACATCCTCAATTGCCTCAATAGCCACAATGACCTCCACCCATAAATCCCGATTCATTCCCTATCCCAAAATCCTCCAACAATGCATCTAGAGATCCTTAACTTATAAATTCCCCAAGCATTACCAATCCTATCTCAACAACCCTCAAATACCCATCACACGAACAACCCTGATATGGACAACCTAATATCCCCGATCGATAATTTCCCAAGCGACATTATACTACTCTTCCTTGGTAATTCCTCAACCTCATCCCTTACCGAAATCGCTCCCACTCACAGTACACATCACCTAGTCTCAAATTCTACGATTCCTTAGACGTTCCTTAATCGATCATCCTCGACATTGCCCACGATACGCGCATAGACTATCTAAACACCTTCCTTAGTACACCAATCCGTCTCACAACACCTCCCCTCAAGAATCCCCTGATCAACACCTAGCTCGCCCGTCCACCTCTAGAACTACGCCAACTGCCTATACTCACACCCACTCGTAAGGTCACCCTCATGCAACTAGTCTAGACCTCAACTGCTACCCTCCTACCCTAAACGCTTACACCGCACACCAACTATTTACCGACACTCCTAGCTAGGACATCTTCCTCAAAATCTCAACATACTAGCCCCACTCCCCACCTAAGACCTACCTAGTAGCTCATCGATACTCACGAACCACTATCATCGACACATCCCAACTCACTCGGCTCTAATCAAGCTAATGCATCATTCTTACACCCCATCTCACACAACCAAAGACCCAATCCGAAGACCTCAATCCACCCGCCACTTTTCGACCCGGCTCATCAAAGAATCTCACGACACAAGCTCAAGAAGAAAGCACTACCAGACATATAACCCATAACCTACTAACCAGCAAGTCAGTATACCAAGCACCAAGGCACATCATCATAGAAACAAGTTAGTCAGGCACTCATTGCTACCAGTTCAGAACATCCGTCATCACACATTCAATTATGTCAGTTCTAGGCCTATCACACAACATCAATTCCGATTAGTATAGAAGAATCCACGATTTGAATTAAGAATCAGCTGGGAGGAACCTGTTCACGATTGTCATCTTTGAAGCATATTCGTCCTTTTTGCCATCAGTGGTGTTGTTCCTGGGGCGTAGGGGTCATGGACGCCTCATACATCCGTTGCGCCGCTCCGGTGCCACTTGGTCGTCGGTTCTTTCTTGCATATCGGCGCTCATCGAAGGATCGTAAGGGTTAGAAGTTACGGAGATAGGGGAGAGATAAGGGCGGACAACACAACTTCTTAAAGGGTTCAGACATGGACCGGGACTATGGATGACGAGACCAAGGATAAGATCCCAACCCGAGAGTTACAACGATGCCCTTATAATTGTGGCACGCAAACACATAAATAAAAAAAATCAAAAGATATCATCACATTATTTCACACTAGTATGCACCTATCTTACCGAATATCGATTTATGCATTGATAACATGTTCATATAATCATCTTTATATATGTGCGCAGAACAAGCTGGCAACCTATCATTTCATTCACCAATCATGCTTGACAGACTAAGAACATGTATGCATAGACTGACATGGGACATATACGGCATAAGTTATACAAGACCTATCAACCATCACAGGATATCATATGCATGACTTATCACTCAATTTAGATACACACATAAGAAAGTCATAATATTGCGGGATTGAGGCAAGCATGCTAAGATGTACCCTAAAAATCAATGCTAAGTGTATGGTCAGTTCCTGCATGGTTGGTATAGCAACTATCTCCTCACATACATCCATATTCGCATAGTAAGACTAGACAGTCACACAATCATATGAGGGCCTATAACTGGGAGGTATATGCCTTACATGATACTAGCAATACTCATTAAACATGTACACAATCAATGAGGTCTAATTAGGTTAATCTGGCATGCTAAGTCATCTGAATTCACGTGTTAAACATGCAACGAGAGTTGGCCACACTATCATGGACCTAGTTCATAGGGAGACAATAATCATGGAAATTCAATACATACGGCATATACATCTACTCATAAGTGCAACCATGCAAGTCATGTTGAATCATATCAATATAGCATGTCATGAAATAACAAGGAGGCTATTATTATAACTTGAGAGAATTCTCTAAGGACAATCACCGACTCACCACCTCGTTTCCCCGTGGGACGCTAGTATGACTCGCTGGACACAAGGACATTCACGCCGTTTCCGAGAGAAGATGGTAGAATTCGTGTTTAGACTCTTTTGGCAAGGAGACACGGTTGACCATTACGAGATTCAAGAGGGATGACTCCATAAGATAACGCACTCCTAACTTAGAAGAATGTTGATAATCAACCTCAGGTAACTCTCACATCATACACAATCCCCAAAAGTAGTTAGTTGACCGACCCAATTTCCCGTAAAGAATGTTGACATTATGTATGAGACTCGGTATACATCTATGGTTGGAATACAAATAAGACTCAAGTCAAAGGTAACATACACTCTTGACCCTTACTAACACATCCAAGTGCTTTGGTGGGATGGACGACGGAATCGGGATTATCAAGGGGGTTGTACTATGGAAGAACTATTCCGACAAGATAGAAAATCTAATTACATAAGAACAAGGTTTCCTCCCGCTATCCCGTTTGCACATACAGTCATGTACGTTCAAGTTAAGGCATTCTGATTAGTTCGCTATCCTAAGCACAATAGCACTCACCACGGAAGCAATTAACAAGATTAATATGATCCTCTTCGAGAAGGATTACCCTCAGGCCCAATTGCATATACGTATATATAACGTAAGCATAGAGACGATCTATGCCGTCCTTCGAGGGACAGCTGACCAGAGGGGCAAGAACCTCACGGCCTCCTAACTCGACACTCCAACCTTCGTGGTGCTTCTTGGAGTCTTCTAGGCCCATCTGTATACAAAAGCTAGTATTTTGCCTACCGTGTCCCGAGTTCTACATCCATAAGGGATGTCTATCGCTTTTGTCTCCACCCACGAGATTGTTTCCCCTTTATTCATTTAGGTATAATTCTAATTAAATTCATTTTGCCCTTTTAAAAACATGTTCTAAAACCATTTGAAAACATTGGGCGATTTTCAAAACCATCTTCAACTTATTGTACTCGGATTGCAAAACCTCAGCTCTGATACCACCTTTGTAACGGTCCGTGATTATGATTCCCGAGTTATGTTTCGAGAGATGAAATCCCTCGTTGGGATCTTGCGCCCCGAGTACAGGTTGAACGTTTGAAACCGAAGATTTGTAGTTTAAAGTGAGATTTTACACCCAAATCCGAAAGGTCCGTTGGAGACCCCGGGGTAAACCCCTTTACCTGTCCTAAGTCTACAACGCGGGAAATCATTTATCATGCAAAGGTCATAAGTTCTGAAAATGATACAACCAGTGCCACGGCAGAGCTGGGTCAAAACAGAGTATAAGTAGGGAGAAATCCCAAAAGCATGAATCTGGTGAAGTCGGGGTTCAAACACTCACTCTCCGCCATATGAATAGACCCCGTCATAATAGCACAAAATCAAGCAGTGCATCGGGTACCTCAAACTATACCACCAAGTCAGGCCAAGAGTCCGCCCCCGGGTCCTCTGACCGCGCTGAGGACATATAATACGCCGATACCTAGAATAAAGGATGCCTTCATGCAGTACTTGAATATTAACCACACTATCATGTTTCTAATTCATATGTGCAGAATATTAAGTAGGGCCTTAACAAAGAATACCAAGTTGTATATCCCTCTTCTACCACCACCCCCCTTCCAGGTAGGGTGGAGACTGGCCAATTCAATTCCATAGCATCTCAAATCTCATCATCATATCGTGGATTTTGCGAGAAAAAAATAATAATGCTGATAATAGTAAAGGTGTTCCAACGAATCGAATGACTCAGGACGAACCCGATGGGACTAGGAACGTTGTCTTATGACCATATCAAGGACTCTAGGACTCACAGATAACGGCCGTTCTATATTCAAACGCATACAGAATAAGAATGCTCATTCGTAAGTGCAATTCATAAGCATGATACTACATGGCATGCTTTTATGCATACGCAGCACCTACATACTATATGACACATCAGGCAGGAGATACTGGTTACTGAGTAAGCCCCGGAGGACTTATCTGAAGAAGCGCAGAATCCAAACAATAATCAGCAATGGCAAGCAATCCAACAAATCAGAGATCACCTAGTAATCCCATAAATAACATCATCAGTCTAAGTCTAATTTACGCAAGGCACACAAGTCACATATGAAACATATATCCCACATTCATACAAACATATAATTAACAAGCTCGCATCAACCATACTTTTAGTTCATCGCGACCAACTATCTCTTATCAACTTAAGATAACCTCCACATCATACTTATAATTTCCACAAGGATATATATCATCATTATCATCGTAAGCATCAAACACTTAATCTCTTCTAAAAATCACCACAATATCATGCTATTAGTCACACATATCAGAATATCATGCTAGTCAGTCACTGAACAAGTATAATTCCCAAGTTATTTCCAAAACCGTTTGAAAGTCAAATCAATCAGTTAAGAATTTCGACCCTTGAAAATGCTCGTCAAATCCCCCTTTTTTCTCAATTTGTTTATTAAATCATTTTCCAACCTTAAAATTCTTTTCCAAACTTCTTTTTAAATTTTCAAGTTCAAATAATATAGTTTAAATACCATTTATTAAATGCTTCCATAACCCATTTCCAAATCCTTCAAAAAAATCCCCAACTATTTTTATTTAATAAAACCAACCTTTATTTAAATTATCAAGACCGCCCTTATATTTATAAAATCCAAAACCGACCCCCCATTATATTTGTAAAACCCAAACTGAACCAAATTCATTTAAATCCAACCGAAGCGAAACGAACCGAACCGAACCAACCCCAAACCGGTTTAATACTAAATCAAATTATATAACTAGCAGGGGGGGCCCACAACATCCACATCAGCTTCTTCTTCATTTCCATGAAAGTTCCCGCCTGGCACCATGCCTCAGCTCGGCCTCGCTCCCGCCGGTGATCGGAGCTCTCGAGCTCAGCTCCTCCGCCTCACCCGACCTCTCCTAACCCCGCAGCTCACTTCCCTGGTGCACCGCCCACGCCTGAACCACCTCGACGCCCGATGCTCACCCTCCCGCGCTCACACACAACCCTCCTGCGCCCTCACGCTCGACTCGCACTCTCGGCCTTGCGCTCGACCTCACCGGAGCTCTCGTGCTCGCCCACTCTCTCCACTCTCAGCTCTCACACTCTCTTCCTGACCCCAAAGAATGAAAGGAAAAGGAACAGCTAAGGAAGGGAAGGAACGAAGCTCACCGAGATGTTCGCGACTTCGGAGCTCTCGATCAGAGATTTGGGCTTCTTCGGTGGCTCATGATGGCTCGTCGGACCTGCGCCGGACATGGGTGAGTGTGATGGAGGAGCTCGGGGGTGATTGGGATTGGAAACAAAGGAGAACGGCTTACTGGAAGATTGTTCACGCTCGAACGGGGCAATGGGGTTCCGATGGCTCGTCGGCTGCCCTGGGCGGCTCCTAGGTGGCTCCTGTTTGGCGTTGGATGTCGATGGAGGTGTAGGCGAGTGATGCTGCTACTTCGTGTTGACTCCACCTTGATGATAATATGTGATGTATTTTTGTAGGTATGATGGAAGACAAATAAGTTAGTATTTTATGTAAATATCAATTATATTTTGTGGTTGTTTTATTTGATTTCTTATTCTCGAAAATATATTTATTTGGCTCACAAAATTAGATATGCTATATATTTTAACTGGGACAATGTTCTAGAAGATTTTATTTTAACTTTGCTTATTTACGTGTTTTTTTTATATAACAAATATTTGAAGCTACATATGGCTGATTTGTTTTAAAAGAGTTTGTTTTAGATTTGGTTATTTAAAGATTTGGTCAAATAGTTAAATTGGATTTGTTTTGTACGTGTTGTTTTAATTAGATATTTGAAAGTGGATTTGCTTTAAGATAAATTGTTTTTAGATATTTGAAAGTGGATTTGCTTTTACGTAAATTATGTTTAGATAGTTAAATTGATTTTAAATTGTTACGTAGATATGGAAAGTGGATTTGCTTTGAAACTAACATATGTAGAATTTAAAAGATATCAAGATTTGTTCCACATATGCTATCTCATGGGAGGAATTTAAAAGATTTATTTTAAATTGAAAATAGCTTCTCACGTTCAACCGGGCTGATTTTGTGGAAGAAGTTAGTTCAGATTTCGAATTCAAACCGGCTGAAATTCAAAGTAAAATCTGGGATTTCCAGCAGCAACAATTCAGCCCCTACGCCTATAAAAGACGAGAGCAAGTGGTGAAGAAAGATGAACACAAGCGATCATTCAAGCAAGCACTTCAAAGCCAAAGCGATCATCTTCAAGCTTGATTTATTTTCTTTCTCTCCCTCGTTGTAATTGCTTTTATTTCTAGTTGAGAGAGAAGAAAGAGTCGGAGCATTATAGGATAAGTTAATTCATGTTATACTAAGAGTATCCTTATACTCAAATGTATACACACGTAGGTGTGGTTAGGGCTATAATTTCACGATCGTTTCGGTGTACTAGATAGCGGAGAGAGGTGGGGCTCTTCTAGATTGGTCTAGGACTCCAAGGGAACGTGAGTTGACTAGATTGCAATTGTATAAGAGAGAGGCTTCTCGGTGAGCTATTAGGATCCATAAAGAAGTGAAATAATAGTTGTTGAATCCTACGGGTTGGATAACACTAGGCGGGGACGTAGGCTGGTTTAGAGCCGAACCTCATTAACAAGTCCCGTGTTATTTATTTCTCTGTTAAATTTCTGACGTCTGATTTCATTGCAGAAGTAACAAGGCACGAAAAGTTTCGTTCAAGGTCTTGAGTTCGAGTTCAAGGTCTTGAGATTCGGTATCCAGCTCTTGAAGTTGCTACTGCAGAAAGAATTTGCGAAAAGCGTTCATACTCTATTCAACCCCCCTTCTAGAGTATTTGCCTATTACGGGTATTTACCTTAAGTACTCAATTCTTCACTTTGGTTTCGGAGAGGAAGGTCGAAGAAGGTGTGGCGGTGGTTTGAAGGTGCGGTGACGGTGGTGTACGAAGATGGAACAACGGTGATGAGTTGTAGGTGTGGGACGATGGTGATGGAGAGGAAGGGAGCAGCTGAAGGGAAGAAATGAAATGAAATGAAAGAGGGAGAGGTGAAGGGAAGATGGAGGTGATGGTACTGAAGGCGTGTAGAAGAAGAGAGCGAAGTGGTGATGGCGATTGAAAGAGAAGGGGTGGGATGGGTTTAAAGATGCCATAGGCCGGGTAGGGGTGTAGTAGGGGCTAGGTAGAAGGGTGGATGGAGATGTGAAAGGATCTGACGGGGATGTGACATGTATTAATTATGGTCATCAGCTAAAATTAAATATCCGGAAATAAATCCCGAATATGTAAATTTTGAATTCCGAAATTAGTTTTCGAATGTTAGTTTCCCCGAATCTCGCTTTCTCGATCAATTAGATTTTTAAAATCGACAAGGATATCGCCATCCGATAATTATTTTGAATTTTCGAGGTAAAATGATGGAAATTATTTGTCAAATTTTATATTCCGGTCGGAATCCACTAAACGAGTTTTAAAACCGATTAAATTTCATTTTTAATTCTCTTTTTATGAAAAATTAGGATTTGAAAATCCGAGCTTTATAGTTAAAATGTAAAATATCCTTAGGGTGTAAAATTGCTTAAGGTGTAAAATATTGTCTTTTAGTGAAAACCAGACCACGCCTCCTTTTTTTTTATAAAAAAAACCGAACCGATTTATAAAAAATTGAACCGCTTCTTCTCGATCTCCCTCTGCGCTCTGATTCAGAAACGGAAATGGTAGGAGGCGAGGCAGTGGCGCCGATCGGAGCGTTGATGGCACCTGCAGCGAGCCTAACGTCGTCTTCCTCTCCAACGAATTCCACCAGCTAAGCCGAAATCGACCTACGCCAGCCTCACATTCTCGTCGTCGAGCCTCACCGAAGACAGGAGTCAGTTGAATTCGGCGTTCTCGAGCCGAAGCGGTCACCGAACCGGATGGCGTGGATCTGGCTTCTCCTCCTCGCAATCGTCGGAATCCTCCCCGGAATCGTCGGAATCAGGAACAATTCCCACCTTGCCCAACAACATTGGTGCACCGATTCTCCGCCTTCGACCGCCGCCTTCCCGCCACCGAAGCCACTAGTGATTGCCACCAACGAACTCGCCCCGCAACCACGGTCTCGTATCTTTCTCCCCCTTGCTCCGCCGTGCCCTAGGCTGCCAGCGGGAGCTTGCCGAAGTCCACCAGTACAACCGCCATTTGTAATCGGAGTTTTACAATGGATGTGAGGAAGGGATGATGAAATTACAATTTTTGTCCCATATTTTCCCTTTCTTCCAAAATACGCCCTTATCTCAATTTAATAAATTATAAAATTATTCCATAGTTTATAAACGAACAACATAATATTATATTTGTACAACTTAAAATTATATTACAATTATTTAGATTGTTTGAATAATTTAGGTTGAGATTGAAAACCTAGGGTTTGATTTAGGAGCGGAATTTGGGTTTTTTTTTACAAAAGCCAAATTGATTGAAATTGATGATATGGTTGTGTTGTTGGGTTGATTTGGAGCTAATTTCATGTTTATAGCATTGTCAAATTGTTTATGGATCATGATCTAATTGGATTTTAGAATTTTATTGCGATATTTTTTAGAATTTGGGTTTTTTTTGCCAACATCCAGATTGATTGAAATTGATGATATGGTTGTGTTGTTGGGTTGATTTGGAGCTAATTTCATGTTCATAGCATTGTCAAATTGTTTGTGAATCATGAGATAATTGGATTTTAGAATTTTATTGGGATATGGTTTAGGTCGATTGGGTTCTTCTATTTTAGCCTGAAAATCATAATTTAGCCTATTAGCTCAATTGGTAGAGCAATGTGGATTTGCACAAAGATGTGGGTTCAAATCCCACAGAGGTTACATAATAGACAAGACCGCAACAATCGCAAATTGTTAATCATGCACATTATAATCTTAGTTATGCACTTTTTAACCTTAATTATGCACATTTTAATCTTATTTATGCACTTTAATTTTCAAAGCTTAATATGTATGCACACCATAATGTTATATTTGCACAACATAACATTATGTTTGCACATTTTAATCTTATTTATGCACTTTAATTTAAAAGCCTATTATATATATATGCACACCATAATGTTATATTTGCACAACATAGCATTATATTTGCACATTTTAATCTTATTTTTGCACTTTAATTTAAAAGCCTATTATATATGCACACCATAATGTTATATTTGCACATTTTAATCTTATTTATGCACTATAATTTAAAAGCTTATTATATATTCACACCATCATGTTATATTTGCACAACATAACATTATATTTGCACATTTTAATCTTATTTATGCACTTTAATTTAAAAGCCTATTATATATGCACACCATAATGTTATATTTTCACAACATAATATTATATTTGAACATTTTAATCTTATTTATGCACTTTAATTTGAAATTGTTAAATGCTTGAAAATAAATAGACGATAAGTCCCCCCCAAGACCCCCCCCCCGATGCGACACCGGTGAAAAATGATTCAAGACACATTAACAATAACCTTAATTGTGCACTTCATATTATTACTCATACACATCGTGATTTTATTCTTGCACTTTATCATTTTATTTATACACTTTATATTTGTACAACAAAAGGTGTCGAAAACGGGAAAAAGTGCATTTACCTATAAAATTAGACATATTTACCTATTTACCCACAAATTAAACATATTTCAATTATAAATTTTTATAATTGAAATAGGCACATTTACCTATTTACCCCATAAGGAATTATTATATCTGCACAAAATAAAGTTATATTTGCACAACAGGATGTTATATGTGCACAAAATCAAGTTATACTTGCACAGCAGAAAGTGTTGACACGAAATATATATATATATATATATATCTGGCCTGAGAAGGGGGGGCACAATGGGGGGCAGGGGGGCACACACATGGGCAAGGGGGGGCAGACATTCAACTAATTAAATTAGGTCCATTAGTAATTAAATTAGGCCCATTAGCAATTTACTTACAAAAATTAGGCTCATTAGAGAATTTTACATTTTAAGTAAATTTTACACCCTAAGGATATTTTATTTGAACCATTCCCTATGTGTGTGTATATATATATATATATATTCAACTTTATTACAATTGCAATTACAATAGCATAAACCTTACTAGTTTACAACTTTATTTAGTTTATTCAACTTAATTATATATATTCTTTGATGTTTTATTTATTTTATTTTTTTCATAGAAATAAAAATATTATATATATGCGGGACGAGACGGGATTTGCGGAACGATGATTTTTTGTCCCGCGTGTCGCCTGAAAGTATTGGTACAATATAGCGTTGATTTGCATTTGTTAGTGAGCTAATATTGTCCAGATTTGCAGCCACTAGGCGGTGGGTGGCCGCATAGCGCCTAGGCGGTTAGGCGGGCGTCTAGGCGGTGCCTAGGCGGACTTAGACAAAACTTGATTATTTTCATATATTTCAATGGATAGAACATGTCAATAATTTATATAATGTAGTAATATCTATAATATCATTCATAATCCCAAATTTGGTGTGCTTAACTGACACTAAATTCAATAAATGTAAAAGTGCTCGTCCGGTTGATAACTCTAAACCTCCTAAAATCTGAAACCATTGGTTCGAATCAAAAGTAAATGCATCTCGACTTGGGGGAT
Source organism: Persicaria maculosa (assembly GCA_963922045.1). Taxonomy (NCBI): domain Eukaryota; kingdom Viridiplantae; phylum Streptophyta; class Magnoliopsida; order Caryophyllales; family Polygonaceae; genus Persicaria; species Persicaria maculosa. The sequence goes on along the minus strand of OY998251.1, from coordinate 53,332,629 downwards.
AAGAAAAACTATAAGCTGACTAATCACTCTCCTAGAAACTAAATCGAAACAATCACCCACCTAGGCGGGGCTAGGCGGGATTAGGCGGGGCTTAGGCGGAAATCTGCCTAGAGACCGCCTAGGCGTAAAAATTCCTAGGTGCCTTGTCACCTAGCGCTTAGGCGGTGCCTAGGCACGATTTTTGGAACAGTGGATTTGCCTCACATTTGAAAGTATTGGTATAATGTTGTGATTTGCTTCTTTTTTTAATTCGATTTCTGATGGAAAACGAATTTGAGATGCTAGGCCCGTTTGGCTCGCTGGACGGCCTGGCCCAATAATAAGGGCGGGCTTTGACAAGGCACTAGGCCCAAAAACCGAGCCTGGCCTAATGTAGTAGGTTGAAATTTTGGTCAAGGCCCAGCCCAAGCCCGCCCGACCCGACCTATGCTCAGGTTTAAGATTCCATACCTACGATGCAACGTCCCTGTTTTTATTTATTTAACTAATCTATATCTATAAAGGTCAATTTGCATAGATATACCAAAAAAAATTAGCTTTTCAACAAGAATATTACCTATCCAACCCTTACCCGGTTAAAAGAAGGAAGAATGGCGTCAGGGCTCATTTACACTAAATTTGAAAGGGGGGCAAATGAGATGCTAACAAGTGGCTCAACTTAAGTTTTAATTGTTTAAAACTAATTTTCAGTCATTTTTATTTGTTAAAATTAAAAAATAAATTTATTTTTGAACTTAATTTAATTAAATCTATCTATAGAAACCCACTTTATATATGTTTATGAAAAAAAATATTTCAAAGTAAAGTTGGGTCTACATCGTATCTTGATCTCAATTTGGAGTATGGCATGGATAACCATTTGGATGGCAAAGACAACAATTCAGCTGACACAAAAATTCAAACAACTAGCAAGATAAACAAGAAAACCTGGGCATAATTGACAATCGTTGCTCCGGAGATAAAAGGTAAAGCTGCTGACGTGGACATAGAGGAGGGGGCTATTCTCAAAATGGTAACTGACACAAGTAAAGAATAAAACAAGACATAAACCAACCACTACGAAGTACTAAAGTTCCTAACCAATACAGTCCATAACAAGTTAAGTACAAAGCAACATAAGTAATGGATAAGGGTGCAACAATACGGCACATTGCTTTCGATCATTACAATGCCCCCCGATCTCGAAATCCACCAAAAGTATCTGTCACGTGGAGAGTATGTTCGCCGGAAGCGTCGGAGGACATAAGTAAGTGTGGAATGGTAAGGTCATCATATGACGCTCGTCGTACGGACACCTTTTCTTTTCAGTCGGCGAAGGATGGTTTTTGTTATTTTGCATGAACTGAAGGTAAAGTATATGGTTGTCTATTTTGTTTGCCTAAGATGCGAAACCCAAATATTTGCAATGTAAATTACTAGCCAGTAAATACATGTGTTCAAATAATACCCATTTTAGCCAGTAAGATGTCTCCAACTGCCTCTTCAGGAAGTAATGGATAAGGGCGCAACAATACGGCAAATTGGTTCCGATCATTGCAATGCCCGTTAGCCTGCTGTCCTTCAATATTTTTCTTTATTGTTTCTCATTGTCTGCTTAATCTGTCATATATGTGTTCAATTACCCATTTTAGCAATAATATTCCTTACCAATAAGTACATATGTCTAGCCAGTCAAAATAATGTGTCTGCCAAAATATATAACATTACACAAATGCCACGAATACCAATGTTCACATATTCATATGACTCTCTACAGTTCAACAGATTAAGGAATATTCGGATAGTGATGGTCAATTACAGAGTGTCTCACAAGTGTAGCAAAAAATGCTCAAATTAAGGAATAATTATTGCAATCATACCCTAATATTAAACAACAACACCTTAGGACCAAACACAGGGCTCTACAAAAGCTAATCCAAAGAACAAGAAGATATTGCTAACTTTGTTCCCATATTATATTACCTTGAAAGAGTCGGTTTTTCCTTTGTTGATTTAATTCTTGGCAATATAGCTATTAAGAATATCTCTAGTGAACTCGTCTTGGTCCTTACCCTCATCAATTAAGCCGAACAGTACGAAAAAACAAGAACCAAATCGGTGATTCAATTTCACAATTCATCAGACAAAATAAACTATGAACCAATATATATAAAGGAATGAAAGGGGATACACTTCAAAACTTCCACATGAACGTTGATGTTTTGCTTCGGATCGTCCGTCGCCGACACCGGCGTCGAAGTCGTTGACGCCGGCTCACTGTTTGCGTGTGGATTTATGGTCCCGTTGTTGCCATCTGCGGCCGACGATGTCACTCCATCGCTCTACATCGAATCCATGCCGTTATTGCCGCCTCAATTTGACGGTTCAATTACTGTGGAAGAGAGAGGGAGAGAGGATTCATCCTCGCTGAAGCTTAAGCTTCACCTTCGAAAATTACTTGGATATTGTCCTAATTGTATGAAAATTGAAAGCTCTTCATCGTACCTGGAAGCTTTTCACCGGAATCGTCATATCCTCCATTCGAGGGAGTCTAGGGCTGGCATTTCATTCTCGGTGGTGGTTGGGTGGGCACGAACAGGATGGGTTCTGGGCTCAGTGGGTGCGCCGGAGGGAGAGGGTTCGAACGCCGGTGGTTGGGTGGCCGGAGGTGGCTCGTGGAGGGCGGGGAACGACCGGAGAGAAGGAGGAGGCGGGGCGGTGAGGGCTTGGTTCAACAGGAATGATGACATGTGAAAAGGGGTCATGAGAACCGGTTATTTTTGCCAATTTTTGTGGTTGATTGCTATTTTTGCAAATTTTAGAGGGAGTGTCATTCTTGCAAAGAGTCTAAACATTTGGTATATTGGATGTTATTTTCTCATTTATAAATCTATATATATATAATTAAAGCCATGCATTTTTCAACACCATTTGGTCAAGGCCCAGCCCAAGCCCGTCCGACTCCTTTTTATTTTTTCCTTTACCTTTATCTTTTTAAATCATTCACAATTTTTCTTTTATTTTTAACACATTTGCTAACTATCTCTCTCTCTCTCTCTCTCTCTCTCTCTCTCTCTCTATATATATATATATATATAAATATAATAATAATAATAATAATAATAATAATAATAATAAAGGAGGTAAAGGCCCAGCCCAAGCCCGCCCGACTCCTTTTTATTTTTTCCTTTATCTTTATCTTTTTAAATCATTCACAATTTTTCTCTTATTTTTAACACATTTGCTAACTAACTAACTAATTAACTCTGTGTGTGTGTATTATTAAAAATTGAATCATCTGCATTACCGGAAGCCGGAAGGAGTTACAAATTCCAACCAAGTAGTGTAACTCACGCCTAATATTTTTTTTTTGATTGGGTAAAAATTCGGATATGGCAACGTCATTATCCGATGGCATCCTTTCGGATGAGGTCATTAAGACCAGGATCACTGTGTAGGTTGGGATTATTGATCATGTGGGCAAGGTGTGCAACCCGATCAGCCTCGCAATTACCAGAGCGAAGAATATGTGTGAACAAAACTTCGCTAATCCCAGTTATGAGAGAATAGATGTCAGATATGACAAGTTCGATCTCCCATGGACATTTTATACCCTTACAGAAGTAATTGATGATGATGAGGGAGTCGCCTTCAATGATGAGCTTGTCGATATTCAGTTGCGTTGCACTTACAATCCCTCTTCTGAGTGCCAGGGCTTCCGCCATTAGGGGCGTTTGATTTCCAATTGCTTCCCCCCCAATTGCCAAGACTGCACCACTGTTGTTGCGTATGACGAACCCAATAGAGCTGTGTCGGTTAGGGCTTGATGGGCCATCGAAATTTAATTTTGCCCAACCAGATGGTGGTTTCTTCCATTTAGTGTTGTTTTTCCTTTTCCTCCCATTTTTTGCTCTTTTTATCTGTGGGTTGTCGTGACTTTGGTCAACAAATACCTTACTTGCATTAATCCAATTTTGACGATGCACTTTCACTCTTTGGTTGAAGCCTATAACTGATGGCAGTTGCTCTTGTTGGAAAACAAATAAGTTTCTAGTTAACCAGATTGTCCACCAATTGAACGCCAGATTTTGTTTCTCATCATTTGTTAGTATTTGCCCAATTTTTGACATTAGAGCCTTGATATTTCTAGAGGACCTAATCTCATTCTCAATTATTATTTTCACACTATTATTTAGACTTTTGACAAATGAAGAAAATCTGCATTCAAAGAACAAATGTACCGGATCTTCATGGTGATGGTTACACATTGCACAGTATGATGGGATTGAAAGCCCCTTATTTGCCAGTTTTCCAGCATTAGGTAGGCCATCATTGGAAACTTTCCATAAGAAGTTTTTAATTTTAGGTGGGGTATCAGTTTTCCAAATCCACGCGTTATCGTCTTTTACAGTTTCAGTGGCATTAGTAACTAATTTGTACGCACTTGAGGTTGTGAACCAGCCTTTGTTATCTGGCCACCAGTACAATCTATCCTCAATAGCATTAATAGGAAGGGGAATCTTATATATTTGTTGCACTATGTCGTCTGGGAGAACTTGATAAAGTTTCTGGCTACACCAGGAGTTGTTGACTATGAATTCATCAACTGTACTGTTTAAATTTATAATTGATGTGTCCGAACAATAATCCTTTAGCGGTTGAGGTGGCCCCCAACTATCTTCCCAGAACTTAATGGATTTTCCGTTCCCTACTGACCAACTTAACCCTTTTTTAAATGGAATGATTAATTTCCTTAGTTGTGACCATTGCCATGATGCATTCCTCTTGTCTTGGTAGTTAAGAATATGGGTCTCTTTCAAATATTTGGCAGTGATAATTTTGACCCAAGTGTTGTCCGGCTCCGCCATTATTTTCCATAATAGCTTCATTTGTAAAGCGATATTCATGTCTTTAGTTTTCCTCAGGCCTAGACCCCCTGAATCTTTAGGTTTGCAAATTTTGTCCCAGCTGATCAGAGGTTTGTACTGTAAGTCCTTATTCCAGAAGAAAGTCCTGTTTATTTTGTCAAGGCTTGAGTGCATTGATGCTGGGAGCATGAAACTTTGCATGGTATATAGTGGTTTTGCCGCCAAGTTAGAGTTAATTAGGATCGATGGTCCATGCTGTGATAAGGTATTGGCTTTCCATTTGGCAAGTTGTGTTGTCGTTTTGTTGATGATTTCCTCAAATGTGGTCTTGTTGACTCGGCCGTTTATGATTGGACATCCAAGGTATTTATCTAGTTTTATCTGATTAGTTATATTTAGGGAACTCTCAATACTCGGGACGCGGTTTCTAGCAATACCAGGAGAGCATTGGAATGCTGATTTTGCATAGTTGATCTTTTGCCCTGAGATCTGGCAGTATTCAGTCATAATATTTCTGACCTTGTTACACGACTCCATATTTCCTTTAGAGAAGATAATAATGTCATCAGCAAATGATAGAAAAGGGATATTGACTGTAGAGCGTCTAAACGAGAATCCAATGCCAGAGTTGTTCTGACTAGCCTCAGCTGATAATCTTCTAGCAAGCACCTCTGCCCCAAGGATAAAGAGAAAGGGGGATAGTGGGTCCCCTTGCCGTAGACCCCTCTTAGCTGGGAAGACATCAGTCGGGCCATTATTGACTAATACAGAGAAGGAAACGGTGGTTACACATTCCATTATTAATTCAATAAATTTATTGTGGAAGCCAAATTTTTTTAGAACACTTAATGTGAATTCCCAATCTACACGTTCATAAGCTTTCTCCATGTCCAGTTTAATGGCTAACCACCCATCCGCTCCTTTTCGGTTCTTAAAAGAGTGGAATATCTCATGTGCAATTAACACATTATCTTGTATCGCCTTATCAGACACGAATGCGCCCTGGAGATGATGGATTAGTTTTCCAATCACCAGTTTCAACCTTCCTGTAAGAATTTTAGAAATTATTTTGTAAAGGGTAGAACACAGACTGATGGGTCTGTAATCACCCGTTTTAGTGTGATAAATGTGTGATTGATTTGTCGGAGGAGCTTGCCCGAGTGGAAAAAGGCTTTGACGGCTCGAATGACATCTGTCCCGACTATATCCCAATACACTTTGAAGAATTCCGCTGTCATACCATCCGGCCCTGGAGATTTGTTTTGTCCTAACAAGAAAACCGCATTCTTAATTTCCCCATTGGATGGTTGTTCAATGAGTCGGTTATTCTCCTCAACTGTAATGGATGAGGGAATTAATTCCAAGTATTTATCTAATAGCCTTTTGTTAATTTGTTCACTAGAAAATCTTGCCATAAAATCCTGTCGGATTTCGTGTCGTATATTTTCTTCGCCAAAGATCATGGTTCCTTCAGACGTTGTGATCCGTCGAATAATTTTCCTATTTCTCCTTCCAGAAGCAATTCTGTGAAAGTACGCTGAATTACAATATGTCATTCTGATATGTTTGGATTTTGCTCGTTGGCCCCAATAGTCTTTTTGGTATCTTAAGAGTGATTCGTTTTTCCTAATGAGTGTCATTTCCCTTGGTTTATGAACATTCGATTGGCTCACAGAATTCACAGATTGTAGTGTGATGAGCTCCTTTTCCACATTTTTAATTTGTCTGAAAACATTCCCAAATGTATATTTGTTCCATTCCTTTGCGTTTTGTTTAACGATCCTTATTTTTGAAATTAGTCGAAACATCGCGGAACCGTGGCAGTTAGCCCGCCAGGTGTTGTGAGCTGAATCTGCCATGTTTTACACTTAAGTTTATATCAATTTCTGCATACATTTCATTCATTTGGGCTAAGATAGTACAGAATCTGTGTAGTATATGTTTATTTGCCAAATTATGGAATCTACACCAGTTTCTGTTTCAATTCGCAGAATTCGAGGCATTTTACAGCAATTCTAAGGAAGGTCGAAAAAGCTCGGAAATTCACTACAGAAGTCCAAGGTCAAAGAAGCAGCGGAACCGGTCGAATCAAGCTGAGAGCCAAGGTTACTCGATCTCGAGTAGACCTTACTCTATCTCGACGAACATGTCCGAACACAGACCTTGTCGACTAGGAGCAGTGTCGAGAGCCAGACCAACCCAGCTCCGGAACTCTACTCGATCTCGAGTACCACTAGTCGAGATCGACGAAGCCTAGACGCCACACCCGGAGTCGAGAAGAAAAGCTGATCGAGAAACCGAGGACGAAGGCGCTGATCAACCTTAGTCGATCTCGAGGACGCCTTGTCGAGATCGACGAGCCACCATGCCCTAGTCCGAGTCCATGCCGAGGAGGAGTCCTCGACATCACCAGAGAGCCGTCTTCGACCACACCCCTAGTCGATCTCGAAGAGACCTAGTCGAGATCGACGAGCGCCAGGAACCCAGATCAAAGCCTGTCGAGCAGAGTCACCCGAGAAGTCCAGTCGACGATGAATCCTAGTCGAGATCGACAAGCCCTTGTCGAGATCGAGTAGACCAGATTCCAGAAACGCGTCGACGTGAGCAGTCCGAGTAGACTTGGAGTTACTTGGGCACGAAGGAAGTCGAGAAGGCCGAAGATTCTATCCAAAATTGATCAAGTCTATCTAGGGAAGAAAGATATATCAACATGAAGACATATTACCTAGTTTAGATTTATCTTTTCCTTTTAGATTTATTTCCCTTAAGCATTTTATTTATCTTTAAGCTTTAAGTAGATATAGATAGGAGATTCTATCCTTGATTAGCAAGGAATAGAAGGCTATAAATAAAGCCCTAGGGGCTGAGCATTAGGCATCTCATTCCAATTCACAATCAATTCCATTCAAGTAGGTAGGAGTAGAGAAAGAGAGTTTGTAGCAAGCAAGGTGGAAAGGCGAAAGCGGATTTGTCTTGTGGGTTGTAAGCTTTCTTTATTTAATTTAATGCAAGTTAGTTTCTTTTGTTATTTAATGTCTTTCTTGATAATGAAGAGCGAGTAGTCCACCCACTTCTGGGGCTGGGGTGAGCCCGACTGTGGCCATGTGAGGTGATGCGGTAAAGGTCAGATTTTGTTATGCAATTCGTCTTCTATCCCTATGAGCATGATTCTTTTGCGAGAGTTGAAGGTGATCCATGTTTGTGTTATTGAAGCGAAAGTAATCTTAATGCAACTTGGGTTAATTATGTGAAAAGGGTTAGTAACAATTAGGGTTTATGCGAAAGCCTCTATATGCCTATTTGTTAGTAACGAAAGTTATTTTGATGAAAAGCATGATCTTTTATGCCTTTATGTGTTACTTTGCATGATTATCGTTGTGGTATTGATACCCTGGCCTTGGAAGTCTTTTATAAATTGAATTTATTTCGTCGGAAATCTGAGTTTTGGGTTCGAAATTTGCAATTTAAACTTTCTGTCTTTCTAGTCGATACAGAGGAGCTCTTGTCGATCTCGAGTAGGACCTTTGTCGAGATCGAGTAGAGGCTTGTCTAGGTCGAGTTGAGTTTTCTTCTGTTGTCGATTTTTCAGTTTCTGTTTTCTGTCTTTGCTGTCCTTCGTCGATCTCGAGTGCTCTCTTGTCGAGATCGAGTAGCCTCTGTTTTGCTTTGTTCTTTACTTTCTTTTGCTATTTTCTGTCTTTGCTTTTGTTTCTGTTTTGCTTTGTCTTTTCTCTTTTATTTCTGTCTTTCTGCTGCTTGTCTGTGAGATCCGTTGCTACCTGAGAACTGCTGACGTGCTTCCTCGAGGATTCGATCCTGACTTTCTCTTACTACAACGGGAGGAAGTCTTGTATTTATTTGCTGAGACAGGGAAGTCAGTCTGATCTATACTTGATATTTATTTCATACTTGACCATCCTCTTGCAACAACACCAGGCTTGTTTAACCACATTGCGGAAGTCATCTCTCTTGATCCACATATTCTCAAATTTGAAGGGTGGAGGTTTGAACTGTGTTTGGTTATCAAGTGTCGTGGTGATAGGACCATGATCAGAAGTTGAAAAAGCGCCATTAGTGGTCATAATATCCGAATATGTCTCTAAGAACTGGTGTTGTACAAGTACGCGATCGAGTTTTTCTTTTATATTGTCCACTCCGTCCACCATCTTTCTCCATGTAAAAGGGTTCCCGACTGTTGGAATTTCTAATAATCCGCACTGATTTTTAAAGTCATTTAGTCTTTGAAATCTATTATAGTTATGCATGACACCACCCCATTTTTCATTGTTGTTACCAATCTCGTTTAGGTCACCAATAACCATACATGGCAAGGTTTGTTGTGAGATAATATTTGTAATTTCGTTCCAGAACGCGCCCTTCTCTGCCGCATTCAGAGGGCCATAAACAAACAGAATCATCCCCACAAAATTATTGCTAACACAGGAATATTTTATTCCAATGATTCTTGGCAAATGAATTTCTACTGTAATTGTTTCGTTAAGAAGATAGTTCTCATTCCACATTACTCCTAATCCTCCTGATCTGCCGTTACTGGCAGACCAAACTGCTTTGTTAAATCCACTTCCAGTCCATGTCTTTTCAAGAGGAATTTTGTTAGTTTTGGTTTTTGCTACAGCCATTACGGCTATGTGCTCATTCATCCGCATCGCCTTAATTTCTGTCCATAGATTCGGTCTTCCAATACCCCTAATGTTCCAGAAACAAATTTTCATTTAAAACCTTTGGATTGTATGCGGAACCATGGTGAGTTCTTCATACAGAAACTTTGTACTCCTTTTAATTTCTTTACAAGATAACTCCTTAAGATAATGAGTATAGTTATTTCAAAGTGATGAACATTTGATCGGTTTTTACATTTGCCTGAGTGGTGCGCATAGAGATCTACTCTTTTCATAATGATGTTATAGACAATTGTCTTTGATATACAACACAGTTGGCTAAGGATTACATGACTAATAAGGCCACTTACAATGATCATATTATATTTAAATTTAACAACATTGAAAATGTGTGCAACGGTTTTACCAAGTGTTCCTCTTTTATGATTAGTCCCGGCAGACCTATCTCTCATTCCATTCGAAACTGCGAGGCTAATTACTAGAGCTACATGCTTGAGCTCCTGTATGCATTGGCTAAGACGCACATAACACCCCTTTTCCCCAGTTAAATTCCACCATACATTTATCCTAATTATCTTATATATAGAAAATTGGCTTTCTTTGACTCCCCTCAACAAAGAGCAATTTGTAAGTCTCATTTTGGAAAGGGGAGCAGATTGGAAGTAACATGAAAGTTTCCCCATAGAGCTTGACTTTTGGTTTTTATATACTAAATTCTCACACTTTAGCTTAAGGAAAAACCAGTAATCATAAAGGTTAACGGGGTAAAGATAGTGCAATCTATCACTCTTACCCCATGAGCCTCTTCTCTGCATATTTGTTCTCCGAACCACCCTTACTATCATCTTATAAAGCCCATTCGCAAACAGTTTCAAATTGCGCCATAGAGGCTTTTCACTAAGTTCTTGGCTCCAGCTAGCAATAGTTGAAGTTTTAACAAAACAAGGTTTAAACGAGGTAACCACTATAATACAATCAAAGGTCACCCGTCTTACATCATTCTGAAATCCAATATTCCTAATACATAGCCATAACCGAATAGAGCCTAAGACAACGATAAACAGACAATATGCCCCATGACAAAACATAGCAATCGATACAGGCATGATCAAAATAAAACCACCACAAGAGCAGACACATAATAGATTAATACTAGAGGATAGAGGTGGTTTCAAGGTTATCATGACTTGAAGATGCCCACAACCACCAGTGAGCACTTCCATTCCCCAGGTGCTATGTGCTTTACTCATGCTTACCCCTCTTCTTGCTGCTGCCCATCAGAGTTACTGTAGAGCAGGCAGAATCACCCTCTTCGACCTTAGCCTTGCGCTTTGCTGACTTAGATAGGGAGCCAGTGGACACCTCCAACTGCTCAAACTCACGGGCTACTATAGGCGAAGCACAAGGAGTCGCAAATCGCTCCTGCAGAGACTCAGCAAGACGCCCAGGGTGGCTCAAGTCAGGCAGATCAAATTCCATTGATGGTGGAATGTCCCTAAGTATAGCATCATAATCAGCCTGAGTGAGCCCGGGGTCTGCCAAGCCATCCTCAACCAGCATCTCTTCCATAAATTCATCCTCATCGAACTCAAGATCATCTTCATTGTCAGCAGCCCAATGGAGAAAGTCGGGTTGCGATTCTGCCTTAGGAAGTGGAGGCTCATCATCTGGGCGCAAGACAAGTGGAAGAGGGGGAGCAACATCCAGGGTAGGAGATGACACAGGTTCTTCAGAGACCACTTGCATAGCCACATTAGGGGGTGCCCTAGATCCACCAGGTGATTCAACAGGGGACTTCGAAGAGGAGGAGTCAGAGGATAAAGATACATTCTTACCAAATCTAAGCAGAATGTCTGCCTTAGGGTGCCCAAAGGACGGTGGACGGACCACAAAAGGGCGCCTAGCAGCCACCCGGACCCAAGCACCCTGTCCCTCCTCAGCCAAGCCTTCAGCAGCAGGGGCCTGATCTTCACCAGTATGAGCAACAGTAGGATTAACATTAGCATTGCAAAGATTGCGCATAGGACAATCCTCAAAAGCATGCTCATCCGAGCCACAGCTACCACACCCCTGAGGAAAGTCCTCGAACCAGATTGGATACGACTCCACAATACCCTCCTCATTGATAACAAAAACACTTCTACCAGAGATTAAAGTAACATCCACCGAGATACACACTCTCGGGTACCTAAAACGGGCACCCTTGGAGTTGAAAGCTGCAACACGAATGACTTGGCCCAAGCCATTCTCCTGGACAATATCCCTCAGGATATCATCATGAACATACTTCGCTGGGAGACCAGGAAAGCGAACCCACAAATCAAGCTTAGTGATCGACTCCGTCCAAGGAGAGATAATTGATGGTGGGTCCAACCAATTTCCTTTTTAAAAAATTAATTAATTAAGGTTTAATCTCATCCATTAATTGAGAAACATCTAATGGCTAGAAATTGCTCACATTTTACACTATAAGCCATGCTCACATAGGATCTATCCTATATATATATATATATATATATATATATATATATATATATATATATATATATATATATATATATATATTAAGGAGAAGCCGCATAGACACATGGTGGTTTCTTCTTAATCGTAGTCGTATAAATCAATCATAAAATTTTGAAATAATCAATATATGCGCAAGATAAAATTTAATTTTAATTCTATTTAATCAATATATCTATATACGCATAGGATAAAATTTTATTCAACTCTATTTAATCAAGGGTGATTTGGGTACATAGACCCTTTTGAATATTTAATTAGGTACTTAGACCCTAAACTAATTAAATTAGGTGGAGTAGACACCTTCCTCTTTTCTTACCTTCCACTTTCCCCCTTCCTTCCTTTCCTTCCTCTCACTTTGACCATTAATGCCATTTTTTCACCGTTGACCACTGATGCCACTTTTTTTATGCAATTTTTTTATGTCATTTTTTTTTAACATGATGCCATTTTTTCAAAGTAGTGTTTTGATGCTATTTTTTAATGACATTTTTTTCTTTAATTTGATTCAACTTTTTAAAGTAGTGTTGATGTCATTTTTCTAATGTAATTATTTGATGCCACTTTTTTTTTAATCAAATCGTTTGATGCCACTTTTTTTTTTTAATTTAATCAGTTGTATATCGATATATTTTAATCGATTCTACTTTTATTCACTGATGACATGTTTATGATTACACTTCATTGATGCAATCACTTGTGGTGACAGGTTTAATACATTCATGACATTTGTGATTACACTTCATTGATCTAAATCATTTGTGATGACATTGTTTGTTGATGACATTTTTATTAATAATATTTTTCATTTACTATGATGCCACTTTGCTAAGTGGTTTAATCTAGTCAATTGTATATCAATAACATTTTTTTATTAAAAATGTTTTGATGACATATTTGGAGTGAGTATGGGACGGGATGAGATTGAGGTCATCCAGCGTCCGGTCCTACGTATTTTTAGTGGGACGGGATCGAAACGGGATTTAATTTATTTTTTAAAATCCCACCTTTTTTTTAAGTCATAGATTACATTTTTGTATGACGTTTTTTTGTTACTTTAGAACATAAAATGTGGAATCCAAACAACCTTGCAATCCCAAACCATTAACTTTTATCCCACTACCGAATTTGAAAGGATGGGCTAAATGTGGTATTGTCTTATTTACTCTTTTTTTTATTATTCAAAGGTTATTGTTGCATTTTATTCAAATAAAACTAAATGTGTAGTGGGAGACATCAGCAAACAAAATCCCCTCTGCACAAGCTGGGGGTTCCATGAATTCAGTAAAATTCGAATCTGACTGTAATGCCCATTTAGCTAGGTAGTCCGCAACCTTGTTTCCTTTACGCTTGATATGGACGACCTTGATCTGCCCATCCCTTTGTTCGATCAGCCAGCAACATCCCTCCACCAGATAGTAGTCCGGGTTCCACTCAGGGGGCTTGTCTCTCAGTAGATTGCAGGCTGAGAGCGAATCTGATTCCACAACAAGCCTTGACAGTCCCGAGAGCAAACACTTCAACTATGAAAGATTTAACTGAACAAGCTCAGTTAAGCAGTCGAACGATATCAAGATTGCAGTTGCCGTATCCATCCTCTTCAAGATTGAATTTGCACCAACCCTGCAGCTGAAAACGGCAAGAGTTAAACCTCAACAATACTCAAGAGTAACAAAATCATCCCAACTTAACATCAACCATATCACTATTACAAACCAAATCATCCTTGGTTTAATTCAGAAATCAGAGGGGATCCATTCCCAAAGAAATAATTAATTATGCAACATTTGAGAAAATAACTAATGATACTAAAGATCCCATGAAAAGCATCATATGATTCAAGTACTACTTCACCACTGTATGAAGAGTCGTCCACGGAAGTAAATAGATTAATGGAAACACAACCAGGTACAAGTCTTATAATTAGACTCAAAAACCCCATGACATACATTACCTTGCTAATTTTAGCAATATAGTAATTTTTGTGCACAGAAACATCAAAAAGTAATTCACTGAAGATAAATTTTGCCAATTTATGCACCTTTCCCATTTGGAATAACAAGACAAAATCTTTTTATGTGTTACTTAATATCCTCCTGGCTCATGCTCATAATTAGATGGATATATATTCTAATACTTATTCGATACATTTTTCCACTTGTGTAATTTTATTGAAAGTTGTATAAGAAAACAGGTTACATGTCTATGACATCTCTTATTGGAAGATAGTTAACGTCCCTTTTGGATTCTATGCACTGTATTTTATAAAATCGGGCACATGTCTTTTCTTTGCTCAAGGAATATACAATGTCGGTCTCTAAAACTTTGAGATTACTAGTACTACACCCTGCAAAGGACAATAAAATATTTGTTGAAGTCAATTTGATTTAGAGCAACAGAGTGGAGTCATGGTATATGTTTGTTGTAGGTGAAAATAATTTTTTGATAGCTTCAACTTCAAGAATGAAAGTGAGAGCCTGTGATGTTCCATCCTCAAAATAAATCAGCAATAACCACAAGTATGGGTCTCTAAAATTTGCAAAAGTTAAAATCGCAACCACCAAAGGCATAATCCATCTAAGCTAGAGTGTAAACATCTATCTTGCACAAAACTGGTTTTAGTGTGCAGCATTGGGCATCGCCAACACTTAAGATGATACTTTTTCAAAGTAAGAATTTACCTTCAGGGGCTCAAATGGGTATTGCTTGTTGATAGCTTCTAGCTCCTTCTTGCAGTTTGTGTTCAAATGGTCAAACAAAAAGGCGGTCCACTACATCCATAATCTGCAAAACCAATATAGGTCTTATAAGGAATCTGACATAGTTGAATCTATGCTATTGTTGACGGAGGAAGCAGTCAGTTAAAACCTCGGAATAGTTTTCCTTGATCTCCATTTCAACATCAGACCTATAAACTCACACAAATGCCTATGCTGAATCTATGCTATTGAGACTGTTTTTCCAGTCAATCATACACAACTCTATATTTCCTATTGACTTCATCCCAAAATAGAAGTGTCATCAATTGTTATCGTTAAGAGAAACACAACGGAAAATTTAAAAACACCATAATACCAAGCAAACCAACCATATAGAGAACGAAAAAACCTTGAAGTGAAGAAAGCTTACCAATTGGAAAAGGTGTAGGCGAACACAACCATTCTAGAAGAGAACACGACCGTCGACGAGGCCGGTGTGGGGACCCTGGCGGAGTGGGTGAAAGGCGAGGCTCTCGGATCCCTGCACCAGGTTCATAAACCTAATTTCGGATCTCTGGAGCCGATTTTGGGGGTCTTCCGGGAAGTGGATTTGCAACCAAGGAGTTATGTCGACCTTGATAGAGACGAAGTCCGAGAATTTGGGGAAACCTAATTCCATGAAGGGGATCTGCAACGAAGCCATTAGACGCCAATTTGGGGAATGGCATAAAAAACTGAAGAAGGAACTACGACGCCACCGCCGCCGAAAAGGAAGGAGGGAATCACCGTGGTAGATGGAAGGAGAACACAACGCCGCCGCCGGAGAAGCGCAGGTGAAGGACGAAGAGAATTGCCGAGAAGGAGATAGTCGAGTGCGATAGAAGGAGAAAGGAGGAAGGGTGCAGAACTCCTAATAAAAATTGGGTGTCGTTAGATACACCACAAATCCTCTTCTTTAAATGCACGTCCAATCCAGCGTGCAAACCTTTTTAATTAATTAGCACTTTTTTCTAATTAATTAACCCACTTCAACCTTCCACGTCGTTTTCAACGTGCAAAATTTGTGGTGTATTTATCCGTACCGTAAACAAAGGAAGCAGTTGAAAACTGTACAACTTTTTCCGCCTTGGAGACTACGTGATCATTTTGAAACCCTTACTTGGCTTTAGGTCTCCATGATTTACTTGAGCTGGTGGATGAGAACTTTTGACTGCCTATACCGGAGCTCTTGCTTTTAGTCCTTTTCATTTGGACTTTCCTGCTTTTTGGCTCATTAACCCTTCCGAGCCTTCCAAATATCGGAGCTTTAGATTCTCCACTTGTCGAAGCAATATTAAGCCTTTGAAACACCATAGGATTGGATTCTTCACTTGCCAAGGCCATATCAAGCCTTTGAAACACTGAATATTTGAATGCTTCATTTGTTGAGGCTAGCTCGAGTCTTTCAAATACGTAAGATTTCGGTGTCTCACATGTAGGGTCTAGATTAAGCCTTTTAAACACCGAATATTTAGGAGTTCCACTTGAAGCCATCTCGAGCCTTTCAAATGCGGACACTCTAGGCTCTATCACACTTGCAGTTAGAACACCCTCTTCGTATGAGATTTGAAAATTTTTAGCACAAGCCTCCTCGACAAGTTTTTGTGGAGCTTTACCCTCGCAAGAGGGTTTTAGTTTTTGCACTCGAACTTTGTGCTCCTTGTGCATTTTTGAAGTTTCACCGAAGCTTGATTTATTTCCCTCTGATTTCTCTTTTAATTTTGAGGAGGGAATTTGATGCTTGGAGCGACGAGTAATATTTTTAACTCCTACTTCATTTTCGTCCATGTCATTGGTCCATGAGACCATACAACATTGAGCGATGTCTTTTTCAATCAAGGACTTTTCTTTTGAAGTGTCATCTTTCACCAATGCTTTAAGAGGCAATGAAACCGTGGGGCTGCCCCCAGTTTCAGAATCCATAGAAGATGATTTTTTTGTTTGAGAAGACACTTGGAGCGAGGCAGTGCACTCTGCCACATCTGCCGTTGAAATGGTATTTGATGAAGGTGCTTGAGTTGAGGATGTTGCCCCCTCGATTTTAATTTCTCCTTTGTTAATCATCTCCTCTACGATGTCTTTGAAGACGTAGCAATCCTTGATTGGATGACTAACGAGCCGATGATACGAGCAGTATTTTGGATCACTCCTTTTGCCAATCTCTTTTGGCCTTTTCGGCTTCGGGAGTGTTAAAAGTTTAGCACTCATTAATTCATCAAATATCTCTTGTACATCGTCATCGTCAATGAAATATTTCTTTTGCCTTCTTTCATGAAGGGTGAGTCTGTTGGCTGGCTCCTTGGCTTTCTCTTTTATTTGAGCTTGGGAACCATTCTTGGTAACGAACTCTCGATCATGTTTGACGAAAGTCGCCATGGACTCATCTTCATCTTATACCTCATTGCCATCATTTTTGTTAGCCTCACTATCTTGAGGACATTTGGATTCTCGTGCTAGCTATTTTTCAACATTGCACGCTTTAGACACCAACTCATCAAATCAACGAGGCTCGGCACTTCCAACATGTAACGCTAATTCCGGTATTAGGTTGTTGGTGCATATTTGAACACAAGCTTGTTCGCTCAATTTTTCATGGCATTGGAGTCTCATGCTCCTCCACCTGGCAATGAAGTCGTTCGCGAGCTCATTAGACCTTTGATAGGTGTTTGCAAGATCCATAATAGAAACTCTTGCTTTCGAGCTCACAAACTGAGCTAGGAACTCTCTTTGTAGATTGTCCCATGTTTGAATCGACCCTGGTTGAAGTTGAGTGTACCAAGTGAATGCCGATCCCTTTAAAGATTGAACAAATTGCCTAATTAATAAGGCATCGTTTAAGGCAGTTTCACCACAAGCAGAATAAAAATGAGCTAGGTGCTCGTGGGGTGAACCATGAAGGCCATCGAACTTTTCAAAGCTCGGTCTTTGGTAGCCTGGGGGAAATGGCATCGAATCATAGTGTGCTGGATATGGCTTTTTATACCTGGGCACTATTTGATTTTGTGATACATAGGGTTCTTTTATCCCTTGAGCAATCATCTCTTTGATTTCTTGAGGAGAGATCGATGTGCTACCTCTGGAACCTTCACCATTTGGCCTTGATTGCTCTTGTCTATTTTCTTGAGCTTGAATATTTAATTGTGCGAGAAGTGCTGATATTTGAGCATCTTTCTCATCAAGTTTCCTTTGCAACTCTTGAAGTTGCTCTTCGACACTTGCTGTGTTGGTCGTTAATACCGGCATCACATCTGGTCCCTCTTGTGAGATATTTGCTTGAGATTCAACCATTGAAGTTTGAACTTGTTGACTTCAACCGGTCTTCATCTCTTGCATCCTCTTTGTTGACTTGGCATATTTGTTGAACCTCCTTGCCCTTCTTGTATCTTGAAGGCTTAATCTTTGTGGCCATGGGTTCCATCTCTTCCAAATATGAGGTCATATTAACTTGTAAAACCTCTTTCGGATAGATAGGGAGAGACCCAACAAAGATCTCTCTTGGAGAAGCCACTTGAGGAGTTTCTTTTGCCCCCTGCGATCTAGGAAGATCTTTTGCAAGGGTTGCACTGGCTCGCTCTAAATTTGATGAACTAGCTAGCTTAAGAAGAGGTCTTGTCTTGCTGCGTTGAGACCCACACTTGCATCCCCTTCTTTTCATGGATCTGTGTGCCTTCTTGCCCATAGAGACGGGTTGTGTGGAAGCGGCGATTGACCCTTCATTCTTTTTGATGCTACGAATGATGGGCCTTTGAGCGACTTCATTAGTTGGCTTTGTGCTGTTGTAACCACCCTCCTACATTTTGAGCTTGTTGCAGATGGGTTGGTTGTTGAACTTGTTGTCGCTGAGTCGGGTGATCTTGAATTTCTTGCCTCCATAGGTGGGAAGTGCTTTAAGCTTCATGCCCCCTTCCCTTGTGAGAATTGTAGGAGACTTTACCACCCACTTAGCGATGGTCTTGATCTTGAAGCGCTCCAAAGATGTTGCTGACCGGGATCGTTTTAGACATTGAGTCTCGGGTGATGTCAAGGTGAGCTTCAAATGATCATTTCTTGATCCAACGACCTCCTTTGATGAGTTCGACACCTTTTGGTTATCCTCTTGATTTGAAGTCGTATTGATGCCAAGATTTTAGTGGTTTTGGTGATTTGGGCTGCACCCGTATTTTAGCGGGTTGCCTACGTATCTCTTGGAAGAGAATCAAGTCTTACGTAGTTCAGAGTGTTTAAGTTTGATTTGGTTTATTTTCTTATATGCATTATAGGATGAAGTTCAAACCCACCTTCTAGGAAGGGTAGCTCGAACAGCACTCCACCCGAGTAACATGAGCCCACATTCTCCGAAGGGTAACTCAAGCACCCGCCTATCATTTGCATAGAAAACGGTTTGATGTGGAGTTTGATTTGATTTGACTTGTTTTACCTTAGAGGTCAATTTGGGGGTCGTGATTGAACTCGTTTGTGAGTTTCCTACGTACCCCTTTGGAAGGGATCAAATCACACGTAGTTCTTGAAAAGGACAAACTTGAATTTGGTATTTGGGTTTTTGAAGCTTTGGTCGTGTCAGAACTTGACGAGCGGAAGCTTTGTATCGAGTCAGATGAGACACTTTGGATTTGATGGAAATTTGGTATTTGGGGCGACTTAGAGTCGGCAAATAAATTTGAGAAGATTTGATTGAAAGTTTGAATATGACTGGACTCGGTGAGGATTTGATTTACACCGAGTCTCCTACGTATCCACTTGTTTGATGAAATCAAGTCACCGTAGTTCAAAACGAACCAATTTGATTTTTTTTGGATTGACGATTGTACTCGACGAGCATAAGCTTTATGTCGAGCTACCTACGTACCCGTTTGGACGGGATCAAATCATCCGTAGTTCTTAATGGAAAAGCAATTTGATTTTTTTTTGGTTTGACGATTGAACCAGACGAGCTTTAGCTTTATGTCCGGTGACCTACGTATCCAATAACTCGGAATCAAATCAGGCGTAGTTCTGTCGTAAGAAACCAAGTTTATATTTGGTACAACTTTATTTGAGGTTTTGACTCCGTTTTTGTTGAAGCCAGTTTGAGATTGACCCACTAGAATTAATTAGCAAAGAATATTTGACGAGTTTAATTTTATATTTTGATAAACTTGAATTCTTAATTTGTACCAATTATAATTCTTATATTGTAATGGATAAATTTTACAATTAATCTTATTTCCTCAAAAATGATAATATACACGTGTGTACAATGAACAATCAAGCCCGTTTCTTTTAGAATCCAACCCATTTCATTTTGTTTCCAATTAAACCCAAGTTGCTAGCCGGCCTGTCAAACGAAGACCTAATTTGCTGCTCGTTTTTGCTGTTTAGCGTTTTTTGAGAGGCTTCTCAGCTTAAACAACAGTCGACGACACGAATGCAGGGAGGCTAGACTGCCAGTAGCTTTGTGATTTTCAGCCTGGGAAATCAGAAGAGTGGGCAGGAGACACGCAATCAACGTCGAGCTCGTTACTGCGAGGGCGTAAGACGACGAGATCAAACACTTGAGAGAGCCAAAGATGGGGACTCATCGACAAGAGATGGAAGATTCATGTGAGTTTTGATTATTATTATTTTTAATAAACCCAAATCAGATTTCTTCTCTCCGTATGAATTTATCGAGCCCTCTTGGGATCCCATTTCGTGTTGTTTGAGACCCGACTCGAATCGATTTAGCCCTAATTGTTATAGGCTTGCCTGTTTAGTGTAACTTGACACTAATTTGATTGAATTTATTAATTTTGGGGTTTCAATTTGTGTGCTTTGCTACTGGCCTAAGCACGTTAGTTTTGAGAGGGGAAGTTTGAGTTCCAATCCCTTAATTTGTGTCATGAATACCCAATTTAAAATTTGGTTTCCAATTTTTTGGACAATTAAGAACCGTCCTGCTAATTGAAATTTAATAGCAATTAGGGAAATTTGTGGGACTTGTTTGATGCTTTGATTAACCCACTAATATCATGAAATTTCAGCCCTTCCACCACATTGTTTGAAGCAATAAATTTTTAGTTTGATTTGCTTATTGCTCAAAACACCCAGGAAACCTGTTTGGTTTAACCGTTCCGATTTGATTATGGTGAAATTTCGCCAAAGTTTCGCCTACGCTTAGGGCAATTTAATGATCCCGAAACCCAAACCCTTACTTAAAGCCCATGCTTTGTAAGAGGGGGTCTCAAGGATCGAGTTTCTACAGCAAACCGGTTCCTTTAAGCAAAATTCAGCAGCACTTTCCCTTCATTTAAAGCTTAAATGATATTTCGAAAACCCAAACCCTTACTTAAAGCCCATGCTTTGTAAGAGGGGGTCTCGGAAGACATTAAAGCTACCTTGTTGCTGATTTTTTGCTTTTGTATTGTGTGATTGCAGCAGGTTCACCTAAGAGGAGGGGGAACCAGGAGCAAGAGATGATTTGTTTGCTTCTTTTTTTATGCTCGGAAGAAAAGGAAAACCAACCCTGGATACAGCAGCAGCAACCTTTTAAAGGGAGGAGAATAGGCGCAGTTACTTGAGTAACCTCCCATACCCACTTCCAAGAGGTTCTGCACAACTGCTCAGAATTTTTTTTAATTAATTTCTCCCTTTATTTTTTTGTTAACTGCATAAACAAAGGAAGCAGTTGAAAACTGTACAGCTTTGACCATATGTATTGGGCTCATCGGGCCTCTCTTTTGAAGCAAAAATTAAGCCCAATTTTATATTGTCAAACTTTATCTTTGAATGAATAAATTGACAACACTTTCATATGTAGTGAATGTTATGACATCATTTATAAAATCACAAAATTTTACCCTCCAACACCCGCAAACTATGAGTGATTCTTCTGCTCTAAATAGTCCAAATCGAATTTGTAAGAGATAAAAAAGATCTAAGGTTAAACCTCCAGTAGTTGATTTGTCAAGAGATTCACCACCCTTCAAAGATGCAGTGTTTGATGATACTGAGCCTGATAAAGACTATGAAACAGGGGAGGGTCGTGAGTCACTTGAATCCAAAGATTCACAACCGCTTATTTGCAACACCAGGAATAAAGAGGTCCCCTCTGAGCTAGTTGTTGATATTAACATTGTTCTTTTGTTAGCCATTGAAATTGCAGGTTTGCATGACCATTCACCTATTGTCAAGGATGTTCAACCAGTAAGCACAACTGTGCATGACCAAATATCCGATGAGAAAATGCAACCCAGTAACATCCAAACTAGCTCAAGAGATAGAAAAATGATTGTGAAGAAGGAGAGGGACATCAGAGTAAAAGACTTCCCATCTCTGAAGACGCGTTCAAGACCTCGCCTGCTTGTGTCAGCATTACAAAAAATGATTGATAAGCAGAAGAATTTCATTCGAGTAATTGGTTTTGGATTTTTGTTTAACTTGAATATTGGTTCTTTGCCACTATATCTTTCCTATTGGTTAGTAGAACACTTTGATGCTAACAAGTGTTGCTTAGTGATGGCTGATGGAGGAGTAATTGAGATTACAGATATAGAGGTGCATATCACCCTGGGCTTGCCAATGGGGAAGGTTTTATTAGGAAGAAAAACAGCTAAAGAAAATTTCAGTCTGCGAAGATATGGAGAAAGCCATTTGAGGTTGAGGATAATATAACCTCATCTATGGTTATCAAGAAATTGATAGCTAATGCTGACTGTGGTGACCAGTTTCTTGTAAACTTTATTGTTGTATTCGAATCTTTCTTGGTTGATACTCTAGGAAACGGACATGCCAACAAAAGTTGAGCAAGAGTAATTCCTTTTTTGGGTGACATGAAAAAGCTGAATTTGTTTGCTTTCCTGTTAGAAAGTTTGGTTGACGCAAAGAAGAGTTGGGAAAAGAAAAAGAATGACCATTTCAGAGAATCTATATTATTCTTGATTGTAATATTTTTGAAAACCTTTCATTTAATGTTTAATTAATTTCTTTTACCATGTTAGTAGTACCCATGTCAGCATTGCCTATTTTTCCCTTCATATCTGCATTATTCACCATGTTAGTGGTACCCATTTCAACTTTATATTGATATATTTTTATCCCATTGGTGTGGCAGTTGTTTTATATGGATAGGGTGAAACTGTTCTCAAGCGTTGCATTTAGAAGAGTACCTCGTTCTTTCCCTGTGTTTGTTGGCATAAATTCAAAACTTTTGCGCAAACGGGAAACTGATGATATTAATAGTGGAGGCTTTGGTTGTGGCTTAGTCCAGCCTCGCCAAATTGTTCCTTCTCCCCAAGACATACATCCTTCACCTTGTCAACACAATAATACGCACAATGCTGAAACCATCGATCACCCTGCTCTTCCAGAAAAACAACCACCACCAGTTGAGGTTTATATGATTTTTTGAAGCCACTTCAATTTAATATTGGTGCAGTTTAGCATGTTTTGTTGTTTATTGATGTTTTTTTATTCTTATTTTTCATGTGTTGTTATATTCTAGAATTGGATACAGTATGTTGCTCAAAAAACTTCTGTGTTTGCATATGCTATCTTTGATTTTGCTCAGTGGTCTTCAAATGTTCCACCTGACCTACAACACGATGACAAGGTATAAACCCTTTTTATATGGGGCCAACCAGCTTCTAGGGCTCAAAGATGTATCCTCTAAGCCTACTCTAGAAGCTGCTGACATGTCTTATTTGAATGACTCTCCAAATACAATTTCGAATAACTCCCAATATCCATTGTGGTCGGACTGCTTTGTTAGTTTATCTTACTCAGGTTGAGGTTGCTTATAAGAATAAGGAAAAATTGAACACAAATATCCAAGAAGATGAAACTTTTTCCTTTGATATATTTCGAAATGATCCTGCTTTTGAGGATGTTAAAAGCATAACACAGGGCACTGCAGATGAAAACGAGGCTACTAGTGATGCGCAAGAGGCTTTTCCAGACGCCCATGGTAATCCTCCAATACAACAGGATGTTCGCACTAATACTTGACATAGTATACACTCCTGCCAATCCCCCATCCATTCAATCTGAAAGTGATATTCCACCAGAGAAGCCTTTGGAGAATAAAAGAAATTGCAAGTCCCATGCTCCCTTGCCACCATGGAGGTCACCACGGGTCCACCCAGCTGATGTGAATGTTGTAGAACAAGATAATGACAAAAGGAGGGATGAAGCTGCAAGGAGAGCACATAAACCTTCTCCGTCCTTGCGAAGCCCTTATTATTCACGTGTTGTTGATATTAATGATTCTATCTCTGAACTTGAGTGCATTATTTCAGCATATTTAGCAATGAAAACAACTCCTAGCATGTAAGTTTTATTTTTATTTTTATTTATTTAATGTAAGTTTAACTACAAGTAAAAGATTATTTAATTTCATCCATCTTTATAAAGACTCCCATTGCTGTGAAGTTTTATTTAAACACAAGTCTGTTGAAGTGGTTAGAACTGACATGGGGACGATTGAAGATGATTTTCAATTGTCTTGTGTCGTTATTGATGCATGAACAACAGTCCTTAGCCACAAAGAGCAATATAAAAGTGCTTTGTCCCGGTCAAGGATTTTTGTGAATATCAACAAATCTGTAATATTTTTACTTATTCTTTTTTCAATTAAAATGTGTGTCCCATTCTTTTTCATTATTGCCATGGATCTATTTAGTTACTATTTTCTATTCTTGATCTAGTTTAATATGGAGAGTGTATCATCAGCTACCTGTGATAAACAATTTGAGAAGTTTAACCTTCAGCTTGATACTATGTTGTCATTGGCACCACATATTTGTTTGAGAGATATGGACATGGTACTTCCACATAGTTCTCATAATAATGTTCTCTAAATTTTGAATTTTAGATCAAAGTTAACAACTCCATTCCGAATTGCTAGTATCTGTTTCTTATTATGGTGAGTAGTTTGTATTTGGTGTTCAACGTGAAGAGATGTTTTTCATAGTTGCCATCATCCCATGTTCCCCTTCCATGGGCTGGCGAAGAGAAAGTTTTGCATTCTAGAGTATGTCTTACGCATCACATGGAGACCTTCTTTGGAACTAAGAAATGATACAAGTGTGGGTTTGAAAAAGGGAATTTTAAGAATGTCTCGAAGATATGGGTAAAGTATCTAACTGATATTGGTTGCTCAGAAGTGAATGAAGTGCACACACAAGTTGTGAAGCCAACCAAATGCCATGCAAAAATGATTTCAAAGGGGATCTAGAGCCAAAAACTAAATCTCAGCTGAACTGCTACAAAACAATTTCATGTTTTTTTTTGCAAGCTTTTGAGTGTATGTGGACCTAGACAGTTGTATATTTTGCCTAAATATCATCTATTTCTGAACAATTGTGTTGCATGAGATTTTATGTGTGTTTGGTAGGGTATAAGACATGCTGGATAATGTTTATCGAGTTGCATACAAATTTGCCTCTATTATGACAATTCCAACATATTGTGGCCGATTATTATGATATTTAGAAACTGTGCCTACATGTATAATAATTAGGATTTGTGCAGTGTTTTGCATATAACTTCTCATTTGTTAAGAAAAGCAGTTGCACAAAATGAGAGTCATCAATGAATGAATGTCAGTAGTTACACCTTTGTATCTGTCACCGCTACTCCTAATATGTGGTAGCAGTACTTTTAAACCATACACTAACTGCTCGTAAATATAAGCCACTTTTTAAAACATGAACTCCATGTCTTACTTCTCACGTGAGAAACACTTTTATACAATTGTGATGCGAAAAAATAATATACTAGTGTGCAATAATAAAATATTGTTGTGTCAACACTAATCATCCCCCCCCCCCCCAAAAAAAATAAAAATAAAACTCACTACCACATTGCTAATCATGTAAAACAGTGTCACCGCTACTTTCACCACTACAATTCCGTTGACCCCTTTCTTACTCCTCGGGTGAGTACAACGCAATCCCCAACTTACTCATTGTGTCCGCACTATCATCCAAGAATATAATACTTTATAATACGAAAAATGAGATACGAAATTGCATAGTTTTCATATAATTAATTTGATATTAAAATTAAGTCATAAAAAAATTACAACATATCATTATTCTGAAACCCACAGAAACTAAATAAAAGTTTAAATTGAGCATATAAATAAGTTGCAATATTTTTTGTTATTCATCTGCTAGAATTACATGCCTATAAAATTTTCAATCGTCCTCATCCTTTCCATTTCTGCATTTAAAACTTCTTTAACGCACTGCATGAGGTTGTCCTTCGGCTCTTCCAGCATCTGTTTTTGTTGCCCCAGTTCTCTTTCCAACTAAATAAAACATAAAATGTACGAGTTAACACTAAAAAAAAAATTAAGGATAAAATTTCAATCTCACCTTTAATAGTGCTTCAACATCTTCTTCTTTGGTTGCACTGCGAATATGAAATTCGTTTGCTGATTGATCTTTGTAATTTATCATATAATGTATAATGAAACATAATTGCTTCCATAAACTCCACCCTTCGAGCCTCTTTGTTCGTCACACATGCCTCATCGAGGAGGTTAATGTGATACCCACGGTATACAATCTCATCCATTTCGTCCACCATTTGGTGGAACCTTGTGCAAAACTCAACGGTATTAACATAATCTATCTGTTTTAAGGGGAATGTTTTAGAAGGAAGATAACAAGTTTGTAAGAAGCAATGGACATAAAGAATGGTTTTTGGGTATATATAGCCAAAATTTTATAGTTTTCTTTCTTGTGACGGTTGTTTGTTTTCCTTCATTAAAAGAAATTGTAAAAACTGTAAACAATTTACAGTTTTACACCCCCATCTGTTAAAAAAACTGTAAAACTATAAACTGTAAATGGTTTACAAATATATGAATTGCAGTTATGAATATTTGGCCTTAACCACCTCGTGTCAGCACATAAACTTCAATATCAGATAACACCAGACTAGTGTTACCACTACTTCTAACTACTATAACCGTCAGTGTCAGCACTACTTTTATTATGAACTATTAATTATGTACGCATAGTCTCCCACATGCATATTACAAAATTAAATAAAACATTGATAAAGTTGAAAAAAATAACTTAATTATGCAAAAATGATTTCAAAGGGGATCGAGAGCCATAAACTAAATCTTAGCTGAACTGCTACAAAATAATTTCATGTTTTTTTTGCAAGCTTTTGAGTGTATGTGGACCTAGACAGTTGTATATTTTGCCTAAATATCATCTACTTCTGAACAATTGTGTTGCATGAGATTTTATGTGTGTTTGGTAGGGTATAAGACATGCTGGATAATGTTTGTCGAGTTGCATACAACTTTGCCTCTATTATGACAATTCCAACATATTGTGGCCGATTATTATGATATTTAGAAACTGTGCCTACATGTATAATAATTAGGGTTTATGCAGTGTTTTGCATATAACTTCTCATTTGTTGAGAAAAGCAGTTGCACAAAATGAGAGTCATCAATGAATGAATGTCAGTAGTTACACCTTTGTATCTGTCACCGCTACTCCTAATATGTGTTAGCAGTACTTTTAAACGATACACTAACTGCTCGTAAATATAAGCCACTTTTTAAAACATGAACTCCATGTCTTTCTTTTCACGTGAGAAACACTTTTATACAATTGTAATGCGAAAAAAATAATATACTAGTGTGCAATAATAACATATTGTTGTGTCAACACTAATCATCCCCCCCCCCCCCCCCGAAAAAAAAAAAACCCACTACCACATTGCTAATCATGTAAAACAGTGTCACCGCTACTTTCACCACTACAATTCCGTTGACCCCTTTCTTACTCCTCGGGTGAGTACAACGCAATCCCCAACTTACTCATTGTGTCCGCACTATCATCCAAGAATATAATACTTTATAATACGAAAAATGAGATACGAAATTGCATAGTTTTCATATAATATATATGATATTAAAATTAAGTCATAAAAAAATTACAACATATCATTATTCTGAAACCCACGTAAACTAAATAAAAGTTTAAATTGAGCATATAAATAAGTTGCAATATTTTTTGTTATTCATCTGCTAGAACTACATGCCTATAAAATTTTCAATCTTCCTCATCCTTTCCATTTTTGCATTTAAAACTTCTTTAACGCACTGCATGAGGTTGTCCTTCGGCTCTTCCAGCATCTGTTTTTGTCGCCCTAGTTCTCTTTCCAACTAAATAAAACATAAAATGTACGAGTTAACACTAGAAAAAAAATTAAGGACAAAATTTCAATCTCACCTTTAATAGTGCTTCAACATCTTCTTCTTTTGTTGCACTGCGAATATGAAATTCGTTTGCTGATATTGATCTTTGTAATTTATCATATAATGTATAATGAAGCATAATTGCTTCCATCAACTCCACCCTCCGAGCCTCTTTGTTCGTCACACATGCCACATCAAGGAGGTTAATGTGATACCCACGGTATACAATCTCATCCATTTCGTCCATCATTTGGTGGAACCTTGTGCAAAACTCAACGGTATTAACATAATCCATCTGTTTGGAGGGGAATGTTTTAGAAGGAAGATAACAAGTTTGCAAGAAGCAATGGACATAAAGAATGGTTTTTGGGTATATATAGCCAAAATTTTTATAGTTTTCTTTCTTGTGACGGTTGTTTGTTTTCCTTCATTAAAAGAAATTGTAAAAACTGTAAACAATTTACAGTTTTACACCCCCATCTGTTAAAAAAACTGTAAAACTATAAACTGTAAATGGTTTACAGTTATATG
This sequence comes from Persicaria maculosa, assembly GCA_963922045.1. Lineage (NCBI taxonomy): Eukaryota > Viridiplantae > Streptophyta > Magnoliopsida > Caryophyllales > Polygonaceae > Persicaria > Persicaria maculosa. Next base: position 53,304,170 of record OY998251.1, on the reverse strand, counting down.
AATTGCAGTTATGAATATTTGGCCTTAACCACCTCGTGTCAGCACATAAACTTCAATATCAGATAACACCAGACTAGTGTCACCACTACTTCTAACTACTATAACCGTCAGTGTCAGCACTACTTTTATTATGAACTATTAATTATGTACGCATAGTCTCCCACATGCATATTACAAAATTAAATAAAACATTGATAAAGTTGAAAAAAATAACTTAATTAGCATTAATAAAACTTAATATATACAGTCAGTACACATTAATAGTCACAAACATAAACAGTACATAAAAAATATCCGATAAACCCGTTAACTAGATATCTAATTACATGTCCAACTAATTAGTAAGTCATTGGATGTTTGACATCCTAAAACTCCGGCTCTCCTTGATCAAATATGAGCACAAGTTCTCTGAATCGAAAGAGCTTCTCGTTATTGAATGCTTTGACATCTCCCCCAAATACAACAGCTTCAATTGCTTTTAATATAAACACCCCACATGCAGCACTTCATACACAAAAAAAAACCCATCTAATGTCAGCATATAAATAACATGTATCATAGACTAAACGACAAATAATACAAGAGAAAATACATACCCAGAGGTACCATGCATTAAACCAGGAACCATGTTTAGCTTGAAAGGAGAGGAAGTAAAGTTTTCATATATCCCAGCCTTCGCCAAATGTATTGGGAGCCTGATAGGATCTATTTTAGTCATGTTTTAAGTATAGATTTGTAAATTAGTTTAGATCATTTTTACATATTTTAGAGTTTAATTTTTGTTATTTGGTTTTCGGAGTCTACATCCGTGTTTTATTTATTTCAGGCATTTTAGAGTAAATTTGGAATAATTCACGTTGGTCAAATGATACGAGATCAAGGAGTCATGTTTTAAGTATAGATTTGCATATTAGTTTAGATCATTTTTACATATTTTAGAGTTTAATTTGTGTTATTTGGTTTTCGGAGTCTACACCCGTGTTTTATTTATTTCAAGTATTTTAGAGTAAATTTGGAATAGTTCACGTTGGTCAAATGATACAAGATCAAGAGCGTTGCAGGCTACTCAAATGACCGATCAACTAGTTGGGCTAACATTAACCGAGTTGATGAATTATGGAAGGAGGTCCACGGTGCTTCGGTGAATTGGCCACCGTTACTTCATTGATTGAGTTTGATAGATTTTATATATATTATATATTTTAAATTATGATAGATTAACATATCTGTGATCTAGACTATATATATTCATTAATACGGTAGAATAGGACGTGTGCCGTGACTGACTTTGGAGCTCTTTAACCTTAATTATGTTTTATCTATGGATTGAAGCTTTGGTTTGATAAAGTTGTGAGATTTCTATTCTTGTTCTATTGCTATTGATTCGTATTGATTTTTTTGCGAATATTGTTGATTTCTTCTAATCCGTATAACTAGTTGAGATTATTGGTAGGATTTTGTAGATTCCTCGTAGCGAACCTTAATCCATAGTAGCAATCATGCCTTTTTAGGACTCGTAGAACTAAACTGGTGTATAGAGAATCAATTACATGTTAAATACTAACTCGTACCTTGGTGTTGCATGTATCCTAGTTAATCCTTAATCTTAATGCTACTATTAGGTTAAATCTTGACGGTGTTAGGGTTATCTAATTAGTAAGGGTTACTAGGACTCTTAGGACTAGTAATTTACACAAGATTAGGACAGGAACAATAATAGGATGAGAAGAGAGCTTGAAGAAGAATCAATGATCAACTAGTCAAATTAAAGTGGATGTTTAAAAATAAAACTCTATTCTTAATCGCTATCTCCATTAACTTGTTTATAGTGTATTTTATTTTCTTTCTTATTTTCACCACTCAAAAACCCCCGTCTTGTCTTAATTGGTAAATAAACTTAACTTAAGAATAACTTGGTTCTCTCTGGGATCGACTTGTGCTTACCACGCTACATTAGTTAGGCAGGTTCGGATTTATTTTGATACGGTTTACGCGACTCAAAACCATCTATTAAATTGGCGCCGGTGCCGGGGAATCGAAGTTTATTTCTTTGTTTTGTGTGTTTATCAATTTTTGTATATATCTAATTTGTTGTGAACCTATCTTACGGTTCACGACGCCCTTGCTACTAATTTTTTTACGATGTTGAGATTAGCGCAGTTTGAAGGTTAGAACTTTCACCAATATTTCACTAATTTGCAGAAGTATGTTTACGACCTTGGTTCATTGGGTTATCAATATGAAATGCGGGAAATGTGTGTGTGCATATTTGATGGGATGACTGCTAAAACACGAAGCTTTGTTGAGTATATGAGTAATGGAGGCCTATTGGATATGGAACTCTCTGGGATTTGGGATTTATTTTGATACGGTTTACGCGACTAAAAACCGTCTATTAGAGCCAGATAGCAATCGGTTGCAATTGTTCTTCAAGTACACCAGTAGCAACAACATAAACATTACAATTGCTTATGTTGATCACCTTCTCCTCAATTATTATCTCCAACGCGGCCATGTTTATGATATTGAATGGTGTGTGTATATTCCTTACCGACTCCCATGGTTTACTATAATTCGTAGGGCAAATATCAACAAAATACTCCTCAGTGCTTTTTGCGAGAGGGAAATCCAATATGCAAATATAAAACAATATGAAAGCAAACCAACTCCATGTCCAAGCAAATAAAATACAAGAAAGCCTCCCACTGTAGTGGTAAGGTATTCAGGATCATATCCAAGAGGAAGCGTGTCAGCGCTCACCTTTCTCGTTCCAAGATGCTCTCGAAATTGACCAGAAGAGTACTCGATGTCGAGTAGAGTACTCGATATCGACTACACTGTCGACCTAACTTGCCAATCTGCACCACAGAAGACCAAAAGAAGCCGATGTCGAGTAGGTGGGTACTCGACGCCGACTAGGGAGTTATCGATCTCGAGTAAGTCAGTGCAGATAAAAACGTAACTTTTGCTGAAGAAATAAAGATAGAAGAAAACACATTATTGGGGATTCGAATTCAATAATATAAAAGCTTCTAGAACCAGGGTTTTAATGCCACAACGATAACCATATAAGAAACAATGCTAAAGGTATAAAAGATCATGCATTTTCGTCAAATAACTTTCGTCATTAACAAATAGGAAAATAGAGACGTTCGCATAAACTCTAATTATTAAGATCCAAGTTTGCATTAAGATCTTTTTCACTTCAATAACGCAAATAAGGATCACCTTTGACTGTCGCAGAAGAATCATGTAATTAGGGATAGAATATGAAATCGCAATAAAGATTGTACCTTTGATGCATTACCTTACATGGCTACCATCGAGCTCACCCCGACCCTAGAAGTTGGGTGGCCAATCACTCTTCATCATCAAAACACACATCAATAACATAAAAGAACTAACTTGCATTAAATCGGAAATAGAGAGCTTACAACCAAACGAAGCCAATTCCGCTCTCGCCTCGCTCTTAACTCCACTCGGCCAAACTCTCTCTCAAACTCCTACCTTCGAATGTAAATTGTGTTGTCGAATAGAATAGAATCCTAAGAACCAGCCCCTAGGGCCTTATTTATAGTGCTCAAGTCCTTGCTAGTCAAGAAGAGAAAAATTCTATCTATATCTAACTATCCTCTTTCCTAAGATATAACTTTTAAATAAAACAATTAAATTCCCAAAGTTAAATGAGGGAAATATCTAATGTGGATAAATTAGTCTTTAACTTGATAGATCTTCGTGCCTTGGCTTTGAAGTAACCACAATCACTCGAATTCCACTCGATTTCGACTCGGACTCGTCACTTGGAAGTACTCGACATCGAGTAAACTACTCGACGTCGAGTAGAATTCTTCTGCTCCTTGGATTGTGCTCCACCTTGGCTAGGATTTGCACTCGACAAGTACTCGGCATCGAGTAGAGTACTCGACGTCGACTAGATCTCTACTTCTCGAGTGGTGTTGTGCTCGACTGGTGCTCGACTTGATGATTTCGACCAGATGTACTCGACATCGACTAGTCTGGTCGACATCGACTAGTCCTGTCGAGTAGCTTCTTTCTTGTTTTCTGCTCGATGTGTTCTCACTTAGCTCCTGTTTGACGTTGAACTTTCTATAGTTGACGTCGAGCTCATCTATGGTTTTCTTCATAGATCCATTTCCATATGTCCATGCAATCAATTACCATCCTCGAAAAGGTACTTATGCCACAAATTAATGCTAGTGAATAAAAGCAATTTCGCACATAAAAGAAGGGTCACGCTAAAACATTTTTTTCCTGTGACAAAGCATTCACTACTACAAATGTACATAACAATGACGTTTTAACTATGAAATGTACCATAAAATGCCGTAAAAAGTATAATTAACGTCGTTTATATTAAAAAAAATATCCTTTTGTTGATTGCTAGCTTTCCATGACGTTTATAGAACGCCATATAATTTTATAGAGTTTATGGCGTTTTATAAATGTCGTAAAATAAAATGATTTTTTATAAACATTATAGTACCACTAGTATATAACATTTTAAAAACGCCATCGGATGTTCATGAAAACATGGCGTTTGAAAATATCATCCTTCTATTCTCTCTCTATTTGGCGGAAAAACTTCCGCTCAAAATTTCAAGTTGAAATTTGTAATTTCAAACTAAATTTTGTTGATGAGGCAAAAATTTGCCCCAAAAGCTCATTGACTCTCTATCTCTCTCCCATCTCCTTCTTGTTTCCTCAAAACCCACACCCAAAATCTACAACCAAATCTCATCGATGACTTCCCCCAGGCGAATTCTGAAGGAACCTACGCTGCTACGCACCTCCGCCCTCTGTTTATCATCGCCAGGTCCGCCAATCATCCCGAACTTCTACAGGTAACACCGACTTCTCTCTCTCTCTCTCTCTCTCTCTCTCTCTCTCTCTCTCTCTCTCTCTCTCTCTCCACCCCCTCATTTTTCAAGTTTTTTCGCTTGTGTCACACGAATCCATGCCAGTACCTGACGTCACATGTCACAACCAATCACCGCCCCTCCCCCATCTTCGGAAAGTCTAAAGTGAAGCTTCAACTAAAACCCTGAATTCTTAAACAAGTGAGTACCAACAAACACCCTAAATTCTTAAATTCCTAAATTAATGTTGATCCTTTGGAATATTTATAAAGATGTTAGCAAACATTAATTACTTTCTACACAAAAAATATTCTCTTAAACGAGGGTTCCAGGCTTGCTCTTGTGTAACCCATATCCATACAGTACTGGAACTAATCATTCCATCTGCTTACCTTTTTGCTCGGAGTTCATTTGCATTTTCTTGTTAGGTGTGTAGGCAACAAGCCAAATGAAAACATATCAATGCCATCTGCCCAATTTTAAGTAGTTGTGGAGAAATGATGGACGGTTTTTAGTCGCCTAAACCGTATCAAAATAAATTCGAACCTACCTAACTAATGTAGTGTGGTAAGCACGAGTCGATCCCACAGAGAATCAAGTTATTCCTAAGTTAAGTTTATTTACCAATTAGTATGAAGGGGGGTTTTGGTTGATTGGAATAAGAAAGAAAATAAAATAAACTATAAACAAATTAAAGGAGAGAACGATTAGTAAAATAGTTTCACCTACAATTATCCACTTCAGTTGGTTGAAACGATCCTTGTAACTTTCTCTTGTCCTTTTAGGTTTCCTATGAATGCCCTTGTCCCGACCTAATATAGTTACTAGTCCAACCAGTTCTAGAAACCCTTATCAATCGAACAGTCCCTAAAGAAGGATTTAACCCAATTTATAGCTTTAAGTTCAGAGATTAACCAAGGTATTTGCAGTCCCTAAAGAGGGATTTAACAACACATCAGACTTCCTACTCATTCAATTAGTTCAATCAGCCCTAAAGAAACAAGTTTGCTACTTAGGTTAAGGTTCACAACCAAGAATCTACAAAACCTTAGCAATTGAATTGATTCTAACTAGTTGCGCGGGCTAGATAGAATAAAACAATAGACAATCAAGCACAAAGAAGTCGAAACATTCAATATAGGAAATAAAGAACAAGATTCAGAAACTCACAATCAAACCAACCAAAGCTTCAAATTGTAGACGAAACGGGAGAGTTTAGGTCTCCATAAAAATAAGGCAAAACATAATTAGGGTAAAGAGGAATGTCAGTTAGTGACGGTCGGTCTCGTATGTTCGGCCTCCCCCTACGCTATGAATGTTGAATGTATATATATATTGCAACTAACGTCTTAACTATCCTAATATATAATATATAAATATATCTAATTTATCTATCTAACTAACCTACCTAATTAACATAATATCAAGACCTTGATGCAGCACAGCGGCAGCACTTCATGCGGCTCCTTCCTTCCTTATACGGTCCGAACTCCAATTGCATTAGTAACTTTAGCGCACAATCAGCTGGTCTTTTAATTTGCAAGATAATCCCCATAAATTGCAAGCAATCTCCAAATTCATACGATCCAACTCGAAAATGCTTGAAATATATAAAAACAATAGTGTAGACTCCGAAAACTAAATAATACAAACTAGCTATAAAAACATGTCAAAATGCTATAAATTAATATGCAAATCTATACTAAAAACATGACTAAAATAGACTCTATCAAACTACCCCATGCTTAGACTTTTGCTTGTTCTCAAGCAATGAAAAACAAATATAGAATTAATCATCCCACAAATAAGATTTTCATGCTGTAATTTTAGAAAAGCAACATCAAGCAATAGGAGCAATGAATAAGAGAACAAATATCCTAGCAAGTATATGAGCGATCCAATAGTAAAGGCAAATTTAATCCAACCTCACTAGGATAATGTGTTTCACTCAAACTCTCATGTGCTTAGGCTTTAAAGTCCAACTCTCAACTCAATCCAAAATGTTCTATACACCGTGAAAGTTATCATTTGCAAACAGCATCATGATGACTTTTATAGGGTTGTAATGGGGCTTTGGTAGGAACATAAGGCATAGGAAATATTTAGGCTTGTGGTGCTAAAAATCCGGGAAAAAGGAACAACAACCAACCAGAACAAAACCAAAAACTTCCATACTTCACAAACCATTCCAATAACATAAACTCCAATATACATCAATTAGCACTTTTCGATTCCAATAGCCATACAACTTATGCAATTTTTCCATTTGAATGATGACTTCTTTTCTTTTCTTTTATGCTTACTTTTGCCCCTAGGTGAATTTTATCCTCCCTAGGTCCAAGCTTACTAGACTTTTACTCATAAGTGAATTTTATCCTCCTTAGGCCCCTAGTAGTAAGTCATCTCTATTATGCAAGAAAAGTTACCTTATTTTGGCTATGCCTCTCGCAATGCACAACCATACATACATCATCTTCACTCAAAGCAACTCCAACATATAGATTTTTCACCAATTCTTCTCCTAATTTCCGGATGGGGTCAGGCTAATCATTGGCTAGGATATTTTTTTGTGGAGCTATCAAAAAGAATAGGCTTTAAGGCTCAGTTGGGCTTCAAGCAAAGGATAATATGTAGGTAGATAGGGTATAATATGGCTAAAGAAAACATGCATCAATCATTTGAAATTCACAAGCAACAAACATGTGCAATACGGTCATGAAAAACAAGCATATGGAGAGTATAATCACACAATAAAAGCAAAAGAGAATAATATGTAAAGTCCCTGTAAGGCTAAAATCAAACTCACAAGGGTTATGTTTTTGCTAGATTTCAATTTAACCTCAACTATGAACCATACTTGCTCAATTATATTCACAAATCATGCTCCAAAAATCATTTTCAAGCAATTCAATCAAATTATGGGATTTATGCAATTAAGATCATAAAAATGAATTAGAGGACAAACTAAACCAAAATGGGTATCATTAATAACATCTAAATGCAATGAAATGCATACAAAAAAATTAAAAAAAAAAAAACAAAAACAAAAAACAAAAAACTAACATATATATAAAGACGGAGCTACACATGAATTCACCACCCCATGCTTAAAATCTTACTTTGTCCTCAAAGTAAAGAAAAAGAAAGAAAGAAAGGTAGAGGAAACTCACAATGAATTCAGGCATATCGAAACAAGCTTGAAGCTCAAATCTGAAGGAAGGAAGAAAAAAAGTGATGTTCTTGGAAAAATTAGAAGCAAATCCCTCCAGAAAATGTAGCAGCAACTCCCATCACCTTGGAAGCAAAACATACCTGCCCAAAACGAGCATACCAAACCAACAAGTCCAAAAATTCGCTAGTAGAGCGCATAATCAGAACTCAAAACATGTAAACACATCGCTAGTCCAAACTCAAGCTACTGATGCGGCATGAAATTCAATAAATTGATATACTATAACTTCAGGGAAGAAGGACTAGCAAGCGATTCAGCAGAGTTCATGTCAAATGAGAAATAGAGGAAGGAATAGCCCTACAGCGCACACTAGAAAAGAAATTCAGCAAATAATTTGGTGATGCGTTTTGTACTTCTAAACCGTCTTGGATTTGGAAAAACATGGGCATTGTCTCCTTTGCCGAAGGTTCTGGCCAAGACACAAAGCAAAGAAAACATACAAAACAAAGCAATCCAACTTTCCAAGTACATATATCATCCAAGAAAAAAAAACAACACCAAAGTCCAAACAACTAAAATCAGCCCCAATAGCTCATGCTCAATCACTTACGACAAATTTAAAACATGAATTTCAAGTGATTTCAGGGAACAACCTAGCTAATAAAAATTAAAGCATGGGCACCATCTCAAAGTATCCAAGCTTGTCTTGATAAGAGCAATAGCAAGAAGAAATCAATCAGCTACAGGGAGTGCAGGAGCTTCAACAGACTCTACAAAATTCAGATTTCACCACATTCAAATAACTTCCCTTCAAATTCCAACGAAACCACAAAAAATTCAGCTGCATCAAAATTCAGGAGTGTAGAATCAAGGCATCAAGATCTCAATGTCAAATTTAAGCAATTTAGTTGCACTTGCCAATCTTGAGCACCAATTCAACTAATAAGCTATCATAATCTTAGTACTAACCAATCAAATCCAAGCCAAGACGATAGTACAACCAAGTCCAGAAATCTTGAAGAGGAATTTCGATTATACCTTCACTTACCTGCCGATACTGAAGTCCAAGCTACAATCAAGTCACAATCAGGTCGGGAGGAACAACAGTGATGGCGGAGTTGGACTGGATCAGAGTAAGGACAGGGGGAACCGGGAGCAGCTGTGGACGGGAATCGATCCCACAAGGAGGCAGCAGTCGTGGTGTCGTGGGGGTGCGGTGGTCCGGCGATCAGAAGGAGGCAGAGGGATGAAGAGCGGGAGGAGGAGGTGCGGTAAGGAACTGGTGCGGCGCTGGTGAACAGAAAAGGAGAGGAGGGCGCCGGCGACTAGCAAGTGACAGGTCCGGCTAGAGGAGGCAGAGATCTGGGCGGAGTCGATGGTGCTGGCAGCCGGAGACCATCGGAGGATGAAGAGGCTGAGGCCGGTGGGGTGGAAGAGAGAGAGAGACGGCGCTGGCTAAGGGTTAAGAGGAAGATGCCGGCTTGGGAGAGGGAGATCCCGACTAGGAGGGTGTGTGGTGGTGTGCAGCGGTCTCAGAAACCCGGCGGTGGTAGGGAAGAAGGTCTGGGAGAGATACAACGAACGGAGGGGAGGATGCGGGGGCGGCGCTCAGGAGGGTTGAGATGGGTAAAGAGAAAGGAAAGAACGAGGGAGACACATGTTTTTTTTTTTACCAAATAAAAAAATAATAAAACATATGTATATAAAAACTAATTCTAACTTAAAATAAATTGAAGAATTGAAAAAAATTATACCTTGGTTTCTTTTCAACCTCTCTAAGATCAGACATTGTTAACGCCCTCAGTAGCCTATCATATTCCTGTGCACACATCTTACAAGGCACATCATAGCACAATAAATTGAAAGCATAAAATGTGAAACTTAAGACCCCTTTCAATCTATCAAAGAGTCTAGCATGACTCTCTGCAGAAGGAATATGATACCACCAGCACAGTTCCGCTGGTGGCTTTTCAAAATAGCAATCAAAAGGATCAACATAATCATCATTACCTTCAAGATTGCAAAAGTTTACCTTTATTATCTCTTGAGCCTCAGTTGATGGCTCTAGACTTGATTCATCAATGGGCGAGCTCAGAATGGATGGTGCAGATGGAGTAGGAGACACATCACATGTAACCTCATGCGTCGACTCATGAGATTCCAAGTCAGGAAGCACTAGACCTTCTCCTCCATCGTCGAAGACACTATCGTTGTCTGCAACCAATTCCTCTTCTTCTTCGAAGCTCGTTTCTTTCTCACCTTTTGCACTTAAAATTTGAATGAGTTGGCTCATCTGATTCTCCAAGTTTTTACAGCGGCTCATTTGCTCCTCCAATTTTCCGACTCGGCTCATTTTTCTTTCCTCTAACTGATACACCACTTGAGTAAGAGTGTGCACTGGATCCTCCAGGTGTGTGACAGAGTCCTCCATCGGCGGAGAAGACGTAGCGAGCAAGACTTCTTGTGAAACATGGTAATCCATATAACAGAAAAAATCCCACAACCCCGATAATCCTCCTAACCGTTTCAGGCCTCCGTTACTCATGTACTCAGCAAGTGCTCGCGTCTCAACAGTCATCCCATCAAGTATGCAAATAATCATATCTCGGATGCTGAATTGATAACCCCATGAACCAAGGTCGTCAACATACTCATGCAATCTAGTGAAGTATTGGTGAAAGTTCTCACCTTCAAACTGCGCTAATCTCAACATCTTGAAAAAGTTAGTAGCAAGTGTATTGTGAACCGTAAGATAGGCTCACAACAAAGTTAGATATATGCACAAAAATCAATAAATACACAAAATAAAGAAATAAACTTAATTCCCCGGCAACGGCGCCAATTTGATGGACGGTTTTTAGTCGCCTAAACCGTATCAAAATAAATTCGAACCTACCTAACTAATGTAGTGTGGTAAGCACGAGTCGATCCCACAGAGAATCAAGTTATTCCTAAGTTAAGTTTATTTACCAATTAGTATGAAGGGGGGTTTTGGTTGATTGGAATAAGAAAGAAAATAAAATAAACTATAAACAAATTAAAGGAGAGAACGATTAGTAAAATAGTTTCACCTACAATTATCCACTTCAGTTGGTTGAAACGATCCTTGTAACTTTCTCTTGTCCTTTTAGGTTTCCTATGAATGCCCTTGTCCCGACCTAATATAGTTACTAGTCCAACCAGTTCTAGAAACCCTTATCAATCGAACAGTCCCTAAAGAAGGATTTAACCCAATTGATAGCTTTAAGTTCAGAGATTAACCAAGGTATTTGCAGTCCCTAAAGAGGGATTTAACAACACATCAGACTTCCTACTCATTCAATTAGTTCAATCAGCCCTAAAGAAACAAGTTTGCTACTTAGGTTAAGGTTCACAACCAGGAATCTACAAAACCTTAGCAATTGAATTGATTCTAACTAGTTGCGCGAGCTAGATAGAATAAAACAATAGACAATCAAGCACAAAGAAGTCGAAACATTCAATATAGGAAATAAGGAACAAGATTCAGAAACTCACAATCAAACCAACCAAAGCTTCAAATTGTAGACGAAACGGGAGAGTTTAGGTCTCCATAAAAATAAGGCAAAACATAATTAGGGTAAAGAGGAATGTAAGTTAGTGACGGCCGATCTCGTATGTTCGGCCTCCCCCTACGCTTTGAATGTTGAATGTATATATATATTGCAACTAAAGTCTTAACTATCCTAATATATAATATATAAATATATCTAATTTATCTATCTAACTAACCTACCTAATTAACATAATATCAAGACCTTGATGCGGCACAGCGGCAGCACTTCATGCGGCTCCTTCCTTCCTTATACGGTCCGAACTCCAATTGCATTAGTAACTTTAGCGCACAATCAGCTGATCTTTTAATTTGCAAGATAATCCCCATAAATTGCAAGCAATCTCCAAATTCATACGATCCAACTCGAAAATGCCTAAAATATATAAAAACAATAGTGTAGACTCCGAAAACTAAATAATACAAACTAGCTATAAAAATATGTCAAAATGCTATAAATTAATATGCAAATCTATACTAAAAACATGACTAAAATAGACTCTATCAAGAAATTTGATACCCAATTCTTAGTTGCCGCATAAAAGATACAAGGTTTGTGTCTTTATTTTTTGGTTACAAATTTTGTACATCTATGATTATATATTGTTTGGTATGTTTTAGATTTTTAGTAATATAAATTATTGTTATGTTTAATGCCAATGAAAATATAATAGTCTCAATCTCTAATTTAGCACACTTCTATCTATAATTCTCTATGCCTAAAAGGTATGGTGAAAGTTTTGGTTTGACATATTTGCCTCAACCTATTTGTTATAAAGTTCTAGCATCATTTTATGTCCTATGGCGTTGCAAAACTTCCTTTTCCTTTTCTTTCCCTAAAGGGGTTCAAGCATAATATTTTACAGATGTAGTGTGACTTGTGCGTATCAAATACTTTTGTTCTTGTTGTTCTGTTTGAGTACTGACAAATTTTTATTAAATCTCTCTTCGATGTTGCCTTTGCGTAGAAGGTGTGCCGATTTAATGTTGCTTTATGTTATCAAGTGGAATGGGTTTAGTTCTAATTGGTTAAGATTCCTAATAATATACCTATGTTTCCTTCTTTTACAGTGCATTTGGACTTAAGAATCCCAAATTTATGCTTGAGTATTAACCTCTTAGGAAAATTACTGGTTTTTCTAGCAAATACATCTCGAGTTACTAACATGGGCGGTTTCAATGAAAAACATTCCTTGAGTTGCTTTGTTTGAATTTATTGTATATGGAATATGTCCTATCTTAATCTTACTATCTAAGTAATTGAGACCTTGAGTTGCATCAATACTCAACTTTTGATATGTTTATTTAATTTGTTTTCATGTGCTTTTATAACCTATATATTTTCTCATCCTCATTAATTGCTTCAAAGTTTGGTTTCTCAGCCCTATGCTTCTTCCCATTTCCTGTTCATATTAGAATTAAGTGATTGATTGTTGACTTTTGTTGTCATTTTATTGTTGAATATAGAAGTATGTTAAATTTTATTACTTGTCTAGAAATATTCATTATCTTGATGAACCATTCACTTTCTGATTCTCGATGGTCTAGGCAAGTGAAAAAGTTTTTTTATTAAAAAAATTTAGGCTTAATTGCATAAAACCCATCTAATACGAATAAACAAATGTAGGGGATGGTGATCCATCTTACAAATGCAAGAGGAAAAGGTTGATCAGATGGGCAATAGAACTACATGATCGACCAGTGTTGTGAGCCTAATTCGCCATGATTTACATTGACTTTTAAATCAATTTCAGCATGCATTTGATACATTTGGGTTAGAATAGTACATATAATCTATGTAGTTTATGCTTATTTGCCAAATTATGGAGTCCACACTAGTTTTTGTTTAATTTAGAAGAAATCGAGGCATTTTACAACAATTAAGAGAAATGAGACAAATCATGGAAAAGCTCGAGGTCCAATATAGAAAGTCTAAGATCAGGTAGTAGTTGAACCAGAACAAATCAAGAAGAAAAGAAGAAAGGAAGCACTCAACAACACTAGTCGATATCGACCAAATTGGTCGATATCGAGTAACATTGGTCGAAATTTCCCAGTCGAGCACGAGCTGAGCAGCAATCCACTCGAGAAGGAAAAATCTACTCGACATTGAGGAGGTTAGTCGATGTCGAGTACCCATGTCGAGTCCACAATGTAGTCGAGCTCGAGTGCAATTCGAGGAGATCGAAGAAGAACCACTCGACGTCGAGTACTTTTACTCGATGTCGAGTACTCACTGGCACCAAACCGAGTCAAGAACGAGTGGAGTTCGAGCATTTTGGGTTACTTGCAAGCCAAGTCACGTGATGTTCTATCAAGAGACATGAAGATCTATCAAGAGAATGAAGATTTATCCACTTTAGTCTTACTTTCCTTTAGGGATTTATTTGTTTTATTTCCAAATTTAATCATTAAGCTTTAGAAAGATAGTTATAGATATAGATAGATTATTCTTTCCTTGGATAGTGAGGATTGAATACTATAAATAAGGCCCTAGGGGCTGGTTTTTTATTCATTCCAATTTACACATAACACAATAGTTAGAGGGTTTAGAGAGATCTTGGAGACGATTTGAGTTGGAGAAAGCGAGAGCGGAATTGGCTTCGATCGGTTGTAAGCTTTATTTCCTTTTATTCAATGCAATTTAGTTCCCTTTTATAATTGATGAGTTTCTTGATGATGAAGAGCGAGTAGACATCCAACTTCTAGGGTCGGGGTGAGCCCGACGGTAGCCATGTAAGGTAATGCGATAAAGGTACGACTTTTAATGCGATTTCGTCTTCTATCTCTACGAGCATGATTCTTTTCCGACAGCCGAAGGTGATCCTTCGTTGTCTTATTGAAGCGAAAGTGATCTTAATGCAACTTGAATTAATTATGTGAAAAGGGTTAGTAACAATTATGGTTTATGCGAAAGCCTCTATATTCCTACTTGTTAATAACAAAAGTTATTCGATGAAAAGCATGATCTTTTATTACCTTTAGCATGATCCTTATATGGTTATCGTTGTGGTGTTGTACCCCCGATTCTGGAAGTCTTTAGTTCATTGAATTAATCCCCAAAAATTTCGTGTTCTGTCTGTCTTTAGTTCCATTACAAGTTACAATTTTTATTTTGCGAATCAACTTGACATCGACTGAACCCTACTCGACATCGAGTAGTCTGGTCGACATCGAGTATCATTCTACTCGACTTTGCTTCGTTTTCGCTTCTGTTGAACGGTTTTGCAGTTTCTGTCGACGAATGTAGTCGAGATCGACTAACCTACTCAATATCGAGTAACCTTCTAGTCGATTACAAGAGCATCTTGGAATGAAAAAGGCGAGCGCTGACACGCTTTCTCGTGAATACGATCCTGAATACCCTACAACTACAGGAGGAGAGTTTCTTGTATTTTATTAACTGGGACAGGGAGTTAGTTTGATTTTATATTTTGATTTATTTTCATACTGGATTTCCCTCCACATCAACCAAGTACTGCACTTCTATTATGATTGTCCATTTACCCACAAACATTATTTTCTTAATCACTTACTATTGCACTGTTGGTAAAATGTGTGAGGTACTGCTTTTTAGGTTTGGTTTATTCACTTTTACCGTGAAAACCTTTAAACCATTTGGCCTATTGGTTGTTTGACTGGTCAGGTTGACTAAGCACCATGGAAGCCTGTGGATTGCCAGCAAGAGGATGAGGTTGTGTTCTTGAGCTCTCATCCTTAAACCAGATTAAGACATAGATCATCTCGCAGGCATTCTACTCTGGTTTGTTTACTTTTGTCTTCTTATTTTTATTCCACTGAATCCAACAGGGTACCCCAACATACTATGAGAGAAATAAAAGTTGTCTTGTAGTTGTATGATTATTATGATGATCAACCCCCTTGTTGGTAAGGAGTTCTTCACAAACTAGGACTCGATTATTGTTACACGTGCAACATATATGCTCCATGCAAACAACAATCTGGGTTGCTCTTCTACTTTCCTCACTGGGTAAGTACACTGGAATTTTTTGTTCCTCCAATTAGTGTCAACTCAAGTTGCATAAAGTTGAACGAAGATAAGCAAAGAGGTCACTAATTTTATTAACCACACCTTGCATTAGTCTTTGATAATTTTAAAGTTTTTTTTTGTCTGATACAACTACTTTTTGTGTGACAAGTTCTTTTTTTCTTTGCTTATGTGGTTGGTTTAGTGAATTACCATGTTACTGGCAGAAATTGAGGCCAACTGATAACTCTTTTTGTTTTAGATTTTTCCTTTGTATCAAACATGATTTCTATTCGCCAAATATATATAATACCATATAGTTATTTCTTACTTCAAATGTTGTTCATCGATTACTAACCATTCCTTGTCTAGAAAGTGAAAATCTTAATTCATGCTTATTTCAAAGCAGTCGTGCACAAGTAAATAGTTAGTTAGTTACCCATTTTGAAGATCAGATCATACCAGTGCATGGTTACCTGCTAGAAATGTCTTTATATTAGTCAGTTAATAATGTAAGCGTTGTTGCACTGCATCCATACATTTATATAATTAGCCAACTAAGCTACTCAGTTTTTCTTCTATGTTTATTTTTGCAGTATTCAGAAGCTGATGATTAGAGAAGTTCATTTATTGTGGGATCATGACTACTGAATTTAAATTCCACGACCATTCCCCTTACAAGCTCTATAGATTATATTCTCATACATGGTGGTGAGGAACTTCAGTGTCTCTCGAATGTTTCCTTGTTGGTTGAAACTGATGTCTTCCACAAAATTTTAGTGCCTATTCTAGTTTAAGTGATTATATGGAAGGTTCAAATTGAGTATTAATTTGTATATGTTTTTGTACATGCTAAGCAGACAAGTGAGTACTATAATTTAATTGAATTTTTTTTAAAATAAATGCAATACAACACCACGGATGGTGTTGATTAATCCCTACAATCCCTACAATATAAGAGCTAAAGCAATGTTTGTAGAAAAGAATGCTCCACGTGTCTAGCAGAGCAATTTTGTGTTTTTTTTTGGTTTTTTTTACAGATATCTCCCTTCCGCTTCTCTTCTTCCAAGCGGTTTCCAATTCTCGATTTCCTGATACTCCTCTACAAACCGTTCACAAGCGGTTTCCCTTCCACTCCTCTTCTTCCAATTCTCGATTTCCTCAGTCACCGGTTTCCGATCGCCAGGGCTTTGGGATTCCAGAGCCCTGAGATTATCACCAAACGATTGAACACGGTTTTCCTTCCAGACGGTTCACACTTCGCTCTTCGATCTGTTCTCTCTCCTTTCTCCTCCAAAACCGCTCTCTCTTTCCTCTGCACTCCCCTGGATCTTCTGCTGGAGCTTCGTCGTATCGTATCTCAACGCTTCCAGCACCTCCTCGACAAATCGACGCCTTTCGTTCTCCGCCCCTGGATCGTCATCTCTCTCCTCGCCTTCGTCTGCGCCATTCGCGTTTTCCTGGTCAGGGATTCTACGTCGCATCCTACGCGCTTGGCATCTACATCCTTAATCTCCTCATCGCTTTCTTGTCTCCCATGAGGATCCCGAGATCCACGGAGCCACGTATCTTACTCGCCGGTCGAATGAGTTCCAACCTTTCATTCGTCAGCTTCCGGAGTTTAAGTTCTGGTGAGGTTTTCTTCTGATTCTTGCTTTTCCTCGGGTGCTAGACTGCTAGGGTTAGGTTTTACTAAATCAGCTGATTAGGTTGTTATTGGAGATTCAATTGGTTTGATTTTGTTTGAATATGGTGGTGTCACGAATTTGTATTCGATCCGTGATAATTTATAGATTTGGTGGTGATGTAATTCTTCGGTTCTTTATACGTAGATCAGTGGCGGTGGTTGTTAGATTTGATATGCCTGATATAATTTTCATTTTGTGAGACATGGTTGGCCTGATTGGTGACATTGTGAGGGTTCATTACTTCATTAGTACAAAGCTAATGAATTTTTGCATTAATCAAGTTAGAACTTAAGAATTTGGGGGGAAATGCTATTAACTTGTGAGCAACAACTTGTGGAGTATGATCATTAACAAGTTCTCACGATGAGGTCTTCCACCGCATAAACTACTTTATGATTTATAATTTTCTATCAGTGAAAAGCGGAATATTGCAACATTATAGATTGTGCTATTAATGTTTGTTGAAACCTTTCACTTATTTTAGTAATGCACAATAGCATAACTTGTGAGCAACAACTTGTCTACGAATGCAGATCTCTCACGATGAGGTCTTCCACCGCTAATCAGGTTCGTCTTTCCACCTACTGTTTCTAAAATGCTGAATTTCAATCATCTCCTTTCCAAGATTCGCAAGATCTGGTTGATTAGTGACTGTTATAATGAGATTGTTGTGGCAATTAGTTGTGGTGATTAGTCGGTTAATGATACGGTAAAGCAGTTAGTAACTTCTTATTGTGTTAGATGATGAATTTTTGTATTTGACATATTTATGGGGAGCTGGAAATCAACAAATGTTGGACGCTGGAGTAGATGAGATGGAAGGAAACTGATGGAATAAAGAAAGAAACCTACCTTCTCCGGGGCACTAAGAATTGTATTACTGGAGACATTAAAATGTCTTTGACGATGGACGAATTGTTCAATGCCTTGTCTGCAATAAAGGATCCTAATTGTGGGAAAGGAGATGCTTTTCTGAGTCAGACATTGAGGAGAGCGAGGTCCCTTGACTGATGATGAATCAATCTTACCTGCCAGATTGAATTGTTGTGTAGGCGGTTTATTAGGAGCTGCATCAAGCTAGTGTTGGGGTTGTAGTGTGTGTGTTATTTCCTTTTGTTTTAGGCAGGGGTAGATGTCTGTTGCTTTACTGCATTTGTACTATTTTAGTTAGGGCGGGTAGGTTGTGGTTTTTGCTTTGTTTTTATATTTTCCAACTAGTATATTCTTACATGTATTTATATATTTCATATATGTTTTTATACTCTGTTACTTATATGGAACTATATAAAAAAGTGGATGTGTGTGTAATGTTTTGGGTGGGATTGGAATTTAGAATTCGTTTGACTTTGGTCGATATCTTAGTGGGTCTCCGTTTGAGTCTGTAACTTTTATTACTTACATCTATATATTTACCGGTTTAGATATACAACTCTTAAACTATTTGTTGATTGATTATTTGAGGGAAAGCAAGGGTGTTGAAGACTTTGGTGATGTTATTCAAGGGTGGTGGAGCATTAGCAAATGGCTTCTTCCGTGGTGTCACTAGCATATTAACAAAGCCTCTTGAAGGTGCTAAGGCATTTTCATGAAGGGTTTATTTCAAGGTGTTGGAAAAGGTATCGTTGGTGTAGTTGCACATCCAGTAAGTGGTGTGTTATCAAAAACTACTAAAGGAGCTAATGCTATGAGAATGAAGATATTGTCAGCTCTAACCTCTGAGGAACAACTTCTTCGAAGAAGGCTACCACGTGTAATAAGTGCTGATAACATGCTTTGCCCGTATGATGAGTACAAAGCCCAGGGACATATATTTTCTGCCGAAGAACTATTGTGATATTCATCCTTGTGCTTATCAATATTTTTTGGGAAGGAGATGAATTGTAATCATATCATTAGTAGACCTAGGCAAACGCGGGGGCCCGCCCGGCCCGGCCCGCTTGTCCCGCTATTTTATGCGGGCATGGAAAGGATGGAAATCCCATGCGGGCTGCTAAGCCCGGCCCGTGCCCGCAGCGGGTACGGGATTGGGAAGACTGATGTACCCGTTAGTGGCCCGTAACGGGTACCCGCTATTTTTTTTAAATTAAAATTATAATATATATAATAATAATTAATAAATAATAGTAATTATTAATTTTTATAAGAAAAAAAATCCCTAATCAGATCTATGTGCTATTGCTAGTGATGTTGAGACACTGAGAGAAAGTCTAATTACACCTTTGGTTTGCCCCTTTCCATCGACTGTTGTTGCAACAAGATTTTGGGATCAGATTTGATAATGTTGTGGCATCTTATTCAATTAATTTATACCTCTTTCATTACTTAGCAGCAACTACCAACACTACAACAACAATCTAATTTTTTTTTTTGGGTTGAATCGTTGCATAATAGCAAAAATGTGTTTGGGTAATGTACACAAAATATATTGTTTAAGTATGCGGGTACCCGCGGGTAGCCCGTACTGCAATCCCGGATGGGCTTGGACACTACATCCAAACCGTTAAGCAGGCTTAGCCCGGCCCGCGACCGCGACACCGGGACAAAATATTGGGTAAAACCCGTCCCAAGCCCGACCCGCATTTACCCGAGTCTAATCATTAGTGTGGATATAAAAATTGGCAACATCAAGAGAAGTAAGTGCACTTTGTTGTAGGAATGTAAAAATTAGTTTCGTCTATCCCTGTACTAACTAACCTCACTTTTTATTCGGTGGAAGGGGGCATGTTTTACATGGTTCTATTCACTAATTATACAGTGGAAAGAGATAAACCCTAAACAATTCGGGGGAAGGGGGCATGTTGAAATTTTCAAGCTTTTTGTTTATAACTTTTTTTATCCGAATTCTATTTTAATTGATCGCAATAGATCAAAAGCTAAGCAACGTAATAATTAACTACACAATTACACATAACCATAGATAGTTTATACAAGATTTGAACTCGTATAATCTAATACGCATTGATTAATGCGATATCCGAAAAATAAGATAACTATACTTGGATTAATTTTAAAAATCTCGTGCGTGGCGCACGGGGCATAGACTAGTTTTTTTAATATAAAAAGCAGAATACATGGCGTTTAAAAAACGCCATTGATTCTGAATTTTACCAATACTGGATAAATACTATGGCGTTTACAAAACGTCATGAATTGCATTTTCTATGGCGTTTGCCAAATGCCATAAAATGTTGGACAAAAGCACGGCGTTGTCTTCCACGACGTTCAAGTATGGCGTTTAAAAACGTTGTGTTAAAGCTTTTATGTCGTTTTTTAAACGCCATTAAAGGGTATATTTGTACTAGTGATTAATGATCAAGAGGACTTTATTTAAGCTCAATAAGGAGTAGATTGGTAAAAGGCTTAAGGTGGGATATTTTTGGCCATATGGTTTTAATGATCCGGGGAAATGGAGTACTTTCCAAACTTTTCATACCACATTCCTTCTTCCTTTGATTTCTCACCTTTCTTTCATTCGCTCAATGTTTTTTTTCCTTCAATATTATGCTTTTACCTCTCTAACCTCGGCATTGCCTTCTCGCGGGTCGCAAACATGGGTGTCATGAATGGACCCGGATACTTAGTGCTTCGGACTCCTTACATTGGTGTCCCATCTTGTGGAACTAACATCTCAATCTAGGCAGGGTCGATCTACCTTTATCTCCTGAGGTGACCAGATTTTCTTTCCTCGTTAAATTTTCCATAACTTTGAAACATTCCTGTCCAAACTCCAATAATGATAATCACAACACAAACACCATATAATAATCTCGATAAGGTACTTTCATTCTCAACATAATCCTCGGATAAGGAAATAAGGTAAAGAATGGGCAATATTTACATCATGTGGAGCATATATCAAATAAGGCATATTATGGCTTTGTGATGCATAAGCATAGGTAAGGCTAAGATATAACAATATAAGCATTAAATGGAAAATATAAAGTCCTCCATCCTCTTATCATGCACCATGTCAAGCGAAACATCAAATTTTACCTCCTTTCATGGTTTTCATAAAATAATGTACTTCATTGGGACTTCCCTTTACTAGGCCATTTTATACTATATCTCTAATGAATCCAATTTTGTGTCGTCGAGTTCTATATAACCTTCCATGACACTATTTCAAAAAATTTAATGGGGGATGATAAAAATAAACTTTAGATGAAAACATGAAGCATATAGATGAATAATAAATCCAAAGATACCATGTATGAACAATTCAGGAAATATGCACAAATAAGGTCAAATATAATCAAAGATGCACAAATAAGGTCAAATGTAATAAAATATTCACAAAGTAACCCCTTCCCCCACCACATACTTAAATATTACAGTTTCCTCATTGTATAAAAACAAGGGTAAAGAAAGAAACTTACACGACAGATGTGCAGAAGCTTGAAATCGAGTGTTTGAAAGTTGCTGCAGAGTTGTCGATATCGAGTAGAGTAGTCGACATCGACTACTTTCTACTCGACATCGAGTGTACATTGGCCTCAGGGTGACCTCGAGTAGATCACAGGCTTCTATGCTCGACATGGTTGGTTGACGTCGAGTAAAGTACTCGACATTGAGTACTTCTCTGTAGCGTTTCGTACCTACAAGGTGTAGGTAGACAAAATCCACAATAGCAAAACCCAAAATAATGTTTTAAAACCAAAAAAAAAAAACAAAAACCAACAATGTCTAAAAACCAAAAATAAATTGTGTTGTCACAAGCTCTAGATTTTAAAGTCGCTAGGCCGACTTCTTCCGTGTCAGCTCAGGGTGGCATCTGTAGCGCCCATATCGATTGGGCCTCAAATAAGACTCCATTCTTGTCTATCAGCTGTAATCCTCCGGAATGGATCTTATGCACCATGAAAGGTCCCATCTTCTTATGGTTGAATTTGTTGGGGAACCAATGATTCTTTGATTTGGAGACAAAGACCTTGTCTCCTACTTTGTATTCTTTCGGCTCGTCATTGGAAACCCTGCATAATCGCACATACCAAGGCAAACCTCTTCCATGTATAGATAAATCTTTAATTGAAATCGGGGAAGAGATGTCCTTACCTTGGCTTACCTTCGCGGAATCTGCATTCGGGATCTCAAGATCTGGTTGACGTCGAGTAGAAGTACTCGACGTCAAGTAGTTTTGTTCTTTTGGTGGCTTGCTCGACAAAGGAGGAGAAGTCGAGTTGCTGGAAATCTGGTCGACGTCGAGTAGTGTACTCGACATCGAGTACTGCTTAACCTCTGTTTTGGTGCTCGAGTAGGGTGTAGTCAATGGGGGCTTCTGATTTTGTTCAATGTTGACTAGAGTACTCAACGTCAAGTACTTCTGGTCAACATCGACCCCATACTTATGACCCGACAAAGATTCTGAAGAAAAGTTAGTCGACGTTGAATTACCTTCGTCGATATCGAGTAGATATTCGGTCTCCTCGCTCAGAATTTCTATGATTTCCTCCACCTGGGCTTCCATATCTCTCTTCTCCAGCTCTTAGGGAGTCATATTTTTTACCTTGGGCTCCCCGCAAGTGATATATCTGGCTGAGATTGATTTGACTTCCAAAGGACCTATATGCCTTTCAGTTTTATTGAAAGAGTGCTCAATTACCTCATCGTTGATGTTGAAAGTGAGCACTCCCTTCGTTACGCTTATATTGGCATCCACGATCGCTAAGAAAGGCCTTCCTAGAATAATTGGACAAGCAGGGTCCTCTGACATATCAATAACTAAGAAATCAGTAGGGACAAAGAACTTACCTACTTGCATAGGTACATCGTCCATCATGCCTATTGGGATGACTACAGTGTTGTCCGCCATATAGAGTCGGCCATCCACAGGCTCTAAAGCTCCTATCTTGACCTGGGACCAGATTGATAATGGCATGATGATGACACTGGCTCCTAAGTCACATAAAGCAATGAATTTTTATTAACCGAATCCAAAAGTTATCAAAAACTTACCTGGATCTAGTTGTTTCTCAAGTAGGTCCATTTTGCTGCATTCATCTGCGATCTCAGTTATCAACCGCTTCTTGCTAGGATGTCTTTGAGGAACATTACATATGATGGCATTTCATGAACGGCTTCTGTAAAAGGAATGCTGACGTTGAATCTCTGAAGCATCTTCACGAAACGCTGGAACTTCTTTTCTCTTAGGTCCTTCAAAGATTTCGTTGGGAATGGAAGCGTTTTCTTCTTTGGAGGTGCTGGAGTGTAGTCGACATCGATTACAGGTTGTTCGACATCGACTACTGGTGCGGGACGAACGTCGTTGGCACTTTCACCCTTTTCCAAATAGTAATAATATCCAAACTTAAACACACAACCAATAGATTAGGCAACCAATCACTTGATAAACCAAATAACCACTAGTATAGCGATAAAGTCCGGTGTTGAACCCACAGGGAGAAGCGGTTTCCTATTCAATAACTCTAAACAAACACTCTTATAGCAAAGCAACAATTCTTGACAAATAGCAAATATGTAAAAGTAACCAGATTGCAAATCACAAACAAAATAGATATCAAAGTAGAAAGAACATTTCACCTGTAATTCTCTGACAATGGTTAGAATTCATGGTCCTCGGACTGATCTATCAATTATTCATATTCCTAGGTCTATTTGACTAAAGTTGATAGATCCGCATAGATTCACTCATCTTATTCAATATCACTAAAGAATAGCATTAAGAACTCAGGTAATCAAGACCAATTGTCACATTGACTCTACACAATTAAGACTAATAGGCGCATACCGAACTCAGCCCTAATCGAATATCCTCAATATAAATCAATTGAAATCATCCACTACAAAGACAAAGAGACATCACTATCATCAATACCTTTGTTTGCTATCGAGAAACCAACAACGAATTCATAGCTAAAGATGCAATTCCTAACATGTTGATCATGCATAGAAAGGAACACAAATATAAATTAAGCACAAGATGATAACTAAGAACATGAATAATCAAATAGAATCAAATCCTCATAATCCAAACAACCATGTCTTCTAATCACAGGCGAAACTATGAGTTTAGCAACTCATAGGCCAATTCTCTCTAATTGTGTTCATAGTCTCACAAAACCTCTCTAAATGTAACTTACCTTTAAAGAACAAACTGAAAACAACCTAAAATAGGTCTCACAAGGGTCGACAAAAACCCTAGTAGGAAATACTAGAAAATAATATAAAACTAGTATGATCCCCGCGCCATGGCGCGATTTTTTATAAATAAAATCTTACTAATATATTAAATTAATATTATAACATAATTGTAAAAGTTCATATAACTAAATATTTTGAATTAAACTCATGGGTTGAGAAAATGATTAAAGTAGTATATATAGATATAGATATAGATAACTAATATTAATTTTATATTTTCTTATTATTAATTATATGTTTTGAATTAATCCCATTGTTTTTGTAGAGAAAAAAAAACTACTAAAATGATAATTTAGTCTAAGATCAATGTTTTGAATTAAGCCCAATAGCTAGTAAAATTAAAGAAAAAAAGAGAATTAAAGGTAAAAGAAAAAAAAAGGAATTAAATAAAATCAAAGAAAAATGGCAAAAAAAAATGATTGGTCGAGACTCCTAAAATTCCTATAAGCTTGACACATAATCATAAACTCTTCTAAATTAAGAGTTTATATAGATTTATATAGATGTTTTTTTAGAGAAAAAAAAAACTACAAAAATGATAATTTAGTCTAAGATCAATGTTTTGAATTAAGCCCAATAGCTAGTAAAAATAAAGAAAAAAGAGAATTAAAGGAAAAAGAAAAAATAGCATTAAAGAAAATCAAAGAAAAATGGCAAAAAAAAAGATTGGTCGAGACTCCTAAAATTCCTCTAAGCTTGACACATCATCCTAAACTCATATAGATTTATATAGATGTTTTTTTAGAGAAAAAAAACTACAAAAATGATAATTTAGTCGAAGATCAATGTTTTGAATTAAGCCTAATAGCTAGTAAATATAAAGAAAAAAGAGAATTAAAGGAAAAAGAAAAAATAGAATTAAAGAAAATCAAAGAAAAATGGCAAAAAAAAAAAAGATTGGTCGAGACTCCTAAAATTCCTCTAAGCTTGACACATCAACCTAAACTCTTCTAAATTAAGAGTTTATATAGATAGCTAGTAAAAATAAAGAAAAAAGAGAATTAAAGGAAAAAGAAAAAGAAAAAATAGAATTAAAGAAAATCAAAGAAAAATGGCAAAAAAAAAAGATTGGTCGAGACTCCTAAAATTCCTCTAAGCTTGGCACATCATCCTAAACTCATATAGATTTATATAGATGTTTTTTTAGAGAAAAAAAAACTACAAAAATGATAATTTAGTCTAAGATCAATGTTTTTAATTAAGCCCAATAGCTAGTAAAAATAAAGAAAAAAGAGAATTAAAGGAAAAAGAAAAAGAAAAAATAGAATTAAAGAAAATCAAAGAAAAATGGCAAAAAAAAAAAAGATTGGTCGAGACTCCTAAAATCCTCTAAGCTTGACACATCATCCTAAACTCTTCTAAATTAAGAGTTTATATAGATGTTTTTGTAGAGAAAAAAAAACTACTAAAATGATAATTTAGTCTAAGATCAATGTTTTGAATTAAGCCCAATAGCTAGTAAAATTAAAGAAAAAAAGAGAATTAAAGGAAAAAGAAAAAAAATAGAATTAAAGAAAATCAAAGAAAAATGGCAAAAAAATGATTGGTCGAGACTCCTAAAATTCCTATAAGCTTGGCACATAATCCTAAACTCTTCTAAATTAAGTGTTTATTTATATAGATGTTTTTTTAGAAAAAAAAACTACAAAAATGATAATTTAGTCTAAGATCAATGTTTTGAATTAAGCCCAATAGCTAGTAGAAATAAAGAAAAAAGAGAATTAAAGGAAAAAGAAAAAGAAAAAATAGAATTAAAGAAAATCAAAGAAAAATGGTAAAAAAAAAATTGGTCGAGACTCCTAAAATTCCTCTAAGCTTGACACATCATCCTAAACTCATATAGATTTATATAGATGTTTTTTTTAGAGAAAAAAAAACTACAAAAATGATAATTTAGTCGAAGATCAATGTTTTGAATTAAGCCCAATAGCTAGTAAATATAAAGAAAAAAGAGAATTAAAGGAAAAAGAAAAAGAAAAAATAGAATTAAAGAAAATCAAAGAAAAATGGCCAAAAAAAAAAAAGATTGGTCGAGACTCCTAAAATTCCTCTAAGCTTGACATATCAACCTAAACTCTTCTAAATTAAGAGTTTATGTAGATATTGTTTCGGATCCAAAACTGCGTTTCCGGAATATGACCACGGCGGGCGTCGTGCAAGGGGCGGCGGGCGCCGTCTCTGCAGTGTCTCACGTTCATCAACTTCCTTCAACGGATTCCAATGTCATGCCTCCTTGCTCTTCCTTGGCTCCTCCTTAGCCTCCATATGCTCCAAGACATGCTTCTTAAGCTCTTCCCAAAGTCCATCCAAGGTCGGAATGTAATTCTGCAGAATAAACACTAAAAATGCATAAATTTCGAACTCGAATACTTCACAAGTAATATACGGAACTAGACTCAAACAATTGCAAGACCACTACCTAATTGCAATAAGAAACTCCTATAATGCCTATATGAAATATGCATTATCACCCCCCCCCCCCCACTTAACTCTTGCTTGTCCTTAAGCAACCGTAAAGCAGAACATCATCTACGCTTCCCACAGGAAATCTTTCAGAACTTTACTCATCAAAACCAACATCATCAATAGTGAAAATATAATCAAACATATAAACGTCATAACATGTATATATGGGATCAAGTTTCTTGCATGCTCAAAGATCAACCTTACCAAGTATAAAATGTGTATCTCTCGCTCTCATGTGTTTAGGCTTTAAGCACACACTCACCTCAATTCCATATACAAGCATCAACTCAAATATTGACATTTATATCACAAAATCTCCACCGGATACGTCAATGCAAAAAATTAGGACATCGATCAAGAGGATTTTCGCTCAATGGAAACCTTCATAGGAGATTCAATTCGACGGGGTTGTAATGAGGCTTGGTAGAAACATAAAAGCGAGGAATTGTATTTGGTCATGTGGTGCAATAAATTTCGGGAAAACAAGATTCCAAAACTCCCAACATAACACAAACCAACTCAATAAATCAAGCTTACAAATGCACATCTCTCAATATCATCAAAATAACTCCAAAAATCATCAAATCACATCTCAATTCTCTTCATCTTACATATCATGCAATCTCAACACCCAACCAATATATCTCATAACCAACATAAATCCCAATTCTTTCTCATTATGCAAACATAAAATAAATGGCTCATTTATTTTTTTTTTCTTTTTTTTTGGATTTTTTTTTCTTGAGCAAAAATACATGAAAATCAAATGCATAAGAACGAGGGACTAAATAAGCACATAACATTACATCTTCTCAAAATCATAAACCATAAAATCACACTTTAGCTTCATTCTCCTCAATCTCCAAAATAGATTCCATAACCCACTCAAAATCTCAATTCCCCCAGAATAAGGGTAAGGCTCATCATAGGCTAGGAATAATAATTTTTGTGGAGCTATCAATAAAAGGGCTAAAGGCTCAAATTGGCTTCAAAGCAAGATATAATATAAGGTGGACATGGATAAATATGTGGCTAGAAGTTTGCCTCTATCATTTGAACTTATCAAGCAATGAACATGTATATAATCGGCGTTGAAAATAGATAACCATGGCAATACTCAATGATAAATGCATAGGAAGAGTAAATCACACAAGAAAAGCAAAACGAATAAAGATGTATCCCTTATAGGGCCAAAAATATCTCACTGTGACAAATTTTTGTTGAATCTCAAGCATACTCCCAAACTTAGATCACACATTCTCAATTATATATGCTCAATCATATTTCACATAAAAACCAATTTTCAGGATAAGATCAAATCATTCTAGAATTCCATGGGATTTATAAGATCGTGCTAGGACAAACTCAAATTAGATGAAAATCATTGATAATACAATATGCAAAACAACAAAACGAGACTCACTTTTTTTCCATATTTTTCGACATTTTCCAAAATTTTTTTTTCATTTTTGACATTTTCTATAACATAAAAGAAATAACATAAAGTAAATAACAAATAAACAAAAACAGAAATTCAAAAACAATAAAAAAATTCAAACACAAACTAACCTCACTAATTCACTTCATTCTTCACCCTACACTTACATGTTGCATTGTCCTCAACGCATAGGAACACAAAAAGGAAAAATGAAAATATAAAAGTAAAGGGTTTGAAAGAAGCAAATGACTGACCAATTACTGTGAAGGCGGGGTCTGGGGTCCAGAACGCTGATTGATGGTATAATTACCCATAAAAAAATTGAAAAGGGTATATAAACCTAATTATCCCAAAATAATTTGAGGTATTTCAAAATTTACCTTTTCCTTCCTCTTCATTATATGCCATCTCTTTATAGTGCATAATTCATTCAAAATTTAGCATAGCGAGGCATATACTTAATTAAGTTTAAGAGTGGAATATTTACCTCACAATGCGCGAATGTGTCATACAAGATCATCTCATCTTCCCACTTCATATTTGCTCACAGAGCCTCTGGAAAGGGTGATTCAAGCTTGTAAGCCTCACGAGATCACTCTTTCGGCAATTACATCTTGTTAGAGTCGGGCAAAACAATCGGTTGAGTTTCTGCATGAAGCGGCGGGCACCGGTTAACGGTGATACAGAATATGATTTCCTTGCTCCTTGCTCATCCACATCTATGACTTCTTTAGGATCTTTCTCCATGCTTTTTGTAGGTATCTTGACTTCTTTTCCTCCTCTAAGGATCATGACACTTACATTCTCTTTCTGATTAAGTTCTCTAATCTCTTTAGCCATTTGACTCAATAGCTTCTCTTGGACACTCTCTTGGACACTCAATAGCTTCTCCAATCTCTTTATCATCATGTGGAGAGTTTCTTTGACGATTCTCAAATCGACCCCTTCCGTAATAAGGTGCTTATTGCTGCTGCTGATTCTTCTTTCCATTGAAACCACTTTGATAATTGGAATTATAAATTAAATTGTAGAAATTGTTACCAATGTTTCGGCGAGGTCTATATTCCATTGCATTAACATCAACAACTCCTTAAATTAGTGAGCAATCATCATTAGGATGACTTGAATCTCCGCAAACTCCGCAAGGTCTTGATTGTTGTGTCTGATTCATCTGCATAGGCTCTCTGAGAGCGAATAGGAAGTGTCTCCCATATTGCTGTCCAGCCTGTGAACTCCTCCCACGCCTCGATGTCTCCCATATTGTTGTGAAGCATTGGCTAAGTCCTCGAAGATTTGCATTGCCTCCTTAGGTGTCTTGTCTATGATATCTCCTCCATTTGTAACATTGATAACATTGTGCTCACGATCAAGCAAGCCTTCATAGAGATAGAAGACTAGGTCATCCTCTAGTATGCCATGTTGCATGCAACTTCCTTTAAGATTCTTGAATCTCTCAACATACTCAAACCGGCTCTCTATAGATGATTGCTCAATACTAGACATTTCCTTATTGAATTTGCCGAGGCGAGTGGCAGGAAAGTACTTCTAAAGGAAAGCTTTCTTCAAACCAACCTAAGGTGTAATGCTTTCTGCATGGAGGTAATATATTGATGCATCCTTTAGAGTAAAAGGAAACACTATAAGCATCAATTGATCATCCGTCAGGCCTTGAGGTCTTAGTCTATCACAGACACACGCAATCTTTGCGAGATGTTTATTTGGTTCCTCTCCAGCCTTTCCATGAAAACTAGGCAAAATATTTGACCAATTAGACTTGTATTCAAATCTTGAACCCTCATGGAGAGTAGGAAGCCTGATCGCAAGTGGTTGCGAATTCATATTGGGCTCTTTTAAGCTTGTCATGTCCTTCTTGGTGGGGCTTCAATTTCTCCATTGCCTTCATTATTGGGATTATTGTCATCCATCTCCTCTTCTTGATCAAAATCAAGTCTTCTTCTTAACCTAGATAAAGATCATTCAATATCTGGATCAAAAGATAAAGGTGATGCATTAGTATGCATTAGTAGCACGGGTATGGACCATACAAAGTAAGTGAAATCTAAGAAAATCAACAAAAGAACACGAATACTAGACTTCCCTGGCAACGACGCTAAGATTTGGTGACGCGGCAACAGTGATGTGTCGTTGTTCCTGGTCCCAAATGCAATCTATCCCTCACTCAAGCTAAAAAAAATATTAGTATAGCAGACAAGTAGGGGTCGAACCCACGGAGAAGACTGATTCGTTATTCTTATGGTGATTCAAAGCAAATAATAATAAAGTTGAAATGAGAAAAGCAAAAAAAAAAAAGTAAAAGTAGTAATGTTTGTAGAGTAATGATAATATGAGAAAACACTTCACCTGCAATTTTTGAAAATTGTTGGAGTTCATGATTCTTGAAATGATTTCATTGTTATTCTCAAATCAATGCAAAGCAATTGATATCAATGGTTATTCCGACTTGGTTTAGATAGATTGATATCCCTCACAGGCTAACCAATCACTTACACTCTATGAAATACAACATAAAATATCATGAATTACCAAAGTACTTGGCCAATTAGCAGTACCAAATCTCAATGGAATTAGAATGTCAAAAGAGTGCGAATCTCTTAACCCTAATTTCTTAGAAATCAATACTTAACCAACAGTCATCATCCTACAGAGAAAATTGATGCTTTCACGGGATCAATTTCCCATTGCTTGCTACCATGGATCACCGATCTTTCGAAAGGTAATCACTAGCATAGATGCAGTTTATGTCAAGACGATCACTCCAGAGAGAACATGTGCAAATACTTAACAATAAAGAGCCAAGATAATGAAATAACTCATGAATAACAATATGAAATCAAATCCCCACAATTCAACCAACAATCTCTTCGAATCAAAGGCGAAACTATGAGTTTAGCAACTCAAAGTCTACCCAAAACAATCAATAGAAAAGTGGCTATAAATTGCCCCCCTCTCTATGTTCATACTCAAAACGGCTGAAAATAATAGTCTTATAGCCTATAAGTGACGGCTAAAAACCCTACAGAATAAAATAATAATAAATTAATTAAAATAGATCCAGACGAAATTGGGTTTGCCGAAGACTGCGAAATCGGCGGTCGTCGATTAAATAGCGGTGGGAGCCGCTACTCTATCTCTGCAATTCTTCTTTGTCTTCGAATTTATTCTCCTTAATCCCTTGATGATCTTTTCTTAGCCTCTTATATGCTCCAAAACCAGCTGTTCTAGATCTCTCAAGGCTGCCTTCAAGCTCGGATTGTAAAGCTGCAGAATAAACACAAAATAGTGTAGATTCTGAACTCGAATACTTGGATGCAAAAAAAATGTAAATTAGGCAATACACATGCAATATGGACACTTAAATGCACCTAAAACTAGTTATAATGTCATGCATTATCAGTGTTCAAAATAAAAGAAAAAAATGTGATTGATTCAAAGAGATAAATGAAAAAAGACAACCATAATTACAGGAAAAATATTTGATTGGTTTAAAGAGAAATTTTAAAAAAAAGATAGGGATAACACAGAGGCTAAAGCTCTTTTGTTTTATGAATATATAATAAAGGAGAAGTTGTTTGAGACACATAGCGATTTCTCCTTAATCGTAGTCGTATGAACCAATAACAAAATTTTGAAATAATCAATATGTGCATAAGATAAAATTCTATTATAACTCTATTTAATCCATCTATATATGCATAAGATAAAATGATACGAAAAAATTTTATTCTAACTCTATTTAATCATCTATATATGCATAAGATAAAATTTGACCCAATTTGATTAGATATGGATATAGTTATAGAACATATTAAATAATTTTAAAGACTATTATATAAGATAAGATTTTACCTAATTTTGTTATATATGAATATATTTTTAGAAGATAATAGTTTTATCAATATATTACATGGTCATACTAATTAAATAAATTTATCAATATCTTCATCAATATGAACATATTTTTAGAATATAAAAAGTTTTGACGAAATTGAAATAATACGTAGCATGATCATACTAATTAACTAACTTTATCAATAACTTTACCAATATGAAGCAGATAAAATGTTTTGGGTAAATTGAACTAACACTTAGTCGTGTAAAGGTTATCAACTTATGGAATTCAATTTTTATTTATATTTTCTCCAATTATTTTATATATGGTTATGATTTTGAAAGAGTTTAATCACAATTTTTATGATTTCACAAATGTTGACGACTTCTCCCTTCTTTTTGGTATTGTTATTGCAGGTTATTTACAATTGTTTATGATTTCCTTACTAAGCTTTTCAAAATAACGTGTCAATTGGTTACAAGGTATGATATTTTATTGTTTCCACTAATATATACTAGCTTTTCGTATGTTATTTCATATGTTGTCGATAAAGTGTAAATTCATTCAGATTTGAGAAATTAGCTTTTCATATGTTGTTTTAACTAATATATACTAGCAAAGAGCAAGGAGTAACTTCTATACTAATAAAGTATAAATTCATTCAGATTTGAGAAATCAGAACTATGAAAGAAATTAATTAATTGAATAAATAGGTTTTAGTATCAACTTTATTTAAATTAAAAAACCGCACACTATGTGGGTATTGAACTAGTATAGATATAAATATCAAGATTTACATATAGATTAATAGTAGACATTAGATTGAATTCAGTGTTTTGAATTAAGATCAATAGTTAGTAAATGTGTTAAAAATAAAAGAAAAATGTGAATGATTTAAAAAGATAAAGGAACAAATAAAAAGGAGTTACCTAAAATAACTCCGCGAAAGGATGCGACATCTGGCGAAAAATGCATGGCTTTAATTAATACTAGTTAAGTACCCGCACCGTGTGGTTTTTTGTTTTTTGTTTTTAATTTAAATATATGATATTAATACCCCTTTGTGTGAAGTTTTTGTAATATTAATTCATTTGATATTTTTTTTTGGTCAAGATTAATTCATTTGATATTAAAAAACGTATACAAACAACCTTGTAATAAAGCATTAACTTTGACTATCACTATCTTTTGTATATTATTTTATTGTTTAAAATTTTGAATAAAGTTTGTGCTAACACCCGTTTAACTAATTATTTTCTGGAAATATATTTAATTGATTTCCAGTGAAAGAGATATAATATAATATATCCATATTTTAAAAACATGGGTAAAATCTTATAAAAATATATCGATATTTAAAAAAAAATTGGAAAAAATAATTGACAACATATGAAATGCTTTACACAACTAAGTATTATTTAATTTATTTCAATTTACCCAAAACCTTTTATTTTCTTCATATTGATAAAAGTTATTTAATTAGTATGACAATGTAATATATTGATAAAGTTATTATCTTCTACAAATATGTTCATATATAGCAAAAATAGGTAAAATCTTATCTTATATAATAGTATTTAAAATTAAGTTAATATCTTATAAATATATATCCATATCTAATCAATTTGGATCAAATAAAAAACCTTTCTCGAACAACCCTTTTGACGGCCAAGAAGAACGCGCCTCACGCGCCGTTTCTTCCCGATGAAAAGTAGAGGTTGGCTATGGTTCTTCTTCTTAAAATCCTTATGCGAAAAGCATTTCTCGAGCCCTCGATCTCGTTCAACCCATCCTCATAACCATTCCCTGGCAAAAAATCCCGATGATTACCCCTTCTTCCCATTTTCTTCCTCATCTTGGCCTCGTCTATGGGTCTGTTTGGATTCCCTTTCATTATGTTTATAATTACTTTAGATGTATTAAATAGAAAAGTTCATTATAAACATAAGTTGTTTTGATTTACTAATTATTTTTTGGAGCTAATTAAAAAAAATTAATTATTTTTTAGAGCTAATTTCATCTGCCTCCATTGAAGAGGTCACCGACTCACCGTGCTCGGCCTCACTCCTCCCTTCACCTCCATAGGAGCTCTCAGATTTGAGCTTCAAATACCCCACATGACCACACCCTTCAAATAGATCCCCATAAGCTTGCTCTGTCATGACTTTGTTTTACAAATCACCATCGCTTACATCGCTATCCTCCTCCCGTTCCCACCCAATCTCTCCTCTATGGCCTCCCTCTCCAGCCTCACGATCTCGAATCCAAACCTAACTGACCCAATTCTTGACGAAATCGGCCGAATCGTTTCCCTCACATCCATTGATTTGAGCTTAAACTCCCTCTTCGACCCAATCCCGCCCTCAATCAGAAGCCTCGAAAGTCGAAAACCTCCAAATCCTAACCCTAAACTCCAACCAGGACACCGGGAAAATCCCCACCGATCAGACGCATTGACAGTGGAAGCGGGAGAAGGTTGGCCCCGAGGAGCCTCCTCCAAGCCCAGCCGACGTTAACTGTGTACTCTCTTTCGATTGGAAGTGTCCCTCTCTCTGGCTCTCTCCCTTCAGTTCCCCCTCTCTCTCTCTCTTTAAGTTTGAAGAATAGATTATAATTTAATTTGTTAAATTTCCATCCAAACGTTGTTTTCTTGATAAGTTCATTATAAACTAAAAGTATGTATTATAATTAAAATACATAGGGAATCCAAGCAGACCCTATGTGGCTGGGGAGGGACGGAAGTACGACTCTCTTGGGTCAAATTGATTTGGGGATCTCAAGTTTCTTTGCGATTTCCTCCAAATTCGGACTTGTCTAAGCTGTGGTTCGGGGTTTGGCGGGTGTTCTTGCTGCTCTGGGCTAAAGATGGGTTTGCTAAGCCACCCCCTTGGCTTGATCCAGGGCCTCCTAGGGTTTCTCCCCTTCGGCTAGATCTTTGGGCCCCCCCCATCTCCATCTGGTGTGTGTTCGGGAGTTCTTCTCTCCACTGCCTAAAGCCATTATTGGTCTGGCCCGGTGATCTAAGTATGAAAGCGGTGTCTCATCGCCTCTCGGCTGGTAATCTTCCTTCTTTGGGGTTGGGGTGTGTTTGGATCTTTCTCCCCTCTTCCTCTCTTTCGCTTCCTGTTCACAATTTCTTCATAACTCTATCTCACACAAATCTTCTGGCTTTACTTGGCATGATCTCCTCTGCCATGGTTAAAGAAAAACAAACCATGGGGGCCTCAGTTTCCGAGACCCTCTTGCACACCCCCCGAAAGGGCTTATCAAACCAGGGTGTTGTTCTCTATGTGGAAGAGTGCCCATGTCACACAAATGGCGACGCCACTAGAGCTAAACGCAAAGGTGGACAGCAGTGCAAGATTCCGGCGCTCAATATTGGTATGTGGAAACTTTGGCGTCTTCACTATCACTTTTGGTTTAATCTGTCAAATGTATGTCAAGTTAGAAGCCTTTTTGGGTATGCTTGGGGCTGCATTAATTGTGGATTTTATTTTGACTCAATTACTCGTTTCTATTGGTGTTTTGTGAAGTATTATTGCTTACATTGTTTCATCAAGAAACCTTATAGAAAATTCAAGCTTACTGCATCCCCTAATCAACCTAGTTGCTGTAATGCAGAATCCGTCTTTTGCAACAACCTTTGGCTAAATTTCGTCACTATTAACTATTGTCTCCTATCCTTGCAGTTATCCTTTGCATATAGAGTAATTCTTCAGTTGAGTCGCAAATATGCTTGTCACTTAGTTGGGACTGTTTCCATCCCTTATTTACTCACTTGGTTGGATCTTTCTCATAAAATACTGGCCACCCTTTTCTTTAGAATAAAATTGTTTTTCGAAAGTAAGAACAGTTTTGTGCATAGCCTTTCGGATAGTACTTACGGGGTTAGCATGATTTTCATGAGCTCATTGACAATAAACTCTCAAATAAGCATTCTTATGAGAAATAAACATATTGTTAGTAAAAACCAAGAACCAATTCAATTTGATTAAAACACATCAAATTAAAGCGTAAGACTCATCTGAAAACATGAATTGCTGTGGCGTGGTATGTATTCGAACCCACGGCCTTAGAAGCGATTTCGCCCCGACCACGGTGCAAGTCGGCTTCAGGCATCGCCCCCCAAGGTTACACAGCACCTCCGATCGCGTGCACTCGCCAAAGGAAGTTTGGAATCATTCCAGAAACTCAGAACATTTCTCAGAGAGGATGATGAAGATGGGAAACGCATGCTCACTCTTAAAACCCTAAAAGGTATGTTATAAGATGAGGCAACGTGTGTTTTTCTCCCACTCTCTCACCCACCTTCTTAATTGAGAGAAACCCTCAAAACAGTTAAAAACATTTTTCCCTTTTATTTTTAATATGGATAAGATTGTGGAAATTAAAAACCTTTTATAAAACCATTATTTAAGCATTATTCCAACAATCCCCCACAAATGCGAGAAAAATGGGTTTTTAAAACAACTTTGCAAACAACGTTCTGAGCTGGTTTTATGGAGAAGATACTTAAATGTTGGTGAACAAGTCTTGAACCAACACATAGTGAAGCTGAGTGCCTCGCTTGTCATAGAAGTGAACGAATCTTGAACTTCCAGACTCGCGAGTTGACCTCAACAGCACATACCTTCACCACGATCCTGGTGATTCCGCGATAAGATCCTCAAATATGTATGTGGTCATCTCATACTTTGGGTGCTGAAGAGTGCTCTAGAAAGACCACTCTAGTCTTCCATAGAAGGTGAGCAACCTCTTCACACTCTCGTAGGTAGCTCCATCAAGTCTATCTCACATAGACCACCCTTATTAGGGCTATGGAACCATTAAGAGCATTATGCTCATCCTCTTCCATATTCGGTGAATCCATCAAGTCCTTCTCAATAGGACCACTCAACTCTGGGCTATAGACTCATTAAGAGTACATGACTCAACCTTTCTCAATACACTTGTCATGGGAATGAGACGTGGTGTATCTCTCCTCATATGGGTTTGAGTCTCATTCCCTTAGACAAATCAAGGACTATTCTCATGTTCCGTCCTTTTGTCAACAGACCATCAAGTTCCTCTCGGACCTCACATTCTCCAAATAGATGACACCATTTGCAATCAGCTGTCTCAAAGCTTCATGTCAAATCCGCGTGTGTCTCTTCTTGTCATTCTATGTATTGCTACTAGCTATACAAATAGCAAATGTGAGTCACAATATAGAGAATTAGATAGAGCTTTATGCCCCCACAAAGGTAAGTAAGCCAGTAACATTCTCAACTACTCAATCTCTTGTCCAGCTAAATCTAGAACTATGATCTCACATTTCATAGTCGATCTAGCAAACATGACAATTTTCATGATTTTCACAGTATAGCACCACCACATAATGCCAAAACAAAACCACTAGTGGAGCTATAATATCATCATAATTAGAATGTTCGATCATACTGGCATAACGATAAAGTTATCAAACCTTCTCAACATTTCTCTACATAATGGAATGAAACAATTTCTCTTTTCTAGTTTCTTTACCACTTAGAAACACATCAACTTCACCCATATATTTCATTTCAAAGCGAGAGGAAACAAATTTTTTAGTTTCATTTATCATGTGCATGCTAGTGCCAAATATCATCTCATCTCCACATAAAGGCACATAACCAATTTAACACATCTTGGCATAAAACATGCATTACATACACACAATGAAAACTTCAACACAGTTTGGTCACATTCTCATAACATTCCAAATATGCTTTGTTAAAGCCATATATTGATTTCTTAAGTGAACACAAAATTCTCTTTTCTTGGAACCACATGCCCGCAGGCTGTTCCACATACCCCTTTCTCTAGATCATCATTTAAACCACAGTTTAACATCTATTGATGCACTGTTGATTTATAATTAAATGCTAAAGCAAATAATAAATGTAAATGACAATCACAATCATTTGAGAATATGTATTAAAGAAATCAATTTCATACTTTGTGTGAATCATTTAACCACTAGTCTTGCCTTAAACCTTATGATAGAACCATCAGTTCTAAAATTCCTTTTAGAGATCCATTTACACTTAATGGTTTTGACACCTCTAGGCAAGTCAACTAGTTCCCAAGAAGGGATACACATAATAGATTCCACTTTACTGTCTATAGCATCTTTTGCAAGAAACTAGCATAAGTTGAACTCATAACCTCTTTGACTGTTCTAAATTCACCTACTATAACTTAAGAACATAAATAAGAGGTTAATCACTTTCAGTCACATTAGCGAGTTCATCCAACAGAGTTGTATCAAACTTAAACTCACAACTAGTTTCCCTTATATCTCATTTACTCCTTCTAGACTCACTAGATTCAAGCTCGACATTTGAATCAAGTAAAGATAAAGATGCAGACATGAGCACATAGACATGAATACTATTATGATTTTACTTAAAGTAAACATCGCTAAAAACTCAGCGACATGATATTCACACAAATTATATCATACAATCACGTAAGCTCATAGGCAATACAATTGTTCTCATAATAACCAACAAGAATAACATCAACCATATTAGATCCAACATCATCTCACTTAAAGGAAAGTACCACCACTTTAGTCAAACACCCCCACATTTCTCATATACACTAGATAGACTCTAAGTCATTTCCACATCTTATATGGGGTTTTGTCTAACTTCTCTTGTGGCATCTTACTTCCTACCTCTATCGGATCTAAAACATTTTGGTTCTATTCAAGTTGGTTTGATATCTCATATGCATATATCAAGAACAATTCTTCCTATTGCATCTTTGATCTTAGCCAATGCATGTAACTTGGTATGTCTAAAGATCATCTAATGTTATATAACACCTTTACCACGTTTGCTTTTAGAGTTTCTAAAAAAGAAAGATCACACTTTGTTAACTCAAGCAATCTAGTGGTCCTCTCAATTACGGGTTTAAAAGGTATTTAGCAAGTTTAACATTTATGCATATATCACCATAATTTTGATCAACAACAACCAAGTTAGAGGTTAGGAGCATTTATGAAGTTCTCTAAAAGAAACAACTTCCTATATATGTCCTAATTAATATCATGCCAAAGATCAAACATTCATAAAGATGTCACAAGACAATATTCTTTCAAGACAAACCAAAGGAGTCATATCATGATCATCATTTAATATTGCAAATGCGCATGAGATCAATCAACATGCATTTTGTGTTAGTTAAAACTAATTAGTCAAGCAAAAATTGCTCATCAAACTTATCTCACAAAATAGGCCAACACGAGTGTCCTCGATCGGTAGAAGAAGATCCTTCGTATGACCAAAGTAAAGACTCGACTGGTTCATCACCATCCTGAGCTTCTTTAACTCCTGCCTCTAGCAACCATAGCAAATGATTTTGCTACCAACATTCCAGTGTCGCTCCGCATTCAAACATGTCATGAAACCACACGAAGTCATAGGATTAGAGTTGTATCATTAGCAAAATTTGGGAATTCATATTTGTTGATCGACCCAAATTAGGAACATAATTTATTAATTGTTAGAGTTCCTTTTCTGCTCAACTTTGTACTTTGACCCAAATATACAACTCTACACCACTTATAATGGAATATATCAAACCATTGTAAGTTTGTAACTAACCAACCACTCAATTAATTTGAATGGAGTGTGATAGAAACACGAGATCGACATACCTATCCATCAGGTACCACGGCTGCGTTTTCGCGTTACGGTGGTCGACTTTGGCAGAGCTCAGCCGTAGGTTATATATGGGTGCAGAGTACACCGACATGGTTTACCCGGCATCGATATCCTAGCTCGACAAAGCTGAGAGACAACTCCGTAGCAGCCTGTCTCATTGGCTCTCGGAGTAGAATAATGAACCCATGCCAATACTTAAACGAAGTAGGCATCGACAATGGCTGGCAGCGCTGAGCGCATCAGGTTAGGCCTCTAGATCTGACATCAGTATCGATCAAGGTCGTAGACACCTTGCCACCAAGGTCCCTTGCAAGAACACTTCAATCATAATATAGTCAACGAGACTTTATAATGGCAGCCTCACAGTTTTGGAACAATGGAACCATTCTCGTAAAGGTCTGTCTTTTCTTCCTAATCACCTGCAATTATGCTAGGAAAGAAGTTAATATCATTCCCCAAATCAATATATTAACACATCGATATAATACACTAAATTCCCCAAGGAATAGGTGTGGACGATCTGGCAGCGGAGGACTCCACGGAAGCAGAACGATTGTTCGCCTGCGATTGCTTCTCTCCGAACTTGCTTCGATCACTGAAGAAGATGCAAGGCCCGGCCGCATCTACATATCCAGCCGCCCCAACAGCACCATCCCCTAGGCTCGCGTCAGTCATCCCGGTCTCTTTTTCTCCTTCTTCTCGTCGGTGGAGGTATGGTCGCAGCAGCCGTCATCGGGCCTCAAAGCCTTAATGACTTTGGCGCAACCTGTAGCGCTCGTCGCTCTTAGTGCGTGAACGGCGGCGCCGTTCTCCTTGATGTCGTGGGGAACGTAAAACCGATTCCTTTCTCGCCGGGGGAGCAAGGCGAAATTCCGACGAGTTGCCTTTGCCGAAATCAAGCCGCATAGCAAAGGCGGTTCTCTGACGTCTCCCACAAACCGGGTCTTGCAACCGCTTTCCCTTTCAATTCGGCCTGATAAACTCTACTGGATATGACCTGGCACCTTAGCCTGGCTTTCTCCGGCGCAAGTCCTCGTAAATCGCGCTTCCGATCGCCAGTCCCCTGCCTCGAAAAAGGAGCAGCTCCGGCGGCGCTGAGTGCCTGGGTCGCGGAATCCTCAACAGGACTGGACGGCAACACGAGGTGGCGCATCTTCTCCGCCGTCGCCGTAGCAATTGATGCAAACAACAACCTCAATCTGAAACTTCCAAATCGGAAGAAGAACAAATGATTAATGATCAACCGGTTAATACTAACACAAAGTCGCTTCTAAATTGTTAGTAAAAACCAAGAACCAATTCAATTTGATTAAAACACATCAAATTAAAGCGTAAGACTCATCTGAAAACATGAATTGTTGTGGCGTGGTATGTATTCGAACCCACGGCCTTAGAAGCGATTTCGCCCCGACCACGGTGCAAGTCGGCTTCAGGCATCGCCCCCCAAGGTTACACAGCACCTCCGATCGCGTGCACTCACCAAAGGAAGTTTGGAATCATTCCAGGAACTCAGAACGTTTCTCAGAGAGGATGATGAAGATGGGAAACGCATGCTCACTCTTAAAACCCTAAAAGGTCTGTTATAAGATGAGGCAACGTGTGTTTTTCTCCCACTCTCTCACCCACCTTCTTAATTGAGAGAAACCCTCAAAACAGTTAAAAACATTTTTCCCTTTTATTTTTAATATGGATAAGATTGTGGAAATTAAAAACCTTTTATAAAACCATTATTTAAGCATTATTCCAACACATATGTCTATAAGCACTCTTAATTGGTGCAAACTTCTTTACAAGGAATATTGGTGTGTCATGATGCCTCTTTACATAAATCCTGTTGATGTATGAATGGAAAGTTTTCTTCGTATATCACTTCTGTTTGGTTGTGTGAATTACTACTTTAAGCCTATGAAATATTGGTTTAGCGTTATGATTTCTTCCTTGTTCATCATTTTGTTAATTTTTGTTGAATGGCTTCGTAGGACATGGATTTGTTTCCATCTTTCTCTACTCCCTTTCACCATCTATTCAAGTTTGAGTTGGCATTTTTTGGAAAAATCACGCAGTGGCTTGCCCATGCTTTTGTTTAGAATACCTCTCATTCCATTAAGTAACTTTTATTGTACAAAGTTGTGGGCTGTTGGTTTGGCAATTGGTCTCCACTTAGTGTCTATTTTATATTTGTGTCACCTTATGAGATCTAGTGCGTATTCTAGTATATTACACAACCCCCGCAAGACCGATACCATTTGTAAGATCCTACTGCACAACCTCCTTAAGTTCACACCCCCCATCTTGGGAAAAATCCGCCTGGTTTTCAGTAAATATGTGAACAAAAGGTAGTGTATATTCGTTGGCGATCAAACTGCGAGATCGTTCAAGCACAGAAATTCTATCTACGACTTGCACACACTCTTAAAAAAGGTAGATCACCTTCTCGGGAGCTCTTGGGTTCTCAAAACATACAATGATAACTAAAAGCATCCATCCCTTAAAAAAACTCCTTCGAAAGGTTGGATAACTTCGTTTGTCACAACTAAAACCAATATAACTAAAAACTTTGTCTATAATATGTTAAGCTATTTCTCCTATGGAAATGAATTTGTTGTAGCCTTGTTTAGTAGATTCTTTGTCAAGACGTCTCACTGTCCTATGAGTAAAACTTGTTTTCACTCTCATAGACTAACCCTTCTAAATATATATTTTTTTTTCAAAACCCACTTAATTCATATGTTGGGAGTAATAAACAAATTGGGTTACCGGTTCCAATAAATCCCCAATAAATACTCACTTGTGCAAATATTCTAATATTAAAATAAATAACTCAATCTCATTAAAGGGCACTCACTCAGAACTTGAGTTTGGTGGTTTGATTATGTTCATTGTAGTTTTCATAAATAAAACTCACTCGTGTATGATTGTATTGGACAACTATGGTCTTAGGTGTGTACCCTTTGTTGTATATTTATGGTTGCTAAGTCTAAATGATTATGATACCCTTGCAATGTCTTCTATTCATGAGCACACCACTTTATACGTAAATAGATGTGTACACTATACTTATTTAAATACTTATCTAAGTCCTCTCCAATTTAAATATTTGATTACAAACAACACTTTCAAGATCATTGGCCAATTTTCATTGATCACCAATCTTTATTGTGCAAATTTTTTTAGGGGAAGGATAGTTAAAATAGTAAAAATTATTAGTGAAAGGGATCATCAAAAGGTGAAATGAAAGTTGGCTCTTGCAATGTAAGAGGGATCGGGAGACCAAGTTTTTGGGCAGAACTTAATACCTTCTGTAATATTCAGAGAATACAAGTGATGACGATAATGGAAACTAAATCGGATAAAGTTCTGGAAGATAAAATGTGGCAATCAGCAGGTTTTGATGAAGCATTTTAGGTGCCTGCGATAGGTAAATCTGGAGAA
This sequence comes from Persicaria maculosa, assembly GCA_963922045.1. Lineage (NCBI taxonomy): Eukaryota > Viridiplantae > Streptophyta > Magnoliopsida > Caryophyllales > Polygonaceae > Persicaria > Persicaria maculosa. Next base: position 53,260,839 of record OY998251.1, on the reverse strand, counting down.
ATAGGGGTAATGTAGAAATCTCAATTACTCACCCATGAAACTATTAAAATAGACCACCATAGTCAATGCCACATTTGTGCTATATATTCTAACTCGAATCTAAACTTTCAGTGTCAAATTCTGTTTGTCTATGCTCCTGCACAAGATCGAGATAAAATAACTTGTTCCAGTCTCCCGAGCATTGTGGTGGGGGATTTGAACGATATAGTCTCAAGTGAGGATAAGGTTGGTGGTGCGCAAGTTTCCTTAGGGAGACTTCAAAGATTAGCGGAAGTTAAAGACAATTGTGAGCTTGTTGATCTCCCATTTATTTGGAATCGATTTACATGGAGAAAAAAGAAAGATGGACCTGATAACATTTATGAACGACTTGATACAGTTCTAGTCCAAAATGAGATCCTTGTACAATTTCCGAGTATTCACATTACCCATCATGCATTCTCGTCCTCTGATCATTGTCCAATTACTATAAATCTTAGTGTAGGAAACATTCCTCCTGCTGCCCCATTTAAATTTGAGAACATATGGTTAAAAAGAAAAGATTTGAGAAACATAGTCAAACAAGCGTGGCGAGCTAACTGTGGAGGTTCCGCGATGTATCAATTAGTCTTCAAAACTAAGGTTCTGAAAGCAAAAATTAAAGCTTGGAATCAGAAAATTTTTGGGAATATTTTTAGACAATTAAGGGAGGTAGAAGAAGAACTCATTCTAATTCAAGGAAATCTTAGTCACGGGTCTGATGCTATCACAGCATCAAAACAAAGAAATTTATTAAGGAAAAAAGAAGCTTTAATAAAATTTCATAAAACATACTAGAGCCAAAGGGCGAAAACCAAGCATATAAAACTGTTAGATAATAATTCAGGGTATTTTCACAAAATAACATCAGGGCGAAGAAACAGAAAAGTAATCAGACATATTATATCCGAAGATGGTACTCAAATAATAGGTGAAGAAAACATCAAAAACGAGATTCGGCATGACTTTAAAAAATGTTTTAGGAAAGAAAGTAGCATCCATTTTGTGGGGAGTAGCCAGTTAGATTTGATAACACCAGAATTAAGCGATGAAGATAATTGTGAACTCATAAAACATGTCCTCAATAGTGAATGGAAAAATGTGGTGTTTAGCTTGGGAAGAAATAAGTTTCCGGGGCCCGACCAATTTACTGCAGAATTTTATAAGAACTTCTGGGACATTGTGGGTCCATCCGTAATTAGAGCAGTGAAAAGTTTCTTTCTTTATGGAAGGATTCTTCGACAAATAAATCATGCATTTATCTCATTACTTCCTACGGCTGATAACCCTAGTACAACCAGTAACTACATACCAATTAGTTTGTGGACAACTCTTTATAAAATTATATCAAAAATACTTACTGAAAGACTAAAAAAGGTTATAGGGAAAATAATTCATCCTCTACAAGGAGCATTTGTAGCAGAGAGAGCTATCCAGGATAATGTTTTGATAGCTCGTGAAAATTTTCATTCTTTTGAAACACGAAAGGGAGTAGAAGGTTGGATGGCTATCAAACTTGATATTGAAAAAGCATATGATCGGTTGAATTGGGACTTTACAATAGAAGTATTGCAAAGATTTGGCTTCCACCCAACTTTCGTAGGTTGGATCAAAGAATGTATTTCCACAGTCTCCTTCTCAATCCTTGTGAATAGCTCCTCTACCAAGTTGTTTTTCTCTTCTAGGGATATTCGTCAGGGTGGCCCTATTTCCCCATTCTTATTTATTTTGGGAGCGGAAGTTCTGGCAAGAAGATTACATCAAGAATCCTTAATCCCAATGAGTAAAATAGGATTTAACTTTGGGCATAATGGCCCACGGGTTCTTTTTCTTGCCTTTGCAGATGATATTATCATTTTTGCTAAAGCATCGTTGAGCGCCAGTCAGAAAGTTAAAGAAATAATAGATGAATATTGTAAACTGTCAAGACAAAAGTTGAATTTTCACAAATCAACGTTTCAGACAACAAGAGGTGTTCCCAGCTAAAGAATTCAGCTAGTACCAAATTCATTACAAACTCCTCATACTAGGGTATTGGAAAAATACGTAGGGTGTCCCATTATTAATGGAAGAGTCAACATAATGACTTTTGAAGACATAATAAGTAAAACTAAAAATCAATTAGCAAAATGGAAAGCAAACTCCCTTTCTCAACAAGGTAGATCAATTCTCATTAACTCCAATTTAACGGCTAAACCGTTGTATGCAATGCAAAGTTTTATGCTCCCATCATCCTTGCATAAAGAATTGGACCAAGTAAACAGGAACTTTTTTTGGAATAAAGATCTTCAATATAAACCGCTTATAAGCTGGGATAAAATATGTAAACCAAAGAGGAAAGGTGGGTTAGGTATTAGAAAAGCTCGGGTGATGAATGAGGCACTCCAGATGAAATTACTGTAGAAAACTCTTGTAGAACCAAATAATATATGGGTAAATATTATTCGGCATAAGTATTTACGAGAAAATGACATCTTAAATTATGAAAGGGTTAAAAACTCCTCTTGGCAATGGAGAAATGTTGCTACACTAATCGATAAATTTTAAGACGGACTAATTTTGTCTATTGGGAATGGTAGAACTGTTAGGTTCTGGAAGTATCCTTGGATTTCTTTAAAACATCTCATTAATATGGTTAATTCCACACAGATTACTGATGTTGACGCCCGTGTTAGCAGCTTCATATTGAATGGGAAATGATGGGAAGAAAAACTAGAAGAATTTCTGGATTCTGATTGGGTAAAACGAATAATGGATATACCTCTTCCCGTCCACAAGATGTCGAACAGGTTGTATTGGAGGATGGACAAACAAAGATGGTTTATGACATTTAGTGCTATCAATCTCTTATCAAACAATGAGGCATTTGATGACAACCCATGTAATTGGATTTGGAAGGTGAACACGTTGCCTAAAATCAAGAATTTCCTTTGGAAAATTTCTCAGAATGGATTACCTACTAGGGATAGATTAAGCAGAAGAGGAGCATCGATTCCGAATGTTTGCGGTTTTTATAATTCGTATGGAGAAGATGAGTTCCACTTATTCACAAACTGTCCTTTTGGACAAAGTCCACTCTTAAAAACTGGAAAATGTGCAGAAGTGATCAACAACCTCTCTTATAAAAATAGGAGCGACAAGACTATAATGAAAAGTCTAGGTCAGTGCTTGAATAAAAAAGAAAAGGAGGAAATGGCAATAAAATGGTGGTCTATCTGGTATTACAGAAACCAAGTAGTTTTTAGAAACCTAAAGGAACATTCCCAAATAGAGGTACAATCTTTCCTGAAATATGTCATGGAAAATTGGAGAATTGTAGAAATGGATGAAATAGACGATGAAGTAATGACGTTTGGCTATAGAGTTTCCTCGGGTCGTAAACTAAGCAGAAAGAATGTCAAATGGAGGAAGCCGGTGAATGGTTATCTGAAATCAAATTTGGATGGAGCTGTAAGTGGAACTGGAGGAGCTAGTGCAGGATTTATAATAAGGAACTGGGTGGGAGATGCTATAAAACTAGGTTATAAGGAATTAGGTGCTATTTCCCCACTTATGACGGAGACGATCGCTCTTAGAGAAGGAATTATTGTTGCAAAGGAAAATAAGTATCAAAAGCTCATTATCGAATGGGATTCTCAGATTGCCATAAATCATCTTAAATCAAAAGGCCCTTGCCCCTAGAAAATTGAATTGATTATGGTAGATGTCAAAGGTCTGTTGCAGGCCTTTGACATCAAAAGGCCCTTACCTAATCAAAAAAAAATTTGATCAAAATTTATCTTATGCATATATAGATACATTGATTAAAGAGAAAATTTGGTGATTTAGACTCTATGCACATTTAATTAGCTGATTAGCCTCTTTAATTATTATTTTTAGCTGTCGTAGATCCTATTTTTACGGTCCGGATAAATACACCACAAATCTTGCACGTCGAAAACGACGTGCAAGGTTGAAGTGGGTTAATTAATTAGAAAAAAGTGCTAATTAATTAAAAAGGCCTGCACGTTGAATTGGACGTGCATTTAAAGAAGAGGATTTGTGGTGTATCTAACAACACCCTTTGTTTATGCAATTAACAAAAAAATAAAGGGAGAAATTAATTATAAAAAAATATGAGCAGTTGTGTTGAACCGCTTGGACGTGGGTATGGGAGGTTACTCAAGTAACTTCCCCTATTCTCCTCCCTTTAAAAGGTTGTTGCTGCTGTATCAAGGGTTGGTTTTCCTTTTCTTCCGAGCATAAAAAAAGAAGCAAACAAATCATTTCTTGCTCCTGGTTCCCCCTCCTCTTAGGTGAACCTGCTGCAATCACACAATACAGAAGCAAAAAATCAGCAACAATAGGCAACAAGGTAGCTTTAATGGCTTGCGAGACCCCCTCTTACAAAGCATGGACTTTAAGTAAGGGTTTGAGTTTTGGAATCATCATTTAAGCTCTAAATTAAGGGAAAGTGCTGCTGAATTTTGCTTAAAGGAACCGGTTCATTGCAGAAACTCGATCCTTGAGACCCCCTCTTACAAAGCATGAGCTTTAAGTAAGGGTTTGGGTTTCGGGATCATCAAATTGCCCTAAGCGTAGGCGAAACTCTGGCGAAATTTCACCAGAATCAAATCGGACCAATTAAACCAAACTGGTTTCTTGGGTGTTTTGAGCAATAAGCAAATCAAACTAAAAATTTATTGCTTCAAACAACGTGGTGGAAGGGCTGAAATTTCATGACATCAGTGGGTTAATCAAAGCAACAAACAAGTTCCACAAATTTCCCTATTTGCTATTAAATTTCAATTAGTAGGACGGTTCTTAATTGTCCAAAAAACTGGAAACCAAATTTTTAATTTGGTATTCATGACACAAATTAAGGGATTGGAACTCAAACTTCCCATCTTAAAACTAACGTGCTTAGGCCAGTAGCAAAGCACACAAATTGAAACCCCAAAATTAACAAATTCAATCAAATTAGTGTCAAGTTACACTAAATAGGCAAGCCTATAACAATTAGGGCTAAATCGATTCGAGTCAGGTGTCAAACGACATCAAATGGGATCCCAAGAGGGCTCGATAAATTCATACGGAGAGAAGAGATCTGATTTGGGTTTATTAAAAATAATAATAATCAAAACTCACATGAATCTTCCATCTCTTCTCGATGATTGTCCATCGTTGGCTCTCTCAAGCGTGTGATCCCTTCGTCTTACGCCCTCGCAGTAACGAGCTCGACGTTGATTACATGTCTCCTACCCACTCTTCCGATTGCCCAGGCTGAAAATCACAGAGCTACTGGCAGCCTAACCTCCATGCATTCGTGTCGTCGACTGTTGTTTAAGTTGAGAAGCCTCTCAAAAAACGCTAAACAGCAAAAACGAGCAGCAAATTAGGTCTCCGTTTGACATGCCGGCTAGCAACTTGGGTTTAATTGAAAACAAAATGAAATGGGTTGGACTCTAAAAGAAACGGGCTTGATTGTTCATTGTACACACACGTGTATATTATCATTTTTGAGGAAATAAGATTAATTGAAAAATTTACCCATTAAAATATAAGAATTATAATTGGCACAAATTAAGAATTCGAGTTTTATCAAAATATAAAATTAAACTCGTTAAATATTCTTTGCCAATTAATTCTAGTGAGTCAATCTCAAACCGACTTCAACAAAAACGAAGTCAAAACCTCAAATCAAGTTTTACCAAATATAAACTTGGTTTCTTACGACAGAACTACGCCTGATTTGATTCCGAGTTATCGGATACATAGGCCACCGGACATAAAGCTAAAGCTCGTCTGATTCAATCGTCAAACCAAAAAAAATCAAATTGCTTTTCCATTAAGAACTACGGATGATTTGATCCCGTCCAAACGGGTACGTAGGTAGCTCAACATAAAGCTTATGCTCGTTGAGTACAATCGTCAATCCAAAAAAAATCAAATTGGTTCGTTCCGAACTACGGTGACTTGATTTCATCAAACAAGTGGATACGTACGAAACTCGGTGTAAATCAAATCCTCACCTAGTCCAGTCATATTCAAACTTTCAATCAAATTTTCTCAAATTTATTTGTCGACTCTAAGTCGTCCCAAATACCAAATTTCCATCGAATCCAAAGTGTCTCATCTGACTCGATACAAAGCTTCCGCTCGTCGAGTTCGGTCACGACCAAAGCTTCAAAAACCCAAATACCAAATTCAAGTTTGTCCTTTTCAAGAATTACGTGTGATTTGATCCCCTCCAAAGGGGTACGTAGGAAACTCACAAACGAGTTCAATCACGACCCCCAAATTGACCTCTAAGGAAAAACAAGTCAAATCCAATCAAACTCTACATCAAACCGTTTTCTATGCAAATGATAGGCGGGTGCTTGAGTTACCCTTCGGAGAAGGTGGGCTCAGGTTACTCGGGTGGAGTGTTGTTCGAGCTCTCCTTCCTAGAATGTGGGTTTGAACTTCATCCTATGATGCATATAAGAAAACAAAACCAAATCCAAACCAAATCAAACTTAAACACTCTGAACTACGTAAGGCTTTATTCTCTTCCAAGAGATACGTAGGCTACCCGATAAAATACGGGTGCAACCCAAATCACCAAAACCACTAAAATCTTGGTATCGATACGACTTCGAATCAAGAGGATAACTAAAAGGGGTCGAACTCAAATATAAAAAATCAAATAAAACGTGTTGTACGATTATTGCGAATTTTTGTCCAACAGCGGGCATTTACCTATGCAATAAGCACTGAAGGTCAAGCTTTGATGTCTTCATGAAAGTTGTAGCCCTCGAAAAGAGCTTTCCAACACATGCTCATATGCGTCAATGGGACGAACAAGGACTCGGGAAAGTGCGTTTCAAGAGCAGAGCAGAATGCTGAGAGCTAACACGTTTACTCGACGTCGACCTACTTCCTCGATGTCGACCAAAACTGGTCGATGTCGACCAAGCTGAAATTGGGCCGCGAGTCCGTTGGGCCAATCCGAGCATATGTGGATTACTTGGGCATGAAGGAAGGCCGGATCTATGCTGAATCTATCAAGATCTATCCATGGAAGAAGGATTTATCCACCACATGAAGATATTTAGATATGTTCCTTTTAGATTAATGTTTTAATTATCTAAGTTTTATCTTTAGGATTAGATAGAGATTTATTTCGTTGGATAGAAAGGATTAAACCCTATAAATAAAGCCCATGGGGCTAGTTTTTATGCATTCAATTCAAGAGAAGGAGAATAGGTAGCAAGTAGAGAGAGAGAGAGTGGAGGCCGATTGGGGGTTAAGGAGCGAGAGCAATTTGGCTTCGATCGGTTGTAAGCTTTTATTTAGTTTATTAATGCAAAGTTATTTCCTTTTATTATTAATGTCTTTTTCATGCGATGAAGAGCGAGTAGTCCACCCACTTCTAGGGTCGGGGTGAGCCCGACGATAGCCAAGCGTTTTTGAGGTAAAGATTCGACTTTTATTATGCTTTGATCATCCACTGCCTTTTATATGTTTATTACCTATTTAATACAGATCCATGTTAACAACTTTGATTATAAACATAAAATCGGTAGATACAATTAGGGTTTCTTGAAAGAGTTGTCTAATTGTTGGAAAAGGCGAAAGCTTGATCCTTCGATGAGATTGCATGATTATTCTTCTTTATCTTGCCTTATGCATGTTTGGTTATCGTTGTTGCAAACCCCGATCTTGGAAGTTCTTTTTCATACATATTTTATTTCGGAATTTGCCTTCGTTTTGTTACTGTAGCCTTCTCGATTTCGACCAACCTTGGTCGAAGTCGACTACTGATTCTCGATCGAGCAAGATCGCTCTTGTTTCCGTCTCTGCAGGTTCTTCGACATCGATAAAGCTTCCTCGATTTCGACCAGTTTCCTCGACATCGAGTTGACTCCTCGAGATCGACCAACTCCAGTGTCTCTTGCTTGCTCAAATTCAACTGTGCTTGACCCCCTGTCGACCACTCTTGGTCGAGGTCGAGTACTCTGGAGTCGTGTTCTGTCTGTGAGATCCCTCCGCTACCTGAGATCCATTGACCAGTTTCCTCGAGGATCGAACCTGACTTCCTGCTGCTACATCGGGAGAGAGTCTCGAACATTATTTGCTGGGAACCGAATCGGTTTGTTTTATTTTATTCCTATTTTATTTGCAATCTCGATTTCCTCTGTCAACAAATTGGCGCCTTTAAGTTTTGATTTTGCAGGTGTATGCTCCGTTCTGGTCAACCACCTTATTTTGATGCCTTAGACGACCCGGAACATCTTATACACATCCACTCTAGGCTAAAAAGAATCATGGCGACTGCTGAAACACAAGCCCAGACGATCGAGAGGCTTCAAAGGAAGTTAGAAGCCAACAATGCTGCTCTCACCGCTGAGAGAGCACGCACGGAGCAGGAAGCTGAACGTAAGAGGCAGGCATAAGCTGAGCTTTCCCAATACCCTACCACTGCTGAGGATCACATGCACCCGACTCTTGTCGCGCCTGAATCGGCTATTCTAATCCCTGAAAATAACTTTGAAATTCGCACTGCCTTCCTTATCGAAATTAAAAATAATGCTTTTTATGGAAGGTTTAATGAATGCCCTCTCAAAGATATTACTACTTTTTCTGACATGTGCCATACTCTTGCTGAAGGTACTACTCTGGAATATTTCAAGATGAAAGCTTTTCGTTGGTCTCTCGCCGGTCCAGCATTAAAGTGGCTTGAACGTCTCCCTGCGCGATCCCTCACAACATGGGCAGAGGTTAGGAATGCGTTCCTCAACAAATTCTTTCCTCCCGCCAAGACAACACTCCTCAGACAGAAGATTACGGCTTTCAAACAAAATCCTGGGGAGCCGCTAGCACGAGCATGGGATCAATACAAAGACCTGCTGAGATCTTGCCCTACTCATGGGCAGCCAACCTATGTCGTTCAGGAGATCTTCTTCAATTCTCTTGATCTGGCCGCTAAGAATAGGATCAACCAATTCACGCAATATGAGTACCTCACATAGACACCAGTAGAGGCATGGGCTACAATCGAAAGGCTGACCAACTTCGACAATACTTATGGAGCTCCTGTGAATTACGAGGAAGACACCAACAATTATGCAAGGCCAGCCCCATCCATGCCCCTCTATGAGCCTCCCAAGGAGATTGATCCAGATGTCAAAGAGCAGTACTACAGAGATCAAAATCGCAAGATCCTCAAGCAAGTCAAATATCTCTCTGCTAACCACCCCTGCATTGAATGTAGATCACAGCGGCACACCACTCCAGAGTGCCCACACACAGAGCAAGTCAGGATGTCAAAAACTCACGAGGAGGTAGCTTATGCAGGGGGTCTCAATCGCTATATGGGGGACCAAAGGTTCCAACAACCAAAGTGGAACCAAGGTGCCCCTAGGAACCCCCCACCATATAGAGCTCGAGGACATCCAGAAAGGGATCAGCGGAAGGATGATCTACAGATGATCTTCGATGAGATGCGTCGGAATCAAACGGAAAGCAAGCAAGCCAATGGCGCCATCAATAATCAGCTCCAAAACATCAATACAAGATTTGGAGAACTGGACATCTAGAAGAGGAACATGGAGACCCAAATGGGTCAACTCGCATAACAGATCCCTAGACCAGCTGGAAAGCTCCCTGGGCATACAGATCCAAATCCTAAGAGGCAATCCGGACACGTAGCTGCTGTAAAACTAAGAAGCCGGCACCAACTACGCGAGCCAGAGGTCGGAAAGAAGCAAGACGAAGCTGAGAGGTTACTCGACGTCGAGCAGAGCCAAGTCGACATCGACCAAACTACTCGACATCGAGCAGAGGTACCCGAAGTCGACCAACTCCACTCCAACGAGGAAGCTTCTGCTTGACAACGGAAATGGACGTCGACCACCCTTGTCGATATCGAGGACACCCAAGTCGACATCGAGGACTCTGCAACACCTCCGACATTTGTTCTGGCTCCAAAGCAGAAAAAGACGCTGCATTTCCCTTTTAAGGCGCTGAAAGATTCCACTGCATGTAAGTTTAAACGATTTGTTAAGATGCTTCAGGAACTAAATGTTTCAATTCCTTTTACAGAAACTCTTCAGGAGATGCCTACATACGTCAAGTTCCTCAAGGAGATCCTTAGCAATAAGCGATCAATCACTGAAATGGCCGGCAACTGTAAAAGAATGGACTTCCCTGAGAAGAGACCTGACCGGGGTAAGTTTTCTATTACTGTGGGATTTGTACCATTTAAATATGAGGCACTGTGTGATCTAGGTGCAAGCGTGAGCATCATACCCTTATCAATCTGGCAAAAGGTGAAGATAGGATCAATAGAGCATGTGGATGCCAAGCTATATACGGCAAACAATACTGTGGTCATCCCTACAGGTATGGTTGATAATGTCCCTTTCCAGGTTGGTAAGTTCTATATTCCCACTGATTTCCTTGTTATAGACTGTGCGGAAGATCCTACTTGCCCTATTATTCTTGGTAGACCTTTTCTAGCTACTGCAGATGCCAAGATCAGCGTCAGGAAGCGATTGCTCACCTTCACGATAGGCGATGATGTCTTAGATTTCTCTTTTGGCCCTACAAAGGAGGAAATTTCATGGCTGGAGGTGAAGAGCATAAGCAACCACGAGGGTAAGCAAACAACGGAGGAAAGCGCCAAGAAGCTGCTCGACATCGACCGACGCTGCTCGACGTCAACCAAACTACTCGACATCGACCAAGCTCACTCGAAGTTGACCTTCTCTGTTGAACACCAGACTTGCCAAAAGCCTAAGTATGGGGTCCCTGTTTTGATTCCTCATCGCTTTATTCGGTGAGCTCCTTCATTTACCTCTGTTTTATATTATTTTATACAGTGGGGACACTGTATATTTTGAGTATGGGGTGGGGGAAAAGCTCATTATCATTATATTATTTTGCTATTACATGGTGAATTTTGAGTAAATTTTTAATTTTTGTGCATAATTGTTACACTCAAAGTTTTATGAGACATCTCCCAAAGCTTGTAAATCGTTTAAAGAAAAGTGTCATGGAAGCGTTAATTGAACTCGACGATGCAAAATTGGATTCATTAGAGATATAGCATGAAATTGCCTAGTAAAGGGAAGCCACAATGAAGTACATTATTTTCTTGAAAACCATGAAAGGAGGTAAAATTTGAAGTTGCTTTTGACATGTTGCATGATAAGAGGATGGAGGACTTTATATTTCCATATATGCTCATATTGTTATATTCCTAGCCTTACCAATGCTTATGCATCACAAAAGCCATATTGAGCCTTATTTCAATTATTGCTCCACATGTTCTAAATATTGCCCATTCTTTACCTTATTTCCGTCCAGGGATTATGTTGAGAATGATGTTACATTATGGAGATTGTTATATGGTTGTTGTGTTGTTATCATTATTGGAGTTTGGCTTGAATGTTTGAAATATATGGAAAATTTAATGAGTGAGAAAAAATCCGATCACCTCAGGAGATAAAGGTAGATCGACCCTGCTCGCTGAGATAATAGTTTGGCGAGATGGGACACTAAGGTAAGGAGTTTGAAGCACTAAGTATCCGGGGCCATTCATGACACCCATGTTTGCGACTCCCGAGAAGGCAGTCCTGAGGTTAGAGAGGTAAAAGCATTATTATTGAAAAAAAAAGGCAATGAGCGATGAGAGAAAGGTGAGAAATCTTATGAAGAAGGAATGTGGAAATTCAGTTTGGAAATACTCCATTTCCCCGAATTATTAGTACCACATTGCCAAAAATTACCCACCTTTAGCCTTTTACCAAATCTACTTCTTATTAAACTTAATTAAAGTCCTCTTGATTATTATTGCTTTGTCACATGAATTGTTTTTGCATAACCCTTCTTTTGTGAGTAGATGTTGCTTTTATTGCACATGTATGGATTTGTGGCATTAGTACCTTTTCAATGATGGTAATTAATTGCAGGGTTATATAAGAATGAATCTAAGATGTTGAGAGTTTGAATTCTTCCCCCAAAAGACCAACCAAGTTATTGCTTGGGGACAAGCAAGCTTAAGTATGGGGTGATTTGATGTCCATGTTTTGTGCCATATTTTATATTGACTTTTATATCGATTTCTGTATACATTTCTTACATATGGGTCTTGAACATTATTTGCTGACCAGTTTTCTTGAGGATCGAACCTGACTTCCTGCTGCTACACTGGGAGGGAGTCTTGAACATTATTTGCTAGGAACTGAATCGGTTTGCTTTATTTTATTCCTATTTTATTTGCAATCTCGATTTCCTCTATCAACAGACATCTTTAAAAAAAGCAGTTTATAACACATAAATTATAAAATCGGGCGATCAATCCATCACATTCATTACATATTCTAATGCGAAACTCGTTAAATTAACAAAGCTAGCCCAGGGAAGGATCAACAACTGCTTGATTATAAACATTCAAACCTCTTGGATAGCTGCTATTTCCCGAGTTTCGTGAAATCTAAACCCTAAAACCGAAGCGTTCTAATTTAAACTGTAATAAATGGAAAATAGAAAATCAATTCTTTCGGATCTGATGACATGTTGATGTATAGGGTAGATCTAGTCTCAACAAGTGTATAATCAAATGTGAAACAAAATCGAAGAGCAAGAGAGAGTAGATTTATGATGGGGTATGAAGCAAATGAGGTTGATCAACACCTGAACCAAATAGCAGTTTAGTGTTAGGAGGAAAATCAAATATGAAATAAATATAAAATATAAATCTCAAACCGAATCCCTGAACCACGCAAATAAAAATTATAAGATTTCCTAACATTGTAGTGGAAGGGAATCAGGATCATGTCCACGAGAATGCGTGTCAGCGCTCGCCTTTTGAGTCCCAATATGCTCTCGTATAAGAATCTGCACAACAGAAGACGAAAACAGTCGACTTTCCTGCAAATCTGCACAACAGAAGACGAAAACAGCCAATGTCGAGTACAGGGGTACTCGACGTCGACTACAGTATTCGAGATCGACTAGTAGTGGTCGAGATCGAGTGCTTCAGTGTAGATAAAACGTAATAAAATAAAACAGAAATGGGGGTAAACAAATAATCGGTGGGATGTAATTCCCTAATATAGAAAACACATAGAATCGGGGTTTCAGTGCCATAAAGATAACCATATAAGAATAATGCTGAAGGTATAAAAAGATCATGCCTTTTTATCAAATAACTTTCGTTATTAACAAATAGGAAAATAGAGGCTTTCGCATAAACACTAATTGTTACTAACCCTTTTCACATAATTAATTCAAATTTCCATTAATATCACTTTCGCTTCAATAACACAAATACGGATGACCTACTACTGTCGCAAAAGAATCATGCAATTAGGGATAGAAGATGAAATCGAAATAAAGATTGTACCTTTGATGCATTACCTTACATTGCTACCGTCGGGCTCACCCCAACCCTAGAAGTGGGTTGACTACTCAATTTTCATCATCAAAACACACATCAACAATATAAAGGAAATAACTTGCATTAAACTGAACAAAAGCTTACAATCGATCGAAGCCAAATCCGCTCTCGCCTCTTACAAGTTCACTCGGCCACAAGCTCCAAAAGAAACCTCTAAATTGCATAACTAGTGTTTTCTGAATTGCTTGAGAGAAGAATCATCCTAAAACCAGCCCCTATATTTGCACAACAACGGGGATTGGTGAAACTGCTCAACATAATATTATTTTTGGCACCACATAATCTTATATCTGCTCACCTATATTTGCCCCACTTAATCCTATATTGTATGGGGTTATTTGTTTTTTTAAGTAAAGAATTATAATAAAATCTAAAATCAGTTGACTGAGTGGAAAGTGTTGGTATTGCATTACTGCTGACATATAGAAAAGATTACAAAAACTTGTCTGCTGACATAATAAAATCTAAAATATTATTCTATAATACCGACATAATGTTTATTTTGGAACATAAGTGTCATTCATCATGTCTAAGATATAATGTTTCGTGTTAGCACTTTTATATAGTACCGATGACATAATCCTGTTGACATTCTTATTTTGAATGCTTTGTCCTCCTCTTGAGCTCTCCAATAGTAATCTTTCTTTTGTACGGTGGTCTTCCTGCTCTCTTTCTTATAATAGGAGGTAACACTCGATAGATTTTATGGCATCAGGGACATTTGCTTCATCTTCTTCCAGCACTGGATATATTGTTTCATCATATGTCATTCACCAAGCGTCCTTGGTGTAAAAACTTGCAACGAAATCAGACACATTTGTCTTTATGTGTGTAATGGTTGATAGAGCATGTACACAAGGGATTTTCTCGACATCAAAAATCTTGCATGTACATGTCTTCATTGACAGATCAACTATAGCTACAACCCCTTCGGCTTTGACCTCAAACTGTGATGCATTCATCCTCTCTACTCTGTATAATCCAACTTCCTCTTGTGATTTCCTTATCACATCAAGTATTTCAGGGGTTATTCTGTCCTTGTTTTTTAGTGCTTTATCTCTTTTTTCCTGGAACCCTGATGTGAGCTTTCCTCTAGCAAATTCCAGCAGTGCCACAACGGGACAATCCTTCTTCCGTTTGAAAATGAAGTTCAATGTCTCAGCATCGTAATATGTAATCATATTGTATCTATTGCAATTTGCATGTGCTCTAGCCCACTTTTCAAAACATGTTGACACTAAACATTCTGACAGCTTTGGGCAGGTTTCCTCTATCCGTGCAAAACAGTTGTTAAATTCTGAAATAGTGTAACTCTCTGCTGCTTCCTTGAACAATCTTGCTAGTTGTTTTTCCTTGAATGTTGCTCTAATGATTTGCTACAAGTGCCACATACGTATGCAATGTCTAGCTGTGGGGTAAAATAAGGCAATAACTTTTGCAATGCTAGCATGTCTATCAGAGACAAACACTAAATCATTTGATGGAGGCACAACCTTCAACAGCCGATAAAAAAACATTCCCAAGGGTTGTTATTTTCGGAGTCAACAATACCAAATGCAAGTGGGTAAATATTTCGGTTTGCATCTTGCGCAACTGCTCAAAGCAATGTGCCTCTATATTTTCTTGTTAAGAATGTCCCATCAATAACAACAACCAGTTAAAAAAGGAAATGAAATATCCGATCATATTGAATTAATGAAAATGAATGAAAAGAGAATATATATTGACACTAAGTAAGTCATACCTTCTATAAAAGGGGGAATGCCCGGATGCATTTTTCAAAGGATAAGAATAAGTACTTAAACTTCTCACCAGTGTCTGTTGAAATTAATGTTATAGTTCCATTGTTTTTTCCATAATCATGTGGCAAAATGATGGCAAATCTGCAAAATTGGATTCTTCTGTCTCCCTAATAATTTCCTGTGCAATTTTTGATGATTTCCATATTGTCCAGTAACTAATTGTCATCTTTTTTCTGTTCTTATCTTATCCATTATCTACTTTGGGTTGTATCCACTGTCAACACTGTGTAATTATTTGAAAATTAGAATAAATAAAATATTAAAAGCATGATTGAATTTAAATTTTATTTCTAGCAAATCACTCACCTGGATTTGATGATTGAAGAATCGAGTACTTAAAGTAAATAACAATAATAACCAAATACTCTAGAAGGGGGTTGAATAGAGTATGAGCGCTTTTGGCAAAGTCTTAAGAACCAGCAATGTCAAGAGCTTGATATCGAATCTCAAGGCCTTGAACTCGATCTCAAAGTCTTGAACTGAACTTTTTGTGTCTTGAATTTTCTGCAGCAATTAAAACGTTAAAGAACTTAACAGAGAAATAAATAACACTTGACTTGTTAATGAGGTTCGGCTCTTAACCAGCCTACGTCCCCGCCTAGGGTTATCCAACCCGTAGGATTCAACAACTTTTATTTCTCTTTCCTTATGAGTCCTAGATACAACCTAGAAGAACTTCCTCTCTTCTATAACCCGAAGCCTACCTCGCTTTTATCTAGTCAACCCAAGATACAGAGAAATAAAAGTCCCCTTTGTCACACCGAAGTGTGATACGTTTGAGTATATAATACTCCTAGTATAACAGGGATTAACTTATACTATGAAGCTCAAAACTTCCTAACTCTCGAAAGCAATATATCGAATGCAAAATAGAGAGAAAGAAAGAAAAACAAATCAGCAATGGCGATGGAAGACTTGAGAGCTCTTGATTTGCTGAGAAGGCTTGGTGAAGGTGTATCGATGAATTGTTTCTTCCTTATCTTCTTATAGCCGAGAGCTCTGAAAATTCTACTGATTTTGATCCGCAAATATTGATCAGTTAAAACGTCTTTTTAGACTTTGATTTACTGGGGATATCACCAAGATATCGCTAGCGAGATATGTGTGGGATTTTGAATTATAGTTGTTGTGATCTTCTAGCCGAGATCTTGTTGCTGAGATATTTGGATTACCGAATTAAATTATCTCCAATTTAAATTCAAACCACCTGCAAGGTTAATTCTATCCTAGTACAAAATCTTTTTCCAATTTATCCTTAACTGAAAATGCATTGTGTTAATAAAAGATATATATTAGATTTAACAAAAATTAACTTATCCTTTAATTATTATTCCGAAAATAAATAATCTGCAAAAACAATGTATCCAATTTGTATAAGCTACAATACCTTATACTTTTGTCTTTTATATATCCTGCAAAGATTAGTACTATAACAAATGTATTTCATCAAGGGAAAGTAAGGGAGCTATCAATCTCCCCCTTGATGAAAGACAAAACAAATTGGATTTTAAATTCCTGCAGATTAGCCATACAATATACCAAGCAAAGTCAGACATTCATAATGGACATTCATAATCTATTGAGCAAATAGCAAGCAAATAGCAAGTTCTAACTATGTTGGATCCCATAGTTTTTAAAACCTAAAACACACACCAACAAAATCCAGACAGAAAGATTGAAAGATTGATCTCCCCCTTTTTGTCTTTCGACAAGGGAGGGTCACAAATAGGTCAAAGACCATGTTTTCAACTTCAAAAACCAACAGAACGAACAGAAAATCCAGAAAATCAAGTTAAAAAACCATCATAAATCGTAGCCCAGGTTAGTAAAACTGCTCGTCCTGCCACTTGCCATAACCGTCATCTCCTCCATTCTTCTCCCACTTCCTAGCCTCCATGTCTGCTTCAGCCTTCCTTTTATATCGCCTTTGCGCTTGATTGACCTTCTAGTCCTTCTTCATCTCATCAACCATGCGCTTCTGGGCATCCTCTCGGCGGTAGCGTTTGATAAAGTCGTAAGCTTCGACTGTGATGATGGCTGGCTCAGGAACAACTGGGCGAAGGATCTACTGGCCACGTACTAATTGCTCGCAGTTGAAGAGGACATTGGATGCCTTGGATTTGCACAACACTACAGCTTTGTCAATGAGGGGGAGGATGTTACCAGGACAAGTAAACGTCAAGGCATTGAGGTGGAACATGTTGTTGATCTTGGCATTGACCATGGCGAGCAATTCATGGGTTGCATCCAGCTTATCAGACACTTCATCTTGGAAGTCGATCACATCCCACTAGAGAGCATCAAGGCAAAGTTCAAATTCCTCTATGCGATCTTCAATAGCCGAAGATGACTATCTAGACTTTAATTGGAGAGGGAGACCCGTAGCAGCAATTTCTTCAGGGCTCAAATCGGTCCTCAGTTTCCAAGTGTTAGCGACATTGATAATCCCGATTCTCTAGAAGCATTTTGCATCCACTTTGGCTGAGTGAGAGACCTTTTCCTCAAGGGAGGTATCAAGGCGAAAGTGTTTGAAGATGTGGGGAAGGATATTGTCGTAAGGCAAGGGAATGTCACGAGCAGAGGAGATTGAATTGATCATATGTTTGAGGATTAGGTTTGGAACATCAAGCTGATACCCAGCAAGCACCAAGTACACCAAGTATAGAAGTTGGTCGGTGACCAACTCCCTGGAGTGAGAGCGGGGGAAGATACAGCGAGCGATGATTTTGAAGACGATTTTGGCTTCTAGATTTAGGACATTGTGGGTCAATTGTCGAGCAGTGGGGATGGATGATGACGGAAGAAAGAATCGTCCTTTGGCCAGGGAGATACAATCCTCTTTGTGGGGATGACCATCAGTTGAGACCTCCTTTGGAAGCCCGAAAATTTCAGCAATGGCACTTGGGGATAGCTCGATTTTGGTGTTGCAAACGATGGTTTTGACAGTTTGTTTGCCCCGGTCTCTTGAGTAGGAGAGATTGACAAAGAAAAGGTGAGTGAGAAGGGGTTAATGGACTTCTCCTAGGTTTAGAATCGGCCAGAGGCCTGAGGCTTTGAGATTGGTGATGCAAGGAAGGTCAAGAGACTCGAGAAAAGTGGGATTAACAGAGTCACACAGGCAAAGCTTATGAGAACTGAAAGTATCAAGCCACTTACCTCCGGTTTCGAATTTCTGGAACCAAGCCGATGGGAGAGTAGGCATCGTTGCTTGCGTCTCAGTCCGGGAAGGGGCATCATCAGAAGAGCAGGAGTGGATGTTGAACGAGTCCTCGTCGTCGACCTCCTTCGCCAGAGGAGCCAGGGTTACTGATCGAAGTTTTGGGTGCCATGGAAAAGGGATGAATAAGGTTCTTGGGAAGGACAAGGAGAGAATAGTGAAGGAGAGAGAGGGGTGGAGTTAGAGATGGAAATCAACCCGCGGAAACCCGATCCATCCATTAATCCACCCCGAATATGTGGATGAAAACCCGAATAAATGGATAAATAAGTGGATGATGGATTAATGGATGATGGATCGGATCGGATATGGATGAAGGGGTGTCCGATCCACCACCCGATCCATCACCCGATCCACCCACCCGATCCACTAAAATTGTTTATTACATGCACTTTTATCATATCTTTTATGCAACTTATATATCATATGTAACTTTATGTGATAGTTTGAGTTTTTATTTTTTGTGTAAGTTACAAATGATGAGTATTTTAAATTTACTATATTAAAATTTTAATTTTTTTTATTAAGTTTTATTTCCATCTTGAAAATTACAGTGGACATTTACATGAAATTTCTCACCAATATATTTCACCCGATCCACCCAATAACCCGCGGATGATGGATGGATCGGATATGGATGCAAGGATTAGTGGATGATGGGTGGATCGGGTGGAGGAAGTTTCTTAATGGATCGGATGATGGAATGGGTACATCCACCCATAACCCGATCCATTTCCATCCCTAGGTGGAGTAGAGCGAAGTGACGGATAATGAATAAAAGAAAAGAAAGAGGGAGGTGAATCGGTTAAAGATCTTCCAAAGGGGGGAAGGGGGGTGGGGGAATCATGACCGGTTTTAATTAGTCTAGGGAATAGAGATAAACCTTGGAAAACTTATCCCATAAAAAGATTAAAATAAATTCATTTATTTAAAAACAAATCTTTATTCAAAAACAAATCTTTTTTAGGAAAAACTGAACACCTTTTTTTAAAGATACAAATCTTTATTTGTTGAAAATTTAAGTAAATCAAATCTTTTGTAAAAAAATCTCGGTTAAAAAAAATTGAAGACCGAAAAATTTTCTCTGGCCAATATTGATAAAATAAAAGCCAGAAGATATGATCCAATGTTTTCTTTATACGATATGAACAATCAAGGTCTTGAAATTGATTTCCGAGACCTTGAGAGTCAATTCGTTTATGCTCCCCCTAAACTAATGCATCCTTACTTAACATACCAAGCTCCAATCTGATAAAGTTAAATCTATCCTCAGGTAATGGTT
Organism: Persicaria maculosa; assembly: GCA_963922045.1. Taxonomy (NCBI): domain Eukaryota; kingdom Viridiplantae; phylum Streptophyta; class Magnoliopsida; order Caryophyllales; family Polygonaceae; genus Persicaria; species Persicaria maculosa. Next base: position 53,241,094 of record OY998251.1, on the reverse strand, counting down.
TAGTAAAAATATCAGCAAGTTGTAAATCAGTGGAGATAAAAGGATATTGATACATCACCTTTTTCGACATGATCCCGAATAAAATGATGTCTCACATCATTGTGTTTTGTTCGATATTCCTTTTGTTTCACACTCTTACCGTTTTTTTCTTGATACAAGGACAATGTCGAGCTCATGGGAGTCTTAGCGACCTTTGATTGATCCATCTTGTATTTATTTAGTAGATCCCTCGTGTACTTACCTTGATTCAAGAAGATTCATTTCTTTGATTGATGAACTTGTAATCCGAGAAAGAATGTCAAGTCTCCCATAAGGCTCATCTCAAATTCTCTACACATAATATTAGAAAATTCCTTGCAAAGAGAATCATTAGTAGCACCGAATAAAATGTCATCAACATATATTTGCACAACTAATAACTCATTACCTCGTGTTTTGATAAAAAAAAAAGGGTTTTATCGATCAATCCACGATTAAAACCGCTTTCAAGAAGATATTTCGATAATCTCTCATACCATGACCTCGGGGCTTGTTTGAGACCATAAAGTGCTTTATCTAACTTAAAACATGATTTGGAAATTCTTTATTTTCAAAACCAGGAGGTTGTGCAACATACACTTCCTCTTCTAAAATGCCATTTAGAAAAGCACATTTTACGTCCATTTGAAAAAGTTTAATACCCATGTATGATGCAAATGCAAGTAGGATACAAATAGCTTCTAACCTTGCTACGGGAGAAAATGTCTCCTCGTAGTCAATACCTTCTTCTTGATTGTACCCTTGAGCCACAAGTCTAGCTTTATTACGAGTAATCTTTCTATTCTCATCCAACTTGTTTCGAAAGACCCATCTAGTACCGATGACAGATTGATACATAGGTCTTGGGGCGAGTGTCCACACTTTGTTCCTTTCAAATTTATTTAGCTCTCTTTGCATGGATACAATCCAATCTGGATCTTGGAGTGCTTCGGCTGGAGATTTTGGTTATACAAGAGACACAAACGCATAAAAAGCACACAAATTTCTTAATTTGGAGTGAGTTTGAATACCGGATTTTGGATCTGAGATGATGTTATCGATTGGATGAGATGACGCTTGCTTAAACTTTCGTCTCTTAGGCTATTGTGATGTTGAAGTTTCTCCAAGACTTTCAAGGTTAGGTTTGACATTCTGTTCCGAATCTGCATTTCCCATGTCAAGGTCTTGAAACCTTTGTTCAAGATCCTGAACCTGTATGTCAAGATCTTGGGCTTGCTCGGATGTATCTAGTATTGGTTTCTGCATGTTCCGACGTTATGATTTCTCCCTTTCTTCTTCAGTGCCGGATCCTTGTTCCTCATGCTAGTTCAAATTTAAATCTGCAAAGCTATCACTTAATGCACCATTATTTCTCTAATCAGATATTACATGAATGCTTTCCACCCCAATCCGTGTATGTTTATTAAAGATTCTATATGCTTTGCTATTTAATGAATAACCAAGAAAGATATCTTCATCGCTACGAGCATCAAATTTCCCTAGATTATCGTTGTCATTGTTGTGAATAAAACATTTGCATCCAAACGGTTTGAAATAGGAAACAGTAGGCTTTCTTCCAAATAAGAGTTCATAAGGAGTTTTCTTTAAAATAGGACGAATTAAGCACCGGTTTAAAATATAATTTTCCGTATTTACAGCTTCAGCCCAAAGTGATTTTGCTAAATCATTTTCTAAAAGCATAGTCCTAGACATGTCCTCCAAGGTGCGGTTCTTTCGTTTCACAAACCTGTTTTGTTGAGGAGTTCTAGGTGCTGAAAAAATTATGTGAAATACCATATTTTGAACAAAATAAATCAAATTTAAGTTGATCAAATTCACGCTCATGGTCACTACGGATAGCAACGATAGGCAAGTTTTTTAAAGTTTGTAACTCCTTACAAAGTTTTGAAAATTCAAATAACGCCTCTGATTTTTCTCGAAGAAAAGAAACCCAAGTAAATCGTGAGAAATCATCAATAATGACAAGAATATATTGTTTACCTTTGGGAGATATGACGCGCATAGGACCACCTAAGTCCATATGTAATAATTCAATAGGGCGAGATGTACTTACTAACTTTTTAGGCTTGAAAGACCCTCGAGTTTGCTTACCTCGTGAGCAAGCATTACATAACTCATCTACCTTAAAGTTATGATCGGGAAGAACATGAACCAAGTCCCTTGTTTGTTTTTTGTTCAACGTGTGCATACTCACATGCCCAAGTCTTCTATGTCAAAGCCTTGGATCTTCTGTTAAGACCTTGAAACACTTTAAACTTGTTCCTGCAACTTGGTTAGTGCTCATAGAATATACGTTGTTATTGCGAGGAGCTATTAGGACTAAATCTCCAGATTTTTTATTTTTCACTGAACATTTTTCGGAGTCGAAAATAACAATATTACCTTTATCACATAATTGAGAAATACTTAGTAAATTATACTTCAATCCTTCTACAAGTTATACATCATCAATATAGTTGGAAGAATCCTTACCAATCTTACCTATCCCAATTATGTTGCATTTTCCCTTATCACCAAGAGTAATTGTACCAGTGGATTGCTTCTTTAGATCCGAAAACAATGAACTTTTTCCACTCATGTGCCGTGAGCACCCACTATCAAGTATCCATTTATACTCCTTAGTCTTGGTGATATCCTGCAAAACAACCAAATTCAACCTTTCCGGCTAGACCAAATTACAAATTTAGATTCATAATCGGGATGGACCATGTTTGGTGGTCTAGTCCCTTTAGGAACCCAAATTTTCTTTACCTGTTCTCTTAGACATAATGGAAAAGTATTGCGAATAATATAAGGACCATTTCTACGATATGGAAAAGTAGTCTTAACATGACCCTTTTTACAACAAAAATGACACGTAGGTGTGCGCCAATTTCCTTTAGCTTTTACAAAAGTGGTAGAGGCTTTGTTTGGAAAATTTTTGTTAACCAATACCACTTTTTAAGAGATGATTGATGCTCACCCAAGATTTTATCGAGATTGGCCTTGGAGTGAGTGAAGCGCGTGAGAGAGGTATGCTGGTCTCTACACTTATCAGTTAGCGAGATCTTCTCTTTCTCTAGCTCCTTAGTGCAGAGAGTTAGAGAGGAGAGATCTTGCTTCAAGACAGAATTTTCTGTCTTCAAGGCCTTGACTTTACTGTCAAGGGCTAACTGAGAAGTTTTGAGATTTTTTATTTCCAGCGACATTTCACTCATGCTTCTTTCCTGTTCCAAGAGCTTCTCTTTCAAGATGTTAGTTTCATTTATAAAATGTTCTTCATTTAAAATCATATTTTGAATAAATTCTGACAGAACAGCAGTAGGACTTGAGATTAGATTCCTTACGATAGTTCCAAGATGTTTCTTTGGAGTTTCCTCATGATCAACCATTAGACAGAGAATTGTCTGTTCAGTCTCGGATTCAGATTTGCTTGAAGAGTCAGAATCGCTCCATGCCTCCATCATAGCCTTCTTCTTTCGGTTGTCCTTTCGAAACTTGTAACTTTTCTTTTGTGGACAATCTTTGACTAGATGTTCTGTATCTCCACATTCAAAACAAGCCATTGATTTAGTTTTCTTATTGGAATTATATGAATTACCTTTTTGTTTTGACGTGCCGCTGTACTCTCGGTTTGCAAATTGCTTCTTCATCTTGAGCATCTTTGCTAATCATCTTGTGATGAGTGCAAATGGATCTTCTTCATCGTCACTCTAGTCATCATCCGAGGTAGCTTCTTCCTTCTTTTCTTTTAGGGCTAAGTTCTTTACAGTAGAGACTATTTCTCCATCTTATCACCAAGAACCATCTCGTGGGTAATCAACTTACCGAGGAGATCGTCCAATGACAAGGTTAACACATTTTGAGCTTCCTCTATTGCAGTTACTTTTGGTCCCCATTCGGCCTTTGGCAAGCTCCTCGGAATTTTCCTCACCTTTTCTTCATTTGTGAATGTTTTGCCGAGAGAACCCAAGTTGTCGACGATCTGAGTGAATCTGGTAAACATCTCCTTTACTGTTTCCGTGGAAAGCATCTTGAATAGCTCGTAATGCCGCAAGAAGATGTTGATTTTGGTTTCCTTAACTTGGCTAGTGCCTTCGTAGGTTACCAAGAGTTTGTCACAGATTTCTTTAGCACTCCTACAAGATGAGACACGATTAAATTCGTTAGTATTAAAACCGCAACAAAGTACATGCATGGCTCGATAATGTTTTGCCACGGTTTGTAGATCGGTATGGTTATATTCTTCTTTTGTTTTCGCCACTTGTTCTCCTGCTTTAGTCCTAGGCTTCATTAGGATTGTTGGACCTTTTACTATGCGCTCCTAGAGTTCTATGTCTTGATCGAGGATGAACATTTTCATCAAATACCTCCAGTGCACAAAGTTGTCACCACAGAAGAGAGGAGGGCGATTACACGACCTTCCTTGAGCGAATCCACCTTCTTCTATAGTACTCATGATCGATCTCACAGATTGTTAAATCAAATAAGTGAGTTAAGCTCTGATACCAATTGAAGATTCGAGTACTTAAAGTAAATAACAATAATAAACAAATACTCTAGAATGGGGTTTAATAGAGTATGAGCGCTTTTCACAAAGTCTCAAGAACCAACAATGTCAAGAGCCTGATATCGAATCTCAAGGCCTTGAACTCGATCTCAAAGTCTTGAACTAAACTTTTTGTGTCTTAACAGAGAAATAAATAACAATTGACTTGTTAACGAGGTTCGGCTCTTAACAAGCCTACGTCCCCGCCTAGGGTTATCCAACCCGTAGGATTCAACAACTTTTATTCCTCTTTACTTATGAGTCATATATACAACCTAGAAGAACTTCCTCTCTTCTATAACCCGAAGCCTACCTCGCTTCTATCTAGTCAACCCAAGATACAAAGAAATAAAAGTCCCCTTTGTCACACCAAAGTATGATACGTTTGAGTATGTAATACTCCTAGTATAATAGGGATTAACTTAAACTATAAAGCTCAAAACTTCCTAACTCTCAAAAGCAATATATCGAATACAAAATAGAGAGAAAGAAAGAAAAACAAATCAGCAATGGCGATGGAAGACTTGAGAGCTCTTGATTCGCATAGAAGGCTTGGTGAAGGTGTATTGATGAATTATTTCTTCCTTCTCTTCTTATAGCCGAGAGCTCAGAATGTTCTGCTGATTTTGATCTGCAAATGTCGATCAGTTAAAACGTCTTTTTAAACTTTGATTTACTGGGGATATCACCAAGATATCGCTGGCGAGATATGTGTGGGATTTTGAATTATAGTTGTTGTGATCTTCTAGCCGAGATCATGTTGCTGAGATATTTGGATTGCCGATTTAAATTATCTCCAATTTAAATTCAAACCACCTGAAAGGTTAATTCTATCCTAGCACAAAATCTTTTTCCAATTTATCCTTAACCGAAAATTCATTGTGTTAATAAAAGATATAGAATAGATTTAACACAAATTAACTTATCCTTTAATTATTAGTCTGAAAAGAAATAATCTGCAACAACAATGTATCCAATTTGTATAAGCTACAATACCTTATACTTTTGTCTTTTATCAATCCTGCAAAGATTAGTACTATAGCAAATGTATTTCATTAAGGGAAAATAAGGGAGCTATCAATGATGCTTGCAACCACTGAACATGGAGGTTGTTTGCAGTATTTTGTTCTGATATCTCATGTGCATGTGTGTATCTCATTGTATAATGTCATCTCCTGACACGTTTGACAAACAGTTTTGACATGTAATTTCCATTTGCAGTTAGCATCTATGCAATGTACCTTATAATACATGGGCTTTGATTTTGCCACGCGAAAACCAAATATCTCGGTAAATGATAAGATTCTAAAAGCTTCCCTTACTACTTGTCTGGATTCAAAGGTTTTGCCAATGTATATCATTTTTGCTGGATCCATATTGAAACTAGTCATGGTACAGCTGTCAGCATCCCAATCTTCCAGCGTAGTTTCTCTCCTGTGCGTTGAAGAATAGAGGTTTCTCCATATTTCAGCAGCAGAATCTACCCCACTATCAGTGTTTTTATAATACATGTCATCTTCCATATCTTCGAACAACACACCCTTCATCCTGGTGTCAGCAGTCAATGTCATGCTATTTTCTTCAATGGCATTGTCAATTAAATTTTCATTGTATGTAACCAATGTTCTAAAAGCCGCTAGGCGGTGGGTGACCGCCTAGCACCTAGGCGGGTGCCTAGGCAGCACCTAGGCTAACTTAAAATAAATGTGATTATTTCTTTATATTTTAACACATAACACATATCAATAATTCATATAATGTAATAATAATCTATAATATCACTTATAAACCCAAATTTGTGGTACTTAACTAATACTAAAGTAAATAAACACAAAAATACGTGTCCAACTAGCGGCTTTAAGCCTCCTGAAGTCCAAAACCATAGATTCAACTCAAAAGCAAATACATCCTGACTTATGGGATAAAAAAACCTAAGTCGACTAATCACATGTCTAGAAGCTAAAATTGAATAATAGTCGGGCTAGACGGGATAAGGCGGGGCCTAGGCGGGATAAGGTACTGTCTAGGTGGAAATCCGCCTAGAGGCCCGCCTAGGCATAAAAATTCCTAGGTGGCCTCCCACCTAGGCGCGATTTTTAGAACATTGTATGTGACTAACTACAAATCATCATATGGAAATGTCTTTTGACTCTCTCTGTCCTATGTATTAGCAATGGAGTTTAGTGAAGTTTGAATGCTATCACACAACTCAACAACAAATTTAACATTCTCTAGTGCAGACGAATCTAAAAACTCTTCCGAATAAGCGTCACAGTCAACTTTAAGAGGGGCTTTTAACACTTTGAAAGGGTGTAAATGATCGAATTGTAATTCAAATGAATTGTCTATGTTGAATCTACTGTGGACTTTTTCCTTTATATCTTGTATTGTTATAGAGTCATCCACTATAAATGCCTCTGAAGTAGTGTCTCCAACAAATGTGGGACTTGATTCAGCAAATAACCATTCTCCGCCATATACAACTATAATAACGTGTGTTGGCATAGTAATCTATAGAATAGCAATTCAAGAGTATAAATAGAATGCAATAGTTACAAACACAATCCTTGAAAATTTGCACTTTCAGTGCAAATTTTCTATGATTCAAGTGCAGTATTAAGGAATGGATTTTCAAATTCAGTGTAGTGATGACATGAGGAATCAAAGTCTAATGTAGTGTTGACATAAGGTAGGGAAATCAAATGTAGTGTTGTAGGAATCATAGTATAGTGTATCAAATGCAATATTGGATGCAATAGTAATATAGAGATCATCAATTCAAGTCTATGATTAAAATGCAGTAGTTACAAACACAATTCTAGAAATTTTGCACCTCCTATGCAAATTTTCTATGATTCAAGTGCAGTATTAAGTAATTGATTCAAATTCAGTGAAGTGCTAACATAAGCAATCAAAGTATAATGCAGTGCTAGAATAAGGAAGGAGAATTCAGTGTAATGTTCTATGAATCAAAGTCTAATGTATCAAATCTAGTATCGAATGCAATAGTAATCTAGAGATTAGCAAGTCAAGAGTATGATTAGAATGCAATAATTACAAACTCAATCATAGAAAATTTGTACCTCCGGTGCAAATTATTGGATTCAAGTGCAGTATTATGGATTTTCAATTTCAATGTAATGACAACATAAGGAATCAAATTCTAATTTAGTGTTGACATAAGGTATGGAAATCAAATTTAGTTATGTAAGAATCAAAGTCTAAGGTATCGAATGCAGTATTGGATCCAACAGTAATATGGAGATCATCAATTCAAGTGTATCATCAGTTCTATAGGATTCAAGTGCAGTATTAAGTAATGGATTCGAATGCAATAATGAATGCAAGTGCAGTAATGGATTCAAGTGTTGTATTGCTGATATAAGGAAGGGAAATTCAGTGAAGTGTTGTAGGAATGAAGTTCTAATGCATCAAATGCAATAGCAATATGGAGATGACCAATTCAAGAGTCTAATTTAGATTGTAGTAGTTACAAACACAATCAATTGTTCAAGAGAAATATTAAGGAATGGATTCAAATGCTAATGTAAGAACGACAAAAAAATGTTATTTGATACAGATATAGCAATTTGACATATCAGCGTGCATAAGCAAGCATAGATTCGAATGGAGACTTCAAAATCGCATTTGATACGTCAAAAATCAAAGAAAATATTATGTGATCCCATTGTAGTAATCTCTGGAGACTTCACAATCAACGTACTCAAACACGTCAAAAATCGAAGAAAATGTGATTCTAATACAGTGATTACTAGAATGTTGTAATTGCTTGATTCGATTGGAGAAACGGTAAAATCAGCGGTTTTAACGTGATCGGAGAGATGATCGACGTTAGAAACACTAAGATCAATGAGCACGAGAGGCAGCAGAGAGAGCGTGTAGGAGAAGCAGCAGGGAAGCACGTGTGAGATGGTGGACAATTCACCAATTTGTCCAAATATGTAGATAATTCACCAATTAAGACATGTTTTTTGGACATTTTCGAAAACTCCTCCTTTTTTTAATTATTATTCTCCCAGACAAATTTGTATTTGTTTTTTAAAATAAAAAGGACTTGTGTTCAATTTTGTGAAAGTAATCTTGTCAATAATAATTTTGATATCTTGTAAATGCCCTTTATGAAATAAATTTGTGGGAATTCCACAATTACTTGCGAAACTCCAGTCTTTATTTCTAAATAAAAATAATTTTTAATTTTTGTTAAAAAAATAGGTAGACAACAGGTTGCGGAGTTATCATATTATTTAACTTTTTTCTTTGATTTTTTATCGTCTCTGACAAGGTTCTCCACAACAAATTGTAGTATTATATTGAGTTTAGCAGTCTTTTTCGGAAACAGAAAAATTAGTATTATATTTAGCACTCTCGTAACAAAAGAAAGTTTGAGAATTTTTTTGTTGGGAAAACTAATTAAAATTGAGGAAATTTGATGAAATGAACCTTTTACCATTTTTGTTTAGGTAGTTAGCCCCCTTAATTTGTTTATTAGGCACAACCAACCCATCTAATTTTTTTTTAGCCGAAGTACTGCTTCCTCCCATCTTCTTCCTCCCATCTTATTTCCTTCCTCCCATCTTCTTCCTCGGAGCTCACCGGATCTGGAGACAACCAAGCCGGAGCCGCCCTCGGAGCTCACCGGATCTGGAGCCGACGAAGCTGGAGCCGCCATCGGAGCTCACCGGATCTGGATTTTTCGACTCCCCTCCCATGGCGGCTGGGTTTGTAGCGAGGCTCGGTGGCGGCGGATCCGGGCTTTCGGTGGCCGGATATGTGGTGTGGGTGGCCGGAGGGACTCGGATCTGGGGTGGCGGCGGTCGGCGAGGGCTGCTGTTAGGACTCGGGATCTGCCGTTGGTGTGGGTGGCCGCCATCTCTGCAATTTTCCAACGGGGAAGAAGAAGGGTTTGTGTTGTAATTCCTAATAAATCACGAAACCGGCCCGAAATTTTTAAAAATTACAGATTGGCCCTATATTTTATATAATTACAGAAAGCGGCCTAAAACTTTCAGGGATGTATATTTTGCCCCTGTGAAGTATTCACATATCCTGAAGATGATATGTAACCCCCGAAGTGGTTGACCCTATATTTTATTGATTCCGCATTATATTACTTACATTGATGCATTTTTTTTAGTTGATGACATGTTATAATAGGTGTTTTTACGTATACAACCAATATTGATGTCGTAGTTTCAAAGACGTTCTATTTTTATATGTGCAATAAGGTGACAATATTTTGATTCCACGTTTTAAGCTCTTATGTCATCAATTATATAAAATTGTCACCATAAATAATTGTGATTAATGAAGCGTAATAACAAATGTCATCCATGAATAAAAATTTAATGAATATGTCACCACAAGTGATTGCATCAATGAAGTGTAATCACAAACTTGTCATCAGTGAATGAAAGTATAATCGATGAAAATAAATCGATATACAATTGATTAAATTAAAAACATGTGGCATCAATCGATTTGATTAAAAAAAATGGCATCAAATAATTACATTATAAAAATGACATCAAAATACCATTTTGAAAAATTTGTATCACATTAAAGAAAAAAAATGTCATCAAAATACTACTTTGAAAAAATATCATCAAAAATATGGCATCACGGTAAAAAAAATATCATCAAAAAATTGACATAAAAAAAAGTGGCATCTGTCGTTAACAGTAAAAAAAATGGCATCAATGATCAACGTGACATCACTATAAACAAAAAATGTCATCAATGTTTAAAAAAAGTGACATTAAAAAAGTGTCATCCAATCATTTCATTAGAAAAGTGGCATCAAAGTGAAAATAAAATATAGTAAAATTTTGGCATCAAAACGGTAAAATATGACATTACTAAATTAAAAAAAAAAATTGGCATCAAAATGGGTTGGTCAACGTTGAACGGTCAACGGTCAACGTTGACTGGTCAATGGTCAACCATTGACCAGTCAATGGTCAAACGGTTGACCATTGACCAACCCACCCTATTGGGAAGGGGTCTAGGGCAAAACTAATTAAATTGATTTAGGGGCTAAGAACTTAATTGAATATTCAAAAAAGGCCCTCTACCAAAATCACCCATTAAAATACCCCCACCTTTGGAGGTATGGTAAAAATATATCATCAACTTTTAAATGTAATGAAAATATCCCAACCTTTGAGGGTGGTGGTAATATATTACCACGGGTTTTCTCACGGGTCAAAAATACTAACAAGGTAGCCTATTTGGATTTTTTTTTTCACAAGGCAACCTGTAGTGAAGCCTTTTTACAATTAGCACTAAAATTGGGTTTTCTTGAACGGTTTTCTTAGGAAAAAAATAAACCGATAACAAAATTAAACCTGAAAAACGAAATTGATTCAACCAAGCGCGTGCAACTAATCCGGTCAACACTAGTACAAAAAAACACATTAAAAGCGGTTTTTTATTGGGAGACATAGCGGTTTTCAAGACGCTGTTAACGGAAGCGCTGACATCACTATTGAAAGCGGTTTTTGAAAAGCGTTGTTGGAAAATACAAGGATAGCGTTTTTTAAATAAACGCTGTCTAACTTCAATTTTGTAAATAAAATAAAATGAAATTGAAAAGTGCTGGTTCTTGGAAACATACAATCGATTACCGATCTACCCTCAACCTACCACCACCAGTAGTACCCTTGAATTACTCCTAAAATCAATATAACAAAAAATAAAAACAGTAATTGAGAAAATCACACCAAGCATCAACCATCAAACTGAACAAAGCATCAAACCTATATATTAATAGGGAGAAATTACAATGTAACTTATACAAAAAAAATGAAACTAAAGAAATCAATCTACTGAACAAGATCAGCTTACTTGAACTATATCTCCTAGAAATTGAAAAGCCTAAACACAATATAAGACACAAACCCTAGAAATTCAAAATTCCTAAAGTTGAACCTAATGACGTCTTCAATTGCAGTGAGATTTGGCAATTTGAATGGATCTTGTAGATCTCACAGGTGTTTGAAAAGATTTGGCGATTGGAAGCTTGTAGATCTGGCGATCTAGATCTTGCATATCCCGATCTGAGCGGTGTTGTTGGCGTCGATGCAGATGGAAGGAGGAGGAGAAGCCGAGGAGGAGGAGACTGTTGAGGCAGTCGAAGGTGCTGTTGGCGTCACCGTGGATGGAAAGAAAAAGAGGAGGAGCCGAGGAGGCTATGGAAGGTGCCACTGTTGCCCAGTGTCGGTACAGATGGAAGTAGGAAGAGCAGGAGCCGAGGAGAATAGATTGTGGAGGTTGTTCGGTGCCGCTGTTGATGTCGAGGCGGATGGGAGGAGGAGGAGCCGAGGAGGCGGTGGAAGGTGCTGTTGGTGTCGGCGGTTATGGGGGAAGGAGAGGAGGAGCCTGGAGGCAATGAATAGATTGAGTGAAAAAAAAAGAAGCCAGGAGGAGAAGATTAATTCATCCAAATCGATCCTAGGGTTCGCTATTTTAAACTTTTTTTATGACTTAAAATTAAACATTAACAGCGCTTTTATTTGAAAATCGCTATCCTTCCCAATTGGGATAGCGCTTTTTGGTATAAAGCGCTGTTAAAAAAATGTTGTTCTTAAATATCAACGGCGCTTTTACTTGAAACCCGCTATCCTTCCCAATTAGGACAGCGCTTTTTGGTATAAAGCGTTGTTAAAAAAATGTTGTTAGCGGTTATTTTATAAAGCGCTATGCGAACTTTTAATTAACAACGTTTTTTTTAAACCGCTTTAAAATTTTTGCCATTAATCTACAAGTTTGTACTAGTGAAAATTGCTTCAAATTAACACAACACAACTATTTCTAACACCATACCGACAACAAAACTAAACCGACAACAATAACAACAATGAAGTAGGGAAAACAAAACTTACTCAGCCAAGTCCGTGAACGAATCAAATTAGAGGAAGAAGATGTGAAAGAGACATCTCAAGATAGGCGACCATGAGGGAGGAAGACTGTCATTGAAGAGAAACATTGAGCTACCCGGAAGACTCAGAAGATAGTTCAAGAGGCAACCACGGTCCATGGAAGAAGATAGGAGGGAGGTAAAGGTGTTGGATATGAACCCGGTTCAACTCTTTATTTTTTTTTCTTAAGAAAACCGTTCAAAAAAACCCTTGTAAAAAAATTCACGTAGGCTGTCTTGTCAACGTTTTTGACCTGTTAGGAAACCTGTGGTAATATATTAACACTACTCTTAAAGGTCGGGATATTTTTATTACATTTAAAGTAGATGATATATTTTTACTATACCCCAAAAGGTAAAATTATTTTAATTAATTTTCCCTTTTTTATTTAAATAAAAAAACATATCGAATCTAATCAAGAAGAAGGGTCCCCACGCCACGAAATGAGGCACAAGCGGTCAGTAAAGGGAGCCATAAAGTCCAAAAAGGTGATAGCAAAAGAGGAAGCTGGGCCTCACAATATGAGGTGCGAATAATGATGATCGATGAGTTCATTTACAGATGATTTACCAGTTGAGAGTTGAGACCCCAAATCAAACAGCACTAACGTCATTTGAACAATCCTACTCTCTCAATATCTTCTGATTTGAGACAACAAAACCCAACCCACCAAAAGTGATTTATTGCTTCCATTTACATTATATTATACAGTATAGAGGAACTTTCCTATTAGGAGAGTGCTTAGCATGAAACGAGGGACTATCCGTTGGATCATAAACAATTGACGGATAAGATAATTTCTTTTTTTTTTCTTTTATTTTAGTAAAAAGAAGGATAAATTTTTAATTTTGAATGATAACTGTTAGATAGAAATCAAACTGCCTTATATCTTAATTAAGATAACTGAACGTAATCTACAACTTTTTTTATCCAGTGCTCTCTCCTGCGCCAACAACGTATTACGTATGCACGATGTATTTGTGGATTGGGGGCCAGTAAACAATGCCGATCCGGGATAGTTCTTCTTTTTTCTCTTCTTTTTTAATTCTTTCATTTTAATATTTTATATGAACTAGTACTTTTCCCGTACCTTGTACGGGTGAGTATTTTTATTGAAATTTACCGCGTTGTAGTTCCTCCGCTTTAGTTCCCCTCCTACCATGAATATATTTCATTTTATTTGAATTGTTGTATGTTATCAATTATAACCCCTTTTATAATACAATGACACTTACAATCACAAATAAAAGTCTCATAATTTCAGTCAAATTTGATATCTTAAACAAAATAGTCGACACATTAATTTTGTACGAACATATTGCTCTTGCTTCTTATCATGTTGTTCCTTGAAATCTTTGATTATCATGATGAAATTTTTTTTTTCTTGAGACAATCGATACTTCAAATTTGACAAAAAATAGTAAATCACCTGGTTCTACGCTTCTTATAGTATCCATCCTAATTGAAGGCAAAGAAAAGAAATCTTATAGTTTTTAGCTATAGAAAACCGAATTCGAATCCTTTATGATATTTTATCTATTTCATCATTCTACACCTTTTAAATTGATCTAAATTATAAATCAATTTGATAAAGATACCTTAAGTTTAAATGTACAAACCCTATATAGCTAAAGAATTTAAAACCCCGCATTGAGAAAGATTTTCTAAATCTCAATACATCAACCCTAAAAAAATCTATTTAAAATGGCTAAAAATAATTGATATTTAAAAATGTTTTCATTATAAATTTTTTTTTAAATAATAGGTAAAAATTAAGAGAACTTAATAATAAAAAAAATTAACCATTTATTTATTAAATTAAATGTTTTAATAATAAAAATTATACATATAAAAAAAATTAGCCCATCTAATCTACTTAAATTTTAATTTCTGATTCCGTGCATGATCAAAACCAATTACTTATAACGATGTGATGAGTTTAATTGCGATGGAATGTGACTTAGGGCCTGTTTTCTTCCCCTCTTTTTTAAGAGGTGGAAGAGATGGAGGTGGGGAAAAGGAGGTGGAGATGGGGCAATTTCCCCTACCTTGGAGGGTGTTTTCTTCTCCCTCTCCCAACACCACCCCCACCTTCATTAAAGGGGGGGATCTCCTCCCCATCCCCTACCTCCCCTCACCAAGGTAGGGGAAATTGTCCGATCTCCATCTCCTTTTCCCCACCTCCATCTCTTCCACCTCTTAAAAAAGAGGGGAAGAAAACAGGCCATTGGTGAGGGGAGGAGATCCACCCCTTTAATGAAGGTGGGGGTGGTGTTGGGAGAGGGAGAAGAAAACACGCCCTTAAAGTATGGTGTTTGAATTCAGAAAATACAAATTCTTTTTTTTTTTTTGGAAGTAGTATCTTGCCATTTTCTATTTTTAATAAGACTCTGGGTGATTTTAAACTGTATTTGATGAAGTCATGAAATTTTTTTAATATTATATTAGGCCATGGAGACTTTTGTAATATATTATTACTCCTCAAGTTCTGATGCCTTGTAGTAGTAATTAATTAATTGATTAGAGTAACAAAAAGTCAAATTAAATTTGAAGAGTTTGATCAAGTATGCCATGGCTAGTGGTGAAAGACGGAAAGAGTCTTCTCTTTGCTGTCTTTATTCTCCCCTCAATAAAGAGGAAGAAGTCTCAAGTCACCAATTGGCTTTATCTTTCCCTGCACATACACCAGCCATCAGGTTTATATTGGTGCAGGTTTACTTGAATTGTAATACAAATTAGTACTCCTTCCATACACACTTATTAATAAAATCTATATTTATTTTATATTTTGATAGGATAAGTAAGTTTTAATATCTAGATATGAATCTTGTTGTTTTCTTTTTAATTTAAGTATTTAAGGTGGGTAGAATTTTTCACGCTTCTTTTAAAATAAGGGGTAAATAGTCAAGAAGTAGGGATAACTCATTGGAGTATATACGTATTACGTAGTATTCTTTCCTATAATGAAACAACAATAATTAGAAAACAGATCTTTCCTATCTCTTCAATATACTATGCAGCAAGATCAAATGCATAATCCTAACATCAGATTTAACAGATACCATTCTTCAGCAGCCTGAAGCTCATTTCCCATTGTGGATGGAATACTTGAAACAGGCACCATTCTTTGACAACCAATGAAGAATAGGATGATCAACTAATTATTTGTCTTCCAGTTTCTACATGTCTTTTTGGGCAAAGAGTGACATCAAATCCTAAAGAACAAAGCATGAATTTTTTATACAGTTTTCAGGGTAAGATAGGGTAGAGAAAATGCTAGCTAAGACAAGCAGAAGCCTAGGAGTCCAACAATAAACCATCATCCCAACATCAAATCTCTTTAGAAACAAAGTGAAATGCTGTAGGAAAACAAAGAAAAACCGCTATCTAACGATAATACAAAAGGGAAAATGGAATAAATTAGTATTATATGCTATTGCTGCATCAATGACACCAGAACCAGAAAATGGTGAAGTAACATTTAAGACCTAATCAAACCACTAACAAATATTGAATTGGTAATTGATAACATGACAGAGAAGAGCAAAAGATGTCCCATGAAGGAAAAATATATTGTAGGATAAAGGGCAAAAATCATAGAACTACATAATTTCAGAAAAACTTGTAAACTCGTATATAAGTATAGAAGCATGATTTTCAATTAGCCACTTCTAGTTACATAACTTGCGCAAATACAACACAGGCTCATTATTACGACTTACAACAGCACTAACGCGAGCTATTCATTTATAAACCAAATCAAATCACACGAAAACTTCTCACTTCACTGTTAATGTGTTCATATATCACAATTGCAGCCCCATTTGACCTTGTGTGAGATGCTAAATGTATTCGGTGGGTTCTATAGCCAAATGGAACAAATCAAACCAAAATTAACATAGCTCAAAATTAACTTACCCCAACTCACAATATTGTGCAGCAAGGACGAAGGATCTACTGCTTGTTTTCAATCGATGGCTGGCGTTCTCAATTCAACTCGTTCCTCTCTCGAACCCACACTTTGACAACCTCCACTAACACCATCTGAACCCCAAAACTTGAAAATTTTGGACCAATTTTGGTCCAAAATTTGAAAAATCAGCTATCAGTGACATTTAAAGTTAGACAAACACTTGTTGATCATCACCAGAGGCACCACCCTCCATATTATCAGTCCCAGATCTGCTCTCATGTTCCTCTTCCCTGCTCCTCCTGCTTCCACCATTGGACTCGAAATTCTGGTCAACTCACCTTGACCCACTTCTCATTCGTGTCTGTTCGAAATGTGTGTGTAGTTTCATACTTTCATCGATCAATCAAGAGAAAATATGAGATCGAACTGAAGAAATCACAAATGATGGAACTTAATCATAAATAAAGACAAAATTAATGTATTGAACAATGAACACATATGCTATTTCTCACAAAAGAGAATAAAATGATCAAGTATAACAAATATAAAAAAGCAACTGTACAGAAATAGAATAAATAGCAACATGCTAATATACCTTTCATCATCTCATCATAAGCAGCATCAGCTTCAGCATAAACATGAGGACCATTTGCAAGCTTCTCCCTGAAAAACAGGGGGCTTCAACATAACGAAAAGGACAATGAGTGTATGTCACTGAACTCCAAAATATAATAAGAACCCTAAATCAGGTTGGGAAATCAAACTCATGCAATTACAGTAGAGGAAAGTGATAAAGCATAAATATATGGCTTAAGATATACATGAAAAATATATAAAAGTCATAAACCCGAGATATATATACCATCCATTTGAAAACAAATCCAAACTTACATATAGCTGGCTTTGAAGTCGTGCAAGTAGTTTGATAAGGTCTTTAATATTAGACCCCACCCCGTGGTTCATACTGCAAACACTGTGACGCAAGATTAAGAATCAACCAATGTAACTAAACACTTCAATTTTGATAAGCTGCTAACTGCAGCTCAGAGAGAGCAACAACCATCAATTTTGATAAGGGAATTTCAGATCAATAATTGAAGATAGGCTTCAAAGTCTTTAAAAAGGAAAGGGATGCAACCTAATAATTAAACTGAGAATGCTGATTGCCTTCAATAAATTTCATAGACAAAGAAGCATATATAAGAGATACTGTATCTTCATAATGAGATATAAAGACACCAAAATGCTATTCATAGGCAAACTGCATATAATCTATATTTATATTACATGTCAGGGAATTAAGCAGAGGACATTTCATTTCAATGAAAAGGGAAAAAGAGCTATATACAGTGGTGAGTAATATCCACAAATTCAGCAGCTACACCATGCAAATAACTCCCTGAATACCTCTGCATGACAACAAAGAGGTTGACCACCAGTAGGTGAATCCACATGACAAGAGAGTAACTCACAGAAAATGATTTAAAGATCCAGCAGGGCCATGAGCTGGTAGATTTTGTTTGCAGTAGCTGCATGAGTGTCTTAGAGAAATCGAGCGTACGTAGACTTATGATATGCACATGCAAATGTAAAGGCAGAAAACATTTTCTCTATTGCCTATTGGTTAGCAGACTTCAAACTCCAAGAATCAAATCAGGAGTTCATGTTAATTTCATTGGATCTTTTTTTAAATGGCTGCAAAAGCATTTTCTCTATTGCCTATTGGTTAGCAGACTTCAAACTTAGAAAGAATCCACAAATTGAAAACCTCCAAGAATACTAAAGGCAGAAAAATGATAAATAAGCTAACAGTACTATCCTCTCTTTTCATCTTTGAAAAGGATAAAAGAAAGAAAATAGCATATATTAAGCCTACATGAAGCAAAGGTTACTGCTTTCACCCACTTGATGTTGTATTATTACATTTTTCCTACCTCAAAATATTTAATTAGGATAATAAAATATATTAGTTTCTACAGAAAACTCCTCCAATTTACCTCCACCATAATATCTGCAGAGATTGGTCCGAAAATGAGCAGGTGAGAATGCAGCAACAACCTCCTCTTTTCCTTCTGTTTCAGGAGTTTAGGAAAGAATCTACAATGCAGCCCTTATTTCTGCTCGTCAACAAAAGATCATGCTTCTAAATATTCTCTAGAATGACCCCGTATCTGCAGAATAAGATAATGAGTCCGTTTTGAGTTTTCCAAACTATAGAGTTCGAAATTGACCAGAGTTCTATACAGAATTATAGAAAAGGTGATCAACATATATATTACAAACAAAATGAAAATTGAGATTTAAATATCGGGGATTATATTGCATCTCATCACCGTTGGTTTCTTGAGCTGACAGGAAAATCACCGCTTTGAACAACTGAACAACTATCCTCTCTTTTAGAATTATTAAGCCTAAGCCCCGGATTTATTCAACTACTTCAAGAAAATGATCACAATCCTCGCATAAGATCTGTAGAGATTGGTCAGAAATGAACAGGTGAGAATTTCTAAATCCATGGATTTACTTTCAA
Organism: Persicaria maculosa; assembly: GCA_963922045.1. Lineage (NCBI taxonomy): Eukaryota > Viridiplantae > Streptophyta > Magnoliopsida > Caryophyllales > Polygonaceae > Persicaria > Persicaria maculosa. Next base: position 53,222,147 of record OY998251.1, on the reverse strand, counting down.
GTTCAAACAGCCTTCAAGTCCAATCCTTCAAATGTAAATAAAAATCACCACCATTAAGAGTCCTTTTTCTTCACTTGTAAGCTATTTGAGACTTTTATTGAACTTATTCTACACTTTAGCTTTGCTTGCTTCTCTTTCGCAAGTGTCATATGCTGAAGAAACATACCTCTATCAGCATTTTGCCATTCATATTGAGATTTTCCACCACAATAGGGGAAATTTTCATATGGATGCCAATCTTAACATCCAAGCTTGGACCCTGCTGAGAACAAAAGGATCAATGAAACATGGAACTTCTCAGTTGGATGAATATAGCTATGTGAACTCTGTTTGATGGTTAGGGAAAATGTCTTTTGCTGGTGATGAGTGGAGACAAACCTTTTATTCCAACCACACCTCCAGTAAGTTCAGCGATTCTCTCTGAGAGCTTTTTACGTTAAGCATTATTTCCATCGTAATCAATCACATTAACACATGACCCAAATCACCTATCACCAACTGCCAAGTACAAGGCTTAAAGCAACAATTTCAATACTTGAAATGTATCCGAAGATCAAAACTTGAAACATTGAAACATACCCAAACCAACCTAGCTGTAAAAAGAAAAGTGAACGCAGGAATCAGATGCCAAATGGAAGCTCCTAATGTAGGAGAGCTGTAATGGATTCCGGCATATGCAAATTGTTGTAGGAGGAAATCGAGTATGAAATATAACAAAATAAATCAAACCAGATTCTGCCCACGCAAATAATTACAAGACCTCCTCCTGATGAAGCAGCGGGAAGTCAGGATCGATCCACGAGGAAGCGTGTCAGCGGATCCTAGGCAACGGTGAAATCTCACGGTCAGAAGTCGACAACAGGGTCCTCGAGCTCGACTAGGGTAGTCGACAGAAGCTCGGACTAGTCGAACAGGGCAGAAGGTCTCGGCAAAGGGTGGTCGATCTCGACGAGGCTTACTCGATGTCGAGTAAGGTCTTGTCGACTTCGGCTTGTCTTTGTCGATCTCCTGCACAATTAAGCTACGGCGACTCTGGGTCGAGAATCAGTGGTCGAGGTCAACCAGAGTGTGGTCGAGGTCGACCAGAGTGTGGTCGAGATCGACGAGGGCAGGGAGTAAAACAAATGAAATAAAGAAAATAAAGAACAAATGCTTTTGGGCTTTCGACTTAAACTTAATGAAAAAGGACTTCCAAGATTGGGGTTTGCAACGACAATAACCAAACATGCATAAGGCAAAATCAAACATATAATCATGTAATTTGCATTAAAGGATTAAGCTTTCGCCTTTTCCAACAATTAGACAACTCTCTCAAGAAACCCTAATTGTCTCTACCGATTTTATGTTTATAATCCAAGTTGTTAGCATGGATCTCCATTAGATGGGCAATAAACACATAAACAAGTAGGAAAATGCTCAAAACATGATAAAGGTCGGATCTTTACCTCAATTATGCATGGCTATCGTCGGGCTCGCCCCAACCCTAGAAGTGGGTGGACTACTCACGCCTCATCGCAAACTCAGACATCATTGATTGAAAGAAAACAACTTGCATTAAACTAAATCCAACGATTTTACAATCCCGGCAATCCAACTTTCGTCGAATGCCAAAACCCTAAAACCTTCGAATCTCCTAAACTGTCTCTGTGTAACTACTTGTCTTGCTCTGAAATTGAATGAATAAAACTGAGCCCCATGGGCTTTATTTATAGCTTTCTAATCCTTGCTAGTCAAGGATAGAATATCTATATCTAAATCTAAAACTTTAATGATAAATAAAAGACATAAAGGAATTAAATCTAAAATAGGAAATATATCTAAAGTGTCTTCAACGGATAGAACTTTTCTTCTTCATGGTAGATCTTGGTATTTTTGGATAGAATCAGCAATCTTCACGCCCAAGCAATCCCAAGTCGAGTAGGATTCGTCGAACCGAGTAACGCGGCTCTGGAGGTCTACTCGATCTCGACAAGGGTCTGGTCGATCTCGAGTAGGGTTGACTGGCTCGGCTTCGTCGTCTCGGCTAGTTGGTGCTCGACAGACTCGGGCATGGCTCCTGGTGCTCGTCGATGTCGACAAGGGCTCGTCGAGGTCGAGTAGACTGGCTATGTCGACTGGGTCTTCTCGGGTGGCTCTACTCGACAGGCTCGGATCTGGACTCAAGGCTCGTCGATCTCGACTAGGGCTCCTCGAGATCGACTAGGGTGTGGCCTTCTCTGGTCGAGCAGCTTCTCCTCGGCATGGACTCGGACTGGCGCTGTGGGGCTCGTCGATCTCGACTAGGGCTTGTCGAGATCGAGTAGGATTGTCCTCGGCTTCTCGATCAGTTCTCTCCTCGACTCCGGGTGTGGCGCTGGGCTTCGTCGATCTCGACCAGGTCTTGTCGAGATCGAGTAGGGTCCGGAAGTCGGGTGGTCTGGCTCTCGACGTTGCTCCTGGTCGACAAGGCTGTGCTCGGGCATACTTGCCGAAATCGAGTAAGGGCTACTCGAGGTCGAGTAGTCTGGTTTCTTGGCTCGATTCGACTGGTTCCGTTGCTGCTTTGACTTTGGACTTCTGTAGCTGTTTTCCGAGCTTCTCCGACCTTCCTTAGAATTGCTGTAAAACGCCTCGAATTCTGCGAATTAAACAGAAACTGGTGTAGATTCCATAATTTGGCAAATAAACATAAACTACATAGGTTCTGTATTATCTTAGCCCAAATGTATGAAATGTATGCAGAAATCGATATAAAAGTCACTGTAAACATGGCAGATTCAGCTCACAACACAAATCTTTCCAACAAGCAAATCCTTCACAAACACAAAAAAAAAAAGAAAAAAAAAGAAAATAGGAGAGAGCAAAATTAGTATCCAAAATTCCATCACCAACTCCATATTGATAAACATTGAAATCATGATAACATACCCAAAGATTTGGCCTGACTGGTATATTTCCTTAGATTACCTGAGCTTGCTCTTGTCCGTCAAGCCCTCGAACCGAATCTTATCAAGCACCTAAACCCCAAATAAAATCCCAGACCCTATAACTGTAACTTTGAAATTGCAATCAACAACAAATGCGCTTGAATTACCTGATTTGGTGATACCAATTCCGCTGTCAATCCCTCGAACCGAATTGTCATCCTCCTGTGCATCGAGCTTGCTCTTGTCCGGCAATGCCTCCAACCGAATCTTATCCAGGGCCTAAAACCAAAATGAAATGAGAGAGAGATAGAGAGAGGGGTTGCCCTGGTCCGAGAGAGAGCGATAGCAGTTGCCCTACGGTTCGTCGTTCATGGCGGTGGAGATGTCGGAGACAGCAATGCACTTATTCAATTTCCCCTTCTCTGTGAGATTATTTGTGAGATCGTCCACCATCCTAATCAGAGATTTGAACAACAGTCAGAAATTTCGGATCCAGGAGCAGAGAAGAAGAAGAATGAAACCTGGAATTGCTGAGTTGAAGTGGCGTGAAGGAGAGGAGAGCGCTGGAATTAGCTGCAAGGAGGAGCTGTGAAAGGCACCTAGGGAAAACCTCCGGTTGCAGACTGGACAACCGTCCATCCCAAAGGTTGTGAAACTGCCGGTTTAACCGGCCTACAAAGGAAGGAGAACGTGGATGGGAGTGCAAAGGGAAGGAGAACGTGAATGAGACTCGCTAGTTTCTCCTGGAAAAGGCGTCTCATAGCTGCAAAGGGAAGGAGAACGTGGTATGGAGAAACCGCTAATAAAGAGAAAGAGGCGGTTTCTTAACTTTACTCAGAGAAGACACGTGGCGCAATCTTTAACAAAGAGATTGCTTCTGAAATAATAAGTATAAGGGGCGGATTATTCAATTCTATATCACTAATTATTTATAATAACTAAAATAATAGAACAAACTTCGTATTAATTTTTATGACCTAATTATTCAAATATAAATAGCTAATTATTTAGTCAAAAGTTAAAGGGTGTTGATATATACACCGCAAATCCGGATTAAGGATTTGCACGTCCTTACGTTCTTAAGGACGTGCATGCACGTTCTTAAGGACGTGCAAGTGTGGGACTGTGCACGTCCACTAGCAGACACTTTGCACGTCCTTAACAACGTGCATGCACGTCCTTAAGGACGTGCAATATATGCACGTTGTTAAGGACGTGCAAACCCTAGTTAAGGTTTCGTGTTTAGGGTTTAGGGTTTAGGTTTTCCGAGGGTTTGTATTGTTAATTGTAAAAATTGAAGTGTTTAGCTAATGGAGTTGAAGTATTTAGGGTCTAATTAAATGGAAAGCAATAATTGTTAAGGTTTTCATTCGGATAATATGCGAATAATGTTACAACGAACGGAAAAAAAGGTTTACATCCTTTTAATAAACTGGTGGAATAAAATCTAGGAAAATAGTAAAGGGCGACCGGACTCTACACGTAAGGCTCGAAATCTCTCAAACTGAGCTTGAAACGGAGCATCCCATCCTTCGACGCTCGGTTGATGATGTGCGACCCATTCTGGAAGAGGCGGCAGAACAGGAGCGTTAGGACGCAACCAGTTCTATGAGAACGGAAAATTAGAGTTAGAGTATTGACATATATATGAAAAGCAAGAATAGGCAATAAAAAAAGACGTTTGAAGTCGTACCGCAGCAAAATGGTCTTGGTTTCCGATGCAAGCTACACCAAGGGTTGCTGATTGAGGGTTGTTAGCAGGTGTCGACGAGGTCATGGGGAGACATGTGAACGGATGATGCCAAGCTAGGACGACGAGAGGAATCTGATATACCGTCGCAAATACTAAACCCATAATGGGTAGCTCTATCCACCGTCTCCTATCACCATGCACAGCTCCCGCCCATCTCTGGTAGTCGACGAACTACTGGAATGGGTACTCTCCCGTATAATAACCGGCGTACAGATCGGCGTGATCCTCCAAGTGATTGCATAGTAACGCTTTCAGTTCTGGGAAAGCAGTCTCGCCGATCGGTGATGTCAAAGCCGCCAAAGCACGGTATCCACAATGACCATCTCCAATTGGTTCTGCAGGCATTCCTCGACCCCAAAGGCCTCCCCTTCCTTCGGACGCTTGCTGATGAGGGTGGGTGCAGCTCATCCTCGCATACATCATTGGAAGCCGTGTATGAAGATGACAGCTCATACGGCAGTGGGGTGTCGTCGATGTCAGTCCATGACAAATCCATCCAGAACGGGTGGATGTCCTCGGCGGGTATCGGAGTACCGGAGTTGACGTATGCCTGAATCTCATGGACACAAGGGATCCCGTAACAAACCCTCCAATGTCGGTCCGTGCATACTGGAGGAACCTTTTGGTTCACGACATCCTGCCACATCTTGTACAGATAATCGAAGCACTTTTTGGATATTAAAGTCTTTACCTCATCGAAAAGGTTGACTTTATACGCCGATGTTGGCGATTTGAAGTGGTCGATCTTGTTGTGAGCCTAATCTGCCATGTTTTATAGTAACTTTTATATCGATTTCTGCATACATTGCATGCATTTGGGTTAGAATAATACAGAATCTGTGTAGTTTACACTTATTTGCAATATATGGAGGTCTACACAAGTTTTGGTTATATTTCGCAGAAATCGGACGCACTTTGGAGCTTAAAGAAAATTCATGGAGAAGCTAAGAATGGTGCAGCTGGAGAAAAAGCCATTTTTCACCATTCTTCGTTCTGAATCAAGCTTTGATGTCTTCATGAGAGTTGTAGCCCTCGAAACGATCTTTCCAACGCATGGTCATATGCGTCAATCCGACAAACGAGGACTCGGGAAAGTGCGTTTCAAGAACAGAGCAGAAAGTTGAGAGAACTCTACTCGAGATCGACTAGCCTCTACTCGATCTCGACAAAGGCTGTCCACACCTGGTCGAGCAGAGCTGATCGAGGACACCGAGTCAGAGACAACCCGACTCCAGGAACCCTACTCGATCTCGAGTACCACCTAGTCGAGATCGACGACACTGAGAGGCCATGTCCGGAGTCGATGAGTTGAGACAAGTCGAGAAGCCGAAAACGGAGAAGCCGAGCACCACCTCTACTCGATCTCGAGGAGGCTTAGTCGAGATCGACGACGCCCAGGAGCCATGTCCGAGCCTGTCGAGCACCAGCTAGCTGAGATGCCGAACCAGATCCAGTCGACACCAATCCTACTCGATCTCGAGTAGTCCTACTCGAGATCGACGAGTCGTGTCCGGGAGCGCGTTACGCGGTTTGACTATCCTACTCGGTTTGGCTTTCCTTGGGGCCGAAGGAAGTCGAGATATGCCGAATTCTATCCAATTTGATCAAGTCTATCTATGGAAGAGAAGTTCTACCTACTTGGAAGATATTTTACAATTTTAGATATAGTTTCCTTTAAAGATTTATTTCCCTTAATCAATTTATTTATCTTTTAAGCTTTTAGATAATTAGAAGTAGATATAGATAAATGATTCTTTCCTTGATTAGCGGGGTTTGATCACTATAAATAAAGCCCTAGGGGCTGGTTTTTCATTCATTCAGAAACACAAGCAATTCCATTCAAGTAAGTAGGAGTAGAGAGAGAGAGAGTTTGTGGCAAGCAAGGTGGAAAGGCGAAAGCGGATTTGTCTTGTTGGTTGTAAGCTTTCTTTATTTAATTCAATGCAAGTTAGTTTCTTTTGTTATTTGATGTCTTTCTTGATGATGAAGAGCGAGTAGTCCACCCACTTCTAGGGCTGGGGTGAGCCCAACGGTGACCATGTGAGTTGATGCGGTAAAGGTCAGATCTTTTTATGCAATTCGTCTTCTATCCCTATGAGCATGATTCTTTTGCGAGAGTTGAAGGTGATCCTTGTTTGTGTTATTGAAGCGAAAGTGATCTTAATGCAACTTGGATTAATTATGTGAAAAGGATTAGTAACAATTAGGGTTTATGCGAAAGCCTCTATATGCCTATTTGTTAGTAACGAAAGTTATTTTGATGGAAAGCATGATCTTTTATGCCTTTATATGTTACTTTGCATGGTTATCGTTGTGGTGTTGATACCCTGGCTTTGGAAGTCTTTTATTATATTGATTTATTTCGTCGGAAATCTGAGTTTTGGGTTCGAGAATTTGCATTTTAAAGTTACTGTCTTTTAGTGGATACAGAGTAGAGTCTTGTCGATCTCGAGTAGATACTGGTCGAGATCGAGTTGGCTTGTCTATATCGAGTTGTCTGTTTGATTTGCTGAGTTTCTGTTGTCGACATCTGTAGTCGATATCGAGGACAGTTAGTCGATATCGACCAACTTCTGTGTCCTCGCTTTTGTTTCTGCTTTGCTTTGTCTTTTCTGTCTTTGCTGTTCTTTGTCGATCTCGAGTTGCCTGTTGTCGAGATCGAGTTAGTTGCTGCCTTTGTTTTATTTCTTGCTTTCGTTTGTTATTTCTGTCTTTTCTGTCTTTGTTTCTTTGTTTCTGTCCTCTGTTTGCTTTTATGTGAGATTTACAGCTACCTAAGATTGCTGACACGCTTCCTCGTGGATACGATCCTGACAACCTTCTACTACAACGGGAGGAAGTCTTGTATTTATTTGCTGAGACAGGGAAGTCAGTCTGAACTTTATTTTATATTTATTTCATACTTGACACATCCTCCTGCAACAACAGATCTCCAAAGCAGTTTGCAGCTCATGTAGTTGACAATCGTTGACTCTATGGATTGCATCGATCATGATGCGAAAGTCACCAGTCGATGAGTAAAGTGCCTCCTTCATAACCTTGTGTTGACCCTCAACTCTGTACACATTGAAGTGCATACCACTAAATATTCGATGTTATATCATATTGTAATGGGAGATATGGAGTTAGGTTGTACCTGTTTGTCGTACGGGTGCCGAGATGGAAGACATTATCTACGTAGCATCATACAATGCTCCTACTGTGTGGAAGCTACACCGCCTCTAAATACACCACCACACCTGGGAATGGGTGCCATGCAGCGTGTAGCGCCCGACGACGTCGGTTGAATGATTCCTCCGACCTCGATTCGAACAACCCCCAACAGTTGCCCTTAAAGATGCCAGCGTGGTTTAAATTCTTCGTGATCTTCAGAGAAGCTTCCTCGCATCTTCTCGTCACGTGTAACCAGCAAAGGAGATGTTGGACGTCAGGGAAGACAACATTCAGCGCCTCCAAGAGACCTAGCTCCCGATCAGTCATGATAGCTTGAGGCTGAACTGTCCCAAGCAAGATCTGAAGCTAACGCAACACCCAGGCGTATGTGTCTTCGTTCTCTTTCGACATGAAGGCATAGGCGATGCAGTAAGTCTTACCGGTCTCCAAAGAATGCTGCAGCCCCATCGTCGCATCGCCAGAACGATCCCAAGCTGGCAGACCCTTCCAGAAGCTGTTGTGCTCGTCGGCCGGGGGCGTCCCCATCGACTGCTGTAAGCCCTCTGCAGACGCAAGCAGATCATCGACTGTGGCTGTCTGCTCGCGGGGTACCGCATCCTGTATCTGGCTGACCGCTGCCCGGTCGCCGAACCTAACAGTCCGGAGGGTACCATCCCCCCTCATGAGCCTCCCTGCATGTTATTATGATCCAGTTGGCTATTAATGTCTTTTCAATATATTTTAATATGTTTTAATGTCTTTTATTATATTTTAATGTTAATTTAATAAATTAATATTGTCTTTCAATATTAATTTGTTTTTATGTATTTTAATATATTTTATTTTATTTTAATATATTTTATTGTTTTCATTTTAATTTATTCTAATGTCTTTTGATATATTGTAATATATTTTAATGTTTTTTATTGTCTTTCAATTGTAATTTTTTTCTATGTATTTTAATATATTCTATTTATTTTTATGTATTTTTATCTATTTTCATATATATTTTAATGTTTTTATTTTAATTTATTCTAATTTCTTTTGATATATCGTAATATATTCTATCAAATTAAAACTATATTCTTTTTTCTATCAAACTATATACTATAAACATAACAAATCATAAATACTATATATTATCAATTACATTCTATCAACTTATATTATAAAACTATATTATAATCTATCAAATTATATTTTAAAACTACAAAAATAAATCAAACAAAATAAGTAATTCAAATAATATACCGGTGGGGTCGGGACCGGAGACACCTCAATCGTACGCCGCTTCCGCGGCAGTAATATGGGATCCTCCACACCCGCCATTGCTCCACCACCACCACCACCACCACCATCCTCCTCGGCCACCACCTCCACCGGCACCGCCCCACCACCTCCCTCCTCAGCCACCGCCTCCACCAGCACCGCCCCACCACCACCCTCGGCCACCGGCTCCACCGCCACCGCTTCCCCCGATGCTCCACCCCCACCACCACCCTCCGCCTCCATCGGCGTTGCACTACCACCCGCCTCCCTAGCCGCCAGCAGCTCCGCCTCCATCGCCGCCACCGCCGCCTCGATCTCTCTCTCTTTCCGTCTCCATCTCTCTCACTCTCTCTCTCGGTGTCTCTCTCTCTCGTTCTCTCGGTGGCTCTCTCTCCGGCAAGATCTCGCTCGGCCGCCGCTATCTCTTTCTCTCTTTCTCTGGTAGGGTTGGAAATGGGAAGACGAAGCACGTCCGCTTCATCTTTAAGGGACGGGCTTGCACGTCCTTAAGGATGTGCAGCACGTGCTTAAGCACGTGCAGTTTTGCACGTCCGGGCTCGGGTGGCTGTAACCCCACTTGCACGTCCTTAATGACGTGCAAGCACGTCTTCAAGGACGTGTGGATTTGCGTTGTATATAGCCGAAACGAAGTTAAATATGAACAATTATCAGGTTTATTTGTAAGTACATGCATATTTAGGTAAAAAATATCCTCCCCTGGGAGATGGAGAACGCGCTCCCCACGCGCCCCCAATTTCTTCTACTAAAACCACATCTCAAACCCTTGGTCCTGCAATCTCTTCCCCCAAATCCCTTCGATTTGCCTTACTTCGGCTTAATCAGTGGCTGATTCGAGTAGTACTCTCTGTACTTCCTGGATTTGTGCACAAATCTAGGGTGAATCAATGCTTCCCATGCCAATTTCATAATTTTCGGCTTGTTTGCCTTTTTGCCCATATCTCCTTCAATCTGTCTTCTCTTCATTCCTCTGTCATAAAAATTAAGAATTCTTGTCACAAATCCTGCTTTGGTGTGGTTTTGAAGATAAAAACCTTCCATTTTCTCCCTTTTCGAAATGGGTTGTCCATGGCACAGTGGTGTATGAAGATCAAGAGCTTTAAAGATGGGAAGATAAACAAAGATTATAGAAAGAGGAAGAAGAATACTCTCCGTTGGGGGCCGTGGGGCGATGTCTTGTTTCTGAGTGGTTTTTGGTGGCCGGTCTCCGAGAGGACTTGCCGCTGGGTCATCAGTTTGTTGATGTTGGTGCTCCTCCTTTCCGATCTCCTTGGGCTCGATGGTATAGTTGGGTCGTGTTGTCTATGGACAGGTTTGGTTCTTATGCCCTAGTGTTGGTTTCGCATCACCTATATCATCCCTTCCTCTTTAATTGGTGGGTTCGTTTGAGCTCAACACTATCTATTGCCTATTTTGCGTCTCCATTGATCTATTTACCATCTATTACTAGTTGGATCTTTAATTGGACATATATCTATCTAATTTGGGATATGTCCTCTGTTGGTAACATGCTGATTTTAGTAAAAGCACTCACCACCGATCGATGGTTGGAAAACCCAATGTTAGAGGTTGATTCATCTGCACCCCTTACCCCCCGATTTTCGGGCCTTGAACAAGTTATGAGTTGTGGGGTTGTTATCACTCATTTCTTCACTTCTGATGAAGAAGTATTTTTCAAAGTACTGAACATTTGTTGAGCCCTGCTCCGGCTGTGATAATTGGTTGGTCTGACGTGAGTTATTTGCATTTTTACTGGACTATTAACTCTTTGGATCCCATGGATTTTATTGTTGATTATTTTGATACATCAACACATGTGATGCAAGGATCATTCATATCACCCTCCCCAAACAACTCCTGAAAAGGCACAAATCCTCTTAACGAGGCAAATCACTCGGAAGGGAGCTTGCTCCCGGATGAGAGATGGCAGCTTGTCTATCACCCAAAAATTTGGCTTGTATGCTACTGATGTTCTGATATGTATGTGTCGCTCCTAAGAACTCGATCATACTGCATGGATGTCGTGAATCTTGTTTATTTTCAACAATGTCCTTATGGCGTGTTGCATATACTCGGTTCCACTGTCTCTGCATCATGTTCATCTTGATACTGTCGCGGGTTGACATTTCTATATGTAATTAAATTAGTACCTAATTTTGGTTTAAAAAAATGTTTTAGTTAGAAAGAAAAATTACGAGAACCAATCTATCAGTGCACCACTTGTCTACATGTATAATCCATCACTCAATCTTACTGGGCTTAGTCCTGGTCAACTCAATCTTAGTCTTTGTTACATAACATTATCTACAAGGTTAGCAAATGCAATTACCAAATTAAAACCTTAAAACTCTTCGATTTAAGGACTCTGAAAACCCGTCTTTTAATCTTCGAATGTTATAAATGAAGATCTGTTTTTGGAACTGTAGAGACATAGAAAAAAAGAACCTTTTGGCCTGAAATTAATTCTTCGACGAAGCTGTCTGGTCGTCAGCTCATGGGCGATCAGGAGGAATTGGATTATTATGGAAATCTCACCAATTACTAAACATCTCAACTTATGTGGAAATTCACTTGCCAAGGATTATTAGCCTTCGTCTTGAGTCTGTGCTCGAAGGGTTCCCCTTTCTTGAACTCTTCGTCTACGCCCCTCTGGCGCCTAACGAGAAAGATGTGTTCTGGGAAACATTAACCTTAATTGTGAATAACTCAACCATACCTTGCATGGTATTAGGGGACCTAACTGAAATATTAAGCAGCGCAGAAAGCATGGCGGCGCACCCACCCTCCCGTCCCAATTCACGATACTCCAAACCTTCATAAATGAATGTTCGCTCGAGGTCCTTCCCACTTTTGGGAATCCATTCACATGGAGGAAAAACCTTGATGAAGATTTCAATATTCGAGAAAATTGATCGGGTGCTTGTTCACCATCGCATTATCGAAAGTTTTCCTAACCTGATTACAAACAATGGGGCTTTCTCTTCATTTGATCACTGCCCCATAACAATATCTATTGATAACAATCCTTCCTTCAAAGCACCACCTTTTAAATTCGAGAATGCATGGTTGCTTAAGAAGGATTTTCGTAACATAGTTAAACAGTCCTAGCGGGCTAGTTTCCCTGGTTCAGCTATGTTTCAACTTATGTTTAAACAAAAAATCCTTAAGAAAAAGGCAAAGGAATGGAACAATTCTGCCTTTGGGAATATATTTCGGCAACTAAAAAATGTGGAGACCCAGTTACTACACATTCAATCCTCACCTCGAGTGAATAATGCACAAATAAACTCTTATAAAGAGAAGAATCTTATGAGAAAAAAAAAGCTCCTGTTCTTCCAAAAACCATTTTGTAACCAGAGAGCCAAATCCAAACATCTAAAGTTGTTGGACTCCAACACATCTTATTTCCACCGCACTGCGATTGGTATAAGACATAGAAAACAGATTCGCAACATTATCACTTCCGAAGGAACTTTGATTGTGGGTGAGGAATATGTCAGAAATGAAATCAAATACGATTTTGAGAAAAGATCCCGACAAGAGCCTATTGATGACAGGCTTCTAGACGAAATGTTAGAATCAATCCAACCATCAATAACAACTGAGGAAAATGCTTTCCTTACTCGAAACCCATCAAATGGAGAAATAAAAGTTGTTGTCTTCAATTTGGGGAAAAAAAATCCTCAGGGCCAGATGGATTTACAGCTGAATTCTATAAAAAAAATATTGGGATATAGTTGGTGCATCAGTAGTTAGAGTTGTAAAAGGGTTTTTCCATTACGGAAAAATTCTAAAACAAATAAATCACACATTTATTACCCTTTTTCCAAAAAGAGACAATCCGACTACCACTAGTCACTACCGCCCAATCAGTATGTGATCAAATATATATAAAATTATATCAAAAATCTTGACGGACATAATTAAAACAATTATTGGAAAACTTATCCACCCATTCAGGGTGCATTTATGTCAGACAAGGCTATTCAAGATAATGTTATAATAGCTCATGAGATCTTCTACTCCTTCCGATCTCGTACGGGTCGTGAGGGATGGCTTGCAATAAAACTAGATATGGAAAAAGTATATGATAGAGTTGGTTGGAATTTCACTAAAAAGGTACTAGAAAATTTTGGGTTCCATGCTACGTTTATTTCATGGGTCATGGAATGTGTAACTTCAGTATCTTTCTCAGTTCTAGTTACCAACGGGCCAACGGACCTGTTCTTTCCATCTAGGGGTCTCTGTCATGGGGGGGGGGATACCCCCCTTCCTTTTCATCTTAAGGGCCGAAATCCTGGCACGAAAACTTTCAGCAAAAGCAAACCTGGACAAAACACCCATTGGTTTTTCTTTTTGGGAGAAATGGACCTAGAATCCCGTTTCTCTCATTTGCTGATGATATTATTATCTTCTCAAAAGGCAGCGCGGAGGCCGACCTTAAAGTAAAATCAATAATTGACTCTTAATGTAAAATTTCTGGGCAAAAAGTAAATTACCATAAATCAAGCTTCCAAGCTATGAAAGGCATATCGAACCATAGGGAAGGTTCGATAATGTATAACAAAGTAGAATAAAGATACTCTAGAAGGGGGGGTTGAATAGAGTATGCCAATTTTTCTCTGTCAATCTCAAGACTTTTGAAACGCTTGCCAAACCTTTTGGGAGTAAACTCAGTTCTTTCGATTCGGGTACATGAATCACAAGAAAGTTATACAATTCGAAACAAGTGCGGAAATAATGGTAAAGCAATAAGTAATAAACACGACGAATTGTTAATGAGGTTCGGCTCCTTTAAGGCTTAGTCCCCGCCTAGGGTTGCTCCACAACCCTAGGATTCAACAGGCTTTATTGATTCACAAAATTTAGGATCCCAATAGCTCACCGAGAAGCCTCTCTCCTATACAATTGCAATCTAGTCAACTCACGTTCCCTTGGAGTCCTAGACCAATCTAGAAGAGCCCCACCTCTCTCAGCTATCTAGTACAATCCTCTTACACTCGTGAATCAATAACCTACCTCACGCGTACTCTCCTCTCAAGCCAGATCTGAAAGCTTGAAGCTTCCATGGCTTCATACCCCCTCGCCCCTCCCGTACTCCGCTGTGCTCGAGCCTCGCAGCCATGGCGGTGTCGTCCTCAAGCCGAGCAGCGCCCCTTCTCGCTCGGAACTCGGATCCAAGCCGCCGATAGCGTCTTCGATCTCCCCGACAACCTCGAGCTTGTCCCTCAAACGCCGGCAGCCTTCCTTGAAGCCCCAACACGCTCGTTCTCCTTTCGCTCTCTTCTCTTCGATCCAGATTGCTCGAGGTGCCAATGAAGCTCCGGTCCTCATCTTCGCTTCCTCATCCCATTCCACGTGATGCAGCTCCTACACCCCTAAGCTGTGGGTCCGAACTACCAAAATTAAGGGTATAGAATCTGGGCTCTTACCTTGTTATTCGCTTTAATGGTGTTTAATTGAGTTTTAATTTGATTTTGGTATTTAACTAATTAGTTGAACATGGTTCGGTTTGGTTTCCCGTTTCAATCGAATTGGATTAGTGTTGTTTTGTTGGTTTGGTCTTGATGGTTGATGTTGTTGTGTTGTTGATTATGTTAAGGTGGTTTTGTCGATTGTTGTTGTTGTGCCTTCCTACTTAATTTTATTAGCTGGGAATATGAAATACATAAGTATTATTTCATTGCTACTTCACTGAGTTTGTGATAGGATCCCATCAAAGGCAAAGCCTTGGCTCGCTTATGCTAGAAGAAAGAATTAAGAATATACAAGATTAGGATTATTTTATCTTATTTCAGAATTTCATTCTGTAATTTTCATTGGTAGGATTAGTTTCCTGAATTATAGCTATGTGAGTCAGTCATGTTAGTCAAGACAGTTTCCATAATTTGAGCATTCTAATCTCGGTAGTGGGAGGGAGCAAAGGGAGTGGAGGGTTGGCTTAGAGAAGTATTAACCTTAGCTTGAACCCCGGAATGACACTTTCAATCAAAATCTCGTCAAATTAGATTAATTGAGAATGTAGTGTAAAACAGATTTTTAGCCCATATACTTGTATGAATTGTACAATGTTTTGTAGTAAGGTTTCAAAGCTTTATGTTTCCTTGTAGTTTATCTAGTTCTTATGGTTTGAATGGTTAAGCTTAACATGCTTTGTTTGATATGTCTTAAATCATTTGGCTCTACACCAAATCTCGAAAAATTATTCCATATCCAAGTCTTTTACTTTGGGCAATTGCTACTACTCTGCTTGATCATACTTTTTTTTAGTGTGAATAGTCATTTAGTTACTTTTTTCGCTTTCATTGTTTTTTCTTTTGGATGCTAAAATAACGTAAATCTTTACCTGTGTTTTATGTCTTCTAGGGAGGACAGTTAGCCACCTATAAAGGTGGAGAGCCAATTAGCTTTATTTGATGCAAAAAAGGTGCATTTTATGTCTTTGCATCTTTATCAGTCAAAATGTGCTCTGTTTTAATTTACTAGTATAATTCTAGCCATTTTTCACATTACAAAAAGAAGTTAGCAGAGAGAAAATAGATGGGGCATTTAATGAGATAATACTTTATTTGAGAATTTAACTATGAATCACTTGAAAAAGAGCGATGAGTAAACTTAAGAGAGTTATCATAAGGTGTTTGACCTTAGCATCTACTATGATGTGTTAATGATAGATGTTCTTACTTCTTCGAATAGAGTGTTAGGATATGAGTATGAACTATACCACTTTAATGTGAATAGTAATACTAACTTATACATGTTATTGATCATGTCCAGGGGAAGATTCCTGGCTCATGCGGATTGAGCATGAAACTTTGAGATTGGGAATTTTCGTTTAGGATAAAGTTTGACATATTATTTTTAGGAGTTGTGTGTTGTTAACATTTTCATATACGTGGCATATGCTAAAAGGAAAGTCATATAAAATATCATTCAAGTAATTATAAAGTTGATATCAATTAGAGTTGTGGCTAGAAATTTTGGTATTACAAACTTACTTGATATCTATTAGCGTTGTCTTTTGAAGTTTAGTCGCGAGCATAAACATTACTCTTAATCACATAAGAGGTTTAATCATAGGGCTAGAGGATTTTCCCAATCATTATTATCTAGTAGTTTTGATAGAATTTGATTGCTAATAGCCTAATATGTAGATTTGGGTGGCTTATCTACTAGAACGATTGAAGAGGAGGAAAAAAAACAAAAGGCAAACTGCATCTTCAAGATGACGTCTGCATTATTTTTTGGTCCACAACAGCATCCAATTTTCATGTGAGTTTTTCATTTTTTTACGGTTTGATTAGTTTTTAGCTACTTGTTTGATGCATAGGTTGTATATCTTGATGAGAAGAATACCTCTTTCATTTGTCAAATTCAAGGACCTAAGGTATCAATTTTAGCGCTATAATCTGATTTTTATGAGCATTGTAATATGAAATTTCAGTGTCTCTAACAAATTGATTAATTTCTTCACTTGCTATGCAATTACTATCATACACCTAATTTTCATTAATGTTACACTTGATGTGTTTTCTATGATGATATCTTCTTATAGTCCATGAAAAAATCACATTCTTTACTTGTTGATTTAAAGTGTTGACTAATTTTGCAAGACCGACTGCTGCTTGAACAATGAATTTTATTGCATCTTTTGAATCATATAAAATTTATATTGATGTTGCAAGACCTTAAAATTTTTGTTTGAAATGTGTTTGATCTTTGATCAAGTCTAGAAGGTCTTAATATACTCATACTAGACATTCTCATTTAGTGCTTTGTAATCTTGTATTCATAGCATAAAAATCACATAAATTGATTCTAATGACTTCTCATATTATGCTTCTATTTTTCTTTTTCTTTTTTGATGCACTTTATTTGGACTTCAAAGGAATCTCTATTTTCCTTTTATTTTGGCTCCAAGTTTAGTGGATTCAAGTATTGCACTCGTACCGTACATTTCTAAACATTTCCTTTATTTATACCTTCAAGACTTTTTTGCTCGAATTTTTTTGAGAATGATTAGTGTCTTTTCTTCTCTAATCACTGAATTCAGTGGATTCGAGTACTGTGTTGGTACGTTGCTGGATCACTTGGTGTGTTGGTTTGGTTCAGTAGATTTATGAGCCGATCCTAGCAGTTTCAAAAAAAATTCATTTAATTCTCTTAGTACTACAGTACCTTTTAATAGAATTGTCTAACTAGACAACATATTTGAAGACTTAATAATTAATATTATGTATCTTGTAAAATGTTTCCAAAATAACATATCTTAGACTAACTTCAAGTGTATATTTACATAAAGTGTTTACAAATAGACACATCATTTTATATTTTTTACATGGTTATAATGTCTAAAAATAAACATATTTGCTTAGATTGGGTATAATTATAGACATCCCATGGGGCTTAAATTTGATCTCAATTGTTTTTTTAAAATAATTTCATTTCTTAAATACTCGAATTTGACTTGTTTCGCATGCTGCTTGTTGACTTGAATCTGCCACAACTCATAACTTGTTACCTTATGCGGCTATGCAAGAAGCTTTGTTACTTGACATCACTTGGCTATAGAATTGGGGTCATATTATTTGTGGTAGGCTTCTTCACTTTGATTCTTTTTTGTTGCATATTTGCAAGTCATTTGAACAACATATAAATAAATAGAGATTATTAATATATGCTGAGGAAGTAAGATTTATAGACTATTTATTATATCCCTAAATTTTGCAGTTCATTGAAAGGAATCTTGCCCGTGCAACTTATCGCTGGCACTAGAGCATCCTTCATATACTTAGCAAGTTCACTTGTCTTGTGGAGGATTCTTGCGTTAGTAGGTTAAATCTCTTTCTAAAGTGATTGATATATTTTTTTGTTTAGTGTAGTGTGGTTGTGTTCAACTTTAGGGAAGAATGACCGATTATTTCTATGGTTGTATAGCAAGTACACTTTCCTTGGACATGTTTTGTTGAGTTATCACACGCCCTGAAGTTGGTGCTTATGCTTGTGGAAAGTTTGGAGACGTTTCTAGCTGTATAAATTGTTTATGATTGTGTAAGAAATTTTAGTGTATAAAATCCTAGCTATAACATTTTATTTTAAATTTAGAAGGGACTTTATATCCCGGATTGTTATATAATTTAGGCTATAAAGTCCCCTTCTGTTACGAATGGTGACTATATAGCCCGGATAAATAAGTTATATAGCCCGGAGATCAAGAGAATATATTCCGGACAGCTGAAGAATATAGCCCGGATATTGTTCAAATGTAACATTGTTATTTGGTTGTAACATATTTGGTTAAATGTAACAAATTGGATTAAAGTAACATTTATTCTAAAATGTAACATTTATTTCAATTGTAACAATTTTGATATCAAATGTAACACCTAGTCTCATTAATGAACTAATGTTACATTAGCTACTAAAGTTGTTGCATTAGGTCAAAGGCAACGGCTGTAAATGTAATCCTCAAAAAGTGTTACATTTTCCCCTAATGTAACATATTTATAGTATAATGTAATATTTTTTTGTGATACATTAGGCATTGATTTGTAGTAGTGGGTTGAATAGAGTATGCCAACTTTTCACTGTCAATCTCAAGACTTTTGAAACGCTTGCCAAACCCTTTGCGAGTAAACTCAATTCTTTCGATAGGGATACCTGAATCACGACAAAGTTATACAATTCGTAACAAGTGCGGAAATAATGGTTAAGCAATAAGTAAAGAACACGACGAATTGTTAACGAGGTTCGGCTCCTTTAAGGCTTAGTCCCCGCCTAGGGTTCTTCCACAACCCTAGGATTCAACAGGCTTTATTGATTCACAAAACTTAGGATCCTAATGGCTCACCGAGAAGCCTCTCTCCTATACAATTGCAATCTAGTCAACTCACATTCCCTTGGAGTCCTAGACCAATCTAGAAGAGCCCCACCTCTCTCAGCTATCTAGTACAATCCTCTTACACTCGTGAATCAATAACCTAGTGCACACTTCCTAAGTTATATATACTCTCGAGTATAACACTCTCTCAGAATATATCCTATAAGCTTACTGTGCAACTCTCAAACGCTTTGAAACAAAAGATAAGACTCTTAACACCTAGCAGAGAGTACACGTAGAAGAAAGATTGACTTGAGGGCTGAGTGTGCGTTGTAGTTCAATGATCGTCAGTGTTCAACTCATGTACGTCTTCTCTCTTCTTCATCTCCTATTATACTCGATCAAATCGGCGCCATTTGAAACAAGAATATTCACCCAACGGCTACTTGAGATCATGGCTTAGGAAGGATCTTTGCAATCTTCTTTTCCGGGAAACTGCGAAGCCACAGTCCACCTGATTAATTTTTTTTTTATCAGTAAATAATTCGAGGCCGAACAGACCAGGAACCTCAAGAGCCGACCCAGTCTGCAGACGGCTAACCGTACAAAGATACAACATAAAACCAGAAAAATACAAAGCAGAAACAGAAAAAAGGCGGAGATAAAAATATTCAGAATTGGAGCAGATAAAAATAGGGATGGGTGGGTCTATTTATATTCAATCATGTAGAAGTAGAATACGGAGTTACAATTCAATTTCAAGCACACTAATGATTCCAAAGGGCTGGAGAGCAAGCTAAGGTAAAAATCTTCAACACATCTGATCTGAGAGGAAGAATCAAAACATCCGACCAGATGGGAAAATCCACCCAAAGTTGTTTCTGGGTTCCCCCTTTATCTGTCTCAACCACTGAATCCATACCAAACCAAACCAACATCACATGGCAAATGCTGAATGAATACACAGGTTGCTTGCTCCAATCTTTTTACACTAAAAGACCTTCCTAAGGAGAGAGGACAGCTATGACAAGTACACAAAGCATACAAAGAGACACAGATTTGACAACAACAGAGACAAGGGATGAGTTGTTTTCGGGGAATCTCCCATTGCCAGTCCAGCTAACCATGACCCATCAGCTACCATTCCTGTTGAGTCTGTACCCGACCCTCCGGCGGATTCCGCCTCTAGTCCAGTCGACCCGCTCTGATACCCTGTTGATGCTGACCCCTCGAAGCTCATTGACCCTGCTCCGAACTCCGACCCCACTGCCACTGGTGTACCTGGGGTTGCGGTGCTGATGGTGCTCGGTGTGGCTGTAACCGGAGTCACCGGAGTTGGGGTTGTCGATTTCTGGCTGCACATCGCACCAATCAACATGTTAATTCAGAAATTAAACAAACACATTCCATGAATCGCTACGCTCAACGCGCTTTAGTTGGTCAAACAGTGTCTGACGTCACCAGCGGAAACCAACAATTCGTTCAGTTCAATTGGCATGCCGCCGAATACACCCAGATCGAGGGTCACAATGTACGCATTCTAGGGTTTACCTTGGGGAGGAAGGGCAAAAGGTGATGGTGTAATCCGCACCGGAGCAGGTGAAGGTACTGGTTGCGTCGTCATAGGCATAGCTGTAAGATCTAGGGCACGCCGACTTGAACATCTGGGAGTAAATCGACGGCTTACACGTCGCGGGTGAGCCGTACGCGCCGCTGCAGCAGTACTCCGGGCTGCCAAACGCCTCACACGCGCTCTTGCACGCCTCCCCATTACCCGCCCTGAGCGCCTCAGGACAAGCCTGGTTCAGATCCGCCAAGCAGCCGGTAGAGGCGCAGGAGTCGGTTCCCGTCGAGGGCGCCACGAGCATGGGGAGGTTGTAGCCGTCCACGAGGCTGACGTCGTAGAAGTCCAATCCGCCGGTGCCGAGGGTGAACTCGGCGAGAGTGACCGGTGGCTGGGCCCCGGCGCCGTTGCACTCGGCGGTGCCGGAGCCGCAGTCACCGGTGGCGCAGGATCCGGAGGAGGATCCGAAATTGCAGCTGGTGCGACCCCAGAAGCGGCCGGACCAACCGGTGGGGGCCTGGAAGGAGCGGGAGGTTTGCGGCGGGAGCTCGAATCCGGTAGAACCTAGCGTCGGGGTGCCGGCATTGGCAAGGATTCCGGGCCACACTGTGGAGTCGCATTTGTTGACAAATGTGAATACCGCCCCTGGAAAAAAAAAACCAAATTTTGAGGACGGAGAAATACTGAAATCCAAATTGAAAGATGAAATTAGGGGTTTACGCAAACCTTTGGAAAAGGGAACTGTAAATGCGAGGGTAAGGAGAGTGTAGCAAAACCAAATTGAAGGATCCATTATTTGTTTCACTCCTCCTTGCCTGCCTCTTTCTGCAGCTCCGGTTACACTCTCTGTGGCTCTCTACCTCTGAAGATGTGTTCTTTTTGGATGGATGATTTGTTGTTGGATTGGATTATTGAGGAATTTAGGGTAAAGAAAGGAGCTCTTTTCGAGTGGTGGGACAAGTATAGTTATGGAGAAGATGGGAAAACACAACACCACTGCCCGATTTAGCTGGTCAGTGTGACTGTGTGTGAATCTGGATTCGGGATCTAGGGTTTTCCTTCTCTCTCTTTTAAAAAAATAAAATAAAAAGGCCAATTTGCATAAATAAATCAAATCGGTGTTCGGTTTGGAAAAATATACCCGTTTTGTGAGAATATCGAAAATAAAATAGGTGGGGCATTTGTGCTAAAAAAAAGTTCATTTGTGCTAAAAAATAATGATTGATTTGACCTTTAAATTTAAACTAGTTTAGTACCCGCACTATTGTGCGGTCTATTTTTTAGATTAATACATTTAATATTAAAAAAATGTATAAAAAATTTCTGTAAGTAAACTTTAAACTCTAAATACCCCTCACATATAAATATTGTCAATTATTATATAGTTAACGGTAAAAAGATATCCATGGGAGCCGAGTCTTACCTTTATATCTTTCAATTTGCAATTAATTACTATCGACATATTTGAAAATTAAATCATAACCACCTGATCGGCAAATCATATCGGTATATATGATTAGTTGTAATTATTCTATCGGTATAAATGATTATTTTTATTTATTAATTATTAATTACTCTATCGTTTATAAGGACATTAATTTAACTTGAAATTAATTAATTAACAAATTCTATCGGTATATATGAAATTAATTAATTTGACTTGAAATTAATTAATTAATTAATTATCGCCTTAGGTTCCCATAGATTTATTATCGGCATATATTAATTAGGGTACTTAATTAACTTAATTAGGATAATTAATTAACAAATTAAAAAAAACCTACGTTAACAATCAATTAATCGACATATCTTAAAACTAATCGAATAAGTGGGATAACAATCCTAACCACCGGATAAGTGGGATAACAATCAATTAATATTTTGATTTATAAATCTAATTCTTTTTTATTATTAATGTAATTAATCTAATTAAGTAACAGAATTAAGTAACAAATCCTAAATATAAAAAACTACTTTAAAGGAGAATTCACCACATGATTTAAGCGACTTCTCCTTTAGTATTATACTATTGATATTGATATTGATGTCAATTTGTTTGAATTTGAATATAATAATTTATAAAAATAATTATTTAAAATGTGGGCAAATTAAGTTCATCTAATGTAGAAAAAATAAATTTACAAAACTAAAATTAATAGACATGAAGTTGTTTGGATTTCTATTTTTAATTGATTAAGTAAACTAAAATTCTAAATTTTAAAAAAAATAGAAGGAAATTGGATAAGAGGAAAAGAAATTTCACTAACTTGTTTTGTGTTTAAATCATTAATTAGATTATTTAGTTAATTCAGTGAAAAAATCCATAAAAATTACAAAGTTAAAGATTGCATGTTAAAATTTAATTTATATATTTCGGTGATTAGCCCAACTTAGAAGAACAAATAAAAGGTAATTAAACATATGATTGATGCTTGTTGAACTCCTAGATGTTATATTATTGTAATTAATCACAAAAAAAATAGTTTGTTGTGAAAATTATGTTTAATAATAAAGAAAATAGATTTATTTATTTTTAAAATAATTTAGAATATAATAATATCAACTCAATAAGAAAATTAACTTTATTAAGTAAATTGTTTAAAAGTCATTAATTAAATGATTAAAATTTTGGATGAATATCAATCATATTAAATCTTTAATGCACATCCAAATATTAAGTACATTTCTTAATTGGCTTAAGTACTTATGATTTTTTTTAATAAATAAAAATGTCGTTCATGTGATCTCGGAGAATCAACCATGGACGTTTTTCGTCAATTCACCCATCTAGTGCGGGTTCAAAACACCACATGGTGACTATCAATCTTATCCGATGCAAATTCAACTTTTTAACATTTTGACACAATTATTTGGGGATTTAAAAACCAAATTAAACCGTAAAATCGTTCAAATTCGAAAAATCTTTAAATTGAGTTTCCTTGAATTGGCATGGGAGGTGTTGTCCTCGTCCCCAATTCAACATGAAAAACAATGTAGACATTCAATTCAATGGGAAGATAACGATATAAATATATGATACATGCAATTAGGGGAATCGTCTAATCATCTCGGCCTTGTGAAAATCTTAACCTCTATTTCACGTATAGGTTCTTGTTATTCAATGCACAAAATAACAACTCAACTCGATTTCACATCTTGAGTTGTAATTGTAATAGATGTACATGAGCAATCTCCCTAAAAAAAATTAGAAACTATGTGGGTTACATACACAATTACCCAAATAATAACATGAATTGACCTATTTTTTATAGTTTCTTCCTTTTTCATTGTTGGTGTTGATAGAATCGAAATCAGATTTGATGAGACACCAGAGAGTTGACGATGTGCCAGCAAATCCAGCACGTACATCTCTCAAATTTGCTTGTGAGATAGAGCATACGCAAGCGGCCTTGTAACAGATGTCTTAGGTGAGGGATACGGAAGAAAACAACAACGCAAAGACTCTGGTGAAGCTACATCTGACTTGTACTCTTTCATTGCCACTATTATGTTAAGGTACTCCGAAACCACCATCGCTCCACCTCCGAACAGAGAAATAGGAATTATCTAGACAAAGAGACAGGCATCTGAGGCAAAAACCACCAAAACCAAATAATCAATATCAATAGGTTTGTGAGGACGGAAACGTACTAAATTGATGAATTGGAAAGAGAGAGAGAGGGTAAAAATACTTTGATGTTGGTCGTCATCGGCGACCTCGAAGTTGGCTCTGAACGCGTTAGGGAGGAGATGATCCTGCCGAGCTCCGATGAACATGGTACTGATCTTTTATCAACGACATCTATTGTTCACCAATAGAGAAGTGGGGGTGAATTATCCTACGCCATAAGATTTTTTATTATAAAAAAGTAGAGAACGGGGAGAATGTCAAATATTCACCGTTTAATGGAGAACGGGGAGGGTAAAAGATAACGGGGAGAGATGATCGACAAAACACATTAGGGTCTAAGTAAACTAACCTTTTCATCTAGCATAACAATATTTAGATAATTACCTTCGAAGTCATTCTTTGAACTTGTACTTCTCCAAATTAATGTGAATAACATGGACCCGAATTTTGTAGTGTCCACTTGCCTTTAGATCATCTAATAAAGTAAAACTAACCTGAGAAAAAATCATTTTTAGAATCGATTATAAAGCAATAACAAAAACTGTAAAAGTTTAAAATATAATTGTGATCGAGTATCATTTTATCAATGAATTCGAGTACCTGTAAAAATTAAAAACTACAAAAACATGGTTAGAATTTGATAGAAAGGTAATGGAATGAATAGAGTAGAGTTTTTTAAGAAATGCCTGAAATGGAAAGGCGACTCACCAATTATTATCAAGCGTATAATGATTGTCGGGGGTATGAAATGATTTAAATAGAAGTGGAAAATGTTTAAAGATAAATAAGATAATTAAAATAATTGGTAAAGATAATTATTAAGGATAAGATTTCGTTAATATCTAAACCAACCAACAACAAAATCGAGATTATATCAACCTATTTCGTATTTACAGGGTTAAAAGAAATTTTCAAAAATTCGAGAAAATGACATATAATTTTTTTAGCAAAGTATATCCAAACAATTTTTTTTTAAACCTACGTCATATCCTTTTTTTTAGCAAAGCATATCCAAACAAACTTTTTTTTAACCTACGCCATATCCTTTTTTTATAGCAAATATGCATATCCTAACAAACTTTTTAAATAGATAAAAAAAATTAGTGAATTAATAGATTAGAAATCCAAACTACTAAGATACGTTAGTTATATGTATATATTTTAATTGAATTTATATATTGTTATAATTCATTGATTATTAATTTTAAATTTAAATTTAAAAATAAAATTCCTACATTAAAGGAGAAGTAGTCACATGTCGTAGGCGACTTCTCCTTTAGTATTATAATTATAATATAGATGTGAATATTTTTAAAAGGGGAATTATAAATTAAAAGAAAAGTAAAAAATATTTAAGTAATGAAATATATATATTAAAATAATGCTTTTAATGTTTTTTCAAAAAATTTAAAAATAATAAAACTAACCGGATGAAAAACATTGCCTTAGTAAGAGAATTATTACTGACATGAATAAAAAAAAATTTTGACAGGATATAAGTTCTGTATGACAAAGTTGAAAATTAATACTAACAGGATGAAGTCTATAATAAGGAAGAGAATAAAGATACGATTTTATCCATATCATAACTAGAAATTATAGGCATGTCCAAGATGACAAAGTTCCTTGTTCACAACGACATGAGTAATGTTCATAGTGACAAGGGTGTAGGTTTTTTTCGACAGGATTGAAGCTATAATCGGGGAGAGAATCACTGAAGATACGGTAAATCATATCTTCGGGATTATTAACCATATATATAAAAACATTGTCAATATATATCTTGAAGCCATAATTGAAGCGCTCATGAAATTTCACCTTTACTTATTACCTCATTGTGACGAAAAAATGACTAGAAATACCTACAAGCCTTAACCGAGAGGGGTTATGATTAGATTGTATGTTTATTGGGCCAAGCGATGGGGGTGTTATGTTCGGCTCGCGCGGATTTGAGTCGTTCCATCGCGGACTTGGGTGGGAGTCAGGTGGTGTTCTTATTCCAAGAACGTTCTTCTCCAATCACAGATCTCGAGAACTTAACTCCGGGGGTTTTAGGTCCGGGAGATGATCATAACTCTTTTACCTTTCTTATCTTGAAATCGGATCCCCGCCTTTGAGGTCGGAGGGGGGTATTTATAGGGAAACCAAGCGAGTAGCTGGCTGACGACCTCGTGGTTTTACATAGGACACATGTAAGGCATGCCCTCGCGCTTAGGGGTATAGGCTATACACGTGGTGCCATGAGATACGAGGTGCATGAGCCAACGAGCTACTTGCTAGGGTTCTTGAGAGCCATGAGATTCTTTGGAGGACCCACTCTGGTTTCTTACGCGGGTTGACATTAAATTTGGGTCGCAACGAGGGTTTGGTCGGGGTTTGGTTGAGTACCTTACTTCGCGATAGACCTTGTAGTGGGACCAGATGTCTTTTTGCGTTGGGTGGCCTATTTATGACGTTATACTTGTATTATTTAATAGGTCTATTTTCTATGGCATCGTCATATCTCCTCGTAACCGGAACGCGAGCGATACGTGGTTCGCGATTGGGTTTTGACAAATACGATGCTTCCCGCCAAAAACCAGTTCATTGGATGGGCCTTGAATGGGCCCAACGTGTTTTCCGTCCCACTGGACGGAGCAGTCCCACAGAGACCTATAAGTGGGGGTTTTGCCCTCACCCCTCCTTATTCCACGTCTCTGAACACTCAAAGAGAAGAAGAAAGAGAGAGAAGGTTCAAGGGTTTCATGTGCCCTACAAAGAAACGAGATCGAAGTTAGGTTATGGTCCATTCCCAGTCTTCTAAGCTTATCGGCGCTTCTTTTTCACATTTCTCAGGTGAGTTTTCTCCGATCTTTCTCTAGCCCTTTTTAATTTCTAGGTTTGCGTTTGCCTCTTGAGATTTTTTGGGCAACCGGAATACCAAACCCAGTGGTGGAATTACCCTTTTCTGTTAAGTAAACTTTAAACTCTAAATACCCCTCTATTGTTTCATCCCCTACCTCCTCCTTCGTTCCCTTAGTCATAACTGATTTTTATGGAGTGGTAGATGGATATCTAGTAATAGCGGGGTGGCACTGACAGGGTAGTGTTGCTTTTGAGTTCTTCGGAAAACCTCCGACGGTCTTTTCGGGTTTTGTGGAAAATCTCTGACGACAAGGGGCGGAAGAAACCTTTCGTCTCCCCCTTTTGCCTTTCTCATAGGTTATTTCTCGAGAATCGAGAAACTTTTATGGAGGAGACGAAAATGCATCTTTTAATCATCATCCTGCGGGGGGAATCAGTCTTTTCAACGTCCCTTCGGGGGACGTGTGAGGCGCCAACTCGGGCCCCTAAGAGGGCTTTTTGGCGCCAAATTTACTTAGTCACGATGTTGAAAATGTAGTTTCCTCTTGATGATTTTTCCTTTTGCTGCGTCTTTTCCAGGGGGTTTTCTTCTTGTTTTTAGAATTAAGATGTCGCAAGAGAGTGATAGCTAGAACCGTAGCGTGAGCTATGAACATGAAGAGGTTAGTTCTTCGTGAACCAAATCCCTGGCAGATGTCGACTCGGATTCTACAGCGAGTCCAACTCCTCCCCCACCGAGTCAAAAACCTTGCGAGGAAAAAAATAAAAAGAGCGAACCCAAGCGGGGGAGGAACCATCAAGCGTCCTCTGAGTCTATAAACTATTTGGGAAAGGGCGAGTCGTCTCGCGTACCCAAGGAAGCTAAAAAACCTATCCGAGTGGTCCCGAGTGACTTCGCCCTGCCTCCTTGCAACCGGACAGAGGCAGATAACTGTAGCTTATGTAAAAGATATGATTCTGTGGTGCCTCCTCCCCTCCCAACAATATTTATGGAACGCGTAGCTCCTATCGTAGCCAAGACGCTGGGTGAGGAGTCGATTCTAAACGTCAAGCACCTAGAGGAGGTAGCGAAGCTTTACCCATGGCCGTCTGGGGTAGAGATATGCTTGGCTACCGAGAATGGGGGATGTTAGAATGAATATAAAGACCACGTTGTCGTCCACCTGGGCAATTTGCTCCAAGGGTTCCGCCTCCCTCTCCCCCCACTTTATTCATATTTTTTGGCATGCATAAATCAATGCCCGACCCAGCTTGCCTTTAACGTATGGATGTACGTGGCGGTATACGTCATGTGTTGTGCTACCATCAAGAAAACGCCGTCAATGGACCACCTTTTCTCTGTTCTTTCTTTGAGGCATAGTGAGGGGACTGGTCCGCCTCTTTGGCTAGAAAGATTGTTAAGAGGTTGTCCAACAGTTCGGGATGGAGAAGAAAATGGTTCCTCGTTCGCGATTCAACCAAGACTATTATGAATTTTGTGACTAAGCCCGGCAAGTATGTCGCTCCTAAAGACAAGAACGTCGCGGCAGATGAATGGAGAGCTGTGTTCGGGGAAGGGGTTGCGCCGGTACAGGGTTATAGGAAAGTTGTGACTCCGGTTCGTCTAGAGATGGCCCGACTTAGCCTCCCACATCGACCGGGTCGGTGTCTAGGAATTTTTTTTAAGTCCTTTGGTATTTTGACCGCGATTTTCTTTTGTCTTGACTTGTTTTAATTCCTTCGCAGATATGATAGTTGATAAGTCGAAGATTTCTGCGCTCGCGAAGAAGAAAAGTGCCGCCAGAGGTGGATCCAGGCCTGCCCGTACTGTTACCCTGTGACCGGGTGATGGTCGACAGAACGTTCCCCGTGGGTGTCCTCCTGCAAATAGGAGTTCGAAAGGAAAATAGCCGGTTGACGACCGGGAGAGCATATCGTCAGATGACCAGCCATTGGCTCACCACGGGCGAAAACGACTAAGGGAGGGAACAAGGGCCACCATGCTCTTAAGCTCTGAGCCGATTACTCAGTCAGGGATTTTAATGACGGTTTACCGGTTACCTGGGTTCGACCCCATTGATATCAAGAAATTGGAGATTACCAAGAAGAGTTCTCCAGCTGAACGGGATTATCTTCATCATTTGACAGATGAAGAATTGGTGGAGCATGGCCACTCCTTATGAAGTTTTTTTGTGTAGGGAAGTTTGAAAACATTTTTACCCGCGGTGAGAGTCTCGCGCTCTGCTGCGGTTCACACATTTGTTTTCTGGGATGGCGAATATTTCAACCTATGAAAAGCGATGTCTTGTTATGGTGTTTTGTGAATACCTTATCTTTGAATCCATCGTATTTTCGTTTAAGCCTTTTGCTTGTTTTTCTTAATGGTTTGCTTTGTCGATTTTACTTATGTTTTCTTGTGCCTAGAGCTTGACCTGTCCACCTGTCCATTGTTCTTATTTGAAAAGTAAATTTGAGATACTCTTACCCATCTCCTGTCGTTGATCGTTTTATGAAATGAATCGTGAGATGACAAAAAGTAGGGTTCGCGTATTTATTAGATGTTATGCAGATTGACAGGCAAAGCTGAAAACTTCTTAGCGATGAAATATACCAGAGAATAACTTGCATTCTCTATAGTTATATTTCTTCGTAGCACAGGTAGTCAGGCAAGACATCTCTGTTTTCGTCTGGGCCTGGTTGCTCTATCGCCACATCAAAGTGAGATTCTCCTTGGTATTCGAAGGTAAGGCGACTGCCTATTCTGAGGCTGTTACTGCTCGCGAAAGACCTCAATCCTTCCGAAAGAGAGAACCAATCTCCTTCATCTCGTTCAACTAGTACGACGAATTCCTGGTTTGTGGGAGAACATAGAAAGATTTGGTCAAGTATTTCTTCCCCGAATTCTATAAAGATATATGGTAGGGGAAGCCTGCGTAGTTGGCTTTCCCTAGGGATTATCCTGGCAAATTTAGGATTTGAGAATAGCATAGTATTCATGATAAAAGGTGGTGGTGGGATTCCGGTGGAGAGAGCTCTCTTGAAGCCATGTTGAAACTTGGCATTTTGTCTTAGTAATTTCGTTTGTATCTTACGTAAAGCTCTCATTTATACTACTCTGCATCAAGCAAATATGGACGCTTATCTGGTAGGGTTATCTTTGAATTATTATGAAGCAGGGAGGTGCGTGTCATCAGCCTGTCTTTCGTGCATCTCGGTGTATGAGGTTTACTTGTTGCCTTACTTGCCGTGTGGCGTGGGTTCGTATTTATCATGTGTTCATTGTTGTGTTGCTTGATATTTATTGACCTTGTGGTGGACTTGGGCGGTTTGTGGTGCCCTCCGTTGCTCTATCCTTGTAGAGACTAATATAAAAAGGTAGGGAGCCCGAGATTGTTATTGTAGTTTGACTCGTGGTGATAATGCCTACGACGCCAGTTGATATTCCAGGTGTAACTATTCTTCGCGTGCGGGGTTTTACACGGGATATTGTAGTGGAAGGGCATTTATATAGGCTGGTAAGTTGTGTTTTGTGTAATTTTTCTCTTGACAAGATATTTGGACTTTTCTGATGTGTTTGTTGTTATAGCCTCTACCATCTGTGTGTCGTGACTATGGTTATGATGCACTTGACTTTGTGCATTTATGGACGCGAGCAAACGAGGAGTTTGTGGTGAGGGTAGAGGCATTAGGGTCTAACAACTACTGGTTTACTAGCGGGTGACCTGAGTTCGTTGTTTCGAACGAACTTCGCATTGGGACACGCCTGATCTTTGAGTATGACGGGAATTCATGTTTCGATGTTGTTGCCATAGATCACGGGCCTGGCCAAAATGGTGATGTGGATTTTTCGGTTCGGTGTTGAAACTTTTCGTCTTTGCGACCTTTTGAGCGGTTACATCCTTACTTTTGTTGGATGGTTTTGCTTGGTGTATAATTAATAAACCAATATATCGTCGTGGTGCTGATTGGTTTGAGCTTGTCGCAAAGAGTGGATGAACAGAGTTGTAGTACTTTAGTTATCGTCTCTTTTTTAAATCAATCTTTAGTGTGTTGGTCGCAGAGGGGATACTTTCTTACTAACCCCCTAACATCTTTTGATGCAGGGAAGACTAAGTAATATATATGTCCGTGATGGACAGACCTGCCTAACAATATCCAGCGTCTTTGGACGCAGGGGAGGTTGTTCGAAGAACTAAGTAGTCTTCAGCGCGACGCTCGCGATGGAGGGACGCTCTTAACTAATCTCCATCGGCCTTGGGCGCCGGGGAGTTTAAACTAAAGAACAAGTAATCTAGGGTAACGCTCGTGATGGAGGGACGTCCATCTCGGACGCTGGGGAGATGAAATTAAAAACCAAGTAATCTCCAGCGTACCGTTCGCGATGGAGAGACGTCCATCTCCAGCGTCCTTGGACGCAGGGATTTATTGCTCGCATTTTTAGACAAAGAGTAACGGTAATATGAATCCAAGGAAATAAGTCTTTATTGATAGTCCGAGTTTAATTGAAAATTTTAATAGGAATAACACTGCTCACCGAACTGTTCCTGGGATCTAGTGGAAACCATTTGATGCCGGGCCGTTGTAGTCGTCATCGTAGAGTTCGTCCTCGATGTAGTAGTCTTCCTTGTCGAAAAAATGGACTTCAAACCTTGCTTCTCCCAGGTGGGTGAACATTATTGATGTGTCCAACTCGAGTCCATGTGATTCAACAAAGTCTCTCCATCTGCGGGCCACCCAGTGAGATCTGGAACTGCCCCCTACGATGTGGATAGGGAAATCTTTGACGACGGGAGTGGACAAAAAGATTTGCTCGGGTACATGGGGTTGGAAATGTTGACCGAATTCATATGGCAACATCATGCGTATGTATTGCTCATCCCCTACTAAATAAATATTAAAAACAAAGGGATTGTTTGGATTTTGATCGCTGGTATTCGCTGTCATGTTTCTTTTTGGAAAGATTTTTAATGAAAAGGTTGTGCCTTTCATGCTGTAAGGGAGAAATGTTAGGTTTAAAGGTAATGTTGTTTTAATAGGTTGAAGGTAAATTCGGTTCTTGTAGATCCTTTCGGATAATCAAGACAATTTGAATAGACCCAAAAAGGGTATTCTCATGGGTAGACCTCGAAAGGTAATCCCGAGGGAGTAGGCCAAAAAGGCAATCTCCACCGAATTCTTTTAGCCGACAAAACTAAGTGTTTAAGCCCTTTAGAAAAGATATATAAAATGGCTTGGATAATGGCAAACGAGTCACTCAAATAAATCGAGTTTTCCTTCAACGTTTATTGCCCCTATATGCCAAAGGGTTGCACTACAATAACGTTGTAGGATAAAACGTTTCCTATACAATAAAAGGGTGGCATCCCATTTCATTATTGCATATATACATACCTTGTTTGTGTTTTAAGTGTTTATTCTTCCGATTGAGAGAGATATCGGAAAAACTCATGCCTTTCCAAGTGGATGGCAAAGGCCTTTTATAGGCAAAATGGGGTGGAAGTTTTTGGGTGGTTATGGGTAGTTATTGGTAGTTATTGGTGGTTATGGGTAGTTATGGTGGTTGGGCGGTTACCCCCCAATAACTACCCCCAACCGCCGGCCCAATAAAAGCCCAATAAGAACCAGCCCAATTAAGGACAAGCTAGCATGACGGAGCTAGCATGGTGGAGCTAGGTCACTCATAAAATATAAAATGTGCATGACATTTATACGAAGCTGGGTGTAGCTACCATGCAGCTAAAATGACTAAGCTAAAGCTTCAATGAAGCTAAAACCCTAATCAAGCTCAAAATTAGAGCTAGGTCATTTTTGGAGTTCCGAAGCTCGGCTAGCTCTCAAATTTTGCACCAAGACTTTAGAGCTTGATATCTTCCTTTACAAATCATGAGACGGTGATTTAACTTACTATAAGTGAACAAAACTCGATCATAACCATATTAGATCGAATACCGAACATATCTCTATTGCTCACTTTTATGGAAAACATCCAAACAAGCTCAAGACCGATTTTCTCAATGTTGATATCATTGCATGGGTCTTTCCTCATGATTTCATTTCCCCTTAAAATCTTAGAATTACTTAGGGCCAATCACATGGGTCGTGCCTCCCGCACACCCTAAGCCCAAGTGATGCTCTTAGTAATTCTCACACTTAACATTTATGATTTCAGACAAATGGATTGATGACTTTTCACAAATCACCAACATTCCTCCCCCATTTGAGCAATGTCATAAATCCTTGAACAATTTACAAACTCTTTGTATAGACATAAATATCCATTGGATTTGAATTTATATCTTGTAAAAATTACAATCATGTACTAAAGAATCGTGGTGTTCTAAGACTTGAACCACATCAACTTGTCTAAGCACACGTAATAAAAATTACAACATGAGTTACATAATGTATATACACTAAACTTTGACGTTTTGAGGCTTTACGTCCCTTATCCTTCACATATGCTTCGAGACGAGTCATCCTTGAACTCTCTTGGAAGAAGCCTTGCACTTCCACATATGCTTAGTTGAATTTCTAATTTGCACCTACAAAATGCATTTTCCAAAATTCATTAAGAAACTATGTTTCAACTTTTCTTTTCATGTAGACTAGAGCAGATTACCTTGATGGGTTGTTGATTGCTCCAAAACTCTACGTCCTTGGCCTACCACATTGAATTCTACCCTACACCTTTCGGTAAGGGGGAATTGGGCGTCCAAGTCATAGGTTCATTTAGGATTTTAACCCCATCCCTCGAGATGCTTTGTACACAAACTCTTTTGCCAAACTCTTGGTTAAGTGATCGGCAAGATTGTTGTGTGTTCGCACAAAGACAACCGATATGACTCCATGTGTGATTAGTTCTCGGATGGAACTATGCCTCACACCTAGATGTCGTGACTTCCCGTTATATACTTGGCTATAAGCCTTTGCCAAAGTACTTTGGCTATCACAAAAGATAGCAATAGGGGATATTGGTTTTGGCCACAAAGGTATCTCATGTATGAGATTCCTAAGCCATTCCGCTTCCTTGCCGGCCGCGGCAAGTGCAACAAACTCCGACTCCATCGTCGAGGTTGTTATGCATGATTGCTTCTTAGATGCCCAAGAAATCACACCACCACCTAATAGGAATACCCAACCACTCGTTGAAGAGTGATCTTCCATATTGGTGATCCAGCTTGCATCGGTGTATCCTTCCAAAGTGGAGGGAGAACCCACATATGCAATTCCATAGGTCATTGTCCCTTTCAAGTACCTAAGTACTCTTCTAAGGGCCTTCCAATGACTTGAGCTTGGTCGACTTGTATATCGACTTAACTTACCCACGGCAAATGCTATGTCGGGGCGAGTACTTGTCATGGCATACATTAGACATCCTATTACTTGAGAATACTCAAGTTGTGAGATTGGTTCTCCTAAGTTAGGGAGAAGTTTCTCACTTGGATCCATAGGTGTACTAATCGGGGTGGATTTATCACATTGGAAACGTTTTACCACCTTTTCAATGTAATGGGATTGTGTTAGGGTTAAACCCTTTCCTTCCCGCTTGATCTTAATTCCCAAGATCACATCAGCTTCTCCTAGATCCTTCATGGAGAACTTAGTAGACAAGAACTCCTTAGTTTTGCCCACTTCTATTTGGTTTGTGCCAAATATAAGCATGTCATCTACATATAGACATATTATAACTCCTTGACCGGAATTATTAAACTTACTATATACACATTTATCAGCTTGATTGATTTTGAAGCCATCACCTAAAATCACTTCATCAAACTTTTGATGCCACTGTTTTGGCGCTTGTTTAAGTCCATAGAGGGACTTGATCAATCGACACACTTTGTGTTCTTGACCTTTTACTATGAAGCCTTCGGGTTGCTTCATGTAAACCTCTTCATCCAAATCTCCATTGAGGAATGCCGTTTTTACGTCCATTTGATAGATGACAAGACCATGAATGCTTGCTAAGGCAATTAAAAGTCTTATAGTGGTGATTCTAGCCACGGGAGCATAGGTGTCGAAATAATCGACTCCTTTTCTTTGTTTAAAACCTTGGATTACCAATCGGGCTTTAAATTTGTCAATGGACCCATCGGCCTTCATCTTCCTTTTGAAGATCCATTTACAACCTAGAGGTTTGCACCCGGTTGGAAGGTCTGACAACTCCCAAGTGTTGTTGCCAACAATAGAGTCCATCTCATCTTGGATTGCTTCTTTCCAAAATGCGACATCTTGAGAACTCATTGCCTCGGTGAAGGTCATAGGATCATCATCCATATGTAGATATGAGATGATTTGACCTTCTTTATTCCTAGAACCCTCCATCAAGAAGACTTGAAATATTGGTTCAGGATACGTATGTCCTACTAAGAGTGCGGAGTGCACTCGTTGTCGCTTGGGTGTGTGGGACGTCGAAGTAGGAGCTTCGGCCTCATCACCGCTCGCATGCGTCGAGTGCATGTTTTCACCATCGCTACCGTCGCTAGTGTCTTCCCCATGTAGGTCCATGGCCATGCGCTTTAGCGCCCTTGGCCCTGTAGCTGGGGAGTCTTTGTCGAGCAGTGGCTTTGGGTCAGCGACATCGATGCTTGGTGCTTGCAGCAAGCTAGCGCGCGTCATAGACCTAGTGAGCCTAGGTTTAAAGGTAATGTTGTTTTAATGGGTTGAAGGTAAATTCGGTTCTTGTAGATCCTTTCGGATAATCAAGACAATTTGAGTAGACCCAAAAAGGGTAATCTCATGGGTAGACCTCGAAAGGTAATCCCGAGGGAGTAGACCAAAAAGGCAATCTCCACCGAATTCTTTTAGACGACAAAACTAAGTGTTTAAGCCCTTTAGAAAAGATATATAAAATGGCTTGGATAATGGCAAACGAGTCACTCAAATAAATCGAGTTTTCCTTCAACGTTTATTGCCCCTATATGCCAAAGGGTTGCACTACAATAACGTTGTGGAATAAAACGTTTCCTATACAATAAAAGGGTGGCATCCCATTTCATTATTGCATATATACATACCTTGTTTGTGTTTTAAGTGTTTGTTCTTCCGATTGAGAGAGATATCGGAAAAACTCATGCCTTTCCAAGTGGATGGCAAAGGCCTTTTATAGGCAAAATGGGGTGGAAGTTTTTGGGTGGTTATGGGTAGTTATTGGTAGTTATTGGTGGTTATGGGTAGTTATGGTGGTTGGGCGGTTACCCCCCAATAACTACCCCCAACCGCCGGCCCAATAAAAGCCCAATAAGAACCAGCCCAATTAAGGACAAGCTAGCATGACGGAGCTAGCATGGTGGAGCTAGGTCACTCATAAAATATAAAATGTGCATGACATTTATACGAAGCTGGGTGTAGCTACCATGCAGCTAAAATGACTAAGCTAAAGCTTCAATGAAGCTAAAACCCTAATCAAGCTCAAAATTAGAGCTAGGTCATTTTTGGAGTTCCGAAGCTCGGCTAGCTCTCAAATTTTGCACCAAGACTTTAGAGCTTGATATCTTCCTTTACAAATCATGAGACGGTGATTTAACTTACTATAAGTGAACAAAACTCGATCATAACCATATTAGATCGAATACCGAACATATCCCTATTGCTCACTTTTATGGAAAACATCCAAACAAGCTCAAGACCGATTTTCTCAATGTTGATATCATTGCATGGGTCTTTCCTCATGATTTCCTTTCCCCTTAAAATCTTAGAATTACTTAGGGCCGATCACATGGGCCGTGCCTCCCGCACACCCTAAGCCCGAGTGATGCTCTTAGTAATTCTCACACTTAACATTTATGATTTCAGACAAATGGATTGATGACTTTTCACAAATCACCAACAAGAAACCCTTTTATAGTGGTATCGACCGGTTTGAAAAAATATTTTTGTAATAAATGACTGTTTTTGGATTTGAAATTTCCCAGTGTATCTGGTCGGGTTCTGAGAGGATTCTTTGCCATGTGTTATTCATACAGTGTGTCTCGGGAAAACCTTATTTCAGACTCCCTTTTAATTCACTGCACGCCATGAATGCTTTGGTTGTACGTTGAGATTTGCCCAGTCTCGTTTTGCATATAAAAAGAGGCTACATGCTTGGTGATCTTGTTATCCATCTGCTGCCCATTATTATGGCTCTAGTATAGAGATGGCACTTCCCAACTCCGAGATGCGTGGTTTTTACCATTGTGTTGATGTAGATGGAAGGATGCATCGTTTGGTAAGCTTGTTTATATTTTTGTGTTCTGTACCTGTCTGGGTTTGAGTTGCTGTGATGAAATGCTTGCTCTCTCTCTCTTTTGGTTTTTTTTTGCAGCCTCTCACTTGTGCTTTCGAAAGGATGTATGGTCATGTCATGTCTGATCATGTTTGTTTGGTCTCTGCCACCGGTGAAAACTTTTGTGTTGAAGTTTCCAAAGATTGCACGAATCGTTGGTGGTTGTCTGAAGGTTGGGGAAGATTCGCAACCAATAATGGTGTTCGAGTTGGTGCGTCGATGGTGCTCTTTCAGTACGTGGGAGGGCATCGCTTCAAGACCCTTGTTCTTGAGGATGAGTAGAGCCTTATTGTTTTGTAATGGTGGTATTATTGGATAATTGCCTTCATGGTCTACTTTTTAGACCTAATATTGTGCTTTATTAAGTGTAATCGCGAAGTTTTATGTAATGATATTGTTGTTTGAACAGTTAAAAAGATATGCTTCCGTTCTTTGCGTTTTTTTCCTTTTCTGATGTATGGTCTGTACCACCGGTTTTATGTAATGATATTGTTGTTTGAACAGTTAAAAAGATATGCTTCCGTTCTTTGCGTTTTTGTCCTTTTATGATGTTGATGCGACCTTTCCTAATGTGTTACTGTGGCTCTGATTTACAGAGAGATGCTCTGAGATCCTGCAACTTATCTAACATGCGGTTGTTTCTGGAAAAGTTGTTTTGGACGTGGGTAGACTCTTTTTTATGATGTGACAACACGATATGCTGCTTGCTTTGCTTGCTGATAAATATAAGAAGTTCGGATAGAGCTTAGGCAGTTATCCTTGTACTTTGTTTTAGTTTTGGTATTTCAAGCTTTGAAGAGTCATGACTTCCCCCAATCCTCGTCATTGTGACTTTTTCCATTCTATTGACTCTGAAGAGAAATTGGAATATATGGTATTCGTTCCGACCCTTCCTTTGCAATTTTTTCTTTTCTTGGTTGATATTTGTTTTGGTTATTTGCAACTTTTGCCTGAGTCTTTCAGCACTTAGTACGCTCGTGAGGGATTGACTCACGTGTTCCTGATTTCTCCCACTGGGCGAGAATTTCGAATGAGGGTGTTTCAAGATAGCCAAAACCAATATATTCTTACTGAAGGTTCGCGTGCCTTTACCGTGGATAGTGGCTTGTGTGTTGGGGGATCCCTTATCATTTTTAAATATGAGGGGAGTAATTGTTTTACCATAATAGTTCTTGAGGCTAGTGAGAAAGTCGATGAGATTGTGGCAAAATTCGTGTTGTTGTTGTTTTATGATAACTTTGCTTCCTATTCCTTTGTTTGTCGCATGAACCTTAAAACGCTTATATACCTGGTTTTCGGAATTGTTTATAGCAATCGCGTTGTGCTTTTGGGACTCTGTTCATATGCTGGTTTCAAGAAAATGCGCACGGGTAAACCTAGTGTTACCAATTTCGCAAATAGCTTAGATCGATACGGGTTGTATGGCTTATTCCGGTGCATCATATTCTTAATAACCGTTTGATTGAGTCGGTCGGGAATTAAAACAGAACGAAAATAAGAAAGAGTATAAGAAGATAGATCAATTTTATTGATTTCTTAAAAAATACGGAAGCTTGTTTACATATCCAAGTATAAGAACGTAAAAGTCGCTGAATTTATTCTCCTTAGAGGCTTACTTGCACATCCGTGTTTAAAAGACACGCGGTTGCTAAATTTATTCTCTTTGGAGGCTTACTTGCACATCTGTGTTCGAAAGACATGTGATTGCTAAATTTATTCTCCTTGGAGGCTTACTTGCACATCCGTGTTCGAAAGACATGCGGTTGCTAAATTTATTCTCCTTGGAGGCTTACTTGCACATCTGTGTTCGAAAGATACGTGATTGCTAAATTTATTCTCCTTGGAGGTTTACTTGCACATCCGTGTTCGATAGACACGCGATTGCTAAATTTATTCTACTTGGAGGCTTACTTGCACATCCGTGTTCGAAAGACACGCGGTTGCTAAATTTATTCTCCTTGGAGACCTACTTGCTCATCCATATTCGAAAGACACGCGATTGCTAAATTTATTCTTTGGAGGCTTACTTGCACATCCGTGTTCGAAAGACACGCGATTGCTAAATTTATTCTCCTTGGAGGCTTACTTGCCACGTGATTGCTAAATTTATTCGTATCGACAATCTGGGTTGGGTATGGAACTTTCATTTATATATATGAAGTGGTATACCCAATCGAGAACCCTGATGACCCCTATACATGGAAAATATAAGTCATCGGACTTCTTTTCATGCCTAACCTTTATGCAAAATAAGCCTTGAGATTCTTGGCGTTCCATGCGTTCACGAGTATGGCGCCTTCTGAATTTTGAAAGAACCATGGCCTACTTATTTGTGGATGGCGTATGGTCCTTCCCATTTAGGTTCAAGCTTTCTCCCGTTCGTTGCTTGTCGGAGGACCATGTCCCCTTTTCGTAGTGGGCGTACGAAGACGCGTTTGTTGTATCCTTCAGCCAGTCGGCACTGATATTCATTTGCTTTGAGACAAGCAGTGTCTCTTCTTTCTTCACGCAAGTGGAGTTCCAACTCGAGAGCTTCATCGTTAGTATCTTTCTTGAAATCGACAATTCTAGCCGATGGGATGAGTAATTCCACAAGGATGATCGCATCGACACCAAAGGCCATTGTAAATGGCGTCTCTCCCGTGGGACTCTTGGACGAGGTCCAATATGACCATAGTATCAAGGGCAAGATCTCGGCTTACTCTCCCTTTGTTGTCCCTAGCCTCTTTTTAAGGGCATTCAGAATTTGGCGATTCGTGGTTTCAGCCTGCCCATTGGACTGTGGGTATGCTACCGACGAGAATTGGAAGTCGATGTGGAGGCCGGCACAAAAATCACGAATGGCTTCGCGGTCGAATTGGGGACCATGATCAGTGATAATCGCCTGGGAGACTCCAAATCGGCAGATCATGTTCTTCTAGAGGAATTCCCAACTGGCCCGGTGCCGTTGGAAATGGTCCCAAAATATCCATTCCCCACATCGCGAACGGACATGGTCCACATATGCACTTTAAAGGATAAGGGGGGCGATGTGATAACTCCCTCCCTTGATGAAAATCGGAATAAATGTTTCAAAGGCTTTGACAGGATGTTTGTGTCAAAGGCCTTGGAGCATTAATAGTTGATGAAATACAAAACCTGTCTTATTAGTCCGAATATTATTTAATCTTATTATATACTTCCTTTATATTATATATATATATGGCTAATCTTTCAGGAAGTATTTCGAGTTTATATCTTTCCTTTTGCGCATATTGAGGAGATCCTATTCAAAGAGGATCATGGCTTCGGAGTATCCATAAATAGAAGATTCAAGATCAAGCCTGATTCGAAAGAGCCGTTGGTGAAGATCCTTAGGCGCCATTCCACTTCTATATAAAGGAAAGAAAGAAGAAGACAGATGATACAAGTGCTACACGAGCTTTCATTCATTCAAGCGAGACCTGTCTTCCAAAGTGTCTCTCTGTTAAGCGCTCAAGAGTTTGTTGTTTATTTCAAAGCCTTTGAGAGTCACTGTGAGCTTATAGGATATATTCATTTATAGTGTTACTCGAGATTTTATAACTCGGGAAGTTGCACTAGGCTATTGATTTGTGAGAGTAAGAGGATTGTACTAGATAGCTGAGAGAGGTGGGGCTCTTCTAGATTGGTCTAGGACTCCAAGGGAACATGAGTTGACTAGATTGCAATTGTATAGGGAGAGGCTTCTCGATGAGCTATTAGGATCCTAAGCTAAGCGAATCAATAAAGCCTTTTGAATCCTAGGGTTGTGGAAGAACCCTACACTACTAGAATTGTGTTAATAGACATCGGACTTTTGACATCGGTCAGAAAAACGCATGATTTTAAAAATAACTATAACATCTGTTTGGAAATTTTCGATGTTACTAAGACTATATACATCAGTCTTATTTTGTACACAATGTTAAAATATCATTTTAAAAAAAAATTGAAAACGCGCATATAATATTTAGATGGAATTTGAAGCGGTAAAGTAGCTATTTCCGAACACTTAGCCAAATTTTTTTTTAACACCCGCCCCGCCCATACTTGGAAAAAATATTTGAACACCCGCCCATAATTCCTAAATCCTAATTTCCTATACCCACCCTGTACTCTCCCTCTCTCTCTCTCTTTAGTCTCACCAGATCTCTCAAGAGTCAAGACGACACTCAACTCCTCTCCTGCAGTCATCCCCGCCACCGCCATTGTTGCCATCGTCGCCACCATCACCACCGCCACAGCCGCTGCCACCACTCCTTTTTCTCGATCCCTACTTTCATCCTCAACTGCTCCTCCTTCTCTCCATCTAGATCTGAGGTGTCCTTTTTCTTTCGATGTTCTCCGATGCCCCAAACCTTACCACTCTCTCCCACCAGATCTGGGCTCTTTGAACCCATTCTTCCGCTCAACCCCTCTCCCATATGAGATATCCTCTTCCTTCGATGTTCTCCCGAAACCCCCAAACATTACCACTCTCTCCCTGTTCTCGGAATCTTCATCTCTAGATCGAAGATGGGGAAGAGTTGCTCTCCATGGATCTTCTCTCTCGTCGTCGTCCTATTTTTCTCTCCGTCTCATTCCTTCTACCTCCTCGGCGTAGCCTCGCGACTTTGATAGGGTTCGTTTTTCGTACCTCTCTCTTTTATGATGCTAAGTTAGGGTTCAATTTCGATAGGGTTAATTCATTCCTCTTTTTTCTATTTTGTAATTGTAATTGAATGTTCTGTTGTTGATTTGCTCATTTCTTCAGATCCTGTGTTGTATTTATGAGGCTTTTCCAGCTGATCCACAATTTAGGGTCTTCAGTGGGTCTCATCGATTTGCACAATGTAAGCTTCTTTCCTCTTTCTCTTCTCTCTCTCGTTGTTTTTTTAGAAGTCTTTGATTGCTATTTGATCTTATTCATGAAATTTTTCATTTTAAGGATCAGCTAGACTTGCTACTTTTGTTTTGTTACTCTATTGCTTCTTATTACATAATGTGCACAAGGTGTGAATACTTCATGAAAAATTGTCTAAATCTTTATCGATCTGTTTTTGTGAAGATTTTATGTAAAGGTCACTTATGAGTTGCGCGATTGAAAAGACCTTATAAGATGAAGATAGAAAAATGGCAGATCGAAACAAAGAAAATGCACTCGCGTGCTTCTTGTTTATTTAGTCTTACTAAGGCCACTGGCATATATAACAAAACCAATTTATCCTAAGAAAATGACATAAACTGAAGGTTGCTGGTTTTGTTTCTTTGGTCTATTAGCGAAGATTAGAATTATTTTCTCAATATGATTCTTGCTACTGATCTGATTTCATGCTCTATTTAGTCTTGCAAAGGTGTCCTTTTTGGATTGACTATCAAGTTTATATATGCCCACACTTAAGGAGATTGCTATTTATGTCACTATCCTAACTTAATCAAAACTTGCAAAATAATGTCTTGGCTGCTTAGAATAATTGCGAGCTTTCTTTTGAAAGAAGGAAAAAGTTATGCATTTGTTTTGCCAGGATATCAGATTTGTACAGTTTGAAGTTTGCTTGTACTTGATGCCTATGTAGTGGTGTTGGGTAACAAAAATGTGCCACGTCGGTGGGTTGGGGAAAACCCAAACCAAAATATAAAGGGAGATGAGCCCTTTTACAATAGCTTAAGCTTTTTGTATTCAAAGGGCGGATTCTGAATTCAAGATTTTATATTTTGGCCATGTTTTGATTTTTAAATTCCATCTTTAGTTAACTTTATACTAAGCCATAATATGAAAAGATGCTTGGCCTACAGAGATGCAAGCAATTACGGAGTAATATTAAAATTTTCCTGGCTGCATTTTCAGGTTTTGGCCTCATAGGATACTGAAAGCTCTCAGCATTGTTTGTATATTGATTTTCATTTTTGCTACGTTTGTGTTATATAACCTTTGATCTTTTGCTGCGCTTCACTCAATATTTCAGCTTTATTTAGTTAGTGATGTTTTGTCTAGCAGGGCATGCTAACTGCTAAAGGACTAAAACAAGTATCCTCGTGTACCTGTTGTGCACGATTAGCCATGGACACTGCCTAACGAATATGTATGTGCTATATGTCTGTTGGTGACATTTGAACAAAGCTGTAAAAATCCAACTTGTATATTGTTGGGGTCTTTAATTCAACCCTTTACTGAATTTTCAAGATGGAAAAAAAATTGCCTTATGGTGGAGGCAAATTAAGGAGTTTTAAAAAGTACATTGTGCAAGTAGTTATTTGTCCTTAGTTGATCCTAAATTTCCTAATATATGTTATCCAACTAACGAATAATTATTTTCTATAAAAGCGAGTGGTTTTTATCTTTCTTGCTTGTAGTGAAGGGAATTTCTGTGTGCTTGAGTAATTTGTCATTAGTTTAATAGCTTGTACTACTATATTAAGGTTTCGCTAAAGTGATTGTTTTATCTGACTTCATTTATTTTTCTATTTATTATAGGTTTCACCAAGGTTTTCAAGCGTCTGCTAAAGCTTTGTGCTTCTACTCGAGCTCTAGTTCTTTTTTAATATCCTCTTCGTTTGGTTTATTTACTTGGTTGTTCTCCAGCAAGGTTCCATTCTCACTCCATTGCCTGTGTTTCAATTTGTCTGTCATAAAGGTTATATATTTTGTGAAATTGAAGATAATTCGGCTTCGTAAGGAATTCGTCTTAGCAACAAGGCTTAGTTTGATATGTTGAACTTGTTTAGTTTGATACTTTGATATTTGATTTTGACCATTAATTTTTGGGACTGAATGGCTTCTAAAAAAGAATACCTTAAATAGCTATTTTCCAATTGAATTTATCCTTACAACCTAATCCATCTTTGAGTCAAAGTTTATATCCTTCTTCCTCTGTAATATATGGATAATCTGATGCTGCAGCAGACTTGAGGTTGTTTCCTTGAATATGACACCCCCGTTTCCTTGAATATGACACCCCAGTTTACCGTAGTTTTATGCCCTCTCTTGTTGGCCGGGCTGCTGTCATTTTCCCCTTTTTTTGTGTGCTTGTTCAGGGCTTGTGCAGCTTGTGCGACGTCTTCTAGTGTGGTGGTGTGCCCATCTCATCCTATCCCTGGGTCTCGAGGTAATTACTCTTCCCGTTCTGTTTGGTCTCTCCCTGCTCTTCCTAGTGCCTCAGAGGAGCTTAGTTTTTTATTTAAATGAGAGCTGAATGTGTGCTCCCTCACTGGATTCCTATGAGGTTTTGGGTTCCTTGAGGTGTTGGTTGGGGCTGCTTTGTTTGGGTTGGGTCAGACTTGGTGCTGGTGATACGTTTGTACTGCCAACGGTTGTGTAAAGGTACTACAGGTGGCTGTTTCTTGGGTGGTGTCTCCCTCTCGCTCACACTTCCTTGACTCTTGCATATTTAGAAAATGTGCTGAACTCACTACAGTGTTTCTTGTGTGTTGGTGGATGGTGGGAGCTGCCTTTGTTCTGGGCTGCTGCTGGGGT
Organism: Persicaria maculosa; assembly: GCA_963922045.1. NCBI lineage: Eukaryota > Viridiplantae > Streptophyta > Magnoliopsida > Caryophyllales > Polygonaceae > Persicaria > Persicaria maculosa. Next base: position 53,177,493 of record OY998251.1, on the reverse strand, counting down.
ATTGTGGCTGCTAGTTGAGGACTTGTGGGTTGGTGTTTGTGTGATGCTTGTCTTTCCTCATCGTGAGAACATCTCTATATGTTGTATTATGTAAAAGACTCGAAACTTAGAATTCGATTATTGATGTATTTCACCTTATTGTAATAAGCATTAGATTTGAATCTACTTTATGTATTTCATCATGTATGACTATTTTGGATAATGCATCATGGATTTGATCCAATTTTGATAATTTGAGAATTCAAATAGCATATTAATGGATACAAACAGAAAATGAGATGTCATTTAATAACATAAAAAACGATTTAAAAATGTATTGAAACACAACAAAACAACTAATAAAATTGATGTCTTTAGGGAAATTATACATTGTTACAAATAAAGAAATTGATGTTGTAATCTTTTTGGACATCATTTCTTTCAAATATATTGATTTAAATATATACATATAACATCGTCTTTATAAATATTGAATGTTGTATACTATTTTTTAAACGAAATAACAAGACAAAATACAAATAGGAAGTTAATAAATACGAAATGAATCGCATATAACTGATGTAAATAAGTTATTACAAAATTATTTTTGGAAAAAAATACCGATGTTAATGTGAACTTTTGTATTGCTCTTCATAGATTCAGGTAGCTAGAAATGCAAATTAATAATGGTTTAACAATAGGTGAACCAATCAAAATGTAACTATATTCATGCATTTAAGTCGATATTACGAAGAGAAACGATGTTATATATCATTATAGACATCGGTTATAAACCGATGTGGTAAAGTTTGGATTTTTAACACCACCCACTAACACGTTGAATTTTTTTTTTTATTAACATCGGTTTATACCCGATGTCTATGAACAAAATTCTAGTAGTGCGAGGCGGGGACGTAGGCCAAGTTCGTGCCGAACCTCGTAAACAATTACTCGTGTCCTTTACTTATTGCTTTACCTTATTTCCGCACTTGGTTCGATTGTCTAACTTTGTGATTCGGGTTAATCTCAAAGGGTTTTATACGAGCTCCAAAAGTCTTGAGACTTTCTGCGAAAAACGGGCATACTCTATTCAACCCCCCTTCTAGAGTATTTCTTTATTACATTGTTTTATATTATCGAACCTTCAATTGGTATCAGAGCTTTACTCACTGTTTTTGATCTAACAATCTTGTGAGTTTCGATCATGTCTGGTAAAGCAAGCGGAGGATTTGCACAGGGAAGGTCCACAAGCAGACCGCCACTCTTTGTAGAAAACAACTTTGTCCACTGGAGATCTTTGATGAAGATGTTCATCATAGACCAAGATCTAGAGCTTTGGAACATTATAGAGAATGGTCCGAAGATTCCAGAGAAAGATGGACCAAATGATACCAAAGTTGCAAAGAAGGAGTCTGAATACAACCAAGCAGATCTTGAAACCATCTCCAAAAACTACAGGGCTATTAACTTACTCTATTGTGGTCTTAGCACTGATGAGTTTAACCGTATTTCATCTTGTAGGTCAGCTAAAGAGATTTGGGACAAATTGGTCGTCACCTATGAAGGAACAAGCCAAGTGAAAGACACCAAGATCAACATCTTCCTTCAAAAGTATGAGCTCTTCAAGATGAAGTCTGATGAGTCAATCAAGGCCATGTTCGCACGATTCACAGAAATCACCAACAACCTTGACTCTCTCGGCAAAAGCTTTACCAACGTCGAGAAAGTGAGGAAGATACCGAGGTGCCTTCCAAAGGAGAAATGGGGTCCGAAAGTAACAGCTATAGAAGAAGCCCAGGACCTCACCACTCTACCCCTTGATGACCTTCTTGGAAAGCTGATCACGTATGAGATGATCCTTAATGAAGACGATGGAGAACTTCCAGCTAGCACTAAGAACTTGGCATTCAAGTCTAAGAAGGATGAGCCCAAGGATGGATCTGATTCCGAAGATGAGGATGACGATGAGGATGATCCTTTTGCTCTTATCACAAGAGGCCTTGCTAGAATTCTCAAAATGAAGAAGCAATTCAACAACAAGGATGGCTCAGAGTCTTCAAAATTTTGAGGTAAGCCTCAATACAACAAGTATGAAAAGAAGACTAAACCGTTGTCTTGTTTGAATGTGGTGAAACAGATCATCTTGTGAAGGACTGCCCTCAAAAGACAAAGAGCCAGCCCAAGAAAGGTGACAAATGGAAGAAGAAAGCCATGGTGGCAACTTGGAGTGATTCCGACTCTTACTCCGATGATGAGAAGGCCAACATTTGTCTTATGGCCTCAGAAGATGGATCCCTCGATAAAAAGCTTGAAGCTACTGTAAGAGAACTTATGGAAAGTCCAAAAGAGGTATTATCGGAATTCCTTTCCAATATGATTGCCAATGAAGAGAAGCTTATTGCCCAAACTAACATCCTTATTAAGAGAACTGTGGACCAGGAAAGAACTATTGAGGATCTGTCTATGAGGGTCAAAAGTCTTGAAGCTTCTTATTCAGGTCTTGACATTAAACTCAAGACGCTTGACTCAGAGAAATCTGAACTCAAGCAAGATCTCTCCTCTCTAAGAAATGAGCATCATGACTTAGAGAACGATAAGATCTCCCTAAATAATAAGATTCAAGACCAACAGACAGCCCTCATAAGTTTTACCAAATCCAAAAGTACTCTCGATAGGATGTTGGGTGAGCAACAAAGCTCTCTAAACAAAAGTGGTATTGGTTACAATCCAAAGTTTTTAAAGAAGCAACACATTACCACTTTTGTAAAGGCAAAAGGAAGCAGAACCTCTCCTATATGTCACCATTGTGCTAGAAAGGGACATGTAAAAGAGACCTGCCCCTATAGAAGAAAGGATCCATACATTATTCGCAATACATTTCCTGTTCATTTGAGAAAAGAACGGATAACACAAGCTTGGGTTCCAAAAGGCACTATTTTACCAAATATGGTTTACCCCAACAATGGATCCAAATTTGCTTATTGGTCTAGCCACAAAGGTTGATGTTTGTCTTGCAGGAGATCACCAAGGTGAAAGATCACAAATGAATTATTGATAGTGGATGCTCGAGGTGTATGAGTGGGAAGAGCTCTCTCTTTCATGATCTAAAGGAGCAATCCACGGGAACAATCACTCTTGGTGACAAAGGAAAATGTGACATCGTTGGTATTGGTAGTGTTGGAAGTGATTCCAGCCATAGTATTAAAAATGTATATCTTGTTAATGGTTTAAAGTATAATTTGCTTAGTGTCTCTCAATTATGCGATAGTGGTAACAATGTCAGATTTAACAAGAAAAGATGTATAGTGTGCAGAGATGATACAAGTGAAGTTATATTGACTGCATATCGTTACAACAACATATACGCCGTAAATGCTGATCAAGTGGCACAAGGAAGCTTAACATGTCTAAAGGCTTTGACGGACGATCCAAAGCTCTGGCACAGGAGACTCGGTCATGTGAGTCCACATACACTACAAAAGCTTGTGTCCAAAGGGCTTGCAAGAGGGTTACCTGAGATGGACTTCCAAGGTATTGATATGTGCAATGCATGCACACGAGGTAAACAAACACGTAGCTCTTTCAAACCCAAAAAGGTTGTAAGTTCTTCTAGACCCCTTGAACTTTTACATATGGATTTATGTGGTCCTATGCGAGTCAAATCTCCCAATGGTAAAAAGTACATGCTTGTTGTTGTCGATGATTTTTCAAGATATACTTGAGTTGCATTTTTAAAAGAAAAATCAGATGCCTTATTTGAGTTTTTAAAACTTTGTAAGGAGTTGCAAACTTTAAGAAATGAGCCCATAGTGTCAATTCGGAGTGATCATGGTAGGGAGTTTGATCAACTTCAGTTTGATTTTTTTTGTGCTAAATATGGCATCTCCCATAACTTTTCTGCTCCTAGGACACCTCAACAAAACGGGGTTGTGGAACGCAAGAACCGCACCTTAGAGGATATGGCCAGGACTATGCTTTTAGAAAATGCATTACCTAAAACCTATTGGGCTGAAGCTGTTAACACAGCTAACTACATTTTGAATCGTTGTCTTATTCGTTCCATCTTAAAGAAAACTCCTTATGAACTTTTCAAAGGCCACAAACCTCTTATATCTTACTTTAAACCCTTTGGCTGTACTTGTTTTGTTCATAACAATGGAAAAGATAACCTTGGGAAATTTGATGCGCGTAGTGATGAAGGTATATTTCTTGGCTACTCCACGAGTAGGAAAGCTTATAAAATCTTCAATAAAAGGACCCAGGTAGTTGAAGAAAGTATACATGTTATTTTTTATGAATGCAATGACGGTGCTTTGAGTGAAAGTGTTGCAGATATAGATCTTAACATCCATGAAGAGAACGAGGAAGGTGATGATGTTGCTACCAAGAACACAGAGAAGAGGAACATGCAGGAACCGATTCTTAACACTGAAGAATTGGCCCAAGGTGTTGAAGATTCGTCCAAAGCTCTTGGTGTCCAATCCAACAGTGTTGAGACGTCAGAAACTGTTGTAACTGAACCTAACAGGACCACGAAGTCAGATGTACTACAAGTCAATCCTACCAGTGTGACGAATCAAGGAGCTGAGACTAGCAAAAGGAAATTCAAATACTCCTCATCACACTCATTAAAGGATATCATTTCTGACCTTACTTCTAGTGTTCAAACTCGTTCTAAACTTAAAGATCTTTGTGCTTTTCACGCGTTTGTTTCTCTTATTGAGCCAAAGAAGGTAGATGAGGAACTTCAGGAGCCAGACTGGATCATTGCTATGCAAAGTGAGCTTAACGAATTTGAAAGGAACAAAGTCTGGACCTTGAAGCCTAGGCCAAAGCATCAATCAGCCATTGGCACACGATGGGTATTTCGAAACAAGCTAGATGAGAATGGTAAGATTGTGAGGAACAAGGCAAGGCTTGTTGCTCAAGGCTAAAATCAAGAGGAAGGTATTGACTACGAGGAGACCTTTGCTCCCGTAGCCAGGCTTGAAGCCATTCGCATTTTATTAGCATTTGCATCTTTTATGAGCATAAAGTTATATCAAATGGATGTCAAGTGTGCTTTTCTTAATGGTTTCTTAGAGGAAGAAGTATATGTGGCTCAACCCCCAGGTTTTGAAAGTTCAGAATTTCCCAATCATGTTTATAAACTTGACAAAGCGCTTTATGGTTTGAAACAAGCCCCAAGAGCTTGGTATGAGCGCTTGTCAAAATATCTTTTAGAAAATGATTTTAAAAGGGGGTTGATCGACAAGACTCTTTTTATCAAAACCAAAGGAAAGGACATTTTGGTTATTCAAATTTATGTTGATGATATATTATTTGGTGCTACTAACACATCTTTGTGCAAGGAATTTTCTGACATCATGTGCAGTGAATTTGAGATGAGCTTGATGGGTGAACTCAACTTCTTTTTGGGATTACAAGTTCATCAATCCAAGAAAGGGATCTTTGTCAACCAAAGTAAGTACACTAAGGATCTCTTGAAGAAGTTCAAGATGGATCAATCCAAAGCAGCCAAGACTCCCATGAGCTCAACATTGTCTCTAGATCAAGACAAGACTGGAATAAGTGTCAATCAAAAGGAGTATCGAGGAATGATTGGATCTTTATTATATCTCACGGCTAGTAGACCTGACATCATGTTTAGTGTTTGCATGTGTGCTAGGTTTCAAGCTGATCCTAAAGAATCTCACCTCGTGGCTGTGAAGAGGATCTTTCGATATCTCAATGGCACTCAGGAGCTTGGACTATGGTACCCAAAGCAAAAGGATTTCACTTTAATTGGATATTCTGATGCAGATTTTGCAGGCTATAAGGTGGATAGGAAGAGCACATCAGGATGTTGCCAATTCTTAGGAGCATCTTTGATCAGTTGGCACTCAAAGAAGCAAAACTCAGTCGCTCTATCCACTGCAGAAGCCGAATACATTGCAGCTGGAGCCTGTTGCTCCCAAATCCTTTGGATAGCTCAACAAATGCGAGATCTTGGCATCAACCTCAAAGGTATCCCAATTAAGTGTGACAATACAAGTGCCATATCCATCACTAAGAATCCTGTTCAGCATTCAAGGACCAAACATATTGATGTAAGGCATCATTTCATTAGAGATCATGTTGAAAAAGGCGATGTGTCCATTTCGTTTATTTCAACTGATTATCAATGGGCTGACATTTTCACTAAGCCTTTGGCAGAGGACAGGTTCACCTTCATAACAAGGATGCACTTTCGTAGGGGGAGCATTCCCTTTACGAAAGATAAATTCTACTTAGTGTCAAGACCCTTGAGAACTATGTCAAGGTGTGTGAACTAAATGGTGGATTACATATATCGGATCATATATTTTTGGTTAATATCTTTTTAGATATTTAATCAATTATATTTTTTTCGGATTTCAAAATTATTCTTAACCGTTAAGATATTTTTTAAATTTGGAACTAAATCTTTCAGTTTTTCAGTCCGATTTTAATGGGAACATTTGAATTTTGAATTGGAAACCTTTCAAATTGGCAATGTGATGATTTCTTTCCTTGGAACTCTAAACCCGTCCCATCACTCCCTCTACTTAAACCCAATCCTGTACCCGATTACATCACAAACTCAGAACTAATCCAAACCCCTTCACCTTCTCCCTCTTCAACCTCTCAATCTGTTCTAAAGAAAACCCTAGCCGATTTCCTCCATGGCACCCAAGACCAAGAATGCTGTCACACCCAAAAGACTTGGCGCCACCCCCAGGGGACGCCAGGCCACTGCTACCTCTCCCACACCTGAACCCGCTCCTCAAGCAATTGTCCCAACTGTCGTCCAGAGCACCATCGCTGAGAGCACGGCCATTGTTCCCAAGATCTCTCAAAAGCGCTCTGCTAAGAAACCGCTCAGTGCTAAACAGAAAGGGAAGAGGAAGATTTTGGCTGAGGAAGTGGACGAGGAAGAGGAGGAAGATGACCTAGACGCCACCCTGGAGAGAGATGCTGCCAAGGAAGCCGAGGAGGAAGCCTTGAAGAAGAAAAAGGCTGATGAGGAGGCCGAGCTTGCTAGGAAACTGGCAGAGGAGGAAGCTGAGCGGATTCGGAAGGAAGCCGAAGCCGAGGAGGTTCCATCCGAGGAGGAGCCCGAGGAAGAAGAAGAAGAGCAAGAGGGTTCTGGAGATGACGAGGAAGCTGAAGGAGATGAAGCGGGGTCCGGTGAGGACTCGGGGTCTGAGGAAGAGGAGGAAGAATCTCCCTCTCCTTCTCCTCCTCCCCCGTCTCTAAAGAAGCGGAAAGCCCCTGCTGCTGTCAAGCCTCCATCTCCCAAGTGCACCAGGAAGGGAACAGTCAAGAGTCTTGTAGCGCCTGTCAAGAGAGCTGCTCCAACAGCTGCTCGCAGAAAGAATGCCGACCCCCCGGACTATATCCAGGTAAATCAATCCTTGCCCTCCTCTTGGTTTCAAGATGCTGAGACTGCTGGTAAGTGGGTAGACGAGTTTCGAACTCGTAAGATTAGCTGTTCTGATTTTTTTGGATTTTGAGTTCTTCGAAGCTTTGAAGTTACCATGCATTGAGCTTCTCAAAAAATCCCCAGCCTGGACCCTTCTTAACCTTGAAACTGTCTACTACCCCCAGCTTACCCGTCTGTTTTACATTAACCTAAAAGCCAAAAACGACACCAATGGTTGGTCTTTGGAGTCTGTTGTCAAAGGGGTTAGAATCTCTCTCAACTCCAATGATTTTGCAGATTTCCTTGGCTTACCTACCTCAGTTCCACCCTCTGAAATACACCCCTCAAAAGAGAATTGCATCATCCTTGCCCGAGCCAGGTATCTCCTACCCGAAGCATCCAACAGCACCTCAAAGCAACTCACCCACTCATCCCTAACCCTTGAGGCAAAAATCATTTTCAACATCATTGTTCGATGCCTCTTACCCCGTCTTAACTCTGGCTCACTCCTTACCGACAATGCCATGGTCCTGCTCTACCGCATCTTAAATGGCCTTGATCTTAATCTGGCCAACACTATCCTTGGAACCATGGCTCATGCCAGAAAAGATAGAAAAGGCTCTCCCCTCCCCTTTGCTACCCTTTTGACCCCTCTCTTCAAAGCTTCTGGAATTGATGTCAAAAATGAAGAACATCTGCGTCATACGGGTAAGTTCGACTCTAAGGGCCTTGAAAAGATTGGCATCACTCGGTCTCCCCAAGGGACCTTGAGTCTTGCCACTCCTTCAAAAGCCTTTCCCACTGCTCCAGCTTTCGATGAACGCATGGACAACCTAGAGTTGGGCTTGGAGGAAGTTCGCCTGGATATCAAGGAGCTGCAGAAGGAGATTATGACGGAGATGAGCGGGATTTCCACGATGCTGGAAGGACTTTGGACGAGGCTCACTGATGATGCTCCGGATGACTAAGCCTAAACCCTACCCAATCCTATCCCACCCACTTGATACATTGCTGGTTTTTGGAAACGTTTTCAAAACTTTTGGTGACTATTTTGGTGACTGTTTTACCTCCGCCCTTTGTTGAAAGACAAAAAGGGGGAGATGATTTGTGGTGTTTAGACTTTGAAAACCTATGCTTAAAGGTCTTGAAAGACCTTGGTTTTTGATTTATGGTTTTCGGTTGGATGGTTTTTGCATGCTTTAAAAATTTGATCCAACATTTGTCTAACCCTTGCAAGTACTTAGTCCGATTTCTATTTTATTATCTATGCTTGACTAAGTTGCAGGGATGCATAGGTTTTGTCTTTCATCAAGGGGGAGATTGATAACTCCCTCCCTTGATGAAAATCGGAATAAATGTTTGAAAGGCTTTGACAGGATGTTTGTGTCAAAGGCCTTGGAGCATTAACAGTTGATGAAATACAAAACCTGTCTTATTAGTCCGAATATTATTTAATCTTATTATATACTTCCTTTATATTATATATATATATGGCTAATCTTTCAGGAAGTATTTCGAGTTTATATCTTTCCTTTTGCGCATATTGAGGAGATCCTATTCAAAGAGGATCATGGCTTCGGAGTATCCATAAATAGAAGATTCAAGATCAAGCCTGATTCGAAAGAGCCGTTGGTGAAGATCCTTAGGCGCCATTCCACTTCTATATAAAGGAAAGAAAGAAGAAGACAGATGATACAAGTGCTACACGAGCTTTCATTCATTCAAGCGAGACCTGTCTTCCAAAGTGTCTCTCTGTTAAGCGCTCAAGAGTTTGTTGTTTATTTCAAAGCCTTTGAGAGTCACTGTGAGCTTATAGGATATATTCATTTATAGTGTTACTCGAGATTTTATAACTCGGGAAGTTGCACTAGGCTATTGATTTATGAGAGTAAGAGGATTGTACTAGATAGCTGAGAGAGGTGGGGCTCTTCTAGATTGGTCTAGGACTCCAAGGGAACATGAGTTGACTAGATTGCAATTGTATAGGGAGAGGCTTCTCGATGAGCTATTAGGATCCTAAGCTAAGCGAATCAATAAAGCCTTTTGAATCCTAGGGTTGTGGAAGAACCCTAGGCGGGGACGTAGGCCAAGTTCGTGCCGAACCTCGTAAACAATTACTCGTGTCCTTTACTTATTGCTTTACCTTATTTCCGCACTTGGTTCGATTGTCTAACTTTGTGATTCGGGTTAATCTCAAAGGGTTTTATACGAGCTCCAAAAGTCTTGAGACTTTCTGCGAAAAACGGGCATACTCTATTCAACCCCCCTTCTAGAGTATTTCTTTATTACATTGTTTTATATTATCAAACCTTCACGATGATTGAGCGATGTGTGCCGTCTGGGCCAGTAGTAGCCCAGATGTATGATTTTAGATGCCAAGGCTCTCCACCCTTGATGATTGCCATAAAGACCCGCGTGCAGCTCTTGGACAAGGTCGAGGCCTTCCTAGTTTGAGACATAGTGGAGATCCAGGAGGTTAAAACCCCTTTTGTATAATCGATCGTTTCTGACGTGAAAACGGACCACTCTTCTTCTAGTGCTCTGGCTGTTTTGTAATTCGCTTGTTGAGGGTCCTTCAGTTATGTACTCTAGGAGGGGTATTCGTCAGTCTCCGAGGTTTGATATTTTGAACACCCCCTGGTGGATTCCTCGGGCATGTTTCTGTTCAATAACCACGCGATCACTTAACCCTAGAGGCAAGGTGGCTCCCATCCTGGCCAAGGTATCGGCACGTTCATTATGATCACAAGGAATGGAAGAAATGGAGCATTTTCCGAAGGCCGTTGTGAGTGTTTGTACGCGCGTCAAATATTCAGGTAGCATCCCTGTCTTTGCCTCGTATTCTTCTTTAACATGACGAGCTACCATTTCTGAGTCCGTGAAAATATGGACTTGTCGAGCCCCGTTGATCAACGCTTTCTCATTACCCGCGATCAGAGCTTCAAACTCCGCTTCGTTGTTGGTAGCTTCAAATAATAGTTGGAATGATAGATTGGTTATCTCCCCATTTGGGCTTGTGATGGTCACCCCTACTCCACATCCCTCTGTTGATACTGATCCGTCAACATTAATGACCCAGTTTTCCCCATCGCGATCCTGATGATGTGTAAAGACAGCTTCCACTACAAAGTCGGCCAAAGCCTGAGCAAGGCGGGATTTTCTGGGTTTGAAATGTACGTCAAATTCGGAAAGCTCTACCGCCCATTTGACCATTCTTCCTGAAAGCGATGGCGAGTGCAGGATCTGATGGAGGGGCAAGTCGGAGAGTACCTCAATGGTGTGAGCCTGAAAGTAAGGTCTTAATCTTCGCGCGCGGCAAAAACCACGGACAGAGCCATTTTTTCAATCGGAGTGTATCTGGATTCGGCTGACTGTAAGACCCTCCTAGCAAAATAGATGGGGAGTTTAGATTCCCTAGTAAGCACCGTGCTGATGGTTGTGGACCCGGCGGCGAGGTATAGCTGCAGGGTTTCATGCTCGCGTGGAAAATGAAGGATGTGCATAGTGGCCAAGTATTTCTTCATACTTTTGAAGGCTTCATCTAAAACGGCAGTCCACTCGACCGGACCTTTCCTTTTTAGTTGATCAAAGAAAGGAAGGGAGTGATCGACTAATCGCGAGCAGAACCTTCTTAAGTAGTTGACTGACCCATTCAACTTCTGAATATCATTCAACGTTCTCGGAGGGGCCATATTGATGATGGTTTGCACTTTTGAGCGATTCGCATCTATTCCTCTATGGCTTATCATGAAACCTAGGAATTTCCAGAATCTACCCCGAAAAACACACTTTTCCAGATTCAGGCAAGCGCGATTCCTTCTTAGTGTGTCGGTGGTTTCTTGTAGATCTTTGCAGTGGTCCTCCTTTGTAAGACTTTTGAACATGATATCATCGATGTAAACCGCAACATTTTTTACAATCTGCGACGAAAACACCTTCTCTATCATCCGTTGAAAGGTGGCACCAACTTTCTTGAGCCCGAAGGGCATTAACGTATAACAAAAGGTTCCATGGTTAGTAATGAAGGCGGTGTATTTTTTGTCGCGAGGGCTCATTTTGATTTGATTGTAGCCCGAATAAGCATCTAGAAAGCTTAGAGTAGTGTGCCCTGCCGTGGTGTCTACCAGCTCGTCGATAGATGGCAAATGATAGCTATCTTTTGGGCAGACCTTGTTCAGATCTTTGAAATCTACGCAGATTCTCCATTTGCCGATGTTCTTTTTTACTAGTACTACATTTGATAACCAAGTTGAATCATTAATCTCATGAATAAATCCAGCTTGTAAAAGCTTATGTACCTCTTGTTTTGCTGCTTCTGACTTTTCGGCAGCCATCTTCCTCTTTCTTTGGTATACGGGCTTCGCCTCGCAATTGAGTCTCAAGGAGTGCTCCGTAGTTTCTCGAGGGAGTGCTTTCAAATCTTGTGGTGACCATGCAAAAACGTCGCACAATCCTTTTAACATATTCTTGAGGCGCTCCGGGGCTAAACCGGTCAAACTGTGACTGTGGTACAATGCTTCAGTCTTCTATGGAAAAGGAAAAAAGGCGATCTTTTCCTCCACGATCATGTAGGCTACATTCTCGGGCCGAACCTCCAGCTCCGCCTGTTGCCGTTCGGATGTGGCCTCTTGTTCGTGCTCATCAACCACTTCCTCTTTTAGAGACCCTTGATCGCTTCCCTTAATCGCGAATATTCGATTGTGGCCCTTCTTCAGCGAGGATAAGTAGCAAATTCTACTTTCTGCTTGTTCTCCCCGTGGTTCACCCACCTTCCCATCAACACATGGAAATTTGACGCTAAAATGATATATAGAGCATGCTATTTGGAATTTGAACAAACTTACTCGACCCATGATAGCGTTGTAAACGGACAGTAGTCTAACCACCATGAATTCAATCATATGGGTTCTTCTATTCGGCGTGGTCCCTAATGTCAAGGCCAATTCGATTGTCCCAGCAACCTCAATTTCGTCTCCAAAGAAAGAGACCAGCTTTCCTGAGTACCAGCGTAAGGCACTTTCAACGATCCTGAGTTGTTCAAAGGCATCCCATTAAAGGACGTCCACAGACGAACCTGTATCTATCATAACTCACTTGACAGGTTTGGTTCCTATCTGCATATGGATGACCATAGGATCTGAGTGCGGCGTTCTTAAGTCACGGGCATCTCGAGTATCAGAAACAGAGAAGCTGAGTATTGCGTGTTCGGTGGATGCTTGCTTGACACTGGCCTTTGATGGGGGGCATCTGACTTCTCTTTCATAGTTTTTCCTCTCCTGCTTACTGGTGCCAGATGTCGTGGGCCCCCATGCGATGGTATTAATGCACCCATCTGGTGAGGGGAGCTTCCGATGATCTTGGTTAGAGTGATCCAGTCGGTTGGACGAGGATATAGCTTCTTGTGCATTCCTTGTGTCTCTTGGGGGAGGTCTGTATCCCCCTCCACTATTTCCATTCCTTCCTCCCCTATTCTGGGGGTAGACTCCCCTGCCCCTTCCTCTGGATGCATATTGGGGATTGTAAGGTCTTGGTGGAGCGTTTGGTAGCTTTTATTGCTGAGGCGAAACCACAGGGGGCTGGCGTTGTTGTGGTGCCGCGCCTGGATGATTAGGACCCGTTGACGGGGCGCAAATCTGAAGGGGTATTTCTTTCTGACGGAGGGTTTGCGGAATCCCATAAACAGGAGGTGATATATAGTCGGGGTGAGCCATCATCACATTCGGCGGGGCGCCGAGCGGGCCTGGTCCTGACCATTGGTTGTACTGGACCTCTTGGATTTGAGGTCGCGGTGGGATGATTGGGCATTGCTAGGGAGGATTGTTGTATTGCTGGCCCCCGAAATTTTCTCTTCCTTGGTGCTTGTTGGGGGCCCGGTGGTAGGCTGGTGGTTTAGATTCAATGGGTCGCGACCTAGAGCTAGCTTGCATCTTCCATGGTGTGGATCTGCTTGGTTACGAGCTCCCTCAGAATATCGTAGCTCTCTGGCTCCTTTCGGAAGAGGCAGATCTTAAAATCTCCTTCAGCCAAATTGCCCATTAGTATGGTGCTCGCAGATTCTTGATTGAATCTCGGGATTTGCACCACCATGTTGGTGAACCTGCTGAAAAAGTTTCCCAATGACTCGGTCGCTCCTTGCTTGATGGAGTTGAGGTCCAACATGGTTCTTTTCCTTGTGCGAGTGCTGTCGAAGTGTGCGACGAACGTGCCTGACAGTGGTGCAAAATTGTTGATGGAGGATCGAGCCAAATTGGTGAACCATGTAAATGCTACCCCGCTCAGCGTGGATGGAAATGAGCAACAATACATAACGTCATTGTCCTCGTTCATCCCCATTGCCGTGGTAAATTGGTTGAGGTGATCGTTGGGATCGGTATCTCCTTTATACTTGGCGATGGAGATATCCCTCCATCTCTTGGGGACGGGTGCCTCGCGTATTTACTTGCAAAAAGAGAATGGGAAAGTTGGTTCACCTGTGCGAGTTTGCCCGGGTGCCCCAGGAGAATTCGAACGCAACGATACATCCCTGGCGCCGCAGACACGGGCGATCTTGTTGGTGTTTTCGTCGAGCTCCGGACCGGGATTAAGAGGGACACCAATGGATTGGGGAAATGGTTGACCGTTATAGGCACAGGACCCTGTTGTTGATAATAGCCACGGGGGTCATGCTGGAATGGCACTCCGTTCACTTGTTGGTTGAAGTATGTGCTCTACGGATAACTCCCCGCGAAGAATTGATACGGGGGGTAGCCGCCCCATATTCCATAGGGAGCGAAGGGGGGGGGGGGGGTGGTTGCGCGGTGTCTTAGGGAGGTTGTTGAGGGACGCTCTCGTTTCCGATGTGCAGAGCCTCCTCGTTGGGGAGAAAGTTGAGGTTAAGACCGTTAATTTCTTCGGCATCGTGGTGTTGGTTTCCAAACTCCTCTCCGAATAGGGTGAAGTTCCTGATTTCCTGCAAAATTCATGAGTGTTTAAAAGGGGATACGCGCTATATACTGATTATATAAGACACGTGTAAGGCATGCCCTCGCCCTTAAGGGTATAGGCTATACACGTGGTGCCATGAGATACGAGATGCTTGAGCCAACGAGCTACTTGCTAGGGTTCCTGAGAGCCACGAGGTTCTTTGGAGGACCCACTCTGGTTTCTTACGCGGGTTGACATTAAGATTTGGGTCGCGAGGAGGGTTTGCTGGGGTTTGGCTGAGTACCTTACTTCGCGATAGACCTTGTAGTGAGACCAGATGTCTTTTTGCGTTGCGTGGCCTATTTATGCCGTTATACTTGTATTATTTAATAGGCCTATTTTCTATGGCATCGTCAATAATATTATCACATTCATAGGATGAATATCGTTCTTGACAATCCCAAATATAAACATTGACAGGATTTGATCAATAATCGACGGAAGACTGAGTAAAGATACAATTTTTATCTAAATCATAATCACTAGATTATTAAGTAATGTTCATAGTGACAAGACTTTTTTTGACATGATTGAAGCTATTATCGGGGAGAGAATCACTAAAGATACGGTAAATAATATCTTCAGGATTATTAACCATATTTACAAAAGGATTGTCAATGTATATCTTGAAACCATAATATTATCACATTGACATGATGAATATCGTTCTTGACAATCCCAAATATGAATATTGATAGGATTTGATCAATAATTGGCGGGAGAGTTAGTAAATATACGGTTTTGACCTAAATCATGGGATTGGTTTTTTTTTTTTAATTCCATAATTTTTTTATTATTTAATTATTTAATATAATTTAAAAATATAAGAAAAATGATAAATACGAAAAATATTTAATCTTTTTTTTCCTGATTTTTTGGGGTTGTGGGTAGTTTTGATAATTAAATAAGGTATTTTTGCAAATTTCCATATATTGATGCAATTGTTTTCAAACCTAGGTATTTTTACAAACCAATTATCAGAGTAGGGTATTTACTAATAATTCCCCATAAAAATTAGGCAGTTCACAATTTCACACTATCCGTAGGAGCATGAGAAATCATAGATTTTGCTCACCTTAATGTGACGAAAAAGTAAATTTATGGTTGTAGATTATACTTTAAGATAAGTAAATGGAAAATATTACCTTGGCAGAGAGAGGGGTAACCCCTTCCATTTTGAAATTTTTGATTTTTTTAATGAAATGTAATTCTGCTTTTTACATTCATATTTATTAATTGTAATGATGTTTAAAATGAAACAAAAAATATATTTATATTTTATTTTTTAAATAAAATATCCAATAGGTTTATTTTTATTTTTTCTCTATAATTTGAGCTCAATTTGACCTTATATATCCCCACATCTTCATTTATTGTAGCTGCATTTAATTTCTTAAGTATGGATCACAATAATCTAAATACTTCCATTCCAAATATGTCTTTTGATCCAAATCTTCTAAGAAATCCTCAATTTTAAGTGATGTTACAAATGCTTAATTAATGGAGTAATTAACAATCCTCCAACACCCGAATAGCCAAATTATACCAGCCCCATATAATCCTACCAATGTATACAACCCTCTTTTTTTTTCCAAACTAACAATATTTTGAGCATTCTCTGGGTGTTCAAGGGAGTGCCACTTGTGGAACCAATTCCAAGGACCTGATCTGAATTTATATGTAGCTTGATTAGTATTTACGCATGCTATCATGTTTCTAAATTGGTTAATTTTAATCTAAATATAATAAAATATATTTATATCAAGTACTTGCTATTTTTATTTATTTGTAAAATTATAAATAAAAGTAACTGACAATAATATATGATGATACACATATAATAAAGGGAAAGATATATAAAGGAAAAGAAAATGTGAAAATAAATTTGAAATGGGGTAAAAGAGGTTTTCGATGGTTGTAGATGAAATCTTTTAGGAAGATATAGAAAAAGTGAAAATAATTTTAAACAAAAAAAATAAATGAGGTGTAAATTATGATAGAAAGAGGGAGGGGGAGGAGGGGAAGAGGTTTCCCCACGGTTGCAGATTGTCTAACACCTTATTTTTCATAATTTCTCCAAAATGGAAAAATATAGTATATATTATTTAAATAATTATTTTTGATTAAGTAAGAATTCGATATCAGATATACCCGAATCTCGATAGGCTGAAAAGTCAGGAAAGATAGAAGACCATCGAGACATACAACATAATATAGGAAAAGATGCACTAAAACGGGTAGAAATGTACTCAACAAACGACAAGCCTAAATAAACCTAACACTAGAAAGTTGGGTATATAGACTAAGAGCAAAGTCAAAAGCCACCACGAAGTTGCACCACTGGCCAGGGGTACATCAGGAATCACCTGTGAGCAGTGAAGAGGAACCTCCAATGAAGCTCTTTCCAGAACAAGGAGTTGCCCCTTACACACTGCCTCGACCCCAACTAGGCCCGACTCTGAACGTCATAACCCCAACGAAGAAGAAGAAGAAGATAACGTAGACTCACCGAGCGTTAAGCCGACAACTCGAACAAACCCAACCACGAAAAACTAGCCGAACAGGACATGGATTTTGATCAAACCCTTTTGAGATTTAATTCGGGCACTTGTCGAGCAGGATTTCTATCCCTTTCATGATTTAAGAGACTATAAATCCAAAAGGTTTAGATTATATAATTTATTTTAAAATATAGTTTTTTCAACCCCTTTCGAGAATGCTCAAGCCCTTGCGGGATTTGTGCAATGACCTTTTTGAGATTTTGTTCATGCCCTTCAGGTTTTTTAATTTTATTTTTTCATTACCTAATTAGCACAAACCTTGGATGACACTCTTTTTTTTTCTATTGGCCTTGGCGTGCAAGGCACACCAAAGACTCCTTGCATGCAAAGGGAATCTATTAGTCACACAGTTGGACGATTGCAAGAGCAGCGAATCGAAGGTTGGTTGCGACGAAGACAACTAATGGTGCAAAAGGAGCCCGTCGTCAAACCAGGAATTCAATGTCTGCGGGAAAGAGAGGTAGCAATATATCCTGACATAAGCGCAACATAAGGACATCGCAGGTGGTGGCAGAGAGAGATGAGACACCAAGCCAAAGGCGGTAAGAAAAAGATAAATGGGGTGGAGGAGAAGACCCACGATAGAATGGACTCGAAGACCAATGCTACACCCCCAAATCGAACACAACACGACGAAGACGGTCCGCAATAGTCTACAACTGGACGGGAATAAACTAGATGGATAGAGATTGGGCACCGAAAGCCGAATCTAGAACGAAATCGGCTGAAATGAGTCCAATTATGAGAAGATGGGGGATGACTCGTGACAAAATTAAAGGTCAAGTACAGTTTTGCTTATGGCGATTTAGGGATGCGTGGGGGTAAACCCCCACACGTTATTCATAATAAGTTTTGTTTTAAATAATTTTTTATTCAACTCTAATAGTTTCTTCATTTCTAATATTTGAAGAATATTTTATTTTTGGAGAATTCCGCATAATTAATATCAGTAGATGGGGGATGACCCAAGACGAAATTAAAAATCCAACAAGGGTTTTGCTTATGGCGATTTTGGAGCACGTGGGGTAAACTCCAACGTGTTCTTCACAATACTTATTGCTCCGTTCAATTTTTTTCAAATAATTTTTTATGGCGATTTTGGATAATGTTTCTTTTTTGAGAATTCTGCAGACTTAGTATTTTTGTTGCTACTTCTCCACTTTTAATAATTAGATAAAGAATCTATTGGACCAAAAAAGCCTTAAAATTCTCCAAAATGGAGAATATGTTGAAGATGTTTAATAATGATGATGATGATGATATAGTTTTGCTCACATTCTCAACAATAGTAATTCCATGATTATTGGGTTGTTAAGTAGATTGGTTATCCAATTACTCTATATGGTATGTTTAAGCACAAAAATAGAGAGGCCGAACTTGCTGATAACACCATCCAAATCCCTAAACTCTAACATTGGGGGGGGGGGGGGGGGGCTTGTGGGGGGGGGGGGGGGCGAGTAGAAGTTAGTCCTTGACACCTAGCAAATAAACATTATCTTTCCCATTTCGTCGACTTCGCACCTAGTTGTCAACCCAAGTATTGCTTCCACTAAAAGAGATAACCATTACTTGTCTATTCTCCTACATCATTTAGGAGTTTCATCCCGTGTTCTTCTGAAGTGCTGGCTACTTACGGATTAAGGTATGCAATAGTGTAATGAAGCTATAACCCTTGCATGTTGCAAATCTATCCTAGTGGCCAAGTAAGACAAATCAACAACACATAAGCAATACTACAAACAAAGAGAATTGAAATAATCATAATGCATTACTCATGAAAACATAAAGTAATATCCCTCAAAGGCCCTTAATCATGCCTTGAAATGTAAGCAAAACTATAAAGGAGGTTAGTCGAACATGGCTTTCTTCGGAAACTATCAAAAGATGCAAACTATGAAATGTCTTTTGAGAGGTGTTGTTGTGTATGTGATGTGTGTCAAAAAACCTATATCTATAAGGTGTTTATAGGTCTCCAAAATGGCTGAAAACCCTAGAGGGTCATGTTTAATCTTCGAGCAAAGGGTCTTCAAAAGATAGAAACAAATATTTGTCAAATAAGGATCCAAATTACCATAGTTATCTGCATCAAAAATCGCCGCTCCAATACCGATGGACGCCTTTCTCAGAAGGCGCTAACCCTTACACGCGAGCGCCAAGACCGTCTGGTGTTGGGCTCAACTCTGCGGGCGACGCCTTTGCTTCTTCGTGTTTTCTTCATTTTTTTCACTTGGAGTTCTTCTGAGCTCCTTCTTGGGTCTTCTTCTCTCCATCTTCAAGCCATCCTAAGTGTCTCCAACAACTTTAGGGCTCTAGCATCACCCTCTTGCACCATCTTGTGAGCTCGGATTCGTGAATCTGCATAGTTGACGTAGAAAAGTGTAGATTCCGAACTTCAAATAGAAAATGATAAAGAAGCAATTTCATTATGAAAAACTATCAAATGCAATCTAAAACTACCCTAAAAGTACATAGAAGGCCAATACAAAATATGCATTATCAATTACTATATCTATATACTATCTTAAATCAGAAGAGTTTTACTTACGTGTCATCTCCACCTCCATTTTAGCTATTTGAACCAATAGTTAATTTCCATTTTTTTCTTCATACCTTCTCTTCCCAGTTTCTAAAACACCTTTTTCATCCCCAAACAATAATATTACATTTAAATATCTTTGTAATAGATAATAGATTTGTTAACATAATTCATTATTTGTAATTTTTTTCATTGTTTTTTTATTCATCTTATAATAAATAATTTATATTTTAATTTCCTTTTTAACCTCGCAAACGTGTCATTGCGTGAGGATTGTACTAGTTTTATAAAAAAAAAGGAAAAAGAAACCCATCTTCAAAATCGAAAATTAGATTACATTGGATTTTATTTTTTCTTATTTCGGGCGGGGATTCTAAATTTCACTCCATTTTAGAGTGGGAAGGAAAAGATTGGCTTCCCTTTCTCCATGGGTGCGGAGCTCAAGTGTTCTCTTTCCACATAGCCTTCATTGTTGTTTCTCCGGCCTTCTCCATCTTTCTACCAAAGGTGACGCGCACGCGCCTTTCCTCCATCGAACATCATTGCTATTATTTGTCCGAAGGCAAAGGCGGAGTTCAATCATCGGGCGAAGCCGTAAGAACGTCGTTGGGAGGTCGCTTGTCTTCCTCGCACCGCCCTTGTGAGCTTCTCAACATCTCCAACTGCTGCTCCTCCATAACGTTCCTCGACATCTTCATTTTCAGGTGAGAGTTTCATTTCGTGCTAGAGTTTAATTTGGGTATCGAAATTGGGAATTGGAAGAGCATCTTCCAAATTGAGGTTTCAACTGGCTAATTGAAAAGTGATTTCTAGGTTTTGTTAAAAATGGAAGATTATTTGGATTTGAGTGCTTCATACATTAAACAACACTGATTATTCATCTAATTGCTTGGAAGGTTGAGCAATACTAGTAGAGTTTAATGCATTCAATTTAATTTCACAATTGTAAGCTTTTATCTATATTTTCTTATGTTTTCTTGGCTGTTGTTGATTGAATTTACTTTTCATTTGACATTGTTTGATGGGTCTATCGAAAACATCCTTGTAGCTTTGTAATCCTTTTATGCCCTAGATGGGAAATTAAAATATAATAGGAGAAATAAGCTTTCATTTTAACTTTACACTTCTGAATTTCAAAGCATATCGGGTCAAAACCCAAAAATTTAGATCCGATATTTTTGTTCGATCCGAACCCGAAAACCCAATAAATTTTGGGGTCAACTGGGTCCGAGTCAACCCGGTCGGGTCGCTGATTCTTTAAAAAAAACGCGGGGGTAAAACGCAGCGTCGCTAGCCAGCTATATACCTAATACTCTTCTGCCTCTTCACCTTCATTCAGCCCTAACCAGTTGCTCTGTTCTCGACCTAGCGGCATCGTCGTCCTCCTCATTGTTCATCTCTTCTGCCTCTTCAGTCATCATACTCTACTCACCCTCTCCTCTTTGCTGCCTAATTCATCCACAGTTCGATTTGTTGTTCACCTAATTCGGTATATTTGGAGCTCGCCTGATTCCGTAGATTCGGTGTTCGTATGTTTCTTTAATTAAGGTATGTGTGTATATTGTGCTGATTTTCGATTTGGAAAACAACAAATTGATGAGAAATTCGGTTCTTCCCACATGTCTAGTTACTTTGTGCTGATTTTCGATTCGGGCAAAGACGAATTGATGAGTGCTATGCTAAAGGTTAGGGACCATCATAGTACAAGGGAAAAGTTTAGGAACTGGGATTCAAATTTACCCAATTGATGTGAAGATGATGACTTAAATAGGAAATGCTAAAGGTTTGATGATGATTGATTTCTTGATTTCTCCATGTTTTGTGCCTTAGGAATTATTTTCATATTAAGAGGGAATTAGAAAGAGCTGGATGAGCTTAGCTGGGCTTGATCGATCGATAAGGATATACAGTATATTGGAGAGATTCTCTATGTTTTTTTTTTTTTGGATGACGAGGAACCCATCACCTTTGGCGGTAAACCCCGAGCACGTGATCCAGCCGGCAAGAGCCACCTACTAGGGAAACCTAATCTATATTTTTTTGTTTCTCTTCTATTTTTTTTTGTTACTCTCAACTATTTAAATACAAAAAAAATCATTTAAAATAACAATTTTAGTGTTTTTTCAATATTTTTTTTTACAAAGTCTTCTTATCAAGTATACACAACAAAAAAATATTTTACGAAATTTTTTTAGCACCACCTAGTCGAAATCTTAGCTCCGCCACTGGTGGTGAGGAAGACAAACTTTGGAAGGAAATTCCAAGGAAAGGGGTGGAGGATCGAATCCGGGACCTCCTTCCCACCCCCTTGCTCCTCACCACTAGGTCACCCCGACTGAGGCAAAGAAACACGTAGATGATGGGATTTGAACTTGGGATCATTGAGATCTCAACAACATTGATAACCACTAAGTTTTTTTTTTATAGATTCTCTATGTTTTGGTGTTCAATGTACTCGACATTCTTATTATTACTGTATTGCCTGTAATATAGGTGTCTTAATTTATTCTTTAACATTTTGTTTTATTAATTGGATTTGTGTACGCATAAATAATTCCCTCCTACTTTTTCTCTAGCTAGTACAAGTGACTTGTTTTATTAAATGTTGTCCTTATTGCTTGCTTAATGCATACAGACGCGCTTCGACATCCACATGGAGTATGGCACATCTATAGATTAGTTCTGCATAAGTTCATGTTGTTGCATATAGGTTGTATAATGTCAGTATGCTATACATATGTTGACGCATTGTGATTTGTACTATTAATAAATATGGGGTATAGATTAATTAAAGCATTCATGAAGGATTCGTAATAGAGGTCTTTAAAAATTACCGGTAGAAAGCCTCTGTACTGTAATCTACCTTTTTCTTCATTTTCGGCACGTTAGGCCTTCAATTTTATCGTTTTGGGCTTAATACTATATGTTTGGGTTTGTGGGTAGTCCCATATTTAAAAAGGATGATAATATTTTCATCGCTAATTTTTACTATTTCCACCGCTAGTCATGCGGTGGGTTTAATGACAGACAACAATTCCACCGCATAGGTATACGGTGGGAACGCAATACTATCCGATGGATCGAGGTGTATGCAGACCCACCGCTATACTTTGCGGTGACTCTCCCCGTTCCGTTTGAATCCACCACATATGTATGCGGTGGAAGTTGATCGACCCAATTTCGGGTGGATCGGATCGGACTGAACCGGACACGCCACTCACCGCATACGTATGCGGTGGATTGTGAGTAAATAATTTACTCACAACACGTGACGAAATAATTTACAAATTGGAATCAAAAAAATTTATGTGGTATGTATTTGTTATAATTATAAATATTGAATATAAATAATTTCACCGCTAATTTTATGTATGTTTTTGCGGTGGGTTGTTAGTTTCCACCCCAAGTGCGCAAACATACGCGGTGGGTTGGTAGTACCCGACGATTCCCGAATCGATTCGGAATATGGCTGCTCCATGTCAAAATAAACAAATATTGCATAGGAAAAAAAAGCAAACTGAAGTGTGGGAAATGTCAAGCATAAAAAAAATATGGGTCGAAAAATGTCATACAACGCAGTTCGGGAAATGACATAGACAAATATATAGTACCCGAATAAGTGAACATATGGAGTTCGAAAAATGACACGGGAAAATGAAAAAGTGCTAATAGCGCAGCGGACGGCCACCATCACGACGGCGATAGGCTCTGTATCATGCAATCCTCGCCGCAAACTGCTCTTCCCAAACGTTGATCGTGGGATCGTGATGTCGTGTCCATGTAGTGTAGACTGGCGGAAGAGGTAAACCGGGCAACAACTAACTTTGTGGATAACAGGTGATTGTCGACATTAGAAGAGAGAAACGAAACTTTAAGAAATGAATGAATATGAAATTTGAAACGTACCGGAACGAAGTGGTTGCTGTTGCCGACTAAAGCTATCCCATCTAACTCTTCATAGGCCGGTATTGACGGGCCCCCAGTAGCGCACAGAGGTAGGCACAACATCGGCATCATCTGTGACAAAATCACCAAAGGACGCTGGTGAAGCGTGGCGAACACCTCGCCCATGATCGGAATCTCCGTCCAATAAGTAGCATCATGACACGTACCGAAATAGTTGACCCTCATGATGAGCTGATCTAAGTAGGGGTGGAAATGGGGCGGGTTATGGATGGATGAAGGCACTCCATCACCCGCCCCGCGGGTAAAAACTTTCACCCGCTCCATCCATCACCCGCAAACCTTTTCACCCGCATCCGACCCGCGCGGGTGATGCGGGTGGAGCGGGTACCCAATGGGTGAAACAAAAGAAAAATCCAAATCAACACAAGTAGTCCAATTCTAATCAAAATTACAAAGAGGGTGGAGTTATGTATTTTTATTTTTGATCGACAAAGCACTTAAATTACGAGCTAATTAAAATTTGAAAGTGGAAGGGTATATATCCCTAGACTAATCATATATTAATCCAGTATATCCCTTGCTATAACGTGGAAAAGCAAGCCGAGAACATATCCATTCTAAATGAAATTTGGTGGGCAAAGCACTAATCAAGGATTAGGGTTTGTAGAAGTTAAACTTAAAAAGGGTAAAATAGTAAAATCACACACATTATGTATATAAATTTTAGGATTTTATGCGGGTTTGCGGTGCGGGTGTGTGGGGCGGGTTAATGGGTGGGTTAATGGGGCGGGTTATGGGTGGAAAATCTTCACCCATAATCCATCCATCACCCGCTTCACCCTCACCCGCTCCACCCGTCACCCACTTTTTTGCGGGTTTTCACCCGCAAAATTAATGCGGGTAAAGTGGGTGGAGCGGGTACCCACGGGTTATTTCCAGCCCTACATCTAAGGTAGGATAGTAATGGTACTGATCTGCATGCAGCTGCAACTCAACGGCCAACTCCCGTCGAACTCGAGGCCATGCGTCTTGACCTAAGTTCAGAAGACAAGCAAAAGATCTATACCCACAATGACCATCACCTGCAACATTTGTGACGGCTCGTATGAAAGTAATCATGAATTCGTCGATGTTGCCAGTTCCCCAATTGAAATCTACGTGAGGGAGATTCAACGGCGGAAGCGCCGTAGGTGCTGTTAGTGGAATGTCACCTACATACTCCGACGCTGATCGACCTCGGCCACGTCCCCTCCCACGACTCCGTCTCCGACCTCGTCCTCTTCCTCTACCACTAGGAGGGTCGTCAACAGCAATTGCGTTGGACCCATTACCCTCTTCATTGCCTTCCGCATCATCTGCTTTGTTTGATGAAGATTGACCCCAACCTCGACCTCGTGCTGATGCCCTGCTCCCCTCTCTATCGACTGGACGTTGGGTCCGAGCACGCTCACATTCCCAAGGTAGAGGGTTCGTTTGACAGGGGTGGCGAGTCCTCAGTCTCCCGGTCGGTCTACGGTCCCCGGGGTCAGGTAGAGTCAACGATGTGTGATAGGGACGATCCCAATCGTTGAATGCCGACGCGATCCTCCAACGAGTATCCTCATCCATAGCTCCACTCTGGAACAACGTGATCATGCGCGACATGTAGACATCAGCTCTAGTGAGCGGAGTGTTATCCTGGATGTTGTCAACATGCGGACGATTCCAATCCAATTGCTCCCAAAAAATGTGAATCTGGGACGGTCTGATGGGTATTTGCGTATCTCGACAAGCTTGCATCTCATGTGTGCATGGGAGACCATAGATGTCCCTCCAGAGTCCAGTATCTATCTCTGCATGGTTGCGATGGCGGATCGGCTTCCATCTTCGTGTATATGTCGAACAACAAGTTGAAACATTCCTTCGACACAATATGCCGAATTTGATCGAATATCCATAGGTCGTGTGAGTCTGTCGGCCAGGTGTTGTTGGCTCGTCCCATTGTATTCTTCACCTCAGTTATCTGGTCCGCCATCTTCATGTCGATTGTGGTGATCACGTGAGTGAAATCACCGACTGTAGAGTTTAAGCACTTCTTTAACACAGAATGAGCTGACTCCGCCATACAAATAAGTGGGACTCGCATGTGAATATCGATATATATTATAAACAAAATACGCGTACCATGCAATTACACAGCAAAAAAAGAGGTGCACATGTTCGTCGTGGTCGTACCAAAATGCTGGATTGCATCTGTCCATGCACGAACTATATTCTCCGAGTAATCTTGAAACCATGTGGCCTCCAAATACGGCATCAACCCTTCGATATGGCCCCACTTTGCATGCATACCCCTCCTTCTGGCGGCGAAAGTTTCAACTGATCTGGATGGGAAGAGGCCATAACACGCATTCTTGAAACGCCCAACAACATCAAGATTCTTTGACTTATGGAAAGCAGCTTCTTCGCATTTTCGGAGGACATGCACTATGCATAACATATGTCTGACACTGGGAAGAACTTCTCGCAGCGCCGCAATCAACCCCAACTCTCGATCTGTTACAACAACGTTCGGAAGGTTACCTCGCATGAGGTAAATGAGCAGCTCCAACGCCCAACGGTACATATCTGTGTTCTCGTGCGACATGAAGCAGAACCCGATGACGAAGTTCTTCTTTGTGCAAGTGAATCCAATGAACTCACATAAAGGGATCTCGTACCTACACCATGAAATATTTTACTTTTGAAACTCTGGTCGGTAGGGGTAAACGATTAGTCTGAGATAGAAACATAGACATTCGCCCGGTATGTACTGTCGATGAGGACGATGTATGGAAACATGGTCAGAAGATGGCGAGCGTCTGAATGCGCGATGAATAGATCTTGGAGCCTGTTGGGATCGTCAGGGGATCTCCTTGTAGAGTAGAAGTATGTGCAGCCAATTGACCTATTTGGGTCTCTATGTTCTTTCTCCAGAAGTCAATCTCTCAAAGTTGTGAGTTGATGTCGTGCAGCTGAGTGTGGATGGAATTGTTGGATTGTTTTAACTCAGCGTGATTCCTCCTCAACTCATCAAAAATGAGTTGCATGTCATCCTTCTTTGACTACCTCTCAGGGTGTCCAAGAGCTTTGTATAGTGGGGGGGTCCCTTCGGTATTGGGGTTGACGGTACTCCCAATTCTACTGTTATACTCCGTGGTTAGGACCCCCATATAGCATGCCTGTTCATGTTTCTCTGCAAGCTGGACTTGCTCGGAATGTGGGCAGACGGTGGTGTTGTGCCTGTGTAACCCACACTCCAAACAAGGTTGATTGTTGATGAGGAACTTGACTTGCTTCTGCAACCGCCACACTTGATCCTTTGTGAATTGGTCCCTCACATCAGGATCAATCTCCTTGTATGGCTCGTAGAGTGGCATAGATGGGGCGGGCCTCGCGTCGGAAGCCTCAGGAATCCCATAAGTGTTGTCAAACTCCACTAACCTCTCAAGGGTATCCCAAGCTCATAGTGGTGTAAACTCAAGATACCTATAAGAAGTATATATGTTGATTCTCTCCTTTGTAGGGACATCCAGGGAGTTGTATATGATCTCCTGGATAACATATGGCGGCTGCCCATGCGTCGGGCAAGATTTTAGCATGTGTTTGTAGCGCTCCCAGACTTGTGCTAGTGTCTCCCTTGGCTTTTGCTTGAAAGCCATGATCTTCTGCCTGAGTTGTGCCATCTTTACTGGTGGAAAGAACTTTAAGAAACAAGTCCTTGAGCTCACCCAAGGTGCGGATGGATTGTGGGTTCAAGCTCTCCAACCATTGTAAAGCTTTACATGCGAGCGACCAACAAAAAGCTTTAAGTTTTACATACTCAAGATTAGGTCCTTCAGCAATAGTTTCGCACAAATATAAGTATGTAGTAATATGAGCAATGGGACATTTATTAGTTTTTCTCTGATAAATATGTCTTCTAATCTCATAAATGAAAGTAGGTTAATTTCAAAAGAAATGCGAGGAAGATTAATAAGAGATTCTGGCACTGCTAGTGATACGTTTGGGATACCCGATCCTTCGTCTGTGGCTCAAGAGATCAAGAACCACGCCGTATATTTGCCCGATCTTGCAATGCTCTTCCGATATCTCCTGATTAACAATTGAATTAAACTAATTAGCCTACTAAATAAAGCGACATAAAATATCTTAACTAAATTAAAACTAACTAAGCAATACTTCTTAACTTAAGAAATTCACAACTAATATATATCGATGGAACTAGAGCTGGCAAAATCTGACCCGACCCGAGAAACCCGACCGACCTACCCGAACCGAAACCCGACCGAACCCGAAAATTTAGCGTTATGCATAACCCGAACCCGAAACTGAGCCCGACCGACTTTGACCCGAAACCCGAAGTGACCCGAATACAGACAAACCCGACTCAACCCGGATCCGACTCAAATAAGACCCGACCCGAATTCCAACCCGACCCGACGCCCAACCCGACCCGACTCCCAACTGACCCGAGTCCCAACTCGACCCAATTTTAGATAGGGAATCAAGTATGATTTTGATAACAATATATTGCCAAATTTCAATGAAATTAATGATAAATAGAATGAGCTTATCAAGGTTATAAAAATTGGGATTCTAAATTGGATCGGTAAAAAGGTGTAAGGATCGAATCGTATAATCGAATCGTAGGATCGTAAGATCCCACCTTATGGATGAAATTTCTTTTAAATGAAGTTACTATGTTTAATATTAGATAAATATTATGTTAAATCATAAAAAATTGAGAAAATTTGGTAAAATATCACATTTGATAATTTAATTAGCTAATTAACGTCATTCAATTTTTTTTTAGCCGTGGTAGCATATGTCAAATTTTTTTTAGCCCTTAGCACCTGTGCCTCTCTCTTTCTCACTCATTTGCTCTCTGAGCTTTCTCGCGGACGCTCCTCTTCCTCTTCCCAGGCGCCACTGCTCCGAGCTGGCCACCGTTCTCACCACGACTCCGTGAGCCACCTCCCGCGGACCGGCAGCCGCCACCGACACAGCAGCTTCCCGCGCGCAGGATCCTCTCCTCTTCTTCAACCTCCTCCTCCCTTGTCTTCCTATTCCCCCATTTGATCCCATGTTGCCTTGATTTATGGTAAATCTCCTTCCCTCTAATGTTTTTCATATTGAATTTCGTATTGATTGATAGTTTACCTGGATTATTTGAAGATCTGAACTGTTAGGGTTTGGGATAAATTGATTAATTTGGGGATAAATTGATTAATTTGGCCTGGTGGTTGTGTTGGTGGTGATTTTGGGGCTGGTCGCTTTCGGCCTTGGGTGGTGGTTCTCGGCGGTCTCCTCCTGCTGTGTCATCGGAGATTTATTGCTGATTGTGCTGCCGGTTTTGCCATGGCGTTGTCCTTGTGGCGCGTGGTTTGGTGGTGTTCTTAGGTGAGTCCAATCCCATCTCTGTTCATTACGATCTCCTTCTGTCAACTGATTTCTGAAAGGTCCATTTAGGTTTTCAATTTCTTTTAAGAATTTTAAAGCTTGATGAGAATAAAATTTGGAAGCTCAAGTTATATTGATGGTTTTCAGTTGTTTGATGATTGATATGTCTATCTTACTACTAAAGCATTAGAGCGAAGTGCTGGACTCCTCCTTGAAGTACAATCCCGACGAGGAGAGTGTGTGTAGAGCCATCAAGGTGGCCTTATGGTGTATTCAGGAAGACATGGCTATGAGGCCGTCTATGTTGAAAGTACGTGGTCCAGATGCTTGAAGGGCTATCTATTGTTCCTCAACCTCCAACATTGTCCTTGATAGGCTCTCCCCTTTATGCTAGCTTCTTTAAGTCGATCAGTGACGGAACTACCAAGGTGGGTGGATGATAAGAAATTGGTTTACTTTTCTGTTTATGTTTGAGAAAGATTGAGAAAAGTTGTTTATGTTTCTGATAATGTTCTGATTTAATAAGAAAAAATAGTTAGGATGAGTTCAAGGTCTAGAAACTGATTTTCTAGGTGCCTTAGCTAGCTAGATTGCTTGATTGTTGTGCTTAAGCTTGGTATAAGCAAAACTTTTAAGTTAAGGTTAGGTGTAATATCAAATTAAGTAGGTGATTATTCTTAGGTGAAGAGATTCCATTGAAATATCAAAATGAAAACCCACTAGTTGCTGTTAGAAATGAATCACTGATTTCAGAACTCAAGGAAGCTCTTTTCGATTGCGAACACAAGCCTGAAATCATTCCTGGAGAGGAGGGTGTTGTTGAGGTAACTCACATGTTTACTCCAACTGAGTTGTGCTTCAATTGGTTCCTCTATACAAAATCTCTTATTTCATCATTTTAGGTTGCTCGCCACCCAGATGTTGTTACCGTTGTCACAGGGATAGTCGGTTGTGCTGGGCTCAAGGTAACTCCAGCAACCTACTGTTTTCTTCCTCAAGTAGGTGATCCTCTTGTTTATGCATTATCGAAATTTTGCTGCCTTAAATTTCAACAGCCCACAGTAGCTGCTATTGAAGCGGGAAAAGACATAGCATTGGAATAATACATGTTGATAAACCTTTAGATATAATACATGTTGCTGTCAGTTTCAAAAGACAAAAAGAAACAATGTTAGCCTACAACAATAGCTAAAGCCAGTAGTTGAATGATACAAAGACCAAGTTTCTTTGATCAGCTTAATAAATCAATTTTTGTGGTCAGCTTTTGTCACAAAGCTTGATAAACCGACTTTTTGCTGAAGTAATGGAAGGAATATGTTACCTGCAAGTCCAAATTTTGACCAGCTAGTGTTGTTGTGCGGTGTCTTGTTGTGGTCAGGCGTTGTTGTGTGACCATTCGGGTGCATCGTGCTGCTGCTGCTGTGTGTCCTGAGCACATTCATTTTGTTGTCATCAGAAGGAGCTTACCCCAGCATGGAAGTTGACCTCTATAGAAACGAGGAGGATTCTGATTAAATGAATCCTAACAGCTGGTTAAAAAAATTGCAGGACCATCTCGAGGATCAACTATAACATGGCATAATCGGATGAAAATCGCCCTTGATGTAGCAAGGTGACTTAGAAAGACACTTGACTTCCAACATTTTTTTTATACCTTGTCTTTTGTATATTGAGAGAGACAAATTCCTATGATTTGTCCAGAGGCGTAGAATATCTGCACGAGCATTGCAACCCCGTAGTGATTCATAGAGATCTGAAATCATCCAATATCCTCTTGGATTCCAACTTCAATGCAAAGGTATCAGCAATCAAACAAATCTGTTGTACTTCTACTGTCACTGATGTATGTTATTGCTAATAATTAATTCGCCATATGGCTTTCTGCCAACACTTGCATTTTGTCTTTTGTACAGCTTTCGGATTTTGGTCTCGTTGTAGTTGATGGATCTCAGAACAAGAATAACATCAAGCTCTCTGGCACATTGGGTTACGTCGCCCCTGAGTACCTATTAGATGGTATGCCATCTAACCCTTGCTACTCGTTTAATAGAATCCTAACAGACCACCTGTAAGGTATATGCATCTATACTGTCATCATATAGTGTACATTCGACATGTCTGTACATGGATATTTATTTCTGCATATGGGTGCACATGTAGCATTGCTAGCAGTAGTTGGGATTAATCAAGATAGGAAGATGCAATTTGATGCATTATTGCTTGATGTACTCTCTATCACAACGGTTAGGATGCACGAATCATCGTTCTCTTGATTTGTTATGATTTTGTATACTATATATAGGTTAGCATTGTTTCAAGATTTTCATTTATGGGAAGATTGAGTTTTCCTATTATGAACATTTTGCATCATTTGGAGACGTTACCATTAGTATCGATACTGCACGTTTTAGGCAAGCAGTAACAGATTATATGCATTAACAGGTAAATTGACGGAGAAGAGTGATGTATATGCCTTTGGAGTGGTACTGTTGGAACTTCTACTGGGTAGAAAGCCTGTTGAGAAACTATCACCGGTCCAACAGTTGAGAGGATTACGAGTATTACGAGTATTGAATCCTAAGAGACCACCTGTGTAACACCATTGTTGAGAGGATTACGAGTATTGAATCTTTCATGGTGAAATTTTTGCGCTTTAATTCTTGGTCATCAGTTATATAAAAATGTCACCATAAACAATTGCGATTAATGAAGTGTAATAACAAATGTCATCAATGAATAAAAGCTGTCAATAAAAGATGTAATCAATAAAATGTAATCACATTTTATATGTACTCTATGTCATCAATTGTATAAAAATGTAATAAAACTGTCATCAACAAATAATGTCATCACAAATGATTGAGATTAATGAAATAAATGTCATCATGAACAAAAGTCATCATTCAAACATATATCAATGAAGTTTAATTACATTGTATGCTCTTGTCTTCTCGATTGTATGAAAATGTAATAAACATGTCACCACAAGTGATTGAATCAATGACGTGTAATCTCAAACGTGTCATCATTGAATAAAAGTAGAATCGATGAAAATATATCGATATACAATTGATTAAATTAAAAAAAAAAGTGGCATCAAACGATTTGATTAAAAAAATGGCATCAAAACACTACTTTGAAAAAGTGACATCACATTATAGAAAAAATATGTCATCAAAACACTACTTTGAAAAAATATAGCATCACGGTAAAAAAAATATCATCAAAAAATTGACATAAAAAAAGTGTCATCAGCAGCTAACAGTAACAAAAAAAAATGGCATCAATAGTCAACATGAACAAAAAAATATCATCACGGTAAAAATATCATCAATGGTCAACGTGAGATCACTACTTTGAAAAAATATCGCATCACGGTAAAAAAAAATATCATCAAACATTTGACATAAAAAAATGTCATCAATAGTCAACAGTAAAAAAAAAGGCATCAATGTTCAACGTGACATCACATTAAACAAAAAATGTCATCAAAGTTTGAAAAAAGTGGCATTTAAAAAGTGTCATCAAACCATTTTATTATAAAAGTGACATTAAAGCGAAAATAAAATGTAATAAAAAAGTGGCATCAAAACGGCAAAAAAATGCATTAAAAAAAATCTAAAGGATTGGTCAACGTTGACAAGTCAACGGTCAACATTGACCAGTCAATGGTCAAATAGTTGACCATTGACCATTTGGGTAGGGTGCTAACCCAAACTAATTAAATTAGTTTGGATGCTAATCACCTAATAAAAGGTTCAAAATAGGCTAGTTAGCAAAAACACCCTAAAAAATACCCATAAAGATGTAAAATTTTAAAAATAAACTAAATATAATATATATAAAGGGTAAATATTATAAATTTCTTATAATAGACATTTTATAGGATCGTTATAATCGCAATAAAGGACCGGGATCATTTTTCCATTTTTAGATATTGTAGGATCGAACCAAGAGTTTAACAACATTGAGTTTACGAGCCAATGAGTAGATTATTTATTGAATCGTATTTAATTTTACTAAAATGCTTTTTGAAATTCATAAATAACATGAATTACATATTCAATTTAATAAAATTGATTACCCAAAAGCAATGTTCTAACTTCTAAATATCGCTTATCTGGGTCGTATTATATTTATACTTCAAAATTTAAAAATAAACATGAAAAATTAATATTTAAATTGTAAAACTACCCATAAACTTGATAAAATAAAAAGTTTATATTTTGATCCGATATACCTAATACGGTATGATATATGGCAAATTGGTAACGGATTCTAAATATCTCCGATATATCGGCCGATATATCGGGGACCGACCCGAAACCCTAACGAGACCGACCCGATTCTGACCGAAAACCTGAATGGGTCCAACCCGATTCTGACCGAAACCCGACCAATCTGAATTTCATTTTGACCGAATCCGACCCGAACCGACCTAACCAAGTCCGACACAGAAATTTTGACCAAGTTGACCCGACTCATCAGTGACCCGACCCGAATGCGATTGACCTGAACCCGACCGGATAACCCGAATTGCCAGCTCTAAACTTAATTAATTCTAAACTAGCAAATTAACAAAGTAACAGCGAAAGAAAGCGAAGAAGAAAGCTGCTGGTGCGAAGGTCTGGCGCGCGCAGAGGAGCCCGGGCACACAGGCGTTGGGCCTCAGGGTGTGCGGGAGTGCCGAGGGACAGGTTCCCGGATGCGCTTGCTGGGGCGAGAGCGAGCGTGCGCGAGGACGAGACAGCGAGAGAGCAAAGACGCTGCGCGCAAGAGCGAGGTTGTCTGCAGGAAGCGCGCGCGAGCGAGGCAGCGATACAGCGATGGCGCACGATCGACTGAGCCGCGCACGAGCGCAGGGGTGCGAGCGCCTAGCGCGGGAGACTGGGCCTACTGCCACCAAGCGCCTAGCTTTCGAGTGGCGACGGGGCTGGGTTCGGTGTTGTTGAACCAAGGTGACGGTGATGGACCGATGGTGATGAAGAAGAACAAAAGGGCTGGTGACGGGGATGATTGTGTTTGGATGAATGTCGTAGAACATAAGCCTTTTGGGATTGATAATCGAGAACCCTTTAATCCTATAAAGGGGTTCTCAATTCTAATTCAATCTGATTAATTCAAAAGGAAATACAATGTTTAAATAGGTAAATAACTAGGGTTTGGTTGGCTTCCTTAGAGGCTAAGGATTGCTTTACCAAACTATATCCTAACTAAATAAAACTTAATCTAAATTCCTAATATAGAAAATAATAAAATATGATAATTAAGAAAGCCTAAAGGATAGACTCTCCTAACCATCTTATTTGACCTAACTAAGAAATACTAAAATAAGCAATTCTATAATTAGACTCCAACTAACATAGGAGTTACTAAAAATAGAATATATATAAAAAATAAGAAATATAAATAATAAAATAATTAACGTCGTTTCTTTAACGACTCCCAAGGTGGAGCCTTCTTCTTCCCCTTGAAGATGACATCATTCTCCTCCATTTGAAATCGACTCGTCCTCGAGTCGTCGCCTGGATCAAGATCGTTGTTTGACCCACAGGAGGCCATCTTGACCCGCATCAGCCAGAGTAGGGTGCATGTATTCTTTCGCATTTTGAGGAATGTGCTGCAATGGTTCCTCAAGTTCCCTTCTAGCTTGGGCATCGCGATCAGCCCTTGCCTCCCACCTTTGCTGATTCCTAGTGTATTCAACCTCCTTTTGATTGTACTTAGTCTGCTTGGTGGTGAGCTCCTCCACCTGCTTGTGGAGCTTCTCAAGCTCCTGCTTCGTTGTCAGATTAGCCTCATGTTGATTAGACATGAGTCTTTTCAACCTTTCTTGTAGACGAAGGAAGCGTTCCGATTCGTCTAATCCCCGAAACTTCGGTGTGCAATCAGCGTGTCGCGTACACCTACAAAACAACGCTAAAAGAAAGCGTCAAAGAGACTAAAAAGGGAACGATTAGTGGCTTCTCTGGCAACAACGCCAAAATTTGTTGTGGGATGAAATCAAGTGGAATAAATATGAAAGATATATATATAAACTCAAACAAATTTCGTGTCCGTGCAAATAAATTGCAAGAGTTCCAACCGATTTAGTGGTAGGGAGTCAGGATCGATCCACGAGGAAGCGTGTCAGTGCTCGCCTAGATAGTCTCGGAATCCGCTCTCTGCATTGACCAGAAGTCACTCGACGTCGACTGAGATCCAGTCGATGTCGGCTGTGGCTGTCAATTTCTAGTTCAACCTGCAAAATGCAAACAAACAATCGACGTCGACTAAATTGCACTCGGCGTCAGGTCAGATCCACTCGATATCGAGTGCTCTTCACTAGACATCGAGTGCTCCTCACTTAGCCAAATTTCAACTTCACTTCGGCCAGTAGATGTCGAGTGCTCTTCACTAGACATCGAGTGAATCATCACCTCAGTTCCTTCTTCTTCAAATTACTCCGAAACGCCTCCGATTCCTGCGAAATTAAACCAAAACTTGTGTAGACCTCTATATCTCGCAAATATGCATAAAAGACACAAATTCAATACTTTCATAACCCTAAAGTAAAAAAATATAAACAAGAACTATAATAAAAGTAAGCGTAAATCATGGTAAAATAGGTGCATATCAGAAGCACTGAATATGTATGAATAGGAAATCAAACAAGCCCCAATTCCTCCATGTAGCAAGTAGAAAATTTAGGCCCCGTTTGGTATGAGTGTGGTAATCGGAATGGGAATGGGAATCGGAATGGGAATCAAAATTGGGAATGAGTCATCTCTCAAGCATGTTGTTTGGTATAATGTCGGAATCCAAAATTCCCAAATTCAACCTAAAAATATACAAAATCAATCTACCAAAAATTCATCAAATCTGCTCCCAATCTCTCAAAATTAACATCAAATTACAAAAATTCAACATTTTCATTCCAAAAATTCATCAAATCTGCTCCCAATTTGGGGATTTCGAACCTGTTTCCAGATTTGGGGAGTTGGAACCCTAAATCTGCTCCGTCGGGGAAGGTCGAGGTGGGGGGATGGGGGTGGGACGGCGGCAGCAAGGTGTTCTGGAGAGGACGGTGGCGGGAGGAGGGCGACCACGGCTGGGTGGTTGCGAATCTGGAAGGGCAGACAGTTGCAACGAGGAGGGAGGGGGGTCGCGCAGAGAGAGAGAGAGAGAGCTAGATCTAGACAGTCGGATGTAGTGCGAGGAAGAGGACGGCGGAGGACGATGACGATCTGGACAACGACGGGAGGACTGTAGAGTCGGAGGGAGATCTGGACGGAGGATGAGGACGACGGCGACGGAGCACAGCAACAGCGGTAGATCTAGACAGGCGGTGGTGGCGACATCAACGAATCTGAGAGGTGGCGGCGGTGGTGACGGCGACGGCGACGGTGATGACTCCGGCGCTAGGAAGATTAGGGAAGAGGATGAAGACTGTAGGAGGATGAGAGTCAGTGGGGGCAAGTTTTTGGGTTGGGAATGGGAGGATCCCCCTCCTTTTCTCCAAGGATGAATTAGCTTAAAATTGGGGATGAGTTAATTCTCGGTAATCATTCCCATTCCGATTTTTAGCAATACCAAACAACAAAATTGGGAATCAAGCATTCCCATTCCCTTTTTTGATTCCCAGTAATCGATACCAAACACCCCCTTAGGGTTTTGATAAAGGGGAATCTATCCTATGAATCTGCAAAATTGACTAAAAATATTCAAAGAAGATAAGCATAAACACAATGTGTAAGATATTACTTGTGATTTAACCAAGAGCATCCAACGAGAGAAGACAATGGTCGAAGAGGGAGAGAGACAGATGATAAGCCAACGAAGGGATGAACCAAGAGCAATTGGGAGAGATCGAAGCCAAAAGCAACTGCGAGAGGGAGAGAGAGAGATTGAAACCAAAAGCAACTGACAGAGAGTGAGACCGAAACCAGCCAAGAGCAACTGACAAACAACCTGTGATTTAACCAAGAGCAACAGAGAGAGAGAGAGAAAGAGAGAGAGAGATCGAAGCCAACGATAAGCCAACAAGTGAGACAGACGATGGGATGAACGACTAGGAGAAATGAGCCTGAGGGATGGTAAGATCGCCCAACGCCATTGGGGAGAGGGATTGCGAGGTCGAAGTTAAGGCGCCTAGCGAGCTTGAGGAAGAACGTCGCCCGACTCGCCCATTGGGATCTCGAGATATATATATATATATATATATATATATATATATATATATATATATATATATATATATATAGAGAGAGAGAGAGAGAGAGAGAGAGAGAGAGAGAGAGAGAGAGAGAGAGAGAGAGAGAGAGAGAGAGAGAGAGAGAGAGAGGATGGTTCAGGGGTACTCAAGGCTTATTGTGTATAATGAGAACACATCTGGGCCGTTGATTAGATGAAATGGATGGATGAGATTAAAAGGCAATTTTAGCTTTTTTTTTATTAAAAATCAGTGGGACCCACGTTTTTTTCTAGCCCACTTGCTGAATTGGGAGCGTGTGTGATGCACTCTCTTGAAATTATTCGATGTTATATCTGGATTATTCGATCGTATCGACGGATTATGTAATCCTATCGACGGATTATGCGATCGTATACACTTGCCACATGATGGGTGGTTATTTTTTTCTTCGAATTATTCGATAATATCACTGGATTATTCGATCGTATTAATGGATTATGCAACAATATCGATGGATTATTCTAATCGACTAGCAACATGAAAACAACATAAACTATTTAGCAAAAATTATTCGATGGTATCGTTTGATTATTCGATGGTAACACATAATTATTCGATAGTATAGATGCATTTTTCATTTATACGACCACCAACATTTAAAAAAAAAACTCATCTCCTTACGCACAAAATCGGTTCATACAGGTGAATAATTTGGTTCATACCCCTGAATAATTCGATTTTTCTCCCGAATACCTCCAAGATTGAATAATGAACCGACAATTTAGGAAATTGCAAGCAACAATCAAATTGAAATTACAGCAACATGCATTTGAATTTGAACAATCAACCTTCAAAAATGAAATTGCAGATCTGGTCGTCTCTTCCGCCATGGGCATTGCAGATCTGGTCGTCTCTTCCGCCATGGGCATCGAAGAATCCGACGCTGCTGCCATGGGCATCGAAGAATCCGTTCGTCTCTTCCGCCATGGGAGCCAGAAGAGAGGAGCCTAGATCTGAAGAGGGGAACCCAGATCTGGGCAGCAAACCGCCGCTACCGCCATGGGATACTCCGATCTGAGCCAGAAGAGAGGAGGCATCCGACCAGCACACCATCACCGTTAAAATCGCCGCCGAAATCGCCATCGATTTGCCCCGATCCGCACCTCACGGCTCCGCCTTCGTGGTCCGCCTTTTCCATCCGCCTTCGTCGCACCTCATGGATCCGCCTTCGAATGCAGGAAAGAGACTCGCCGCCGCCCCCGTCGTTGGGGTCCCGATCGCCTCTCCTTCTCTTTCTCTGATGGACTCACGAGCCACCCGAGGAGGCTGTTTTGGGACGCACGTCGCCGTCCACTCCGCCATCGTCCCTCCGTCTTTCCACCTGCGAATCGCCCTCACGCCTCCGCTTCGCGTTCGCCTCAGCCCCGGATCTCCCTCTCGCCTCCAGATCTCCTCGGCTCTCTACTGCCAATTTATGTTAATGGTAGGGTTAGGGTTTTGAGTATTGCCTCACGCGCTCAATTGATGAGAGTCTTTTAATTTTTCAAAAAACAAAATCACAATTAATTAATTTTTTTTGAATAATCTCAGCCCTCCATTCTACCTTAATCAACGGCCTAGATGTGTTCTCATTATACACAATAAGGGTTGTTCTCATATGATCTATCCTCTCTCTCTCTCTCTCTCTCTCTATATATATATATATATATATATATATATATATATATATATATAGAGAGAGAGAGAGAGAGAGAGAGAGAGAGAGAGAGAGAGAGAGAGAGAGAGAGATTGGGATGAGAATCCCTAATTTTTTTAGGGGTAACAGGGCAAGTAGACCAATTAAGCTTCATAAAGAAATTAAACCTTTGAGGATCTTAAACAAACAAGCCTAAAAGTAAACGGGCTTTATCATTCTTTTGTTGACCCAATATTTAAGAAAACAAACAAGCCCTAAATACATTATGTTTCATCTTTTTCTTTCTTGCCATTAATGCAAAAAATTCAAATGGGTGACATTTTAATAGGGAATCGAACCTAGACCACTTGCCTCCGTGCCTGCTCACTAATTATCACCTGACTTTGTTATCCTTAAATTTCCCTTAATATATTATACTAAGGGGTGTGGTTCTGGTGTTCACAACACTTAGAGTGTACCTTGTACACAAATATGGACCATTGATCTTATCTAAATCAATGGATTAAAATGCGCCACGTGGTATGATTATTTAAAAAAAAAACATAACCCACTCTTCAGGAGAGTGAAGCGCGTGTAGTCTTGGGGGATTAAAACCCTAATACACATTACATTCTTCTTCACCATCCCCACAAGGCAATGAGAGCGATTCTCAGGCGAAGGCTAATCGACGGTGCAAATAGTCGAATCGAACTGGATGGTTGATTCCTCCCATGAGACCCGAGTCAAGTCGGTGGTCTGGCTGCGAGTTGGGTCTCACATCGAGTTCTTCTAGGCGGAAATGGCGGCGAAGAGAAGTAGAGAAGGGCTCAGGCGATTCGGCGGCGAAGGTATAATAGAGGAGTAGCGGTGTTGAGGCGGAGGCGCAGAACGAGGAGTCGTCTTCTCCGATATAGGCTATTCCGAAGCATGGCTAGTTCCAGCGGTGGCTTCTTCACCGGTGGCGATGGTGCTTCTTCTTCTCGAAACCGGCGGCGCACAGACTATAATCGAATCGAAACCGAGGCGACTCCACCGGTGGCGAGCATCCAAACCCTAGCCTTTCCATTTCTTCTCCGGCCTCCCGTCGGATGGTCTTCACAGGTCGGTGTTGTACGTGCTAGGTTTCATTTTATTTCCTATTTAATTTCCTGTAAATTGGTTTGGATGGAAATGTGCATTTCTCTTGTGGATGATTGGATTCCCACCCAAAGCAGATGATAGAATAACAATATAATTGAATTTTATGGAAATTCTTTTCATTATTCATCAATATGTAGTTTATTGTTTTTTTTTTTAATTTGGGTTTTTTTTACCTCGTAAAAATAAGAATTTCAATGAATAATCCACCAATTATCATTCAATGTACGTGTTAAATCGATCGATTCAGCCGAATAATTCAAAAACTTACTTATTCACAATGTTTGTGCAATTATTCATTGCTTCTTTGCCCCTCCTAAAAATAAGAATTTCACTGAATAATCTCTCAATTATCGTTCAATGTACATGTTAAATCGACCGATTCAACTGAATAATTAGAAAACTTACTTATTCACAACGTGCAATTATTCATTGCTTCTCTGGACCTCATAAAAATAAGAATTTCACTGAATAAACTCTCAATTATCTTTCAATGTACCTATTAAATCGACCGTTTCAAACGAATAATTCTAAAAATTTACTTATTCACAACGGTTATGCAATTATATATTCGTCGCTTCTGTGTACATCGCAAAAATAAGAATTCCACTGAATAATCTTTCAATTATCG
The DNA here is from genome assembly GCA_963922045.1 of Persicaria maculosa. Taxonomy (NCBI): domain Eukaryota; kingdom Viridiplantae; phylum Streptophyta; class Magnoliopsida; order Caryophyllales; family Polygonaceae; genus Persicaria; species Persicaria maculosa. The sequence goes on along the minus strand of OY998251.1, from coordinate 53,137,088 downwards.
TTCAATGTGAACGTTAAATCCATCAATTCAATCGAATAATTCTAAAAATGTACTTATTCACAACGATTATGCAATTATTCATCTATTTTGTGTACCTCGTAAAAATAAGAATTCCATTTAATAATCTCTCAATTATCGTTCAATATCCGAGTTAAATCGACCGATTCAACCGAAACCGTTGGTTTATCATATTTTAGAAAAAATATCAACCGACCGTAAAAAGTAAAAAAAAAAAACAAATCGGATGTGATGATATCTAACTCAACAATATAAAAGTTTTTTTTAATCGTCTAAATTAAAAAAATCAAATCGGGCCCCACATGGAACAAAACACTATCACCCTCTCCCGATCATGTTATTCACGCGCCCGGTGGGAGCGTATTGCCTGTTAGACACAAAAGTGGGTGGGTCCCACTTGTTCTTAATTAAAAAAAAAAACTATCTTTTAAACTCCTCCCTCCATTTCATTAAGATCAACGGATGGGATTTGTGTACAAGGTACACCGTAAGAGTTGTGAACAATAGATCCATACTCTTATACTAAGCCTATAAAATATATATATATATATTTAAAGTTAAAAAAAATAAATGGTTCGTATCGGATATCCGACAACGGGATTTACCCAATTCGAACATGAACCATTTATTTTCGTGTTTTACCGGTTTGTATCATTTTCATATCGTGTCATTTTCAGTTCGTATTTTTTTGTATCGTATTCGTATAGCCGTGTTTTCGTATCGGGTCAATCGTATCGAATTTTTCTACACACCCTTACATACTTCCTTGGCTCCGCCAATGCATACAACTACGTAATTGATGGCTCCATACATCAAGATTTACGCTTACTTTGATCGATATCATTTTCAATAGTACTAATAATTACATCATGCATATATATATTTTTCTGTATATCGAAGCTGATTATTATCTAACACAAATTTACATGGACAACATGCATTTAGGGGAGGTCAATTTTAACTAACCCCCTAAACCCAATTTACATGTTGATTATTGGATGATATGCTTTTCCTTCAACTGGTTAGGTTTCTTTCACACCTCACTTCACCCCAATATATGTATATTCCTGCATAAAATAAATCTCACACTTATATTTATATCACAATGAAAATATTATAATATATGAATTAGAGCACCTTTAGAATTTGTGAGAAAATGTTTTCCATCATCGCTGGCGTAAAAATAGAATAACAATAGTTTCAATACATAAATAAAACATTTGAATGGGGTTGACATTGGACATATAAGGTTGATAAGCGTTTTGGCCTGAAAACAGCTAATCGACACGAAATATTTCCCCGACTTGAGAAGTTAGTTAAAAAAAATGCTTACCGACACCAGAAGCGGGTGTCGAGACTGTGCATTTGGCGAAAAATTAACCTTGTGTACCCCCGTCAATTTTCTCTATCAGTCTTTTGTACTGTTGTTGATGAGAATTAAAAATGGTACATTCATTTGTTAGGTACAGTATACTTGACTGGTCTTGCACATATATGTAATGATAAAATTAAAGTTGATTTTGTTGATCATATGAATTTGGATGATTTTAGATGTGTTAGTGTTTATATAAGTTATATAACCCATATCTAACAAAGCCAATTAATAAACCCCCAATTGAAATAGTAGGAGCACTTAAAAGAAAAAACCTTCCTGGATTGACATGAATTACAGGTACAGTCAGTTGAAGCCCCTAACACTGCAGTTTTGTAGTTACACCATATAAACCAGGTGGAATCTGGTATAGTTTGTCTGTACATTGAATTGGTTCATCAAACAAAAAACTGTCAATGAATCATATTTCATTGTCCTACAAAAATGATGTTACAACAGCTTAAGCTAAAACTCTATCCACAGAAAACCAAATTTTTATAAGGTGGGATCAAAAATATATTCAAAATTAACCGTACCTACATGTTGTGTTTCCCTCTTGATCTTGATCTTGATCTTGATGTGCAATTAATGCCCTTGTATACTACATATGAACACGTTTGTTTCTTTTCGATCTTCTTCATAATTTTTTCAATCCTCCTCGATCACATTCAAATTCAATTAATCATCATCATCATCAAGCAGTACGTAGTTAATGATCGATCAATGGAAGCCTCGTGATCCCCTCGACTGGTACAGTTCCAGCCTACTCTTGGCATCAGGCAACACCGACTCCACTTCGGGGTCGGACATCATGGCGTTCTGCTTCATCGCCCATTCGAGCACTATCAAGACCTCATCTTGGGCTAGCGCTTGGCTATCGGGGACGTGAAGTGCGATGTAACACAACAGGATGAGCGACGGAATCTGCACCATCTGTTCCCCGAAGTAGACCAGCTGGATCAAGTGCTTTAGCCCCCCGGAGTCTATGATCACCTTGCAATGCGTCATGTGCAAGTAGTTGTCGGTGCAGGCGAACTTGAGCAACGACACCACCGCCTCCAGCATCACCTCCGTCTCCTTCTCGTCGAGGAGCTTCACTAGGGGGGCGACCATCCGATTCTCCGAGGCCCTGAACGTCCTCGCCAGATGCCCCAGCGACCGGATGCTTGGGCTGAGGAGCTCCGAGTTGGCCTCAATCACGATCTTGAGGAGCTGGTCGACCACCGCCTTGGCCGCTGGGGAGGTCGGCTTGAAGGCGGTTCGTCGGAGGTCTGAGTTGAGCTCCGCCACCGCGGTGATCTCCATGATGGCCATCGCGGAGTAGAAGCGGATGTCCTCGGGGCCCTTCTCGAGGAGGACGGCGAAGCAAAGTAGGGCCCGGGACTCGCAAATGTTGCGGCACACGGAGACGTTCCCCTTGGAGAGGTGCCAGAGGGCCCGGGCCGCCATGGCCTTCATCTGGGACTTGGTGGCAGGGTCCTCGAACTCCCTCCCCTTGATGCTTCCGCCGGAGTGGGAGTGATGGGTTGACGCCGCCGACAGCTGGTGGTTCTGAGCCTGCCGGTTGTTGTCGTAGTCCGCAGCCCCCTGTTGCGACGACGTCTGAGATTTCCTCTCCATAGTGTCGTTGACGATGCAGTGCATTCCGCGTGGTAGGGAGGGCTGATCTCCGTAATGTCCTCCCCCGGAAGAAGACTTGTCTTCGCCCCTGGCCATGACCACCGAGTGTATGGAGAGCTTTTTGTTGCGGCCGGTGGCAGTGATGGCGTACTTGCTATGCTCCGCGATGGTCTCGAATGCGAGGTGGCTCACAAGCAGCCTGATTGCGTTGTTCTGCGAGAAATGGTCCTGGCATTTGGGGAAGTTGGCTGCCAGCTCCGACACCGCCCATGCGACCACCACTTGCACCCTCATCGGCCCCTCCTTGAGCACCTTTGCGAACACCGAGCAGACCCCCGCGTTGACGATCTGCTCCACACTCTCCTGGTCCCGCCCTAGGAGCCCGATCGCCCTCGCCGCGTTCTCCTGCCCTTCCATCTTTCCCTCCTTGGCCAGCTTCAGGAGCGGGCCCACTCCCCCCTCCTCGATTATCAGCTTCCCGTAGCGGTCGTTGTCCCTCGCAAGGGAGACCAGGGAGGCGGCCGCGTCGGACCTCTCCTCCAGGCTCCCCAACGAGAGGTTGGCGATCTGCTCCCAGATGAGGCACAGGATGGGCTCGTTGGCGGCGATGGGCGGGAGCCCCAGGTACCCGATGTCGCTGTCGTCGTCATCGGTGCGGCCCGAAACGCGGAGGAGCCAGGTGACGTCACCCAGCGAGTTCTCCAGCTGGGAGGTCATCTTCCGGAAGGCGCCGCTGGGGATGATGGTGAAGATGCGGCGGAGGACGCTGCGGGTGCGGCATTTGTCCACCAGCGCCAGCGCCTTCTCCAGCGCCTGCTCCGTGTCGTCCATGATCCGCCGCGTTGGCCTCTCGTACAGGTCCGTGTTCGTACGGGCCGCCTGCCGCAGCAGCTCCGCCAGCTTTGCCGTCTTCGTTTTCAGCTCCAGGCACTCCGCCCGGAACTGCACCGCCTCGTCTGCCGCCTTCGTCACCTGATCCGCCAGCTGAACCGGCCGCGTCAGGATCTGCTTTACGATCTCCCCCATCTTCTTCTAAATTCTAATTCCCGTGGGGCCGCGCGCAGATGGAATTCGATCGATCGATCGATCAAATTTTGGGCCGTTTGAATTTCCAATCGATTTAAATTAAATCTTGATCACTAATTTGGGGGATCGATGACTCGATCTTTTGTTACGATGGTGTTTGGATTGAATAGCGAATTGAGAATGAGAGTCGTAAAAGACGGAAAGTGGGATCCATGAAAGAGTTTGTACGTTGTAACAGAAAAAAGGATCCAACGTTGCACATAAATATATATAATTGGGGCTGGAGATAAAACTTTGTTAATTTGTTCGTCTTGAATTGATATGTGAGGTTGTTGGGGATTCGATGAATGAGGAGAGAAAGATGAATTGTGAATTGGGGGGTCGGATCGGAGGAGGAGATGGCGGTGGTGGAAGCCACCGGGAGGGGAGGGAGGAGGGCAGTTGGGGGGTGGTGTTGGTGATGGTTGGATGAATTTGAAAGATGAGGGGAATGGAGGAGACAAAATTTTTTGGGGGGAATTGGTTTTTTGCTAATTAAGGTTTTACGGGATTCTCTCTGAATCTACGCTTGGATTTGTAGCAAGCATGATTAATCAAAATGCCTGAAACTAAAGGGGTTGTTTATGTTTTCGATCTTCAGAAAAGGTAAACGGGAATTTGTTTGGGGGTTCCAAACAATAAATCCAAATTGGGGAAGGGACAATTAAATAATTAAATAAGTTGTTAATCAGCTTCATGAGTATCAAACAAAATAACGTTACCTGTTAGGATTAATCAAAGTTTTCTTAGTAAAATAGATGTTTCAAGTAAAACAATTATGGAAATACTCATAAAAACAAAATATTTTAAGGAAAAACCCAAAAAAGAAATCCCCATTTGACAAGAGAAATCACAACAAGGGCAATATATGAGTATGGGAGGGATCACTTTTTGCCCTCCTATGCAAAAACAAAGTGGTCATGATCATACGATATTGGAACTGTAGGGGGATTGGAAAACAAACCTTCTGGACTAACATGAACGAATGACGATCGCTAGATCATGTACAAATGCTAATCTTAGCAGAAACAAAGACTGAAACAGAACCAAAGGAATCCTTATGGAAAAATGCGGGATTCACAAACATGTGTTGGTCCCCGGCTTCTGGTCGGGCCGGGGGTATTGCTCTATTCTGGAATGAAAACTCCTTCATAGACGAATCCATCTCGGTGATTATTCATCTCCCAAGAATTATTGGCGTAAAATACGAGAGCATAAAAGAGAACTTTGAGTGTCTAATGTTGTTTGTATACGCCCCCCCAAACCCCTCAGAGAAAGACGACTTTTGGAGAAATCTATACAATCTAATTACCCAAAGCGACATTCCATGCCTAATCATGGGAGATCTAAACGAAATAAGCCAACCATCGGATAAGAGCGGAGGGGCAGAAACCCTACCTGGGAGATTTCTGAGAATAATGGAATTCAAAGATGCATGCTCCTTGCTGGAGATCCCCTCGTACGGTAACCCCTTTACTTGGAGAAAGAAACAATTTGGCCCAGATAACATTCTTGAAAAACTTGACAGGGTGCTTGTCCAACATGAAATAATCGACATGTTCCCTGATTTGGCAACTAAAAATGGAGTATTCTCTAACTCGGACCACTGTCCTATTTCAATTAACATTTCCAAGAACACTAGCTTTAAACCACCCCCTTTTAAATTTGAAAACATTTGGTTGCAAAGGAGAGATTTCCGAAATATTGTTAAACAAGCATGGAGAGCTTCATGTGCCGGCTCTGCTATGTTCCGAATTACATACAAATCAAAAATCCTCAAACAAAAGGCTAAAAATTGGAATAAAAAGACATTTGGAAACATTTTCCGACAAGTACAAGAAGTTGATGAGGCCCTAATCGAAATACAATCTATCCAACAATCTAACCAAGACCCAGAAGCATACACAAAAGAACAAAGTCTATTATCTAAACGAGAAAAGCTACTCTTTTTTCATAAAACTTACTGGAACCAAAGAGCTAAATCAAAACACTTAAAGTTAGCAGATACTAACTCTGCCTATTTCCATAGAGTAGCCACAGGGAGAAGAAATCGAAAGATAATTAGAACAATCACCTCAACAGAAGGAACAAACATAATTGGCAATGAAAACATTAAAAAGGAAATTCAAAGAGACTTTGAGAAAAGATTTAATCGGGAACAAATGTATAGGACCTCCCAATTAGAAGAATACCTTTCAGAAATCAACCCAATCATTACAGAAGAGGAAAACAAATCACTTATTCAACAACCAACAAACAGTGAAATAAAAAAAGCAGTCTTCTCAATGTGGAACAACAAATCCCCTGGCCCTGATGGAATGACGGCTGAGTTCTACAAAAACTATTGGGACATCGTTGGCCCTGATATCATCCGGGCTACAAAAGCTTTCTTTCACTCTAGCAAAATGCTAAAACAAATTAACCACACTTTTATCTCCCTCATACCAAAAATTGATAACCCCTCCATGACTACACACTATCGCCCGATTAGCCTGTGCTCTACCTTATATAAAATCATCTCAAAGATAATAACAGAACGACTGAAAATGGTAATAGGAAAACTTATACACCCATTACAAGGAGCCTTCGTTTCCGACAGAGCAATCCAAGACAACATCCTAATAGCACACGAGATATTCCACTCCTTTCGCACTAGAAAAGGTACCAAGGGGTGGGCTGCAATAAAACTTGATATGGAGAAAGCATACGATAGAGTAGATTGACATTTCACGGAAGCAGTTCTTCAAAAATTTGGATTCAACCAAAAATTTGTGAATATTATTATGGAATGTGTGACCACAGTCTCTTTCTCTATTTTAGTAAATAACGGCCCTACGGATCCTTTCAAACCTTCAAGGGGTTTGAGGCAAGGGGACCCTCTCTCCCCGTTTCTCTTCCTGGTCGGGGCAGAAATTCTTGCTCGTAAACTCTCAAGGGAGGCAGATTCTAACCACAACAACATTGGATTTAAATTTGGCCATTCGGGTCCTTGTGTTCCGTTTCTGGCCTTTGCAGACGACATAATAATATTCTCGAAAGGAAGTAATTCTGCATGTACAAAAGTTAAAGAGATAATTGAAGACTATTGTAAATTCTCAGGGCAAAAAGTAAATTACCACAAATCGGCCTTTCAAACCACCCCAGGTATTCCTAGATCAAGGGCTCGAGACCTAGAAGGAATTCTAAATATACCCCTTGAACGAAACCTGGAAAAATACTTAGGCTGTCCCATCATAAATGGGAGGGTTACCAAGGAAACCTTTGGCGAAATAATTTGCAAATCTAAAGACCAATTGAGCAAATGGCGTGCTAATGCCCTTTCTCAACAACGCAGAGCAACCCTAATAGTGTCTAACTTATCATCAAAACCTTTATACTCAATGCAGAGCTTCATGCTTCCGGCAGCGGTCCACAAACAACTAGATCAAATCAATAGAACTTTTTTCTGGAACAAAGATGCGCAACATAGCCCATTAATCAGTTGGGATAAAATATGTAAATCAAAAAGGGATGGAGGACTGGGAATTAGAAAAACCAAAGATATGAATGAAGCTCTTCAACTAAAACTCCTTTGGAAAATTCTGGCTGAACCGGAAAATAACTGGGTAAAAATCATACAATACAAGTATTTGAAAGAAAACCACATTCTTACCTACTCTAGAAAAGGCAATGCATCGTGGCAATGGTCGAAACTGAGTTATCTAATCCCGAAATTCAAAACGGGACTCATTTGGCAGGTGGGGGATGGGAAATCAATTAGGTTTTGGGAAGATAATTGGGTGGCTACGACACCTCTAAAAGACAAAATAGACTCTCAACATAACATTAATCCACATGATTTTGTAAGCAGCTTCATAATAGGAGGACAATGGTGGAAGGAAAAACTTGAATCGGTACTTCCTAAGCCCATAGTAGAGGATATTATGAAAATCTCCTTGCCAACCACCCCCCTTACAGACAGACTGTATTGGTGGCCCGCCAAAAAGGGATGGTTCACAACGACAAGTGCCTACAACTTAATCTCATCCGCACCACAAAGACCGTCGGATGAATACTCATGGATCTGGAAACTTGACGCCCCACCCAAAGTTAAGAACTTTATTTGGAAAATAAAACAAAAAGGACTCGCCACGACTACTCGACTGGCCCTAAAAGGGGTCGCGGTACCGAACACTTGTATTTTGTGTAACCAGTTCGTGGAAGATGATATTCATCTTTTCATAGAATGTCCCATCAACAATTTTCAACAACAATTCCCTGGACAAGTATCTCAAAACATTAACAACCTAATTACAGAAAACAGAGATATGAATCAAATTTTACAAATTTTAGGCTCCACCCTTCCGATGGAGAAGAAACAACATATAGCAATGAGATGGTGGACCATTTGGTTCATAAGAAATCAAACAATCTTTAGAAATGAAACAATCCCCTCTGCAGAAGCTATCAAAAAAATGATCACGACCAATATTGAAAATTGGAGGAAAGCTAGTAGATGGAATGAAATGGAGGATGACGACATACAGAAACAAAGTAAAGGAAAAGGGCTCTCTGGGAACAATAGGAAAACTTGCCGATGGAGGAAACCTCCGGAGGGCAAATATAAACTAAACTTTGACGGATCATTTAAATCAACCACAAACAGTTCCATTGGATACATTATCAGAAACTGGAATGGAGACCCAATCAACATGGGCGGAAAAGCTAGTGGTGGACAATCACCCCTTATAGCGGAAGCCTTAGCTCTACGCCTAGGGATAGAAAAAGCAAGAGAACTAAACATAACCAATCTAATAATAGAAGGAGACTCTAAGATTATAACGGACTATCTAAGATCACAAGTTGGATGTCCTTGGGAAATAGAAATGATTATGTCAGATATCCAAAGCCTTCTCAAAGGAATAAGGACTGTTAGTATATCACATATTCCCCGTATTGGTAACCGGGTAGCGGATAAGGTTGCACACCTTAGCTACTCTACCAGGGGGCCTGAGCTATACCTAGATACAGGTCTTCTTGACCTCATCCGTCAGGATGCTTTCGGTTAGGGTTCCCCCATCCGAATTCTTACCTAATCAAAAAGAAAAAAAAAAAAAAAAAAATAACGTTACCCGTACGAGCTCGTTTTGTCAAGGTTTGAGATACTAAAGGCTTGATTAATACTTTTTTTTTTTTTTTTGAAAGGGATCGATGACTCGATCTTTCACTGTTTCTTTTTTAAATAAATCTATTTTACTTTTATTTTTTTGTAAAAATATTATTTTTAATCTTTGTATGGTTGATGATTCGAAGATATTGATTGGAAAATCCTCCTTTAGAGTTTCATTCATTGATTAAACATATATATAAGTTAAAATGGATTTGGAACTTTAAGTCCACTATACAATATAAAGCCCATGTCTATCTAGGGCTGTGCATCGGTCTAAAACCTAACCGAGCCGGGCCGAACCGAACCGAACCAAAGCCGAAAATCTCAAAATTTCAAACCGAAAGCCGAACCGAAAGTATTAGGTTCGGTTCGGTTATTTACCGGTTTGGTTTGTGTTCGGTTCGGTTTTAACATAATTGAACCGAATTTCCATTAAAAAAAATTAAAGTATACAAATATATATACACTATGTATTAGTATATATATATTATTAAGTACAATATGTATTTTTACAGTATGTAAGTACAATATGTGTATACAATGTATTTTTATAGTATGTATGTATTAGTATATATATGTATGTACAATATACACTATGTATAAGTATTAGTAAGTACAGTATGTATGTATTAGTATATACCATGTATTTTTACACTGTATTAGTAAGTATGTGTGTATTAGTAATTATGTGTGTATTAGTGTATACAAATATATATACTGTGTATTATTAAGTATGTGTGTATTAGTGTATATATAAAGTATACAAATATATATACTCTATATTTATGTAGTGTATAAAAAAAATTCGGTTTAACACAAACCGAACCGAAACCGAACACAAACCGAACCGAAACCGAAAAATGAAAATTCTCGAACCGAAAGCCGAACCGAAAAACTTCGGTTAGGTTCGGTTTGTGTTGGTTCGGCCCAAAAATTCGGTTTGGACCGAATCATGCACACCCCTATGTCTATCAAACCCACGCAGTCGAAAGTGGAGGGTCCCGTACAGTGAGACTGGACCGAAAATCAAGGAACAACTGACGAGGTAAACCCTTGGTGAATATATTAGCGTACTGATAGGAGGACGGGACATGTAGAACATGGACATGTCCAATAGCAACCTTGTCCCGGACGAAGTGGAGATCGAGCTCAATGTGCTTCGTGCGCTGATGCTGGACTGGGTTGCTAGCCAGATAGACTGTGGAGACGTTGTCGGTGTAGACTAGGGTGGCCTTCTGAAGAGGGCATCGGAGCTCAAGAAGGAGATTGCGGAGCCAAGAGCATTCGGAGACAACGTTGGCAACACCTATGTACTCTGCCTCGGTGCTAGAGCGAGACACCACAGACTATCGCTTCGCGGACCACGACACAAGGGTGTCGTTAAGGAAGACACAGTAGCCAGACGTGGAGCGACGTGTGTCAGGACAACCACCCCAATCCGCATCAGTTTAAGCAACGAGGTCATGCCTAGAGGAAGGGGTGATTGTGGTACCTAGATCGAGAGTACCGCTGATGTACCTGATGATCCGCTTCAAGGCCTGAAAGTGCGATTCACTGGGAGCATGCGTGAACAGGCAGATCTGCTGAACGGCGTAACTGATGTCTGGCCTAGTAAGTGAATGTAAGATACTGCAATGCACCGGCGAGGCTCCGGTACAACGTCGGATCATCAAATAGAGGACCAGAATGAGCACTGAGCTTGTGGGAAGTATCCACAGGGGTGACGACAGGCTTGCAGTTACCCATCTTGCCCCGAGCAACAATCTCGGCAACATACTTGCTCTGAGATAGAAACAGCCCAGACGCATGACGCTGCACGACAACTCCCAAGAAGTAAAACAACGGACCCATATCTGACATGGCGAACTCAGCACTCAACTGGGAAATAATGGACGTCCGAAGAGCATCAGAAGAGGTGGTGAGGATGATGTCATCGACATATAGTAACAGAAAAGCCATGTCTGTGCCTCTGCGATAGATAAACAGAGATGTATCGGAGCGGCTGCCAACGAAGCCCAAGCGTAGGAGATGAGAAGTAAAGCGCTGGAACCAAGCCCGCGGGGCCTGTTTCAGATCATATAGAGAGCGCTTCAGGAGACACACGTGCTTGGGACGATCAGAATCAGCGAATCCTGGCGACTGAAACATGTAAACCGTCTCATTCAGATGGCCATGCAGAAAGGCATTCTTGACATCCAGCTGATGAATGGCCCAATGTCACGACAATGCTAAGCTCAACACCACTCGGATAGTGGCAGGCTGGACCACGGGGCTGAATGTCTTATCACAATCAACACCTGCCTGTTGAGAACGACCGTTGACCACAAGACGAGCTTTGTAGCGCTCCAAAGTCCCATCGGAGCGGAACTTGTGGCGGAAGAGCCACATGCAACGAATGACGTTTGCCTCAGGAGGGCGAGGAACCAGAACCCAAGTACCATTCCTTGTAAGGGCCCTGTATTCGTCGAGCATAGCCGCCTGCCAATTCGGGTCGAGGAGGGTTGTTTTGTGGGAGGTGGGGATGGGGGAAAGGGAGGTCGGGTTTGAGGCAGGAGGGGAGTGGGATTCGGTGGGGGCGGCAGGAGAGGCTGTGGCGGGGGGCTGCGGTCGCGGTAAAGAGCCCGCGACTTGTTGATGTGCGGCGGCTGCAGCATGATGTTGCGGGCGCGGAAATGCTCCCACAATGTATGGGATTGGGTATGTTGATGTGCAGCGGCCGCAGCATCATGTTGCAGCCGCGGCAACGGTTGTGAGGGGGGGGCAGCCGAGAGGAGTCAGGGAATGGGATGGTGGGGTGATGTGTGGCGTTCATTGAGACGATCTGTCGAGGTCTGAAAACACCGGAGATGTTGCGAGTGTGCGGTCTGATGGTGGGAGGAGGGGGTGGTGGTGGTGGTGTAGGGGGAGAGGCAGAAGCACCGGGAGGGCTCTGGAGAAGGAGAAAGTGAGGGAAGGAAAACTCTGACTCAGACTCTAACACAGGAGGTGTGGGAGGGGGAGAGAAGGAGAAGAAAAAGGAAAGCGAGACTCATCAAAGGTGACATGACGGGACAGAATGAGCTTATGGGTCTTTACATCGAGGCAAAGGTAACTGCGATGATCAAACGGATAGCCAAGGAAGACAAAAGGAGTGGAGCATGGGTGAAGCTTGTGAGGGGCGGTGGAGGATTGATTTGGGAAGCACAAGCACCCAAAAGTATGAAGATGATCATACCTAGGCAAGGTGCAATAAAGGGCCTGAGTTGGCGAGCGATGGTGGAGGGTAGTAGATGGTAGAATGTTTAGGAGATAGCATGTGGTTGATAAGGCGTGAGGCCAATAGGCAAGGGGGATAGATGCATGGAAGAGGAGATAGCGCATCATGTTGGTAATGGTTCTGATGATTCGTTCAACCTTGTCATTCCGTTAGGAAGTATAGGGGCAAGACAAGCGACAGGAGATCCCATTTGTGTTGAAGAAAGTGTGAGATCATGAGATTGATTGGAAAGTCCTCCTTGAGGGTTTCATTCATTGATTAAACATATATATAGGTTACAATGGATTTGGGCCTTTTGGCCCACTATACAATATAAAGCCCATGTAATCTATCAGAAGCGATCTTGGCTTTACAGATCGAAAGCCAATATTGGGGTTTTCGGAATCGAAAAACAAACAAGTTCAAAACCAGAAACCAAATACGAGATTTATATGGTTCGACCGGAGTCTACGTCCACGTAACCTCAGCCGAATGGCTTGAAAAACACATATCTGAATATGCATGCATAGGAGAAGTAAGAACGAAGCAAGTAAAGGAAGAGGACACCCTAGATCTGATAAACAGAATGCGATCGTCATCGGAGTACACCAGAGAAGGAGATCTTTACCTGGAATGTGGACGAAGCCCTTCTTTTTCGTCTTCCCAAAGGCTAGATCTAGGATCTTTGATGAGATGCGCTGTAGATCAGACCACCAGAAGCTTTGCTAGAGCTAGGTTTTCGAAAAACCCTATCTTTCTCTCTTCGTCGTCTGGCTCTCTCTCTCTCTCTCTCTCTCTCTCTCTCTCTGTGTGTGTGTGTGTGTGTGTGTGTGTGTGTGTGTGTATGTGTGTGTGTGTGTGTGTGTTTTGGGTTACTTGAAGAGCGAGCAGAAAAAGTGAGTTGCCCTAACCTTCACTTCGATTTTATAGAGTAGCGCTTGGTCGAAAGGTTGCATTCCAACAAGGAACTTCAAATTATTGAGCTGAGGCGGATCTGAAGACAGGGTTTGGTTGGCCTTCTGTTTGGGCAAAGCCCATCAGAAAACAAAACATGTATGATGTACACACACATTATACATTGTAACATATATGAGCATAGGTTATAAATACTCAAACTTCTAATATATGCTAGTATGTGTAAGTAGAAATTATATGTATGTGTAAAGTGTTTAAGCTTTAATCTACCTACTGACCAAGCCTAGGCTAGGGCTATCCAATGTTCCTAGGTCTTATGCTTTAGATTAGTTAAACATTACAATTTGACCTCCTAATTGAAGCATTAGATATATTAAAAACACAGTTTACTTCTCAGTGGATTTTAGAACTCAAGCTATTCAGCTTCATCATCGGCTCATGTACCTACAAGCTAAGGTGGTTCTCAAAGATTGAGAAACTACAAAACTCAAATTTGTTAGTAGGGACTACCTTTGTCCCAAAACTAGTTGGATTGATGATGTCGCATTTTATCTTCTTCGCATCAAGCTCTTTTGTAGCAACCATCTTACAAATAAAATGAAAACGTACATTAATATGCTTAGTCCTTTCGTGGTACATGGGATCTTTGCACAAGTATAGTGCGCATTGGCTATCCGTATGTGATGTACGCCTATTTTGCCATGTTTTGCATTAACTTTTATATCGATTTCTGTATGCATTTTATATCTTTGGGTTAGAATAATGCATGAATTGTGTAGTTTATGCTTATTTGCCAATTATGGAGTCTACACTAGGTTCTGTTTAATTTCGCAGAAATCGAGACACTTTACAAGCAATTCGGAGAAGGGAAGAAAACTATGAAAGTGCTCGAGGTCGACTACAACAACTCAAGGTCGAGCAAAAGCTAAGCCAAAACACATCGAGCAGAAGACAAGGAAGAAGGCCCTTCGACAAGATTAGTCGACGTTGACCGAACTGGTCGATGTCGAGTACAATGTTGTCGAAATCACCTCCTGGAGCCGAGATCGAGCACGATACGAGCACAAGACCAAATGTCGAGCATACTCCTAGTTGATGTCGAATACTCTACTCGATGTCGAATACTCTACTCGATGTCGAGTACATGTCGAGTGCAGTCCGAGTCGAAGTTGAGCTGGAATCCGAGTGATTGAGGTTGCTTACAAGACAAGGCACGTGGAGATCTATCAAGTTGAACATATTTATCCACATTAGATAATTCCTACTTCTACTTTAAGGAATTTAATTATTTTATTTGTTTTATTTATCACAATTATATCTTAGGAAAGAGATAGATAGATATAGATAGAGATAGAGTTGTTCTTTCATTGGTTAGCGAGGATGGAACACTATAAATAAGGCCCTAGAGGCCGAGTTTTAGGATAATCCAAGCCACAAGCATTTGTATTACATAGAGTTAGAGAAAGAGTGGAGGCGGAGTGGAGTTAGAGCGAGATGAGACGTTTTGGTGATATTTGGTTGTAAGCTCTCTATTTCCGAGTTAATGCAAGTTATTTCCTTTACATTATTGATGTTTGTTATGATGAAGAGTGAGTATTCACCAAACTACTAGAGTCGGGGTGAGCCCGACGGTAGCCATGGAAGGTTATGCATCAAAGGTACAACTTTTATTGCGATTTCATCTTCTATCCCTGATTTGCATGATTCTTCTACGACAGTCAAATGTGATCCTTATTTGTGTTATTGAAGCGAAAGTGATCTTAATGCAAACTTGGATTAATTGTGTGAAAAGGGTAGTAACAATTAGAGTTTATGCGAAAGTCTCTATCTTCTTAATTGTTAATGACGAAAGTTATTTGATGAAAAAGTATGATATTTTATACCTTTAGCATGATTCTTATATGGTTATTATTGTTGCGTTGATACCCCGACTTTAGGAGCTTTTATATTATTGAATTAAATCTCACCCATTTCGTGTTTAGTTCTGTCTTTATTTTATTCAAAATTTATGATTTTCTGCACTGACGAACTCGAGATCGACTACAGTCTAGTCAATATCGAGTAACTTGGTCGACGTTGAGTACTCTTTTACTCGACATCGGCTTGTTTGGCCTTCTGTTGTGCAGCTGCAAGTGAAGTCGACATCTTTGGTCAATATTGAGTACTTTACTCGATATCGAGTGAATCTTCTGTTCGATTTTGAGGAGGATTTGGGACTTGAAAGGCGAGCGCTGACACGCTTCCTCGTGGATACGATACTGAATACCCTACCACTACAATGGGAGGGATTCTTGTATTTTATTTGCATGGACAAGGAGTTGGTTTAATTATATATTTCATATTAATTTTGATAACTAGTTTCCCTCCCACAACAAATTTTGGCGCCGTTGTCGGGGAAGAAATCAATCGCGCCCTTTTTAGTTCCTTTTTACTATCTTTTTCTCTTTGTTTTTGTTTTATAGGTGCATGCGAATAACTAATTGCACACCCATCGATCATATTCTCAAACCTGAACGATTCTTCCATCTTCAGCAAAGGCCAAGAAGAAGACTCATGTCGACTACTAACAACGATAACGGGGTTCTTCTCACACTAGCATAGTAGCTTGAGAAACTCCGCAGACAGATAGAGGAATTGACCACCAGGCAGACAGAATACGCCCAACGAGAGGCTGAATATCAACGGAATCAACAAAGGTGGGAGACAAGGGTTGATTGCGAAGTCAATGCCAAATGAGAGCTCGAGGAACAGCTTCAGCATGTCCCAAACGCAAAGAAGTATCTGCATCCTACTCTGGAAGTTCCACGAAGAGGCGCGCTATGCAGGAGGAAACTATTCAAGGCAACATCAACAACATAATTGGAGCCATTATCCCCAGCCCCAGTACCAAAGAGACCCCCCGCCCTATAGAGCTCCTGGTCACCCTGACAGGGAAGGTAAGAAAGATAACCTGCAGGTTATTCTTGAAGAGGTGTGGAGGAATCACACAGAAAGCAAATAGTCCATCAATTCCATACACACTCAAATGCATGACATCAACTCTAGACGTGGGGAGATTGACATCTGGCGGAAGACTATGGAAACCCAGATTGTTCAACTGGCTATATCAGTCCCCAAACAATCAGGTACACTCCCTAGATCCTCTGAACCTAACCCTAAGGGTAAATCTGCAAGACAGGTGGTTGCCATGAATCTAAGGAGTGGGCGACAACTGCAAACGTCCGAACAGAAAACGGAGTAAGAAGTTGCTGAGGAGTACTCGACATCGACCAAACCAGTCGACTTCGACCAGAATCTAGTCGATGTCAAGGACTCTGTAGTCGACGTCGACTAGAATTCAGCACCTTCCCAGAAGTCGACTCCTTTGGTCGACATCGACCAAACACCACTCGATATCGACCACACTCCAGCACCGTCGAGAAAGAAAACGATGTCATTCCCAACAAAATCTTTAAAGGACCCAGCGGAGAAAAAGTTTCAGCGTTTCGTAAAGATGCTTCAGAAACTCAACGTCACCATTCCTTTCACATAAGCTCTTCATGAGATGCCCTCATATGTGAAGTTTATCAAAGACATCCTGAGCAAGAAGCGGTCGATGGCTGAGATCGCAGAGAAATGCAGTAAGATGGACCTACAAGAGAAAAAGGCCAGATTTAGGTAAGTTTTTTATAACTATTAGATTCGATCAATACAAATTCAATGCTTTATGCGACTTAGGAGCTACCGTCTGCATCATGCCATTATCAATCTGGTCCAAAGTCAAGATAGGATCTTTAGAGCCTATGGATACCCTACTCTATATGGCGAACAACTTTGTAATCATCCCAACAGGTATGGTGGACGATGTACCAGTGCAAGTAGGTAAGTTCTTTATCCCTGTTGATTTCTTAGTTATTGATATGGCAGAGGACCCTACTTGTCCAATTATTTTAGGAAGGCCTTTCTTAGCGACTATGGATGCCAATATAAGCGTAAGTAAGGGAGTGCTCACTTTCAACATCAACGATGAGGTAATTGAGTATTCTTTTAATAAAACTGAAGGGGGTACAGGTCCTGTGGAGCTCAAGTCAATTTCAGCTAGGTACATCACTTGCGGAGAGCCTAAGGTAAGAAATATGACTCCCGAAGAGCCGGAGAAGAGAGATATGGAAGCCCAGGTGGAGGAGATTATGGATATTCTGAACGAGAAGACCGAAGATCTACTCGACATCGACCAAGGAAAGTCGACGTCGACTAACTTTTTTTTTTTCCCAATCTTTGCTAGGTCATAAGTATGGGGTCGAGTTCGACCAGAAGTACTCGACGTCGAGTACTCTAATCGATATTGACAAAACTCAGAAGCCCCCATCGACTTCCCCAGTGTCAAGAAACACACCCGAGGCAGAGCAGTACTCGATGTCGAGCAACCTACTCGACATCGACCAGATCCAAAAGCCTTCACCAGACACAGAAAAGTACTCGACGCCGACTAGATCTAGAGGTCCCGAATCACGATTCTACGAAGGTAAGTCGAGGTAAGAACATCTCTTCCTCGATTTCAATTAAAGATCTCTCTATACATGGAAGAGGTTTGCCTTGGTGTTGTTGCAGGAGGATGTGTCAAGTATTAAAGTAATAAAATAAATAAAAACAAACCAACTCCTGTCCAAGCAAATAAATACAAGACTTCCTCCCGTTGTAGTAGAAGGCAGTCAGGATCGATCCACGAGGAAGCGTGTTAACGCCCGCCTTTTCAGTCTAAGAACTCTCTCAAAAATTGACTCATGAATTAATCGACGTCGACCACAAACTGCAAAACAAAGAACAACAGAAGCAAAAATGAAGCAAATCAGTCGATATCGAGTGAATGTTACTTGACATCGACTAAAACCTACTCGCATCGACTACCTGTTGTCGATCTCGAGTACAACAGAACCAAAATTCTTACCTTTCTTGCAACGAACGAGAGACAGAAATACGAAATTGGTGGAAATAAAATCAATAAACTAAAAGACTTCCAAGATCGGGGTTTCAATGCCACAACTATAACATTCGTTATTAACAAGTAGGAAGATAGAGGCTTTCGCATAAACCCTAATTGTTACTAACCCTTTTCACATAATTAATCCAAGTTGCATTAAGATCACTTTTGCTTCAATAACACAAACAAGGATCACCTTCAACTTTCGCAAAAGAATCATGCTCGTATGGATAGAAGACGAAATTGCATCAAAAGATTGTACCTTTATTGCATCACCTTACATGGCTACCGTCGGGCTCACCCCGACCCTAGAAGTTGGGTGACTACTCGCTCTTCATAATCAAGAAACTCATCAATAACAAAAGGAACTAAATTGCATTAATGAAATAAAATAGAGCTTACAACCGAACGAAGCCAAATCCCGCTCTCACTTTCTCCAACTCCACTCGGCTCCAACTCTCTCTCTCTCTCTCTCTCTCTCTCTCTCTCTATACTCGCTATATGTAACTAATTGTGACTGAAATTGAATGAATAAAACTTAGCCCCTAAGGCTTTATTTATAGTGTTCAACCTTAGCTAATCTAGGGAGGAACAATTTATCTATATCTAAAACTTTCTATCTAAAAACATAAGATAAAACTTAATGATTAAAGGAAATAAATCTATAAGGAAACTATACTAATGTGGATAAATCCCTCTTGGACTTGATAGATCTTCATGTGGATGGATAGAATTCCACATATCTTCTCTTGCAAGTAGTCTATCTTCTCGGCACACACTCGATCTCGGACTCGGACTTGGACTGGGGTACTCGACTTCGACTAGATGTAGTCGACGTCGACTAACACTTTCTTCCTCTGGATTGTACTCGAGCTCGGGCACTTGGTGGACTCGACATGTGTACTCGATGTCAACTAGGGCTACTCGACATCGAGTAGAATTGTTCGTCTCGAGTTGCTCTCTGCTCGACTTCGTGTGAAACTCTGGGCTCTGGAGTACTCGATATCGTGTAGTGTTAATCGATATCGACTAGCCTTGTCGAGTTGATCCTTTCTTGTTTCTTGCTCGATTTGTCCTTGCTCAGCTTCTCCTTGACCCTAGACTTTCTGTAGTTGACTTTGAGTTTTTTATCCTTTCTCTGAATTGCTGTAAATTGCCTCGATTTATGCGAAATTAAACAGAAACTAGTCTAGACTCCATAATTTGGCAAATGAGCATAAATTACATCGAATCTGTGTTATTCTAATCCAAATGCATGAAATAAAAACATAAATCGACATAAAAGTAAGTGTAAAACATGGCGAATTAGGCTCACAACAAACACCCCATATTTAAGCTTGCTTATCCTCAAGCAATACTTTTAATGGTCATACAGGGGAAGAAATCATAACTCTCAACATTTTAGATTCATTCTTATATAACCCTGTAATCAATTACCATCATCGAAAAGGTACTTCTGCCACAAATCCATGCACGTGCAATAAAAGCAACACCTACTCACAAAAGGAAGGTTATGCAAAACAATTCATAAGTGACAAAGCAACAATAATCAAGAGGACTTTAACTAAAGCTCAATAAGGAGTAGATTGGTAAAAGGCTAAAGGTGGCTTATTTTTGGCAATGTGGTGCTAATGATCCGGGAAAATAGAGTACTTTCCAAACTTTCATACCACATTCCTTCTTTCTTTGATTTCTCACCTTTCGCTTATAGCTCATTGCTTTTTTCGATATTATGTTTTTACCTCTCTAACCTCATCACTGCCTTCTCCCGAGTCACAAACATGGGTGTCATGAATGGCCCTGGATACTTAGTGCTTTGGACTCCTCACCTTGGTGTCCCATCCTGCAGAACTATTATCTCAACGCAAGCATGGTCGATATACCTTTATCTCCTAAGGTGACCGGATTTTCTTTCACTCATTAAATTTTCCATAAACTTTGAAACTTTCCTGCCAAACTCCAATAATAGTGATAACAATATAACAACCATATAATCATCATATGATAATCTCCATAATGTAAATCATTCTCAGCACAATCCCCGGATGGAATAAGGTAAAGAATGGGCAATATTTAGATCATGTGGAGCAATAATTGAAATAAGGCTTACTATGACTTTTGTGATGTATAAGCATAGGTATGGCTAGGATATAAACAATATGAGCATTGGATGGAAAATAAAGTCCTCCACCCTCTTATCATGCACATGTCAAAAGCAATTTCAAATTTTATCTCCTTTCATGGTTTGTATAAAAATATGCACTTCATTGTGACTTCCCTTTATCAGACAATTTCATGCTATATCTCTAATTAATCCAATTTTTCATCGTCGAGTTTCATATAACTTCCATGACACTAATTCAAAAATTTTAATGGGGGTGGTTTTAATAAACTTGGGAAAACAAACATATAAGCACCTAAATAGAATATGAAATCCAAAGTAGCCATGTATAAGCAATTCAAGAAATAAACTTTAAATATGCACACATAAGGTCAAATAAAGTCAAATATGCACAAAGTAAGCCCTTCTCCTACCCCATACTTAAACATTACAATGTCCTCACTGTATAAAAACAAGGGTGAAGAAAGAAACTTATTAGACAGGTCTGCAGATCGTTGAAATCGAGTGCAATTGTTGCTACAAAAGTGGTTGACATCGAGGAGAAGTAGTCGACGTCGAATACAACTACTCGACATCGAGTACATTTGTACCTCAGGATGGCCTTCTCCTCGACCACAGGTCCCTTGCTCGTGATGGGTGGTCGACGTTGAGTAGAGTACTCGACGTCGAGTACTTCTTTAGCTTTTTTGTACCTGCAAGAATTGTTAGACAGAAAATATCCACAATAGAAAAACCTAAAAAAATGTTTTTGAACGAAAAACCAAAAACAAATGTCTAAAAATTCAAAAATTAATTGTCTTTTTACAAGCTCTAGACTTTATAGTCGCTAGGCCGACTTTCTCCGTTGAAGCTCAAGATGGAATCTGTAGGGCCCATGTAGAATGGGCTTCAAAAAAGACTCCATTTTTGTCCATTAGTTGTAGTCCTCCTGAATGGATCTTGTTGACCGTGAAAGGTCCTATCTTTTTCTTGTTGAATTTGTTAGAAAACCAATGATGATGCCCTAGTAGGGATTAAGCTAGTCGACTTCGACTGCTTTTTGTCATTTGGTGGCTTGCTTGTTGAGGAAGGAGGGATTGAGTGCCCGGTCTGGTCGACGTCGAGTGCTACAGTAGTGGACGTCGAGTACTGCTCGACCTCGGGTGGTTATTAGACATGGAAAAGGCTTATTATAGAATCAATTGGGATTATATCAGAGCTACTCTTACTAAATTTGGCTTTGACTCCCAATTGATTAATTGGGTTATGAATTGCATCACAACGACAACATTCTCAGTCTTGGTTAATAATCGCCCTAGTGCACAATTCAAACTCGGAAGAGGGATAAGACAAGGAGATCCACTTGCCCCTTACATTTTCATCTTGGTTATGGAAAATTTAGCACGAGAACTATTAGAGGAAGCAACCAATGATGATGCCCTGGTAGGGATTAAGCTAACAAAAAATGGAACTTCAATCCTTTTTCTTACTTTTGCAGACGATACGATAATTTTTTCAAGAGCTTCTCACAAAAGTCTTCACACGATAAAAAATATTCTCAATAACTTCTCAAATCTTTCGGGGCTAACCATAAACTATAATAAAAGTTCTCTCCAAGTCTCGAAAAACATAAACCCAAATCTGGCCAATTCTTTAGCTCCTGATATGAACATTCCAATCTCAAAAACTCTTGAAAAAACCTTGGCCTTCCGTTAGTGAGGGGAAGAGTAAGAAATGTTGTCTTTAATGAAGCCATCCAAATCTTAAAAAAACAGCTCTCAAAATGGAGGGCCTCCTCTCTCTCTCTCTCTCTCTCACAAGCAGGTCGAACAACTCTAATTCAAGCAAATATGAGCTCTAAAACCAACTATCTAATACAAAATTTTCTCTCGCCAAAAGGCATTCTAAATCAAATTGATCAAATACAAAATAATTTCTTTTCGAACAAACTTCATTTGGAAATGTACACCCCTTTAATTAGTTGGGATAAAATTTGCAAACTTAAAGAGCAAGGAGGTCTAGGACTAAAACTTGCAGAAGACATGAACATTAGCCTCCAAATGAAACTACTCTAAAAAAATTATTCTGAGCCCAACAACATTTGGGTCAAAGTAATAAAAGGGAAATACCTCCAAGATGAAGGCTTAGTGGAAAGGACATCTCAAAACACATCCTGACAATTTGGTAGGCTTCTACATCTAAGAGAGAAATTCGTTCAATGGTTACATTGGATCATTGGAAATGGAGATTCTATAAATGTTTGGAAAGATCCTTGGGTCCCGAATCATAATCTCACAAGCTACCAAGAGCATTTGGATCCTGATCTTAAAGTAAACCAACTCTTCACACCAAACAAGGAATGGAACGTTCCTCTCCTCCATGAAATATTCCCAACTAACATCGTCCAACACATCACTAGAATACAAATCCCTAATTGGAACACACCTGACAAACTAATTTGGAAATTTAACTTGGATGACCGGTTCACTGCTAGATCGGTTACCCGTTATTGATGAACAACAACAACAACAACTCTAGTAAAGATTACAAGTGGATCTGGAAACTAAATCTCCCCCCAAGAATAAAAAAATCTTCTCTAGAAAATAGCAACCGATGGACTTGCCACAAAAGATAGATTAAATAGGTATATAAATAGAGTCCCATCTCAATGCTGTCTTTGAGATTAATGAACACAACAATCACCTTTTTTGTTCTCTGTCCGTTTACCAGAGCTACCATTGATGCGTATGAACAGTTGTTATGCAATTAATGAAATTATAACAATGGACTATGACAAGAAAGCTGTTGAAGAACTCTGCTTTATATGGCAAGAAATTTGGGAAACTAGGAACGAAACGATCTTTAGTCATAAAAAACCGAATACACCTTACCAAGTAGCCATAAAAGAAATAATGGACATCCGTGACTAGCAAGGTGCTACCAAAACTAAAAGTGTATCTTCATAAAACACCGTTAAAAGAAGTCGCAATTCTAAATGGACCAAACCGCCGAGGGCTATCTATAAAATCAATTTAGATGGCTCAGTTAAACCCACTGGCTCTTGCCAAGTTGGGGGGGGGGATTCTCAGAGATTGTAATGATTTCGTGACTGATATATTTCAATCTGAAACGGATGCAAGATCTGCTATCCAAACAGAAGCGGCCCCTTTCTGTGCATGAGTAAACGGTATGTAAAGGACTACGAAGAATCATATTGGAAGGAGATTGCTTGGAAGTCACCAAGGCAATCAATGATAGCAAGTATCAGGTGGGAGATTCTACGGGAAGTGGAACTTATCACGAAACTTAGCTCAAACTTCGACAGTATCGAATTCAGACACTGCTACCGGAAAGCAAAAAAGGCAGCGGATTATATAGCTAAGTCTAGGGATATTTGTACGGTTTTAAACCTTCATACTTTTAGGGATCTTTGTAACATCATCCGTATGAATGATTATGGTGACAACGTACTTATGTAAAACCTACCTAATTTTTGCCTACTTAAAAAAAATAATATTGGTAGAAGTTTGAGTTTTTGTTTAGACGGTTACATTTAAAAAAAATCAATCGGGTCGGGGCAACTGGATCCATGTGACGCTGGACGCGGATCCGACGAGTAAACCCTAGGAGATAAGGAGACGAAGCTTGGGCGATATAAAAGCCTCTCATTCTCTCGCCTTCCTCCTCTTCGCAGTTTTAGGAGAGAGAGAGTGAGCGAGGTGAGGAAAAATGGTGTCTCTGAAACTTCAGAAGCGGCTTTCCGCTAGTGTTCTCAAATGTGGAAGGGGTAAGGTCTGGCTCGATCCAAATGAAGTCAATGAAATCTCCATGGCCAACTCTCGTAAGTTCTACCTCTCGCTTTTTCACTCTTGTATACCTATTACCTCTCTTCCATCTTCCTATGCTTCGGTTTTAGTTTTGTTTGGATGTCTTTTTTCCTTTGGATCTGTTTTTTCTCTTATATTTTTCTTAGCGAATTTATCTTTCGTAACTGTTCTTATCGTTGCTCTTCCTGTTTATTCTCCCTGTAGTTATTGAATTTAACTTTTTATGGATACTAATTTGTAGGTTTGATCTTTTTCTCATATTATTTGTTTCTAAAAGACGGATATCATGCTAGGATTGGGTTGTTGAGTAAGTATAACTTGATTGGCATTTGGTCTGTCTGAGTAAAGGGGAGAGAAATCCCATGAATAAGTTTTTGCCTAAGGTATTACATAAGATGTTTAGGATATTTAGCTGTTCTTACAAAATGCTATGGCTCACGAATGTTGTAGTGTTTGTAGAGTCTTGATTTGAACCGTTCCTCCATAGTGTTAATTTCTTGGTTCGGATTCTCCCACTAGGTTTTTTTTTTAATATTTGATTTCAGATTGGGACCGAATTTTGAATTTTATTTACTTTAAATGTTAAAGTTGATTGCGAAGATCTTAACTATTGTGGTGGGTATTTAGGCCAAAATATCAGAAAGCTGGTCAAGGATGGTTTCATCATCAGGAAGCCAACCAAGATCCATTCTCGATCACGTGCCCGTCGAATGAAGGAGGCCAAGAGGAAGGGACGTCATTCTGGATATGGTACTAACTAATGCTTTCACACTTGAATTTGTGTTTTTTTTTTTTTTAAAAATTCAGCGAAGTTTAAGGAGAATTTGTGCCATGTTCCTGATAATCCAGTCGTACTCATTATGCGTCTGTAGATTAAACTTTCCCTTGTCAGGTGCTAGTGATGTAAGAGTCACATCCCACCATGCATATGCAAATTGTGTTTACATATGCTTAAGTAATTGAGAAAATAGTAGTGCGATTGTTAAGTTGATACGAACAAATACAGGTAAGCGCAAGGGTACAAGGGAGGCCAGGCTGCCCACCAAGATTCTATGGATGAGGAGGATGAGGGTTCTTAGGCGTTTGCTCCGCAAATACCGTGAGGCAAAGAAGATTGACAAACACATGTACCATGACATGTACATGAAGGTGAAAGGTAATGTCTTCAAGAACAAGAGAGTGCTTATGGAGAGCATCCACAAGTCTAAGGCTGAAAAAGCCAGAGAGAAAACATTGTCTGACCAGTTTGAGGCTAAGCGTGCCAAGAACAAGGCTAGCCGGGAAAGAAAGCATGCGAGGAGGGAAGAACGTTTGGCTCAGGTAAATTGATGCCTTTCTTGTGACTGAGGCTATAAGTTTGTACTATTTGTACTCTAAGCTGCCTTTTTTTCAACCTTAGGGTCCTGGGGAGAAACCAGCTGTGCCTACACCAGCAGCACCCGCAGCTGCAGCTCAACCAACACAGTAAGTAAACATGAGTACATTTTTGAAGGATGACTGGCTTCAGATCATTTGGTTAAGGTTCTTACTTGATAATGGTGTTTGTGTTTTGTTTCAGGGGCGGAAAGAAATCAAAGAAGTGAAACATGAAGAGATAATACCCCGGTTAAGACTTGGCCTTTTGTTTTTGGGTCACAATTGTAGCATTTTGTTTTGAGCTATTATGTTTTTTGATGGATCTTGCTATGCTGCTATTTTGCAAAATTGAAGGTCTTAGTTATATACCCTTCAACAACATCCTAGCCTCTGTATTTGATGAAAAAATGACTTTTTTTTTATTGATAAAATCATTTATTTAGCAGCGTTGAGGATTTTGCTTCCAGAAATCCCATTAATGTTCTATCCGTTGGTTGTAAATAGTCTAAATACCGTTGATAATATACGTAAAAGAGTATCTTAAATCATGAACTTCAATTGTACTCTATTTCAGCTAATAGGATCATGGTTTCGGTTTTTATGATAAACCATGAACCTTGCACACGATAAGTTGAAGACGTTTTGACCCCAATTTCATCAACGTAGACGTTTTGGCCCTCATTTCATCAACGTTGGTTTATAATGGGACCTATATAGGTGTGTGGTCATGGGTTGGACTTGACAGGTTGACGGTTCGACCCATCTTGCCAATGGTTAGGGTTGGTTGACCCGAATTCTAATCAAGAAATACCATGGGTTAATGAGTTTGGATACCACAGGTTAATGGGTTTGGGTTGATACATCGACCCGGCAAGTTACATTATTTTTTTAAATAAAAATTTGGCTGTTTAAAAAATAAATAAAATAATATGGAAAGATTTTATTTTCATATCACAATCTATTATCCACTTCATAAGTTCTCAGGAAAATATGGAAAGATTTTATTTTCATATCACAATCTATTATCCACTTCAAAAGTTCTCAGGTATCCTCTTCTTTAGGGTCAGAAATCACCCGTGGGTGACCGGCTCACCCGACCCACCCGACCCGATTATATGGGTGAAAACCCGAAAAAAATCGGGTGATGGATGGTTGATGGGTGGGTGAAACGGGTGACGGGTCGGGTGATGGGTGATATGTTTTTCATCCATTACCCGACCCATTACCTGACCCGCTTAACCACCCGTTAACCCACCCGATTATTTAAAAAAAATCCTAGTTTATAAAAAAAGTATAGTATGACATAACTATATATTTCTCCTTTTTCTAATTCTAGCTTCTCTATTCTCTAATTGTTTTTGTGCAAAAAAAATCTAAAAGAATATAAACTTATTTTATTTAACCCCACAACACATTTTTTTTTTAAAATATATATTTTATTTGTTTTGCATACACTATTAGAGTGTTAGCAATTTCGGTCGTTTCAGCAACTTGGTTAACATTTAGTGTGTTAAGGCATGATTTAGCCAAATTATTTTTTCTATTTTTAACTATGAATCTAGCAACAGACTAAAATTAATCTCATTTGATTTGATATTAAACTTTTAATACTAACATTTTAAGACGAGGATAGTGGTATAATGCATGAATAAACCTTTTATACATTTAATAAGATTTCCACGTTGACGTGATTTGTGAAATTATCGAATATGATCGATTTCTAAGTATTTATTTTGACTCATTTTCTTTTAATTTACTTCACCCGATTACCCACCCGACCCACCCGATTCACCCGACGGACGGGTGATGGGTGAAACATTAGATGGACGGGTGATGGGTCGGGTGAATTTTTTTTGTGAAGGGTCGGGTGGAAAAATGGCTCCACCCACCCATCACCCGACCCATTTCCACCCCTACTCTTCTTCGTCTCCTTCCGCCTCTCTCTTGGCCTCAACAGCTCAACTCATTCCGGCTTCCTCTTCCGCTTCTCGTCGTCTGATACTCCTATCTGTCGTCGCAGTCGCCCTTACTCGGTCGCTGCCGGCCTCCAGTCCTCATCGCCCTTGCTCGTTGCCACTAGTCCTCGTTGCCCTCGCTCGCCCGCGACTCTAGTCTCAGACTCTCAAATCTGGTGGATCTCGTCTCGACATCGCTCGCTGACTCTGAACTAGCCCTCGCTCACTGCCTCCGGTCCACATCGTCCTCTCATCGCAGTCGCCCTCGCTTGCTTGCTGCCTCCAGTCCTCGTCGCCCTCGTTCGTAACCTCTAGTCCTCGTCGCTCTCGCACGCTGCCTCCAGCCCACTTTCAGGTATTCCTCTCGCCGCCGAGGTATTCCGTCTATCCAAAAAATTTCTGTTCTTGTTGATTGGAATCCATGATAGAGTTAGGGATTTGAGGTTGGATAAAAATGAATGCTTTTTTGTCTGTTCTTGTTGATTAGAGGTTGTTGCTGAAGGTTGCAGGGGTTGTATAGTTGAATGAGAATTTGAGGATGTTATGCTTTTGTGAGATTTTGCTCCTGTTTGTTTGACCTGGCTTTTTGAGTTTGTTGGAATTGAGATTGTACTGATAGAATTGATATTTGATGATTATGATTTGTGAGAACTTGATGATTGTAATTTGTCAGAATTCATGAATTGATGAAGAATCCACCATCCCTTGGTGATTCTCACTTTTCTAATCTTTCCAAAATAATTATTGTGATATGTTTTTTTTTTGGTAAGTATTATTGTGATTTGTGATTTGTGAGAATTGGAACTTGTATTCTAATTTTTCCAAAATAATGATTTATTTATTATTAGACGAGAGATCGAGTTTGAGCTATGATTTGGATTTAGGCAGGACTTTGCAATTAAACTAGTTTGTTTCTCACTTTTCATGTGAAGATTTATTGGTTCATTGAGATTGTGAAGTGGCTACATGACTGGTTGTAGGTAATTTACTGATTAAAAAGAACACTCCTCTCAGCCGAAGGCAAAGAGAAGGGGATCCACCGCCATTTCGTTTCAGGACATCCAGAAGGAATTCAGAGGTATGATAACTACTTTTCTGTTATATTTGATTGAGTATAAAGTTACTAGAAATTCATTGTATGATAGATGGAAACATCATTGCTTTGTCTGTACATTTTTAGCTTTGAACTTATCCTGTAATTTTATGCATAGGTGATCACTAAAACCTGGGCCAGTTTTCTGTAGGTCCTGGGACAAAGAGGTTGAGAGTGTACAATCCGCTGGTCGATTTGCAAGTGGCAAGGAATTCCTCTATAGATTTGTGGATTGTGAACAACTGACCGCCAACTTAAAGGCTGGTATGAATCATTATCAAAACGTTCATCGCTTAATGACTCTGAAGTCCCTTTTGAGTTAGCAGAGCCTCAAAAGTTTGACTGTGTACGGGTTAGAAGGGGCTCATTTCTAGCAGTTAGTTCAAATGTCAAGTGTTGTTTATGCTTCATGACCTGATGTTGTTGAAGCTATTGCTTATCTAGCTCTATAAGATTTTCTATAGGCTAGCATTAAGGGTTGTGTTGTGAGAGGCGCTGAAAATAGACATCCACATTCCACATGGTAGATGGGGTGAATTTCTTAAACCAATTCTTATGAGACCTCATATAGGTTCTGCATGAATGTATTTTGAATGCAAAAATTAGTTTGCATGTATAAATGTATAAAGGAATAGAAGGAACAGCTTTTTGTAAATATTTGTATCGAATTTTCTCTCTAAATATTCCTAGTTGGCTTAATGGTCTATCCAACTATATATCCAAAAGTTGTGATTATGGATGCTCAAATTAATATGTTAGTTTTAATATTTTCATTAACTAGGTTGAAGATTTTAAAATTTTGAACCCACAATTAAAAAATAGATTAAAATTTTAACTAAGTCGATCCAAGATTTTAAAATCTTGAACCCTACGATTATATAAAAAAAAAGTTAAAAAAATAGATTAAAATTCATCAAGTAGGTAAGGCATCAAAATGTCACTTTAACCTACTTTAAATAGAGGCCATACATTTTAATAAAAACTTGAATCTACGTAATAAACCAACGTGAAATGTAAGACATCAAAATGTCACTTTAAAACTTTATATAACTATAGGTTCAAGTTTTAAAAATCTTGAACCTACTTTCAATAGAGACAAAACACCATCATAAAAATTTGAACTCATTTAATAAACCAACATGAAATTGAAGAAAACCGATCGAGAAAACATCTAAAAATAAATAAGAGAAGTAATGGTAAAAAGGGAAATAAAACTTCATAAGAACATCCGCGATAAAAAAACGGACCACCCACCTTTAGGATCAACTCACCCACGGACAAGAGAAGAGGGTACGTGCCTGACATGCCCACATCCCACGAGTAAGACACGTGTCGATCAAGATACAACACGTGGCGGAAGCCCAGGGACTTCTCGTCAACTATAAAAGGGAAAAACATAACAGAGAAAAGGGGACTTTTGGCAGAAAAAAGAGCAGAGCGGACAAGAATAGATACTTCTTCGAGGATAGGATCCAGAGATAGAGTGATGGAAAAAGACGATTGATAGATCTTAACTAGGTTGAAATGCCGCTCCGCGGATGAGATTGTCCCACATCCACGCGTAATTCAAAGGGTCTGTCTCATAAGTCAAGAGTCTGAGGTGAGGATCAAGCAAGTCGTGGCCATCTTCTCGCGTCGAGCGAGGAGTGACAGGTAAACGATCGATCCACATTTCGTTAACGAAGCCTCGGCATGGAGATAGTCTTGTTAAGACTTTTAACCTCCCGCGTCACAGGTTGGGCCGCACCGAATTAGTCGGTTCGGGTCAGCTAAGTCCGTCGGGAGTGTAACGGGTCTCACGAGGCCCACCTCCGGGTCCTACCAAAAGTGGAAACTTGAAAATTTAGCTGCGTCACTGACGCCGTCCGTGGGGACCCCCTCACGCTAAGGGGTTCCTTTGCAAATTACAATATGAGAAACAGAATTGACTCCCACCTCCTAGAGGAGATAAGGAGTCCGCGTATGTAGAAGAAAAAGACTTTTTTAGAGGAAATATAAACCAATGAATCCTTGACTTATCGAAACCAACGTGCAGATAGGAAAGATGAGTGCTAATCAAGACGACGCAACCCAAGAAATGAGCCAGGATGTCCACCATGACTAGGAAGCCTCAAGTATGTATGTTCCACTGTCCTCTCAACCCGATCTACAGGGTGAAGCAGGGGAGCAACCCCATGTTACCCCCCTCTATCATTATTATGATCAACATGGAGGCGGGGGGAGGGGGAATACATGGCACTATGAGATCCATCACGAACAACCTAATCCTCAGCAACAAGAGCAGGCACATTATTACTATTATGATTATGGAGGACCGTATCCGCGTCAACAAAGAACGGCTTATCAAGGCGGACAACATGAAACTTACGATAGGCGATACACCACTTTTAATAACCCTATCAATGTTTCCGGCAATATGAATTATGGTTTTCAAGGCCAAGGCTATGCATTGCCACACCAATCATGGCGAAATGACGAGTGGCAGCACCCGAACAAACATCGACGCGGAGAGCGATCCACGGACGTTTCGACCTCCACCAAATCAGATTCAGCAAACATGAAAACGGAAGGTCCGACGATCCTACCTTCTGTTTTCACCAGAGAAGTCTGTTCCGCGGCTGTACCAAAGAGACGGAGGGATGTAGGCTGAATGAAGTATGATGGAACGACCGATCCCGAAGATCATCTGTGTCACTTTACAATCGCAATGGGGATAAATGAATACAACGATGCCATGATGTGCCGAACTTTCCCCTCAACACTGACAAAGATAGCTCTCACATGGTTTACCAACCTGCCTAAGAACTCTGTGGCCAATTTCGCCCAGTTAACCCACATCTTCAAATCTCATTTTGGAAGCGCAGGCTCGCGAAAGAAGACAATGCTTGATTTGAACTCAATCAAGCAAGGAGCTGGAGAGACTCTGGGACATTTCTTTACACGATTCACCAGTGTGGTAGTGCAAATCCCTAATTTCAATCACGAGTCAGCAACTATCATTCTCATGGAAAATCTAGCAGAAGGAGATTTCAAAACTTATTTGTTTCGTAAGAAGCCTTCCAGTTATGATGACTTAAGAGATCGTGTATCAAGGCAAATTGAAGTGGAGGAAGCAGCCGCGTTCAGTTCTAGGGCAAACACAGGCAATCAAGGTTTCTTTGGAAAACTCACCGAAAAGTTCAAAAAAGAAAAAGTTAAACCTCCCAGGCATCAGTCAGCTGAAGAGGCTTTTCGTTCTCACCGCGATGAAGTGCATATGAATTCTAAAAGAGGTCAGGGATCCCGTCAAAGAGAGGATGCACGAAGACACGAGATTAATCATTCGCGATCTTATCATAGGCGAGAAAGTGCTTACCGAAATCAGGAACAGAGGTATCCACCGCGAAGGGAGGATCGATTCGATCGAGGATCAGATTGGGAAAATTACGATTCTCGACCGGACGACCCTCACCACCGACGAAATCGAAACCGAGGTCCTCGAAATCAGCAGGCGGAGGCCCCTCCTTTCAATTGAGGTAGGGGTAGGGGGCGAAGGTGGCGCGGAGGTAGGCACAATCGTTTCCCCACTATGCAAGAATCCGTTAACCAAGCACCAAGAAACCAGGAAGGAGTCAGAAGACCGGGAGAAGGTCACATACCAGAGCCTGAGGGATTCATTAATACCCTTGCCGGAGGATACTCCATGACAGGAGTAAGTAGACAACAAAAGAAGAACTATGAGCGAGAAGGAAGACAATCGCCATTCGCGTCAAGCAGAAGAATTTCTTCGACGCCGCACGAGGAAATCATTTTTTCTCCGAAAGATGTCGAGGAAGTAAGAATGCCGCACTCAAACCCTTTAGTCATCCACGCACAAATAGCTACCAAGACAGTCAAAAGAGTTTTCATTGATATTGGTTCCTCTGTTGATATACTGTCATGGGATGCTTTTACTCAGATGGGAATCTCCGCGGCATCGTTAAAACCTTATACATGCACTTTGGTCAACTTCTAAAGAGGTAAGTACAGGTGGCTGGGACAATCGAGTTGCCAGTAGTTTTGGGAACGGTCCCAAGAAGGCGGATGGAGGATGTCGTTTTTACAGTAGTAAAAATACCGACTGTCTACAACGCTTTGCTGGGACGCGTTTCACTCTATAAATTCAAGATGATAGTGTCCATCTACCACTTCGTTGGGAAATTTCCTTTACGAGGGGGAGGAGTAGGCGAAGTCCGCGGACAACAGCCTGAAAGCAGAAGTTGTTATCTAACCTCCTTTAAGAAGAAAAAAGAAGTAATGTGCATCAGTGAGAAGTGTGAATCCGTGGCGGGAGACAGCAACCCATTGGAACCATCGAAAGCTGAGCTTGAAGTTAGACCAATGATAGCATGCATTTTGAGAGTTATAATAGGTTGCATTTAGCTTAGTTATGATGCATATCATGCATGGTTTAAGTATAATTTGCATATTTGTTCTCTGTGTGGTAGGAGTCGGAATCTACATGCTTTCATTGATTATTTCAGGTAATCGTGGATCCGAGGAGGAGACCCGGGTTGATAACGCATTAGATGAGAATTTCTAGTTGATCGAAGAAGCTTACATGAAGATCTCAAGAGGTCATGAGAAGAAGAAGCGAACCTAAACGAAGAACAAGTCTGCAGAAGTTGTCGCCAGACATGCTGAACTTGTTTTGCTCTTTCTGGAGGCCTCAGTTGTCCGATTGACTATTATGACCATGCGTTGGAAAGCTCTTTCAGATAGCTACAACTTTCCTGTTGAGAAGAAGAGCAAATTCGAGACGGAATTTCTGGGAAAGACCAATGCAGCGGCCGCCGCCAGTACCGTCGCAGCGGGGAAATGCTGATGCTGCGGCCGCAGCATCCATGCGGCGGCCGCCGCATTTGCCGTCAGCG
This sequence comes from Persicaria maculosa, assembly GCA_963922045.1. Classification (NCBI taxonomy): domain Eukaryota; kingdom Viridiplantae; phylum Streptophyta; class Magnoliopsida; order Caryophyllales; family Polygonaceae; genus Persicaria; species Persicaria maculosa. The sequence continues at coordinate 53,103,530 of OY998251.1, read as the reverse complement.
CCAGTACGCTGCGTTTTGATTACTAAAAACCCTAGATGCTTTTGTTTTGGTTCATGGCCGACTTTGGATGTTTTATAAGGCCAAATTTAGTTATTTTTACTTCACTTCAATTCTATTCTACGTTCTATCAGACAATTGGAGAGAGCGATGTTCGCCATGGGCGGCTAAACTCTCTTCGTTCTACTTGCAATTTGAAGCTTTATTTGGATTGATTGTGCGTTTCTGAATCTTGTTTCTTATTTCCTATATTGAATGTTTCAACTTCCTTGTGCTTGCATGTTTGATTGTTTTATTCTATCTAGCCCGCGCAACTAGTTAGAATCAATTCAATTGCTAAGGTTTTGTAGATTCCTGGTTGTGAACCTTAACCTAAGTAGCAAACTTGTTCCTTTAGGGCTGGTTGAACTAATTGAATGAGTAGGAAGTTGAATGTGTTGTTAAATCCATCTTTAGGGACTGCAAATACCTTGGTTAATCTCTGAACTTAAAGCTATCAATTGGGTTAAATCCTTCTTTAGGGACTGTTTGATTGATAAAGGTTTCTAGGACTGGTTGGTCTAGTAACTATATTAGGTTGTGACAAGGGCATTCATAGGAAGACTAAAAGGACAAGAGGAAGTTACAAAATCAATTCAACCAAATAAAGTAGATAGTTGTAGGTAGAGCGATCTTCTCTAAATTGTTTTGCATCAATCTGTTTATAGTTTATTTTGTTTTCTTTCTTATTTCAATCAACCAAAACCCCCCCTTTCTACTAATTGGTAAATACACTTTGCTGAGAAATACTTGATTCTCTGTGGGATCGACCTCTTACTTACTTGCTATACTAGTTTGTAGGTTTAAGTTTTATTTTGATACGGTTTAGGCGACTAAAAACCGTCCATCAAATTGGCGCCGTTGCCGGGGAATCAAGTTTATTTCTTTGTTTTGTGTATTTATTGATTTTTGTGCATATATCTAACTTTTTAAGATGTTGAGATTAGCGCAGTTTGAAGGTGAGAACTTTCACCAATACTTCACTAGATTGCATGAGTATGTTGACGACCTTGGTTCATGGGGTTATCAATTCAGCATCCGAGATATGATTATTTGCATAATTGATGGGATGACTGTTGAGACGCGAGCACTTGCTGAGTACATGAGTAACGGAGTCCTGAAGCGGTTAGGAGGATTGTCGGGGTTGTGGGATTTCTTCTGTTACATGGATTGCCATGTTGCACAAGAAGAATTGCTCGCCACGTCTCCTCCGCCAATGGAGGACTCTGTCACATACCTGGAGGATCCATTCCATAGCCTTACACAAGTGTTGCAAGAGCAAGCTGAGAGCAGTAAGAACTTAGAGAATCAGATGAACAAACTCATTGAAATTTTAAGTGCAAAAGGTGAGAAGGAAAGGGGCTTAGAAGAAGGAGTTGAAGTCGTAACGGAGGGTGAAAATTATGAGGAGCGGCAACTGCCGCAGGAGGGCGGCGACCGCCGCACTGCTACTAATGAGCCCCCATCGACTTCTTCTTCTCTTGATTTTGAGAAACCCACCCCACCACCCCTTGAGTCTTTAAAGGATGCAAGAATGGAAGATCCTATCGAAGTCATTACACTTAGTTCATTTCCTCCTATGTGGTTTCAACATGACAATGGCATGCCGAATGAGGAGGAATTGGTTGCAGACAACGATAGTTTCTTAGAAGATGGAGGAGATGGTCTAGTGCTTCTTGACTTGGAATCTCATGAGTCGATGCATGAGGTTACATGTGATGTGTCTCCTACTCCATCTGCAACATCCATTCTGAGCTCGCCCATTGATGAACCAGGTCTAGAGCCATCAGCTGAGGCTCAAGAGGTAATAAAGGTAAACTTTTGCAATTTGAAAGGTAATGGTGATTATGTTGATCCTTTTGATTGCTATTTTGAGAAGCCACCAGCGGAACTGTGTTGGTGGTATCATATTCCTACAAGAGAGAGTCATGCTAGACTCTTTGATAGATTGAAAAGGTTCTTGAGTTCCACATTTTATGCTTTCAATTTATTGTGCTATGATGTCTTTTGTAAGATGTGTGCACAGGAATATGATAGGCTACTGAGGGCCTTGACGATGTCTGATAGCTATGATCTTGAGATTGAAAATAAGTCAAGTCAATGACATTAAAGAAAGGCGCTTCTCGGGAGCAACCAGAGGTAAGTTTTCTAATTTAGTTATTTCAATTCCTAGTTAGCTAGTTTTCTTTTCAATAAATTAGGTTTCTCATTAGGCATTAGATAGTTGTTTTTGGTTTGGGATAGACTAAGCTTTCAGGAAAGGCCACCGAAATCCTCAGATCCGACCTATAGAGACCCATCCACCACATTGTGAGTATTTCATTCATCTCTTCCTCTATGGGTTTTTTTTTTTTTTTTTTTTTTTTTTTTTTTTGTGTGTGTGTCTTTTATGTTTCATTGAGGACAATGAAAGGCTTAAGTGTGGGGGAGGGATTACATTGCATATAGATAGAATTTGCATATCATATTTACTTATGTTATCATGTTTATTTATGTTTTCATATTTACTTTTACTCATATATCACATTAAAAAAAATCACAAAAATATCATGCATTTCATTTAGGTGTTATTAAAGATACCCATCTTGGTTTAGTTTGTCCTCTTATTTATTTTTATGATCTCATTGCATAAATCCCATGATTTGATTAAATTGCTTGAAAATGATTTTGGAGCATGATTTGAGAATATAATTGAGCAAGTATGATTCATAGTTGAGGTTTAATTGAAATCTAAAACAACATAACCTTTGTGAGTTTGTTTTGGCCTTATAGGGACTTTACATATTATTCCCTTTTGCTTTTATTGTGTGATTATACTCTCCATATGCTTCTTATTTCAATACCGTATTGCACATGTTTGTTGCTTGTGAATTTCAAATGATTGAGGCATGTTTTCTTTAGCCATATTATACCCTATCAACCTTACATATTATCCTTTGCTTGAAGCCCATCTGAGTCTTAAAGCCTATTTTTTTTATATATAGCTCCACAAAAATATATCATAGCCAATGATTAGCCTGACCCTATCTGGGAATTAGAAGGAGAATTGGTGAATAATCTATATGTCGGAGTTGGTTTGAGTGGAGATGATGTATGTATGGTTGTGCATTGCGAGAGGCATAGCCAAAATAAGGTAACCTTTCTTGCATAATAGAGATGACTTATTACTAGGGGCCTAAGGAGGATAAAATTCACTTAGGAGTAAAAGTCTAGTAAGCTTGGACCCAGGGAGGATAAAATTCACCTAGGGGCAAAAGTAAGTATAAAAGAAAAAAAAAGTCATCATAATGGAAAAAAATGCATGAGTTGTATGACTATTGAAATCGAAGAGTGCTTATTCATGTGTAATGGAGTTTATGTTATTGGAATGGTTTGCGAAGTATGGAAGTTTTGGTGTTGTTCTGGTTGGTTGTTGTTCCTTTTTCCCGGATTTTTAGCACCGCAAGCCTAAATATTTCTCGTGCCTTATGTTCCTACCAAAGCCCCATTACAACCCTATAAAAGTCCTCATGACGTTGTTTGCAAATGATGACTTTCACGGTGTATAGAGCATTTTGGATTGAGTTGAGAGTTGGACTTTAAAGACTAAACACATGAGAGTTTGAGTGAAACACATCATCCCAGTGAGGTTGGATTAAATTTTCTTTTACTATTGGATCGCTCATATATTTGCTAGGATATTTATTCTTTTATTCATGGCTCCTATTGCTTGATGTTGCTTTTCTAAAACTATAGCATAAAGATCTTATTTGTGGGATGATCAATTCTATATTTGTTTTTGATTGCTTGAGGACAAGCAAAAGCTTAAGTGTGGGGGAGTTTGATAGCATGCATTTAGAGAGTTATAATAGGATGCATTTAGCTTAGTTATGATGCATATCATGCATGGTTTAAGTATAATTTACATATTTGTTCTCTGTGTGGTTGGAGTCGGAATCTACATGCTTTCATTGATTATTTCAAGTAATCGTGGATCCGAGGAGGAGACCTGGGTTGATAACGCATTAGATGAGAATTTCTAGTTGATCGAAGAAGCTTACATGAAGATCTCAAGAGGTCCTGAGAAGAAGAAGCGAACCTAAACGAAGAACAAGTCTGCAGAAGTTGTCGCCAGACATGCTGAACTTGTTTTGCTCTTTCTGGAGGCCTCAGTTGTCCGATTGACTATTATGACCATGCGTTGGAAAGCTCTTTCAGAGAGGTACAACTTTCCTGTTGAGAAGAAGAGCAAATTCGAGACGGATTTTCCGGGAAAGACCGATGCAGCGGCCGCCGCCAGTACCGTCGCAGCGGGGAAATGCTGATGCTGCGGCCGCAGCATCCATGCGGCGGCCGCCGCATTTGCCGTCAGCGCCAGTACGCTGCGTTTTGATTACTAAAAACCCTAGATGCTTTTGTTTTGGTTCATGGCCGACTTTGGATGTTTTATAAGGCCAAATTTAGTTATTTTTACTTCACTTCAATTCTATTCTACGTTCTATCAGACAATTGGAGAGAGAGCGATGTTCGCCATGGGCGGCTAAACTCTCTTCGTTCTACTTGCAATTTGAAGCTTTATTTAGATTGATTGTGAGTTTCTGAATCTTGTTTCTTATTTCCTATATTGAATGTTTCAACTTCTTTGTGCTTGCATGTTTGATTGTTTTATTCTATCTAGCTCGCGCAACTAGTTAGAATCAATTCAATTGCTAAGGTTTTGTAGATTCCTGGTTGTGAACCTTAACCTATGTAGCAAACTTGTTCCTTTAGGGCTGGTTGAACTAATTGAATGAGTAGGAAGTTGAATGTTTTGTTAAATCCCTCTTTAGGGACTGCAAATACCTTGGTTAATCTCTGAACTTAAAGCTATCAATTGGGTTAAATCCTTCTTTAGGGACTGTTTGATTGATAAGGGTTTCTAGGATTGGTTGGACTAGTAACTATATTAGGTTTTGACAAGTGCATTCATAGGAAGACTAAAAGGACAAGAGGAAGTTACAATATCAATTCAACCAAATAAAGTAGATAGTTGTAGGTAGAGCGATCTTCTCTATATTGTTTTGCATCAATCTGTTTATAGTTTATTTTGTTTTCTTTATTATTTTAATCAACCAAAACCCCCCCTTTCTACTAATTGGTAAATACACTTTGCTGAGAAATACTTGATTCTCTGTGGGATCGACCTCTTACTTACTTGCTATACTAGTTTGTAGGTTTAAGTTTTATTTTGATACGGTTTAGGCGACTAAAAACCGTCCATCAACCAACAGATGCGAAAATACCAACCGCGGATGAGAGGTCTGTCTACACACCATTTCCAAATCTAGAAGAAAAGATCTATGTGGGACACGCACTAGATCCGAAGAAGAAAGAACGAGTCTTGGAGATCATAGCAAGGTCAAGGGATGTTTTCACATGGACTCCACGAGATCTCCTGGGGGTCCCACCCGCGATTGCATTGCACACTATAAGGATCCGTCCAGGAATGAAACCCATAGTACAGAAGAAAAGAAAAATGGCCGCCGAGAAGGCAGCTGCTGCAAAGGAGGAAACTGATAAACTTTTAGAAACCGGTTTCATTGAAGAAGTGGAAAATTCAGATTGGCTCTCGAATGTTGTTTTGGTGAAAAAGTCTAATGGAAAATGGAGGATGTGCATTGATTTCTCCGACCTCAATAAATCCTGCCCCAAAGACAGTTACCCATTACCATTCTTTGACGAGCTCGTTGACGGGACCGCGTGCAACAAAGTCCTCAGCTTTCTTGATGCTTACTCTGGGTACAATCAGATAAGCCTTGATCCGCAAGATAAAAAGGCAACGACCTTCATCACCAACCAAGGAATATTTTGCTATCGAGTCATGCCTTTCGGACTCAGAAATGATGGAGTAACGTTTCAAAGGATAGTTGATCGGATCTTTCGCAGACAGATTGGGAGAAATGTGTCTATATATGTGGCTGATATTGTTGTTAAGAGCAAAAGAGAAGAAGATCACGCGACAGACCTGCAAGAAACGTTTGATTCCCTCCGCCGAGGAGGTTTGAACCTCAATGCAGAAAAATGTGTCTTCGGAGTTGATTTTGGAAAATTCCTTGGTTTTATGGTCAGCCATCAAGGAATTGATGTAAACCCCAAAAAAATCACCGCAGTCCAGAATCTCCAACCGCCGGGGACCATCAAGGAGGTGCAATCCCTAAACGGAGTAGTAAACTACTTGAGCCGTTTTTGTTCATGTATCGCGGATAAATCCATGCCTTTGTTTTCCTTGCTCAAGAAAAAGGGTCCGATACAGTGGACCCCAGAGTTACACAAAGCTTTCAAAGATTTGAAAGTCTTCTTGTCAACATTGCCCACTCTGCAGCAACCAGAAAAGCAGGAGACTTTACATCTCTACTTGGCGGTTAAGAGCATCACTATCAGCGCGGTCTTAACGCGCGAAGAAAAGTATCCTGTGTACTACGTTAGTCGAGTCCTGCAAGATGCCGAGACACGATATGAACCAGTGGAGAAAATGATTTTATGTCTTGTGTTCGCGGCACGAAGGCTGCGACCCTACTTCCAGGATCATATCGTCAGAGTGATGACAGATTTACCTTTGAGACAAATCCTTCATTTCCCGTGCCTATCAGAAAGAATATTGAAGTGGGCAGTAGAATTAACAGAGTTCGAAATTGAGTATGTGCCGCGGCGAGCAGCATTGACCCAGGCCCTGACCGACTTCATCTGCGAAACAAGTTTTGAAGTGGGCGATCAAGCGGAAAGGAGCGAGTGGACACTCAAAGTCGATGGGGCAGCCAACAAAGATGGATGCGGAGCCGGAGTCACCCTCACTGCACCTGATGAACAACAATTCAACTATGCTTATAAATTGAACTTTCAGGCTACGAGCAATGAGGCTGAATATGAGGCTCTGCTTGTGGGTCTTGAGATAGCATTGGTTGAAGATGCCAGACAAGTGTCTATCTACACTGACTCAGAGGTCATTGCGTGTAAGATAACAGAAGAGTACGAAGCCAGCATTGGTTTGATGCCCAACTACCAAAGAAAAGTACAAGCACTGTCAAAAGCTTTCATGAGTTTTGGTTTTACAATAATTTCAAGAGATGACAATCAACAGGCGGATGCACTAGCTCGAATGGGGGTTGTCATGCCTGCGGAAGTAGGAGAAGAAGTTTTCCTTGCGAGAAAGAACAGTCACAGACTTATTCAAGAGGTTTATCATGTCCAAGTAAACGGGGAAGGAGATTGGAGGACCCCGCTCGCGGACTATCTAGGAAAAGGCTTATTACCACAGGAAAAAGACGCGGCCAGAAAGGTTGTCACAAAAACAGCCCGCTTCACCATCAGAGAGGGAAAGCTCTGTAAAAGGGGCTACTGCCTCCCAGACTTACTATGTATCTCGGTAGAAGAAGGTGGGATTTTCGTGAAAGAACTGCACGCCGGGGTTTGTGCCCATCACCCGGGATGGAGAGCTTTGGTAACGAAAACTATGAGACTTGGATATTACTGGCCAACCATGAAGCAGGACGTCCAAGCCTTCATTCAAAAGTGTGACGTGTGCCAAAGCTTTGGAAATTTGAAGCATCTCCCCGCGGAACCAATGAAGAGTATATTTGTAGCTTACCCATTTTATGTTTGGGGAATGGACATTCTAGGCCCATTTCCGACTGCTCCGGGACAATTGAAATATGTGCTCGTTTTGGTGGACTACTTCACAAAATGGGTAGAAGCTGAAGCCATGGGGTTTATCACCACGTAAAAAGTGAGGAGATTTTTATGGAAGAACATGCCGGACACAATAAACACAGATCACGGTCCACAGTTTTGATTGCGAATATATCAGGGATTTTTGTGTAGGTTTGGGCATCAACCTCAAATTCTCATCCGTAGCCCATCCCCAGACGAACAGGCAAGTAGAAACAACCAACCGACAATTACTGCATGGAATATAGAAAAAACTTGGAAGTACGGCAAAAGGGCGATGGGCAGAACATTTACCATTAGTTCTCTGGTCCTATAGGACCTCAGCATAAACTCCGACCAGAGAAACCCCTTTCACTCTAGTTTATGGGACAGACGCAGTCATTCCGTTGGAAAAATTGGTCCCGTCAGCACGAATCCTAGCATACGACCAAGAGACAAATGATGAAGCTCTGGAGATTGAATTGCATCTTATAGAAGAATGCCGGATGGTAGCATCATTAAAAGAACAGGAGTACAAAAGGCGTCTATCCAGATACCGCGATAGGCGAGCCCATCCGCGACAGTTCAAAGAAGGTAACCTAGTGCTCCGAAAAATATCCACAAAAGGAAAACTTGATGCCAACTGGGAAGGGCCATACATCATCATGAAAGTGATCCAGGAGGGAGCTTACAAACTTAGCACCCCAGAAGGCGTGGTTTTGAACAAAACCTGGAATGTTGAAAACTTGAAGAAATACTATATGTAATAATCTAGGTTTGTAAGCATGAAAAGAATCTTAGTCGTCCCCACAACAGTTATAAATAGCGGTTAGTGGGCACTTTTATGAAACTTCATCACAACATTTCCATAAGTCCCTAAGACGCTAGAGCTTGGCTCCGCGTCGGGCTTCCGATCGAAGCAATCTAATTCTCGGAGATAAGCTTTTCAATAAAGTCACTAAGACGCTGGAGCTTGGCTCCGCGGCGGGCCTCCGATCAAAGCAATCTAATTCTCGGAGATGAGCTTTTCAATAAAGTTCCTAAGACGCTGGAGCTTGGCTCTGCGTCGGGCCTACGATCGAAGCAATCTAATTCTCGGAGATGAGCTTTTCCATAAAGTCCTTAAGACGCTGGAACTTGGCTCCGCGTCGGGCCTCCGATCGAAGCAATCTAATTCTTGGAGATGAGCTTTTCAACAAAGTCCCTAAGATGCTAGAGCTTGGCTCCGCGTCGAGCCTCCGATCGAAGCAATCTAATTCTCGGAGATGAGCTTTTCAATAAAGTCCCTAAGACGCTGGAGCTTGGCTCCGCGTCAGGCCTCCAGTCGAAGCAATCTAATTCTCGGAGATGAGCTTTTCAATAAAGTCCCTAAGACGCTGGAGCTTGGCTCCGCGTCGGGCCTCCGATTGAAGCAATCTAATTCTCGGAGATGAGCTTTTCAATAAAGTCCCTAAGACGCTGGAGCTTGGCTCCACGTCGGGCCTCCGATCGAAACAATCTAATTCTTGGAGATGAGCTTTTCAATAAAGTCCCTAAGACGCTGGAACATGGCTCCGCGTCGGGCCTCCGATCGAAGCAATCTAATTCTCGGAGATGAGCTCTTCAATAAAGTCCCTAAGATGCTGGAGCTTGGCTCCGCGTCGGGCCTCCGATCGAAGCAATCTAATTCTCGGAGATGAGCTCTTCAATAAAGTCCCTAAGACGCTGGAGCTTGGCTCCGCGTCGGGCCTCCGATCGAATCAATCTAATTCTCAGAGATGAGCTCTTCAATAAAGTCCCTAAGACGCTGGAGCTTGGCTCCGCATCGGGGCTCCGTTCGATGCAATCTAATTCTCGGAGATGAGCTTTTCAATAAAGTCCCTAAGACGCTGGAGCTTGGCTCCTCGTCGGGCCTCCCGTCAAAGCAATCTAATTCTCGGAGATGAGCTTTTCAATAAAGTCCCTAAGACGCTGGAACTTGGCTCCGCGTCGGGCCTCCGATCGAAGCAATCTAATTCTCAGAGATGAGCTTTTCAATAAAGTCCCTAAGACGCTGGAGCTTGGCTCCGCGTCGGGCCTCCGATCGAAGCAATCTAATTCTCGGAGATGAGCTTTTCAATAAAGTCTCTAAGACGCTGGACCTTGGCTCCGCGTCGGGCCTCTGATCGAAGCAATCTAATTCTCGGAGATGAGCTTTTCAATAAAGTCCCTAAGACGCTGGAGCTTGGCTCCGCGTCGGGCCTCCGATCGAAGAAATCTAATTCTCGGAGATGAGCTCTTCAATAAAGTCCCTAAGACGCTGAAGCTTGGCTCCGCGCCGGGCCTCCGATCGAAGCAATCTAATTCTTGGAGATGAGCTCTTTAATAAAGTCCCTAAGTCGCTAGAGCTTGGCTCCGCGTCGGGCCTCCAATCGAAGCAATCTAATTCTCGGAGATGACCTTTTCAATAAAGTCCCTAAGACGCTGGAGCTTGGCTCCGCGTCGGACCTCTGATCGAAGCAAGCTAATTCTCGGAGATGAGCCTTTCAATAAGTCTCTAAGACGCTGGAGCTTGGCTCCGTGTCTGGCCTCCGATCGAAGCAATCTAATTATCGGAGATGAGATTTTCAATAAGTCCCTAAGATGCTGGAGCTTGGATCCGCGTCGGGCCTCCGCTCAAAGCAATCTAATTCTCGGAGATGAGCCTTTTAGTAAATCCCTAAGACGCTCGAGCTTGGCTCCGAGTCAGGAGCTTAACTACACGATAAGTCTTTGATTTTAGCATTTGTTTAGCAAGAACCGAGTCATTAAATCCAGGAGATCATAAGTGTTTTTATTACTGCGGGAAGAACTACGACAACACAGGGTTAGCAGAAATCAAACAAACAAACAACAAAAGAGTACATCACGAAAGAAGAAAAGCTTGAGAGGCCTAGTAAGCATCCTTATTTCACCTCCGCCGAGGCCTCGTCGGGATAAGACAAGTCCTGCCCTGGCTCAGGCGGAATCCATTTGAAAGCGGACCCTCCGTATGAGGAGGGGCCCACTCCGCGTCCACTTCGTCCCCTACATCATCTAGAATACGGACCTCAAAGTGAACCCCTCCTCTATGAATAAAGGTCACGGAGGAACCAATGTCGATGCTATGTGAACAAGCAAAATCATTCCACCCACCACCTAAGTAAAGAACCCTGTAATCTTTGAGAACAACTTCCACAGAAAAGTCTCGCAAGATTCTAGACGACAGAAGAATCTTCCTAGGAAGGTCCGATGGAACTCATCTTCAAAACGCAGCGGAAGAGACTAAGCAAACCAAAAGAAAAGAAAACAGTCGATCAAGTTTTAGAAAAGTTGAAAAACATTTGGAAAGATAAGGAGAAAACTGATTCAATGCTGAAAACTAACCAAACGATGTAGTTGCTCAGGGAACCGGATAGGCTCAAAAAATGACCAGCTTGTCTGATCCGAAGCCGACATATTGAAGAAAAATTAAGTCAATGAAGTACTTCATGATACCTTCAATTTATAAAAGCCATCCATGCAAGCTGACCAGGTTAACGCCAAACAACGAAGAAGGCACCTGGCAAGCCTAGACAAAATTCTCGATAAAACCAGAAGCACGCGAGGCAAAGTTTAAAGTGAATAAACACGTGTCTGGCTTTGCAGAATAACACAGTGCACAGAGGCACCCATATGTCCTGTCAAATGACGAAACACCCACTGGAAAAAACAAGACTCGTGAACAAAAGAATCTAAGGGAGTTTAGTTTAAAGGGGAGGTTACTTTATCTATCTCCTAGCCTGGTTTAAGGTAATATCAGTTTAGCTTTATGTAACCTTCATAAATGAGCCGAAGAAGAAAATCAAGGAAAAGGAACAAGCGGATCATCTTGATATCCGCGGAAAAATTAGGGAAAGTTACCCTAAGAAAAATTAAAGTTATAGAGTATCAAGGGCCACCGGCCATTAACAAAGTCTCTGATTTTATTTAGAATTATTACAACAAAAACAGAGTTAATAGAAAAACCATAGCTTCCTAAGGATAAAAACCATTCACAGGATGATCTTGTATAGATGGTCCCACACGATCAACAAATCCTTCTCCCTTGTCCAAATCCATAACCTGAACTTCAAAATGGGCACGACCATTATGGATAAAGACCATGGACGAACCCATTTCGAAGCCATGGGACTCGGCGAAATCATTCCATCCACGGCCCAAGTAAAGAAGCCCGGAAGCTCGCCGCTCTATAGAAACCGGAAAATCCACTAGCAGATGAGAATAAAGCAACACTTGCTCAGGAAGGGCATCCTCATATTCCTCTTCGAATCTAAGCGGCAAAAGCTGCAAAAAAGAAAGGAGAAAGGCACACGATTAAAACAGAAAAAACAAAAATAAAGATTTAAGAGAATACAACCTTACCATCCTCACAAGCTGCTCCGAGTAATCGATCGCCTCAAAGAAAGCATATTGGACTCCGCGGGAAGGGACCATAGGGGCCATAAACGTTAAAGGAGGAACGATTGTAGAGCCTCGCATTCCAAAGAGAGAGAACGGATCAACAATCCATCCTTTTGTTTTATTGTTCACATGGAAATTGATGTCCATGTTTTGTGCCATGTTTTATATTAACTTTTATATCGATTTCTGTATGCATTTCATGCATTTGGGTTAGAATAGTACAAAATCTATGTAGTTTATGCTTATTTGCGAAATTATGGAGTCTACAGTAGTTTCTATTTAATTTCGCAGAAATCGGACGCACTTTGGAGCTTAAAGGAAACTCATGAAGAAGCTAAGGATGATGCAGCTGGAGAAAACGCCATTTTTCACCATTCATCATTCTGAATCAAGCTTTGGTGTCTTCATGAAAGTTGTATCCCTCGAAAAGAGCTTTCAAACGCATGGTCATATGCGTCAATCTGACGAACAAGGACTCGGGAAAGTGCGTTTCAAGAATAGAGCAGAATGCTGAGAGCTGACACATCTACTCGACGTCGACCAAACTGGTCGAAGTCGACCAAACCACTGACCCGCACCCGAGCTCGAGGAGAAGAACCGGATCGAGAAGCTGTGAAGAGTACTCGAAGTTGAGTACACCCTACTCGAAGTCGACCAGGCTTGGTCGAAGTCGACTACGCATCTTTGGGCCGTGAGCTTGTTGGGCCATTCCGAGCATATGTGGACTACTTGGGCACGAAGCAAGACTGGATCCATCATGTTTTATCAAGATCTATCTATGAAGAGAAGGATTTTATCCACTTGAAGATATTTAGATATTTTAGTTATTTTCCGTTTTAGATAAATGTTCCCTTTTAATTAAGTTTTATCTTTAGAAAGTAGATAGATATTCCTTCCTTGATTAGCAAGGATTAGAAGCCTATAAATAAAGCCTATAGGGCTGATTTTTATTCATTCCAATCTGAGGAGGAGGAGAAGAGGTAGAGAGAGAGAGTGGAGGCCAAGAGGAGTTTGTGAAGCGAGAGCGGAATTGGCTTTCTTTGGTTGTAAGCTCTATTTAGTTTTATTAATGCAAATTTATTTCCTTTTATTTTTGATGTCTTTAATTATGATGAAGTGCGAGTAGTTCACCTACTTCTAGTGTTGGGGTGAGCCCGACGATAGCCATGCGTGTTTGAGGTAAAGATCCGACCTTTATTATGCTTTGAGCATCCACTACCTTTTATGTGTTTATACCTATTTAATAGAGATCCATGCTTACAACTTGGATTATAAACATAAAATCGGTAGATACAATTATGGTTACTAGAAAGGGTTAAATAATTGTTGGAAAAGGCGAAAGCTTAATCCTTCGATGCAATTTGCATGATTATCATTATTTATCTTGCCTTATGCATGTTTGGTTATCATTTTTGCAAACCCCGATCTTGGAAGTCTTTTTCATACATTGTTTAAAGTTCGAGATTTGCATTCGTTTAAGTTACTGTTTCTACTCGACTTCGACTAGACCCTAGTCGACGTCGACCACTGACCTTCGATCGAGCAAGATCATTGTTGCTTCTGTCTCTGCAGTACTCGATAGACTACTCGACTACGACCAACCTACTCGACGACGAGTAAGGCTAGTCGACGTCGACCGCCACCCAGCATCTTCTGTTGCTCGGATTCGACTGTACTGACCCCTGTCGACTACCACCCAATCCGAGGTCGAGTACCCCTGAAGTCGACGACCACCCGTGAGATTCTTCCGCTGCCTAGGATCCGCTAACTCACTTCCTCGTGGATCGATCCTGAGTTCCCACTGCTACATCGGGAGGAAGTCTTGTAATCATTTGCATGGGCATAATCCGGTTTGATCTATATTCTTATATTTTGAACTCGATTTCCTCCTACAACAAATTGGCGCCGTTGCCGGGGAAGCAATCATTCGCGCCTTAGGTAGTTAAATCTCACGTTTTCCTTGAGTTTTCTTCTACTAGTGGATGTAGGACACCTTCGAGTGTTTGGGAAAATGGGCCGAAAGGGAAAGAGAGAGACGGTATGCAAAAGAATTGGAATATTTTTTGAGATGGCTATACATGGTTGATGAGGAGGCATGGCTTGAGGGAGAACGCACATTTAGGAAGCTACAAGAGTCATCAAAATCTCTGCCAGAAGCCTCAATCCCGCCAGAAGAAGGATCCGAAACTGAGGTCGACCTCGACCAACACCTAGTCGATGTCAACCCATCTCCAGTCGATATCGACCTATCTCTAGTCGATACCCAGGTATGTCCCTCCGCGATCTCAATTCCAACTTTGCTACTTGTCTTTGAAAAACCATTTGAAGGACCCCAAGAAGAAGAAGAGCTAGAAAAGAAGAAGTCGGACGTCGTTGCCCATGATGTTTCAAAGTCGCTTTTACCTTACAAGGTGAAGGCTATCCCCGACGATTTTGAGCAACCGATGTTCGTGTTCAAGTACGGGATCCTCGCAAAGTGGCATGAATCTTCACAGGATGAGGAGGAAATATCTCTTCCCACTCCACCGCTCTGCTATGGTGGAGACGCCCAAACAAATCAAAATATGAAGATAAGTGGATACGATGATGAGGTATGCAAATTTCCTTTATATATTCCTTTATGTAGGCTAGCTGGAGCCTAGAAAGATGAATGGGTGGAGACATGGAGCGTTCACTCGAGAAGATTTAAAATTCACCATATGATGCCTCCGGATGACATTCCACACTTCCCACCACCGGAGGAACCACCAGACCCACCTATACTTCCGGACAAAGATGAGCCAAGCTAATGCTTAAAGCGGAGAAGTCGGCCTAGCGACTCTAAAATCTAGAGCATGTACATAAAACTTTTGAATTTTGGGACTTTGAAACTTTTGGTTTTGGTTTTGTTTGTTTTTGTTTTTAGTTACTTCATGTGGAAGGTCTTGTCTTCGTGCGAAAATCTAACATTTTTATAGGTCAAGAAGCACAAAGGATCGCAAAGAGTGGAAAAAGAAGTCCCTGAAAGTTAGTCGAAATCGACTAGGCCAAGTCGAAATCGACTACGAAGAGGATCGAGTAGAACCGTTCTACTCGACGTCGACCTAGCTACTCGACGTCGACCAACCAGAATGCTTCCTCGACTTCATCGTTCACTCGACGCAGCAGATCCGTACTCGACGTCGACCAAGGGTACTCGACGTCGACCAACACTCTTACTCGACAGCCCCTGTTCTGACTCTACAACGCGTTATTCGGTGAGTTTCTTCCTTTACCTCTGCTTTTTTATTGTTTTATACAGTGGGGACACTGTATATTTTAAGTATGGGGTGGGAAAAGGGCTTAATTTGTGCATATTTGATTTTATTTGACATTATTTATGCATTATTTCTTGAATTGCTTATATATGGCTACTTTGGAATTCATATTGGATATCTATGTGCTTATGTGCATGTTTTCCAAACTTTGAAAAATCACCCCCATTGAAAATTTTGATAAGTGTCAGGGAAGTTTTATTGAACTCGACGATGCAAAATTAGATTCGTTAGAGATATATCATGAAATTGCCTAGTAAAGGGAAGTCACAATGAAGTGCATATTTTTATTGAAAACCATGAAAGGAGGTAAAATTTGATGTTGCTTTTGACATATTGCATGATAAAAGGATGGAGGACTTTATATTTCCATACATGCTCATTGCTATATTTCTAGCCTTACCTATGCTTATGCATTACACAAAAGCCATAATATGCCTTATTTCAATTATTGCTCCACATGATCTAAATATTCCCATTCTTTACCTTATTTCCTATCCGGGGATTATGTTGAGAATGATGTTACATTATGGAGATTATCATATGGTGTTTGTGTTGTTGTTATCATATTTGGAGTTTGGCAAGGAATGTTTGAAATATATGGAAAATTGAATGAGTGAGAAAAAATCCGTCACCTTAGGAGATAAAGGTAGATCGACCCTGCTTGCTGAGATAATAGTTCGGCGAGATGGGACACCAGGTGAGGAGTCCGAAGCACTAAGTATCCGGGGCCATTCATGACACCCATATTTGCGACTCGCGAGAAGGCAGTGCTGAGGTTAGAGAGGTAAAAGCATAATATTGAAAAAAAGCATTGAGCGAATGAGTGAAAGGTGAGAAATCAAGGGAAGAAGGAATGTGATATGAAAGTTTGGAAATTACTCCATTTCCCCGGATCATTAGCACCACATTGCCAAATATTACCCACCTTTAGCCTTTTACCAAATCTACTCCTTATTGAGCTTAATTAAAGTCCTCTTGATTATTAATGCTTGGTCACGAATGATTGTTTTTGCATAACCCTCCTTTTATGAGTAGATGTTGCTTTTTATTGCACATGTATGGATTTGTGGCATTTGTACCTTTTCGAAGATAGTAATTGACTGCAAGGTTATATAAGAATGAATCTATGATGTTGAGAGTTTGAATTCTTCTCCTGAATGACCATCCAAGTTATTGCTTGGGGACAAACAAGCTTAAGTATGGGGTGATTTGATGTCCATGTTTTGTGCCATGTTTTATATTAACTTTTATATCGATTTCTATATGCATTTCATGCATTTGGGTTAGAATAGTACATAATCTATGTAGTTTATGCTTATTTGCGAAATTATGGAGTCTACACTAGTTTCTGTTTAATTTCGCAGAAATCGGACGAACTTTGGAGCTTAAAGGAAACTCATGAAGAAGCTAAGGATGGTGCAGCTGGAGAAAACACCATTTTTCACCATTCATCGTTCTGAATCAAGCTTTGGTTTCTTCATGAAAGTTGTAGCCCTCAAAAAGAGCTTTCCAACGTATGGTCATATGCGTCAATTCGACAAACGAGGACTCGGGAAAGTGCGTTTCAAGAACAGAGCAGAATGCTGAGAGCTGACACATCTACTCGACGTCGACCAAACCACTGACCCGCAACCGAGCTCGAGGAGAAGAACCAAATCGAGAAGCTGTGAAGAGTACTCGAAGTCGAGTACACCCTACTCGAAGTCGACCAGGCTTGGTCGAAGTCGACTACGCATCTTTGGGCCGTGAGCTTGTTGGGCCATTCCGAGCATATGTGGACTACTTGGGCACGAAGCAAGGTTGGATCCATCATGTTTTATCAAGATCTATCTATGAAGAGAAGGATTTTATCCACTTGAAGATATTTAGATATTTTAGTTATTTTCCCTTTTAGATAAATGTTCCCTTTTAATTAAGTTTTATCTTTAGAAAGTAGATAGATATTCCTTCCTTGATTAGCAAGGATTGGAAGCCTATAAATAAAGCCTATAGGGCTGATTTTTATTCAGTCCAATCTAAGGAGGAGGAGAAGAGGTAGAGAGAGAGAGAGAGAGTGGAGGCCAAGAGGAGTTTGTGAAGCGAGAGCGGAATTGGCTTTCTTTGGTTGTAAGCTCTATTTAGTTTTATTAATGCAAATTTATTTCCTTTTATTTTTGATGTCTTTAATTATGATGAAGCGCGAGTAGTTCACCTACTTCTAGGGTTGGGGTGAGCCCGACGATAGCCATGCGTGTTTGAGGTAAAGATCCGACCTTTATTATGCTTTGAGCATCCACTACCTTTTATGTGTTTATACCTATTTAATAGAGATCCATACTAACAACTTGGATTATAAACATAAAATCGGTAGATACAATTAGGGTTACTTGAAAGGGTTATCTAATTGTTGGAAAAGGCGAAAGCTTAATCCTTCGATGCAATTTGCATGATTATCGTTATTTATCTTGCCTTATGCATGTGTGGTTATAGTTGTTGCAAACCCCGATTTTGGAAGTCTTTTTCATACATTGTTTAAAGTTCGAGATTTGCATTCGTTTAAGTTACTGTTTCTACTCGACTTCGACTAGACCCTAGTCGACGTCGACCACTGACCTTCGACCGAGCAAGATCGCTGTTGCTTTTGCCTCTACAGTACTCGACAGACTACTCGACTACGACCAACCTACTCGACGTCGAGTAAGGCTAGTCGATCACCACCCAGCGTCTTCTGTTGCTCGGATTCGACTGTACTGACCCCTGTCGACTACCACCTAATCCGAGGTCGAGTACCCCTAAAGTCAACGACCACCCGTGAGATTCTTCGGCTGCCTTGGATCCGCTGACTCGCTTCCTCGTGGATCGATCCTGAGTTCCCACTGCTACATTGGGAGGAAGTCTTGTAATCATTTGCGTGGGCATAATCCGGTTTGATCTATATTCTTATATTTTGAACTCGATTTCCTCCTACAACAGAAATAGTAACTCCTTTTCGAGGTGCATGACTGACGCGTGCTCCAAAATTGAGAAAATAAAGGAACACGTTCGCTTCGAATAAAGCACCATTCTATCGAAAACAGCAAAAAAGTCATGTCAAAAACTCTGCAGGAGCTTCGGTAAATACCTCTAAAGTAATTGAGACAATCCACAGTATCACGCTTAGGTCGGATCACAACTATGGGCAATAGAAACTAAGCTAGAACACCCCTTGGAGGGTATAAAAACCAAAGAATGAAAGAGTAAAAAATATATCAACAACATCCCTCAAGAGATGGAACCCGGAGCACCTCCCAAAGCTTTCTACCGAGTCATCATGAGGGAAGAGCAACTCTAGACACTTCGACTTCCCTTAGTGTACGTCCTGTTCAAAGAAGATGCACACACTCTAGCTAGGCTCTGGTCTCGCTCTGACTAGGAGCACGAAGTCAAGGTAGAGAGGGATGAGGATGGCCTTTTCTGGTTAACTCAAGGATGGTTCGAATTCACCCAGGAGAATCGAGTCCATGTGGGGTCAGCTCTGATCTTCACCTATGTGGGAGATTCAATTTTTGAAGTCAACATCGTAAGCCCTGACAACGACGAGAATGGAGAGGTAGGACATCCGTGATCTTTTAACTCACACTACAAAAAATAATTAATTTAGCTTCGGCAAAAAACCGTAGCAAAAGGCTGTCCAGGCGTGGCAAAAGGCCATTAGCTACGGCATTGCTACGGGAAATGGGGGGGTTGCGAACCTTGGGGTCGCAAAAGTTGGTAGCTTCGGCAAGTAGCCGTAGCAAAGTTATTTGCTACGGCTTCGCTACGGCTAAGCGACCCTGTGAAAGACGCTACATATTTGTTACGACAAGCTGCCGTAGCTAATGCTTTTTAGCCCAGTTTCTTCATACCCGGGCTAAAAAGTCATATTTTTAATAAAAAAAAAAATAATACAGAATTTACATTTAATAACTTTTCATTAATTATACAAAATTTACATGTAAAAAACTACAAATTTATATACATAATTATAAAATTTACATATACAATAAAATGTCCAAAACTATATTTTAACCTAAAAAATTGTCTAAAACTATAAAATTTACATCAAGTTGGACAAGCTAATAAAGAAAGAAAGAAATCAATCTCATAATAAAAAGCAGAAATGCACAGCAGTTGGAAAATCCACCGTTAGGCATTTTGTTAACATTCTGTCATCACACCTGATGAAAAGCAAGCAGTTAAGTTAATTTTTAATGAAATCTATACCATGGAAACTAAAAACTAATATATGCTCAATCTAACTCACATAGGAGATAAAACTTTCAAGAAATTAAGTTATGCACAATTAACAAAGGACTAACTTTGTTGATACATAATCATAATGAGGAACTGCTAGAAAGCGTCAAAATGCTACCCACAACAACCTAATCTTCTTCTCCATTTGAGAAATCAATTGCAACTTTTCCATCTCAGACAGGCATAACACATAATCTTTCAGAAACTAATCTGCAGATATCACTAAGCATATCTTATTATTTTTTCCACCTACTTATAAAATTAGCCAGCAATAGTACAACAAAAGGGTTCTGCAATGACAACCGGCTGAAATTTAGCTTTAGATATCCTTTATGGAAGTGGACAAAGGTAAGCAAGTCAAATAATGTCCAGAGCTAGCCAATGGATAGTCTGGATAGTATTTTTTAACTATAAGGTAGAAACAAGGAATATTAACTTACAGTTGTGTAAGAACTAATAAAAGAGAGGCAATCATCATATAAAAGTGGAATAAACAAGAAGTCTCAGCAAAAACGAACGAAATTCCAAAATATTACACGATCCACCACAATTCCACAAACAAGAAGACACTAAGATTGCAAAACGAAATAACAAAACAGGTAAGAGTATTTAGTACTCTTTACAAACCATGAAGCATTTGTACCTGAGGGGGAAACCCACCGGTTTTCCTTAAGCATCTCAACAGGTAGAGTATCTAATAGGAGCCAAGTCCTCAGT
This sequence comes from Persicaria maculosa, assembly GCA_963922045.1. Classification (NCBI taxonomy): domain Eukaryota; kingdom Viridiplantae; phylum Streptophyta; class Magnoliopsida; order Caryophyllales; family Polygonaceae; genus Persicaria; species Persicaria maculosa. The sequence goes on along the minus strand of OY998251.1, from coordinate 53,083,149 downwards.
GTGCCTGCAAGGAACAAGAAATATCTCAGAACTCAAAACATAGAAATTAAATCAATACTAGAGATTTGTTTCCAGCAGACTCGTTACCACAAGTAATCAATGGTTCCCATAAATTTAGAGGGGTAAGATGTCACCAAGGGTACTAAATACTCTTACCACAAGTAATCAGGAAGAGGATCTCTAGTATTGGAGTTTGCCTGACCAATCTAGCAAACTCTTTGCTTAGTTCTGATAACGCACTCATTTGTGCTTGGTACTTATTGTTACTGATAAAGTGCTTATAAGATCTTATAATGTATAAAAAGCTTAGTTCACCAAATGAACCCCAATATAATATCCTGTTCTAGTTTGTAACGAAAGCTTAAGCTCTGTACGAGTCCAATCCTTAGGACTACTTGTAAATCCATCACGCATTTTAGTTGCCAATGAATGTTCAAATTAGCACGAGGAAGCAAAGTAATCTAAAAAGGGAGAGTGATAAAGTGAAACAGAAGAAAACACAAATAAGCCAAATGTGTTCAGACATTCACTGAAATTTCATTTCTTCAAAAGAACAAAACACAAATAAGCCAAACTCTGACCGCATTCTCAAAGTACTTGTGCATCACTCATGATCAAACATGAAAAGAAAGATGGAACAAGTGAAACAGAAGACATAGTTCTACAAATAACACAAAGGATATCCCTTGTTCATGGATTCTCAAAGTATTAGCTACTTATCAGAAAGGATAGCTTTGCACAAGGAAAACATCAACCTTAGGGTAAAATGAATTAGACTTCTCGTTTAGTTTCTTTAAGAATTTCTTTAACAAATTATGTATTATAAATAGTTTTTTCAGACCAAGAGAGGATTCAACTAACACAACCATAAATCACACCAAATGCAATATAAATGCCTTACCTCGATGTTTTCAGAGTATATGCCAAGGTACGCAGTGCAGGAACTTTCATAGTAGGACTAGCATCAGGGGACTGCTGCAATTTCCAAGCAAAACATCTTTTCAGAGAAAATTCAGGTTACATTTAGTGCTTGGTGTCAATAAACAGTCTAAGAAGCTGAGATTAGCTAAACCTGATTACATTCAGGTTACATTTCCAAGCAAAACATCTTTCCAAGCAAAACACCTCTACTTGTAAGAAAGACACCCATGACAAAGTCAAGCCAACTCTGAAGACCCTCGATCTAGAGCCAGTAGCTGCAGTTTGAACAATGTATAACAAATAACCATTAGACATAACAAAGCATATTAGTTCCGAAAGAACAGAAGAAGAAGAACTGGAAGCAAATAAAAAAAACACCCTAACTCAATGAAATTCTAAAAGAATATCATAATAGCATTTAGAAGCAATATATGAATCAAGGAGAGCTCATAGTTTACATGAATTTAGAAACAATATATGAGCAAACAACTGAACCATATAGAGCACAAGACAATATATGAAATTCTAAAAGAATATCAGAATAGCATTTAGAAACATGAATTTGAAGTTTGAACAGACAATTGAACCACATAGAGCACAAGACAAGTAGTTTAATCATAGCCCTACCAAAATCAGTACTGAGCTTTTTCTTTTCTGGACTATATTAGTAAAATGGGATCTTAACCTAGTGGTTTTGCTTTTTCTTAGGCTCGGATTCAACAGCTGTTGATTTCTTTTTTTTTTTTTTTTGTGGTGAAGACAGCTGTTGATTTCTTTTAGTAGAAGAAATAGAATTTGGTCATTGAATAGAATTCCAATCCTAACAGATTGTGTCTCTTCTGGAAATAAGAATTTGTTTCTACATATCCCTCACATAGAAAGACTCTTATTTCAATCACTCAGGTAAACCAATTCTGAATATATGATATACATTCAGTGAAGAACCAAAGTGAATTTTCATAGCCTTACCAAGCTATCGAGTCAAACAACTATGCTTGGCACAGTTTCAGTGCCTTGAATAAATCACCACAGTTTCATAGCCCTACCAATCCTTGAATAAATCAAGTAAACCTGTTATTCTTGAGCCACTTACATAGCAACAAGCACAGTAAGCAAATTCAATAAAAATTCCGGCCCCAACCTAAAACCCTAACCGTAGATTTTGAAAAAGTCCAAAATCTCACCTCCAGGAGCCATCAGAACATCAACAAGTTGAATACAGGCTTGGAAGATAGAGAGGAGAAGAAGAAGAGTGAAGGATTGTACCTGGAATCGCTTAATCGAAGTCAAATTGTGGAGATTCCCTCGATGAGGCTCAAAATCGCCTGAAGAAGGAGAGAGTGGAATGAGCGCATGAGCCAAGCTAGATCTGGTCGACGGTGATGAAAGAAGGCTTTCTCAAGGCGGGCTTGGCATCTAGCTGGGTCTGGCGATGGGGGACGGCGGTGGTGGTCTTCGACACCATCTTCTTCGATTCGATTGAAGGAGTAGCAAAACCCTAATTCCGAGATGAAGAGGAGATTAAGAGAGAGATCTCGAGATGAAGAGGAGAGACATAAGGATAAAGAAGGGAGAACGAGATCTGGGAGAGGGAGGTTGAGAATTTGAGAGAGCAAAGGAAGGAGATGATGGAGATCTGCGTTCTTTGGGAGGCGGAAGTGGAGGAACAGGGACGTCGGGGAGAGAGAGAGGCTGATGGGTAATAGAGGTTTTTTTTCTACCCAATAGCCACGGTAAATACTTGCCGAAGCTATTAGGCGTCGCTAATTTGTGTAATTTTACAGATGCAACGCTTGCCATGGCTAATGCCGTGGCAAAAGGATACCATTTGCTACGGCAAACACCTGCCGAAGCTAGCTGGCGTGACGAATTTAATTATTTTTTGTAGTGTCATGTAGCCGCGTAGTCGGCCCTAGTATGATGTATTAGGTTTAAATGGATCTGTGCTTCGCACACCAGACTCATTTCCGTTTATTATGATTAATAAAAGACCCCCTTTAACCCCGATCAAGGATTCAAAGCAAAATAGATAGGAAATGAAGATCACGGTTCTAATCCGAGTTACACGCGAAACAAAACCCATACAAAAATTACAAACATACTTCACTGATTGTTGGAAATCAACAAGACCCACCAGAAGAAGAAGCGGAGCAGTAAATAGCTGCATCATCATCTCTAATCTCACGACGCAGACAAACCTTAAAAGAACATGCCCCCTATGAAAAAACATCATGGCACTACCCATCCCAAGATCATGAAGGGTGAGAAAATCTTCCCATCCGCGTTCAAGTTCAAAAAGACCATTTTCACTCCAAGATACCACCACTGGGAAGCAATGTTCTAAAAGGCGCTAGGCGGCCGCTAGACGGCGGGTGGCCGCCTAGCGCCTAGGCGGACTTAGAACAAACTTGATTATTTCCTTATATTTTGACGAATAACTGTTGTAGGAGGAAATTAAGACTTGCAATAAAATATAAATAAATCAAAGCAAACCAGATTTCGTCCCTTGCAAATGATTAAAAGACTCCCTCCCTATGCAGTAGTGGGAAGTCAGGATCGATCCACGAGGAAGCGTGTCAGCGGATCTCAGGTAGCTGTAAATCTCACAGACAGAAAAGCAGAAAGACAGAAAGAAAGACATAAATAACAAAGCAAAGCAGAAACGAAAGTAAACACAGAAACTGATCGATATCGACAAGGAGGTACTCGATATCGACAAAGCACAGTGACGACAGAAAGCAAACTCAGACACAGAAACTCGATCTCGACAAACTTCTACTCGATATCGAGTACGTGCTATTCGATATCGACTAACAATCCCCGAGATCGACAAATACAGAAAATTAAATTGCAAACTTTCGCACACAGAACGCAGATTTTTGATGAAATAAAATCAATAAAATAAAGACTTCCAAAGCCAGGGTATCAACACCACAACGATAACCATGCAAAATAACAAATAAAGGCATAAAAGATCATGCTTTCCATCGAATAACTTTCGTTATTAACAAATAGGGATATAGAGGCTTTCGCATAAACCCTAATTGTTACTAACCCTTTTTCACATAATTAACCCAAGTTGCATTAAGATCACTTTCACTTCAATAACACAAACAAGGATTACCTTCAACTCTCGCAAAAGAATCATGCTCATAGGGATAGAAGACGAATTGCATCAAAAGATCGTACCTTTACCGCATCATCTTACATGGCTACCGTCGGGCTCACCCCGACCCTAGAAGTGGGTGGACTACTCGCTCTTCATCGCAATAGCAGACATCTTTGATGAAAAAGAACTAACTTGCATTAATAAACTCAAACTTACAACCTCTTCTCCTTCTCTCTCTATGTAACTAATTGTCTCTGAAATTGAATGAATAAAATCCAGCCCCTAAGGCTTTATTTATAGGCTTCCACCCCTTGCTAATCAAGGTAAGAAAGTCTATCTATATCTATATCTACTTTATCTTATAACATAAAGATAAAACATGGAATAAAAGAATTAAATCAACTACGATTATATCTAAAGTGGATAAATCTTCCTTGGACTTGATAGATCTTGATAGATGTGGATATAATTTGGTCTCGAAAATATCTCCATTGGATTCGGGATAGAAACTTAACAAGAAGTCGGTTAAGCTCGGAATCCGCCGCCGTGGGTCCAGTCGATATTGACTTGGTTAAGTCGATATTGACCTGTGCTTTCTCGGTTTCTCTTCAGCTAGTCGATATTGACTCCAGAGATGATAATCGAGTTGATTTGTACTCGATATCGAGTTGAGTTACTCGATATTGACTAGCATGTCTCAGCTCTAGCTTTCTTGACTCGATTCCAGGACGTTGACTCGATATGGGGCACTCGATATTAACTTGGTTAAGTCGATATCGACCACTGTTCTTCAACTTTTTCGATTCTGTCCAACTCTGAGTCGATTTGGAGAATTTCGATCTAAATCTGGTCGATATTGAGTGTGCTTGGTCGATATTGACCAGTCTTCTCAGCATCCTGCTCTGTTCTTGAAACGCACTTTCCCGAGTCCTCGTTCGTCGGATTGATTTATATGACCATGCGTTGGAAAGCTCTTTTCGAGGGCTACAACTCTTATGAAGACATCAAAGCTTGATTCAGAATGATGAATACCGAAAAATGGCCTTTTCTCCAGCTGCACCATTCTTAGCTTCTCCATGATTTTCCTTTAAGCTCCAAAGTGCGTCCGATTTCTGCGAAATATAACAAAAACTTTTGTAGACCTCCATATATTGCAAATTAGTGTAAGCTACACAGATTATGTATTATTCTAACCCAAATGCATGAAATGCATACAGAAATCGATATAAAAGTAGGTGTAAAACATGGCGAATTAGGCTTACAACAACACCCCATACTTAAGCTTGCTTGTCCTCAAGTAATACTTTTATTTGTCATTCAGGGGAAGGAATCAAAACTCTCAACATATTAGATTCATTCTTATATAACCCTGCAATTAATTACCATCCTCGAAAAGGTACTAGTGTCACAGATCCATGCATGTGCAAATACATAAAAGCAACATCTACTCATAAAAGGGGGGTTATGCAAAAACAATTTATGTGACAAAGCATTAATAATCAAGAGGACTTAAATTTAAGCTCAATTAAGGAGTAGATTGGTAAAAGGCTAAAGGTGGGCAATTTTTGGCAATGTGGTGCTAATGATCCGGGGAAATGGAGTACTTTCCAATTTTCATACCTCATTCATTTTTCATAAGAATCATCACCTTTCATAATGCTTTTTTTCAATAATAATGCTTTTACCTCTCTAACCTCAGCACTGCCTTCTCGCGAGTCGCAAACATGGGTGTCATGAATGGCCCCTGATACTTAGTGCTTCGGACTCCTCACATTGGTGTCCCATCCCGCAGAACTATTATCTCAACGCAGGCAGGGTTGATCTACCTTTATCTCCTGAGGTGATCGGATTTTCTTTTACTCATTAAATTTTCCATATATTTCAAATATTCTTGCCAAACTCCAATAATGGTAACAACAACACAAACACCATATAATAATCTCCATAATGTAACATCATTCTCAACATAATCCCTGGATAAGAAATAAGGTAAAGAATGGCAATATTTAGAATATGTGGAGCAATATATGAAATAAGGCATATTATGGCTTTTGTGATGCATAAGCATAGGTAAGGCTAGGATTATAAACATATGAGCTTTATATGAAAATATAAAGTCCTCCATCCTCTTATCATGCAACATGTCAAAAGCAAAATCTAATTTTACCTCCTTTCATGGTTTTCAAGAAAATATGCACTTCATTGTGACTTCCCTTTACTAGGCAATTTCATGTTATATCTCTAATGAATCCAATTTTGCATCGTCGAGTTCAATGTAAGCTTCCATGACATTATTCAAAAAATTTCAATGGGGGTGATTTTTCTTTAAACTTTGGAAAATATGCATATAAATCAGTAATGAATTCCAAAATAGCCATGTATAAACAATTCAGGAAATAAACCTTAAATATGCACACATAATGTCAAATAAAACCAAATATGCATAAAGTAAGCCCTTCCCTCACCCCATACTTAAACATTACAGTGTCCTCACTGTATAAAAACAAGGGTAGAGAAAGAAACTCACTAGACAGGTGTGCAAGGCTTCAAAAACTCGATTGAACATGCCTGGGCTGAGTCCAATTTAGCCTGCTTCTATCCCCGGAGACCTAAAAAATATAGAAGACATATACCCACAATTGAAAAACTAAAAATGTTCAAAACTAAAAACAAACAAAAAGCAGCAATGTCCAAAAGTCCCAAAAAGTAAATGTCTATTTACAAGCTCTAGATTTTATAGTCGCTAGGCCGACTTTCTTCATTAAGCTCAAGGTGGCATTTTCAGGGCCCATGTAGCTTGGGCTTCAAATAGGACTCCATTCTTGTCCATCAGCTGTAATCCTCCAGAATGGATCTTGTTCACCACGAAAGGCCCCATCTTTTTCTTGTTGAATTTGTTAGGAAACCAATGATCCTTTGATTTGGAAACATAGAGCTTGTCTCCAACTTCATACTCGTTAGGCTCATCATTGGAAACCCTACATAATCGCACATACCAAGGCAAACCTCTCTCATGTATAGATAGATCTTTTATTGAAATAGGAGAGGAAAGATCCATACCTTGGCTTACCTTTGCAGAATCGGATGTGGGAAGCTCCTGAGGGTCTGGTCGATATCGAGTTAAGTCACTCGATATCGAGTTGTGCTGCTCTTCAGGTGGACTCTCAGTCGATATGGAGGGAGATGGGTCAATTTTTTCAAGTCGATATTGAGTAAGGTCACTCGATATTGACTTGAATGGCTCAATATTGACTAGCTTCTGCTCAACAGGAGGAATCGACTTAGGAGATGCAGGTCGATATTGACCAAAAGGGGTCGATATTGAGTCGTTTTGCTCGATATCTGGTGGGGCTGTCTCGGCATAGGGAGGTCGATATTGACCTGTGGTAGTCGATATTGAGTGCCTTTGTGGCTCTGTCGACTTCTCCGGGTCGATATTGACCCCATACTTAAGACCTGGCAAGGCATCCGAAAAATAGTTAGTCCAAATCGACTTACCTGGGTCTATTTCGATTGGATTCTCTGCCTCTTCGTTCCACATGGCCATGATCTTTTCCACCTGGGCTTCCATATCCCTCTTTTCCAGCTCTTCAGGAGTCATATTTCTTACCTTAGGCTCCCCGCAAGTGATGTAACCAGCTGAGATAGATTTTACCTCTTCCATTGGACCTGTATGCCTTTCAGTTTTATTAAAGGAATACTCAATTACCTCATCGCTGATGTTGAAAGTGAGCACTCCTTTCCTCACGCTTATGTTGGCATCCACTATCGCCAAGAAGGGTCTTCCTAGAATAATTGGACAGGCAGGGTCCTCCGCCATATCAATAACTAAGAAATCAGCAGGGTCAAAGAATTTACCTACTTGTACTGGCACATTGTCCATCATGCCTGTTGGAATAACCACCGTGTTGTTGGCCATATAAAGCTTTGCATCCACAGGCTCTAGGGAACCTATCTTAATCTTGGACCAAATTGTTAAGGGCATTATACTCACACTAGCTCCAAGATCACATAAAGCATTAAATTTATATTGTCCAAATCCAATGGTTATAGCAAACTTACCTGGATCTGGCCTCTTCTCAAGGATGTCCATATGGCTGCACTCCTCTGTAATCTCAGCCATTGATCTCTTCTTGCTCAGAATCTCCTTCAGGAACTTGACATAAGATGGCATTTCATTGAGAGCTTCTGTGAAGGGTATGGTGACATTGAGCTTCTGAAGCATCTTGATGAAGCGCTGAAATTTCTTCTCTGCTGGGTCCTTTGGAGATTTTGTTGGGAAGGGCAACCTCTTTTTCTGATTCGGGGCCAGAACAGATGTCGGTTTTGCTGCAGAAGATTCAATATCGACTGGGCTCTCCTCGATATCGACTTGGTCTTTCTCGATATCGACTAAATGCTGGTTGATATCGACTTGCTGCTGGTCGACATCGAGTTGTTTCTCAGCTTCTCCGTCCTGCTGCTTTCCGACTTCTGGCTCGTGTAGTTGATGGCCGCTTCTGAGTTTTACAGCAGCGATGTGACCAGTCTTCCCCTTGGGATTTGGTTCTGAAGATCCAGGGAGCGTTCCTGATTGTCTGGGAATGCCTGCTGCTAGCTGGCCAATCTGTGTTTCCATTGACTTCCTCCAGACGTCGATTTCCCCAAGCCTAGAGTTGACACCTTGAATCTGAGTGTAGACTGAGCTGAAGGACTGCTTGGTGTCTGAATGGTTCCTCCGCATTTCCTCTAGGATTGTCTGTAGATCATGTAACCCCCCCTTTTTAAAACTAGAGGATGATACAACACCAGTAGTTACTTGGACGGAAATGCCCTCCTAACTACCTTAGGCTTATAGGGACATGTTTCCATGCTCCCATAAACAAGATGATACAAGTATAAAATATAATAGCGGAAGTCCTTATAAAAAGATTCAAGTTATTACATCAAAATATTAAACAAAGTCTTAGCAAATAAAAAGTTCATAAACCAAACCAGCGGAATTCATATCTTTTACATTATTAAAATATCCTATACAAACGACTAAGAAAGTAAAGCCATAAAAGAAGATGATTCTGGATCCAAGTGCCCAACCTTCGATGACAACACTTACCCTAGACCTGCGGGTCATGGCCTGATATCCGAGGGATACCAGCCATCCAAAAGAAAGGATGGTTAGTTCGCGAGAACTAGCAAATGACGGCTCAAAACTGGGACTTCTTCGGATTTAAATCCATTGACCTTTAATGGTGTGAATTTAAACCCAAATGCGATTATTAGAGTATTTTAGTGGGTTGGTGAATTAATGACAAGACTTCTAGGACACGGATAACCCCGAAGGGTTGAATGAGAAATTGAAGTAGATGACAAGCACCATAGGAACCATATCCCGATTACGGATGAGATATGATATAGCTTTAGAAATGCGTTTTATGATCACCATGAAAACATTTTTCTTATTAAGTTCGGACTCGATATCGGATTATGAGGTACTCCATGTGGCCCAAATCCGTCCCGCTAGTAGTTACCCAGACGTTAGGGAGAGCCAACTATTAGGAGTGGGAAGAGGGTTGACTTCGTGTCCCCCTGTTTGGGAGTAAAAATTCGTAAGCTCATAAAATTATTTTCGTGAAGGCTCTCATGTGATATTAAACACGAATACCAATTGGTTAACAATAATTATAAATAAGTGCGCGCGAAATCTATTACGTATCCAATACATCATTTTAGCGTGCAACAAGCTCGTAAACTAAGGAATACAACAGTCGAGCACATAAATAAAAAAACATATATAAATATATATAGTTAAGGCGCTGAGAGCACGAATCCTGTCATTTGGGTGGCGAGTTTCTCAAAATCCCGACGCTAGCTCAGCTGTCCGATCAAATCTGCAAAAATAAAGCAATGTCAAGTTAGTGGGTTTTAACTAAATATCCCCATGGGCTTTTGAAGTTAGAGGGCAGCCCAAAATAGCTTAGAAAAGTCAATGCAATTTGCTGCTAGGTTTTTAATCGTAGCAGAGCCTTCAAAAGAGAAAAGATAAAAGAGATAAATGGAAAAGATCAATCCATATCTAAACTAAAATGGAAGAAAATCAGCCCACTATCCATATCTGAAAGGAGGATAAACAGTTAAGGAAAAAGATATTGAAAAGTAGGGCTTCATGACTCCATTCTTCTCCCTATAAAAAGGGCGTTGATTTCTCTCAGAAAAAAAAACACACGCCAGAAAAACACACAGACGCACATAGCAAAGAAAAAAAAGCTGCAGAAAACAAAAAAAAAAACACACACGTCTGAAGAAGAGAAAGAAGAAGAAGAGAGACAACAAGGTAGTTCTCTCTTCATGCGTGGGGATTCTTAGTGATTCTCGAAACCCCGCCCTTGCAAACCCTCAAGCTTTCGCTCGTGGCTTAGGGCCTTGCAAACCTTGCAGGCTTTCGCTTGTGGCCTGGGTTTCGGAATCATCAAACTGCCCTAAAGGAGGGCGAAGTGCTGCTCAAATTTTTCTAAAACATGCCAACGGATTCGCACACAAATCGCAAACAAATTGCAAGCGAGCTTCAAGCGAACATGAGGAACAGATTTTCTGGACAGATTCAATCATGTTCAAAGAAACTAAAATCAAGCGGATCTTCCTACACATCATGTGTAGCCAAAAAGATTCACTCATTGCAGGCAAACCAGGCCCCTCTCAACAAGTCTAAACTGACACCTAAGGGAGTCTAAACCTTGCGGAGGCAAAACGATGTTCAATTGGTTCTAAGTCAGTCGACTAATTGACATGTACAAATTTAAGAAAATTCAAGCAAATGCAAACGGCCCAGACATGGGAATGATAAACTTAAAATCAGCGAAAGAGGACAGATTATCTTGAGAAGGAGAATAGATTTGCTGGATAAATCAAATCAGTTCAGCCTGTAAAAATAAATCTACATTCTTTCTACTATCTCAAACAAAGGACATGTCCCAAAATTTATCAAGGGGGGGGGGGGGGGGGGGGGGGGGGAACTAAGCTACCAAATTGCAACTGACCCTAAATCAAGATCCCTAAATCAAAGTCAGTCTATCACAAACCCTTATTCCAATTCATCAAAAAGAAAAGGGGAAAGTTAGATTAACTTACCCAAGCTGAGAAGCCAAAACAGCAGTTGTCTCTGACAAATCGTCCATGCTGCATTGCCTTGCTCCAAGTCAAGCCTCTCTGGCCTCGTAACAGCCTCCTTAAACCTCGAGTTCACATCCCCCTTCAGCTGTACCAAATCCAAAAACCCCAAACAGAAAAATCTCAAATTACAAATCGACCGAAGCCTAAATCAGATCAAATTAGAGGCAAGTCGAAAAGGAACGAAAAAAGCACAAACCTCACTGTTCTTCAAGCCGTGGAAGCTGCTGGATGTCCGAGAGCCCCCGTTCCATTCCTCCTTGAACCTCTACTTCGCCTTCTCTTCTGATCGCCTAAACCAAAAAGCCCCAAATTGCACAAATTAAAACCCTAAAATCGCAATTTGAAAACAAAATCAGTTAAGCATAAAGATTAAACGCTAAATCAAGAGAGGGATTTGTGGGAGAGGCCGAAATTCAGACCGAGGGCTGCTTAAAAAATCAGATTGAGCATGAAATTCGAGGGAAATTCGCAAACAAAAAGAGAATCCCCAAATTGCAAATCAACAAGCTCAGCCTTAGTCGAGCCCCGAAACCCGAAGCATAAAAAAATCAATCCAAATTAAAGACAAATTAGGGGAAGAGAAGGAAAGGAACCTATCTGTAGAGGCTCTCGACTTTCGCCCCTTTCGAAAGCCCTTTTCGTGTGATTCCCCTGGTCCCTAACGTCCCCAGCTCCGCCTTAGGGTGTACAAACTCCAGCCCTTCGATGTGCCTCAGAAATTGGCGTATTCGCCCGGCCGAGCTCTTTGCGGTGGCGGTATGATTTTGCCGGGGTTGCGCTGCAGAGGGAGAGATGTGGAATGAAATGGAGCTCGGTGGAAAGAAGAAAGAGCAAGTCCACCTTCTGTCAAAAAAAAAAAAGTTGAAGCAAGTCTGGCTTACAAACAAATAAGAAATGGGCTGGCTTATTTCTTTAAAAAAGAAAACAGGCCGGAGTCCGAGCCCTGTTAAAAGGAAATGGGTTCGTTGATTTTAAGGCCTGAAATTGGCGTTAAAAAATATATATCGGGTACAATCGTCAACCTCTAAATTCACTTTAAAATGAATGGGAGGTCAAAGTCCAACCAAATTAAATCAAATAGTTCTTAAAAGAACTACGGGTGATTTGATCCTGTTCCAAACGGGTACGTAGGACACCCGATATAAAGCTCAAGCTCGTCGGGCTCAATCACCAAAACCCAAATATCAAAGCAATATAAACACTCTGAACTACGTAAGGCTTGATTCTCTTCCAAGAGATACGTAGGCAACCCGTTAAAATTCGGGTGCAGCCCAAATCACCAAAACCACTTAAGTCTTGGTGTCGATACGACTTCGAATCAAGAGGATAACCAAAAGGGATCGAACTCAAATTATAAAAAATTAAATAAAATATGTTTTACAATTATTCGCGCATTTTTGTTCAACACCCCCGATATCAAGTCTAAACAAAAACTTTGGACAAATGAATAAATATTATTCACTCACTATCTCACATTGCATAGCTTAACATTATTTCTTTACAAAGAAACACAATTTTGAATAATGATACCGGCCCCACTTACTAAAGTGGACACGACCTAAAACCTTTTTATTTGGTAGTGTAACATTCTGATTAAATGATATGTATATGTGCGAATTCGGAATGTGTGAGTTTCATGAAACTTTTAGTCCGGGAAATAACGGCCCCGACCTCGCATTATACTACATAGCTTTTATTTGTATTTACTCTTGATGCAATTGAGTTCCACGTACTACTATTCCAACACATTGTTAACTAGTGATTAAGGCCAACCTAGGTGATCACGCATGAAAATTAATCCATTTTAATAAAAGTAAAATGGATGCCAAGACCATAAATAAAATGCATGGAACATAAATAAAGGCATATTACATACCTAATAAATTGCATGAAAGGATAAAGAATAAATCATGCATTTTTATAAAGCGGGTATCTACGTTATTATTTTATAATAAGGTCGAATAATAACATTACCCGGTTACATGCCAATTCCAAAAGAACGGATAAATAAATTACACAAAGCAAGTGATTGTAATTTATTTTTAGTTGATTTGGCATGCATATCAAGGCAAGAAAACAACAAGACACGAATGTACCAAGTGAGCGGAAATGCTCGGATTGTCACTTGCCTTCTTGTTGTTCTTGAGTCGGGGAAGTTATACGGTTGAATTTGGTGGCGTCGAACGAATCTACACCAAAATCACATCACACAACGAAAGGAATTTATTAGATGGTATTTTGGTCGCATACGACTTTTATTCAATTTGTAACGTAAATCGAATGGGAAAAAATCGTTAAATAAGACCACTACCCACCTCTTGAAAGACTTGCATTGGAGTGTGCGCGTAAGGAGGTTGGTGAAAGGCTGCGATTCAAAGGAATAAAGATATTAATCAACTATTTAATCCGAATAAAAATTACAGCCATAATCTGTAATTTTTATAAGTTAGAAAAGGGCAATCATTATAGAAGCAGAAAGTATGGGTTAGTTTGTGTAATAAGCCCTTCTTCTTCACCAAATGGAATTGCCATGGACGTGCCTTCACCTGCTACTGGAAGGTGACAACGAGGGCTCGACGCGGAGGGCTCGGTGTGGCTCGGTGGCTCCGACTGCCGTGGGTGGTGGCTCCGGCGTCAGGCGGTGCAACTCCGGTCGACTCGGCGGCGGCAAGGCGGCGTACCGGTGGTCCGACGACGGCGAAAAGGGCTGAGCGAATTTGGGGGTTTTGGGATTTTGTATGGAATTGAACCAATTTTTGGAATAGAATTTCTTCTGGAGATACAAGGAACACAATGGAGTAGGAGAAGAGCTCCAATTGTGAGTGATGCGGATGAATTGCACTCGGAAAGGTAGAGGGTGCTCCCCTTTTATACCGAGCTCACTCGGAGCGGATAAACACCAATTAACGACACAATTATGTCCGAATTCACTACCCAAATCAATTCCATTCATCATTGCTGTGTAATTTGTCCATTAACTCGACTGTTACGACCGAAAACTTCGCGAAACATGGGGAAATGACGTTAATGATTCAACGACGAAATCAATGGGATTCTATCGATTTGAGCTTCCAGCACAACGTCCTTATCTATAGCAGTCAATGGACATTGATTTCCCCAATTATTGGAGCGAAATCGTCGATGAATTACAAGCTTGAATTCAGCCTTCCAAAGCTTGAAGACGGAGTTGACTCGACCGAGTTAACTCGGCTGACTCTCAATCAGCTCACAGAATTCTCGAGTGGGCTGGGCTTCCGTATGTAAAGTGTTGGGCCCAATCTCCAGCTGGTTGATTTGTTCTCAAAACGTAGTTGCATATTAATATACATGACTTCTGTATATATTATTATACTATATGTGTATACATGTAAACAAAATGGTGTGATGGGCTTTGCCTATCTAATTTTTGAAAGAAGCAACGTGTATATATACTATATATACATACACATCAGACATATATTTTATAAAATATATGTACGTATATATATTAGATATAATATATAATCTAACATACATATGTATACATCCGTATATATAATATAGACTATATGTATGAACTTCCGTTATAGTATATATATTTATATACCTAAACTTACGGGTTGTATTTTATACCCTTAAATAATATTATAAAATTAAATAAGTATTTATTTAACTTTATAAAAATATCATAAGGTAAAATTAAATATATCCTTTGGGTTCAAGATTCCCAAAATGTCAAGAGACACTTTTATTTAAATTTAAGATAGAGAATAAACAATTCCCTATTCTCATACATCCCAAATTATTACAATATACTATTATTTAAATTTATCCAATTTAAATAACATGAAATACTATGGGGTATTTCAGATCATCCCTCTTCTGGTCCCTTTTCGGATGTCCTGGAGCTCTGTAGGGTGGGGGGTTCCTAGGGGCACCTTGGTTCCATTGTGGTTGCTGGAACCTTTGGTCCCCCATGTAGCGATTGGGACCCCCTGTGTAAGCTGCCTCTTCATGATATTCTGCCAGCCTGACTTGCTCTGTGTGTGGGCACTCAGTAGTGGTGTGACTCTGTGATCCGAATTCAATGCAAGGCTGGTTGACAGAAAGATACTTTACTTGTTTGAGGAGCTTGCGATTCTGATCTTTATAGTACTGCTCCTTGACATCTAGGTCAATCTCTTTAGAGGGCTCATAGAGGGGCATGGATGGTGTTGGCCTGGCGTAGGGATTCTCTTCATATTTGGTTGGAGTCCCATACTTGTTATCATAGTTGGTCAGCATGTTTAGAGCAGCCCATGCGTCAGCAGGCGGCATTGTCAGATACTCATAGTGAGTATATGTGTTGATCCTGTCCTTTGCAGCCAAGTCCAGAGAATTGAAGAAGATCTCTTGAACTACGCAGGGTTGCTGTCCATGTGTAGGGCATGAACGCAGCAGATCTTTATATCTTTCCCAAGCCTTTGCCAATGGTTCCCTAGGCTTCTGTTTGAAAGCTGTGATCTTCTGGCGGAGGAGTGCTGTCTTGGTAGGAGGAAAGAACTTGTTGAGGAATTCTTGCTTCACTTCAGCCCATGTCGTGAGGGATCGCGGTTTCAGCCCTTCAAGCCACTTCAATGCTGGACCAGCGAGAGACCAACGAAAGGCCTTCATTAAGATGTACTCCAAGGTGGTACCTTCAGCAAGAGTACGACACATGTCAGTAAAGTTTGTAATATGCTGAAGAGGGCATTCATTAAATCTACCAAAGAAAGCATTATTTTTAATTTCGATAAGGAAAGGAGTGCGAATTTCATAGTTATTTTCAGGGGTTAGAATGGCCGATTCAGGCACTATGAGCATCGGGTGCATGTAATCCTTTGCAGTGGTAGGGTATTGGGCAAGCTCATCCTCCAATTGCCTCCTTCGCGCAACCTCCTGTGTAATCCGTGTTCTCTCAGCGGTGAGAGCAGTATCTTTATCAGCTAGTTCCCTCGTAAGCCTCTCAATCAGCTGTTCTTGTGTCTCTGCGGCCGCCATGGCTCTTTTTAGTTTAGCTTGGATGTGTATAAGGCGCCCCGGTTCGTCTAAGGCGTCAAACTCAGGTGTTCGACAAGAACGACGCATATACCTGCAAAGTAACTCAAGAGAAAAGTGAGATCTGACTACCTAAGGCGCGAATGATTGCTTCCCCGGCAACGACGCCAGTTTGTTGTAGGAGGAAATTGAGACTTGCAATAAAATATAAATAAATCAAAGCAAACCAGATTTCGTCCCTTGCAAATGATTACAAGACTCCCTCCCTATGCAGTAGTGGGAAGTCAGGATCGATCCACGAGGAAGCGTGTCAGCGGATCTCAGGTAGTGGGAAGTCAAGATCGATCCTCCTGGTCGATATCGACAAGGAGGTACTCGATATCAACAAAGCACAGTGACGACAGAAAGCAAACTTAGACACAGAAACTCGATCTCGACAAACTTCTACTCGATATCGAGTAAGTGCTATTCGATATCGACTAACAATCCCCGAGATCGACAAAGACAGAAACTTTAAATTGCAAACTTTCGCACACAGAACGCAGATTTTCGATGAAATAAAATCAATAAAATAAAGACTTCCAAAGCCAGGGTATCAACACCACAACGATAACCATGCAAAATAACACATAAAGGCATAAAAGATCATGCTTTCCATCGAATAACTTTCGTTATTAAGAAATAGGCATATAGAGGCTTTCGCATAAACCCTAATTGTTACTAACCCTTTTTCACATAATTAACCCAAGTTGCATTAAGATCACTTTCGCTTCAATAACACAAACAAGGATCACCTTCAACTCTCGCAAAAGAATCAAGCTCATAGGGATTGAAGACGAATTGCATCAAAAGATCGTACCTTTACCGCATCATCTTACATGGCTACCGTCGGGCTCACCCCGACCCTAGAAGTGGGTGGACTACTCGCTCTTCATCGCAATAGCAGACATCTTTGATGAAAAAGAACTAACTTGCATTAATAAACTCAAACTTACAACCTCTTCTCCTTCTCTCTCTATGTAACTAATTGTCTCTGAAATTGAATGAATAAAATCCAGTCCCTAAGCCTTTATTTATAGGCTTCCACCCCTTGCTAATCAAGGTAAGAAAGTCTATCTATATCTATATCTACTTTATCTTATAACATAAAGATAAAAATGGAATAAAGGAATTAAATCAACTACGATTATATCTAAAGTGGATAAATCTTCCTTGGTCTTGATAGATCTTGATAGATGTGGATGGAATTTGGTCTCGAAAATATCTCCATTGGATTCGGGATAGAAACTTAACAAGAAGTCGGTTAAGCTCGGAATCCGCCGCCGTGGGTCCAGTCGATATTGACTTGGTTAAG
This sequence comes from Persicaria maculosa, assembly GCA_963922045.1. Classification (NCBI taxonomy): domain Eukaryota; kingdom Viridiplantae; phylum Streptophyta; class Magnoliopsida; order Caryophyllales; family Polygonaceae; genus Persicaria; species Persicaria maculosa. The sequence continues at coordinate 53,065,624 of OY998251.1, read as the reverse complement.
TCGATATTGACCTGTGCTTTCTCGGTTTCTCTTCAGCTGGTCGATATTGACTCCAGAGATGAAAATCGAGTTGATTTATACTCGATATCGAGTTGAGTTACTCGATATTGACTAGCATGTCTCAGCTCCAGCTTTCTTGACTCGATTACAGGACGTTGACTCGATATGGGGCACTCGATATTGACTTGGTTAAGTCGATATCGACCACTGTTCTTCAGCTTTATCGGTTCTGGCCAACTCTGAGTCGATTTGGAGAATTTCGACCTAAATCTGGTCGATATTGAGTGTGCTTGGTCGATATCGACCAGTCTTCTCAACATCCTGCTCTGTTCTTGAAACGCACTTTCCCGAGTCCTCGTTCGTCAGATTGACGCATATGACCATGTGTTGGAAAGCTCTTTCCGAGGGCTACAACTCTTATGAAGATATTAAAGCTTGATTCAGAATGATGAATACCGAAAAATGGCCTTTTCTCCGGCTGCACCATTCTTAGCTTCTCCATGAGTTTCCTTTAAGCTCCAAAGTGCGTCCGATTTCTGCGAAATATAACAAAAACTTGTGTAGACCTCCATATATTGAAAATAAGTGTAAACTACACAGATTCTTTATTATTCTAACCCAAATGCATGAAATGCATACAGAAATCGATATAAAAGTAGGTGTAAAACATGGCGAATTAGGCTTACAACAATAACACTTGTCAATAATTCATATAATGTAATAATAATCCATAATATCAATCATAAACCCAAATTTGTGGTGCTTAACTAACACTAAAGTAAATAAACGTAAAAGTCTGACTAACAACTCTAAACCTTTTAAAATCCAAATCTATAAGTTCAACTAAAAGGCAAATGCATCCCGACTTTGGGGATAAAAAAAACCCTAAGTCAACTAATCATATGCTTAAAAGCTCAAATTGAATAATCGTTGGACTAGGCGGCGCCTAGGCGGGCCCAGGCGGCGCCTAGGCGAGACTAGGCGGTTCCTAGATGAATTTCCGCCTAGAGGCCCGCCTAGGCTTAAAAATTCCTAGGTCCCGTCCCGCTTAGCGCTTAGGCGGCGCCTAGGCGCGATTTTTAGAACACTGCTGGGAAGTCACGAACTAAATATGAAGATAAGAAAGCCCATTCTGGTGGCAGCGGCCCGTATTCTGCAGACGAGCAGCGTCCAGCGCGGATTTCACTTCAAGATATCTTGAATTCATTAACTTGCAGACGAGCAGCGTCCAGCGCGGATTTCAAGTCATCCCGTTCTTTCTTTAAAACCCTACATTCCCTTTAGTCGCCTGAAGTTCCTCATGATGATCCAAAGATCTCTTCTTGAATTTCTCAACTAAAGCCGGGTCCCCAACCGTATTCCCAATAATCCGCACCTGATGGGCCAACTTGTTTATCTCCGCGTCCTTCTTCGCAAGATCCGCCTCATTACAAACCAAACGCCTCTCAACGTCAGTTTGTATCACCCTCAACTGGAACAAAAAGCAAATAAACGTAATGAAAGACAATCTTTTAAATCTCTTTTATATAAAAAGGAGGGTAAAAAGTTGCTCCAAATACGGAGATAGCTTACCCACTTGTTAAGCCGGTCAAATTGCGTTGAAAGGTTAACAACGTCCAATCGCTTAACATAACCCTGCTCATTGAATGAAAGTTTTTTCACAGGGAATGCGAGGGTGGCAAGATCAGCCATCCCAAAACCAGGAATTGGGAACTCGGGAAGATTCACCTCACCCTCAATAAAAAGACACTTTTCAACCGCGGCGGATGCCTCGGTAACTTCACCAACTTTCCTTTTCTTTTTAGAAGCAACGGGGATAGACGAACGAGCACGCTTTTCGCGGGGATAAGGAACTGATGAAGTAACTTCCACTAAGGCACCAGGTTCACTAACCGCGGCAAGATTAACAACCGGAGTTGTTTCAGAGGTTGGAGGAGGATCACGGACGCCTGAGCTTTTCTTCTTTTTTCCCAGCTTTTGCTTTGTGACGCTTTAAGAGAGAATCCAAATCCATTAAATCTGAAAGCAAAAACACCAAAGTATAAGTAACTAATTGATATGAGCAGGACACAAAATAGAAATATTAATCCCTAAAAAAAAGATTAATGAAAAAAAAGAAGACACCTAAGCGCGGATGAGAAAGACTCAACCCATCCATCTCAAGACGAAGAGTAGAAATCATCTCAGGCTAAGGAAACCTAGGCTTATGGGCAAATAGTCCTTTGAATTTAGAAAGATCAGGAACTACCGGTTTTTTCACGGCACAAAACCGTCCTGGAACTGTCCGATAGTTCAAACCATTCCCTGATTTGTCGCGGACAAGAAACCACTTGTGCTTCTAATTGGGTGTGCTAGAAAGCCTCTCCAAATAGCTACAGCTAGAGTTGCACTGATAAAACCTTGAATCCTGAGATCCCTTTTTCAAAGAAAAGATGCTGAACATCAGCTTCAGGGAAGGAGGAACCCCAACTTCCGTGCACCTCATAATGAAACTAGTGAAAAACATCCAACCATTCGGAACTATTTGCGCAGGACTCAAGTTGTATTCTCCCAAAAATTCCACGAAAAAGGGGTGTAGTGGAAGTCGGAATCCCTGAGATGAACTGGCCGCGTAGACAACCAAACAATCCTCGTATGCATCCAGACAACCTCTTCCTTGCTCAGGAAGGCAGAACTCCAACTCAGCAGGCCATGGAAAAATTTGAGAAATAGCTTCAAGGTCGGCTAATTCAAGCAAAGTAGTACAACCCCTAATTTCCTCAATAGGAGATCGTCACGGGCGAACTCTCTCAGTCACTATCAAAGGACGGGTAGAAGGAGGAGGCCGAAGGGTAAAATTCCCACGAAAAAGACAAGTGTCCAAGTCTTTGAGCTCATATAATGGGGTATCCAAATCAGTTAGATTTTCCTTAGAACGAATCCTTGAAGGAATTTCTGCCACGCCAATGGTGGAGGTTGCGTAAGGGACCCAGGACAGGTCAGTTTCTTGAGCAGCATCTACGGGATGAGAAGTAGAGGAAGGGCCCGCGTCATCAGAAGAATGAAGTCCCGATTCACCCGCGTCTGCAGAATTATCATCTCCCGCGCTTCCCTTCGAAGAAGAAGAAACTGTGTAAGGAGAAGAATAGTAATCAGGGTTAGAACGCTTCCGTCGCCTTCTCACCTTAATAGGACGGCCCATAGGACCAACCCGAGCCGGAATAGAGGCGGATCGAGAAGAAGATGACTCCAATGACGAACCAATGAAGCTAGAAGAAGAACTCTCGGAAGAAGAGGAAGAAACCTCTGAGGTTTGACGCGGATGACAAGTCGATGCAACATCACCTCTCCACCCCTCTTCCCTTTCAAAATCATCCAGCACATCATGCTCTCCGCTAGGGTTAGCCAATCCCGAAGAAACTAGAGAAAATCGTGTGAAGATTTGCACACGCGAATTAAAAATTTCGATAAAAGGAAAAACAGGTTTAAAGAAAGAAGTCACCCCTAATTTTCGATCTACACATCAAGAAACTTAAAAAAGATAAAGAAGAGAAGACAAAAAATTTGGAAAAAGTATAAAGCAAAAAGAACTACCTTGGTTTCGAAGAACACTACCGAAAAATTCAACTGAGAAGGGATCGACGACTGAGAACCACCGCCGAAAAACTAAAAAGGAGAAAAGAAAAAACTTTGAAAAGTAAGAAGAGACAAATGGGGAAGTAAAAAGAAACAGAACGGGGTAATTTATAAAGAGTTACCGAACGTATAACTTCCCAAAACAAACTGGGCCTGATGGGCCCTTAATGGGCCGTTACAAGAAAATTCCAGCCCATTTTACATAAACAGGTGCGAGAATAAGACATTCCAGACAATCAGATATTTTCCGCACTAAGAATGTCGACCCGCGTCAATCCCATTCGGAATCAACCCGGCTTGAGGAGCTATGACGAAATCGGTCGAGAAAACATCTAAAAATAAATAAGAGAAGTAATGGTAAAAAGGGAAATAAAACTTCATAAGAACATCCGCGGTCAAAAACGGACCACCCACCTTTAGGATCAACTCACCCGCGGACAAGAGAAGAGGGTACGTGCCCGACATGCCCACATTCCACGAGTAAGACACGTGTCGATCAAGATACAACACGTGGCGGAAGCCCAGGGACTTCTCGTCAACTCTAAAAGGGAAAAACATAACAGAGAAAAGGGGAGTTTTGGCAGGAAAAAGAGTAGAGCGGAAAAGAATAGATAATTCTTCGAGGATAGGATCCAGAGATAGAGTGACGGAAAAAGACGATTGATAGATCTTAACTAGGTTGAAATGCCGCTCCGCAGATGAGATTGTCCCACCGCGTAATTCAAAGGGTTCGTCTCATAAGTCAAGAGTCTGAGGTGAGGATCAAGCCAGTCGTGGCCATCTTCTCGCGTCGAGCGAGGAGTGACAGGTAAACGATCGATCCACATTTCGTTAACGAAGCCTCAACATGGAGATAGTCTTGTTAAGACTTTTAACCTCCCGCGGCACAGGTTGGGCCACACCAAATTAGTCCGTCGGGAGTGTAACGGGTCTCACGAGGCCCACCTCCGGGTCCCACCAAAAGTGGAAACTTGAAAATCGAGCTTCGTCATAAATGTAAGGCATCAAGATGTTACTTTAGAGTTATTTATAACTACGGGTTTAAGATTTAAAATCTTAAACTTATACTTTAAATGGTGGTAATACATCATAATAAAACATTAACCTACTTAACAAACCGACATGAAATTAAGACAACAAGATGTTACTTTAGGGCTATAACTATGTATTCAAGATTTTAAAATCTTGAACCTACTTTAAAGAAGGCAGTCCACCATGAAAAAACTTGAACCTAAACCAACATGAAATGTAAGGTAACAAAATGTCAATTTATGACAAGATATAACTATGGGTTTACGATTTAAGAATCTTGAACCTACTTTAAATGGAAGCAAATACATCACAACAAAAACTTACACCTACTTAATAAACCAATGTGAAATGTAAGACATCAAGATGTCACTTTAGGGCTATATATAACAGTGGGTTCAAGATTTTAAAATCTTGAACCTACTTTAAATGAAGACAATACATCATAATAAAATTTGAACCTACTTAATAAATCGACATGAAATGTAAGATAACAAGATGTCATTTTAAGGCTATGTATAACTATGGGTTCAAGATTTTAAAATCTTGAACCTACTTTAAATGAAGGCAATACAACATGAAAAAAACATGAACCTACTTAATTAACCAACATGAAGTGGAACACAACAAGATGTCACTTTAGGGCTAGATATAACTATGGATTCAAGATTTAAAAATCTTGAACCTACTTTAAATGGAGACAATACATTATAATAAAAACGTGAACCTATTTCAACCAACATGAAATGTAAGACAACAAGATGTCACTTTAGGGCTAGATATAACTTTGGGTTCACTAACGTAATCCACAGTTAAAAAAAATCTTAAACCCACCGTTATAAAAAATATTAAACCCACAATTATACAAAAAAATAATTGCTATAACAAACAAATTACTTTAGATTCAAAATTTACTACGTAGGTTCAAGATTTTAAAATCTTGAACCCTCAGTTATAAAACAATATGTCCAAAATTTTATTAAGAAGGATCATTATTTTAAAATTTTGAACCCATAATTATTAAAAAAAAAAAATAGGTTCTAAATTTTATTAAGTAGGTTCAAGATTTTAAAATCTTGAACCAATATTTATAAAAACTTGAACGTGGTTATTTAATCTCGACTTACCATTATAAAAATATTGAACCTAACGTTAAAAAATATTAAACTTATAATTATAAAATATTAGGCTTACCATTATCATAAATATTTTGATATTATAATAAACATTTTGGAAATATTTGATATTTATATTGACATGTTTCCCAACTAACAATTTGATAGGTAAGATAATATAAAAAAATCTTGAACCATAGTTATAAGAAAACATCTTGAACCCACAATTATAATAAATATTTTGTAAATATTTTGATATTATAAGTAGGTTCAAGATTTTAAAGTTTGAACTCAAAATTATAAAATAGACGTTTAAAATTTTATTAAATAGGTTCAAGATTTTAAAATAAAATATTATGTTTAAAACAAAAACTGACTTTGAATGTACGTATATGCCCTTGTACGTATCTCATTTAAGTAAATTTCATAGTATGATTGTACATTTGTACATAAATTTCTGTGATAATTAAAACAAGCATTGAATTTGAATTGAGATAATTTAACAAAATTAATTAAAGCTCAAAAGAAGATAAATGTAACAAAATTAAAAGCAGATAAATAAAACAAAATTAATTGAAGTTCAACTGTGAGCGTCTAGCTTGGTTGGTTTGAAAGTATTTGGGCCCTCTTGATGTGCAATGCGTCTCGTTTTCGAATTTCCATTCCGTTGCCTTCTCTATTTTGCAATCAGCCCCAGGCCTCAGCGCGCGCGCCTGTGTTTTTTTTAAAAATTAAATCTGACGGGGGGCGCGCTTTAAAACTTGGAAGGAGCGCGTGTAATATATGGTCCAACCAAAATAGTCCTTATAATTTCTACCATAAGATTGGTTTTCACCGGAGCGTGCATATATATATATATATATATATATATATATATATATATATATATATATATATATATATATGGGTTGACTCCGGTGAAAACCTCAAATTGTGGTAAAAACCCGTGAGAACTACTTTATATCTCGGTTTTTTTTAAACCCGTGCTAAAAACCTCAATCACACGGTGACTTTACAACTCGGTTTAACCTAAAAACCGTGCTAAAAACTCCAATTTTAAAATAACACATGACTTTATAGTTCGGTCAAACCGAAAAATCGTGCTAAAAAGCTAATGTTTTAAAATTATATAGTGACTTTATAGCTCGATTTTATTCAAAACCGGGCTAAAATTTGTGACTTTATAGGTCGGTTCTATTCATAACCGGTCTATAAAGCAAGTGAACCGAGCTAAAAAGCCGGTCCTCACGGGTTTCTACCGCAATTTTGGTTTTCACCGGAGCGCATCCCTATATATATATATATATATATATATATATGGATTGACTCCGGTGAAAACCTCAAATTGTGGTAAAAACCCGTGAGGACTACTTTATATCTCGGTTTTTTTGAAACCCGTGCTAAAAACTTTAATCACACGGTGACTTTACAACTCGGTTCAACCTAAAATCCGTGCTAAAAACTCCAATTTTAAAATAACACATGACTTTATAGTTCGGTCAAACCGAAAAATCGTGCTAAAAAGCTAATGTTTTAAAATTATATAGTGACTTTATAGCTCGATTTTATTCAGAACCGAGCTAAAATCTATGACTTTATAGGTCGGTTCTATTCATAATCGGGCTATAAAGCAAGTGAACCGAGCTAAAAAGCCGGTCCTCACGGGTTTCTACCGCAATTTAGGTTTTCAACGGAGCGCGACCCTATATATATATATATATATACGCGCTCCGGTGAAAACCAAAATTAGGGTAAAAACCGTGAGGATCAATTTGATTGGTCGAGAGTAGAATTAAATAATACACACGCGCACTGTTCACTTTAGAAAAAAAAAAGCGCAGCGCGCTGTTAGTAAAACACACAATGTCGCAAATACAGAGAGTCGAACCTAGACATGTTGCGTCTATCATTACCAAAAAACAATACCGTATCAATTACGCTAGAATGTTTCTATGATTTAATTGAATCTGTTTAATTGTATTCGCAATGTTGGAAGAGAGGTGCTGGGGGTGTCTACTGGAGAGCATGGGCCCAATCGGGGCGTCGCTTGGTGGAGCGAGGAGGTGAGGGCAAAGGTGAGAGCGAAGCAAGCGTTCCTTAGATGGTTGCACATCGACAATGGGGAAGATGGAGCGGAGCTCAGGATGAGGTACAATGTGGCCAAGAGGGAGGCCAATCGTGCAGTTGTTGAGGCTAAGGACAAAGCCTTTGAGAGTTTGTATAAGGCTCTGGACGAGAAGGGAGGGGAAAGGGTTATTTTTCGTTTAGCTCGACATAGAGAGAGGTTGAGCAAAGACATCGACGTCGTCAAGTGTGTCAAAGATGAGAACGGTCAAGTGTTGGTTGATGATCAACGAATCAATGGCAGATGGCACAAGTACTTTTCAGAATTGCTCAACGAGGATTTCAACTCTTCGTAAAGGAGTCTCAATCTTCCAGAGCACATTGAGTATGGCTTTCACCGACGTGTCTCCATTGAAGAGGTTAAGATTGTTGTTTGTAAGTCAAAGAACCATAGATCTTCAAGTCCAGATGATATTTCGGTTGATGTTTAGAAGTGGTTAAGGGCTAAAGGTTTGGTCTGGCTTAGTGCCCTTTTCAATGTTATCCTAGGATCAGCTAAGATGCCAGCGGAGTGGAGACTTAGCAAATTAGTCCCGATCTACAAGAACAAAGGGGATGTACAGTGCTGCGAAAACTATAGAGGAATCAAGATACTAAGTCATACGATGAAGTTGTGGGAGAGAGTTATAGAGGGGAGGCTCCGGAGGTTGGTTCAAGTGTCGGAGAACCAATTTGGGTTCATGTCGGACAGATCCGCGGTTGAAGCTATTCACTTGTTGAGACGATTGATTGAGATGCACAGGGATATGAAGAAGAATCTGCATATGGCCTTCATAGACATCGAAAAGGCTTATGACAAAGTTTCAAGAGAGTTGTTATGGAGATGCTTGGCTAAGAAGGGAGTGCATGGGTCGTATATCAGAGTTATCAAAGATATGTACGACGGGTCACTGACAAGTGTTAGAATACCGTGCGGCGATATAGAGTACTTTCAGGTTCGAGTGGGGCTTCATCAGGGTGCAACTCTAAGCCTCTTCTTGTTCACTCTAGTTATGGATGCACTCACTATCCCACTTCAAGAGGAGGTCCCTTAGAGTATGCTGTTTGCAGATGAAATTGTGCTAGTGGACAACTCAAGATCTGGATTGGCTCACATGCTTGAAAGATGGAGAAGTGTGCTGGAGTCAAGGGGTTTTAGATTGAGTAGATCCAAGATAGAGTATGTCCAGTTCAGTTTTGGAGAGGGCAGGGATGCAGGGACTTCTGTTTTATTGAAGGAAGACCTAGTCCCTAGAAGAGAGTGTTTCAAGTACATTGGCTCGTGCGTTCAAAGCAATGGCGGTAAAGACAGAGATATCGATCATCGAGTCCAAGCGGGATGGCTAAGTTGGAGAAGAGCGTCGGGAGTGTTATGTGACAGAAAAGTGCCGGCAAAACTGAAAGGGAAATTCTATAAGATGGTTATTAGACCGACTGTTATGTATGGCTCGGAGTTCTGGCCGACAACTGACGAGAGGGTTTCTCGGCCAAATAAAATTATAGTCAAGACCCCTGCTATAGTATAGGGGAGTCAGGTTCGTCCTCAGGAGAGAAGTCATCGGTTCTAGGTTTAGTGTGTTTTGGGGTTCAGGGATAGTGGGAAGAGGTGATGAAGGTGGCTGTCGGCAAAGAATAGAGGGGTCGATGTCAATGGATGGAGAGGAAATGGTGGTTGGTATCGAGTAGAAACTGTGTCGAATAAAAATAATAAAATATAGCAAATATAGATGCGAACTTCCAAGGTTAGGGATCACCACAACAATAAACATATATGTAACTCATAAATCACATAAAGATGCATGCTTTACATCAAATAACTTTCGTTATTAACAAATAGGAATATAGAGGCTTTCGCATAAACCCTATGTGTTGCTACCTTTTCTTAATTAGGATTAGTCGGCTCTCGCAAATAAACCCTAATTACTATCCAAATTCATAATAAGATCACTTTCGCTTCAATATCATGAATAAGGAATTTACTCAACTCTCGCAAAGGATTAAGCACATAGGTAGATGATGATAAAGACATACAAATTCATTGATTTATAAATCAAACACACATATCTATGTTGGGATCACCCCAACCCTAGAAGAAGGAAATTAGAAACAAGACATAATAAAAGAAATTGACTTTATCATAAAATAAACTAAAACTTACAAGACCTTCCAAACGTTCCTCCTCTCTCTCCTCTCTCCTTGCGCCCGAAGACGGCTTTGCTTGAATTCCTGAAAATCAGCCCCCTAGGGCTTTATTTATAGGCTCCAATCCAAGCTATTTTAAGAAGGAACTATCTATCTATATCTAAATTTATCTATCTAAAGCTTAATGATTAAATTTGAAAATAAAACAAATAAATCCCTAAAGGAAATTAAGACTAAAGTGGATAAATCTTCCTTCTCTTGATATATCATCATGTCTCTTGATAGAACCCCACGAATCTTGGCTTGCAAGTAACCCACAATGCTCGGACTCCACTCGATCTCGGCTCGGATTGCTAACTGGATTGTCCTCGACGTCGAGTAGGATTTTCCTCCGGGGTTGCACTCGAGCTCGAGCAGGTTTTGGACTCGTCGGGTGTATTCGACGTCGACCAAAACTCCTCGACATCGAGTAGGATTGTTCTGCTCAAGTGACTCTGCTCGACTCCGCATAGATTTCTTGGCTCGATGTACTCGACTTCGACTAGATGTGGTCGACGTCGAGTAGAACTGGTTCACTCTCAGCATTCTGCTCTGTTCTTGAAACGCACATTCCCGATTCCTCGTTCGTCCAATTGACGCATATGAGCATGCGTTGGAAAGCTCTTTTCGAGGGCTAAAACTTTCATGAAGACATCAAAGCTTGATTCAGAATGATGAATGGTGAAAAGTGGTGTTTTCTCCAGCTGCACCATCCTTAGCTTCTTCATGACTTTTCTTTAAGCTCCAAATTGCGTCTGTTTTCTGCGAAATTGAACAGAAACTAGTGTAGACTCCATAATTTGGAAAATAAGCATAAACTACATAGATTCTGTACTTTTCTAACTCAAAAGTATGAAATGCAGGCAGAAATCGTTATAAAAGTAAATGTAAAACATGGCAAATGAGGCTCACAACAAACACCACATACTTAAGCTTGCTTGTCCTCAATCAATACTTTTAATTGTCATTTAGGGGAAGAAATCAAAACTCTCAACATATTAGATCCATTCTCATATAACCCAGTAATCAATTACCATCCTCGAAAAGGTACTAATGTCTCAAATCCATGCATGTTCAATAAAAGCAACTTCGCACATAAAAGGAGGGTTAAGCAAAACATTCATTCGTGACAAAACATTAATAATCAAGAGGACTTTAATTTATGCTCATGGTGAAGAAAAGGTCAAAGGTAAATTGGTGGGCTATATTTGGGAAATGTGGTGCTAATAATCCAGGGAAATGGAGTACATTCCAAACTTTCATACCACATTCCTTCTTCCTTTGATTTCTCACCTTTCGCTCAATCGCTCATTGCTTTTTTCAATATAATGCTTTTACCTCTCTAACCTCAGCACTGTCTTCTCGCGGGTCGCAAATATGGGTGTCATGAATGGCCCCGGATACTTAGTGTGTCAGACTCCTCTCCCTGGTGTCCCATCATGCGGAACTATTATCTCAACGCAGACATGATCGATCTACCTTTATCTCCCGAGGTGACCGGATTTTCTTTTACTCATTAAATTTTCCATATTTTTGAAAATTTCCTGCCAAACTCCAATAATAATAACAACAAAAACACCATATGATAATCTCCGTAAGTAACATCCATTCTCAACATAATCCCCGGATAAGGAAATAAGATAGAAAAAGGAAATATTTAGAACATGTGGAGCATAATATGAAATAAGGCTCATTAGGGCTTTTGTGATGCATAAGCATAGGTAAGGCTAGGAAATAACAATATGAGCATATATGGAAATATAAAGTCATCCATCCTTTTATCATGCAACATGTCAAAAGCAATTTCAAATTTTACCTCCTTTCATGGTTTTTATAAAAATATGCACTTCATTGTGACTTCCCTTTACTAGGCAATTTCATGCTATATCTCTAATGAATCCAATTTTGCATCGTCGAGTTCAATTAGGCTTCCATGAAACTTATTCAAAAATTTTGATGGGGGTGATTTCTATAAACTTTGCAAAACAAACATGTAAGCACATAAATATCAATGATAATTCCAAAGTAGCCATGTATAATCAATTCGAGAAATAAACTTAAATATGCACACATAATGTCAAATATGGTCAAATATGCATAAAGTAAGCCCTTTTCCCACCCCATACTTAAACATTACAGTGTCCTCACTATATAAAAACAAGGGTAAAGAAAGAAACTCACTAGACAGGTGTGTTGATCGTCGGAAATCGAGTGTAATGTTGCTGTAGAAGTGGTCGACTTCGGGGACTTTGGTCAACTTCGAGGACATTGGTCGACCTCGACCAGCACTACTCGAGATCGAGTAAAGTCAAACCTCAGGATGGCCTTCTCGACCACAAGCTCCTTTTTGCTCGAGATGTGTGGTCGACGTCGAGGAGTTTACTCGACGTCGAGTACTCCTGCAACTTCTTCGTACCTGCAAAATTTGTTAGACGGAAAATATCCACAATAGAAAAACTTAAAAACAATGTCCAAAACCAAAAACCAAAAACAACAATGTCTAAAAATCCCAAAAACTAATTGTCTATTTACAAGATCTAGATTTTATAGTCGCTAGGCCGACTTTCTCCTTTAAGCTCAAGGTGGCATTTGCAGGGCCCATGTAGCTTGGGCTTCAAACATGACTCCATTCTTGTCCATCAGCTGCAGTCCTCCTGAATGGATCTTGTTCACCGTGAAGGGTCTCATCTTCTTCTTATTGAATTTGTTGGAAAACCAATGATCCTTTGATTTGGCAACATAGACTTTGCCACCTACTTCATACTCTCTGGGATCATCATTGCAAACCCTGCATAATCACACATACCAAGGTAAACCTCTCCCATGTATAGATAAACCATTAATTGAAATAGGAGAAGAGATGTCAGTACCTTGGCTTACCTTCGCAGAATCGGATTCGGGGACCTCGGGGTCTGGTCGACATCGAGTACAGGTACTCGACATAGATGAATTACCTTCGTCGGGTGGACTGCTGGTCGAGGAAGGCGGAGTCGAGGAAGAATGGGTCTGGTTGACATCGAGGAGCTTGGTCGATGTCGAGGAGTCCTCGGCTTCGGGTGGGTTGCTCGACGCTGTTGCTGTTGGTGGAGGGCTCGAGTTCTGGTCGACGTCGACCAGAGTACTCGACGTCGAGTAACTTTGGTCGACTTCGACCCCATACTTGAATCATGGCAAGGCATCCGAAAAATAATAAGTCGACGTCGACTTACCATGGTTGATGTTGAGTAGATCCTCTGTGTCGTCGTTCAGGATGGCCATGATCTCCTCCACCTGGGCTTCCATGTCCCTCTTTTCCAGCTCCTCGGGAGTCATATTTCTTACCTTAGGCTCCCCGCAAGTGATGTACCTGGCTGATATTGACTTTATTACTGTTTGGAAAAGAGCGAAAGTGCCAACGACATTCGTCCCGCACTAAAAACCCTCTCCTCAAAGAGTACTCGGCGAGGGGGACGTCTCATGCCGCGTCATGACCTACCCCCACGTCCGATCGGACCGTGTCTCGTGTCAACCATACTCGCTACATAGTAATTAATATATCACTCAGCACAGAAGCACTCAATAATTAAATATGATCCTCTTTAAGGAGGATTGCCCTCAGTCCCAATGAAACGTAATTCATACAAGCACAGAGACGATCTATGTTGTCCTTCGAGGGAAGGTCGACTGAAGGGGAAAATACCTCACAACATCCTAATCCACGCTACTCTAACCTTCGGGTTCCTTGGAGTCTTCAAGGCCCATCTGTAAAAAAAAGCTAGTATTTTGCCTACCTTCCCTGAATTCTACATCCTTAAGGGATGCCTATCGCATAGTCTCTACCCCACGAGATTGCCATTCCTAGTTGATTGATCTAGGGTTAGGTCCAATTAAATTCATTTTGCCCTTTGAAAACATTTTGAAAACCATTTGAAAACCTTGGGCCATTTTCAAAACCACTTCAACCTATCATACTCGGTTTGCAAAACCTGGCTCTGACACCACCTTTGTAACGGCACAGGATTATGATTCTCGGGTTACGTTGCGAGAGATGAAACCCCTCGTTAGGATCTTGCATCCTGAGTACAAGTTGAAGGTTTGAAAGCTTAGTCTAACATTTTAAAGTCGGATTTCATACCCAAATTTCGAAGGGATTGTTGGAATCCCTAGGGAAGTCACATGTACCTGTCGTAAGTCTAATCATGGAAAACTCATAGTCATACAAAAGCGGAAGTAAAGTATGATACAAAAGGGGTGCCACGACAGAGCCGGGTCAAAACGGAGTCTAAAAGCATAAGTCGAAAAGCATAGTCAAAGTCTGGTGAAGTCAAGATCTCCGACACTCACTCTCCTCCGAACAAAAGGACCCACGCGATAGTCAAAAAGCACCAATAAAAAGAACATGATAATAATACCTAAAAACATTAATGGTGATCGGGATTAGAATGATGCCCACCTGCTTCATCCCGGCCTTAAGCACACATATACGTTATACCTAATAAAGATGCTTCTAGATGAAGGGGAAACATTAACACACTAACATGCTCTTATGATCAAGCGTATAATAATAATAAGGCCTTAACATAGAATACCAAGTGGTATGTCCCGCTACCTAACCACCGTCCCTCTTCCCGATAGGGCGGAGACTTGCCAGCTCGCGAATGCATTCCAATTTATAAATGGGGCGAGGCCCGTTATGGTACCCGACCCCATGTTTGTATGCCTCTTTATAATTATGAATGTGGACTTAAATGAGAAAAGAATAATATAATGCGAAAGATAAAATAAATTAGAGCAGAAGTAAAATGGTAATTAAAGTGGTAATTAAGCTTGAACGACTCAGGACGAACCCGATGAGTCTAGGACATCCTATGACCCTAGCAAAGACTCTAGATACTTCACAGATAATGATCGTTCTGTTTACATACGCATAAAGAATTAGAATGCTCAACGGTCAATGCAACCTAGCGTGGTACTACATGGCATGCTGATCATGAATGCAAGCACCTAATATATCATGCACGTAAAGCAGAGAATATCTCTCTATCAATCTAAGTAAGCGCCGAAGAGACTTACCTAGTAAGCAGAACAACAAAAGTACGATCCCAGCAAGTAGCAGGAACAATAAGATAATATCACCTAGATCATAGCAACATCCATATAAGTCTACTTCTACTCATCGAATCATACACAAGTGCACATAGTTTAATAACGCAAATCACATCATAACATCATCAAGTTCAAACACTCATCACACTTTCCACATTCCACAAGTCCATATCATCATTACCATACCATTCAACCACATTCATGTATTCATAATCGTATATCAATCATATCACATAACTCGATTTCATCATATCATCATATCTTAAAAGCACAAGCTAATGGTTCATAATCTTAACATTTCATCATGATATTAGTCAACCAATCATGCCATTAGGCCACATAGACCATGGTATTAGACAATCATTCACATCAATCATGCTAGTTAGTCATCGAGCACATAAATCTCGAGTTAGTCCCGAAAACCGATTCAAAACCAAGCAATTCGATTAAAACGTTCAACCTTAAAAGCTCATGAAGTTCGTTTCTCAAAACTCCAAATCCGACCCTTAAACCAGTCCTTGAAATCCCCTAAAAGCGTTGAAAACAAGTCGCAAAAATGATCGTCGAAAACATCGAAAAACGGTTTTAAAATGTTCAACTCAAAAGGTCACTAGCGGCCGCGAGTCAGCCTCTCGCTCCTGTAAGACCCAACGTCTCAGAGAAGTCTCTCGCGGTCGTGGGGAACTCGCGCCCGTGAGACCCTCGAGTCGCAGCCGTGAGTCAGGGGTCCCCTCCTAGATCATCCGGACTCCACCTCGCCACCGCGAGTTGCCCCTGTTGCGACCGTGAGTTAGAACCCTAGCAAATATGTTCTTCCTCACGACCGCGAGTCCGGAGTCTCTTGCGACCGCGTGCAACTCGCGCCCGTGAGACCCTTGAGTTGCAGTCATGAGTCCGAGGTCCTCTCCTAGGTCATCCGGACTCCACCTCGCCACCGCAAGTTGCCCGTGTCGCGGCCGCAAGTTAAAACCCTAGCAGAGTTGTTCTTCCTCACGGCCGCGAGATCCCTATCACGACGGCGAATACGTCCCTGAATCTAAGATTCAAGGGACGTGCGTGGCCAAATGAAGAGTTGTTTGGAGCTCTCCTTTTTCCCAATTTTTCCCAAGGTACCCAGACACATGCTAGTACAAAAATGGTTCGAAAAACATGAAGAGATGAAGAGATCTCTCACCCAACACTTCCTTGGTCCACTTCTTCTTCTCCCGGGTGGCTTTTGAGACCATTTGAGGCCGAAACTCCTAGACCGCTTGTTGGGTGAGTGAGAGGAGTTAGTTAGGGCATACAGAAGAGAACTTGAAGGTTTGAGAAGTGAAATGAAGAGAAAAGGTGCCAACTTACCCTTCCTAGACCCAAAACCAAGCAAACGAACTCCGAGGGCTTCGATCCTTGACTTTCGAGTTGAGATGTGGCTCCAATGGACTTCCTTGGCTCCTTGAAAGGTGGTGAGGCTGCTAGACTCCTTGGATCTTAAGGGAGAGAAGGAAAAAACAGTGTGGGGGGTGGTGTTTAGAGAGTGGTGCCGAGAGGAAGTGGGAAAGAGGAGGTGCTTCCCCTTGGTGGTTTGGTGGTGGATTAAGGGGAGAGAGGATGGATGAAGTGGTGGTTGTCGGTGTGAGATGGGGCAGCACAAGGAGAGAGAGAGAGAGAGGAGAGAGCAGGAGAGTGTTTAGGGTTTCTTGGGTTTGTGAGATGTGAAGCTTCCAACCTCTCCTCTCTTTTTAAGACAATTTCTTCAGAATAAATCTGAAGAAATTGTCTGAGACTTTTTATAAACTCCACAAAATTATCCTTAGCCAAATTGAGCCTGACCCCCATTTGGGAATTAAGACTTAGAGTTGGTTGGAATGATAATTTGTGGAAAGAATGAGCTTGTGTTTCATTTCAAGTAGGAAGGATTGTTGAAATTATTAAGATATGGGTTGGTTTTATATTTTTATCTTGCTATGCATATTATGTAAAAATATCTTTGGCTCACCCAATAAATACACCATTAGTTTTTATTTTATTTTCGTTAAAAAAAATCGAAAAAAAAAAGAGAGAAAAAGTATATATGTTTGTGAATAAAGTGCATGAGCCAAATTCACCTTATTTCTTTCATTATTCGCAAGATACATACTTTGGAGAGGTTGAGAAAGTTTGAAAGGTTACATACTTCATTGAGATAAATTGGAGAGTTTGGTTGATGCATATGATTGAGAGTTATGGTTTGGTTGAGTTGTGTTGGAGATTTAGGAGTCTTGATTCCCGAATTTTATTAAGCACCACATGGCCAAATAATTCCATACCCTTATATTTCTTACCAAGCCCCATTACAACCCTGCCGAATGGAATCTTCTTTGAAGACTTCTATTGAGCGAAGTCCTCCTGATAATTCTTGTTGCATTTGCATAATTGGTTGCGAAGTGGATTCATATTTAAATTGCAATGTTTATGAGATTGCATATGGAATCGAGTTGAGAGTTGATCTTCATAGCCTAAACACATTGAGAGTTGAGAGTAAACACATTATTCATGTGAGGTTGGATTTATATTGCCTATGCCTATGGATCGCTCATATATGTGTGATGACGTTAAATTCACTTGTCTTACCTTGCTACTACTTAAAGATGTTGCTTTTGACAAGGGCGAAGACTTGAAGGATGTGTTGTAGGTCTTGGTTATTGTTTGGTTATTGCTTGAGGACAAGCAAGTCTAAGTATGGGGTGATTTGATGTCTCTAAAGTAGCCATGTTTTTATGCATATTTTAGTTCCATATCCTATACACTTTGCATATTTCGGGTTGGGAATATGTCGAATTTATGTAGTATATGCTTATTTGTCAGAATTGGAGATCTACATAAGTTTCTGATTAATATTGCAGAATATGGAGCCATTTCGGGAGAAAAACCAAGAAGCAAAGACCGGAGCTCAAAGCTACTCGACATCGACAAGCCTTAGTCGATATCGACAAATCATGCCCAGACACACCCTAGTCGAAGAGCACATGTCGAGAAGCTGAAGACGAGCCAAGCTAACTCCAGGAGGTTCCTCGGGATCGAGTTGTGAACTCGAGATCGACAAAGCTCCGAAGAACAACCCGGAGTCGAGGAGAGCTTACCCGAGGATGCCGAGGAAGAGCTACCCGACCTGGCTGGGCATCCGGACACCACAACTCGATGTCGAGGACTTTCCTCGATATCGACAAAAACCAAGGTACTTGTCCGAGCAACATCGAGCAGAGGTCACCCGACACCACCAAGCAACCTAGTCGATGAGCCACCTTACTCGAGATCGAGTTATTTGCTCGAGATCGAATAAACCCAGGAGCCAGAGTCCGAGCCATGTCGAGGACCAGCAACCCGAGACGCCGAGCCACTGAAGTCGATGACCAAAGTTACTCGAGATCGAGGAAAACTCCTCGAGATCGAGGAAATCTTCCGGAGCCGCGTAAACGCGTTGTGAGTTGTCCTACTCGGATTGGGATTCCTTGGAGCCGAAGATTGCCGAGTCTATCCGATTTTATCAAGATCTATCATGAAGGAGAAGATTTATCCACTTGAAGACTTTTAGATATAATTCCCTTTTTTAGATTTAATTATGTTGTTGCATTTATTTATCTTTTATGTTTTAGATACAGATTTAGATATAGATAGAGATATTCTATCCTTGAATAGCAAGGATTAGAAGGCTATAAATAAAGCCCATGGGGCTGGTTTTTCAGGAATTCAATTCAATTTAGAAGTAGAGAAGTAGTTCACAGAGAAGTTTTAGGAGTTCGAAGGTTTTAGGGTTTTGGCATTCAACGAGAGTTGGATCGCCGGGATTGTAAAGGCTTTGAATTTAGTTTAATGCAAGTTATTTCCTTTCAATCAATGTCTGAGGTTGCAATGAAGCGCGAGTAGTCCACCCACTTCTAGGGTTGGGGCGAGCCCGACGATAGCCATGCATGTTTGAGGTAAAGATCTGACTTTTATCATGTTTTGAGCATCTACTACTTGTTATGTGTTTATTACCCATCTAATGGAGGTCCATGCTAACAACTTGGATTATAAACATAAAATCAGTAGGGACAATTAGGGTTTCTTGAAAGAGTTGTCTAATTGTTGGAAAAGGCGAAAGCTTGATCCTTTGATGCGATTCACATGATTATCTGTTTTATTTCTGCCTTATGCATGCTTGGTTATCGTTGTTGCAAACCCCAATCTTGGAAGTCTTTTACATACAGTTTAGTTCAAAATCCCAAAGCACTTGTTTTTATTTTCTTTCATTTTAGTTTTCTGTCTTCCTCGAGATCGACTAGCACTCCTCAATCTCGAGTTACTGATTCTCGATCCAGCATCACCGTAGCTTCTGTGTGCAGGTGATCGACAAGAGCCAACCCGACGTCGACAACCTTACTCAATCTCGAGTAAAGGTTACTCGCTCTCGACCAAAAATCGCCTGTGACTGCTGCGCTGTTCGACTTTCCCGATCTTCTATCGACTAACCTTAGTCGAGATCGAGCACTTGTTGTCGACTTCTGACCGTGAGATTCCACCGCTGCCTAGGATCCGCTGACCAGCTTCCTCGTGGATTCGAACCTGACTTTCTCTTACTACATTGGAGGGAGTCTTGAACATCATTTGCTGGGATTCAATCGGCTTGCTTTACTTTATTTACTTACTGTTTGCATTCTCGATTCTCTCTTACAACATTAAGCTAATTTTATCACTTTGGAAGTGTTTGATTAAATTACCTAATAATTCTGAATAACCCTCAAAGTATTGGTATTCAACTGGCCTTTTATAAGTTATAGCCTTCAATCTAATCTTTTGATATTTACTGACTTACTGTGAGCTTTTTTTTAAGTATTTTTATTTTCCAATAATTATAAAAATAATTATTTCAAAACTTGATTCAAACTACAAGTCTACAATATTATTTTCTAGGTCTTCTAAATTTGCATATATTTTTTGAGCTAGTTTTAACTGGATACTTTGTAACAACTTACATATGCAGGTTGAATCTGGGAAGCTAGTTTTGGAAGATGTGGAGTTTGATCTTTAAGGCGTTAAGTGCCAGGTAATTCCATGCTCTTGGTATATTTTAACCACCAATACAAAGTTAATAGCGAGCTGATTCCTAGCTAGTTAAAAACAGATGTTGCTACACTGTTTGATTGTGTGATCTTAGTAGCTACTTTCATGGTTGGAAAATTGTCACCTTCTATCCTTTCAAGTCTGCCTTGAGCTCCTATTTAAGAGTGGAGGAAGATAACTTTTATTGTATTAATTTATGTAATAAAAAATTGGATCTGGTCAAAGAGATGCTTTTATAGGGTTTGAAAGAGTGCAGGTTTGATGAGATGCAGTAAGAGTTGCATGCTTAGATTGGACTAATTAACTTAGGCCTGGCATAAAGAGAGGCAACTTCGCTGAGCAAGAGGAGAAAATGATCATCCACCCTTCAAGCCCTTCTTGGTAACCGGTAATTAATTATAAATATTTAGTGATTAATCCAAGTTTTCATAAGATTTTATATGTTTTTTCTCATTTTATGTTAAAATTGTGTTGAAGATCTTCACTGGGCAAGATTTTATATGAGATTTGTGAAGGGCATTGGGTCTAATGGTATGATTCTCGCACCGTTTTGAGTGCGAGAGGTCCGAGTTCGATTCTCGGAATGCCCCATCAGTAGCATTAGGGTGACAAAACATTAGGGTTTATATGTATATAGTATTTCATGTACTAATCGAAAAACTGAACAAATAAAAGTATGAAGATCAACCAAAGGATTGGAAGTTTGGGCGACATGGCTTTTTGTGACAAAATTTTCATTTGTCACCCCAAGGTTTTGGCGACAAAATGAGTAAATTGTCACCCGTTTTTTGGGCGACAAAACATTCTTTTTCATCGCAAAATACTACGACGACGGATTTTTTTGTTTGTCACCAAAGGTCATTTACGCGCGGCAAAGGAAATTTTCATCGCCTTAACTTTGGGCGACGGGGCTAAGGCGACGACTCCATGACAAAATATATTTCGTCACAAAAACTCTTGTGTGATGAAAATGCTACTTTGTGCGACGAAAAGTTTTGTCGCCCAAACCATTTTTTCTTGTAGTGAAGACAAGAAGGACCAACCCAAAACGAATCAAGGAAAGGATGAGATTCGATAGCTCACCGAGGATGTTCGCGACTTCGGAGCTTTCGATCGGAGTTCTGGGCGTCGTCGGTGGGTTGCGATGGCTCGTCGGACCTGCATCGAGCATGGGTGAGCATGATGGTGAAGTCCGAGGGTGATTCCGATCGAAAACGAGTGAGAACGGTTTACCGGATGTTGGTTCGAGAACGAATCGGGGCGATGGAACCTCAGTGGTGGCGTTGGGGCCTTCTGGGTTGCCTCGGTGCTGCTGGAGGTGTCGAGGGAGGTGGGGCTGAAGCTTCTGCAGCTGCCCTTCAAGAAGTAAGGAGGGACGAGGAGAAAGAAGAATCGGTGGTGTTCATCGGAGGGAATGAGAGGTGACGGTGGGTCATGGTGATATTGCTGGAAACGCAGGAGGGCAGAATGATGGATGAGTGTGGGAGGGAAGGGGCTTGTGTGTGAGGAGATTGGTCTTGCAGCTAGAATTATAGGGAGAGGGGGGAGGAATGGGTTCAACTGTAGGGTAAGGTCGGAAAAGATTAGGTGGGAGGGAGTGTTGAAATGGTTAAGAGTCAACAATAATACTCGGAAATAAATTTCGAATACGCGAATTTCGAATCTCATAATGAGCCCTCGAATGTTAGTTATTCCGACTCTCGTTTTTTCGATCAATTAGATTTTTAAAATCGACAAGGATATCGTTATCTGATAATTATTTTAATTTCCGAGGTAAAAGGATGGAAATTGTTCGTTAAATTTGCATTCCGGTCGGAATTCTTTAAACAGATTTTCAAACCGATTTAATTTCACATTTAATTTTCTTTTTCCAAAAATTTAGGATTTGAAAATCCGACACTTTACAAAATTCAACTTGACTTCAAAATGGAGTTTTACAAGTATATATAGAGGGATTAGAGGCCACGGCTGCCACTAAAAAAGAAAAACAAAATAACAAATAATAATAATATGTAATGAAAAAGCCTAATTGGCTTACTAAACCCGATTTGGGTAGCTAGAATGGACTGTACCACAAGCTAATTTAGCCTAAATTTCAAAAGGGAACATAGGACAAAATCATCAAAACTTGGTTGATATTATGGGTTTATAGTTGCATGTAAATGCATGGAAAACTAGCTAGGCGAATGCATGAAAATTTATTTAAATATGTAGGGAGATAGCGGTGATTTTTTTTTTTTTTGAAAACTGAAAGCGATTAGGGTAAACTACGCACGATTGGTAGTCCAACCTAGAGCATCCTTTCGGATGAGAACTTGTAGTTCTAAAGCTGTGATAGGGTTGTTGGTAGTGGTTGTGTGACCCAGAAAGGCCAATCTATCCGCTACGCTATTAATTTCCCTAAACACATGATGAATTTGTACAGTCTGAAATCGACAGAGATCCATTAGGGAATAAAAAATGATCATCTCGATTTCCCAAGGGCATTTCCAAATGCATTTAAGTGCATTAATAATGCATAAGTTGTCACCTTCTATTTCGATGTTTTGGATATTAAGTTCTAGAGTTTCACGAATTCCTTCTCATAAAGTTGTAGCCTCGGTTGTAATAATCGAGCATGGTGGGATACTAGCCCCCTTCATAGAGACCCAATTTGCTTTATGATCTCGGATAACAAAGCCGATCGTGGAGTTTCCGTTGTCTTGTACGGAACCGTCAAAATTAAGTTTGAAGTTTGAGTTTTTTGGTTTTTCCCATTTGATCCTTTTTTCGGTCTATTTTCACTATTGTGTGAGTTGTTAGAGTGGTTTGGTGTTGACTTTATATTGGTGCCTTCCTCCTCATTCTTAGCCATATTCTAGTTGTTAATATGTTATTTGATAAATTTTGTAAAATTACTGCTTGAGAATGTTTTATTTTTTAAAACCATTTGGTTCCTAAAGTACCAGATTCGTACTCCACCAAATGGTTGCCATTTTGTGATGTTACACTCCATAAATAAATGAAAGAAATCTTCTCTAAGGTGATTGCAAAACTCGCATTGCATGGGGACAACAATTCTACGTTCTTCTAGTTTACCTTTTGTTGGTATTCCACCCTGTGAAGCTCTCCACATGAAGTGTTTGATTCTGGGGGTGCAGTCTAATTCCCAAATCTAGTTAAGGTCGGATTTAGAGTGTCCTTTTCTTTGATGAAGAAGATTGATAGTTGATTTTGTTGAAAACCACCCATCTGGGCTTGACCTCCAATATACATATCTGTAATGTTTTTTAATGGTATTGGAATATATGTAATTTTGTTAAGTGTGTCTCGATTTAGATAGTTTTCTAGTTCCCTATCTATCTTTTCCATGACCCATTTGTTGTCATTTGTGATGTCGAATGCTTTCTTGTTTTGTATTGCATTAGTTTACATTCTTTTAGGTACTTCTGTTTCACAATTTTGACCCATATATTATCTGGTTCCGCCATAATTTTCCAAAGTAGCTTAAATTGCAGTGCAATGTTGATTTCTTCTACTTTTCTAATACACATTCCACCATTTTGTTTAGATTTACAAACGTTATCCCATCTAATTAGAGGGTGGTAGTTTCCTTCTTTGTTCTAATAGAAATTTTTGTTGACCTTATCAACTTCATAAAGTATGTTCTTTGGCAGGAAGAAACTCTGCATTGTGTATATAGGTTTTGCGCTAAGGTTAGTTTTTATTAATAAGCTTCTTCCCTCTTGGGACATGGAATTTGCTTTCCATTTTTGTAGATGTTTTTTGGAATTAGTCACAATTTCTTTGAAGGTTTGTTTGTTAACTCTTCAATTGACAATTGGGCACCCCAAATATTTATCCAATGCTATTGTAGAGTTGATTTGTAGATTATTTTGTATTATGTGCTTTTCTTGGTTGGAGATGTTTTTCGTGGTTTGGAAAGCCGATCTATAGATCTCGCAAACACCTATCAAATGCCTAATGAGCTCATCAACGACTTCATCACTCGATGGAGGAGTATAAGGCTCCAGTGCCATAAAAAATTAAGTGAACAAGCATTCATTCAGATGTGCACCAATAACTTAATATCAGAATTTGCGGTACATGTTGGAAGTGTTGAACCTCATTCATTTGATGATTTGGTGTCTAAAGTGTGCAATGTTGAAAAGCAACTAGCACGAAGATCCAACTGGCCTCAAGGTAGTGAGGCTAACAAAAATGATGGCGATGAACTACAAGAAGAAGAAGAGTCTATGACGACTTTCGCCAAACATGATCGAGAGTCCGGTAACGGAAATGGTTCTAAAGCTCAAAGAAAAGAGAAAGCCAATGAGCCAACCAATAGACTCACCCTTCATGAAAGAAGGCAAAAGAAATATCCTTTTGACGATGATGATGTACAAGGGATATTCGATCAATTGGTGAGTGTTAAGCGTTTAACACTCTTGAAGCCAAAAAGGCCAAAAGAGGTTGGCAAGACAAGTAATCCAAAATATTCCCCGTATCACAAGCTCGTTGGTCATCCAATCAAAGATTGCTATGTCTTCAAAGACATTGTAAAGGAGATGATTAACAAAGGAGAAATTGAAATTGAGGGGGCAACATCCTCAACTCAAGCAGCTTCATCAAATACCGTTTCAGTGGTAGATGTTGCAGAGCCCACTCCCTCACTCAAAGGGTCTTCTCAAACGAAAAGAGCATCTTCTATGGCTATTGAAATTGGGGGCAGCCCCACGGTTTCATTGCTTCTTAAACCATTGGTGAAAGATGACACTTCAAAAGAAGAGTCCTTGAAAGACAAAGACATCGCTCAATGTTGTATGGCCTCATGGATCGATGACATGTGCGAAAAAGAAGCGAGAGTTAAAAATATTACTCTTCGCTCCAAGCATCAAATTCCCTCCTCAAAATCAAATGAGGCATCAAAGGGAAAGACGTCAAGCTTCGGTCAAGCTTCAAAAACGCACAAGAAGAATAAATTTCAAGTGCAAAGGCTAAAACCCTCTTTCAAGGGTAAAGCACCCCAGAAACTTGTCGATGAGACTTTCGTCAAAAAATTTCAAATCTCATTCGAAGAGGGTGTTCTAACCGCAAGTGTAATAGATCCGAGAGTGTCTGCATTTGAAAGGCTCGAGACAGCTTCATGTGGAACTCCTAAATCTTCGGTGTTTAAAAGGCTTAAGCTAGCCTCTACATATGAAGCACCAAAATCTTTAGTATTCGAAAGACTCAAGCTAGCATCAACAAATGAAGCAGCCAAGTCTTCATTGTTTCAAAGGCTTGATATGGCTTCGAAAAGTGAAGAATCTAAACATTCGGTGTTTCAAAGGCTTAATTTAGCCTCGACAACTATAGAATCTAAAGCTCCGATATTTGAAAGGCTCAGAAAAGTTGATGAGTCTGAAAGCAAGAAGGTCCAAATGAAAATGACTAAAAGCAAGAGATCCGGAAAAACGATCAAGTAGTCTGAAAGGCGGAAAAACAAATAGTTCTGAAAGGCGGAAAAACAAATAGTTCTCCTCCACAAGCTCAAGGAAATCATGGACACCTAAAGCCAAGTAAGGGTGTCAAAATGATCAAGTAGTCTGAAAGGCGGAAAAACAAATAGTTCTGCCTATAACTACGTAAAGACTTAATCCCCAGCAAGGGGTACGTAGGAAATTTGGCATTAAAAAAATATGTGTCAAATTCAGCCGCACAAAAAAAATAAGGAAAAAAAGATCTCTCGGGTTCGTAGATGATAGTCAGATTATTCTGGAAACACTTCCTAGAAGGTGGGCCCGAGTGATTTGAATGATGCGGAAAAAAAAAAGAGAAAAAAAAGAAGAAGGAAAAAAAAAAGAAAAAATACTGGTTTGCAAATCATAGTTGAAATATTTGAGAAACCCTTCCTGGAAGGTGTGCTCAAATAATTCGAGTGATGCATATTTAAAAAAAAAGACTTGAAATTAGTCCGAAATTCAAATTACTCGAAAGCATATATGAAAAATGGGTTCACAAAGTACTACGAGCGGCTTGATCCCTCATAAAGGGGGTACGTAGGCAGTCTAGCTAGTCAAAGTGCTAGGTGGAGCCACAAACACAAACAAAACATCCTCTTTTTTCAACAAAGAAGAAAAAGAAGTCAAATCATCTGCTAATGTAATCAAATGAGCATTGTCTCAACTACAAGGAGAAAAATCAAATATAGTCCAAAGACTTGCACATTTTGTGCGTATATTGAGAATGAAGCAAAGGAAGAGAGAGAAAAATAAAATGTCTTTCAAAGACATTCTCTTAAAGAGATAAACAAAAGGCCTATGCCTAAATTTTTTCGACTTTGATGATCATGTCCAAATGTGATAGTCAATTCAAGTCCTATAAATCAAAATTTCCTTCCCAAGAACCTTAAACCAAAAGTTGCTTCAAAACTTGACTAATCAAATGGTTAACGTTGTCTGCTCTCTCAAAAGCCAAAATGCCTAAGCCTCCCAAAACCCTTCAAACCCTCCCAAACAAAAATTGGCCTACATTATTTGCATATGAACGATCATTCAAAGCAAAAAAAAAATCAAAATTACAGCTTAAAGAAAAAGGCAACAAACGTCTGGGCTTCAAATGGTATGAGTATAGATTTCAAAATCATCTTCTTTGATGTTTTCATCAGAAACCTTCAACCACAAAGGTTACCAACGTCCAAATACACGACATCAAGTCGTCAAAACCAAATTTTTTCTAAGACCAAAAATCAATCTGAAATCGGTCAAAAGACAAAAGTTGAAGTCTATGACATCAAGTCATCAAATCCAAATTCTTATCCTTACAACAAAACCATCAAGTCCAAATTCAAGCTTAAAGTAAAAAATCGTCGACCAAAAGCCAAAATTGACTCAAGTCGAAAATCCAATTGGCCTAAAAGCCCAAAAGCCAAACTGACCGGATGAAAAGCCATAAAAGCAAAAATTCAATTCTGAGAAGGAAAATGCTTCCGACTCTTACATAGCCATACCAGATTACCTCTCATTGGTCATAAGCAAATTTCTTTGTGATCAATTTTCATCGAAACAACAATATAAGTTACACTTTTCTTCGGACTACAAATCAAGTAGAAAGCTTTTTGAAGCAAGGTGTGCGAAAAACAAGCATGGTGCATAAATAGCGCAATAACGAACTTTGAACGCGTTCGATATCTCACACGCACAAAGTTCGGGGGGCAATTGTTGAAGGGTAAAATTTCACGAATTTAATTATTCGTGACATTATGTTCAAATTACCAAGTTTAATTATTTATTTAATGATTAAATTTGGTGACAAAAAAATTGGTGGAAATTGTGTTAATGGGCAGAAAAATAAAAAGTAAAGGGGCCCAATTCAAAATAGTCCATAATTAAATGAGATGGATTTACAAATGAGTTTCTATGAAATTGAACAAAATTAAAATACAGTCCGGCCCAAGTGCAAAGAGGACAGTTAATGCTGGAAATCAGCAACTGTTTAGTCTTACAGCTGTAAAAAAAAAAGGTTTGAGAGAGTGGGGTAATAGTAACCGTAGGGTAACTGCTCCTATTGCTCTCTATAAAATGGAAAGGAAATAAAGCTGCTGGTTTTTGGCCCTGGCTTCCCACCATTACCAAAAGCAGTAAACCCATCTTCCAACCGGCTGGCTTTTCTTCCCCTTGGAGCTATTCGACTGCAAAACAAAAGAGAAACAGTTCTCTTCCCCTTCCTGGCTGTTCCTCTTCCATTTTTCCTTGCTCCTAGGTGCACTTCCTGCAAACACATAAACCAAACAAACAAAAAAAGAATCAGCAAACAGAGGAAGAAGTTGTAGAACAAAAAGAAAGCAGAATTCTTAAAAGGCTAAAATAGAGGGTAGAACTCTATCTTCACTTCTTTTCTTTGTTTGCAGGTACAAAGATGCATGACAATGGAGAAGACCAAACCGGGCCTTGGGTTTAGGTGCTCTCACCTAGTGTTTGGGTTCGTAGTAGGCTTTTGCCTAGAGACCATCACATAATAGGTTGAGAGCATCCACTCTCATAGTCGGGGTTGAGTTCACATGCTCTCACCTAGTGTTTGGTCTTGTAATAGGCTTTCTCTTAGAGACCATCACGTAATAGGTTGGGGGCATTCGATACCGAAGAGGATCAGTTTAGAGAGGCGAAGCCTTGCCCAATTTTCAGCTTGCATCAATGGTTAAAACGACACATGCTCTCACCTATTGTTTGGGCTCGTAATAGGCTTTCCCCTAGAGACCATCACGTAATAGGTTGAGAGCATCCACTATTGGGACGAAGTGCTGCCGAATTTCGCCTAGAATTCACAAGCAATTAATTGTTGAATTCTACAAGAAATCAAAAATAAAACAACGCCCGCAATTGGAAGGCAATAAATTTAAACAAAAAAAAAAATGTTGCTTTCTACAGTCCCATGTGAGCACAAAACCAAACAAGGAAAATTGGGTGTTCATAACAAAATAAAAATCTGTGACATATTCAAATCAGACTCTGTTCAAGTACAAATTGAATCTCAAAATCAGGAGGTTCAACAAATCAATCTCAGATTTCATTGAGCAGACAGTAGCTTAAGAAATCAAGAGGACTAAGAAATCAAGAGCAAAGGAAATCAAGTGTGCAGAATCATACCCGTTTCAGAAGAGACGGGATGGCAGCAAAACGCCTAAGAGCTGGAATGAGGTTGTCGTTCTGTTCTTCCCTCTGGTTGCTCCAATTCAAATATCAAAGGGGAAGGTTCAGAAACTGGAACAAATCCAAATTAGTTATGCCTACTATCCATTGGTGTCTCGATTCGGTAGAAA
This sequence comes from Persicaria maculosa, assembly GCA_963922045.1. NCBI lineage: Eukaryota > Viridiplantae > Streptophyta > Magnoliopsida > Caryophyllales > Polygonaceae > Persicaria > Persicaria maculosa. The sequence goes on along the minus strand of OY998251.1, from coordinate 53,036,656 downwards.
CAAAGAAAAATAACATACCTTGTTGAGGCGTCGGGGTTGTGGCTGCTTGAGAGTAGCGACAGTGTTTCCGAAGGCACTGTCATCCCTTTTCGGATTTCCCGAGCCCAAAATTCCGACAACCCAAATTCGAAAACCCTAAAATCACTGTTGAAGAAAATCAGTTGAATATGAAAATTAAACATTCAATTGAAAGGGGATTCATTTGGGGATATGAAATTTAAGTCGAGAATCACCTAAAGGGCAGATTGAACGCCAAATTGGGGTTGAGATTCGCAAAAGAAAAAAAGCCCTAGATCATACCTAAGCGCGATATGTCTTTGTTTCATTTCGGAGTGGCGAAACGCGGCTCACTCCAACCCTCTCCGCCCTCCTCAGTTTCAATGGCTCAAAGCCAGCGCTTCAAGACTCCATGGTGGTGTGTCAATGGGTCGCCGCCGCCGCTCACAAAGAACACCGTCACATTCTTCGGTCGCCAGGAGAGAGAGAGAGAGAGAGAGAGAGAGAGAGAGAGAGAGAGAGAGAGAGAGAGAGAGATGGACTACGTCGAGCTTCTAAAGAGCAAAGGTTGGGTTTGTTCAACGAATTGGACCCAATTAATGAAGTGGTGGATTGGGCCGTTTGATTTGAAAGTGGGTTTAAGCCCTTTTTAAAAGAAAAAAAACAATGACGTGAATGGGCAAATGTGCCATAAATCAAGCTTCCAAGCTACGAAAGGCATATCGAACCATAGGATTCTAGAATTGCGCAACTACTTAAATATTACAAATGAAAATTCCTTGGAAAAATATCTGGGTTGTCCGATCATCAATGGTAGAGTGAACTGTAAAGACTCGGATTTTTTAATCCTAAAATTCTGGAAAAAAGAAAATTTTTAAATGAATTTAAAGTCGGAATTTAAAGGAAAACTCGCTAACATGGAATTTAGAACTCATGAAGCGAATTTCGACCTAAATTGAAAATTTTGACAAACTATTCCATCCCTTCACCTCATGAATTTAAACGAGATTCGGATGACGATATCTTTTTTTTAAAAAAACTAATTAATCGAAAAAGCGGGTTTCAAGAACCGACCCTCAGAAATTCGAATTTTCCGCTTTCGAGACCCAAATTCTTGTCTCTTTCTCCTCAGCCATATCCGAGAAATGCTCAGCCCTTTTTGGTTTCCCTTTCCTGGAAATTTGAATCAAGTGAATCTCCTCCTCACCTTTCTCATTTCATTAATTGGGCAAACACCCACATCCACCTTTCTTTCCCATTGCCTTATTCATTCCTAATAGAGCAAAGAGACAAAACAATCTTCAACCCCCCTCCTACACCACCCGATTGAGCTCATCCAAACCCTTCCTTGGTTCCTACAAATCTGATTTTTATACTCATTTGCTTCCCCAAAACAAAAACACAAACCTAGAAACACTCTCCTATAACCTTATCCAAACACCTCCATCCCTCTTCGTTCACCCTCTTGCCGTGAGTCTAGGAGATCTCAAGCAACCCCACTTTCTTCTTCAAATCCCCAGCTTTCCTCAACCACAACACCACGGCTCATCCATCATCACCCTCGTCGTCTTTCCCCCCCCACCTCCAGCGAAACCAAGCCGTAGAAAGCACCCCTGTTTTCCGTGAGCCACACTCGAGCGCAGCCGGACCTTGTGCCTTGTTTCCGACTCACCCATGAGCACCATTCTAGCGCAGCAGCACAACATCAACCATCACCTTCCTTGACGACCGCCAACAGCAGCCGGAGCCATCGCCGACGCCGAGCTCTGTGTTCCGTTCCGCTTCGGTAAGATTCGATTCCGCTTGTTCTCTCTCCATCACCTCTTATCAGCCTGAAAGCTTCCGCCTTTGACCCTCCATATCTCTCTCCAGCGCTTCCGATCGAAGAATCCGCCTCGACGTACCCGGATGCTGCCTCCCCGAGCTCCATTTCCGGCGAGGCAAACCCCCCCTCGGTGAGCACCCATTTCCCCTCCTTCTCTTCGATTCCGTGTGGGTGTGTGTGTCGGTGTCGGGTACTCGGGATTAGGTGGTCGGAAGCTGTCGTCTCCGGCGGACCTCCCTCTCCCTCCGTCATTTTGTTTTCGAGCAGAAGCCTGCTCTCGCCTCTTCCTCTGGTCTTTCAATCAGGAGGGGAAGAAGAAGACCAGGCGGGCCCCACGCATCCATGTCATTGGCCACCTCAGCCGAGTGGGCCCTTTCCATTTTTTTTTTTAAAACGTCATGTGTTACAAAATGGAAGAATGTGTGGCTTTGGGCCTGATTTTATGGGCCGAGCTTTGAGTTTTAAAGGGAAACAAGTGTTTGGGCCTATTTTACTCATTTAAATTCAATTTGAGGTTTAAGGAAGGAATGAGCTCGGTTTGTGATTCTTATAAAATAAGGGCGGTTTTGGTAAATTAATAAGAGGCTGATTTTATTAAATAAAAATGGTTGGGATTTTTAAGGTATGTAGAAATATTTTATGAAAATGTTTAAAGAAAATAGTATTTGAAATATTACATAATATTATTGAGATTAAAATATAAAATATTATTTTAAGATTAAAGATATAATATCATGAGAGTTAGAGATTTAAAAGTATATTATCGGAATTAAATTTTAAAAAAAAAAGGAATTTGATGAGCGTTTTCAAGGATCGGAATTTCTAACTAGTTGATTCGGATTTTAAAGCGGTTTCGGGACTAACTCGGGAATTATGTGATTGGTGACTAACTAGCATGATTGATGTGAATGGTTGACTAATATCATGATTGGTGTGTACTAATGGCATGATTGATTAAGTAAAGGCATGATGAAGTGTTAGACTTGTTTATCATTAATTTATGCGTTGAGATATGATGAATATGATGCACTTCAGCTATGTGATATGCGAATATATGATTATGAATATATGAATGTGGCTAAATGGAATGATGAGAACGATATGGTATTGAGGAATGTGGCAATGTGATGAATGGTTGAACTTGAAGAAATGACGAATGCGATATGGGTGTTATTCTCGTTGAATGATGTATGCTTTAAGTGCTCGAATGATTAGACGTAGACTTATATATGTGTTCTGATATGTATCTAGGTGATACCTTGTGCCATGATTGATGTGTGTCAGACTTTCTATTATGCTGTTCTGCATAGCCAGGTGAGTTCCTATATGAGCTCACTCAGATTCGAAAAGAGATCTCCCTGCTTGTAGCCATGTGCATACTAGGTGCTTGCATTCATAATAAAGCATGCCATGTAGTATCCTGCTAGGATTGCACTCATGATTGAGCATTCGTTTACTCATTGCTTTTGTAAACAGAACGGCCGTTATCTGTGAAGTAACTAGAGTCATTGCTAGGGTTATAGGACGACCTAGTCTCATCGGGTCCCGTCCTGAGTCAATCGAGTCATGAGCTTCCTTATATTATGAGATGCCTGCGGGCTTTATTATGGATATGGGTTGGGCATGCGTGCCACCGGATTATACGGAATGCATTCACGAGCTGGCCAATCTCCGCCCTATCGGAAAGGGGTGGAGGTAGGAGAGGGATATACCACTTGGTATTCGGTGCTAAGGCCTTATTATATTTATGCACTTGATCTTAGCACCATGCTAGTGTGTTAATATTCCGCCTTGCATCTAGAAGCATCTTTATTAGGACTAGCGTGTGTATATGTCTGCTTGTTTGGGATTATATTGCGTAGGGCTTCGATCTGACACCGCCCCGCATACATTTTTTTTAGGTTTGTTTTGCAACATGATTATTCCTTGTTTCCGTGACGTGGGAACTCTCTTGGGCGATCTCAAAGAAATGGTTTAACTCCACTAACATTGTATATTAAATTTCGGTAAATACGCTTATTGATTTGATTTTGACTCGGCTCTGCCGTGTCACCCTCTTGTATTACACCTTGATTCTACTATTTGCATGGCTGTTGGTTTTCCACGCTTAGACTTATGACAGGTACAGGGGACTTCCCCGGGGATTCCAACGATCCCTTCGAATTTTGGGTATGAAAACCCACTTTAAAATGTTAGGATAGAATTTCAAACCTTCAACCTGTACTCGGGGCGCAAGATCCTAACGAGGGGTTTTATCCCTCGAAACGTAACTCGGGAATCATAATCCCGGGCCGTTACAAAGATGGTATCAGAGCTGAGGTTGTGCAAACCGAGTATGATAGGTTGAAGTGGTTTTGAAAATGGCCCAAGGTTTTCAACTGGTTTTCCAAAATATTTTTTAAAGGGCAAAATGAATTTAATATGGCTAACTCAAAGGACTAAATACGAACTTGACTCTATAAATCCGGTAATCAAACAAAGGGAAACGAAGGGGTAGTAAAGACGTTAGACCATCCCTATTGGATGTAGTTGGGAACGGGTAGGCAAAAATATAGCTTTTTCTTTACAGATGGGCCTACAAGACTCCAAGGCTTTGCGTCATAGTGGCTGGAGTGGCGAGTTAGGTAGAGACCGTGAGGTTTTGCCCCTCAGGTTAGTCGCCCCTCGAAGGGCGGCCCATAGGATAGCTTGATCGTTGATTGCTTCCATGCTGAGTGCTATTGTGCTTAGGGTAGAGAACTAATCAGTATGCCTTGACTTGAATCATGTATTGAATATCTGTGCAAACGGGATAGCGGGAGAATACCTTATTCTTATGTCATTGGAACTCCTGTCTTGTCGGAATATCTCTTCCATAATTCAAACCCCTGATGATTCTGACTCCGTCAACCGTCCCACCAACACATTTAGGAATGTTAGCAAGGGTCGAAGAGCATCCGCTCTCCCCGTTTTGAGTCCTGTTTTGTATCCCACCACCAATGCTCCTATCGAGTCACGTACCTTAGGTTGGTGTCTTCCACGGGAAAATTTGGGTCGGTCAACTAGCTACTTCCGGAGGTGTGTCGGATATGGGAAATCCATGAGTGTTTTAGGGAGGGTGATCAATGAAACAATTTCGAGTTAGAAGTGATTTGTCTTATGGAGTTATCCTTCTCGATTCTTATACTGATCAACTGTGTCTTCTTACCACGAGAGTCTAAACACAAATTATACCCTCTCATCTCGAAAACAGTGTGAATGTCCTTGTGTCATACCGAGCGAGTAATATTAGCGTCCCACGGGGAAACAGGGTGATGAGTCGGTGATTGTATGACATGGTGTGTTGGTATATTTCAGCATGACTTGTCTGATAACTTGCATGATCGCACTTATGAACGAATATATATATATCGAATCTATGAATTCCCATCATTGTTACTCTCCTTTGAATTAGGTCCATGATAGTGTGGTCAACCCTCTTTGTATGAGTGCCATGAGAAATGAATTTTTGAGCATGTTAAGTTAATCAAATTGAACCTCATTGACTATGTATTTTCTTAATGAGTGTTGGTAGTATCATGTAGGATATACATCTCCTAATTATTGACCATCATACATCTATGTGCCATACTTGTCATACTAAATGTATATGGTTGTGTTGGATGTGATAGTTGTTATGCCCAAATGACTTAACCATACCCCTTGACACGATTATTAGAGTGCATCTTAACATGCTTACCTGGAACCCATATTGTTTTGACCTACTTATGTGTACACTAAGTGAGTAATGGATCATACATGTGATATCCTATAATGCTCGCTATGTCATATATAACTTATGCTGCATATGTCTATTGTCGGTTTGTGCATACAGGATATTAATATGGCAAGCATGATTAGTGCATGAGATGATAAGTTTTAGCATGTCCCATGTGCATGTAAAGTTGATTATGTGAAATGTTATGGATGCATAGGACGCTATTCCTTTAATAGGTACATGATGGTGTGGAATGATATGATTGAAATATTTTGTGATTGCCATGTGCACCTGTAACCTTATAGAATACCCTAAGGGGATTGTTGTAACTCTCGAGTCTGTGTCTTGTCTTGAGTCTCGTCATCTCTAGTCCTGGTTTGTGTCTGAATTCTTAAGAAAGTCGTTTTGTCCTCCCTTGCCCTCCCCTATCTCCGTGACTTCTAACCCCTCGTGATCCCCTTGATGGACGTCGACATAGAAGAGAAAATGAGCAATCGAGTGGCACCAGAGTGGCGCAACGGAAGTGTGGTGGGCCCATGGCCCATGGACCCTAGGATCGACGTCACCAAAGGAAGGACGCCTTTCGAAGATGGCGGTTGCAGACGTAATCCTCCTAGATGACTCAAGGAATGACGTTCTTCGTCCGAATTGTGATCTCTCCTATGCGATCTGGAATCAGTGTCGTGCGATAGGCTTGGAACTAACTAAATTGAGGTGTGATGACTAATAAGCTGAACTGGTAGTGAATGATTGCCTGACTAACTTGTGTTTGTGATGATGTGCCTATATGCTTAAGTGTACTGACCTGCTAGTAAATCGGTTATGGGTTATATATGTGGTGGTGTATTCTTCTTGGGAATGAGTCGAGTGTTTTCCTTGGTGAGACGGATCGGAAAATCGCAGGTAGATTGAGGTGTTCGAGTTGGTCATTGGTTATGCGAGATGGAATGCATGAAGGATGTGTTAGCTTGGGTAGAGTCGAGTGAGTTATGGCTTGTCGAAGATAGTGTTCAGTGAGTATATTTGAGCTTCCAGGTAGGTCTTAGGTGAAGAGTGGAGTTAGCATGGTGAGATTTCGAGGAAGAGGTCCTAGCTAGAAGTGTCGGTAGGTAGTGGGTGCAAGTATAGGTGGTTAGTGTAGTTTTAGAGGTGGATGAGTGAGCTAAGAATGGATCGGAGGGATTCTCAAAGGGAAGTGTTATTAGACGGATTGGTGAGCTAAGGAAGGTGTCTAGATAGTCTAGGAGCGGATCGTGGGCGGCATCGAAGATGATTGGTTGAGGAATGTCTAAGGAATTGCAGAATTGGGGACTAGGTTCTATGTGCGGTGATTGGGAACTGTTTATGGTAAAGGATGAGATTGAGGAATCGCTAAGAAAGAGTAGTAGCAGGCTGTATCTGGGATGAGTACTTGGGGTTGCTTAAATAGGGTTAGTGATGCTTGGAGGATTCCTGAGGGAAGGATTTCTAGATGCTTTGTTGGAGGATTTTAGTATAGGAAAGGAATCGAGGTTGATGTGTGGAGATTGTTTTGGGGTATTGAGGTATTTGGGGATGTGAGATGATTGTTCGAGAGAAGGCTGGTAGTTAGGCAAGGATGTCGTTGAGATTATAGTAAGACTGTGGGCTTGAGATTGAGATAGGGAGATCTTGAGCATGGATTTGGGTACTACTGTACTAGGCAAGGCAGAATGCATTGAGAACGTTAGGGGAATTGGTTTTAGAAGGTTTGGCGAAGTTGCGGTACTTGAGAAATTCGGATGAGGATGATTTAGGGATTTACGGAAATGATGATCGGTAAAAGAGGGCTTTGGACGGTAATGTCTCATGGTTAAGAAGTAGGAGCTTGAGGCAATTTATGAATATGAAGAGATGAGGAACTAGAGTAGGACAAATTGTGGATTTCGAATGGTTAAGGTTTAGTAAGATTTGGAATGAGGAAATTTGGGAATATGCTGAGACGGGGATCTAGAATAGGTCGGTTGAGGAATCGTGGATGTTCAGGTTTCATGAGAAATGAAATGGGACAAGTAGGTGGAAGTTGTGATTGGTCATTGAGGATAGGCGCGGGTGATGAGGAACTCGGTGATACGTGGTTATGAGTTAGCACTAGACCATTTTCTGCGTTAGAGTTGTCGAGAGTAGGCGGTTGAGTACGTGGATTCTAGCAAGGTAGGATGCTTGTGTTGGTAATGTCGAGGATAAGGATGGGAGTGTCAGGTGTGAGATGGTCGGTATGAGTTGGGTTCTTAGAGGTGGATGGCTAGTGAGAGTGATTAGTGGTACGGGAAGTGTGATCATGTTAACAAGAGTATTCGAGATGTCTCTTTGGGAGATAATGGTCAGGCAGAGTCTTGAGAACCTAGGGAGAGTAAGCGAGATTGTTAAGGAGCACCTAGATCGATCGTGAGAGTGGTTGAGTCGAGAGCTTGAGATTTCTCTTAGAGAGTAAAGATGGGACTAGGAGAGGACCCCTAGGAAGAGGGTGTGCTTATAGAGAGTCTTGGCAGTTGGTCGAGGTGATGAGCTTGTCGGAATAGAGGAATTATGCGATTGAAAACTCCGAGGTATGAGTTTAGATGGCTCGAGGGCATATAAGTTGGGGTACCTAGTAATTGATTTGGGATGTAGGCCTTGAATTGAGGATAGTTTTGAGGCTATAGAGATTGTATGATAAGCTGAGTGCAATGGTATATGGCACTAGTATCAGATTTGAGTTGGTAGACTTAGGTGAGGTTGATCTTGATGCGAGAGATAAAAAGTAGTGGTCGTGTTTTGTTATGGTTGGTAGTGATAGGCAGATTCTCTTGAGGATGTGACTTTGTGTTGTGCGTTACTTGGGGCCGAATGTTGTGCGAATTTTATGTTATAGACGATGTTGATCCCCTGATGAATTGCCATAGACAATAATGAATTGTTAGTAGTAACATAGTTACCCCCTGAACTTGATGAAATGCTAGTGTACGGAAGTACTTATTTGCCTCTGATGCGATGACGCTTGGTGGTTAGCATGAGTATGATGTGCTTATCTGATTGATATGACGTGATTATCTTAATGATATGATGTGCAACCTCTATGATGTGATGTGATGGACCCTACTATGAATGATACTATGCTAAATATGTTGTATTGTGTGACTATCCTTGGCATGTGTATGATATATTCATAAACGTATGATATTATTTCTATATTGAATGATTGGTATGATATACAATGCCTTGAATTGGAATTGCTGGGATGCTACAACCGAATTGATGAACTTTGATTCTGACTTGGAACCTAGGAAGAAAATTGGGATTAGCCTTAGAGGTGGATGATTCCACCTCCTGAAATTTAAGCTTGCTTGACTAACATCGGGTTAAAGGGATTTGAATGATGTCAAAAAGAACTAACTTGGATTTTGGGAAATTTAGCGCGATTGAGAATTTCAATGATTTGAAACCAAACCTTCTCGAACTAAGATTCCCCTTGAAACCTTCCAACCGAGCTTGCATTATGACGCTCCACGAAGTGGATGCAGGCATTTTATAGGGGCCCTTATAGACTGCTTGCTAAGACCTAGTGAAGATACTATGATGCCTTTCGAGTTATGATATAACCGAGAAATCGGGGTAAGGATGTGGTAAGGGCCCATATTACATTCTCGCTACGACCTATCGGGGATATTATGATCGTGACGACGATACTGTGAGAATCTCATAGGGGCACTTATAAGGCACTTACGGATTGACGGAATGGTCCTTGGACTCACTTATTTCAAACTTCACCCCTACCTAGTTTTGGTTTTAGTCTCGGGGACGAGACTTGTTTTTAGAGGTGGATGATGTAAAGACTCAGATTTTTTAATCCTAAAATTCTGGAAAAAAGAAAATTTTAAAATGAATTTAAAGTCGGAATTTAAAGGAAAACTCGCTAACACGGAATTTAGAACTCATGAAGCGAATTTCGACCTAAATTGAAAATTTTGACAAACTATTCCATCCCTTCACCTCATGAATTTAAACGAGATTCGGATGACGATATCTTTTTTTTTTAAAAACCTAATTAATCGAAAAAGCGGGTTTCAAGAACCGACCCTTAGAAATTCGAATTTTCCGCTTTCGAGACCCAAATTCTTGTCTCTTTCTCCTCAGCCATATCCGAGAAATGCTCAGCCCTTTTTGGTTTCCCTTTCCTGGAAATTTGAATCAAGTGAATCTCCTCCTCACCTTTCTCATTTCATTAATTGGGCAAACACCCACATCCACCTTTCTTTCCCATTGCCTTATTCATTCCTAATAGAGCAAAGAGACAAAACAATCTTCAACCCCCCTCCTACACCACCCGATTGAGCTCATCCAAACCCTTCCTTGGTTCCTACAAATCTGATTTTTATACTCATTTGCTTCCCCAAAACAAAAACACAAACCTAGAAACACTCTCCTATAACCTTATCCAAACACCTCCATCCCTCTTCGTTCACCCTCTTGCCGTGAGTCTAGGAGATCTCAAGCAACCCCACTTTCTTCTTCAAATCCCCAGCTTTCCTCAACCACAACACCACGGCTCATCCATCATCACCCTCGTCGTCTTTCCCCCCCACCTCCAGCGAAACCAAGTCGTAGAAAGCACCCCTGTTTTCCGTGAGCCACACTCGAGCGCAGCCGGACCTTGTGCCTTGTTTCCGACTCACCCATGAGCACCATTCTAGCGCAGCAACACAACATCGACCATCACCTTCCTTGACGACCGCCAACAGCAGCCGGAGCCATCGCCGACGCCGAGCTCTCCCTGTGTTCCGTTCCGCTTCGGTAAGATTCGATTCCGCTTGTTCTCTCTCCTTCACCTCTTATCAGCCTGAAAGCTTCTGCCTTTGACCCTCCATATCTCTCTCCAGCGCTTCCGATCGAAGAATCCGCCTCGACGTACCCGGATGCTGCCTCCCCGAGCTCCATTTCCGGCGAGGCAAACCCCCCCTCGGTGAGCACCCATTTCCCCTCCTTCTCTTCGATTCCGTGTGGGTGTGTGTGTCGGTGTCGGGTAGTCGGGATTAGGTGGTCGGAAGCTGTCGTCTCCGGCGGACCTCCCTCTCCCTCCGTCATTTTGTTTTCGAGCAGAAGCCTGCTCTCGCCTCTTCCTCTGGTCTTTCAATCAGGAGGGGAAGAAGAAGACCAGGCGGGCCCCACGCATCCATGTCATCGGCCACCTCAGCCGAGTGGGCCCTTTCCAGTTTTTTTTTTAAAACGTCATGTGTTACAAAATGGAAGAATGTGTGGCTTTGGGCCTGATTTTATGGGCCGAGCTTTGAGTTTTAAAGGGAAACAAGTGTTTGGGCCTATTTTACTCATTTAAATTCAATTTGAGGTTTAAGGAAGGAATGAGCTCGGTTTTTGATTCTTATAAAATAAGGGCGGTTTTGGTAAATTAATAAGAGGCTGATTTTATTAAATAAAAATGGTTGGGATTTTTAAGGTATGTAGAAATATTTTATGAAAATGTTTAAAGAAAATAGTATTTGAAATATTACATAATATTATTGAGATTAAAATATAAAACATTATTTTAAGATTAAAGATATAATATCATGAGACTTAGAGATTTAAAAGTATATTATCGGAATTAAATTTAAAAAAAAAGGTATTTGATGAGCGTTTTCAAGGATCGGAATTTCTAACTAGTTGATTCGGATTTTAAAGCGGTTTCGGGACTAACTCGGGAATTATGTGATTGGTGACTAACTAGCATGATTGATGTGAATGGTTGACTAATATCATGATTGGTGTGTACTAATGGCATGATTGATTAAATAAAGTCATGATGAAGTGTTAGACTTGTTTATCATTAATTTATGCGTTGAGATATGATGAATATGATGCACTTCAGCTATGTGATATGCGAATATATGATTATGAATATATGAATGTGGCTAAATGGAATGATGAGAACGATATGGTATTGAGGAATGTGGCAATGTGATGAATGGTTGAACTTGAAGAAATGAAGAATGCGATATGGGTGTTATTCTCGTTGAATGATGTATGCTTTGAGTGCTCGAATGATTAGACGTAGACTTATATATGTGTTCTGATATGTATCTAGGTGATACCTTGTGCCATGATTGATGTGTGTCAGACTTTCTATTATGCTGTTTTGCATAGCCAGGTGAGTTCCTATATGAGCTCACTCAGATTCGAAAAGAGATCTCCCTGCTTGTAGCCATGTGCATACTAGGTGCTTGCATTCATAATAAAGCATGCCATGTAGTATCCTGCTAGGATTGCACTCATGATTGAGCATTCGTTTACTCATTGCTTTTGTAAACAGAACGACCGTTATCTGTGAAGTAACTAGAGTCATTGCTAGGGTTATAGGACGACCTAGTCTCATCGGGTCCCGTCCTGAGTCAATCGAGTCATGAGCTTCCTTATATTATGAGATGCCTGCGGGCTTTATTGTGGATACGGGTTGGGCATGCGTGCCACCCGATTATATGGAATGCATTCACGAGCTGGCCAGTCTCCGCCCTATCGGAAGGGGGTGGAGGTAGGAGAGGGATATACCACTTGGTATTCGGTGCTAAGGCCTTATTATATTTATGCACTTGATCTTAGGACCATGCTAGTGTGTTAATATTCCGCCTTGCATCTAGAAGCATCTTTATTAGGACTAGCGTGTGTATATGTCTGCTTGTTTGGGATTATATTGCGTAGGGCTTCGATCTGACACCGCCCCGCATACATTTTTTTTAGGTTTGTTTTGCAACATGATTATTCCTTGTTTCCGTGACGTGGGAACTCTCTTGGGCGATCTCAAGGAAATGGTTTAACTCCACTAACATTGTATATTAAATTTCGGTAAATACGCTTATTGATTTGATTTTGACTCGGCTCTGCCGTGTCACCCTCTTGTATTACACCTTGATTCTACTATTTGCATGGCTGTTGGTTTTCCACGCTTAGACTTATGACAGGTACAGGGGACTTCCCCGGGGATTCTAACGATCCCATCGAATTTTGGGTATGAAAACCCACTTTAAAATATTAGGATAGAATTTCAAACCTTCAACCTGTACTCGGGGCGCAAGATCCTAACGAGGGGTTTTATCCCTCGAAACGTAACTCGGGAATCATAATCCCGGGCCGTTACATGAACAAAAACACGTTTGAGGACATCATCTGTAAATCTAAAGAACAATTAAGCAAATGGCGTGCAAACGCCCTATCACAACAGGGACGCGCAATCTTAATCAACTCCAATCTGTCAGCAAAGCCGTTATATATTATGCAAAATTTCATGCTCCCAACAGCAATGCACAAAGAACTTGACCAAATCAATCGCACTTTCTTTTGGAATAAGAATCTTCAACATCAACCGCTTATAAGCTGGGATAGGATTTGTAGGCCTAAACAGTGTGGGGGTTTAGGGATTCACAAATCAAAAGAAATGAATGAGGCCCTCCAGATGAAACTGTTATGGAAGATTCTGGCTAAACCAAATAATGTCTGGGTCACTCTGATTAGACACAAATACCTTCGTTCTGCCACCATTTTCCACTACATAAAAACCGGATCCGTCTCTTGGCAATGGTCCAAGCTGACAACTTTAACTGATAAACTTAAGACGGGGCTTATATGGTCCGTAGGAAATGGAAAATCAATTAAATTCTGGACTGATAATTGGCTTACGACATCTTCACTGCTATCTAGAGATAATTGCCCCCAAATCAATAATATGGAAGATACTATTAGTGACTACTTTATGGGGGGCAGATGGTGGTTGGAAAAGTTACAAAATGCGCTACCTAATTGCATAGTAAATGAAATTCTAGACATTCCGCTACCCGCTTCTCATTTTGAGGATCGACTCTACTGGTGGCCAGATCGAGAGAGGTGGTTTTCCACTACGAGCGCATACAAATTAATGACAGCTCAATCATCCTTGCACTTAGAAAACAACGCCTTGATTTGGAAGGTGAACATTCAGCGTAAGGTTTAAAATTTCCTTTGGAAGGTTTCTCAGGATGGGCTCCCAACTGCTTCTAGGCTTTCCTGTAGAGGCACCTCTATTTCTTCCACGTGTAGTCTATGCAACAGTGCGGTGGAAGATAAGGTCCACCTCCTGCGTCAATGCCCCTATATACGTTCTATCTACCAATTTCCTGCTCGGGTACAATCAACTATTACAAGCTTGATAGTTCAGTCACGCGACATTAAACCTATCATGTCGTCCATTGGGAACGATCTAGGGGCGTAAACCACCTAGGGGGCACGCTTAAGCTAAATTTTGATGGATCAACACTAATAAACAATGAAAGTACGGCGGGTGCCATAATCCGGGACTGGAAAGGTCAACCAATACGGCTCTGTTATCAAAAGCTTGGCAAACAAAACCCTCTCAAAGCGGAAGCTCTTGCTCTTAAAATGGGCATCCAACACGTCCTTCAACTACATATTGACAAAATCCACATCGAAGTCGACTCTAGTATAATCATTGACCACTTGAATAGAAAAACTAAATGTCCTTGGGAAATTGAGATAATTTTATATGATGTACAACTTCTTCTATCGACTTTGAAAGAAGTCTCTTTCTTTCATGTGCTCCGTTTGGGTAAAAGAGTGGCTGATAAGGTTGCACACCTTTGCCACTCTGCCCGGGGAGTCGATATTCACAACGATTCAGGTCTTCTTGACCTCATCCGCAAGGATGCTGCCGGGTAGAGCCTCCTCGTCCGAATCCTTTCCAAAAAAAAAAAAAAGGAAAGAGCTTTTGTTTAATTACTAAACCGACCCACTAAAATATAAGAATTATAATTGACACAAATTAATAATTCGAGTTTGATCAATACATAAAATTAAACTTGTCAAATATTCTTTGCCAATTAATTCTAGTGGGTCTATATCAAAACCGACTCCTAAATAAAAATGGAGTCATAACCTTAAATCAAGTTTCACCAAATATAAATTTGATCTTTCGATAGAACTAGGTAAAGACTTGATAATCTTTAATGAGTTATGTAGGAAATTCGGTATCAAATTCAATATATATCGGATTCAATTGCCCATCTCAAATTAAATCAAAATTTTCCCTAAAAAGAACTACGGGTGATTTGATCTCGTCCAAACGGGTACGTAGGTAGCTCGACATAAAACTTAAGCTTGTCGGGTACAATCGTCGATTCAAAAAAATCAAATTGTTTTTTCCATTTAGAACTACGTAACGACTTGATGCCTCCTATCGGCTACATAGGTAACCCGATATTAAACCCTAAAAATATATCGGGTACAATTGTCGACCTCTAAATTCCCTTTAAATGAATATGAGGTCAAAACCAAACAAATTAAATTTGTTCGTTTTAGAACTACTGGTGATTTGATTATCTTATAAGAGATACGTAGGATACTCGATATAAAACCAAGGCTCATCGAGTTCAATCGCCAAAAACAAATTCAAATTGTCTATTCCGACTCGATACAAAGCTTATGCTCGTCGAGTTCAATCCCCACCCTCAAATGATCTTACGATCAAAATCCAATCAAATACAAAATTTTCTTTTGTTCCGAACTACAGTGAATTGATTCCACCAAACAAGTGGATATGTAGGAAACTCGGTGTAAATCAAATTCTCACTGAGTCCAGTCACACCCAAATCTTCAATCAAAATCTCCTTAAATTCACTTTTCGACTCTAAGTCGTCCCAAAAATCAAATTTTCTATCAAATCCAAAGTGTCTCCTCTGACTCGATACAAAGCTCTCGCTCGTCGAGTTCGGTCATGACCAAAACTTCAAAAACTCAAATACCAAATTTGTCATTTTCAAGAACTACGTTTGATTTGATCCCTTCCAAAAGGGTACGTAGGAAACTCACAAGCGAGTTCAATCACAACCCCCAAATTGACCTTTAAGTCAAAACAAATTAAACTCCACATCAAAATCAAAATCGTTTTCTATGTAAATGATAGGCGGGTTACTTGAGTTACCCTTTCCGAGAAGGTGGGCTCAAGTTACTAGGGTGGAGTGTTGTTTGAGCTACCCTTTCTAGAAGGTGGGCTTGAACTTCATCCTATGATGTATACAAGAAAACGAAACCAAATCCAAATCCAAACCAAACACAAAATCCAAAACACTCTGAACTACGTAAGACTTGATTCTCTTCTAAGAGATACGTAGGCAACCTGCTAAAATTCGGGTGCAACCCAAATCACCAAAACCATTCAAATCTTGGTATCGGTACGACTTTGAATCAAGAGGATAACCAAAAGGGGTCGAACTCAAATGTTAAAAAATCAAATAAAATGCGTTGTATGATTATTGCGCATTTTTGTCCAACAGTTCCAAAGGCTAATCTTCATAGATCACCTCCAATTTAATCCCCCGCCAATTGTTAAGGAGCAGTAGGAATGTCAAGTAATCAGATTCAGGTAGTTCTTGGGTCTTTTGGTATCCTTGAGGTGAGTTTACTTTATCATCTAAATCAAGTAGCAGCCTGATGCAAAGGGTATCCGAGATGTTAATTATAATGACACTACCAGAAAACTTCAATTAGACATCTGTTGTCAACAGATGTCTTTTAAAATAATTTCCGATCTCTTTGTGCGTGTAGTAAAAGATCAAATTTTCCACATCGGTTTTAAGCAGATGTGTTTTCTTTGCTAAAACATCTGATTTATTTTGAATATAAATATAAATCAGCCTCTCAAATTTATTTTTGACATGTTCACGTATTATTATAGCCTTATTATTTTTCATTTATAAGCTTTTGAAGATATTCACACCAAGCATAAATTTTACAATTACATCACTATTTTAAAAATAATCAATGTATTAAAACAAAATAGTCATCTTTTTTTATTATATTGATTGTGTGTATATCCATTTCATTTATAATTTATAATTTTTTTAATTGTTTTAGAATAATCTATCACATTAAATATGTATATAACCGATGTATTAATATCATATGAACATCATTTTAGATTTTTATAAAGATGTTGTTATTAGCAATATATATCAATCTATATTAACATTATGATGTAAAAATATATGTTACACGCTGATTTAGATTATTTAAACGATGTCTATTTTTGGGCTCTTGGTTCGTTAGTCTTCCTAAAATATCCATATATATATATATATATATATATATATATATATATATATATATATATATATATATATATATATATTACACATTAATATATGAAATAAAAGAAATGAAATAAAATATAAATAAAAGATTTTGTATGATTAAGATCATAATTTTTGTAAAGAATGTATACAAAGATAATAATTTACAAAGATTAAAACCACATATAATTGGGTGTGTATGGACAACAAAAAAAATTGTTAAAAATTATTCATTTGTGGGTGTTTATTTTTTAAACAGGTTTTTTGGTTGTTTGGATGACCAAAATAAACAAAAACGTGTTAAAAAATTGTGTTAAAAAATAAGCTACAAAATGGAGTTTATTTGGGGGTTTATTCTTCCTTTTATTTTATTTGGTTTGAAAGTACCACAATACTCCTAATAACAGTTTTACAAATAAAATATTTTTCTCCATATACGGAGATTATCTTATTGTTTAAAATTTTAACTACTTTTACCAACAGTTTATAAATTTTACCTTGTTTCTACTTTTAGTTAGTGTATTAACCCTGTTCCATACGTTAATCTATTAAAATATAGATGGTCGTTAAAATAATAAGAAAAAGATTTTGATGATGGTATAATAAATAATCTCATTCGCATAATTGTATAGTATATACTACAAATAAATTTTTTTAGTAAAATAACCTACATCTTTGTTTGAATTTATATACAAAGAAAAGATTATAATTTCCAATATTCTCCATGTATTCTTTATTTCTTTTATACACATTCATTTTAATTCTTAAAAAGTACATGTACAAAATATGTCAATGGAAGACAAAATAATAAAAGTGTAAAATATATGAGAAAAGTGTAATCAGTAGAATTTGAACTCTAGACATTAAGTATAATAACATCTCTTTTAACCATTGAGCTACAAAAAAAGTTGTTTATCTTTTGTGAAATATAAAAAATATATATCAATTAATCATTAATTAAATGAAATTTACCATGAACACAACTCTCTATCTACTGTATTACTGTATATTATAGATATAGAAAACAAATGGGGGGTTTTCAACAACTTTTCATTTCCCCAAAGTTGCCATTGCAAATTAAAGTCACAACAAAAGTATCCAAGTCCAAGAATAAA
Organism: Persicaria maculosa; assembly: GCA_963922045.1. NCBI lineage: Eukaryota > Viridiplantae > Streptophyta > Magnoliopsida > Caryophyllales > Polygonaceae > Persicaria > Persicaria maculosa. The sequence goes on along the minus strand of OY998251.1, from coordinate 53,018,878 downwards.
ACAATAAAACTACACATCTACTCCCAAAAAGCAAAATAGAGAGGGTTGAAACATCATCAAAAGGCAAAATTCTAGATACAAACCCGTCCTAAGCACGTCACCCACACCCACCCGTAACCATAAACTCAGTTAGTTAGAATACCAAATACCGCTATTATTACCCCATTATTATAAATTGAAATCATTACATATAACCACAAGCATCATTTTTGTTCAACTTAATGCTAAGTAAGAGCCCTTTATTAAGCAAGAGCCTAATCTGGGCTACTTATCTATGGAGAGATTGAAGCAAAAGCAAAACAAATGCTTGGAGTGGCCCCATTTGGAAGTTCCCTTTGTCCCTTTCTGAAAGCCATTGAAATGGTCAATTAAGGCCTTTTTAATTTTTATGCCTTGTCTTTCTAACCCTCATAAATAACTCCAAAAAACCCTCCATTTTTCATGTAACCACTTATCAGCAGCTCCACCACAGAACCCAGAACCCAGAAACAGTGCTCCTGTACTTTCGTTTTCACAGCGATTGTCATTTGTCAACAACTGGGTTTCTCATCCATGGCAGCAAAAATGGATTCGGGTGGGACTGAGGAAGACAAGGTTGCAGAAAAGATGGAAACTTTAGGGGATTTGACAGAGGAGGAGGCAAGTAGAAGTGGATACAGCAGCTCAAGTTGGAATGGGAATGGGAATGGGAGTGGGAAACACAGCCATTGTTGCAGCTCAGAGTCGTCCTCTTCTTCATCTGCAACCCCCCAAAGAACCATTTCTGATGCTTTGCAAAAGACCCATTTGGGCAGTGATGCTAGGAAGCTGGATATGCAAGATTCTTCACTATCAGGTTGGTTTCATAGTTAAAGAGAGCATCTTTATTATCTCTCTGATTTTGTTTTTATTCCATTCATTTGGTTTTATGGGTTTTGTTTAGAAATTGAATTGATGAAGGAGAGATTTGCGAAATTGCTGCTTGGTGAAGACATGTCTGGGTGTGGCAATGGGGTTTCCACAGCACTTGCAATTTCAAATGCCATTACTAATTTGTGTGGTATGATTCCCAATTCACATTCCCTCTTTTATTATCCCAATTGAATTTGTGCTTTCTTTTTGCTTGGGCTGTAATTGTGTTTGTTTGCTTCTTGTTGGGGGATTTTACATAGCCACCATATTTGGACAACTGTGGAGACTTGAACCCCTTCCAACTGAAAAGAATAGAATGTGGAAAAGGGAGATGGAGTGGCTTCTCTCGGTAAGTGATCATATTGTTGAGATGATACCCACTTGGCAAACATTCCCAGATGGAACTAAACTTGAGGTAACTAATTATCTACATTACTTGTTCAAACATTGTTGACTTTTGTAGATTTTGTTTCAAGAAGCACCCTCTTGACTAGTTTGGGGTAAGGGTTTGTGCTAGATATAATGTTGTGTAGTTTCAAGACATTTAGGAGGCGATTGGTTCTGAATTCTGAGTTCTAACCCTAACATTTACGGGTTGGTCATGTTACTGATTTTGGCTTGAGGTTGTTTAGCCTTTAGGGGTGGCTTTATTTCAAGCTTCAGTAGTTCTGGTCCGGTTAGAGCCTTAGAGGTCAAAAAGGGCTACCTTTAACTAAATTCTCATGTACAATTAGGCAACATTTTGATACTTCTGATGTCCCTTGATGGGTATCATATTTTATATTGCTTCTTTCTTATGCATTCATGGTGTTACTTCATTTCATTTAGTATGTAAATGCTTGTGTTAATTTCTGGATTTGGTCTGTTATGCTCCTCAAGACATATGGCTTTTGGACTCAAAACATTAGGTGCTTTACATTACTAGATACTAAATCAGTTAACTTGAAAGCATTTGGCCGGTTTAGGTTGTTAAGTTGTGTCGGTTAACAAAGCATTTGCGAGAATTCATGACATGTTGATTCGATGCATTCTGTCAGATCATGACTTGCAGGCCTCGGTCAGATCTGTATGTCAATCTCCCAGCGTTACGTAAACTGGATAATATGTTACTTGTAAGTCATAAAGATCTAAATCTCTACTTATTTATAACCATGGTTATCTTGTCTACGTTTCGAGCTTATGATGTTCTTGGCAGGAAGTTTTGGACAGTTTCCGCTACACAGAGTTCTGGTATGTTGACCAAGGCATTGTAGCTTCTGAAACCACCGATGGATCATGTTCTTTCAGAAGGCAGTTGCAGAGGCAAGAGGAGAAATGGTGGCTACCCGTCCCTCGAGTGCCACCTGGAGGGCTCCTTGAGGAAACCCGAAAACAGCTTCAGCATAAGCGGGAATGCACAAATCAGATCCTCAAGGCTGCTATGGCTATCAACAGCATTACATTGTCTGACATGGATGTCCCTGATTCATACATGGAAAATCTTCCAAAGGTCACCATGCTCTTGTGAATTGTGATATCGCAAAAATAACATGTTAGAAGAGTCCTTAGGCTCAATACTTGTACTTTATGTAAGTATTTAAGTGTGGGTGATTCGACAGAGGAGCAATCACAACTCATGCCTTGACATTTTTTTTCCATCACAGAATGGAAGAGCGAGCTTAGGGGATGTTGTCTACCGCTACATCACATCAGACCATTTCTCGTCCGAATGCCTGTTGGATTGCCTTGATTTGACCTCGGAACACCAAGCCATTGAGATTGCCAACCGAGTAGAGGCGTCGCTCTACTTATGGCGGCAGAAGACGAGCAATTCACATCCCAGTAACGGCAGCAGAAGATCTGCTTCAAGGTCATCATGGGACATGGTTAAGGAGCTTATGATCGATGCAGAGAAGAGGGAATTGCTTGCAGACAGAGCCGAAACCCTTCTCCTTTGCCTTAAGCAAAGGTTTCCTGGGCTGTCTCAGACAACACTGGACATCAGCAAAATTCAGTACAACAAGGTTTGACATTTTCACTCCATCAATTTCTTTGGTTTATTCACCACATGGAAAAAAAATTCAAGGCATGAGTTGTGATAGTGTACAGTCATACACCTTGACCACCAGACCCTGCTCTTAGCAGGACATACTAATAAGGTTTAAGCATGTTTAATGATGTCAGGATGTTGGAAAATCCATTCTTGAAAGCTACTCTAGAGTGTTGGAGAGCCTAGCATTCAACATTGTGGCAAGAATCGATGATCTTCTTTGTGTGGACGACTTGACGAAACACTCGGATCAGTTCTCCTCTATCCCAAGGGTCAGTGTGATTGCTCACAAGCCGGTCTCGTCTCCATACTCCTCAACCTCTTCATTCAAGACGCCTGTTTCCATTTCAGCCTTTTCTCCCACAAAGGGAGATAGGCCGCCGTTTCTCAGCAGCAGCAGCAAGCTTGTTAGCCGAGGATTCGGGGTGAAAAAGGTTCTCACGGACTACCTTAGCATCAGCTCCCAGGTGAAAGATGATGGAAGTCCAAACCGTGTGGAGACCAATGGTAAAACAAAGGTGAAAAGCGGCACGAGTGTGGATGTGGCAAGATCGGTCACTGTGTTGAACACGACTGGACAAGCTGCATCAGCTGGCTGTCCAAATGCTCACCATGCCGAACCTGATTCATCGAGTGAGAGGTAGAGTTTCACATGTTAGATAGTGCAACAGGTTATGAGCGAGAGAGATACTTCATTGCCTTGCATTCTTTATCATTTTCTACTTTTCAAGATGTAAATTCTTCAACTACATACATGAAACATGCTTTTTTAATATATTTTTTTTCTGATGAATGTTCAACTTCAATCTCAGAATCATGTTTAGTAAGGAGGCAATAGGTGATGCTAGTGAATGCAACATAGAATTGAATACTCCCTTTTATTTTGATTAATTATTTTGCTTCCCAACCGATATAAAATGAATCCCAACACCCTTATCAAGTGTAACTAGTTTGAACTACAGCAAAAAAATTCAATTTCTTTATAACTTATTCAAAGACGGATTATCTCGATCAATCTGATCTAGTGATCTGAATTCATGTTAAATGTCTTTTATATCATAAAATGGGGATGTATGTTGTTTACCTAATTTCCCTCTCAAACGAAGATGAATATGAATCCAAACAGTACACTGTACATGGGTCTCATAGAACATAGTTTAAAAATTAATGTGATTACTGTTGGAAATAAAGCAAAGGTTTGTCTCATGAATGACGATCGCATGTGTGGTGGTCTTTTGGGTGGTCCCTCAAACTTGTGAATTTGCTTAATGCTATCCCACATGAATACCAAGTGAAATTTTTACGTTTATGCTATCCGCACGGTATTATCTCGCTATCGGTACGGTGCCGATGTCGAGTGCCCAAGTCGGCAATGACTATGCCGATACCGAGTGCCCAAGTCGGCATTATTGTCATATGATGAAAGGTCTATAAATAGGAGCTTTGTTGGAGTTATTTTCGATTGCAATTTCATCATAATCTCTACATCATCGGAAGAAATGGCATTAACGAATGAAGATGGCGGAGGCGAGTTACCGTTCGACATTTTTAGCTATAGTGATCCGGAGGAGCTCGTGAAGAATCTCGAGGTATATATATATCGGAATGACGATACAGATCAAACAAAGTTGTTTATATAGAGGGAACGTCTATATAATTATGGATATGTTGTTTGAATATATAGAGTCATAATATAGTTGTGTAAAACGAAACCATCATATAATATAGCGTTATTGTATCATATTTTGTAAAATTGCATATAGTGAGATTGTGTGCGAAAATGTTCTTAGTACATAAGTGACATTATGCAGGAACAAAACCAACCTCTTGATGTGGGTACAGAATATGGTTCGATGTTTACACTTGATGGTTTTGGGCTGATCAAGTAAACATGAAGACATGGGCTAGATATGTAGGGAAGAGAAAAAAGCATGCTATTTGTGATCACTCGATCATGGAAGAACAAAATGAGTGGATTGGGTACCTTTCGTTTAGTGTATGATAAGTACGGAGGGGCTCGACATAGTCCAGATGTCGACTTAGATTTTCCTCCTGCATCGAGTAGGCAAGGGAAAACGCAAAGCTCGGGTGCGAGTTTGAGCCGGAGGGTCGTCAAAATGATGTTGACAATTGGACCATCAAGGTTATATGCGGTGTGCATAACCACAAGCTTGCGAATAAGATGTTAGGACATCCTTATGCTGGTCGATTAACACCAGGTCAATATCGGCAGGTTCGTCGTGATACCTTGATTGGGTTAAGACCACGAGATGTGCTGCGCGGGATGAAGTATGATGATCATGACTACGTGACGGACATTCGTTAAGTGTACAATGCACGAGCCCAGTTGCGGAGAAGCGCTGCAGAGGGACCTACCTCAAGCGCTACACAAACGATACCAAATAGGATACTATATCGCCACAAGGAAGTCCTCTAAAGCAGGAGTAGACGAGGTTACTAACGTACTTTTGGCACATTCGTACTCTCACCATCTTCTGATGTTGTTTCCATATGTTATCGTGATGGAATCGACCTACAAGACGAACGAGTAAGAGTTATCACATTTTGTCGACTACTTTTATATTTGTCATACGTTGTAGCATTTTGTTTTACTAATTCATGTTCATGTGGTAGGTACGAAATGTCGTTGCTAGAGATCATTGGGATTACTAGCACAAAGAACACATTTTCAATTGCGTTCGTATTCATTGCAGGGGAGAGCACAGATCACGTACTATAGTTGGGCACTAAGGCGACTACGTCATTTGTGCGGACAACGACTCCCAGAAGTAATTGTTACAGACAGAGAGTTGGGTCTTATCAAGGCTCTTCGGAGGAGTTTCCCACGGTAAAGCATATGTTGTGCTCCTTTCATATTATGTGCAACATTGAACTGAAGGGTAGGATCGGACAATCGAGCGAGAAGCGAATCACCTTCTACAATGATTTCTTTGCCTTATTTGAATCGAAGACTGAAGAAAGTTACGAGGTGCGTCTACAATCGATGAAGTCGAAATGGGAGGAACGATGGGGTCTTATGAAGTACCTTGAAGACACCTGGCTCATAGAGTTCAAGGAGGCAATTGTTCGTGCATGGGTTGATATGTTCCTACATCTGGGGATGCGAACTACGAATAAGTAAGTGACATTGAATTGTATGATTTTGTAATTATTATATTTAATTATCCTATGTACGTCAAACTCATTGTTTTTTATGTTATAGTGCCGAGTCAGCACATGCAAAATTAAAGTCCATGCTAGGAACGATTGTTGGTGGGTTCGTTGACGTTACAGAATGTATTGACAACATGGTCAATGAACAGGTTGACCAACTCAGAGGGTTCCTTGAGAAGTCACGGTTGACAATCAAACGGTGTGTCATGAGTGAACCAATATTCGCCCTACTATTGATGTTGGTGACTGACGAGTGCTTCGACCTTCTGCTGGCCAACTACAAAAAGGCGAAGGCACTTCCGTCAAGTCATGATGGTGTTTGCACGGATCGCTATTGGAGGGATGCTTACGGTGTTCCATGTGTACATGAATTCTTAGACGCGATCTCCGACCGACAACCTATTAGGCCCTCGCAGATTCATCCATTCTGGCAACAAGTAATGTGGGATCCAGTTATTCCTCCCGAGGGCTCCAGTGGAGGAAACGATAACACAACTCCAAATAGTCAAGAATTTGTCACCCTTCAAAGTGAGATTGATGGAAACAACCTCACACCTGATCATCGGGATTTGATGGGGGAGGCATACTTCAACATGACCAACCCTGGTTTGTCGACCATGAGAGAGTCAACCGGAATCCATCGAAAAGGTCGTTCCATAGGGAGACGATCATTGCAACATGATGTTTATGGATTTGAGGATGGGAGACGAGATGGTGCTGCTAGGGTGCGTGGTGGAGGCCGATCAAGAGATAGAGGTCGGAAGGTAGATCCTTCGGTTATGTTGACTGATCACATCCATAAGTTCATGCTACACTTCGTTGATAGATGTTGCCCGGTTGCTAATGATGGTCATTGCGATTAATTATCGTGCCTTAGCGTTGGTTCTTGTGTATGACAAAAACTAGTACATGCAAGTCAGAAGAGAGGTCGCTGTCGAGCTTCGAGCGAATAGGTGGTTGTACAAACCCGCATCACTATTACACTCGATTGAAGATCTCATCGAGAATGTTGATGTACAAGACCCATCTCCTTGTTTACATCGTCATGAAAGATGGATGGATGCACCAATGATCCCACTTGCTGTAGCAACCTTCTACCACAAGGTCGTAGTGGTCCTAAGTATCGACAGTCCTCACACCTGCTTTCCTATTGTCGCAAATGAGTCGAACCAAACTCCACCTACTTAGGTTATTACATTAGCCTGGTTAGGAAGAGTCTATTGGAGCCCCGTATGGCTATTACAAGGGTCACCACTTCCTCCTACTGTACTAGAATGGTCGCATTTCCACCACCCAAGTGTGAATGGCTGGGATACCCCATACAACGAGCGCATTCAACAATACATCAACTACCGTCAAGTGGAGAGAGCGAGCCACGTGTAGTGATGATTTGCTTTTCACATAGCGTACTTGATGGATTTGAATTGATGAAGCTATGTACAACTCTATTATGCAATTTTATGCTAACGAAGTGTTAGCAATCCGCAATACGTACAATTAATATTTAAGAATTGCAAAATAACATTTTTGATAAGCTTGCCTATTATGATAAACATTGAAAACTGCAAGGCGTTACACTCCTATAGCAGATTGAACTTTACTTAGAACAAACATAATTAGAAGAACAACATGAATCATAACACAATCCCAAACAGAGTACAGAAACAAAATGAAAACTGCAATCCCAAATAGAAACAAATAGGAGGGTCCAAGTACACGTTCGTGAGTCCATTTCCATGACACTCAGTTGTTTGGCATAACTTGGTAGAACTGAGAGCCACGAACATGAGTAGGCGCCACAGGGAACACTTCACCACGAGCTTCCCTGATGTAACCCCGAATCTCAGAAGCAGTAAACATTTGATCACCCCGAGCCAGCATAGATTCCAGACGATATATCAACACACCAAAACGCTACATATCAAACAATATGATGGTGATCAATAACTATGTATTGAACAAACCAGCTAAAATGAAAGGTCATTGGTATTATTCATACGTACCCGCTGATCGTACACGGCAACAGGCGGAGCATATGTTTCTGGTTGCTATTGCCGTGAGCTTTTGAAAACAAATGGGTGGCCATGCTCACCAAACCACTCCATGTACTCTGTGGAAACGGCGTGAGGCTCAAGCGCAGTTGTATGTCTGATGAATGAGATGTACACATTTGAAACAATTAAGTGGTCATTCCAACGCTCATCCACGGGGTGCCAGAGCAGCTTGAGGCCCTTGACCTGTTGGGGTCTCTCTTCTTTAAGGGGGATCTCTCCATCGGAATTGTCTGCACATACCCAAACGGGCGCAGAACTCAGTCTGGCATGTAGGGTTCCTTAGTTGTGGAAAATTGGATTATTCCTCTGTACCGAGATACTCGGTAAAACCCATCGAAATCTAGATGACTGTAGGGCATGAACTTGACGTCCTCCGCACGCATTGTTTCAAGTTGTTTTATGAACTGAAGAGTCCTCTCCGAGGTCATTTGGTGTGAGTCGAGAAGCGTATCGCTTTGCCCAACGTGGGTCTTCATGGTCCGCCGGGTCCTAAGATACGTCGGGTGCTAACATTGGGAAGTGAGCAAAGATCCAATACTGAAAGACCGTAACACATGTAAGGCATTGACTAATATTAAATAACAAAACACATCAGCTATAGGGGATGGACTAATACCTGCAGCAGAGCAGTACACCCACCAATGGTAGATATCCCGGACCTAGACGAGATCCCCAGCTGCCGATACAGATAAGCTGGCGCTCCCCAAGTGTACTCCGCGGTGCGTGTATGATCAGTGACGAAGTCCAACGCAGCTATTGGTATGGAGGTGGTAGTTCTGTCATTCAGCACTACACAACCAAGAACCTCCAACAGATATCTTGTTGCGATTACCCGATGGGGTGTCTCTGGGTTGAGCAATAGGTCCACAAGGTGCAAATCCAGGCTGTTGTGGTAAAATGAATTCCCACTTGGTACGAAGTCATGCGTGGAGAAGTTGAAGTTTGTTTGCATCCACCGATGTCGTACACCGTTTGAATGGGTAGGATTCAGTGCGAAACCGTCGATTGGCAAACCAAACATCTTGTGCACATCGTGCAAAGTAATTGTCATCTCCCCCCATGGGAGATGGAAGCTGTTGGTCTCCGGATGCCACCGATAGAGGAAGGCTTGGATGAGACAGTGATCTACTGTCCCAAAACTTATGTCCTCCAAAACATGCAACCCACTGTGTCTGGCCAAATACCATTAGTTCCACTAGTTTTCTTCATGCGGCCATCTGCGCAATGCCTGAAACCGTTCTGAAAGCCTTGTGCTCTTTACATGCATCTCTACTACCTACAAACCACATAATGAGATATTCAGCATAATAGTTGTACACACAATAATCATAAATGTTTACAAATCTTTCATAGAAGTACACCCACCTCATTTATCCATAGGATGCGACACTTGTGAGTCCTGTACTATCGAAGTGGCTCGACAAACTTGGGGCATCCGTCGTCCACATCCCGAACGTTTAGCTCGTCAAGATAACCTGGGTGGGCGTTGGGGTTATGCAAGGGATCTGAAATAGATACACCCCCTTGTTGGTCTCCTGCCCCGTAAGTGCCAAACGCTGGCGTCGAGGGCCCGGCGGATGCTTGGTAAGAGGTTCCAGCAACTGGGTTGGAAAAGGACCCACCCACCTCCGGGATCCTCACGTCACGGATAGGCTGAGTGGCCATTCCCGGCTACAACCGCCACTCTTCAGGGCCCATCACGGGCATAGATTCGGGGGTCTGGTGCTATGCGTCTCCCCACAAAGTCGTATGATGACTGACATCGGGGATATGCTGTGTCTCGGGCACCTGTGAGGTGTCGACTTCGTCGACGCTGTAATCGGCGAGGAAATCCTCGTCGTCGCGGCCTAGGAATGATGTGCTAGCCCGCGCGGGTGCCTGGAACGGTGGTTCAACTTCCAACTGTCTTATGGCAGACGTGCTCGCACGAGCGGGCTCTAACGGCCTATCACCTCGCCTTACCGACACGGTTCGCCTTACCCGTTCGCGTTGGAATAGGGCCCACCTCATTGCCTACATTAGCAATTTCCACATTAATATGACATCCTTAACTTATTCCTTACATCATATTGTAAAGTTAACTAATATACTAAACCTTTAAATTTAATAAAAAAAATTCACTATTGTCTTAAATAAACCTAGCGGCTCAAATGAAAATAATTTATATTTTTCACATAGTTTGACCACATTTTATCAACATTCCATAAACTTTCATACTAAATTATATCTCCACTACATCTATGTTTGAACATAAAATAATAAATTTTGTCTTTCAATAACAAACTACATAACCTTCATTTTAAATATTCAATATTTTTTTATATATTTTTCACATAAAATAAACACATTTTTTGAAAATTCCTATACAACTAAACCCACATTTAATATTGATTCCATATCTAATTGCATTCAAAATTCCATTTCTAAATTTCACATAACTAAACCTAGGGGAGGGCACGGGACGGGGCGGAACGGGATTGAGCCGGGACGGGACTCGTCCCGCGAAATTTTTACGGGACGGGATCGGGATGGGATTGACACTTTTTTTCGGGACGGGATGGTGTCTGGACGGGACGGGATCGGGACGGGACGGGCCTTGTCCCGCAAATAAAAATAATAAAATATTATATAAATTTGCAAAGTGAAGAATGCTTTCATAATTCATTAATTTGTATAATATGTTGAATACGATATTCTTCTCAACTATACTATTCAATATTATTATTATTATTATTATTATTATTATTATTATTATTATTATTATAATACTATTATTAATTCATACAATGATTGTATAATTAATTATAATGTTCAATATATTTGGCTACATTATCTTACTAGATCAGGACGGAAAGGGATTGAGACGAGATTCACCAGTTACTGTCTCATTATCGATTGATAGTTGGGAAGAATACCGTATTTAGCTATTTGCCTCTTGTAGCTCTAAATGGGTATAATAATAATAATAATAATAATAATAATAATAATAATAATAATAATAATAATAATAATAATAATAATAATAATAATAATAATGCCACGTTATAATTAAAAACAATAATAATAATAATAATAATATTATTATTATTTATTTTTATTGTTATTATTATAAAATAATTATATTTTACAAGAAAAAAATATAATATGATATAATAATAATATAATAATAGTAATTTTATTATAAAGTAATATTATTATTAAATTATATTATAATATTAAATAATAATATTATTGTTATTATAATCAATTATTATTATAAATTGAAAATTATTATTACAATTATAAATAATATTTGCTCAAATAATAATAATAATATTATTATAAACAAATATTATTATTATTATAAATGGAAGATTATGATTATAATTATAATTATAATATTTTCTCAAAAAAATAATACTAATAATATATTATTATTATTCTATAATATTATAATATTATTATTATTATTATAAAAATTATTATTATTATTATTATAATATGCGGGACGGGACGGGATTTGCGGGATCCCACCAGGATCGTCCCGCGTTTCGTCCCGCATATTTTTTGCGGGACGGGATCGGGACGGGATTCACTATTTTGTCCTAAATCCCACCGGGATCGGGACGGGACCGGGACGGGATCGGGATTTGCGGAATTTGTGCCCACCCCTATCTAAACCTACATTTCATCACATTTTTCTCTAAATCTACATTCCATATCTAAATTTCACATACCTAAACTCTCATTTAATCTTGATTCCATATATAATTGCATTTAAATTTCCATCTCTAAATTTCACATAACTAAACTCACATTTTATCTTGATTCCATTTATAATTGCATTCAAAATTCCATCTTTAAATTTCACATAACTAAACTCACATTTTATCTTGATTCCATATATAATTGCATTCAAAATTCCATATCTAAATTTAACATAACTAAACCTACATTTCATCACATTTTTATCTAAACCTACATTCCATATCTAAATTTCTCACAACCCACATTTAATCTTGATTTCATAACATTAAAATCTAGACCTATAATAACATAAAATTAAAATTAAAATCTCGACATACCGCCGCTGCGGCTTGAGCTCGAGGATCGTTCGGCGGGGGTTGAGGTGGAGGCTCCCGCCGCTCTTCGTGGTCCCTCGATCAACCAAGAAACTGGAATGGGCGAGGAATCCACCATTTCACCATGTCTCCTTCGAAGCTCTCTTGACGACAATTAAACCCGGGCTCCCGACGACGCTCTTGCAACTCGCTTATGAAGGTAAGTAGTGTGTGAGTAGTTTGTGTAGTGCAAGGGTACGTGGGGGGTGTGGCTATTTATATCCGATCGGCAACCCCTATGCCGACTTGGGCATTCGGTGTCGGGTCAGAGGATAGGACGTAAAGCTTCCAAATTCCCTGACGGTCAGACGATGGGACGTGCCGATCTGAGCATTCGGCAACGGCTCAGACGATGGGACATGCGTCAGTCGATGGGACGTGTGATGTATAGCAATCGGCTAGGTCGGCCAATTGCTAAACTAAAAGCGTCGATCTTGCTTAACTCCTTGATTTATCTTGATGATTCGGCCCGATCACACACTAGTTGTCGGTACGAAACGTAAGTCTTGAAATTATCTTAACAAAAATTAAACTAAATTAAGTAATACTAACTAAAAGCAACATGTGTTATAACTTAAGAAATTTAAACTATCAACACGAAGGAAACTTAATTGAATGGACCTAATTAACAAACTTAAATTAACAAGTAACAGTGACGAATGCAAATAAGCGAAGAAGGCGAAGGCTCGCGGGAACAGGATCCGGGTTCGCCGGTGCGGACACGGGAGCGCAGGAGCTTGGCTCCTCAGGGCGCTGGTGTGCGACGGTGATCGACGACGAGGGCGATGCCGAGGAAGCCTCGCAGGGAGTGAGAGCGGGAGCGAGCACGCGGAGCTGAGGATGCCGAGTGAAGCCGAAGCCGCGGGACACCGTCGCTGGTAGCGAGGGTGCGAGCGAAGGCGAGTGCGAGGGCGTGCACGAGCGCCGGAGTGCGCGAGCGCCTAGCACCAGGACTAGGACGCGACGCCGAGCCAACCGAACACCTTCCTGGTTGTGACGGTAGGGAATAGGTTGCTTTTGGGTTAACTGTTTGATCAAGAACAAAGGTAAGTGACGGTGATGGTGATAATTGCCGAAGGGTATTAGACACACGAACCGGATAGCCTTTGGATTGATAATCGAGAACCCTTTAATCCTTTTCTCAATTCTAATTCAATCTGATTAATTTCAATAGAACTATAACGTTTAAATAGAAAACCTAAGAACCAATTCTACCGTGCAAGATAGAATTTAGGTTGATAAAGATAGAATTTTAATCCTAAAGATAAATAAACCTAGAAGATAAAACTTAATCTAAAATCCTAACCATTTTATTTAATCTAACTAAGAAATACTAAAAATAAGCAATTCTATAATTAGACTCCAACTAACATAGGAGTTACTAAAAATAGAATAAAAAATAAGAAATCTAAATAATAAAATAATTAACGCTATTTCTTCAACGACTCCCAAGGTGGAGCCTTCTTCTTCCGTTTGAGGATGACATCAACGTGTGTCAGGTTGCCCGTCCAATCTCGCTTGAAGAGGTCAGTCCGTGTCTGCTGGTCTCGGAAGTCGGCATAGGTACCATTGTTGTCGGTCTGTGAGTTCGGCATCGGCAAACTTCGTGCCGTCTCGAGCATCAGGCGTCGGTACTATGCCTTTGGCGAGATTTTGGCCGTGTCAATAGCAGAACCCAATTTTTAAGTGCATTTTTTGGAGGAAATAGTTTATAACGGGACAACAGATATTTTGGATAACAAATTCTTGCTAATTCGCCTTACCTCCTTCAAAACCGGTAGTTTGGCAATGAAGATCTCCTACTTCACTTTATACTCCACTCCCTATAACACAAAAATATTTTGATATTTAATTAATTTTTTAAAAAAATTTAAAACTATATTTATATTACTAACATATATTTTTATATATTCATAAAATTTTATTTTGAAAAATCATATTTTGAAAATTTTAATAAATATAATTTGTTAAATATTGCTTTTAAATTTTTAAAAATTTTAAAACATGAATTCTAAAAATAAAATTCAATGAATATATAAAAATACACGTTAGTAATATAAATATAGTTTTTATAATTTTTTTGAGATTAAATAAATGTCAAAATATTTTTTGTGTTGTAGCAAGTGGAGCATATAGTGAAGTGGGAGATCTCCATTGTTTGACATAAATCTTTAGGGGGGGAGAGAGAGAGAGAGAGAGAGAGAGAGAGAAAGCATACCATAATATGGTAGATTGCACCACAAAAACTTAGTCAAACTAGAACCTGTTAGCCTACTAGCTCAATCGATAGAGCATTGTGCTTAGGCACAAGACGTAGGTTCGAATCCCACGTAGTTTGTCTACTAGATATCATACATATGTATTTTCTTCTCCATTTGTATCTTTGATTGAATAAATGAACAAAATCATCCAAATCTATGACATCAAAAACATCAAAATCAGAGCTAAACTGAATGGCAAATACAGTAGCCCATGGTCAATAGACTTGTTAAAGACCTACACTACAAAAGCTCTGTCAAAATTTTCAAAGCAAGAGATTAATACAATGTATGTGTGGCTTATGTGAAATTCGAACCCACATCTTATGCCTAAGCACAATGCTCTACCGGCTGAGCTAATAAGCCAAAAATTTTAAAGCAAGAGGCTACTAACATGTTCTATCTTCAATGAGGCATAAAGATGCAGATAACTTATTTTGTTGTCATTACTGCAGTACCTTAAACAATAACAAATAGAATCACTCAATATAATTGAGTTTAGCTCACTTCTTCCACAGTCCACACACACATATGATAGAAACTCTGAATTCAACATTCACAAATATAGCCTTACATTTGCCCTATGTGGATTAAGTTTAAATTGTATGTGTTACTGATACAACAAAACAACATATATATATATATATATATATATATATATATATATATATATATATATATATATAATGGTTCAGGGGTACTCAAGGCTTATTGTGTATCATGTGAACACATCTGAGCCGTTGATTAGATGAAATGGATGGATGAGATTAAAAGGCAATTTTACCTTTTTTTTATTAAAAATCAGTGGAGCCCACATTTTTTTCTAGCCCACTTGCTGAATTAAGAGCGTGTGTGATGCACTCTCTTGAAATTATTCGATGTTATGTCTGGATTATTCGATCATATCGACGGATTATGTGATCGTATCGACGGATTATGCGATCGTATCCACTTGCCACATGATGGGTGGTTATTTTTTTCTTCGAATTATTCGATAATATCACTGGATTATTCGATCGTATTAATGGATTATGCAATAGTAACGATGGATTATATCGGGTAGCAACAAGAAAACGCCATAAACTATTTACCAAAAATTATTCGATGGTATCGTTTGATTATTCGATGGTATCGCTTGATTATTCGATTATATCGCTTGATTATTCGATTATATCGCTTGATTATTCAATGGTTCCGTTACTTTATGTCATTGTAACAAATACCTAAAAATTATTCAATGATATCACTGGATTATTCGATTATATCACATGATTATTCGATGGTATCGATACATTCGATATGTCCTAAACAAACTGGAATGCAAAAACAATATATCAACAAAATTGATACATCACTGGTGCAACAATCCAATTTAATTAAGCACAAAAAACCCAGTTTGTTTAGGACATGATTGAGGAATAATCATACAGAGTAAAACCTAATCTGTAAAATCAAGAACAGAGCAAGCAGAACTTGACCGAGAAATCACAACTAAAAATCCTAAATCCAACAAACAAAATCTGTAAAATCAAGAACAAAACCTAATTCGAGATCTTCCACAAACCCTAACCACCGGATACCAATTAAATATCCGCCATAGCCAAAGATACCTGGGTTTTTTGAAATCAATTTCAATTGATTTCGCAATTTCAACGAACCTGGTCGGCGACTCGGGGTGCTGCGTCATGGGCTTGGTTAGGCTGCTAGAGGGCCGCTGATTGAACTCAGGGAGAGAAATCAGGGAGCCATCGCCGTTGCACCGCACCAGGGAGAGAAATCAGGGAGCCGTCGACCACCATATCGCACATCGCCGTCTTCTTCGACAAGCCCTTCCAATCACCACCGCCTCTGTGGGTTGTCCGCCTCCGTGGATCCTAATCGAACACCGCCTCTATGGGTCGTCGCCTTCTCCGATCGCCATCACCGCACCTGGCGACGCTGGCTTCAACGCCTTCGCTGACCATCATCACCTCGGCCATCTCCTTCAAGTCACCGCTGATTCTCTTCGTCGTCTCCGTCATCTCCTTCACCGGTCGCCATCGACTTCGTCGGCCTCCATCGCCTTCGTCGTCGCCTTCGCAGTCGCCCTGCACCTTCGCATACAGACTCCGGTAGTCGCTTCATCCTCCAGACTTCGGCGAAGGTGATGGCAGTAGTCGCTCCTCCAGACTCCAGCGGTAGTCACTTCATCCTCCTAACTCTGTAGTCGCCGTTCATCCTCCTCCAATTTGACCTATTCTCTCTCCGTAGTCTCTCCTTTTTAATTTGGATTACGGTTGTTGAGGGTTAGGGATTTGAGCAGTGATATCACGCGCTTACAATGAGGGTGTTTTATTTCGTTAAAAAACAAAATTACAATTAATTAATTTTTTTTGAATAATCCCAGCCGTCCATTCTAACTCAATCAAGGGCTCAGATTTGTTCACATGATACACGATAAGGCTTGAGTACATATGATCCACACTATATATATATATATATCAATGTTCTAAAAGGCGCTAGGCGGCCGCTAGGCGGTGGGTGGCCGCCTAGGGCCTAGGCGGCTAGGCGGGTGCCTAGGCGGAGTTAGAACAAACTTAATTATTTCCTTATATTTTGACGAATAACACTTGTCAATAATTCATATAATGTAATAATAATCCATAATATCACTCATAAACCCAAATTTGTAGTACTTAACTAATACTAAAGTAAATAAATGCAAAAGTATACGTCTGACTAACAACTCTAAACCTCTTAAAATCCAAAACTATAAGTTCGATTGCAAAGCAAATGCATCCCGACATGGGGGATAAAAAAACCCTAAGTCAACTAATCATATGCATAGAAGCTCAAATAGAATAATCGTTGGACTAGGAGGCGCCTAGACGGGCCCAGGCGGGTCTAGGCGGCGCCTAGGCGGGCCTAGGCGGTGCCTAGGCGGCGCCTAGGCGGTACTAGGCAGTTCCTGGATGAATTTCCGCCTAGAGGTCCGCCTAGGCTTAAAAATTCCCAGGTCCTGTGCCGCCTAGCGCCTAGGCGACGCCCAGGCGGCGCCTAGGCGCGATTTTTAGAACACTGATATATATATATATATATATATATATATATATATATATATATATATATATATATATATATATATATATATATAGGGATTGACTGCGGTGAAAACCTCAAATTGTGGTAAAAACCCGTGAGGACTATTTTATATCTTGGTTTATTTGAAACCCGTGCTAAAAACCTCAATCACACGGTGACTTTACAACTCGGCTCAATCTAAAAACCGTGCTAAAAACTCCAATTTTAAAATAACACATGACTTTATAGCTCGGTCAAGCCTAAAAATCGTGCTAAAAAACTCATGTTTTAAAATGACATAGTGACTTTATAGCTCGGTTTTATTCAAAATCGGGCTAAAATTTATGCCTTTATAGATCGGTTCTATTCATAAACGGGCTATAAAGCAAGTGAACCTTGCTAAAAATCCGGTCCTCACGGGTTTCTACCGCAATTTTTTGGTTTTCACCAGAGCGCATCCCTATTTATATATAGGGGTTGTAAACTGATTTACAGCTCTATAAATATGTAAACTGCAGTTTATAGATTTATATAACTACAAGGAAGTGTGGAAGAAAAGAGAGTAAAGTAACATCTTATAGATGAGAACAAGTTTGCTTCCCAAATAGAAACAGTTGCTTTGTGGTACTCGATCTCTTTCAAATCCTCATCACAAAGCACTCATACATTTGTTGCTCTATACCCTATATTGCTCACCTCTAAAGTTCCTTTCTTTTCTTTTCTTTTCTTTTTATCCACTGATTTATCATTGTTCTCCGAGTGTTATTTGGTGGTAGACCGGCAGAGATGGTTTTTTGTGTACTTTGGGTAACACCATCCTCATTCAGCACATAAATTTGGTTACCTGAAGGGTACTCAGTCCATATCTCAAGAGCAAAAGTAGCTCCATGTTGCCTAACAACATCAACAACAAAAGTATGCAACTCCAATTGCTGTAATTGATAACCTACCTCACCCTTCTGAGGCCTAGGAGTGTGAACATCAAATTGATTTGGGTTAGTATCAGCAGGGACTTTATATATCACCAGCTCCTCTAGTAGAAAGTTTGCCCCGACTTGATCAAATTCGGAAGCAGCAGGAGCAAGTTGATTCACATTAATCAGAATAAGCAGGCTTGCCACAAGTTTGGCACATCAACCAGGCCCTTATGAAATTGCTGCCCTTCTTGATCAGATTCAATGTTAAGGAGAACACATCCAAGATACCCCAACTCCTTACAGTAAAAATGGGGTTCTTCTTGTTATGCATTTTATTAGTGAACCAACCCAGTTGAAGAAGATCCCCATTATTGCCATGTATCACTAACATCCAAACTATGTCTAGAAAATTGGCGGATGATTATAAATCTGAATGTTCCGTTCGAACAATCAAAAATCCCTAAAATCAGAAATCCAATTCAATTAAATCCTCAAATCACAAATGACATAAATCTAATCCAGTACAATCAGAAAGTCCCCAAATCTAAATCATTAAACCGTAAATTTTTGAAATTTAAAATGCGACAAATCGAAAACATACCAACAGAAACCACCACACACAGTCGGCGGAACTGTCGAGTTCGCTTCCGTCTTCACGCGAGGCAGCCACAATCACTAGTTCCGAGTCCTTCCTCCAAGTCGTCGGGGTTTTCTATCTAAACTCTCCTTTCTCTGGAAGGTTGTTCTTTGTCGGGATTCTCTTCCCTGTGTCTTCTTCTTCGTTCAATCATATATCCTACTTTTTCTTTTTATTTTTCTTTTTATTAAAACTAACGGGCTCGTCTAATCCGTTAAATGTAACTTAAGGAGGGAACCACACAAAATATAACTAAATCTCAGGGTTATCTAGCAAAAATGGTAAAAGTTATGTACACCCTGCGAAAAATGCAATACCTCAAAGGCACCTGGCGAAATTTCCGATAACAATATAAGAAAATAAACTACTAAAATGGTATATTCTATATAAAAAAATCTTCATTTAGCTTACCATCAAACTTTGTGAATTATCTCATAAGTCAATTATAGGCTAAAAATCAATGCAATGACCATAAAAATTTCATATTCTATCAAAAATATTTGTGTATTTAATGCGCTTTAATATCTGGTCAATGATATTAACTAAAAAAAATTGTTAGTTTTAGGCTTTAATACACTTCAATAATTTGTAATATTGGTTTTACAACTTTATGTCGTCCATTCATGCGTTGGCGGAGGTAAATAATCATCGGGATATAACCATATCTGCAATAAATATAGTAGAATGTTATTTTTTGTAATTTATCGAAGAAATACAATTGAAGCGAGACTAACACATATCAAACTCATCGTGACAAAATGATCTTGGTTCTCGATGCATGTCAACCCTAGTGTGACCTTCTGAGGGGCGTTATTTGATTGTTCGATGTACATATTGAGGCATGTACAAGGCTGGTACCAAGATAAGACAACAAGGGGCACTAGGTAGACGGTCGCAAACACAAGACCCATGATCAGTAGCTCAATCCAATATCTTCGGTTACCTTCCACAATGCTAGAGTAACTCTACAAACAGGTCGATAAACTCTCGCACTGAATACTCTCCCATGTAACAACCAGTGTAAAGTTGATGATCCCGTTCCAAATGGTTGCACAATAACCCTTTCATATCTAAGAACCGTGCCTCCCCTGGCCGTAACATCAGTTGTGTCAAAGCTCGATATCCACAGTGACTATCTCCTATGGTGTTCACAACTGTTTTAATGTGCCTGAACATAAAAGGGTCCACATTGTTATGACCCCAGTTAAAACCCTTGTATTGGGTGTCAGATGGAGGTCGGGATTGTTGGGCTCTACCACAGCGACCTGTTCTGGTTTCCTCCCTTTCAAAATTTGCCCAAAATTCCTCATATCGCAAAGGATTCGTTCTGCAAGGGTTCCTCCTCCCCCGAGTATCCCTTTGAATGTACGCTACCAAGCGCTGGTGGGTGTGTATCTGACTCACATGCTTCATTGAAGGCAGTATACGAAGACGACATGGCGTAGGATAAGGAAGCATTGTCAGATTCATCCCACGATAAATCTTTTCAAAATAAGTGGATGTCGTCTGGTGATATTGGAACTCCTTCAGCAACACAACACTGAAAATCATGCACACACGGTAGCACATAACAAATTCTCCAAAACTAGTCGGTGCACTCTTCATATACTTTTCCATCGACAACGGTCCTCCAATTATCGTAGGGATAATCAAAACACTTCTTCGAAACTACTTGTTTAACCTCTTCGAATAAAGGGATGTCGTATGCTTTAGTTGGCCATTTAAAACGATCTATCTCCAAGGCAGTTGGTAGCATGCATTTAGATGGGCATAATAGGTTGCATTTAACTTAGTTATGATGCATATCATGCATGGTTTAAATACAATTTTCATATTCGCTCTCTATGTTAATGGAGTCGGAATCTACACACTTTTATTGATTATTTCAGGTAATTGTGGATCCGAGGATGAGACAGGGATTGATGACACGTTGGATGAATATGTCTAGTTGATCGAAGAAGCTTAAATGAAGATCTAAAGAGGTTCTGAGAAGAAGAAGAGAGTTTAAACAAAGAATAAGTCTGCAAAAATTATCGCCAGACATGCTGAACTTGTTTTTCACGTTCTGGAGGACTCGGTTATCCCATTGACTATTATGACAATGCGTTGGAAAGCTCTTTCAGAGAGCTACGACTTTCTTGTTGACAACAAGAGCTAATTCAAAGTGGATTTTCTGTAAAAGACAGATGCAGCCGCCGCCGCATATTTATCGACATATACATCACGCAGCAGCCGCCGCATGTTCCAGCAGCGACGCGTTTTAACGCAGCGACGTTTGTTCTATCTAAAACCCTATTTTATCTAA